>OX402067.1:7332635-8582635 GCA_947859365.1 Archips crataeganus | reverse complement strand
CGCGGGCCCAGTGAAGGCGGGAAAATCACACACCACACCATTAAATTCACAGGTTTTTCACGATGTTTTCCTTCATTGGAAAGCTCGTGATAAGTTTGTAATATCACACACGAATTCCGATAATTTCAGAGGTGCGAGCTCGGGTCATCTGATTAAGAGGCCATCCATACTAATATTATGAATACTTATGCTAAAGTGTGTATGTTTGTCTGTTACCTCTTCATGCTTAAACCGCTGAACCGATTTAGATGAAATTGGGTACGGAGATAGATTAAGGCCCTAAGAAGGACTTAAGACAGTTTTCATCCCGGAAAATTGCATAGCTCCCACGGGATAGCGATAAACGGATTCTTCACAGACGGAGTCGCGAGCAAAAGCTATAAGTTTACTTACTTACTTTTACTACAACCTTGGAGCGAAGATCATAATAAAAGAGTGAAAATAGTTTTAGCTATATACTTTAAGGTTCATTCAAGAAAATAGAAAACATATTTAAGAAAGGGAAACACGCTAAATAAAAATAAGGTCTAGTTACTATCTTAAGTTACATACTGAAACTAATAAACTTACCAAATAAGCCAAGAAAATTTGGGGAGACCTTAAGTTATGGAGGTAATAGAGCCTTACGAAAAATTTAATACGGTCCACCATGTTGCGGGATGAAAATATGAAGTTATCGCAAAGAATTCAGTAGGTCTTGGATATAATTTAAGAGCTGCTTGTATATTATGACGTTATGAGGGACTAAAAGTCAGCTTTTAGGGTATATACAAAAAAAGCTGATGTATTACGTTTCATATAATATCCACTAAATAGGACCTTGGGTCGACTCCATCCTTTCACTCCTCATCTTAAGTGCACAGCCCTGCAGCCCTCTCCTATCACCAGGGCTTTCTGATGCCTTGGGCATGCCAGCTGAAGTTTTAGCAAAGCAGAAGACGTTATTAAGTTTTAGGTTTACTAGGCATATATGACGTCGCGAAACGGGTAGCTAAAGGCCACTAGTCATTAAGACACTATTATACGCAACAAACCAGCAGCCGGTATTGCGGAGCCTACCTAGGCTTTCGGCGTCGCTGGGTCTCTGATGTTCAACGCCAGAGTCAGAGTCAGAGTCCTTGCAGCTGAACAGCTGGTCAGATGAGTCACGATAACGAATTACGAATAGGGCCGTTTATACACAAAGATTGGTTCCCTTCAGACCCACCATACTATAGCCGGTGGGGGTAGGGTGGGACAGAACCATACCACCGCATGGTGGGTCTGAAGAAGCATAGGTTAGCCAATGGCGGCGCAAGACCCAAGATATATTTAGCAATGATGAAAACGGGTAGATTTTAATGTTCTTACTAATAAACTAGCTCGCACATTTCTATAAAACCAACCCAAGTTGGTCTTTACGAGACTACGAATACATGACATTTTATTGTAATGGACAAAAAACTGCTAAGAAAAAAAAACAATCCTAATCGGTGGATATCATATACACTCTTAGCTTGACAGTCAGCTTATAGTGGAAAAGCTTCCTTAATTGACGTAGCCAATCAAAGCACAGGATTTGCATGGCAAAAGGCCGCTGATTGGGTTTCAAATGACCCGGCCGATGCCTATTGAAAAGCAGTGACGCATCGCACCATGATATCAGAAAGGTATACATCGTTACTGAGGTATACTAATCGGAAATTTAAATGATAGAGAATTGCTATAATAGTTCAGCTGTTATTACATACTATCATTAGTTCATACAAGCTTTTTTGCTATCTTATGCCTATAAGAGTACTTAATGTGACTGACTGTCAGAGAACTCACAGCCGTGTCCAGTTTTTTTTTTAATTTTAATTTATTTTTGAAACAGGCTTCGTACAACTTGTCACATTAGCTTATAGGGCAAAAACAACTATACAAAAAACGGATTCTCGCAATGCTATATATGATTATAACTTTATCACATCAGCGAACCTGAAAAGCGTCAACGCCATGTCTGAAGTCGGCTGGGCTAAAATCCCCACAAACATTCCCATGTCATATTTGCTCAGGTTGGCTGCTGCAACCAACGCCTCCCTCGCATCTCGATTCCGAACACATTCCACCAACAAATGTTGGACATCTTCTACTGTACCACATAGTTCACAATTTGGTGTCCAGTTGACCTAGAGAATTGACATATACCTTGAAGATCATAGAAGCGCTCTAGGAAGAGATTTTACAAAATTTCCACGGGATAACCAGCCAATTCTTTGCAAGCGAAGCTGCGGAATAAAGCTGGTGTAAACATAAGCACAATTTTCATGGTGATAACAAGTTTTTCTCAAAAATATCCGTAAAAGTTGACATTATTCTTTACATATCAGAACGTGAAGTGCATAGTTTATGGTCACTAAAAAAATTAAAAAGTTAAAAACATTGCAGGCTCGATAAACTCGACAACAATGTCGCATACAAATTCCATTATTGTCGAGTCTCAAACTTTTTAAAAAGTTAAAACGGCCACGGTAATAAGTTGGCACTATTCGTATACAGCCAACTCAAATGACAGGTATCAGTTGTTTTGTTGGAACTACAGACTTTTTGTATTGTGTTTGAAACAGCTTGTGGTGTTTTCGGTAGAAAAATACACCTGAAGTTTTTTTTTAATGAAAATCGGCGGGAAAGGATTTAATGACATTTAATTTTAAGTGATTTGAAATTCTTTGTACCTATTTAAGTTAATAAAAGTTTATTCTATTTTTTTTTCCTTCACCGTTTTTGAGAAAAGCTTTATATTAGTCTCGGCTGGAATAGAAATTGCTGGCTTCGTATTAGTTAAACGGACTCGCAAGCTCGTCCGTTTAATACTCATACTCAGCCAGCAATTGCCTACTTCCAGGCCACGACAATAATGTACTATTAATACCGCAATGTGTCCCTATTTTCGACGGTTTATGGGAGTGACATGTGAATAACACTGAAATTTTCTTAATATTTCCTTATGTGCAAGTATGCACTAATATTGAACAAATAACAACACCACATAAAGTCAGAGGTCTTTCAGAGGTAGTTCATTGAACTTACTTTTAATTTTTTGACTGTAGTATTATCACAATAGCACCATGAACGACGGCATCTCTATAAGGGCCGCTTGCACGACCTAGGGTTCAAAAAAAAATGTTAAATCTAGGTTAAGGATATAAATACCATAATTCGTACTGCTTGACCTTGGTTTAGCAGTTAACTTGGAGTTATATGGTTAACTCTTGTCCATGCAAGCCCGCCTAACAAGTACAAATTATAACTAAAGAGTCAAAGTAATCATCAAAATTTACAATAAAAGCATCACTCACTTGAATCCCAATATAACTAGGTAAACAGATACAGATACAGGCTCAGCCTCGTTTGGGGCCCTACTGGATACTGATTATGTAAACGCTTTTTCCGTAAATAAATATTATCTTTTTTTTTCAAACATAATATAAACGCGAGTTTTGGCGCAAAATGAAGGAGGCCTACGTCCAGCAGTGGACGGACGATGGCTGTAGATAGATAGATAGAAGAGATAATTAAATGGATAAAAACAAAAGTCCTGACTGACTGATTTGATTATCTCATTAACGCAATGCCTAGCTCAATCCTTGGACCTAGAAAGCTGAAATTTTGCATAGAGGTTTCCTTTACGATATCATCATCATCATCAAAGCCTATAAACGTCCCACTGCAGGGCACAGGCCTCCTATCAGAATGAGAGGGCTCGGGCCGTAGTTCCCACGCGGGCCCAGTGTGGATTGGGAATTTCACACACACCATTGAATTTCTTCGCAGATGTATGCAGGTTTCCTCACGATGTTTTCCTTCACTGTAAAGCTCATGGTAAATTTCAAATGTAATTTCGCACATAAATTCCGAAAAACTCACGAGGTGGGAGGTGTGAACCCACGACCCTCTGCTTGATGGCCAGGAATAAGAACAATTTTGCTAATTCCCACGGGATATGGTGTTTTACAAGGGGCGTAAGTTAGTATGCAAATAAAGTAGTTCATATAATCCATTATCTTGTTTGCAATGGAAGCATGAGGAAGGAAGAAACTGGAACATAATATAATTCCAAGATAAACACGACCGCATGGAAAATTCAATTAATCACCGAGAAAATCATTAGTGATACCAGTAGTTAACAGATTTACTGCTAAATGTTGATTTAACCGTGATTTCTAGAAGTTTCCTTTCTTGGAGTGACTTATTACCTGGCCAGGGTATGTAAACCCCAGTTTAGAACTGCAAGAATAGTACATTACTGCAGAGGCCGTGAAGTAAGGGATTGCTGGACGAGTTTGGGGCAAAACGAGTCCTGCAGTCCCAGTTCCGGCCGAGGATTGTACATACAGTGCTTTTCAAACAATGTGAGGAAATATTAAAATAACTACTAAATAGGTAATAAAGTAAATAATAGTTAATTTGCCGTTGTTTTTATTTTTGATTGAACGCGCTATTCAAAGCACCATGTTTAACCGCACATAAATATAGTATCATAGACTTTTTATTTTTTTTAATGTCGCAAGTATGCTTAGAGTCTAGTGGTGGTTGGCTGTATGTAATTTTCCCTTTGTCATTTTAATGTTAGTAAGCAAATTTAAAAAGTTAGAGCAGCGGACAAAAAAGGGTTTTGCATACTTGTTTTTTTAGCCTAGGCCAAGAAGTAATGTATTAATGTAGGCAGCCATGAAAAAGAAACTTCATGTCTTCATTTCGCGATATTAAGGCATACATTTCCGAGCACGTTTGAGAAAAAAACATTTAGGAGCCGGAATTCTCGTGGCGCTTTTGAGGCTGTTATGGGGACTTCTCATTTATCGATACATTATAGACCACAACATATTAAATAAGATTAAAAGTAGAGGTAAACAACAACCGGTTTTATCGCTAAAGAGCGATCTCTTTCATATAACTTTTGAGTAGTTCAAAATGTGAAATATGTAGATATATGAAATTAAAACAATGAAAAGTTAAAGTCGCGATCGCATTTAAGTACTGTTTCTTTCTCTCAAACGGTATAAGATGGTGGCAGAAACAGATGATGAATGCGATAGCAAGCGCCCGCGCGTTAGACAATACAGACTCTGGTCTAAACAGGAGCTAAATTCAGGAACGGCCCAACACGTTTTGCGAGCGGTAATTCAATCGTTTGCAAGAGGATAGGGATGAACTGCTATTCAGGAACGCCAGTAATCACTGGTTTGCGAGAGGTTTGGGCTGAGATTGGGATGAGCCTTATTTATTTATTTATTTAATTATTTATCTATTCATTTGTTTATTTACAAAGCGAGTTAACAGGAAAATAAAGCTCATCCCAAGCACAGCCCATTCCTATCCTCTCCCAAACGATTAAATTATCGCTCGCAAACCGTGTTGGGCCGTTCCTGAATTTAGCCCCTGGTCTTAAATTGTCATTGACATTGCTCAAAGAGGAACAGGAACTATAACAATGAAATAAATTAAGTAAGTCTAGCCCTTTAATTATCATGTCATTTACGTCCTTATTAAAACTATGTTTAGTCATATAATTATCATTGAAAACAAATGAATAGAATTGTATTCTCAAAAGGGTTTTCATAATGGTATTAAATTAAAATAAATATCATTATATTTATAACTAGCTGTTGCCCGCGTCTCCGTCTGAGAAGAATTCGTTTATCTCTGTACCCGGATTTTTTGAGTACAATGCAATTGAAAATTAAATACGGGACACAAATGTTATACAATATTATGTTATCCTGTGAAAATCCAGCTTATAAACTATCTGTGTGCCAAATTTAATTCAAACCGACAAAGACACATTTCGCATTTATAATTTCAAGTAAGTAGGAAAGATATTTCTTTTTTTACACGCTTTATATTAGCTTCACCTGTATGTTTGTATGTTTGTATGTATGTTTGTATGTTTGTTTGTAACCGACTCCTTAGGGCGCGATTTTGACCCACTTCCCGGTTTCCGATTGAGCTGAAATTTTGCACATATGTGTAAATTGGATGACAATGCAATATTATTGTAACATGGAGCTGATCTGATGATGGAGCTGGATGGTGGCCATAGGAACTATGTAATAAAACAACACAATCCCGTCGAGTTTGGGCTCGTTTGATTCGTCTTGACGAGCACTTTGATCCCAGATGGTAACCAGGGTCTGATGATGGAGCTGGAAGATGGCCAAAAGCACTCCACAATAAAACGACACAACCCCATCGAGTTTGGGCTCGTTTGATTCGTCTTGACGAGCACTTTGATCCCATATGGTAACCAGGGTCTGATGATGGAGCTGGAAGATGGCCAAAGGCACTCCACAATAAAACGACACAACCCCATCGATTTTGGGCTCGTTTGATTCGTCTTGACGAGCACTTTGATCCCATATGGTAACCAGGGTCTGATGATGGAGCTGGAAGATGGCCAAAGGCACTCCACAATAAAACGAAACAACCCCATCGAGTTTGGGCTCGTTTGATTCGTTTTGACGAGTACTTTGGTCCTAGATGGTAACAAGAGTCTGATGATGGAGCTGGAAGGGGGGTAGGTGGCGGGTTGGGGGGGGAATGGGGTATGGGGTAGGGGGGTCGGGGGTTTAGAGGGTTGGGTGTTAGGGTGTGGCGGTTGGGGTTAGGGGATGGGGGGGGGGTTTACGGGAAATAGGGTGGGGGTGTTGGGGGCTTCGGGGGTAAGTGATTTTGGGGGGTTGTGGGAAATGGGGAGGGGGTAAGAGGCCTAGATGGTAACAAGGGTTTGATGATGGAACTGGAAGGGGGGGCGGTAGGTGGCGGGGTGGGGGGTGTGGGAGGGTTGGGGTGGGGGGGGGGCAGGTGACGGGTGGGGGGAGGTGGGGTTTCCGGGGGTATGGGGGTTCGGTGTTAGGGGGGTTGGGTTTAGGTGGTTCGGGGGTTTGTAAAATGAGGAGGGGGTAAGGGGGGTTTAGGGGATTGGGTGTAAGGGTGTGGGGTTTGGGGGGGGTTTGGGGAAATGGGGTGGGGGATGTTGGGGGGTTGGGTTTAGGGGGTTTGGGGGTTGTAGGTGAGGGGGTAAAGTTAGAAAGAAAAAAATGCAACTAAAAAATAGAAAATAAATAATAGTTTAAAAAAACTAAAAAACACGCTTTAAAAAATAAAAAATAAATTTTAATAAATTTCAATTCACTATTCTTATAGTGCAGTAAAAAATCTTAATAAGCAATTATTATATTGTTATATCCAGATCAAAATTTGTAAACAATTCTAAATATTGATAAAATAAATAATAATAGTTTAAAATATTTTATTGTAAAAAAAGCGTGGGGTGCTTTTTAAGATGTTATCAAAATGACAATCCTTGACAATTGACACCATGCACCCCACGCTTTTTTTACAATAAAATATTTTAAACTATTATTATTATTTTTATCAATATTTAGAATTGTTTACAAATTTTGATCTGGATATAACAATATAATAATTGCTTATTAAGATTTTTTACTGCACTAGAAGAATAGTGAATTGAAATTTATTAAAATTTATTTTTTATTTTTTAAAGCGTGTTTTTTAGTTTTTTTAAACTATTATTTTTTGATGTCACGGTAGCACGGTTTTTAGAGACGGACGACTTTGGATTTTTTTCTATCGAGTGAACTATAAGTAATCGTGTTTCGAAAAACACTTGTCATTAAAGTGAATCCTCAAATAACTTACACATGAATTTCAAGACTATAGCTTTACTTGTAATGAATGATACAGCACGAGATTAAATGAATGCAATAAATGCGCTAAAAACGCGGTAGGCCCTTAAAATATCAAAGAACATGAAATATAATTAACATTGTTATCACTAACATAGTATAAAACAAAGTCGCTTCCCGCTGTCTGTCCCTATGTATGCTTAGTTAGATCTTTAAAACTACGCAACGGATTTTGATGCAGTTTTTTTAATAGATAGAGTGATTCAAGAGGAAGGTTTATATAAGTTTGCTGTGAAGTATCTTTTTGTATTTTTTTTTAACTTAAAGTGGGCTTAGTAGCGACATCTCTTGTCCGGGTGAGCGGGTAGTTCCGAAGGAGTGTTGATGTCTCTCGATGAGGGTAACATAGATGGCGCTGTATCACTGCGTAATGTGATTAGTTAAACGAACTGAGATGTGAGATGTATGGGAAAAATTCGTGTCTAAACTCCTGACCAGTGGTGGTGTAGGGGAATGGCACGCGGCACGGAATGCTGAGCACCTGGGATCGATTCCCAGTGCTGGTCTTTTTTCTGGGGTTTTTTCTGTGCATCCATGTTTCAGTTTGTATTTAGTTTGAAATAGAAGGTTTATATGTATAATACGCACCCGTGCGAAGCCGGGACGGGTCACTACTTCTAACATATAATAAAACTTCGATAGTGTCAGCTGTTGTTTATAATGGCTAGAGGTGCGAATCGGGACCTTATAAGGCTACACGTTAAGTGAAGGTTTTAGAATCAACAAACAAGGTTATATAAAACTGTAACCGCTTGAAGTATTCTTATTTTCTCTTCCAATTTGCATACCAGTTATGAATTAGTATTTCTGTCTAGAAATATGGATATCTCCATGAAAATGCAAGCTAGGGCCTATTGGATCGCATTCCAACCGCAAATGCCGATCACCGAAACATTTCAATTGCAAGTATTGCAACTAGCGTGCAGTTTTTACAGACTCCAATTAGTGATGTGCTGGATATCCGTATCCGTGGATTAAAAAAAGATCCGATTCCGTACCCGTTACTTTTTGGCGGATCTTTTACAGATCTTTTACCTTATCATTATTAATTTTCAATTCATACATGACATTCTATATACACCGTGAAAACAACCACTAAAATTTCACGGTGTATATTAAGAGGGTACGATGGCTGAGAGAATTTTGAGAAATAGGTATTTTAATGAAATGTCGCTGTCTCGCCCGAACCCCTCCGTATCAGTACAGCGAGAGCGGGACAACTGCACCTCAGACCGTTAATAGGCGCGTAAAATTGATCAAAACAGCATTTCGTAATGCCCTGTTTTCTTCTCGAAAACTGGACCAATTAATTTTTTTTTATAAATAATTAGAGGAAAGATTTAGCTATGACCCTATGTTTTCCTTTTTTTTTGTTTAAAGGAGGGATTCTTTTCTGATGAGTGTCTGAAAATAACGTTGAAATTGGGCAATTTTTTCAGTTTTTGAAAGCTCATATTTATTATGTCAATTGAAATATGGAAAAAAACGAAACATAGGGGCATAGCTGTGGTAGATACAGATTACACAGTAAAAAAAATTTGGCTCTGAAGCCATTATCCAGGGAGGAAACAGGGGATTAACGTTTGTATGGAGAAATGGTGCGCATCGTACCCTCTTAAGTGATTAACTAGATAGCAATTTAGCTATGGAGCGACTTGTAATCCAGGGGAAACTCGAAGGCACTAGGCTACGAGGCAGATCGCCTATGAGATGGACAGACCAGACCAGACACTCATACAAGCACTATCACGTCACACAAGCACATCATATACATATATGTTCCTGCACTCCGACTTCTGGCCGGAAGGTGTGTTCCGTCGTTTTAGGGAAGCGACGAAGACGTCTTTCAGAAATCCCTAAATAGTTGTATTATTTAAGTTTTCTTGACTTTTTGTATTTAACAGCGCATTGGTGTTATACTGTAATGCTGTAATCTTTAATGACGAATAAATAAATAAATAAATATGACTGGTTTTCAAGAAAGCGGTATCCCAAGAGTTTACGGATTAACAATAAAATTTAGAGCAGGTCAGGTACCTCATAGCTCATAGCAAAGTAAGCAATCCAGAATCCCAACAATTTCATGTTTCAATTTTAAATAGAGCATTCATAAACACACTTCTCAAAACAAACATTTTCATTGCACATCGCATAAATCAATTTCCAAGCAGGAATATAATATGACCGCGCCAAAAAATATCTTCACGTTTTACTATACTGTAAACCACGAGATATTACCGTCCAGTTCAATGACCTATAACAATGCATAGATGCGACACTAGTAAATATTCAACGGTGTATTTATATGCGTAATAACTGGTTGCTTTCTATGATTTTATGCGGTGTCGCTGCATAGATTATGTTGTTTGTTGTTGCTAGAAAGCTTTATATGCAAGTTGTTCTCAGAAATATACTGCGGAAAGCGCTGCTGGTATCGACTAGTCTAAGTCTAGCAACATCATTTTGGAAATTAGGGTGAATTTCTATCAGCTTTGGTAACTCCAAGTGCATTTATTAATGTCATAAACACCAATTGACCTAGTCCCAAACTTAGCAAAGCTCGCTCTATGGGTACTAGGTAACGGAAAAACATATTTCCGTTACCTAGTACAGTTACAGTTATATATGGTGGACGACCAGATGGCCTAGTGGTTAGAGACCCTGACTATGAAGCTTGAGGTCCCGGGTTCGATTCCCGTGTCGGGGTAGATAAAAATACGAATGTTTGTTCTCGGGTCTTGGGTGTTTAATATGTATTTAAGTATGTATCTATCTATATAAGTATGTTTATCCGTTGCCCAGTACCTATAACACAAGCTTTGCCTAGCTTACTTTGGGACTAGGTCAATTGGTGTGAATTGTTCCGTGATATTTATTTATTATTATTATTTATTTATTATATTTATATAAATAAATACATACTTAAATTGAACGTCGACAACATGAGCAGAAACATTCGTATTTTCCTACAAAAATCTGCCCGACCGGGAATCGAAGCCGTGACCTCAAGCTTCATACTCAGGTTCTGTAACCACTTGGTCTAAGTAATTAAATGTATTTTTTATATTTTAATAAATTAAATCAAGTACCTAAAATAGTTTTTTTTCACTCTTCGACGGCAGCTTCCGTAATTAAGTCAATTGGTGCCAAAGGTCCCGTGACATTTATTGATTTATTTATGATCTTCGTCACAACATTTAATGGGATTAAGAGCTTGAGTTTGAAGTTGCATCTTCTTAGCAAACGGCTTCCTATAGATTCAGATGTTACCGCGTTAGTAACCCATTTGCATTCTCCATTTAATTAAACTACTCTGTGATGTAGCAATTGCACCGTTGGCCTGTCGCCAGAGCATGAACGGTTTTATTAAAAACCAGCATTGTGAACATCTGCTGATACATGTGCTACTAAAATTATATTCTACAATACAGCGTTAACGTAATTAGGTAGTTAAACGTGTTAAAGGATGGAAAACAGATGAATAACTTTGCATTTGTCCAACACATTGTTCACAGGTGGTCTTTTGGGTAAGGTCAATGACATGGTTTAGGAACGTTTCAAGAAATAATGATTATGGCTTTAATATATTGCTATCAAATCTTCAAATCCAACAGGTTAAATCATAATCATCCCAGCCTATATACGTCCCACTGCAGGACACAGGCCTCCTCTCAGAATGAGAGGGCTTGGGCCGTAGTTCCCACGCGGGCCCAGTGCAGATTGGGAACTTCACATACACCATTGAATTTCTTCTCAGGTGTATGCAGGTTTCTTCACGATGTTTCCCTTCACCGTAAAGCTCATGGTAAATTACAAATGTAATTTCGCAAAAACTCAAAGGTGCGAGCCCGGACTCGAACCCACGACCCTCTGCTTGAGAGACCATAGGTCAAACCACTAGGCTACCCGACTTACAGGTTAAAGAATAGCACATAAACTTACATGCAGTAATGGGTAACTAAGAGTGAAATTAGGAAGTTCTAATCATCTCAATTAGTTAACTGACGTACTGGATGAGTTGACTGACTGACAACCAAGATATGAGGACGAATTTGTCAAGGCAAGAAATAAGGACGGATTTGTAGAAATCCCACGGAATAGGGAATAAATGGGATGGGATTCGATTCAGAGTAACCTCATTTCCGTAACATTAATTACTAGACTCTTCAAATTGTACATGTCGCCTAGCATAATTGTAAAAAACTGATTCTCTATATTTGGTAGGACTGAGAATAGGTCGCATCGATAGTATCGATGGAGCTATATTTTTAAAAATTGAATTGAATTCATTGACCTATAATAACAACTAGACTCCCAATCACGCTCAAAAACTGTCGGAAGCAAAAGCCTACACACGCGTCTATTGTGCAGGCTTTTGGTTCAGTTGTGTTTCGACCGCGCGTTGATTACAACGTCACTTCTCGCCCCGTATTCGTATATGTCTCTTTCGCACCGTAATCAAACTCACGAGAAAAAAAGAGACAGACAGTCTAGCTTCCGCTTCGCATGACCACTCCACTGCATTCTTTACTCTTTAGGCGGTTTCCAGCGCGTGACGTCATGTCACTACTTCGAACGATCGTATTCAATTGACATTAAACATTACTGCTACGAAACAAGGTGTTAATTTGAATGAATGCTGTTAATGTTATCTGTATAAATTGATGTATACGTACACACAACGCCGCTCGGACGTTTTTTGAGGAACTTTTGTTAAGCGATTTGGTGTCTTGTTGTTATTATAGGTCAATGATTGAATTGAATAGGTCGTAGGTTTTTTTTGTACCCCTATTCTTCGCAGACGGAGTCGTGGGCAACAGCTAGTAAGATTATAACAATGGAAACATAACAAAGAATCATGCAATTCCAAGTCTAATAAGCGATTATCTTTGCTTCACCAAAACACAAAACCATTTGAGCAGAAAGCTGAAAACTTAGCTCATAACGCTGGTTATATCTGAACTTGTATGTTTTATATGATGGAGCGATAGCTGTTTCTGCAGCTTTAGCAAACAGAACTTGGCTTACATTAAACTTTGAGTATGGAACAAACACGGTGCTTATAGTGAAGTATGCTAAGTGAGGACTGACTGAATGTAGAGAAGTTAGAAGAATTGATTGATTCAGACCTAATACGAAATTTGATTTTCGAACTTCGTATCGTGTCGTAATAGTATATAGTATAGAACAAGACTGAAAGGGATCGAACGATAAACGATACTAATTTTGAATTTCGTAGTATTCCCCCTGGCTTTCTTAGCGGAGAGTCCATCATCTCCTTCTTGGTAAAATAAAATCATACGGCAAAAAACAAAAGATCATGTTAACCGCCAAATACGTAAAATTAGTACCATGTCAATAAAATATATATTCTTGATATGGAATGTCAACATCACTCTAATCTATCTATCTAATCTATTACCTCTAAACGAGCAATTCTTGCATATTTATTTATTTCGGGGATCGCTGAAATGGCTCTATCAATTTCTAAGAAATTTTCTACGTAGGAGTTTTTGGGGGCGAACAATCGATCTAGCTTCATCCTATCTCTTGGGAAATGTGTTTTCGAGTTTCAAAACAAGTAATTTAACTCTAGAGCCTAAGCAACTATTTAATATACAAAAATGATAAATATCATTATTATTATCACATTTACATGTAAACCCAAGGTAAACATCAGAACTTTTCATACAGCGCTTAATCTTAAAAAAACGATATGCTTATTGCTTATACATTATACCATCTAAATCGGAGATATATGCCTCATATTATTATTTGCAATCACAGACGGTTCCGAACGTGGGCCACTCAACGTCCAAATATTTATATACACTTACCTCCGAGAGGCATCGAGCGGTTAAGTGCGGGTGCGGGGGCGACGAGATGAGATAATTCCTATAGCAAATCAGATTTCTTGACGACTATAGGTAGTTATAAAAATAAAGTCTAATAAAGGTAGTTTAGAACTCACTTGTGAACTGAGTGTATTGATTGACCGCTCGAGAAAAATGACATTATCCTCCTGCAGGGTAATATATGCTCGTAGAGGGTAATTGTGTAGCTTTTTTGACAATTGACATCGGATTGAAATGACAGTTTTTCTATGGCTGTGATAGCCCATACAAATAAGCCCATACTGTCAAAATGAACGCGATGGCAATAAGCCTGCTGTTTTTATTAAGTTTGGAAAATGTATTAGTTTTAAAGATCCAACGTACCTGCCCATGAAAAGCAATAAATAAATGGCTATACGAAGTATAGATGACAATGGAAGTAGTCGCTACAACTTTGATATAACTATGTAGACTCAACTTGGGTATCTACCTAGCGTCTTTAATTTTCATATAAAGTTAACTCTGAGCATAAGCTCTTTAAATCCTATCGTTTTTATATTTGTCTATATAAATAAGGTGCTCATAAATTAAGGTACTGATATTTCCAGGGGCTAAATTCAGGAACGGCCCAACACGGTTTGCGAGCGGTAATTCAATCGTTTGCGAGAGGATAGGAATGGGCTGAGCTTGGGTTGAGCCTTATTTTCCTGTTAATTCGCTTTGTTAACAAATAAATGAATAAATAAATAAGGCTCATCCCAATCTCAGCCCAAACCTTTCGCAAACCAGTGATTTTTGACGTTCCTGAATAGCAGTTCATCCCTATCCTCTCGCAAACGATTGAATTACCGCTCGCAAACCGTGTTGGGCCGTTCCTGAATTTAGCCCCTGGGCGTAACTTACCTACTCATCAAAACAAGTCACTTTCACTCAGACAACTTTTCAAAACTAAAAAAAAAAAACGAAAACTTTTCATACACAGCCATCCATCCAAACGGATTACTGCTTTAGTAATGGAAAAACGAGATTTTTTTTTTCAAATTTTAAAAAGTTAGAATAAAAGTGACTTCTTTTGATGAGTAGAATAAACCATACAAATATTGGTACCTAATTTGTTAGCACCCCGTATTTGGTACGTCCGAGAATAGAATAGGTCATAATGCTATTTTTATACCCCTATTCTTCGCAGACGGAATCGCGGGCAACAGCTAGTAATATTATATAGTAAAGTATTATAGTAAATAGATAGATAGATATATTAAAATTGAATTAACTCGCAAAACTCTTTAAATTCTTTATAAATACACCGTACTTCAGATAATACGTACGTGCGGCCAGTTGCGCACCACAGAGGTTTTTTTGAATGAGTCGCCAGAGGGGCCAAAGACGCGAAGTCTTTGCTATTTTTTACTTTAGGGTAGGAAAAGTGACTTGTGCTCGGGAAAAATCCCTTCGGACGAACTGGGAATGGAGGGCCCAGACAGTGTCCGAATTGCACGGACTAAAAAACCCGGTCACAAGTCCCCTTCTCTATTGATTATTAATACAAAAAACGTGTGCTTTATATTTTGAGGAGGGGAGGGGTAGGGAGGGGACTTAATCTACCCACAGTGTCCTGCCTCAGCCATTTGCTGGAAGGCCGGGAGAGGAGCATGCATTCTCCCGCTGGGCACTGGGGGGTGCTTAGGTCGGTCTTTTATGTTTTTACCCGTTGGTTTATTCCTTGACCGACCCTCGCCCGCTTCTGTACAATTACTTAGAGCTGCACCACAGAGGTTTGCCGTGTTACATGTGGGCGGGCGGATGGTGTGATAGTGTATCTCGTGCGAGATGATTACGGCGCATGCGCAACGTAGGGCTGTACGATAGCGAATGTCGATAAAATGAATTGGAGTGAGACTCGATATTAGTTGATGATTAAAATCGTGATAAGCTCTGTTATGCTTTAGTTGAACAATTTATGTATTGTAGTATTTTTAACGACTTACATATTGTTATGTCGCGGTGAATGAAAAATACTTCGCAAAGCATTTCAAATGATTTTGCATGATAAAACTTCGAAATAAAACAGACACATTTTTACATGTTCAATTTCTTCTTCTAATTGGCTAAGTAACGTTTTTTAAAGTGCAAACTTTTTTTCAACATTCGTCGCCTCCCCTTCCCTTCTATTAATTGGAAATATATTTTAACCGTGGTGGCCTAGTGGTTTGACCTGTGCCCTCTCAAGCAGAGGGACGTGGTTTCGAATCCGGGCTCGCACCTCTTGAGTTTTTCGGAATCCATGTGCGAAATTACATTTGAAATTTACCATGAGCTTTACAACGAAGGAAAATATCGTGAGGAAACCTGCTTACACCTGCGAAGATATTCAATGGAGTGTGTGAAGTTCCCAATCCGCACTGGGCCCGCGTGGGAACTACGCCCGACCCCTCTCATTCTGAGAGGAAGCCTATGCCCTGCAGTGGGACGTGTATAGGCTGGGATGATGATGATGATATTTAATGTGATCGAGGTGATATTTATGAGGCTTAATGGCAAACAAGTTTAGTGCCTCCATACTTGAAGCAAAAGAAAAAAAGACCATGTCAACTGTCAAACAATTCAACGGTTGTTTTTCTCGCGTTTGACATTTAACAACCAACCTGAGTGATTTATTTATTTTATTGCACCTATTATGGAAAAGTATATAAAGGATAAATTCTATGTCATAATTATGATGTATTCTTTCACAATAAAATATTGACACTTAAAAGGTCAAATAGACAACGAGCTTGTTAACTGCTCAGTTGACCTTAATTATTTAAATGAACGTAGACACTAACTAGGAATAATGTAGTTAATTTATTTTTTATTTTTCGATTTATTAATCGCCGCGAGCGCGCGGCGTGAACGCTGCGGGCTATATCGAGCGTGCTCACAGCGATCTCGCTCCGTCGTAAAATCGCCGAAGACAAGCGCTTGTGTCGTAGGGCCCTAAAGCTTCAAACTGTTGTGAGGTACCGTACCGCGAACGCGAACATTACAACCGTCACCGCCACCGCACCGCCACGCCTCCGCTGTCTGTGCGTTTGGAGCTTAAATCCTACAACCACACGGTCTTCACTTGCTCCTAGCACTCCATATAATAATTAGCATTTATTTTTTCATATACCAGATAATTAACTATTCGTTATATCGATAAAATGTTCCCCTCACTAATGTAAGCACTATCGCGATTGCGACGTGTATCTCAATCTAAGTGAGTCGATGAATCACCTCACTACTACGACTGCTAATTGACAGCCTGTTCATCGATACTTTCCGATATTGAAACGTGTAGGTTTCATGTTTTGATGATAAACATTGACTACCTACTAACATACATTTTAAATAGTAACAGTTAAGATATTAAACTATATGCAATAAATATATTTATATGTACCAATAAATAGTTTTACATACATCCATACAAATTTAAGTGAGCTTGACAAATGTTTCAGTACCCTTTCCATCTGGGTAAATCCTTACAGACGTGTGGCTCATTTATTCAATACTTATATTCGAAATTATACAGCGCAAAAATACACGTAGTGCACATTGAAGACACGGTTGAATAACAAACAAACAATATTTAATCACAACTGCAACGAACACCAACTGTATCTGACTCGCAACCGTCAAAAGCTTTCAGTCAAATATACGTCTTCTGAGGAGAGCTTAAGCTGCATTTTACAACGGATGCGGCATGCTAATCTGTTTTGATTGTATATCACAAACGGGGGATGTCAGAACTTTGTCCGCTGAAGCTATGAATTTTGTGATATATTCCTGAGCCTTTATTCTACGTGGTCAAAGTGATACAGAGGACGCGGCAAAAGTATTCTCAAGTATTAAGTTATACTGAGTAGTGATGTGCCGGATCGTTAAAAATATGTATATCTATATCCGCGGATACGGATTCGAATACGGATATTTGGTTTCAAGATCCACGGATACGAATCTTATGTTAACTTTCTTACTCAATCGGTGTCGCTGCGCGTGGTGTGACCTTGAAATGATAGTTGACGCCACTTGACGTTTGGCTTGACGGGATATGTTTCGACTTGCATTGCGCGGATCTTCCTTTTGTTTTCTTTGTAGTTTAACGTGGTACTGGGCAGCATCAAAGAAATGATAAATAATCTGAATGGAATTTAATAGTTTGTCATTGCTACCTAATCTAATCACCTACATATGTATAGAATTTCATCTATGTATTACTGAAAATTAATAAGGTAAAAGATCTTTCTTGTCAGATATCCGCGGATACGGATTATCCTTACTTAGATAAATTGGTCAAAACACCCCTGTATTTATAGTGACAGAAAAATGTGTTTTTAATTGTAAGTCTCGATGAAAGGGCGAAAAACATACAAGCATAGTCATTAGTCAGGAAATTTCCAGAAAATATCGGGTAAATTTCTGGAAAGCTTCCAAAAACTTAGTTAATAAATTTTATAAATGTAGTAAATTTGAGAGAACCCTCAGAATTTACTCAACAGTTTAAATAATTATTAAGATTTTACGATAAGACCAATCCCATTACTTAAAATTTCATATCACACTTATAAAGGCTTTGCCTGACTTCAGTATCACTTGCAGCGCTTCGAATATTCACCCAGCTGTTGGCCATAACTTGATGCTATCTTGATGTTGGGCAGTAAGTTACGTTTGAGTTTCAATGCAAATTGCATTTAATGTTGGATGGAACACCGGAGAATCTGACGATGTGCCAAGGAAAGGAAGTATGGTCAGAGGAATGTACAATGTACAATGTGCATTTTGGCATCTGATGAGTGATGATTCACCAATTTATTGTTTCTGAACATGGCGCTTGTACTTCCCTTAAATTACTTCCCAAATAAAAATATTCATTAAAATGTCTTTTTAAATGCTTTTCTTGATGACAGATATATAGGTGAAAAACTTAAGTAAAGGGCCTGGGCCCAATTGCATAACAAAGTACAACATATTGCAAGCGGAACTCCGTTTCTAGTTAATACTAGCTGTTGCCCGCGACTCCGTCTGCGTGAAATTAGTAATTTGGGCAGCTTATTTTTTTTATCCAATTTGCTTTTTCATCAATTATGGCTCTCCTTAGTTCCTCGATATAAAAAATTTACCCCCCCCCGCAACCCTCCCTCCCGAACCCCCCCCCCCCCCACCCCCAACCCCCCTCACACCCGCGTTCACATTCACCACAAGTCAAGCGTGCCTATAGAAGTTTTACTTCAAAAACCCCCGATTTTGAAACATTCTTCCGCTCCGCTCCGCTCCTTTTGGTGTTAGCGTGTAGCATAATAGCCTTCCTCGATAAATGTGCTATCTAACACTGAAAGAATTTTTCAAATCGGAGCAGTAGTTCCTGAGATTAGCGCGTTCAAAAAAAAAACCTGTTCGATAAATTCTTAAAATAGACGTATCTTTCTTATTTGTGAACCGATTCAAATGAAACAAACACTAAATGTTAATCCAAGAAAATACCAACATATCAGTGAAAACCGCATCCTTCTAGGTTAAGCCGTTTCTGAGATTAGCGCGCACAAACGCACAGACAAACAGACAAACAGACAATAATTCTAAAAATCATTGTTTTGGGTTCTATTGCGCTAATAAATAGCCCTAGTGACAGTTTTTCTCAAATATCTTCAATGTACAGACACCGACTTGTTACAGATTTATTATATGTATAGATAACTGAAGCGAGAGTTCCGCTTGTAATATTAGTTGTACTTTGTTATGCAATTGGGCCCTGTTGTATGTAGTAGTGCACAGAATTGATATGGAGCTTAAAAAAGCCATTTTTCAAATTTGGAACGTCAATTTGTTTATACGGACACATTACTACTACATACAACAGGTAATTTACCCAAGTTTTTCACCTATACGCGCGATTATACATGACAGAGTTCCATCCGTCCATACTTCTTCTCAATACAGGGTTGTTTTTAATTCACTGGCATCCTCTTAACCCTGAATTCCTATCACTCAAACAAATGTTTTTTGTTTTACGACTTTTTAAAATGAAGCACTTTTTTCCCATACAAATACATAGAGTATCGTAAAAATAAGAGGTAATCTCAAATTTTCAAAACGTTATTACACCAAAAATATTAAGTTATGACAAAAAGTGGTAGGAGTTTAGGGTTAAAAGGATGCTAGTGAATTACAAATAACCCTGTACATAAAAATCTCGTGTCACGGTGTTTGTTATCTCCTTCGAAACTCCTTCGAAACGGCTTAACAATTTTTTATGATTTTTTTTTCTATATTTGGTAGGTCTGAGAATAAGTTGTAGGCTATTTTTTTTATATCCCTAGTCTTCGCAGACGGAGTCGCGGGCAACAGCTAGTAATAGGTAGGTAATATAAATGCGAAAGTGTGTCGGTCTGTAAGTCTCTTAAATCTTCACGCTTAAGCCGCTGTACCTTCTGATTTAGATGAAATTTTGTATATAAATTGTTTGTATCCCGAGAAAGGACATAGGACATAGTATTAATCCCGGAAAATTGGACTAGTGGCTAGTTTGTAATATTAGTAAATATTTGAAAGATAGGTTTAAAAACAGAAACAAGTATAACGTAAGGTTTCTCATAGCTGCGGAAGTCAGCTGTGGACAGCTAGCCACCCCTTTTGGACATGTCGTGAGCGTGGAGATATTCATAACTGATAATTTTATGCATTACGATTTATAACGGCGCCATGACAGCCTTTGCCACCCTTACAAGGGAACGCGTGACTTCCTCGAGGAAGTCTTGGTTGGAAGTGAGCGGAGCGACAAGCGATTACTCTAAGGCCACACGGCCGGGCGACGACTACGCACGACTAGCGGCGCGTCGACCGTTTTGTCTGTTGATTGCGCATTTGAGACACTTGTCACAAAGTGCAGCAGTGGTTAACAGCCAGCACACGCAAAAACGTTTGCCGCGCCGCCCTTAGTCGTTGCCGGGCGTATTAGGGACATATCGCTCCACTTAAAACATGTCATAATGTCAAGGTTATCAAATACACCACTAAGAATTTTATGCTTTTCTAATACTTGTAAAATATTGCTGGCTCTGCCGCGGCCTCAGCGGAAGACTTCAAACGCCGCAAATATAGCTCCCTTGGAGCCAGTTATATATTTGAGGCGTTTGGGGTCGAAACTCTGGGGCCTTGGGGGCCAAGCGCGCGCCGTCTATATAAAGATCTTTCGGCGCGCCTAATAGAGGCCTCCCGTGACCAGAGGGCTGGCCAATACTTCGCTCAGCGAATCAGCATTGCCATCCAACGTAGCAATGCTGCCAGCCTTCTGGGCACTCTCCCCATTGGCGGCGCCTTGGGACAGATTTTTTTACCTTTAGCTTTAGTTAGTTTTAGTTAAATTTAAGTTAGTCCTAAGTTTTTACTGTTTTTATTTAATTTTTGTTTATTAAATGTATAGATAAATAAATACTTAAATACTTGTCGATACAATGATTTTTCATCACGTCAAAACACTTTAAATTAAGGAGCTCCCAGATCAATCGCTTCAACAGTGGCCGCAGCCCGTCATGACTTCGCGTAGACCCGACTCAAATGTTAAAACATCCAAAAGGCCGTAATATCGGACAGGAGCAGAACCCATCCAGCTGAATCAATGCGATTAAGTTATTGCGTAGTTGAGGTTTGCTTGAGGAAGGATCGCTATTATTAACTCTTCGAATGCCACTGTACCATACAAAAGTCACAGTCCATCTTACACGCCAGGGCATTATAATGAAAAAAGCGAATTTTTACTTCGAGCAAACACACATACGAGGGCAGGTCCAAAAGTTTCCGGCCTAACCAAAGAAATGAAGTACATATATTTACAAAACTTCTTTTATTTTTCGATATAGTCTTTCTCTATTTCAATTCAATCTGAAAAGTGCATTGAAATAGAGGGAGACTATTTCGAAAAATAAAAGAAGTTTTGTGTACTTACCTGTTTTCTTTGTTAGGCCGGAAACTTTTGGACCTGCCCTCGTAGGTCGCCATTGCATGTAGTTCGAGCCACTATATGGTTCGATGGCGTTGTAGGCACGACAGTTCTAGACAACTTTAGGCGTCGCTGGCGTTCAAAAGTTTAATTAATTTACTTCTTAGATTTTGTGAAGAACATTTATTATCTTTTATCTTACCCATACTTTTTTTAGGACAGGGGAAGATAAACATAAACGAGCAAGTGGATCACCGATAAACACCCACGCACGTGAGATATTGCAGATAGCATATTTAGAATACAAGGTCCGTCCCCGCCAAACCGAAAAGAACGAATAGAGTCCCCTTAGACATGGTTCCGAACATACTGGCAGTGTATCCTCTTTGAATAACTTATAAGCTAATTCTTAGTCTGAAAAAGCTCCAAACTCTTCAGTCCCCTGTGACGTCGACCAGCTTCTTTAAAAGGTCAACCCCAAAAACGCGTATTCAAATACTTAAGAATCGCTCCAACTGTGGCCCCAGCCTGTCACGACTGCGCGTGGAGCCGACTCAAATGTCAAAACATCTATTAGTTTGTACTGTCGTGACAACCAACCAGCCGAATCGAAACGATTGATTTATTGCGTGGTTGAGGTTTGGTTGAGGCAGGTCACCTACCTAATTACTATTATTATGATTATCGTCGGCGATAATGTAAATCTGCCTTAGATAATTCCGCGTATCTGATAAATTTAGCCAATTTACAATTTTTACTCCAACTTAGTTAAAATAAAAACCATCCCTTGTAAAAACACATGTAGTGCAGATACGCGGTATTTACTTATGGTAGATAAGCGGTTTTGCACTATCCTCGAAAGTATGAAATTAGGGGGCGTCCATTAATTACACACGTGAGGAATTCAGGGGGAGGGGGTCAAACCAAATCTCATATAGGGGAAAGGGGGGGACCGAGAAAATACATATAACGTAATTTTTTCTTGGCAAAGAATAGTGCCAAAATGCGAGAAAATTAGGTTAAATTGAAAAGTTTCACGTTTCAAGTTTTAGTGCACGTCTCACGCGTTTGTTATATACCTAATAAAAAATCTAAAAACACAAAGAATTGAAGAAGAGCAATAAATTAATGTGATCGCCGATTTTTACCAATATACTCAATTTTTTCAACTTCATTTTTTTATTACTTTTACGGTCATCCCGTGAAATCATATATTTCGTACTAAATACAAACTGAAATATAGATGCACAGAAAAAACCCCAGAAAAAAGACCAATGCTGGGAATCGAACCCAGGTCCTCAGCATTCCGTGCCGCGTGCCATACCCCTACACCACCACTGGTCTAGAGATTAGACACGAATCTTTCCTATACATCATACATTTCAATCTGCTAAATCATCACCTTATGCAGTGACAAGCGCACATCTATGTTACACCCTCATCGAGAGATTTTAACACTCCTTCGGAACTAACCGCTCACCTGGACAAGAGATGGCGCTACTGTGCAACTTTAAACAAGTTAGCTATGAAGTATCTTTTTTTTGTACTTATTTTTTCCAACTTCATTTTTTTATTACTTTTACGGTCATCCCGTGAAATCATATATTTCGTACTAAATAGAAACTGAAATATAGATGCACAGAAAAAACTCAATATAATTTTTTTGAAAAATCGTACGTGAGATTAGGGGGGGAGGGGGGTCGAGGCGAATCTCACGATATTTCACCTGGGGGGAGGGTGGGGTAATAAAATCCTTAAAAACGCCTCATGTAAATTAGACGCCACCTTATAAGGTGGCGCTTTCATAGAAACAAAGCAAAGTAAAGACCAGGGTCTAAATTCAGGAACGGCCCAACACGGTTTGCGAGCGGTAATTCAATCGTTTGCGAGAGGATAGGGATGAACTGCTATTCAGGAACGTCAAAAATCACTGGTTTGCGAGAGGTTTGGGCTGAGATTGGGATGAGCCTTATTTATTTATTTATTAATTTATTTATTTACAAAGCGAATTAACAGGAAAATAAGGCTCATCCCAAGCTCAGTCCATTCCTATCCTCTCGCAAATGATTGAATTACCGCTCGCAAACCGTGTTGGGCCGTTCCTGAATTTAGCCCCTGTAGAATTCGACCAATCTTATTCGTTGTTGTCATACTATCAGAAACCAAGATGTGGGTTTCACTGATCAGGATTGATTGATTCTGGACGTTGCTGCTAAGCACCACAATTAGGTAAGTGGTAGTAGTTTAAATTTAACTTTTATGTAAGTAATCTACATACTTTTATACCTGGTTTACACTCGCGTACGAGTGGCGAGACGAACTGCGGGACGAGCCACGTGACGAGAGTGTGAACAGGCGCGCCTCGCGCCTTGTCTCGTGATTTGCCTTGATTTTGAGGCTCGCGTCCGGAGCGAGACGACGAGGCGAGGCGCGAGGCGAGGTGACGAGGCGAGAGTGTAAATCAGGTATTAGGATCTACGGAACGTTATCGCTCGTTACGTTGTATGTATACCAGAAAGATACAAAGAATCCTAAATAATCCATCAGAACGGCAAAAAAAGTGCCATTTTCTCGCTTCACTCTCACTCATTACGACTACCACCCGCGGTTACTTATGATGACACTGAGTGACTAGAAACTTAGTGTAAACTTAGAAACGCCACAAAACAACACATTACCACCACCACGAGTAATACAGGCAATATTAAGAATAATAAATACCTAAGAATACTATTTCACAGTTGGAAACCTATCAGTAAATAATCTACTTCTAATTCGGCTGCTGGCATTCTAAGGCGCAAGCCACACTGAAGACACATGAATAAATACGGAGCAGAATAAAAACTTCAAACAACGCCGCGCACGCATTACACTACTACACGCACAACATATGTGTGCGTAGGGTTACCATATGACAGGCGTTTGCCGCATTTGACAGGCATTTTAAGGTTTAGACAGGCGTGCGGCCGGCATTGGTCTGAGACAGGCATTTTTAAAAATCACATCCTTCTTCATTATTATCTGTTGGCTTTTACTTATTACTCACAGCGTTTTGCTTTAGACAGGCATTTTTCTGAAAAAATCAGGCATTTTAGGTACCATAGACAGGCATCCCTCTATTTACATATGGTAACCCTATGTGTGCGTGACCTGTCACAGACTAGACGGGGGGGGGGCGTGCACCGGCGCCCGCTCGGAGACAAACCGGTTTGAACTAACTCAATGAGTAGACAAAGTATGTATGTATGTATGTATGTAAAACTCTTTATTGTACGTAAAACATGAAAATTAACAGTTAAGAAGAGAAACAGATGTACAAAGGCGAACTTATCCCTTAAAGATAGTTCAGGTGTGCCGCCAGCGACGACGCGCGCGCGCGACCGTTTAGCGTTTAGCTACATAGTTCGGGTGTTCGGTTGTTTTTAAAGATGCCTACCTGTTGTAGTAGTGTTTGTAGATATACAGATATTAGATACTTAGGTACTTGCTTGAATAAAATATTTTGATTCTTAATTTTTTTTTACCGAGTGACAACCCTATGATAATAGGTAAGAATTTCGAGCTCTGTTCGGAAGCTTTTATTCTGCTCCGTATTTATTCATGTGCTGAAGAGACGTGGGACGGGGGCGCGTTGCAGTCGCGACGCACCTTGAATCAGTATTCATATTAAATGCATCCACCATAAGCGAACGACTTCCACCAACGGAATGGACGTCCACTAACTAGATGGACGGACGATTCGGTGAAGGCCGCAGGTTCAGGGCGGATGCAAGTCGCTTCCAACCGTAATGATTGGGGGTCAATGAGGGAGGCTTATGTCCAGCAGTGGACGTCCTACGGCTGAAATGATGATGACGATTAAATGCATAGAAGCGTCGCGATCCAAAGCAGATAGAAGAGACGGGGCTGTATCACATAAAAAACTTTTAATTATCAGTTTACTCTATCATTTTTAAAACAAATCTCATCTTTTACCTAAAATGCCTTCGCCAAAGTGGAAATTAAAACAGAAACAAAAAAAGTAAAATATGACAGAAACAAATTAGGGTGTATTTATTATTCTTAATGAGCCTTCAAGGGGTGGAATCTTACCGGGGCGGTTCAAATGTGACTCGTCTACTTATCATGCCATGCAGCTTATTTGTATGGCCTTACCTGCAACAAAAACACAGAAATTAAAACCATGTTTAGATACGTTTCATGTCACTGAAATAAAACCTTGAAAAAAAAAGTGGTATATACTTATAGTACATATAGTACATATTTCGGTATCAAATCTATACGTAGAAAAAACTGAAAAATATAATGACACACTGACCGCCTTACTCAATGACTAAAATGCTGAAATTTTGCATATCTAGAGGTTCCTTTTATGATGTAGGTAAGAAATAAGGACGGATCTGTTGAAAGTCCCACGGGATATGGATATGGAATAAACAGAGTTTTTTATACGATGATTCAGAGTGACTTTTTCGTGCATTCATAAAGCAAAGCAAATACCGTAGTCACGCATACCTACTCCCAGTTACAAAAAAAAGGTAAAAAAAAGTACAAAGACGTTAAGGTAAAAAGGAACGTCATTATCCCGGAGCTGCGTAATCGTGTAGCAACGAGTTTGTACCATCAAAGGGGCAGCCACCCCTTAAGGGGTTAAGCCCGCGATTTGCACTTCCTAAGGGTTCTTAAGCCCTAAGACTCATAAGGCCTTTGTAATTTACGGTAAACAGTGATTGTAGAGTTTTAATGTTCAAAGAGAATTTGAAGGTTTACAGCATAAATCCTCTTATTAGAGCGAAATTAAATAAAAACGGCCGAAACAGCAGAACGCCGCAAATATGAAAATTTGGCAGACAGCTAAATATTTGCGGCTTTTGCTGTTTCGTTCGAAGCTCAAAAGTCTTTAAATTTTTATAAAGTATACTACTTGTCCGAACCACAGGTGACGGCTCTTTCCTCTGGCAACGTATTGGAATTGTCATATACACCGTGAAATTTTAGTGGTTGTTTTCCCGAAACGAGGTGATTTAGTTTCGATTGTACAATCGATTTATAATTACTATTTTGACTAGAGTCAAAAATCCAATTGTGAAAAAAGAAAGTCGAAAATGACCGCAAACCAATAGTAACGCTTCGTTGGTACAAGTAGCGTACGATTGTACGATAGGTTAGGTACCAACGAAGCGTTACTATTGGTTTGCGGTCATTTTCGACCATCGTTTTTCAGAATTGGATTTTTGACTCTAGTCAAAATAGTAATTATAAATCGATTGTACAATCGATACTAAATCACCTCGTTTCGGGAAAACAACCAATAAAATTTTTTTAAATTTCACGGAAACGCAGCCACTCAGCCAGCCTTATGGGCAGCCAGCTTTATTATGGGCAGCCTGCTTATTAGCAGCGATCTAGGCGATATTTGTAAAAATAAGTTTTTTGGTTTAGATTAGGGGTCTCCCCAAATCTATTGACGCGGAATCGGCTACGCCGGCCGAATGGAGTCGTCATAAAGTTATGACATGACATAAAGTTTTTACCGATCGGCTGAAGCCGAATCCGCGTGGATAGATTTGGGAAGACCCTAAGTTACCTAGTTTAAGTTTTTTTCTTTTTACCTGTTTCCTGTAAATACGTATTTTTTTGTGTAAATAAAGTCGTATTCTCTAAAAAAAAATTCGACACTAATATCGATGTAGTTGAGAAGGGCTACTACGAAATTAGATCATCAGTACGCTTAGTATAAGTTTTTACTTCACCAAATACTTCTCGATCGCGTTTACGTAAAAAAATCAATTACTAGGGAAACATGGACAGCGTCTCCGCGCGCGCGCTTCCACGTTTCCATAGAATTGAAATTTTTACGTAAACGCGATCGAGAAGTATTGAAGTGAAGGAAAACTTATACTAAGCGTACAGGATTGCCGCTGATGGTCGGGCTTTTAACTCGTCGCATTTAGTGTCAAGCTCAAACGACGCCGAGTTTCAACTTGTCAATCCCACGACGTGTTACAAGCGCCGCTTCTCCCACTGAGATGGCTACTATAATTATAAAGAACTATAGAAAAATTAACAAGTTGACAGTCTTAAAAGGCATTTTTCTATCCCTCCTGCCCTTTGAATAAGGGAAATTAGACCATGTAAATGTTGTCAATCTTAATTCTTTGATTCTCATTAAAGTCACATGACAAAATGAAGTTAACATCCAAACATGGCTTAGTTAATTATAATTAGTCCAAGGGAAGCGTTCCTGGTATAATTAAATCGCTTATTAAATCCGGAGTTTATGTAATAAGGCGAGGGATGACGGTATACGAAAAGCTTTCGCTGTGGGAAAATGTTTAATTATTTGATACTATGTTATACTCACGGCTTAGAGTCCGTGCTTTGGTATGGAACTTGACTTAAAGATTCTGGCTTTACCAAACCATGGTAATTCCCAAAAATTATGGTCTTCATTTGTTGTTTTTTTTTAATATTATTTTATTTACAAATTTAATTACAACTTAGGTATTATTACATAAATACAGGGTTACCTATTTGTAATTCACTAGTGCATCCTTTTAACCCTAAACTCCTACCACTTAAACAAATGTTTTTTGTTTTACGGCTTTTGTCATAACTTAATATTTTTGGTGTAGTAACGTTTTGAAAATTTGAGATTACCTCTTATTTTTACGATACTCTGTGTATTTGTATGGGAAAATGAAAAGTGCTTCATTTTAAAAAGTCGTAAAACAAAAAACATTTGTTTGAGTGATATGAATTCAGGGTTAAGAGGATGTCAGTGAATTACAAATAACCCTGTATTCTCGCCAAACTGCTACGTTTGAGTATTAAATAACAGTTACCCGCAATTGCACTTGCGTCCCGTGGGAAATTTTGTAACTATACCTTCTCTATTATTTCTAATCGGTGGCAACCCGGAGTGAATGATACTAGGGCTACACACATCGCGATAGCATTATCGCGATAAAACTTCGTGTTCGACCTACGGCGAATGTGCATGGCCACACTGCTATAGAGAGCAATGCCGCAGAGTTTACTTTAGTTTGGCAGCCTTTGATGTGCGCAAATTTACCGACAGCGGGGCGAAGGGTCTGCGGCTTCGGGCGAAGTGACAAAGTATTCGCGAATATTCGGCTACATACATCGCGATTATGCGAATATTCGCGTTATCGCGATGTGTGTAGCCTTAGCATGACAATAATGCGCTAATTCAAACCCTTATGGCAATTACAGACTAATGAATGAACTTACCCGTGAAACAGACCAAACAATACCTAGGTACTACACTTGAAGCGAACGGCGTAAAAACTTTTTCATCTCACAGATACAGATAAGTTGTTGGTTAGTCTGTACATGTGGGTTTGCACACGCACTTTAAACCTTTTCATCCATTACCCATGAAATGAGGCTTTGAATTATCAGGTCGTCCATTATTGTCGTTCGTTCATTCAGGATCAAATACAGGTCTTACTTTAACCGCATTTCGTTAGGTACAGAAGTTACAATAGTCACCCCCAACATACAGATTAACTGGCCATCAATTCTTTGACAGTTTTCTCAGAGGTCAGTACCTACCCCTTAGTGATACTCTGAGGAATTGCCCGGTCGAGTATTAACTTCCATTTTTCTTGTCTTGACATGGAGTATGAAATATCGTTCGGGTAAAGAATTCTATAGGTTTATACTTAAGTACTTACGTTGTA
Source organism: Archips crataeganus (assembly GCA_947859365.1). Taxonomy (NCBI): domain Eukaryota; kingdom Metazoa; phylum Arthropoda; class Insecta; order Lepidoptera; family Tortricidae; genus Archips; species Archips crataeganus. The sequence continues at coordinate 8,553,405 of OX402067.1, read as the reverse complement.
CGAGTTGTTAGATACTTTTTAGGGTTCCGTACCCAAAGGGTAAAAACGGGATCCTATTACTGAGGCTCCGCTGTCCGTCCCTCTGTCCGTCTGTCACCAGGCTGTATCTCACGAACCGTGATAGCTAGACAGTTGAAATTTCCACACATAATGTATTTCGGTTGCCGCTGTAACAACAAATACTTACTAAAAACCAGAATATAATAAATATTTAAGGGGGCTCCCATAAACAAAAATGATTTTTTTGCTCGTTTTTGCTCGATATTGATAACGGCAACAGGTGGACAATTGAAATATTCACAGAATATTTAGTTATATATTCACTTTAAAAATAAATAATTAAATTAAAATAAAACCAATATTTAAGGTGAGGCTCCCATACAACAAACGTGATTTTTTTGCCGTTTTTATAGATAATGGTATGGGACCCTTCGTGTGCGAGTCCCACTCGCACTTGGCCGGTCTTTATAGTTAATGGTACGGAACCCTTCGTGCGCGAGTCCGACTCGCACTTGGCCGGTCTTTTTAGTTAATAGTACGGAACCCCTCGTGCGCGAGTCCGACTCGCACTTGGCCGGTCTTTATACTTAATGGTACGGAACCCTTCGTGCGCGAGTCCGACTCGCACTTGGCCGGTCTTTATAGTTAATAGTACGAACCCTTCGTACGCGAGTCCGACTCGCACTTGGCCGGTCTTTATAGTTAATAGTACGGAACCCTTCGTGCGCGAGTCCGACTCGCACTTGACCGGTCTTTATAGTTAATAGTACGAAACCCTTCGTGCGCGAGTCCGACTCGCACTTGGCCGGTCTTTATAGTTAATAGTACGGAACCCTTCGTGCGCGAGTCCGACTCGCACTTGGCCGGTCTTTATAGTTAATAGTACGGAACCCTTCGTGCGCGAGTCCGACTCGCACTTGGCCGGTCTTTATAGTTAATAGTACGGAACCCTTCGTGCGCGAGTCCGACTCGCACTTGGCCGGTCTTTATAGTTAATAGTACGAAACCCTTCGTGCGCGAGTCCGACTCGCACTTGGCCGGTCTTTATAGTTAATGAACTAAAACAATTACTTTGCTCACCCGCGACCTTACAATAGTTACGTTTATGCAAGAAATGTGCGTTCATGCAGTTCCTCCACCTCCACACTGTACGAACACACACAAATCACATAAACCCAACCATCACCACCACCAAGCTACACTGACGCGTTTCGAACTCAACCAGAGCTCATCTTCAGAGTTACCACAACCGTATGCTATGCTACCAAACGTTAAACTAACAAACCAAAACAAATGTTTTAACTTGTCACTGTAACTTCTCAAGTACCCACTTTATTTTTCTTATTCTCAAACTACCCCACAAAAATTAACTTTTATTGACATATTTAAAACTACCTTGAATTTTTTTGTTTATTTATTTATAAGGCATATTTAATTAATACTAACTGTTCAAATTCGACCCAAGCCGCAGTAAAGGAGAAGATACTAAATTTACCTGTTCATTAATAATAGACCCCATATACAAGCTTACTTGTAATGACTGCAATGGGATATACGTAGGACAGACAGGCCGAAGTTTTAATACTAGATTTAAAGAGCATGTTTCGGCATATAGGAATGAGCATCCAGATAGATCGAATTTTGCAAAACATTTGTTGGAATCAAATCATTCATTGTTAGATTCAGATTCTTATGAAGTGTTACATTATTGCGGCAAGGGGTTGCGTCTGGATGCTCTGGAATGCATGGAAATAATTAGGTACAACACTATGGGGTCTATTATTAATGAACAGGTAAATTTAGTATCTTCTCCTTTACTGCGGCTTGGGTCGAATTTGAACAGTTAGTATTAATTAAATATGCCTTATAAATAAATAAACAAAAAAAATTCAAGGTAGTTTTAAATATGTCAATAAAAGTTAATTTTTGTGGGGTAGTTTGAGAATAAGAAAAATAAAGTGGGTACTTGAGAAGTTACAGTGACAAGTTAAAACATTTGTTTTGGTTTGTTAGTTTAACGTTTGGTAGCATAGCATACGGTTGTGGTAACTCTGAAGATGAGCTCTGGTTGAGTTCGAAACGCGTCAGTGTAGCTTGGTGGTGGTGATGGTTGGGTTTATGTGATTTGTGTGTGTTCGTACAGTGTGGAGGTGGAGGAACTGCATGAACGCACATTTCTTGCATAAACGTAACTATTGTAAGGTCGCGGGTGAGCAAAGTAATTGTTTTAGTTCATTAATATGGACCTCCGCAAAGTAACGCCTGATTCAATAAATTATTTATAGTTAATGTTACGGAACCCTGCGTGCGCGAGTCCGACTCGCACTTGGCCGGTTTTTTCTAAGCAGCGCATTTACTTAGTCTCAATGAAGGTCACAATATTTTTGAACAACTCGGTGAACGAGATTTTTTTTTTGTATTTGGTAAATAGTAATGCAGTTATTGTGTAGTATCTTGGTAAGCTAAAATACAAATTTTGTGTGCGATTTCAAGTGTTTTTAGTGACGACCGGATAGTCTAGTGGTTAGAGAACTTGACTACAAACACAGGTCTCGGGTTCGATCCCCGGTCGTGGCAGATTTAGACGTAAAATACGAGTACGAATGTACTTATGTGACGGCCGCCCATGCATACCTAATTTTATATTTTTCATGTACTTGTTTTTCTGTATTGTCTTATTTGTGGTGTACAAATAAAGATTCATTGTATTGTTCAATTTATTGTTTTGTTATTCATTATTTGAATAAATTTAATACCAAGTAACTTTCATTGAGATTCAGATTTCAGATTTATTTATTTCATGATAAAAATTACAATATAAATTTACATTGATGTCCCAATTTTAAGAGAATTCATACCATGATCGTCAAAAGATAATTAAGAAAAGAACTCGTCAATATAACAAGTCCAGTTATATATGATAGAAGTAACTAGTTTAAATCTAAAACGTAACCTAAAAACACAAAAGCTACAAAAATGCCACCCTTACCAAATAAGCGTATAATTACTCGCTACAAAATGTTGAAGAGCTAATAGTAAGGGAGAGCTGCACTACCTAAATTGGCCACTCGAGTTACACGACCTCTAGTCCAGGCACTACTCTGGGGCACTACAGTTTCTTATTTGCCTACCTCGTCTATCTAGTAACTGCATTCTTTTCAGTTTCGTACTTTACAGTGAAGAAACGGCGTTGTTTAATGTTAGTTGAACTTCTTCGTTTTAGATTAAAACTCGTTAATATGTGACACGATAATAGCAAACAATATCGGCGTTATCCGGTGATAATTCTATTTAACTCTAAGTTTCTTTAATATCTTCAAAGTTATTTATCTTAAAATCATAACAAATCTTAATTTTCTCTTCTAATATATAAAAATCTCGTCTCACGGTGTTTGTCATCGAACTCCTCCGAAACGGCTTGACCGATTTTTATGATACTTTTTTTCTGTATTCGGTAGGTCTGAGAATACGCCGTAGGCTATTTTTTATTCCCTATTCTTCGCAGGCGGAGTCGCGGGCAACAGCTAGGCTCAGTGTGTGCACTTTTGGAGAAAGGGAGGTTAAAATGTGAAGTTACTGACTTTGATCTTTGATTATAGATTTTCTCTATTTTTTGTCTCATTTACTTTTCAAAAGTGTAGCCGTGCCGCAGCCGCGCAGCAGTAGTAATAGTAATAGTAACTACTAGTTTAATTTTAATACATAGTTTAGTTGATAAAAGAAAAAGCTTTTCTAGTTTGGTTTGAGTCGCACCATCATTTAAGTAGTCAAAATTGTTCCAGTTTTTAATTTAATAATTTTACGGATGTGAAATGATTGATATAACAATATGTGATATAAATAACATTTGATAAAACGCTACATTTGCGGAAAAACGCATAGTTCCTGCGGGACAGCGATAAATGAAACCTTTGCAGACGGAGTCGGGGGCAACAGCTAGTAAGCACTAAAACAATCACAGTACCTACTGTAAGACAAAAGTCAAGTTTGCATTGTCCTTTTCCCGCCGCACGTTCACTGTTGAAACAGCGAATTTTACCCGCATTTCCCATTGTCCGGCGTTTAAAATCAACGCGGACACAATGGTCCAGGGTGGGCTACAATGGTCCAGTCTAGGCCACAACGCTTACAATGGAAAGTCGAATGTTTGTTCAGCGTTAGGCGTTCTTATTTGTTTCTTTTGGTCAAGTGCTTTTGGGGTGTTGTGGACTGTGGGGTGGATGGTTTCTGCTTATTGTTGTTGGTGACAAGGGGTAAACTAAAAAGAAAACTTAAGAATAAGAATGCTTTTGTTTTTGTCACTAATACTTCAAGGCCTTGAAGCTTCATTGCAGTTCGAGTCGAGCTACATTTTTACCTACTAATATAAACTTTATGTATTTGTTTATATACATGTTCTAGAACTACGGCTATGTTCTTCGACACCAACAGTATCATGATGGGCAAAACAGCCAGTAAACGAAAGGTCGGGAGACGCTAAATGTCGTGGTTTCGTTACATATCTTAAACCTTAACAATAATCAGTCCAACTTTAAACAAGTTAGCTATGAAGTATCTTTTTTTTGTACTTATTTTTTCAACTTCATTTTTTTATTACTTTTACGGTCATCCCGTGAAATCATATATTTCGTACTAAATACAAACTGAAATATAGATGCACATAAAAAACCCCAGAAAAAAGACCAATGCTGGGAATCGAACCCAGGTCCTCAGCATTCCGTGCCGCGTGCCATACCCCTACACCACCACTGGTCTAGAGATTAGACACGAATCTTTCCTATACATCATACATTTCAATCTGCTAAATCATCACCTTATGCAGTGACAAGCGCACATCTATGTTACACCCTCATCGAGAGATTTTAACACTCCTTCGGAACTAACCGCTCACCTGGACAAGAGATGGCGCTACTGTGCAACTTTAAACAAGTTAGCTATGAAGTATCTTTTTTTTGTACTTATTTTTTCAACTTCATTTTTTTATTACTTTGGGGTTTTTTCTGTGCATCTATATTTCAGTTTGTATTTAGTACGAAATATATGATTTCACGGGATGACCGTAAAAGTAATAAAAAAATGAAGTTGAAAAAATAAGTACAAAAAAAAGATACTTCATAGCTAACTTGTTTAAAGTTGCACAGTAGCGCCATCTCTTGTCCAGGTGAGCGGTTAGTTCCGAAGGAGTGTTAAAATCTCTCGATGAGGGTGTAACATAGATGTGCGCTTGTCACTGCATAAGGTAATTTATTGAATCAGGCGTTACTTTGCGGAGGTCCATATTAATGAACTAAAACAATTACTTTGCTCACCCGCGACCTTACAATAGTTACGTTTATGCAAGAAATGTGCGTTCATGCAGTTCCTCCACCTCCACACTGTACGAACACACACAAATCACATAAACCCAACCATCACCACCACCAAGCTACACTGACGCGTTTCGAACTCAACCAGAGCTCATCTTCAGAGTTACCACAACCGTATGCTATGCTACCAAACGTTAAACTAACAAACCAAAACAAATGTTTTAACTTGTCACTGTAACTTCTCAAGTACCCACTTTATTTTTCTTATTCTCAAACTACCCCACAAAAATTAACTTTTATTGAATTTGAACAGTTAGTATTAATTAAATATGCCTTATAAATAAATAAACAAAAAAAATTCAAGGTAGTTTTAAATATGTCAATAAAAGTTAATTTTTGTGGGGTAGTTTGAGAATAAGAAAAATAAAGTGGGTACTTGAGAAGTTACAGTGACAAGTTAAAACATTTGTTTTGGTTTGTTAGTTTAACGTTTGGTAGCATAGCATACGGTTGTGGTAACTCTGAAGATGAGCTCTGGTTGAGTTCGAAACGCGTCAGTGTAGCTTGGTGGTGGTGATGGTTGGGTTTATGTGATTTGTGTGTGTTCGTACAGTGTGGAGGTGGAGGAACTGCATGAACGCACATTTCTTGCATAAACGTAACTATTGTAAGGTCGCGGGTGAGCAAAGTAATTGTTTTAGTTCACTGCATAAGGTGATGATTTAGCAGATTGAAATGTATGATGTATAGGAAAGATTCGTGTCTAATCTCTAGACCAGTGGTGGTGTAGGGGTATGGCACGCGGCACGGAATGCTGAGGACCTGGGTTCGATTCCCAGCATTGGTCTTTTTTCTGGGGTTTTTTCTGTGCATCTATATTTCAGTTTGTATTTAGTACGAAATAAATAATCAGTCCATTAGGGCAGTTAGCATGAGTGGCCGCGACTTATATTGTTGCCTTCTGAATCTGATTGAATGTAGGTACACGAAAGGCTGGTCGATTTTTAACGCTTATAAAGTTTAAATAATCATCCAAACTATCTAAAACATTAAATAGAATTTAGTAACTGAGATGGTCAGTATATTAAATTAATTAAAAACGAAAAACCTTCTCGCCCTCACTTTTCTCCAGTTACTTCTGATAAGGACACAAATATTTCCATCCTTATCACGAAGCGAATAAGCTCAAATCCGTAAAGCACAAGTAAAATTTTATTCAAATAAATTGCAACCCACTACCTAGGTACTCCTCGCAACGGTTTTTCTTCATTTTGTAAAAGTTTGTTTATACTGCTTCCCAGTGAACTAAGGTTCAATCCACACTGGATGCGTTTATACCTCGTTTTTTTATACCTTATTTTGTTTCTTGTCTGCCAATTGTTGGAGCTTGAGTTTGATAGTTTGGTTTGCCACTGAGAATGCCTATATCCATACTAATATTATTATATGATTAAAAACGAACTTAGCTGAAGTGAAGTTCTATCATAATTGTACGAATCTCCTTGTCCGAGACGATTTACAAGTAGCAGCGCTATCTTGCTAGCGCCTTAGTCACTGTTTTAAAGCTAAAAAAAAAAACATTTCTGATTCTTATGTAACGCGGATGTGGCGTTAGCCTAACAATGATCGGACGGAGATATTCAACCTGCGTTTCCTTTTTAATGAATATTTTCTTTGAAGTATCTGAAGAGGAAGTAAACAGATACTTGATAAATAAAAGTGATTCAAAGGATTGCAAACGACCCCGAGCTTTTAAGGGAGACAGATCGGAGATGTTCTGATTTTGTAACATTAATGGCGGGTGAGACAGCCTTTTTGTACCTACTTATTTATTTATTTCAAATGAAATAGGGTAGAAAACGATGTAGCGTGTTGCAGGGATATAGGCAGTTACCATGGCCTATTTATGATCGACACAAATCTACAGACTCCGAGCGTGAAAGACACGTGCTGTATCAGACACCGACATAATATTCCTATTTCCTTGCAACACTTATCCATGGCATATGATCGAAGATGGAGAGGGAGGCAACACCAAGTGCTAGGAAAAGTTATATGCTGAAAGTTATGTATTAAAGTTGTATATTCTCGTCCCCGCTGCAACATGTGCCACGGACGAGATCGGAATTGTAACTTGCATGCAATATTCTCCTCCATTTGTTTGTTGGTAGGAACATTTATCTTGCAAATTTTCCACAGAAAACAATATTTACATAACCTTTTTTTGTGTTCCGTCTATAGCCAAGAGGTCCTAACGTATACCTACATACTCCATTGCATCTCTCATCTATTCGTCCGTCTGTCAGTCCCTCTGTCACTGGACTTGTGTATTTTGAACCGCTATTAGGTAGACAATTGAAATTTTCACAGAATCTCTATTACTGTAGGTACGTCGCATATTGTCTAAAGCTTCTGACGCTTGCCTTCGCAATCCCTATTTCTTTCTGTCAAACGCTAAAGATAATGACAGAAAGAGATGATGAAAGCGAAGGCAAGCGACAGAAGCGATAGACAATACGGCCTCGGTTGTCGTTATGGCAATAATCCGCACTGGGCCCGCGTGGAAAATACGGCCCGAGTCCTCTTATTTTGAGAGGAGACCTGTGCCCTGCAGTGGGACGTTTATAAGCAGGTATGATGATGATGATATTTATTTATTTAATATGGATTCCCAACAGAACAGGTAAAATATATTTAATACAAAACTTTCACTACAAACATATTTGTAACAAATGGAATATTATTCACCCAGTTACAGGCAAACACAGCATACATTACACATAAACATACTACGCATTCAGCTAACTAATGACAACTTACTACAAAACAACATTAAATACATGAATTAGTAATAATAATATACGTTATTAAAGCGCTTTTTAAAGCATACACTGCATACATGTGTGTAGTACGTACATGCGTAATTTAACTTGGTTTTCTTCTTGTTTTCTTATCGTCTACATAAACGAGTAAGAGCCGGCATACAATTTAATCCTATCCGACATTATCACGGCCACACCATCTGTTGGTTACTTTGTCCAATAAAAGCAGATATAACATTAAAAGGCTGATAGGCCGACGTCAGACTTTTCGGAATAATTACTCTGTTGCCTTTTAAGTATTAAGGGAACCGAAACTTCCGAGTTTAAGAATTAATCTCAAGATAATGGTTTGGAGCCTGAAAAACTGAGGAAAAAAGATAAGTTCGAAGTAATTAATAAAGTCAGAGTTAATCGCGCTTGTTTCTTGGCTCTGTTCCTTATTTATTTTTAAGATTAAATCACCATCCATCATGCGCGAAAATATTCTCTATTAAATAAAATGTATTAGGTCACATCATCGACCGACAGACGATAACCGGCGTGAATTTTACAAAAAACAATACAACATTATTTAGTTAAAGAGTAGGTACAAATCATTACAATGGGATGATTTAAATTTGAATTAAAGCAGGTTACAAAATACAAAATAGGTGGTCTTATCGCTTAAAACGACTAACTGACGAACGATTCTTTATACATTGAGATAATTGAGAAGTGTTCCTGGCGGTATTTACAATTAAATCTTAGCGTTAAAGTAACACTAAAACACTCGTCTTCGAAAATATTAAGCATATCAATTATATAAGAAGTACAATATCAATTCTAAAAGAAGTCCCAAGTGAAGTCTGTGTTTGACTTGAATATTGTTCAGGGACTTGGAAGCTGATCTGCGAGTCTGAAGAAAAAGTTGTAATTAGAAAACTTGTGTTCACCCTTTGGCGGGTTGACCGCCATGTTTTATTCAGGAATAAAAATGTTACTTACCTACAATAATAGTACATCATTAGTAGCAACGTAATATGATTACCCTCTACATTGAGGATATCAAAACATTTCCCCTTCAGTAAAATAATACAGCTAAGGGTAATAAGAAATAAAGGGACAATCAATCTAAATAAAATCTATTTTATTTGACGTAGCGGGCATTCGAAACCCTCCCATGTGTTTCCAACAAATTACTCTTTATTTGTGGACGCCATTGTTTTAGGGAAAAAAAATACTGTAATATTTTGAAATGGTTAGACGCGACATCTTTTCCAATATTGAGATTTTTAAAGGATAGTCTTGCCATAAGATAAGTCTTCTGATTCTGCGAACGAAGGGAAGTTTTTCGCATCGATTCGGAGTTTCTTCTAACTTAACCGTTACATTTATCTAAAATAACAAGTTCCTGATATTGTAGGTAGAGCTACTATGGTATTCTATCACATTACAAATAAGAGCATTTTAACAAGTGTCTTAGTATGGCAGAGAGGTGGGCTGTAATCTAAACCTACGTATAAAGTGAAATTTTAGTTCATCGTCGTCGTCGCGTCATCTTCTGCCTGTATACGTCCCACTGTCAGTCGATAAAATTATCCTTAATATCTCCTATACTCGTACTAGGTTTTCCTCTATACAGGGTGGAAACGATAAGTGATCTCACTCGATTATTTCCAAACTATATAAGATATTGAAAAACTGCTTACTGGTCCTGAAAGTGCTTCACGAGCTCTATCAAACATTATCAATAATAGGTTACAGAATAAACTAGATCTATCCGAAAATTCAATGTTTCCAGCTTCCATACATTTAGTACAGCCACATGGGCCACATGGCACTCATCTCTTGATAATACCATAGCAAGTAAAAGCCTAAAACCAATGTGTTGTGTTGTTGTTCTTTTAAATAAGAATTCAATTTACGAGTTAATTATTTAATAAACAAATTAACACTTCTAATATTGGGCTGACTGTACTAAACGTATGGTAGCTGGTGGAAACATTGAATTTTCGGATAGATCCAGTTTATTCTTTAACTGTTATTTATACCGTTTGATCGTGAAGCACTTTCAGGATCAGTAACCAGTTTTTCGATATCTTGTATAGTTTCGGAATAATCGAGTAAGACCTCTTATCGTTTACACCCTGTATACAAAGTCTACATTGTACATTAAGTTGTGCTATAATAATAAACGCAGAGTAAAATGGTCGGGCGAGACGTAGCGTAGCAAAGCAGTCAGGCTAAATGTTCAAGAAAATGTTACACGTTTAGAACATAGCAAGATATGTAGTGCGACAAATTATAGAGGAGGTATGCAAAAAGTTAAAGGGCTGAAATGTAGTATTAAAAGTGAAAGTTACAAGGGACACTGACGTGTGCTAGCATGCAATTGCTGTGCGGTATGCAGACGAGTTAATTTATCCCGCTCTTACACTAGTAAGAAAATGGTGTAAGTAGCAGTACATTCCCGCACTCAGACGACTACTTCCAACTCGTCCGATTCGATTAGCGACCGATCCGTAGTCACACCAATTTACTACACTGGTGTGACTATGGTTCATTTTATTTATCCGTAGTCACACTGGTGTGACTACCGTTTATTTTACCCGACCCATGGTCACACCAATGCACCCCCCAACTATAATTCAGTTCACAAAATAGGTAGGTTAGGTTTGTTAGGTAGTTTCTTCTGCCCGGAGGGCAAACCGACCAGAAGTAGGAGTTAGGAGCTAGCTAGGGGCTCCGTCAAATTGGTTTAAATTAAATATTTATATTTAGTCAAGGGTAAGTTGGTCTGTAGTGGTGTGACTACGGATAGGTCATGGTCGATTCACGGCCTCGCAATGTACTGCAACTTAGGAACGTAATTTTTCTTACTAGTGAAGTGCAGGCTTATGCTGTTTTCGCCCCAGGCAGATGTTATGCCTGGCGACCGAAGTCCGAAGGAAGAGAGAGAGTTGGAAGTTGTATTGAGTCGGGATCAAATCCGAAATATCAAGCGCCAAATTTAGAGACAAGAAATTTGGCACCAGTTTTTTATGCAAAGTAAGTGTTATATTTTTGGGATTTCCCGCACGAGTTTTCGCGTGATCCCGGAATTTCAGTTCAAATGCCAGCGATGGTTGGTCAATGCGAGCGATCCGCAGGTAAAGGCTACATGAAATACGAGTATAGTATAGTGTAATGCCAGTGGCGTAACTATATCATCTGAGGCCCGTGGGAAGTTTTTAGACGGCACCCTTTCAGTAAAAATCGTCACGTTGTAATTTAATTTTTATTTTATTTCTGGGCTCACCGGCTTGCGGTGGAAGGGGCCCACTAGGGTCGGGAGCCCGTGGCATTTTGCCGGCCTGCCGCCCTATATGTTTGTAGCCGGATGGTATTTAAGTGATTTCAAAAATCGGTCCCCAAAATCCTAAAAAACCTAAAATATTAGGACCAAATTCAAGATGGTAACCCTAGTTGTAGAGTGTATTATGGTGTATTAACAAAGCCAGCCTGACCGCAGGAAACACGAGGGGACAATCCGGTTACACCTAACGAGGAAACCGAATGCCCGGCGTACTTAGTTCCCGTGTAGAAGAAAAATGTGACGTTTTTTCTTATTTATAGCGCCGTGTTTTGTTTTGTAGGTAGTTAAAGTAGCGTCAAATTTGTGTACAGTTGACTACGAAATTTTTTTACCACCGTAAGGATCAATGACAGTTGTACGGCTTAAAACATCAAAGGTTATTTTCACTTAAAGTCAATGTGATAATCAGCCTGACTGTTTTTACTTTGATGTAGGAACTGTCGTAAAAAATGATAAAGCAGTTACTTGGTCGACTATACTTAGGTAGATAACAAGAAACTGAACGTCTCTATGGAACTTTTTCACCAACGATTTCAAAGCGTTTTCTTTGGCAGATGAATGGTATCAATATGACATTTGCAGTGAAACTTTTACGCGAGTAAGTCCTAAGCGATTCGGGTTCTTCGACTGTAAGAAGTTGTAGGTATTTGAAATGAGTACAGCATGAGACGTAATTTGAAATTAATTCTGTTTATTGTGAATGCGTGGCGTCGACGCGACGGATCGAACTCACGAATCTAATTTTCATGAGAATGAAATAAGTCTCAACGTAAAATATTTGTCTTAAAACGATGCCTGCCACTGTTTTCTCAAAGATTAACAACAGAGTCAAATCAAAATCAAGTTTCAATTATTTTATTAGGTACCTTCTTATCATTCTGTATTGATATGACATTATTAATTACCAACAAGTGAAAACTCGCCTGTTTACAAGCTTATGAACCCCTTTATATCATTCAAGTTTTGAACTTTATAATAATTTAAGTTTAAGAGTCGTTGAAAATGTTAATCAAGTAACGTAAGTACATACAAAACATAGCATATAAGTACTTGTAAAGTAAAGGACCTGCCGCGGGCAGTTTCATAAACAAACGAGGGAAAAAAACGCATTAGGTATAAATGTGGGGGACGCCTCCCACCATCGATTTAAGGGGAGGCTCCCGAGATAGACGTTGAAATATTTAAATAGTCTGGCTTTGAGTACTTTTGCGACGTGGACGTCCACTTTTGAATATAAATACTTACATATTTTTTAAATTTTACGTATTCGTTTGTAAGTTCAGGTCGCCATTATAATGATTGTACTCGCGAGGAATCCTGCATACGCCTTCGAAGAAACTCAATGGTGTGTGTGAAATTCCAAATCTGCACTGAGCCTGCGTGAGAGCTAAAGCTCAAGCTGAAGGCTCAAGCCCTCTCAGTCTGAGAAGAGGCCTATGCCCATGCAGTGGGACGTTGACCGAGACGATGATGATGTGTTTAGAAATATCTGTGCATGCACTGACGTGTTTGAATAAATAAGGTCGTGTTCAGATATTTTTGAACACCTCCGATGTTTATGATGGCGACTGGACCGTTTATCCGTATTCTTTGGTTTCAAAGTCGAATGAAAACGCTTTTAAGCTAGCCATTTTCAATTTAAGGTAGATAATTCTCATTTCTTTTCGTATTACAGAAAGACTTGACAAGTAGAGCTAAATGTTTTTAAAGCGAATTATTATGTTAAGTACCTACGCACAAAATATTCTAAGCATTTTTTATACCCAGACACTACTTAATCACTTCTTGTGTTGAAGACAGTTAAAATCGGAAGGATGCTTTTAGGCCTGCTCATTTAGATTGCATGAGCGTGTATCAGTAATTCGAACTTATACTGCAAAATATTCCATGCACCTGCATCACGCTATTTCGTAGACTCCATAAGCACAAACTCAAATGCACGTGAATTCTCAAAATTTAATATCAGAAGTGAGCTTTTAGATACATTTCAATTTGCGAGGAAACGTTGCCAGTTTTCAGTGGTCGTCTCGGCGCTCCGTTTCGAATTAGTACTCTTCGGTCGGAAAATGAGAAAAGACAAAACTAATTAAGAGTTGGAGAGATGAGGAAATAGAATAATGAATAATTGTAGGTATTTAAGCTTCTTTTATGTTCTCGTGATTTTTTTGAGTGCTTACTCAATAAAGAGTTATTTGTCGAGCTTCTTGTTGTTTCTTTTCAACAGACGAACATGTTTTTATTTTTAAACGATGAAATATAACTCTTCTGCAAGAATAGCACCTAGGGTAAAAGTTTAAAAAATTATGTTTAATAAATCATAATTTTCCTATTGTTTCATTTGAAAATAGGTATGTATGTATGGATATTCTGCGGCCTACCAACTAACAAATTACTAGTTCTTTAAATAATACACCGTTTTATATTTGTATTCAAGTGGATCAAAATAAGAGGTCCTCCTCTTACAGGGGCCTATTTTACGCTGAATTAAATTTTATGTAGGTAATCGCTCAAAGACGTCTTAGAGACATTATAATTTGGGATTTCCCTTATTCGTAAAAACAGGTTGGAAAACCTTTTTATACTGCCTACGCGTAGCTACGGGGAGGACGAGGAAACCTGGGTGAATATTCGAGCGTTTTGACCGCGCGGTTAAACATCATTACCATTCGACGATTATTACCACAACCAAAGGACGAATCGCGCGAAATTTCATCAAACTAGATTCAGCATCGGTACTGTCTTAAGTTTTCATAAAAAGTTAACCCTAAGCATCAACCATTTTAATAATTTCTGCTCAAATGGTAATGACAAAAAAAAACGCCGTAAAAACGCTGAATATTTACCCACCTACCGTTGCATCATTTTATTTTATTTGTATGAGATGTCATAAAAATACATTTATTTACTAGCTGTTGCCCGCGACTCCGTCCGCGAAGAATAGGGGTACAAAAAATAGCCTATGACCTATTCTCAGACCTACCAAGTGTAGACGAAAAAGTTTCATAAAAATCGGTAAAGCCGTTTCGGAGGAGTTCGTTAACAAACACCGTGACACGAGATTTTTATATATTAGAAGATTAACAAATTCGGCTACGGCAACCTAACGCTAACCCCACACGCTATGCTGGCCGAAATGATCGCAATCACGAATATGAATTCTGTTGACGAGTTGATGAGTGAGTGTCACTGGCATAGGAGTAAGATTTTTTTTAGGGATTCGATTTGTGGCATTCGAACATGGCGGATGTAGACAGTATATAATTTTGGTATTTCTGTTTCTTTGGCTAGTTGTGGTATAATTCTGATAGTGTTTTATGCGGCGATTAACCTTAACTGTTACAGTGATCTCAAAATTCTATATTGCTCTCGTGTCTGACATTTTTTAATGCGCAAGTTGTCTCCACGTGGTTTTTGGAATTTTACTATCAAGTTGCAAAAACTACAATTACCGTACAACGTGAGTCGCTCTCAGAGCAATTAACTGATATTGGCACAAGCCTAGTGGCCGCCATTAAGGAAGAAAAGAAAGAAAGATTTTTTTTATTACAGAGGTGTCACTGGCACTGAATGTGTTAAAAACTTGTACTGTCAAAGACTTAAATATCTATGCAGCCATAGCATGAAATATCTGATAAATACCAACCTTAAGGTTAATGACAAAGAGTTGTATAAATACTTTGGCGCCTTAGTAACGTACTTATTTTTATGACCTTTACTGTACCTAACGGATCTAGTACGAAAAAAATCGCAGTAGTTCCATTAAAGGTACTAGCGAAGGAAATATTGCGAATAATCCAGAAAAAGCAATAATACCATGACGTGACGTACTTCTTGCCACACTTAAGTTTTGAGTAGACGAGCGGTGGAGACTTCCTTTAACTGTGGAGGGGGGAGGCGTAACAACTCGATTCTCGTTGGGTTGCCTGTTATTTTTCCATTCTCGGTAACTGTTTGCGTGACATCAGTGATATCAAGTAAGACAATGGTGTGCATGTATTAATTAACTAGGAGGTGTTGCAATCAAGGACATACCTAACCTATTCTTGTCTCACTCGCCGCTAGGTATTTTTCTGCTCTGGATTGTCTAACGAAAATGTTCATGCCACTTTCGTGACCTAAATTATCTTAGATTTCCGGTGTAATCAAGATTTCCTAGAAGGAAAATGTGCAATATATGATTATTAAGCCTGAACCTGAGGCTACGAACCATGTAGATTTATCGGGAGCCTGAAACTAGATCCCCTGTTTGCCCGCAGAGTTTGCCGAGAATATTGTAAAGGGAGCAGCGACAAGTGACACAGTAAAACTATTCCGTAGTATGGAAAGTTATACTGTTATGCGTAATCAATAATGTCAACTAAGTCTACATGCTCAATTTTATCTCTTAAAGTTCTTGCAGGTCACGAAGGAGAACGGGCTTTGCTTGTGGCAAACACGTATCTGTATACGTATACGTGTCAAAGTGTCCGTAATAGTGAAATCTGGTGTGGTTAACTAATGTTAAATTATGATGTAGTTTATATTGAATGCTCAATTAGACACATATTCTGAGAGGAGGCCTGTGCCATACAGTGGGATATATATAGATCGAAAGGATGACGATGCAACTGAACTAAGAAAATTTAAACGGTATTAAAGAAAAAAATAGTCTATTGTTTAATTTGTAACACGCCTGAAACAAGACATACTTGATTAACGGCATATAGCATATAGCGAAATAGCCTCATATTTAGTTTGTACATGATTAGTCTGTTGCGTGCTAAACTTCATAGACACAATTCCCTCATTGCAGAATTTACCCTCATTTGACCTTACATGTAACATAAGGAATCGTAAACAAATGGCCATAATTATTTTATTAGAGCGACTATTTTTTTTTTTACCTACTCAACTGGTAAGACATTGTGACTTGTTCAACATCGTAACACTTCATTTCCCATAAAATATATGAACTAAAAAATATAAAGGGGACGACCTTTACAACATTTTTGAAACGTCATCTAATAAAATACAGTGGGATATTTAGATTAGATTATTTTAATAACAATTCTGGAAAAATACTTCTTGAGAATTAATTACTTAATGACAAATAAAACTTCGGGCATACCTACGATAGAGAACTCTCAACCATTAGTCCTAGGAATGTGCCATTATGGTATGCTAAACCATCTAAGGCACAGACTCCCAGCCTTTTTTTGAATTTACCCCTAATAATTGTAGATAGTTGTCATTTACTTCTAAAACACAAGTGCAGTGTGGTTCTTCCGTCACGTTTCTACCCACGACGTTTGATGGAATCTTATTCGCTACTTCTCAGGAAACACAGTTGTACGTCTTTAAGGATAATTACTCCCTGGTCCGGAACTAATAATCTAAGCAATCTAAGGCGTTTATAGACCTATGTATCTCACTGTAAGTTTAATATAAGTACTAGTACTTATTCTACTAAAGGACTGGCTTATTTTCATGTCATTACTGTGGCTGCTGGTGCTAGCGTCTCCTCGCTTCATTGGGTGCCCGATGAGCAGAAACGACGTGAACTATCCTTTGAGTAAATTAGGGATAATTCACCAGTTTTCAATTCAAACACTCATCCGAGCAAGACTTAAATGGGAAAAGTTTGGACGCAAGTATTTGACATTGCATAGTTTCATTTGAAAAATAACTGGTAAGATCTTGACGTTGTGATAATGGAATAAAGATCTTTTTTGAAAAAAAGTGACAATAGATTGTACCATCTGGATTTTTTTCAGATTTAGCAAGCAAAAGCAAGATTTCCAATCGACGCATTTGTATTTGTAAGTATCGTATTTGCGTACTCGTATTTGCTGTCAAATTTTGATCCACTTTCTGCCCACTGAAAGAAAAAATAAGTAAGTATTTATATTAACTAGGTTTGTTAACTAGGTTTATGTTAACTAGGTTTGTTTCAGACACACTACAAATTTCCTTCCAAGCTGTTTGGAACTAATCTCGAAATACCCATTACTCAATACGACCTAAAATCTAAAAGACCTTTTCTCATAAGGGATGAAACCCGAATAGACTTACTACCAAAAAGAGCGGTTCTCAATATACACTATTGTCAATAAGACTCAATTTCAAATGGACCGAGTTTCATTTAAACATATTCCCAAAACGTCTCATTCCCAAAATACACAAAATTTTAGTATCAAAGTACTCCATTATCATAAAAACTGATTCTCAAAACATTCTATTCCCAAAACACACTCAATTTCGTCATTTATACTCTCTTAGAAAGACAAAACCATTAAGCACATTTTTGACGCAGTAAAATTTCAACACTATCCAAGAGGTAATAAAGATTAAGTTTCAGGTCGCAAAAAATGTTCTTAATGAGTTTTGCCTCTCAATAGACGATACTATGCTATACTATGCAGTCTCCAGGATATCAGCTTTTTGGCACTAGTTTGAGGATCTCAGTAAATATTCAAGCTAATAATTTCAAATTTTGGTCACATCTTTAATTTTCGTCATATGAAAAAAGTGCATTTAAATCGGTCCCCATCCGTTTGGAAGCTACGGTGTCACAAACACAACAACACTGACGCAACATAGGCTTCAAACTTATAACACCACTCTTTTTGCGTTGGGGGTTAAAAAAAAAACTGCTGAATCAAACATTTAGTGTATTTTGGGCCTAGGACGTTTTGAACATTAGTCATTATGAGAATCGTGTGTTTTGATATTTCCATGTGTATAAATTTTAGTGTATTTTGGGAATGAGACGTTTTGGGAATAAGTTTAAATGAGACTCGTTCCATTTGAAATTGAGTATAGTATATTGAGAACCGCTCTTTTTGGTAGTAAGTCCATTCGGATTTCATCCCTTATGAGAAAGGTCTTTTAGATCTTAGGTCGTATTGAGTAATGGGTATTTCGAGATTAGTTCCAAACAGCCTGGAAGGACAAATTTGTAGTTGAAAAATATAATTAAATAATACCTACTGTATACAGGGTTATTTTTAATTCACTGACATCCTCTTAACCCTGAATTCCTATCACTCAAACAAATGTTTTTTGTTTTACGACTTTTTAAAATGAAGCACTTTTTTTCCCATACAAATACACAGAGTATTGTAAAAATAAGAGGTAATCTCAAATTTTCAAAACGTTATTTAAGTGGTAGGAGTTTAGGGTTAAAAGGATGCTAGTGAATTACAAATAACCCTGTATAATACGACTGTAATCTTGTTCTGTAACGCGTTCGATTGTTTTGCGATGACCTGTCCGAGCTATGCTAATGTTATTCTGCTTTTTATATGTAAAAGTTACTTTTCCCCGTTTATATAATAAATAAATTGTCGCATCGTCAATACAGATTGTAGCCAAGCCCTTAATGTTTGACTCTTATCCACAGAAACGGACGAATGGCCGGGGCACATCGCGGGATAACGCGCAATCCGACTCTTTGTCAAAAACCAATTTAGTCGCGGGGGATTTCGCTTTTTATCCGGCTGCGGAGGGTCATGTTTTTTGATCGTATCATATTATGATGTTCGTTATTTCTCGTTGACCGAGCTACATTGCTGATCATTTGCTAAGTTGCCCAATAATGACTTTCCCATTTATTTAAAAGAATTTTTAACGTCATGTTCCTTTTAAAACCTTGCAGTTACGAATCGTTAACATTTTTCGCTTCTCATGCTCGTAATGTTCGTGTTTGTACTGGATTTGAGCTGCATGAAGTAAAGTCTTCATCTAAGACCAAGGCAAATACGGCGCAAACAGCCACGAACAATATAAATTTATAAAATAGATATTAGTTTCTAGTTTTTTTATAATCGGCGTTTTACATTACGAAATAAATTGTATTAATATAAAATACAAAAAAAAACAAAAGCTTTTGCAAAAAGCAAAAGGAGATCTCTCTCACTTTTTCTTTTTTAGGGTTCCGTAGTCAACTAGGAACCCTTATTGTTTCGCCATGTCTGTCCGTCTGTCTGTGGCTAAGCTCAGAGACTGTTAGTACTAGAAAGCTGTAATTTGGCATTTTTTTAGGGTACCTCCCATAGACGTAAAGTGGGGGTGATTTTTTTTCTCGGTTAACCCTATAGTGTGGGGTATCGTTGGATAGGTCTTTTAAAATCATTGCGGGGTTGCTAACATGATTTTTGTATTCAGTGATCTGTTTGCGAAATATTCAACTTTAAAGCGAAAATTTTCATTAAAATCGGCCGTCCCCCCCCCCCTCTAAAATCTAAACTGTTGGGTGGAAAAACTTGAAAAAATTCAGAAGGGTAGTAAATATATCAAATTTACTAGGAAAATTATAGCGGCTAAGATTGCTTGGAAATTATTTGTAGTTTAAGAGTAAATAGTAGCCTAAGGTATAAAACATA
Organism: Archips crataeganus; assembly: GCA_947859365.1. Lineage (NCBI taxonomy): Eukaryota > Metazoa > Arthropoda > Insecta > Lepidoptera > Tortricidae > Archips > Archips crataeganus. The sequence goes on along the minus strand of OX402067.1, from coordinate 8,533,580 downwards.
CCTAAACTTGGATGATTCCGTACACATACGAAATCCTTAGAAAAATATTACTTGATTTTTTCGTAATGGCTACGGAACCCTACCTTGGGCGTGTCCGACACGCTCTTGGCCGGTTTTTTTTTCTTTGTCTCTACGTTACCTTAGTATTATGCACCCGTAACACTTTTTCGTTTTTATAAAGTCTTAGTTTGACATATACTTACTATGTTATACAGTTTTTTCATCGACGAGTTGTATTTCACTTAAGAGTTCATCACAGTAACAGAAAGTTGACTCACTCAAATCAATAATAGCAACATAACAATGTTCATATATTACGCTATAGTATCAACAGGGGTGAGCTGAGTAATCAGAAGTTGCAAGTCACACGTAGTCATGGAAGCTTAGAGCATTAAATCCACCGGATAAGTCATGGGCACTAAACAAATATCACAACACAACGGGGGACGAGACAGCGTATGCAACACACGCACACAGCAAAATTTTTAAACTCTTAACTTGAGCTAAACGCGCGCTCGCACATATGTACCTACCACTGATCTTATACTTGTCACGGAAGTGTAGGCCATCATTGACGTCTCCGGTTGGTTTAATGCTCTAAGCACGAAAGTTGCGTCGTGCAAATGTTAGCTAGCAGTCAACACAAAGTTAGTAGACTACCGTGAAAATTGGAGTGAAAAATTGGACCAAACAATATAAGAGGGAAGTGAAAATTACAGAACGATAAACATGTAATTTTCTACTTCAAACGGATCTTACGTAATTTTTAATCTTTACTAAATTAATCCTCATCTTTAGGGTTTTGTTTCCGAAGGATGACAAACGGAACACTGTTAATGTCGGTATGTACCATCGACAAAAAGGTCGCTTTGTCACCTTAAATGTTCATTTTGCTTGCAGTGTTTAGACATCTGTCCATACCAATCCATGCCAATGAACTTCAACGGCTGCAAGCAAATTTGTTTTGAAACTGGGCAGGCCTCGCTTTTGTCGACTGTACATAGCCCGTCTGTCTATCTGTCTATCCCAGTAAACCGTAATAGATAATAGATACAAGATAGCTGAAGTTTATACATAATGTGTATATGTATTGCCGCTAAACAACAACAAATAATAAAAATGTACCCAAGTAATCAATATAAAATGACACCACAAAAAAGCAAAGCAAGGGTCTTCTAACACTGCATTTTTATAGATACGGCCGTTTGTAGCGTATTATTATTTTGACATAACTACAAATTTGTATGAAACCCTCGGTATGCGAGTCGGATTCGCATTTGGCCGGTTTTTAACGTTTATCAAATCAGGAACATGGCAGACCAATTTTATTAAACAGAGGTATGTAGCTATCTAAAGTCTCAAGTCGCTAATGCGTTCAGTGTCAGGTCGGATATGAAAAAGCCAGAAGTATTACGCACAAAGAATAGTACCTAAGACGTCGGTCAAAAACAGCAAGTAGATATCCTATAAAAACAGGAGACCTGGCACAGTGCATTAATAATATTATTTTATTAGCTTTTGCCCGCGACTCCGTCCGCGTGGAATTAGTAATTTGGGCAGCTTATTTTTTTATCCAATTTGCTTCTTCATCAATTATGGCTCTCCTTAATTCCTCGATAATAAAAAAATTACCCCCCCGCAACCCTCCCGCACCCTCCAACCGTCCCCGCGCACAGCAACCCCGAACCCCCCCCCGCACCCCCTGCACGCCCTCCCACACAGCACCCCCGCACACCCGCGTTCGTCCCATCCCAAGTCAAGCGTGCCCTATAGAAGTTTTACTTCAAGTTTTTTTTGTCAAATATCTTGAAAACGGTGCATCCTACGGCAAAATCAATGAAATTTTCATCCCCCTTTAATACTCCCACACCCTCCCCCGCACACCCCCTCAACCCCCCACCCCCTTGGTGTTTTTGTCAAATATCTTGAAAACTGTGCAAATCAATGAAATTTTAATCCCCCCTCCGAAGCCCCCGCACCCTCACCCCCCCCCCACCTTGCCCCCCTTGGTGTTTTTGTCAAATATCTTGAAAACGGTGCATCCTACGGCAAAATCAATGAAATGTTCATCCCCCCTTAAAAGCCCCGCACCCTCACCCCCCTCAACCCCCCCCCCCTGGTGTTAACACTGAAAGAATTTTTCAAATCGGAGTAGTAGTTCCTGAGATTAGCGCCTATATAGAAGTTTTACTTCAAAACCCCCGATTTTGAAACATTCTTCCGCTCCGCTCCGCTCCTATTGGTGTTAGCGTGATGATATAGAGCCTATAGCCTTCCTCGATAAATGGGCTATCTAACACTGAAATAATTTTTCAAATCGGAGCGGCAGTTCCTGAGATTAGCGCCTATAGAAGTTTTACTTGAAAAACCCCCGATTTTGAAACATTCTTCCGCTCCGCTCCGCTCCTATTGGAGTTAGCTTGATGATATATAGCCTATAGCCTTCCTCGATAAATGGGCTATCTAACACTGAAAGAATTTTTCTAATCGGAGCAGTAGTTCCTGAAATTAGCGCGTTCAAACAAACAAACTAACAAACAAACAAACTCTTCAGCTTTATATATTAGTATAGATTGTCAAGAGTATTTTTCTTGCACCATTTCACATTAGGGATAATTATTCGCGGTAGTTTCTTTGGCTGTTCCTTCGCAGGAACACATTTGCGGTTTTTTTTTCGCACTATTTGAAGGAAAAACTGAGTTTAATTTTTCGCTTTTGTTCCTTTGCAAGAACTGAAGGTGCTACTGCGACAAGAAACAAAGGCGAAATAATAAACGCAGTTCTTCCTTCACCTCTTGTGATGGAACAGCCAAAGGAACTACCGCGAACAATCCCACATAGTAGTAACGTAAGCGATATTTAACGATGGACACTTTATTAAGTGAGCGTTCGAGATGTGAATAGTACCTACTTATGAAATAACTGTAGCTACTGTCCCACAATCTGTGAATTTAATGTCTAGCGATCGATGATCGAATAATGCATTTTAAGCTCGATTCGGCTGAATCTTTTTGTCCCTACACTTCTTGTTACAAAAAAACATAAAAAAGTGCATTACGTCGGCCCCTTTCTACAATGCGTTCGTCATTCATTCCCTTACCAATATCCCAATAGATAGAATCCCAATCGATCACCCTACATCATTTTGCAGAATGCGTTTGATAATCTTTTTAAAAGCTTTTTACTAACTTGCAATGTATGTAAGTATGTATGTATGTACGGATCAAATTTTTAACAATAACTTATTATTTCACCGAGTACTCAAACCAGAGTTCTTGCGGCAATTTGTAAGTCACACGAAGCATTGCGTGTTTCTCTGGCATCAGTCAGCGCTCAAGAAGACAAACGCTATAAATAACTTTGATAGAACCTAGTCATTACTTACACTTGTCGTGTGTATTGCTAGCGACATTCAAGAAACGTAAGCACCGCTAAATACTATCCAGTGAGTCTGCCATCTTTTTTGATAAATTAAGCCCAATTTGTCATTATAATGTTACCAGTGTTGCAACATACAAACGCACTACAACGGACGCGTTATAAGTTAACACAATTCCTCACTATTCACTTTTGAGGTAATTTTTCTTAACTTGGTAGTGCAACTCCTTGAATTCTTATGCTTTCTTATCACGGCCTTGAGTTTTAATTTTATTGATGAGTCAAAAAACTTTATTCTTGATCTTAGCTTTATAATATGCATGCACCCTGGTCGAGTATAGCCATAATTATTTTATTTTAGTATATCTTCAACTCATGCCCAATCGCAATTGTTAGTTTCACCTTACTGAAAGTAAAACATAAATTCATGTTCAAGTATGTGTTAGAAACGCTGTGACGCAAATTATTCTGATTTTCTTTTTTACTGAGTCTACCCTAGTCGATAAGTTTGATGAATGCATTCATAAATTGAATAAATTAATGATCTTTGGGCATGTCGTAAACTAGCAAAAAGAGAAGTAGATAACATAGTAGTCGCCAAAACGAATTAACCTGATAAACCTTCAATTCGGACAAGCACTTCATTATCCGCAACTTTGCACGGAATGTCACCTCGGTATTTGGTCCATTGCCAGCCCGGCAAGCCCGGCTTGTGTCAGCTCACCTTCCATTAAATGCTAACAGTTTAATTTAATTTACACTGCATTAAATAAACCATGTTATTAGACAGTTATGTTCAGGGAAAACCTACCGATGACACAGTTTTGAACTGCGAGGATCAAGTTTAAGTAACGTAACTTAATCTTGATGAAAACGAGCCAGAATTTAACAGAGCCACAAACTTCACAAAAATTATAACCTAACAATGGTTTTTCTACATTTTAACTTGTCTGGAGCCGAATATAGATAAAATCTAGCGAAAGAAAAATGCAGCCGCAAACGACGTTGGCCATTTTTAGGGTTCCGTAGTCAACTAGGAACCCTTATAGTTTCGCCATGTCTGTCCGTCTGTCTGTCTGTCTGTCTGTCTGTCTGTCTGTCTGTCTGTCCGCGGCTAAGCTCAGAGACTGTTAGTACTAGAAAGCTGTAATTTGGCATGAATATATATATCAGTCACGCCGACAAAGTGATTGAATAAAAAAAGTAAAAAAAAATTTTTTAGGGTACTTCCCATAGACGTAAAGTGGGGGTGTTTTTTTTTCTCGGCTAACCCTATAGTGTGGGGTATCGTTGGATAGGTCTTTTAAAACCATTGCAGGGTTCCTAACATGATTTTTCTATTCAGTGATCTGTTTGCGAAATATTCAACTTTAAAGTGAAAATTTTCATTAAAATCGGCCGTCCCCCCCCCCCTCTAAAATCTAAACTGTTGGGTGGAAAAATTTAAAAAATCAGAATGGTAGTAAATATATCAAATTTACTAGGAAAATTATAGCGGCTAAGATTGCTTGGAAATTATTTGTAGTTTAAGAGTAAATAGTAGCCTAAGGTATAAAACATACCTAAACTTGGATGATTCCGTACACATACGAAATCCTTAGAAAAATATTACTTGATTTTTTCGTAATGGCTACGGAACCCTACCTTGGGCGTGTCCGACACGCTCTTGGCCGGTTTTTTATTAAATTTATGTCAATACTAGCTGTTTACTGCCATCTAATGCCTTAATTCAATACGCAATAAATTTTATTTTCATTTATTAATTTCATTTATAAAAAATAGCCTACGACCTTTTCACAGACCTACCAAATACTTATTACACACATAAATCATAAAAATCGGTCAAGCCGTTTCGGATGAGTTCGATAGATAACAAACACTGTGACACGAGATTTTCATATATTAGAAGAGAAGATTAGATAGAAGAAGAAGATAACCAACCTACTGCATTAGTAGGTGTGTATGAAAATATCAGTAAAGTACGGTTTTTATTCCGCATTTTGCAAGGTCAGAAAATATTAATTAATGAATTTTTTTTTATAAATATTAGGGGACAATCTTACACAAATCGAACTAGTCCCAAACTAAGCAAAGCTTGTACTATGGGTACTAGACGACGATAAACATACTTGTATATATAAATAAATACTTAAATACATAGAAAACATCCATAATTCAGGTACAATATTCGTGCTCATGACACAAATAAATGCCCTTACCGGGATTCGAACCCTGGACCTCTTGCTTCGTAGGTAGGATCACTACCAACTAGGTTTAAGCGGTCGTTATTTATTCAAATTAATTAGTTAATTTTCTTAAAGATAGTATAAGAACATACAAGTGATAATGTTAGAGGAAAGTTGATTAGTGCCATAATGTTTAGCCAGTAGTGGTGTGCTAAAAGCTGTGCAAAATTTATGTGATTATCATTTTGATAAATTATAACTGACGATACACATTGCCGAACAAAATCCCCTTCAAAGAATGTCCGAACTTTTTTATTTGTTTGCGTAACAATTAAAATCATCACCTACACAGAAATTTGAACCTAGTCTTTACTTCATTACAGTCGAATTTCGGTTGACACTTGACAGCTAAACTTGACAATTTCACGTAACGTACTGAGAAATTAAAAAAAACTAAAAAACACGCTTTAAAAAATAAAAAATAAATTATAATAAATTTCAATTCACTATTCTTATAGTGCAGTAAAAAATCTTAATAAGCAATTATTATATTGTTATATCCAGATCAAAATTTGTAAACAATTCTAAATATTGATAAAATAAATAATAATAGTTTCAAATATTTTATTGTAAAAAAAGCGTGGGGTGCATGGTGTCAATTGTCAAGGATTGTCATTTTGATAACATCTTAAAAAGCACCCCACGCTTTTTTTACAATAAAATATTTTAAACTATTATTATTTATTTTATCAATATTTAGAATTGTTTACAAATTTTGATCTGGATATAACAATATAATAATTGCTTATTAAGATTTTTTACTGCACTATAAGAATAGTGAATTGAAATTTATTATAATTTATTTTTTATTTTTTAAAGCGTGTTTTTTAGTTTTTTTTAAACTATTATTTATTTTCTATTTTTTAGTTGCATTTTTTCTTTCTAACTTTACCCCCTCACCTACAACCCCCAAACCCCCTAAACCCAACCCCCCAACATCCCCCACCCCATTTCCCCAAACCCCCCCAAACCCCACACCCTTACCCCCAATCCCCTAAACCCCCCTCCCTTACCCCCTCCTCATTTTACAAACCCCCGAACCACCTAAACCCAACCCCCCTAACACCGAACCCCCATACCCCCGGAACCCCCCCACACCCCCACTCCCCCCCCCGTCCCCAGCCCCCCCCACTCCCCCCCACCCCTCCCACACCCCCCACCCCGCCACCTACCGCCCCCCCTTCCAGTTCCATCATCAAACCCTTGTTACCATCTAGGCCTCTTACCCCCTCCCCATTTCCCACAACCCCCCAAAATCACTTATCCCCGAACCACCCAACACCCCCACCCTATTTCCCGTAAACCCCCCCCCCCAACCCCTAACCCCAACCGCCACACCCTAACCCCCAACCCGCCACCTACCCCCCTTCCAGCTCCATCATCAGACTCTTGTTACCATCTAGGACCAAAGTACTCGTCAAAACGAATCAAAGGAGCCCAAACTCGATGGGGTTGTTTCGTTTTATTGTGGAGTGCCTTTGGCCATCTTCCAGCTCCATCATCAGACCCTGGTTACCATATGGGATCAAAGTGCTCGTCAAGACGAATCAAACGAGCCCAAACTCGATGGGGTTGTGTCGTTTTATTGTGGAGTGCCTTTGGCCATTTTCCAGCTCCATCATCAGACCCTGGTTACCATATGGGATCAAAGTGCTCGTCAAGACGAATCAAACGAGCCCAAACTCGATGGGGTTGTGTCGTTTTATTGTGGAGTGCCTTTGGCCATCTTCCAGCTCCATCATCAGACCCTGGTTACCATATGGGATCAAAGTGCTCGTCAAGACGAATCAAACGAGCCCAAACTCGATGGGGTTGTGTCGTTTTATTGTGGAGTGCCTTTGGCCATCTTCCAGCTCCATCATCAGACCCTGGTTACCATCTGGGATCAAAGTGCTCGTCAAGACGAATCAAACGAGCCCAAACTCGACGGGATTGTGTTGTTTTATTACATAGTTCCTATGGCCACCATCCAGCTCCATCATCAGATCAGCTCCATGTTACAATAATATTGCATTGTCATCCAATTTACACATATGTGCAAAATTTCAGCTCAATCGGAAACCGGGAAGTGGGTCAAAATCGCGCCCTAAGGAGTCGGTTACAAACAACCATACATACAAACATACAGGTGAAGCTAATATAAAGCGTGTAAAAAAGAAGGCCACTTTTATCAAAGTGGCGCTCATTTGTCTCTGACATTTTCGGGCGCGTGACTGTGGATCTACAGTTATAATTGATCAAAGGATTATCACAATTAATTATAATAGTCATGCCTGACGTACCTATCTGTTCTTCTCTATTTGTAATTGAGTAAAAACTTTCAGCTAAGTATTAGGCGTTTTATTAACTAAAGAAGAGTTATCCCACAAATCTGTATAAAGTAGGTAGCTAGTAGCTACCTACATAGACATTAATCCACACCTTCGATGTCAAAGATGCTGCAAATGGTGGTTCAGTGTAGTCTGAAGAAGGTGTGAATTAATGGCAGTCGTTTGCGTAACTTACCAACTCTTTGAAATTTTCCAATACTTACACTTACTATGTTACGTTACGAGAAAGCGTTATTTTTACTACGGTTACTTCACCCTTACAAAGTTGCATTAATGGATACAGGGAAAAGCATGGAGCGGTACAATACATGACTTTCCTGAATAAGAGATTTTTTTTAATTTTTACTGTAATTTTCGACTTCATCCCATATAAGGTTGTTATGCCATCCGTCCGGGTTTCCCCGGATTTGTCCTAGTTTAGAGAGCGTCCGGGGAACGTCCGGGCCGGGCAGGGTTCCATTTGTAGTTTGGGTGTGTGAATTTTTTTAGTTTTTGGTCGCCGCTGGACGATTGTCAAAATTGTGTGATAGTAAAGACTAAAAAAACCTTTGGCGTGTCGGGGTTCTGAGCTCCAAATCCGGGGATTATACGCTTTTTGTCCTAGTTGCCGAATTTTGAAGATGGCAACCCTAATCGCATATAACAATTTTATTTAAAATCTTGGTATTAATATTATATCAAATGTAAATAGCATTAAGTGTTTATTTCATGATATTGATTAGGTAGATGTCGAAGGTCCGCAAATCGTAGACGAGATTAATGTTGCAATAACCACCTAACCCAATTTTATAAAACAATGTTTAACACTCTCAATTATTTCAAAAACTTCATAACTCTTCTAGAATCTTCCGCACCGTAAAGAATTTATAAGGGATTGCTAAAAGTTGCCGGTGCATCGAGAGCAGAACTAGTTGCCAAACTGTCGCTTCCATATTGCTCGCCAAAGTTTGTGACAAACAACATTGAAGTAGAATTAAACTGCACCAATAAAGTTACTGCCTAATGTGTTTATTCGTGGCCACAACACAAAACGAAAACAAATTAAATTTTCTAATGGGCTTTCAAACGGTAGGTATGGCAGGAAAGCATTTGCTAGCAAAAAACGTGAATGAGTTTACTTTAAAAGGTAATTTTATTTTAATTTTATGATTTCAGAAATATCAATGAAAAACGAACTGTATCATAAATAAAATCGAAATCAATAAACACAGCTTGAACAATGTTGTTAACATTTTACAAAAAACAAATGGGGGCTATTGAAATCTGTACCTGACAAAATCTTAAAACGAAAAGAAGTTAGAATATGTAGGTGCTTCAGCCATATTGGATTCATTGCAAAATTTTCAAGCCATCGAAATGCACGAGTAAGAAAACAAAAAGATCACAGACCGCACCATTTGCAAATCTAATCGATACCACCATTGCCACTCTTAGCAAAAGGGGATGAAAATGTTTGCGTTACAAAAGCTTGTTTAATCGAAGCTCATAGGGGCTGTAAATCACGCCCATTCTAGTTTGCCAACTAATGTTAGGTGAGGAATATTTGCTTAGGTTTTGATTAAAAGCCGACCGGATTATATAACCACATAGTCCTAGTTACAACACAATTACCAGTGCGAAATGCAAATAACTATTTATCTATCTATCGTTTTGATTCAATGACAACCATTCCGTGCTTCAAATAAGTACCTATGACGGAAAAATTATATTTACTTACAAAACATAATAAAAAAACAATTTGGTTACAATTTTACAAAAAAAAAGAGATTATTTTATTTGATTTGCGGGAGGAATCGCAGTCGAAGTAATAAAATACACTGTCTGTCTGTCTGTCTGATAACGCTGAACCGAGTTAGATAAAATTTGGTACCTATGGAGATAGTTTGACATGCTGGGAAGGATATAGGATACATTTTATCCCTGAAAACGAATGATTTCTTCGCAAACGGGCAACAGATAGTATCATAAAAAGAAATGTCTGTAGGTATGTCTGTTACCTCTTCACGTTTAAACCGCTGATCCGATTTAGATGAAATTTGGTATGGAGATAACTTGAGTTGAGACATGGTCTTGAGACGAAGTGGCGGGCAACTAAAGAAATAAATATACTTCAGTTTCGCAAATTTGTGCGGCGTTACAATATAAACACCATTTAAGTAAATAAAGATGTGTGAAGGCAGTGCTATGTATTGTAGTTAAACCTCAAATACCAGTTTCATAACACGCAAAAATGCAAAAGCTCAGTGCGTCGTAAAATACGCACTTTCACGGGTAAAAAAGCGAACAAATTCGTGGCGCAATAAACCTACAAAATTCATGCTCTTTGACCACTTTTAGGTTGAAATGAAGCGTGAAATTTAACACGTGTGTGCTGCCCTCAGATCGTGCTTGTGCGTGTTTATTCACTTACGAATAGGGTTACCATACGTCAGGATGAGTCCTTATAATAGAGGATATCAAAAATTATGTCAGACTCCAGTTAGATTTTAGAACGGTCAATGATTTTTCAGTGTAATAGACTTAATGCACCTAGAATTAATTCACCCAGCCATAATTCAGTCCAGAAAATAGATAGGTTAGGTTAGTTAGGTAGCTTCTCATGCCCGGCGGGCAAACCGCCTAGAAATAGGAGCCCCGCGTCGAATTTGTAGGTTTTCAGTGAATTACGGATGAATAAATCCTGGGTGAATTAACTCTAGGTGCATTAAGTTTACTCCACGGATTTTTCGACGATTTAATAAAATTCAGAGGAACTTTCCATATAGAGATTCTTTTGTGCTATTCTTAATTAAATAATTTGACCTAGGTACGACCTCTCAGTCAGACGGTCGTGGGTCAGCCTTGGCTCGCACTACTTGAATTTTCCAGAATTTATGTGCGAAACATTTAACATAAGCTTTACGGTTAAGGAAAAACATGGTGAGGAAAATTGTAGAGACCTGCGAAGAAATTCAATGTTGTGTGTGAAGTTTCCAATCCGCACTGGGCCCGCGTGGGTACTACGACCCAAGCCTTCTCATTCCGAGGGGCTTGTGCCCTACAGTGGGACGTGTGTAAGCTGGGATGCGTAATGTTACAGTTTTGTATGGCAATCGGACTTAGTGATGATTTTTTATTCTACCTTGTGGTTACCCTACTTACGAGGGGTTTGCATTATTGATATGAATGCACTCAACTGTATTATGTTATGGACTCACACCGGGTGTTATTCAATAAAAGTAATGGCCATACATCATTTTTATAAGCCCCTTTGGTTTAATATTACTGGATTAATTAATTTGATGCAATTTAGTGAGATTGTACTTAATCAATAAAAAATCATAGCTTAGACTTTGCTTTGTTTAAAAAAATAACAGATTGTTTAGTTTAATAATAGTATTAGTCTGGTTTTACTACACATGTATCTATCTATACAAATAAAAATGTATCACCAAAAGTGTTTGCTAATCGCTAAACTTGCGCACCATTGCACCTATTTGAATAATTATTATTTTTTTAGGTTATTTTTCGAATAGTTTTATTTCAACTGTACTGACCCTCTTGCAATTTAATGCTTTCCATTTTTAGAACAGTTCTCACTACGGAAAAAGGCTGGTTTTTCCCATTGACTCGTAAAGTGATAATAGTTTCTGACATTTTACGCCGTATAACTAAAACATTGAAACCTAGGGTGGCAAAGCAACTTCTTGGTCCACTATGGATAAGATACTTAGAAAGTTAATAACTCAGATAATGTCACACAGTGGCCGAGAGCGTCGTCAAAACCAGAACGTGTTGGCTTCGCTACAGCAGTATTATCGATTATTCGTCTCTCTATAAATCACCCAGCAAGGGCAGCAAGGGCATTAGTGCTCTGCAGGCGTGCGACCACACAGCTACAGGATGGGGGAAAAGTGTTAACACTACAGACAATGAAGTAAGGAAACATGCGTCATAGTTACAACTTCTAAAAGCATTGACAACAAGGTTATTCGGACGCAGAATGATTTATGGGATTCTCTTCTTCCGCGTGAAGATATTGACAAGTTTTGCAATTGGCAAGAATGACGCGGTATAATTTCTGATACCAACTTCATGGTTAAGAACTGACTAGGTGGACTCAATTATGGAGAGACAGAGTCTGCTCAGGGTTGTTGTCTAGGTGGCTGCACACACACCTACATACTCACACACCCTCACGTACACTCACACACTCGCACGAAACACACGCACTACTAACACACTCTGTTTCGGTCTAACCAATCCCCTTTCTTATTGTAGTTAAATTAAAACTTTTGTCATTTTATGCAATCTGTACCTTAATTTTTTGTTTCGGTTTTTAAGTTGATTTCTTATTTTTTATATTTTTTTAGTTTTTTTGTATGTACCTACCCCGAATCCTGGTTGCCACGTGACAGGCATTGCCTAGAGTGGGACCAACTGTAAACATTTTTGTAAAAGATACCTTCTATAAAAAAAAAATAACTACAACCATTAGAAATTTACGTGATCGTCAAAATAAACATGAAATATGCGTGGAAACGAAATAGTTTGAAATTTACAATATTATTTGTGACTTGCGTTTCTCCCCTTTTCCATTTTGAGTTAAGTGCACCTGAGCAATGAGCATTTTCACTGTCGCTTAGACGCCAATAGAAGAGGGAAAAGCGACTAAAAACGAAGTCCATTATAGGGCTGAGTGAGCCCATGAAATCTAAAGGATTTTTTATACTAGGGGCGTTCAATAAAAAGTGAGAATGAGTATGTTATAAACAACTTTTACTAAATGTCATTTTATTTTTCGACATAGTCACCTTTTAGCATAATATACTTAGTATATCTTTTTTCTAAACTTAAAATTCCATTTTTAAAAAAGGTCTCATCTTGAGTACTTAAAAAATCTTGTACTGCAGCGACTACCGCGTCGTCGTCTTCAAATTTCTGGCCTCTCAGGTATTGTTTCAATCTCGGAAATAGGTAGAAATCACTGGGAGCGAGATCTGGTGAATACGGAGGATGCTTAAGGATATCGAACCCAGCATCACGAATTGCAGCCATTGCAACGGCGGACTTGTGTGCCGGAGCATTGTCCTGGTGGAACAGCACAACTTTCGAGAGTTTACCTCGCCGTTTTTCACGGATCTCATTGCGCAATGTGGCTATTTGTTTGGCGTATAAAGTGCCCGTAATAGTGGCTCCATGCTCGAGATACTCAATCATTAATACCCCTTTACCATCCCAAAAAACAGAGCCCATGACCTTACCGGCAGATGGGCTCACCTTGAATTTCTTCGGAGTTGGAGATGATGGCCTTTTCCATGTCATAGACTGCAGTTTCGTTTCAGGGTCGTAATGATGGAGCCATGTTTCGTCCATTGCTATAAATCGCGCCAAAAAAAGTTCCCGGTCTTGCTGCATCAGGTTCAAAGATTCTTGACAAATCTCTAGTCTAGTTTGTTTTTGCGTGTCAGTAAGCATTCTTGGTACCCAACGCGCAGATACATTTTTCATACCCAAGCGTTCATGTAAAATATTATGCACGCTCCCCGTTGAAATCTTTACATTTTCAGTAATAAAACGAACTGTGACACGACGATCCGCCAAAACTGAGTTTTCGAATTTTTTCACAATTTCTTCAGTTACTGCTGTAGTAGGGCGTCCGGAGCGGGGGTCGTCCATTGTCGATGTTCTTCCACGTCTAAATTCGGCGCACCAACGTGCGACTGTCGAATACGGAGGAGCATTAGACCCTAAAGTGTCCCGCAAATCCAAATTGACTTGGTCCGTAGAAACATTTTTCAAATACAAGTATTTGATAACGGCGCGCAGTTCAATTTTCTCCATTTTCGCTAACGTACTCAATAGCATTGCAAAGAAATTAGCGTATATTTTTTTAAACAAAAGACAGTTAGTTTTTTTTTTTCATAGCAATCAGCTAGATAGATTAGCTTTACCGGCCAGTATTTAATTTCGTAATATTAAAAGAGTTTGCATCTCATTCTCACTTTATATTGAACGCCCCTCGTAGATACTTACATTCTTAAACTCCCCGAGAACTCAACGGTAAGCAATAAATATTATAGGGAGATAATTTAATTAATGCTAATTGCAAAAGAAATTTTAAAGTTCGTTATCTTAATTTAAATTACCTTGATCTATGTAAGCTATAGAAAAATGTTTGCATTCGGACGAATTTTTCTAATTTTATTTTTAAACGTTTTCTCCCTGCGCCGATCATCCAGGTTTTCATGGTTAAAAACAACGTTTTAATTGTTTTTGAGAACGTTCTGCTTCACGAAATTCATGTTGGCAGAAATTTTAGAGTAGGTAGTCTTTGATGTTTAATCTCGCCAGTTTTAAATAATAAAATTTTTTGTAGCAATTGTGTAGGTGTTGGTTTAATCTCTAGTGATCAAAAAACAACCAAGACAGGACAAGGCACGTTATTAAATACCTATGGTTTCTTTCACAGATCTTTTGAGACTTCAAAAACGTATGCGGTAACCGTAAGTATTTTTAAAATTACCAATACCTTAGAGCAACTTACATTTATAATTAGACATTCTAAAACATGTCTAAAAAAAGCAATTATTTCTATTTTGACGCTACATGCTCGTGCACGAGCGAGGGATCACAACAAACGGTGCACCTTTGAAAACACTTAGCTCCCCTTTGATATGCTATATTTAAATGCGCGTAATGAAAACACTGCACCCTTTCGTAGTAAAAAGTACTCACATATCGATTTACACTTAGATGGAGCTAAATTAGAAAACGCGCTTTTGTTTTGCAGAGGATAATGTGGTGTAGGTGTAACCAAGACGCTTACATCAATAATTTCGTTTTAATTATCTCTACAGCTCAAATTTTAAATAATAACTTAAAAAACAATAAAATATAAGTAGTTAGATGTGAAAACTTGTCAACTCCATTATATGATAAAGATGCCCGTGAAATCTCAACTTCAACTACCTTCCATTCCAGTAGCTCTTGAAAGCATAAAGACGAAGACGCTTGAAAAATGTGTTTGATAAAATTCTATACGCTCTGAATTTTGATGCAGGTTGGCTACATTATCGATCTGGGCTTCAGTCTGCTTTAGTATGGAGTAAGTTTGTGTGAAATATTTTAGTTTTGTGCAGTGCATAGAACTTTTTACTTCATTAACAACCTATTAACTGGGTACAACCATAAAATTTGAATTGGGTGTCACATAAGATTGAACATCAGGCATAAAAAATTAAATGGATTTTTTTAACAAAATCGGTGGAAAATTAAACATCGTTTCCGTACTCACGGACGAAAATTTGACAAGTACCAGATTCTAATTAGTAAAGTAGAGTTTGATACTAACCATAAGTAAAAACTTCTATAGTTGGCGTGCTGAAATCATTAACTATTGTCGTAACTGCACTAATAACAACAAAAAATGCTTGTAGAATTATTAAAGTAGATTCTATAGCTTGGTCAGTGAAGAAAATTGAGGAAGTTACCAATTTTGTAATTAAAGTCCCTGTAACGTTTTTTTATTGATAAGCGGCCTAGAAGATAATATTAGTATAAAACTGTCGTTTTCCAAGCCACCATTAAAATCCATTCAACGCGTAAAACTGGTAAAAACTGGTAGGGAAAATATACATACAATGAGCATGAGTGAGCAAAGTCATCCGAGCAGGGGGGTTACTACGAAATTCGAAGTTCGAAGTTCGGATCGTGCGGTCCCTCTCACTCTCGTAATAAATACCATTAGTGTGAGCGGAACGGCATGAAACGTAGTTCGAATTTCGCGCTTCGTAGTATAGGGCCAGGTATTAAGAATGCATGTGGACGCAACCGGCGTGAGAGTCTCATAAAACTTGCAGAGCCAAGCACACGCTCACTGCCATGCCGACTGTCAGTGGACATTTTCAATCTGGCAGAAGTTTGCTTGGGGAATAGCTAACCATTAATTCATAATGAATTTCATTAATCTCCGTTTAAGTCTAGACAGCGTCCACATCCACATTAACATTAACGGCTTTAAGAGTTGAGATGACGTGATTTTACGAACGCTAGCTGAGAAAAGCTTGTAACGATAACTGAGAAAAGGTATCTAGTGTATGTATGTATCCATGTAGATTTTTTATTGTATAAAATAAATTTCTGTGATTTCACTGTACGCCCGGCGGAAGACCAGTGCTAGTTTGTAACTAGCAACTAGCGACACGCTGAGTCGGGCGGGACCCTTTTGTAACAGCGTCAATATGTATCTATGTCTATGTCTATGTTTGTACTCTTACTTTTAGCCTGTGTACGTGTTATTGTTGTTATAAATTAATGTTTTTCTTCCTTTCTTCTTAAATAAACAAACACAATTTATAATTGTTAAGATACATGTACAAAGACGAACTTATCCCTTTAAGGGATCTCTATCAGTCAACGTTTGAGTGGGTGAAATTATTTAGTTTAGCTACTAGTAGGTACTTTGTTGTGCTGTAACTTGTCTTGTTGTCAAAACGTCAATTACATGTTATGAAAACTGAGCACCTCCAACCGGATGGTCATAAAGATAGTTTAGAAAATAAGTTTTTAGAGAGATACCATTCCAGGAGAAGTAGATGAGCAGTTGTGGTGCTTTCTTTTAAGCAGTAGAGCCGTATGAAGATTATTTTGAGCACCACAACTCCGCTCAACCACTTTTGCTGCCGACTATACCAGTGCAAAGTAGACATTATAAGAGAACGGAAGGCTTCTACCGTTACCGTAATGTTCGTGTTGTGTTTCAACGCGGTGACACGTGTTACGAAGAGGCAACTGACACCATTCGAGGAATATAAGGATATAGCAATTTAGCTTACTTGTGGGGACAAAGACACGGATTTGAGCCCTCTAACACAGCATATTGTAAACATGAGTAGAAACCAAAAACTTATGTTTATGAGTTAAGTCTGTCTTTTGAAGCACCTGTCCGAAATGTGGGAGCTTAAAATCTAATGAATTTATGTCTTTAGGGTTTATATTAAAGGTTTCCAACGAAGGCGCTGAAGCTTCTCGTGGGAGCGCTAGCAGCTCCGAATAATCTTTAATTTCTGATTATTAATAGATTCGTTCGTTGCCTCCTATCACATATAAAAAAAGACAATACAGACATAAATTTGGTAGTATTAAATATTATGTAAAGGGGGCGGTAGTCTTTAAAAGTTTGAGAACCTATCAATTCAATTCATTTATTTAAATAGTTTTAGTACATAGTAATAATTATTAGTAGGCACTTTACTTAATCTATGTTAGGTATTATATCTAGGTACTATACTAATGGCTCGACTTAAGCGTCTAACCGCCTTTACATATTCAAAATTCAGGTCCATACATCGATAATTAGCTATTCTAACAATTAAAATATTGTACTTACGTGTCCAAATACTGGAAAACCCTGTACACCGGCTTCCGGTAAACGAGAAAACCGTCGCACCTCTCCATGACGTGAAATAACGAGGCTCGAACACTCTTCAGAACCTCTCGTCGCCACTCGACCACCGACGATGGTCCTCCCGCACCGGATATGTCATTATTCAATGATACAACAACTTCTGGTCACTTACAAAGACTCGTACACTCGTTAAAAAATTAAGGCGTCCTTACTCTAAAAATGGATACAAATTTTGGTCCTTTAAGGTGAATTAAGTTAATTAAGGCTGCTTTATTGATTGCATAAGATATATTTTGGTAAGCACTTAGTTTTGGCTAAACACTATGGTTTTAACGCCAATGAGGCGATCACAGTCCACTTTTATATTTGGCAGACTTTTTAGTTACTACACAAATTCAGCACTGAAAATATGTTATTTTATACATTTACTACTTAGACACAATGGCATGTATTTTTGGGTCATAACCTTATATTATGGTATAATATATTTTAGGTATATTTTCAATTTACTCTTACAAAGGCCTTTGCTCTTACCGACATCGTTAGCCAAGGCACATGTCAATGAACCCTTCATACCCTTTTCTTGGAAACTCAAGCTGTCGTTGACATGATTGACATGAGAGGAATAATGATCCCCAATGTAAAGGTAAACTTAACCTCACGAAATTGAAAGATTTTTTT
This sequence comes from Archips crataeganus, assembly GCA_947859365.1. Classification (NCBI taxonomy): domain Eukaryota; kingdom Metazoa; phylum Arthropoda; class Insecta; order Lepidoptera; family Tortricidae; genus Archips; species Archips crataeganus. Next base: position 8,515,557 of record OX402067.1, on the reverse strand, counting down.
ACTTGTTGCTTTAGTAAATTTATTTAAATTCCTATACATAGTATACAGCATTCTACAAGAAAGTAAAATCCGCAATCTAAAGCTACATTCAAACATTATATTGCTCCACTAATGTGGATAAGACACTGATATTGACAAATATCGTCCCATAAGTTTGGTCTCCAATGTAGGTATATAAAAGGTTTATAAGAATATTAGTTTCCCATAAAATAGCAATTAAGTAGGTACCTAAACATCAACCTTCAGGGCAAACCGGCTTCCGCTCCAATTTTTCTACCACTGATCATCTTTACGCGCTGAATGAAATCATAGATAAATGTCACGAGTACAACCAACATTTAGGTTCAGTTTTTGTTAATCACCAAATCGAAGGTTCTCCAAAGAATTATGTATGTAGTAGGTATGTAGCTAATATTCTCGGAATCAAGCGCGTTTACCGGATCCGTAACACTACACTGCGCCCCAAAACACGCATTACCGATGCCAAGAGGTGCCAAGACAGCCAAGCTGAAGTGAGACTGAGCTGGCCACTTTAGCCGAATGGATCCAAACAGGTGTGGTAAAATAGTCACGGATCAAATAGCTACTTTAAGACGGACGATGATGGCATGGTAGGCCAAGACGGCGCTGGGTAGATGACTTAACCCCTGTAGACTTAAAGTAAAAAAAAAACCTGCGTTTTAGTCCCGTTTGTCTCAAATAATAACAATATTACAGATTAAAATAAAATACAAAAAGATAGTCCTAAATCTTGCGCAAATCAGAGTGATGGCGTCCGAGAGGCTGCACTTGTTCCTTAACAATCGGCCAGATTCCACTGAAAACCGGGATAAATGGAGAAGATGGTGGGGGGGAGGCCTTAGCTCGGCACTAGGGCACTTCTCCAAGCTAAATAATAATACAACGAACAAGTATTTGGGGTCATTGCACGCATAAAGAGTACTGATGCTCGGTTGCAATATTGTGTTATCGGTGGATAATGACGTTAATTACCAGATTGCACATCTATATTGAATACCAAAACCGTATCTGTAATCATTTCGCGTCGATAATTAATACATTTACGCGTAAACTAGCTAAATACATACAAATTGACAGCTACAACTGTACTGACCAATACAACGGTGCGGCCGCCGCACGCTACATCCGAATATGCGCGTACGCCGGAAGCAGGTGTCGTGCGTGCCACCTGTCTCGCGTCGCGAATACCAAAAAGCAATGGGACAGAACAATGACCTGTCTGGACCTTAAGCAACGAAAGCAGCTCAGGCTGCTCAGGGCCAAAGATGATACAAACAAATAGTACACTTTAGTACTCTACCGGGTGTAGTCTATAAGTAAAACAATAAATTTAAACGATGTCTTGGTACAGGGCATTTCCTTGTTACAGGGGCGTTGTTATTTTTTTTATAAATATTTATTCATAAACATAAAGATCTCTACAATCTGTGCCTATTTAAACTTTTTATTAACCTTACTTGTTGAACTCCAAAAAGTTCAATATTATTATCTCGGACCTCCACAGACCATAAACCATACATTGCAAATGCAATCTTGTCTTTTCTTTAGGAATGAGTTGGTTACTCTATTACTAATGTTACATTGACAAATACAAAAGTCAAGTTGGTAAACAAATCAAAATAATTTATAATGGCATCAACAAAATTAAATTACGATGCGCGTGAATTATGACGAAACAAGAGCAAATGTGAGCCGAGATTTGAGTTAAATGACGCATACGAGGATCCTCCGATTGATAATTTCGTGTTGTTGTCACGATCACGATCACCGATGAGGCAGGACGTGTGCAGCCAGCATACGGTCCATGGGCGTTTTCGTTGTAAAAGTACAAGTTATCTAGAGAAGAAGTCACCTGGTGAGATTGGCATAATTTTACTATTGTCAGTGATATTATCATAATGCACTATTTTGTTGATAACGTTAAATAAACAGGATAAAGTTATTTTAGTGTTTTGATCATTTCGCCCACACTTAGGTACTTGATGAGGAAAATTATTACGTAATTTTGAAAGAACTGATCGTTTAATTAAGAACTGCGCATGTTTATTAAGCAAAATATTGGTGTATTTAGTACATTTTCAATTGAAAACGATAGTAAATGTCAACGTCAAGTACTTCGACTAGACATGACGGTCTGCAGTGCAGTACATTGCTGGCCCGATTAATTTTGTTAGAATATAACAAATTATTATTTTTTTCATTTTAAAAAATTTAAACCACTTGGACTTAATTACTGATTAGTTAAAGGATGTATAGTTTAATTTATTGATCGTGTTAACGGATACACCCTGTATATTGTATTGTAATCAATCAGCCAATACGTAACAAAACATATTTAAACGAAATTTATTCAAAATTTCAGTTTAATTAGAGTAAATTTTAACCGAAATGTTGGTCATTTAGCAATAAGCGCCTTCGTTATTTCTGTTCTGTAACAGTACTTTAGAAATTATTAGCTTTTAAACTCAGTCGCATTAAGATTTGCATAAAATTCAATATGCATTTTTTCGTGAGCGCAAATTATGTATCTAAAGGAGAGATAGTGAAGTTTCTGACCATAATTTAATCTAAAACCAAGTATTAATGCATGTTCGTAATACTGCATATTGAATTAAGGCTGAGCATCCGCCAGATATGGGCTAGGGAACAGAGTATTGTGCATAGGCAAAATCGATGAATAAAATTCAACTAATTACCACAAAGAACCCTAAAAAGGAAAGAGCACATAAACACGAAGTCATCTACATACAACTCAAAGACAGAGCTCTACTCCGGTAAAGCTCATTACACTTGTTTAAGTCAAAACGATGGCCTATAAATTCGTACCCAATTACCCTTTAATTAGCAGACATTGAGAACGTCATCAGAAGCGTAAATGAATGCTCGTAGATATAAACAAGCGACGTCGCGTCTAGCAATCAGATGGCGTGGTTCGTTGAACTTTGGGCTAATGACTCGCTATAAAATTGCTCGTACCTACTGGCCAGAATTACACGGCATTGTCTGTAACGTTGGATACTAAACCAATTGACGTACAATTATTGATAGATATCTATGAAAAGCACGACAAGTAACATGCATTACATTAAAACTTTAAGTCAATGTACCCAAGAAAAGCTTGAACGTACCTACTTTGATTACTCAGGTGATTGAAATAGTAAATGCAAACCCACTAATACGCTAAGTTGCCTTTACACCTTAACCGTAAGATAATTTTATCGTGATTATGTGCAAATTTATTGCTTATCGTTTCTGCCACTACATTTGTACTTTATATAAAAAAAGACACTTATTCGTACACCAAAAATCTGTAATGTTTCCCCGTTTTACGTACCTACGCAACTGGCGTCGCAGGCATAGTAATATATATCTATCCAGATTTCTAGATAATGCATTCCTCTGACAACAATGGCGGCCATTAAATGGAAACGACGCACTGACAGCTCATTCGATGATAAAATTACCTAGCCGCCTGACACCATATTTTTATCCTTGTAGACAAGATATAGCTGGAATATTTCGTTCAACGTTACCAATGATATCCTAAGTTAATTATAAAATTTATAAAATCGAAATGAAAAAAGGATAGAGCACTTTTTTTATAGTCTCCATTACATTCCACAGATACACAATATGGTAGTATTTTTTTTAATAAGGTACCTACATAAATGTAAAAATAAGTATGATGTTAGTTTGCGCGAAGAAAAGGAGCAGCAAATATTACTCACATTCCGTTGGGTTCGACAAAAACACATTCCATGCAAACTCGTTAAAATGGCGGGACGTAACTTTTAGCAGCGCTGTACCGCTCGAGCATATGACATGATTTAGATTTTCTCATTTTCGTACCCTTTTATCGGAACATATTACCATACATCATCTATATACAACACAATTTCCGGTTAGAAATAAATAAGTGTAACCTCTTGAAAACGGAAGCCTGAAAATAAAACATTTCCATGATAATAATCAGCTAGTTAAATTAACCAACAATCAGAAAACCTGGTAATAGAAATGAACAACTTAATTTTTCTACAAAATCGCTGCCGAATTATTCGTATGTATATTAGAATTAAGTTGAGTCAGAAGTCAGAACCGGGGAATAACTATCGTGTGTACTCACGCAATACGATTTGTCCTGAATTATCGTTTGGACAGGAAACGTTTGAATTATCGCGGTGCCTACCCACGTTCTACTGAACGCAGTTTTATATGTCACAACACATGTACTAAACAACATGGTTTGGACACATTAAATGACAAATAAAAAGGCGACAATTATAGTTTCTGGCCTCACGTGATTTCGATGTAAAGGACAACCGTATGCCATTCATAACGGGAGCAATAAATACATAAACTGTGTTTGTATACTGGCGCTGCGTTCGGTGCATATTTTTCGGTTGTTTTGTGAACATAAGTATGACGTAACTTTTACTTATAAAATCATTGTAGCCTAGTTTACTGTCCCAAACAATTAGGTAATACAGCAAGTACTCCTTCCAACTAACAACAGTTCCATTCTTTTTTTTTAACCGAACCTCCCACGAAATCAATCATAATAAAGACAATTTTTCGTCTCCAATAATAGAGCTCGACGAATATTCCAATTACATTTCAGGTGGACCGGCCATTGAAAACTTGCTGGTCCAAAAACAATACAAACAAGCGCTAATTTACGGCACATCGCTCCATTGTCGGTACTAATTGGACTCTTTTCATACCGAGAGCTGTTTAACAGCAGTATTTCTGTACCCGAGCTTGATCGAATTAAACACAACCTTCTGGGAAAGTTATTGTAATGTTTCACAATACTTGAGAGTTGAAGTGGCACTTTATTGGAAGCTTAATCGCATTCTAATTGATATTCATCACGCTTAAAATTCGACCGAATCCTTTTTTTTTTGGTAAGCTTTTAACTTCATGTTAAATGTTATGGTGTAGAGGTAGAGAAAACCTAAATGAAAAATAAAGCTCGTAGTTCACTGTTAACATCACCAAATAAAAGTTCCACGCAAGTATGCGAGGCGATGCTCGTCCAAGTTTTCCACGATGCACAATCCCTGCAGAACAGTGGCGGCAATTTGTTGAAATTACCACCGGCTTCAGCTTCACTATATTTCATACTTGGTGCCTGTACCGGCTTGATTCGAAAGGAAATCGCTCATATTTTAATTTCTCTAGAGACGTTACACGCGGAAAGTTGAAACGACTGTCGGAATAACTTACGTTGTTATTTAATATGCAAAGGTAGAAATGTTTTATTAAGCCTCTCACGTTTGTGTATCTACGCTAATATAGGCAGTTTGTTGATATGCATGAGATTATCTGAGAAAATATTGAATCGATTTTTAATATTGTCCCGTTATAAGAGATTGCTATGTACGCGGTACACTTGCGCAAGGAATACCGCCTAAAATGAAACCATGATACGGATACAGCTGAAAAGTAAAGTAAACAAAAAATTGCGTCTATTTCATTTTCGCTTATGATTATTTGTCTTGCTGAAATACGATTAGGTACTCTGTAGGTAGAAGTAATTTGCGACAGAGTCAACAAGAAGCTAACCTAGATAACGACTGTCGACAGATAGCTTTGATGGAGTCGGTTAAGCCAGATATAACCAGCGTCCTCGGCAGGAGACTCGATTTAAAGATAATGTAGTGAACCATTGGATGGAGCTGACTTAAATTCATTTCCTGAATGGCTGGAAGCGGGCGCTTCGCAGAGAATCGAATTCCAACCAACCGTGAAGGGTTGAGACAAAAGTCGAATTAAGGTGATGGCCTGTCGATTTGATGCCGGTCCCGTTCTTGTTATTATTTGTTCGGGTTAATAGCCAGGATAATGTATTTCCGACGAAACAAAAAGGTTCGTTTTGTATAAAATGTTCAATTTCTTTTTTTATTTGAATTTCGGAAAATGCCTTCATAGAGCACCAATACTGTCTGTTTGTAAATCAGTCAATAACGTTAATCTTTTATTAATAGGTAAGTTATATACTTTTAGAACAGCAACAACCGCATCAAATACTATCTACTAAAGAATAAAGACAAATTAAAGTGACATCAAAAAATATGTTAGAGTGCAACCTATTTTAAAATGCAGTCTTAAGTTGCAGACGGTATAATACTACTCTACTATACTGCTTATACTGGAGCTAAATTCTCCTAAGTTAGAACACGTGCCTGCCCGCAAGCCGTCACGAACCCTCCTAATGTGTGTTGTCTGTAGACTTCTTACGCTGACCGTACCATTCAGACGACTTGGCAGACTGTAATAAGTAAGCAATGGATTAGTAGCGTCTGCAATTTAGGGGCAGCGAAATTATTAGGTACATTGCACTGCACGTTAACATACACGAAACTATCTCAGATAGGATCACAATTATCAAAGAATCAGAAAATAAACGTAATTAATGGAACCTTTATTTTTTAACAGACTTAAATAGGAGGAAGTTCTCAATTGGACTCTTTGTTTCTTTTAAATTATGTCCGTATATCTCCGCCATTAGTGAATCGACTTGGACAGTTTTTATACATTAAAGTAAGTACTTATGTATCACAGTTGGTCCCATATATATTTAATCAAAATCGGCTGAATGATTATAATGTTATTCACATTTGAACTCTGTTGATGTTTATTTTTTCCTAATTATCTAACGTACAGCAAAAAGCTATTTAGCCTTTAAAAGAAGCTGCACAAGGAACGCGGAGCATCTTTAGTTCAATTGCAACGCTACAAGAGTAAGTTATGTAGATTGGACCAACGCATCGTGGCACATTATCTGAAATTACATTGCAGTCTGCACGCGTCATCTCGTTAATATTAAGGAATGCCTTTCTATCATTTCTTAGGACTTTTAGCATAATTTGGTGGGGCCTCAACGTCGAGTAAAAGAAGTTATCACAAGTATTTTAGGTAAATTAACAGTGTTTGCGATAAAGATTTCCCTGCGTAACAGCACTATAAAGCGTCATAGAACCTAAAGAAAATTAAAGGCAGTTCAACAACAAAACAAGGCTATTATCAGGTTCAAGGACTCCGTTCTAACAATTTCAGCTTGTTTTTTTAACAGTAATAGCACTCAACTAAGCAAAACAATTTATACAAATGTTCAATAAACCTTCAGGTCCACGTTTATTGCTTCTAAGGAAATAAACGGCTCTAATCAGTTAGCCAATTTACTAAAAGCTTTTCTAAATCGCACTATTACACGCAAATTTGAGTCTTTTTATACAATGCTATTGTGTGTGTTGATAAGGAGTCGACCAGATAAAATAAACTCTAGCAACGGTTAGAAACCCTTTATGGCCCAAACCTAACCCAATGATCGTAGCGACGAGATAGCATCTCACGGAATTCTCGTTTGTTTATTTAGTCTGGTCTGGTATTCAACTCAATGCGACAGTCAAGACTTGAACATTTAAACAGTACGAAATGCGACGTGGGAATCGAGAACTATTCACAAGTGGTCGAGATGGTATCGGGCTGAAGGCCAGGTAATAGCTAGATTTACTGGCTGCGATAATACCGTTATTTTGCTCGTTAGCTTAGTTTCTAAGTCTGTCTGATTATATTTGCAAATGCCCTCGACACATTAAAGGACGAATGCAACCAGGATTGGTAACTTTCTAATGTTTCACCCGTAGATATGTACGCCTGCCTTAAACGCCGGTTTATAAAGTTACTTTTACGCACGTTAATCTCAGACAGTGTAGTCTAATTAAGGGCACAAACGGACGGACACAAACTCTCATTACGGCATAATTAGAACATACCTATACAATAGGGCGGGGGCTACAAAGGCGTTTGTGAAGACGGAAACACATTTAATTCTCACCTGGCAAAGGACTGTCGGGATAATTCAGATAATCACTGCTAATTCTGTATGTATTTATTTTAAGTAGTGAACAAATATTTTAATTTGATGTTAATTACAATCAAGTTAATTTGAACAACGCAAAACAATCCGGACGGATGTTTTGCTTTTTGTAGCAGCAATCAATAAGGTAATTCAAATTCAAACAAGATACACTAAGCTTCTGCGAAATGAAGATTGATCGTGGGGGAGAAAAACATTGTATACGTTATGGTTGCCCGTTATAATTTCGTAAAACACGTAGAGCTTTATTTTGCGTAATCTCAGGGTTTTACACGTTGTCCGCATTAGCATTTCGCAGTGTTTCTGGGGAATTCTTAAGGAGCATTACTTGCGACCCGTAGAATTTAAATTTAAATATCAAAGTAACGTTATCCTTCAAATTATCGCACTCATATTAACGGTGTGTTCTCTATGCCAAGCACGAAGAAAAATAGGTAAGTGAGTCAAATGAACCGACAAAAAAGGAGACTAACATCGATGTTGGATATGAAATAGTTAGGTTGGGCACGGCTGTCGCACGCCCATACGAAAGCGTGACGGTTTCGGTTCGGGCTGTTCACATGCAAATTCGTGCTAACACAGATAACCTAACTAAAGGTCAAAGGATAAATACTTTTTTGGTATCTGTAGGCCAACTGTTAATATGATGGGAACCGTGCATTCAAGAAGTTCATGGAAAGGTTGATTCTAAAATTTCTTATCAGAGAGAAAGGGTAACATGTGCGTAAATTTGGTGTCAACACTACTAAATAATCAAAAACATAGGCAAGTTTAGGCTATATCGACGACCGGGTGCTGTGGTTAGTGACAATTTAACTACGTAAAGCTAGAGGTCCCGGGTTCGAAACCCATTAGCTGCTTGTATGGTGAATACGAAGATTTGTACGTGAGTCATGGCTGTTCTATACATGTTTATCGTTTCCTCAGTACCTAAATATACCTAAGCTTAAATTAGTTTGGGTCTAGGTCGATTTGTATAAATTGTTCTATGTAGATATTATTATACAATTTAGATTGATCTGGGATTTAACCCAAACATTTATTGAAATCAGTGACTATGTAATAGTAATAACTTCCAACAATGATATCACCATACGGACTGCCGATAACTTAGATACAACAATTCACACCGTCGATTCGATAAACTATTGCCAATAATTAGATTACGGATTGGATTTCAGAAATCCGTTTCGATGATGTCATATTTCCTGCCGGCTCAAAATGGCAGCGAGGACGAAGGACGAAGGTCGTTCGTCCCAATGATATTTCGACACGCAAGTTTTGAATGGACCCGCGCTGCTCCCTTGTTATGTTAATGTTGTGTGACACAAAATTAACCTTACTACATGTAAGCATGTTTTACTTACTATTCAAAAATGTCGACCTCAGTTAAGAGGAATTTGACAGGTTTTCGAACAAGTGACAGTGACAGAGCAAATAGCATTGTCTTTTTCATGCGGGGACCGTTTTGCGGCATGAAAGAATAATAATAATAATAATAATAATAATAAAGGCGTAGGGATATGACGACCTCATCGCCCGCTGGTGTTGTCGTGTCACCAGTGCAGTCAGTCATCGCAGGGCGGCTTGTGGCGAGCTGTTGGTGCGTAGCGACACCACGAACCCGAGACCTCCAGGGGTACACATACACACATGCGCTTATACACACACTCACACACAGTTACACACCCACCCCGCCTCTAGTTTGCCTTTGTTGGTCGCCTAGAGTGGAGCGCAAGAGCTAATGCTCGAAGGATGGATGTGTTTCCGTAAGTGGCGAGTTGGCATTTTGAAGTTTAAAGTCCAGGAACACCTCTCCATCCTTAGCCGTTTACACCAATGTTGCCGCCTCGTTGCCCCGAGTGGGCAATAGTTTGAGGGGCCCATTTAGTGAATGGCGAGTCACCGCCTACCAAAAGTTCAGTTTATGAGATATTGAAATGGTAGGTGTCCGTTATCTCACTCCATAGCCCGGTAATCCTGTCCACAACATCCCAACCCCATAGCCAATTCCATGTCGCTTCCTACCTGGCAATAGTTTGGCAACTGTGGTGGACTGTCCGCTAGCACATCCTCATGGTGTATTAGGGGATAGACCCCCATAGTTGCGCCCATCTCATTTATATTATATGGTACCAAAGGCCTCTTCATGTTGGCTTCGGCCCCATGAATGCCTTTCAAATGACCGGGTCCCCATGGGCCCGTGATCGGAAATCCGTACCAACATAATAATAATAATAATAGTTTATTTTCCTTAAACAAAAGTGCTTAGCATACAACAAGGTTGAGACCTCCTATTAAATTAAAAACTTGTGTCAGGAGGCCTCGCTCTTCTAAAAACTACATACATTTAAACAGTTTTACTAAAACTAAACTATTTTACTTAACCTAAACATATTATTTATGTGTGCGCGCGTGAGTGTGTGTGAGTATGTGTGTGTGTATGTGTGTGTGTGTGTGTGTGTGTGTGTGTGTGTGTGTGTGTGTGTGTGTGTGTGTGTGTGTGTATGCGTGAGTGAGTGTTTGTGAGTGCGCGATTGTATGTGAGTGTCTGCGTAAGAGGTCCGATTTCACAAAACAACCAAGTACATAAATAAAACTAAAGAACATAAATAAACCAAGTACATAAATAAAAATAAAAAAAAGAATCAATGTCAGAAAGTAAACATACAGCAAAACCTTGTGCGCCTATGTTTCCAAACTGAGGTAGTTTGGACAACGAAATAAGGGGCGTGCCTGACTTACTTTTTTTGTGATGCCCACAATGATGATAGGTATTGGAGCAATAGCTCTTTTATGAAAATGCTCTTCTGAGTGTTCCTAAATAAAAATGATTCTATCTATATCTTATAGTTTGTCATCATAGAGTAACAGTGGATCAGACGCTGCGGAAACGGGAGTGAACTACATCCACCCCTCTCCTATATAATGCCAGAAGGTTACTTTACATTTCCTTTAAATTGCCGTCGATAGTTTACACTCACTTATTAGCTAGGGTGACAATCAATCAAGTAGGTCACGTGATTGTAAACATGAAACTACCGTGAGACTCACTCATAGGGAAAGTGATGTTGTTAGTGTTGTGTGCTACCCTACATTTGACAATGACAATAAAAGTGATGATGAAAACGGGGGTAGCTGTGTGTCGCTGTCAGTTACGTCGAGAAGCCGCGCTACCAGAGCGGGAGCGCGCAGTGCGCGTTTGGCTGTTTGAGGCTGAATTTATTAATACTGTTTTAATAATAATAATATTTTTTGTTGACATTGAATTTATTTTGTATTTAATTTTAATTTCCTGTTTTGTTTGTTATTTGAATTGCACGGTGCGACATCTTGTATAATTTTAATAGAAATGATAATGATTTAAGACTGTTAAATAGTTGCAATGCCCTTGCAGGGTTCACGTCTAACTGTGATTAATGTAAGACCTCTACGTGTGAGCAATAAAGATTATGATTATGGCAGCCGCTGTGACGTGTGACTCCGGGAAGAAGGGTTACGGATTAGCCCGAAACATGTCGAGTTAAACTCGTTTTAAGACGTGAGCGATCCGTTTATTTACGTGATGTTAAGTGAGCACCTCCACTTATAGTAGACACCCACAACATTAGAGCACTGCAGATGCATTGCTAGCCTAAGATAGAGTACCTACGTCACGAGCCAGTAATTTCACCGGCCGTTTTAGATTCGCGTAATATCACAAACGATATAAATTATGTAGCAGAATCACCGTGAGTTTCACGGATAATAAAACTCGGCTCTTTAAAGTCACGGTGAAAACATTGTAGCACTCTAGCTTTCGAAATGAACATTGTAAAACAGCGGCTCACTAAACCAGCTACATTTCAAGGCTTACTGCTAAACGGGGATGTGTCTAGCAAGCGAAAGGGGAGTGAAATTCGCTCACTAGCTTTCTAGATTTTTCCATATTTTTACGGTTAATTGGGGATGTCTATTTTTTTGCAATGTATAGAAAATCGAAAACCATTTCGAGATAAATGCTTTTTAAATCGTTTTCTGTAGTTATTTAATTTTAATATTATGTAATGAATTTATTATATAACAAATAAGCAATGACCTTCATTTGACATTGGTGTAAATTGCGTGACCGGTTCAAGTCGTACTTTATTCTGTGTGGTTAGAATTCTTAACAATTTACGCGTGGATTATACTACGGAGTTTGATTTGGACCCGCTGTTTGACATCTGGCACTTTGTCAGTGCCAGTAAAGTGACACAGTGTATAGTGTACCACTACGCAAAAAATAAATAAAGGGGTTGCCTTATCGTACGCATTTAGATAGATTTAGAAATTTGGCATTGTGGGAGCCCTCAATTATAATCTGACGTCATCAACTAAAATAGTTTCAATAATTAATTTTGAAAAAAGTAGAGAACTAAATGACAAAATATTGAAATTAGTTTCTTATAATTGACTTTTCTATACAATAAAAATATAAAAACCACTGGTAATTTTTTTTAGACATTCCCAATTTGGTAATTACACTTCTGAAGATCATAGCGGCTACGAAAAGTGGTTGCAGTTAGCCCTCAATTAGGTAACTTTATGCCTGGTTATTCCTATGTCATATCCTTAATCTCTCACCAGGACACCTTATGCATAATCTCATCCATTCTCCAAATATCTTTTTAATAGCCTGTCATGATGTCCCACAGCTAGGAAAGAGCCTGCCCTCTGAATCTCAATAACACGTAACCAAAATGATTTTCAGTACATTAAAGAATCTCTACCTCAATTTAGTAAAAGAAGAACGATGTCTATTAAAAGTTTAAAAAAAATACCTATAACATTCCAACAATAGCTATGCCGAACAAAGACAAACTTTGTTTCTTTATTTTAAACTCTTAATATAAAATAGTGGTCCAATAAAGTTCATTTCTCGGCTTAGCGAACATGTGTCTAGCAAGCGGAGCGGTAAGAAGCGAACTATTTTTCATTACAGGTTCTTAGAGCGACATAATTGGATAAGGTAGGATATTGCCTTTGGTACAAAACGTTCAGTGTTGTTAAATTATTGAGTGTTACCGACACTTACATATCGAAGATTTCAATGGATATTATTATGCATTTATTTTGTATTACAATCCAAAAATTACTTTTAAAAAGAATAATTAAAAAAGTTAAAGTATCGAAAACTGTGATCTCGTCTTAATGACAGAACCATATCAAAGCACGTCAAATTGTGTTTCAGCGTTGTGCTGACATTTGCAAAAATCAAATGAAACCCTTAAACCTAAGGATTCCCAATCAATAAAATCAATGCCAAAAATAACCTAACGTCTCTTCGAGTAATGGTTTCTAATTTATATTTGCGCATGCCATGCATGATTCATCAGTGCATATAAACTAATAACACATAGATACACGTAGGCGCACATAGCCGCCTAGTTATAGCACGGACATTGGCCCAGACTATAATTGAGGAGGGTACCCATGTTGTATGAAAGCAGAACTAATGGCTCATATAAACAGCTTGGCATTATTTAAATTTACGCTAATAATAGAACTGGGGCGAGCTTGTTTGTTTCTATTAGGATTTTAAGTCTCGCATTTTGTTTCACTTAGAAACAATTAAAACGTTTGTTAAGTGTATAAATGATAAACAACGTAATGAGGAAAACGTTTTTATTTTACATTGAAATAATTTTATTTAGCGCATAAAAGACATTTAGACTGATAAAGCGGTCAATAACTCACTCAGTGACCAGCTATTACAGTTTGTAAAACAACTTCTAAAAACAGATGCTTTTTTTAACGTTTCACGTCATTTGTTTTTAATTACCAGACGCAGTAAAATGAGTTTTCAATCGACCGTTCAGGCTGCTGGTCACCCCAGCGCTCTCAATAATAAAACTGAACCCAATCGATGCATAATAATGGTACAGTTGTAAAGCAAATTGTCTGTATTTTTAGTTCCAATACTTCCAATGCATGTTATATGACCGTTATATGACAGTGAGTCGTATTCGTCATGCGTATGACAAATTACGATTGAGCAGGTCACAGTACAGGATAAATTGAGGCAATTGATACTGAGTAAATCATATTATGTGGAGGACGTTGTGGACGTAAACATGTTCTATTCTACGAATATTATAAATGCGAAAGTTTATGATCTGTCAGTATGTTTGTTACTTCCTCACGCTAAAACCGCTGGGCAGAAATGAAATTTTGACTAGAGAAAAACAGGCTAACTTTTATTCCGAGAACATCTTTACCAAATAAATTATTATACGCGGACGAAGTCGCGGGCATAAACTAGTCGCAAACAAATAATTGGTTCCATTTCTTTGAGCTAGCCTAACAACAGTGATGTTAGAACATCACAGACTTCCTTTAATAGTTACGCAGAAAATCATAAATTACGCATCCTATGTTTGTTAATTCTACTACAATTTACTTGACTGACTCTACATTCTCGGAATTGAGCAAGCCAGACATAAGTCGGTTTGTGTGGACGACAGCCGGTCCTCCATCAAATAAGCAATTAATTAGTGAAAGACCTCGCTGGCTTCCCAAACACAAATTAGATTCAATTAATTCGACATCGATCTTTGATGTTCCGGCATACATCAACAGCTAGTGAATTGATTAAGAATACCGTTCACCGTATGAAAGCTCTTTGATTTTATAACTAATATTGTATTGATAAAGTACCTAAAGAATATTCCGACGATATCTGAGCATGTCGGCGAACGCGACAACGTCTCCAAAATAAATGATATTATAAAATGATGCGTCAATATTTACGACCGTAAGTTGACTTGAACATTAATGTGTCGTATGCAACCAGTATCCCATACAATGTTGCAAAAATACATGCCATTATTGCTAAATATAATCATAAAACTCCAACCTACACGGATCGCAAGCGAAAATTTATAAATTCGCGTCACAGTTTCACTTAACAATAACGCACACCAACTTTATATACGGTATATAAAGATTCTGCACTGATCATCAACACGGCATAGCCTCACGTAGCATATTATATTATATCGGTAAAAAAGATGTTGTTCTGTCGCGTAATTTACATTCGCACGAATGTTCGATGTTCGGTCGTATGCCTACCGCAACGCGTCGGTAGTTATCGAACGCTAGCGAACGTTCCCGGGCGAGGGGATGCGACACGGGCGGTGGCAGCGGCGGCCGGCGCGGCACTGCGGGTTCCGACCGCGTGTAGCCCACAGTCCAAACACCTTACGACCTAACTCCCAGCTCGCCACAACAACTGCGTATGCCCTAAAAACTAGCGTGAAAAGGCCAAATTTGAACGCAACTCGGGGAGAACACCAATCGATGTCCTGAAACAGGACAACAGATCTTTCGGCCCGCGCCTCCAGTTCCATCGCATTTTCGCCTACGCCACGCCAACGGCCAACGGCAACGGCGTTTCGAAACGGTACGCAATTTTATAAACAAAATTGCAAATCGGCTGTCATCAAACTGAAGCCAAATTAAGTAGGACCGTAAAAACCTAATAAACGTTTTTACTTAATGTTTTGGGACTGATGCTTTTTATTTCGGCCATTTGTACCACAGTGAGACAAATGCTTTAGATGCGTAATATTAATTTGATCGTACTTTAAAAGAGCGCCGATTTATGAAGGTATTTATGTTTTCCTGCAAAATCGATATTACCATGTAAGTTAGTTCCTCTTTTTAATGAACCAAACTTCACTTAATCCGCATAAGGGTTTCTCTCCGTTAGGTTTTAACCGCTTTTAGGTCGGAAACTATTTTGCAACCGAAGCGTAGTTAATTCTACGAAAGCGGTGTAAGTATAAACTCAATGCTCATGAATTTAAAGCAATCCAATGAAATTCCCTGTCCTCGCCAAATATTCTAAAATTCAAATAATGCGCAACCTTTGCGAAACATACGGGAATTCGAATTGAATGTGGCTAAGGCAGATTTTATTTCAGTAGGCGACGTTCCGCGGCAGCGTTCGATCGGAACGATCTTGTTTCAATACCAAACATGATACGTCTTGTGTTACAGACGGACAATGTTATAAACATTTGAAAAACGATTTGCTTCGCTTTGTTTCGATCAACCTTAAACAGGTATCGGTTTTAAATAATGAAGTTTATTCATTCGAATCGAACGCTGCCGTGCCGCTATGATTTTTTTTTTTTTGTAATTGATACTAAAATATTTTCCACGGAAACAACTGAAAAAGTTCTTAAATTTTTGGGCTAAATGTAAAAAATTATAAAATAAGTGTACTCGTAAATATAAGTTTTTATCATAATGTTAAAAATAAAACATGACGGTACGTCAACCTCCGCGAATTATAAAGGACGCATTTAAGCGTCACCATCCGGGATTCGCACAAAGACAACTAAGTTCATCCAACCACCATTTAGTCAAGAACAAGCGAGGTTCCGCTTAACGATCGCACCATGGGAAACATTCTAGCCACAATCATTGCTGTAATCATAATACATCAAGATCTGAATTCATACTTTATTCTTAAGTAATTAAAGCTGAATTTGTAATCTAAAACGTGCCGAAAAGCGTCGAGACCATTGTTAAGATAACCGACGTCAGCTGGGCCAGATAACGTTTGTATTAACTATGCACGATATGCACCGAAACTCAGGCGCCTCAGCTTTATCTGTTGATATAAGATTGAAGCGTATTTATGAGACCAAACATCACTATTATCATCTTTGACGCCACTTTTTTAGTCAACACAAAAATAAAACTCTTCAAATAGGCATTTATTTATACTTAACAGTACAGTAATAGCGGTCGGTTGAGCAAAAAACGTGTGAAATGATTTGCTGCACAAATTCTATTGTGTCGACTGGCTGCAAAACGGGATCACACTGATATACAGTAATTAGCTTCGTATCGATTTAACCTCATTCTTATGTGAAAAGAAACTGTAATAACCGACAGTTTTTAATTATTACAATTAACTTCTTAAAAACTTCATTTGGTACCCGTTATTATTGCTCAAATTTTAGGTGAGTTCACACGATTGGAATGGGAGTAAAGCTGCTCGCAGTGTATTATAATCATGGTCTTTTATACCCCGTTTAAAGATCAAAAAGCGGCCAAGTGCAGTAGCAGCATGCTGGGTGATGTGGCAAACATTCAATATTAGGTTTTGATCACTCGTCAACTTGTAAAGCCTACGCTATAATAGTTTATCTTCTAAATTTGCTATAACGATTAACGATTTTTTCAGATTTTTCAAGTCAACGGATTAGTTAGTAGAGGAGAGGGACTCTCGACTCTAGCAAAAATCAGCACTTTAAAGCTCAATATTTTGAAACAGATCCCTAAATCGAATAATAGTCTCAGCAAACATACCTACTATGTTTTTTAGATTTCCGTTGTCCCGCATTACGTATCTACCTATTTGTTAGCATTTTTTAAGGATTCCGCCTAAGGCACATCCATTCAGCAAAAATTAAAAAACTTAAAAATATCAATGGTTACATAGAAAAAAATATGTATTCTATGATTCCTATGTGGACTAGAACAAAAAAAATTATGTGAGCTCCTGCCATACTTATCGAAGCAATTTGGCAGCATTTCAGAGGCAAATTTACTACAAAAGATTGTCATATTTTGTCCTAATTCTGTATTATGTTTAAGATTTAACAAGGTAGGTACTTAAGCCAGTTGCAAGCCTCATGTAGGTTGCATCATAAAATCAGCTATAGACGAAGTAATGTCAAATAATTATAGACATCTAGCGGACAACCAGTAATTTCGCGTTCCCATAATTACCCAACATGGATTATGGTTATATTTTACTACACTAGATAATTCGTCATATTACTCAGAGTGATTGTGACAACAATTATGGTCAACTTTGATATGTCAATTCCATCAGTGATGAGATGACAATCATTAATTTATCTATAGCCTTATTTAATCCTTTGTGGTGTGACATTTTTGACCGTCGTCTGAATGCGCAAATAGTCGACCAAGTACTTTACAATTTTTTATGACAATTCCAATGGCATAATAAAAACAATAAGTCTGATTGTCACATTGCCTTGCAAGTGAAAATAGCCTTCGATATTTTAAACTATACAACTGACATTGAATTTTAGGGAGGTAAAGGAATTTCTTGATCAACTTATCACGTCGTGGCAATATGCAAAGCTCAAAAGGAAGGTTAAATTAATTTCACTTCATCGCAGTTTCTACCGTGTCGAAAATTATTTTCGATCTGTTCCGAGTCACGTATATTGGGAAGGCTATATCCATGTCCAATGTGTGCGTGTGGACTGAGGGACCACTTGGCTTTTAATGGTTTTAGACAGTTTTAGTAAGTGTAAAATTTAGTAGTAGTAGCGAATTACTTTGTAAAAAAATCCTGGAATTGGTAAAGAATTCACTAAAAAGTTATACAGCCAAAGGTGTGGTCCCTCAGTTCACACACTGAACCTTCCACTTCTGGGCAAGTGTTTAATTTGCTGGCTTATTTTGATGTTACAGATTTAGTAAAAACATATCTAAACGCGTTCGTAATGACCGAAACGTAATTTGGCAATGATTATACACTAAAGCAGTCTTCCTTCTTTGGTCCCTGAGAGACCACATAAAATAACTAATAAATCGGTACATTTGTACAAAAAAAATGCATTTTTCTTTGCAAACATTAGTAAAAATCGCAAGGAAGATTATAAAAGTTAAACAAAAGCACAACTATTAATAAATTTCGTCAAATTTATATTTGTTTGTGGTCCCTCAGTTCACACACTATGAATTAATAAAATAATTAAAATATCCTAAAATATAAACATTATGGAAAGGTTTGTCGTACTGAGGTTTAGTTAAAAAGTTTGACTACATTTATATATTTTTTTAACGTGGATTGATGGCGTATAATCCTACTAATATTATAAACGCGAAAGTTTGTAAGTATGTATGTATGTATGGATGGATGTTTGTTACTCTTTCACGCTAAAACGATTGACGGATCCTGATGAAATTTGGCACACAGATAGTTAATAATCCGGATTAACACATAGGATACTTATTATCCCGGAAAATTGTATAGTTCCCGCGGGATAGCGATAAACGAATTCTTCGCAGACGGAGTCGCGGGCAGCAGCTCGTATAAGATAAATTGCTTTTTAATATTTCCTTAGCAGTTTTTATTAGGGTGTCCACACAATGAAAAGCATTTACTAACGTGAATCATTTTTAAATTCAACTTTTTATATTTGCTTACTAACATTAAATGGACCAAGGAAAAACTGCATACAGCCAAAACTACATTTTTGATTCTGTAAGCATAATTACGAAATTAAAAACAAACTAAGTATATGGTATCAGGGTTGGTGCGGTAAAACATGTAGCTCGAATATACTTGCCCTGCGTATTATGTTTAAAGAATAAAAAGGCGGCAAATTAACTTGAATTGATGTGTTTGGTTTGTTATTGCTGTGTAATAGGCAAATTTATATTTGTTTGTGGTCCCTCAGGTCACACACTATGAATTAATAAAATAATTAAAATATCCTAAAATATAAACATTATGGAAAGGTTTGTCGTACTGAGATTTAGTTAAAAAGTTTGACTACATACATATATTTTTTTAACGTGGATTGATGGCGTATAATATAAGATAAATTGCTTTTTAATATTTCCTTAGCAGAGTGTTTATTAGGGTGTCCACACACAGTAATGGAAGAAAAGCGTTTGGTAACATCGAAAGTTTAATCAACCTGGGTTTAATCAATCAATCAATCAATCAATCAAATAATATAGTATGATCCCACATCACCCGATTATTATCTTCTCAAGGATAGGGCATTTGATATTGATACAATACAATTAACCACCAATCAATTGCCGTACCGGACATAATGTCCAAACGCGACTCCCCCATAGTTTTTGTGAGGCAAATAGTGAGCTTCGACGTCATTTATTTCGCAACTCGATTGACTAACCATTTATTTGTTTCCAGACAGCTAAGAACCAAATTAACCAGCTGATTGAAATTAATCTGGTACTAAGGTCAAGAAGAAAGCATTTTTTATTCGAGTTTCAAATCAAAATCAAATCAAATAAAATGTATTTATTTGCCAGAACACCGTACAGTAAGGTCTTATAGTTATGGTTGTTCGTCTCGTATTGTTCAATGGTGCCAAATAGGTACTCATGGAAAAAGTTACATATACCCATTCTTTCTTTCCTCAGAAACTAGTTCCTTTCCACAAGAGTATCTTGCGTGTGACATAAAAGGTTTCCTCGAGTGTGAGGCGAGAATCTTCCAGCGAGGCGCGTGTTCAAGGATGAAAGGTTTTAGTCTAGGTCACGAGTATAGCTTTTAATTAACAGCTCATCCTATTACAAAATTTATCACTTTCTAAATACTAAAACGCGATAAATTATTAATTTGTTCTGAAACTTTAGCACAAAAGGCGAAGTCTTCAAAGTTGATAGCGATAACCTGGGAATAACGTAGGATTTAACAGATCCTACCAATAATGCTTCATAATGTACGCAAATCAATTACATACATTGTAACAAAATTTACATAGATTTTAACCACCAACACCAACCAACAGAAAGATAAGCACATTCTAGCTCAGTGTTTTTTTTTTTAAATAAATCTCGACCGTGAATTCAGCGCTGTGCTCGAATGACAAACATAACTAGGCCCGTTCACTCGGAGACATTTTAACGGAGTCCAGTGTCTCGAAGTTGGTCAATAACGTTGGACTGCGTCTAATACCTAAGAGCAAGAACCCGTCAAGTTATTGTTGTCTGTTGGCCGCAGCGTTGAAGCTAACATAAAAGCAGTAAATATTAAATGTCATCAAATAAATGTGTAATTCTAATAAAAAAAATACAGTATTGAACTCGCACAGGAAAAATCAATTACTATCTCATTTTAAAAAATAGTCAATGTTTCTTGTTCATAGTAACGGTAGCCCTTCTAACTCTTATCTTGATCTTCCTAGTTCAGTTCTAATTCTTCTAACTGTTTTGTTTCTGTGTCGAATGCCTTTTTTTACACCTGCTACAAAATCAACTAGCAAAAACAATTATAAGAAAACAAAAGCAAGTGAGCTAAGAATTGCATTTGTATTTGTACAAAAATAAAACTGTAAATCGGGCTGCATACGAGTCTGCGAAAGGGAGTAAATTGCAAACGCAATTCCTTTGCTTCAAAAAGCAATGTGTAGACGTTCTACGGTTTTATTATCTGGATTTACTTTTACTTCGAAAGCTATTGAAGCTATTGCTATTGTATCTATTGTTTTGTACTTTTTGCAGTTCACGAAAATAATAAATACACTATCTATACCTTACACATAACGTACGTAATAATCTACATCCGGTTTGCAGGACCAAACATTTTTATGTTGTATTAGTTAAATACATAAGAGATGTAAAATACTATACTTACCATAATATACTTGCACAAATACAGACAAGATTCTAGGTTAACTTACTAACGTGAGCCCTCAGGAGGCACGTAAATAGGTAATATATTTGCATAGGCTTAATCGAAAGTAAATATGTAAACATCGTTTTACCAACTACCGCGTTTGCTCACATAATGAGCCTCGTTCGTATACATAAACATAAATACCTACGTTCGATGTGAACATAAACATCTACATCTAAATTATATGTTTATAAAGCTTATTAAAATACATAGCCGGATGAATAAATTTGTAACTAAACGTAAGACAAGTTAATCGGTATAGAATAAAAAATCTACTCACCAAGAAGAACGTTTCCAATTACCATAAAATGGTACCTGAAAATAAAAAGAAAACATTTAAACATGTCCACTGTCCCGCCATCGTAATTTCCTCAAATTTCCAAAAGTTTTTAAATCCTCAGGGCTTTCGACTTTCCAAAAGCTCATAACCCAACTGCCACATGAATGGAACTTTACTAGGAGACGGCTTTAAAAGTATTAAAAGCGTGAAACTTAAAGACTTTAACTGGATTTGTGTCCCATAATTTTCTCGGCTTGCACATTAAAATTCTCATTTTACTAGCGTTTAGCCTGTTTACTACAACGTGTATTTGCAAATGTACTTCTGAAAAAAAGCTAACTTAACAACTTTAGCAGGGCAATCGTTAATATTATTTTGACAAATATTGTTTTATGACACATGATTGTATAACACTTACTTTTATGTGTGTTACTTCAACACTACTTCTTCAATACTTCGATTCGAGTATCGGTTTAGGAGGAATCAGATTCAAAGAAATGTACTTATCTAGTTATTTATACTTACTCCCGTTTCGTTTGCTCAAAATCAATTCGATAGCCTAAACCCACTAAACACGTAAGTTTCGACGGAATGCATCATTTCGTGCGATTGTGGTTAAATCCTCGAGTTATTAGACCGAAGCTTCCCGTCCCAAATACTTGAATAGTTTGCAATTCGTATCGAAATCAGAAGTGGGACGGCGAATAATGCAAGCCACAACGCTTTGCATGAACAACAAAAACTAGGAATACCGCTGAGTTCGCTGACTACATTAACAAAAGGCGACACGAGACACAAAACGTCAGACTGCCTGGTCGACCTGCTAGCCTATTTCCAGCCTACAAGTTAAAGTTGAGCGTACACTACATAGTAAAGATATTTGTGGGCACGTTTAATGTATTAGTATCAGCTATTCACTTGAATCGATGAGGACAATTTTATTACTCAGTCTGCGAAGAATTCGTCTTATCGCTGTCCCGCGCGATCCGTGCAGTTTTCTGGGATAAAAATCTATTCTACGTCCTTCCCAGGGTCAAAAATTATCTCCAAACCAAATCAAAATGTCATTTAAATCTGTTGAGCGGTTTAAGCGTGAAGAGGTAACAGACAGTTACTTTCGCATTTATAATATTACTAGCTGTTGCCCGCGACTCCGTCTGCAAAGAATCCATTTATCGTTATCCTGTGGGAACTACTACAATATTCTAGGATAAAAACTATCCTGGATCCTTCCCAGGGTCTCAAATTATCACCATACCAAATTTCATCGAATCGAAATCTGTTGAGCGGTATAGGTGTGAACAGGTAACAGACGGTTACTTTCGCTTTTATAATGTTACAAGCTGTTGCTCGCGACTCCGTCCGCAAAGAATAGGGGTAGGTATAAAAACAGCCTACGACCTATAATCAGACCTACCGAACACAGACAAAAAAGTCTCATAAAAATCGGTCACGCTGTTTCAGAGGAGTTCGATAACAAACACCGTGACACGATATTTTTATATATTAGAAAATGTGGGTGTGACATTCAGGTTATGATTATAGTATCTATTATGTAATTAATGTGGTCAAATAATGGAACCTCAGCTTTAGGGCGCCAGTGTTGCCACTTACGCTAGGCGGAAATGACGCCGGCGGGCGATGCTTCCGTCAGCAAGGTTTACTCGTAAGTTTTAATTTCACGACATTCATCTAACCATTTTCGCTATCAGCTGCACAGTTTTCCTTTTAAAATATAGAGAACTTTACGGAAGTTACTTACTCGGTAAAAATAAAATTTAATGTAGTAAGGGAGTTTTAGGAAAATGAGTTAGCTATGAAGTATCTTTTTTTTTTTTTTTTTTTTTTTTGTACTTATTTTTTCAACTTCATTTTTTTATTACTTTTACGGTCATCCCGTGAAATCATATATTTCGTACTAAATACAAACTGAAATATAGATGCACAGAAAAAACCCCAGAAAAAAGACCAATGCTGGGAATCGAACCCAGGTCCTCAGCATTCCGTGCCGCGTGCCATACCCCTACACCACCACTGGTCTAGAGATTAGACACGAATCTTTCCTATACATCATACATTTCAATCTGCTAAATCATCACCTTATGCAGTGACAAGCGCACATCTATGTTACACCCTCATCGAGAGTGTTAAAATCTCTCGATGAGGGTGTAACATAGATGTGCGCTTGTCACTGCATAAGGTGATGATTTAGCAGATTGAAATGTATGATGTATAGGAAAGATTCGTGTCTAATCTCTAGACCAGTGGTGGTGTAGGGGTATGGCACGCGGCACGGAATGCTGAGGACCTGGGTTCGATTCCCAGCATTGGTCTTTTTTCTGGGGTTTTTTCTGTGCATCTATATTTCAGTTTGTATTTAGTACGAAATTTAGGAAAATGATTAATCGTAATTGCTTTAATTCAGTGCCACTTTAATTGATAGGTACTATAGCGACATCTAGTGACAAATAAAAACAATCATAATAGTAACAAAAACTGTATGCTTCTTTATTTTTAACCCCCAACACAAAAATAGGGGTGTTATAAGTTTGACCGCTATGTAGTGTGTCAGTGGCATTGTGGCTCTTAAACGAGTGAACCGATTTGAATGCGGTTTTTTTTTATTTAAAAGCAGGTTTCTTGGCAATAGTTCTTAGATATGTTTCATCAAAATTGGTTCAGCCGTTTCAAAGTTATCAGCTCTTTTGTTAGCTGGGGAAGGGATCTTAGACGCATAGTGAGCATTTACTTCATTTTCAAACATGTAATAATAATAAATAAACATACTTATATAGATAGATAAATACGTAAATACGAGGGGCGTTCAATATAAAGTGAGAATGAGATGCAAACTCTTTTAATATTACGAAATTAAATACTGGCCGGTAAAGCTAATCTATCTAGCTGATTGCTATGAAAAAAAAACTAACTGTCTTTTGTTTAAAAAAATATACGGTAATTTCTTTGCAATGCTATTGAGTACGTTAGCGAAAATGGAGAAAATTGAACTGCGCGCCGTTATCAAATACTTGTATTTGAAAAATTTTTCTACGGACCAAGTCATTTTGGATTTGCGGGACACTTTAGGGTCTAATGCTCCTCCGTATTCGACAGTCGCACGTTGGTGCGCCGAATTTAGACGTGGAAGAACATCGACAATGGACGACCCCCGCTCCGGACGCCCTACTACAGCAGTAACTGAAGAAATTGTGAAAAAAGTCGAAAACTCAGTTTTGGCGGATCGTCGTGTCACGGTTCGTTTTATTGCTGAAAATGTAAAGATTTCAACGGGGAGCGTGCATAATATTTTACATAAACGCTTGGGTATGAAAAAGGTATCTGCGCGTTGGGTACCAAGAATGCTTACTGACACGCAAAAACAAACTAGACTAGAGATTTGTCAAGAAGCTTTGAACCTGATGCAGCAAAACCGGGAACTTTTTTTGGCGCGATTTATAACAATGGACGAAACATGGCTCCATCATTACGACCCTGAAACGAAACTGCAGTCTATGACATGGAAAAGGCCATCATCTCCAACTCCGAAGAAATTCAAGGTGAGCCCATCTGCCGGTAAGGTCATGGGGTCTGTTTTTTGGGATGGTAAAGGGGTATTAATGATTGAGTATCTCGAGCATGGAGCCACTATTACGGGCACTTTATACGCCAAACAAATAGCAACATTGCGCAATGAGATCCGCGAAAAACGGCGAGGTAAACTCTCGAAAGTTGTGCTGTTCCACCAGGACAATGCCCCGGCACACAAGTCCGACGTTGCAATGGCTGCAATTCGTGATGCTGGGTTCGATATCCTCAAGCATCCTCCGTATTCACCAGATCTCGCTCCCAGTGATTTCTACCTATTTCCGAGATTGAAACAATACCTGAGAGGCCAGAAATTTGAAGACTACGACGCGGTAGTCGCTGCAGTACAAGATTTTTTAAGTACTCAAGATGAGACCTTTTTTAAAAATGGAATTTTAAGTTTAGAAAAAAGATATACTAAGTGTATTATGCTAA
Source organism: Archips crataeganus (assembly GCA_947859365.1). NCBI lineage: Eukaryota > Metazoa > Arthropoda > Insecta > Lepidoptera > Tortricidae > Archips > Archips crataeganus. The sequence goes on along the minus strand of OX402067.1, from coordinate 8,489,901 downwards.
AAGGTGACTATGTCGAAAAATAAAATGACATTTAGTAAAAGTTGTTTATAACATACTCACTCTCACTTTTTATTGAACGCCCCTAGTACATATTAAACACGCAAGTCCCGAGAACACACATTCGTATTTTTCATACATATGTACGCACAAAATAGCGTTGGGGGTTTTTAAATTTTTTATTTATTTATTTTTATTTTTTTATTTTTTCGCCCCGGGTTTTCTACCACGGATCACCTCCACACCCTGAATCAAATAATAGAGAAAGTAAACGAGTTCAATAGTCCTCTATATCTTGCGTTCGTAGATTACTCGAAAGCATTCGACAGCTTAACTCACTCTGCAATTGTCACATCCCTACGTAACCAGGTATAGAGTCTATATACATCAATCTCCTTCAATCCATCTATAACAATAGCACAGCAGATATTAAGCTTCAAACTTCAGGTCAGTCCTTTCCTATAGAAAAAGGCGTTAAACAGGGCGACCCGCTGTCTCCCAAATTATTCACCAGTGCCCTCGAAGATCTTTTTAAAAGCTTAGCAGTCTTATGGGAGAACAGAGACATAGTGGTTGGTGACAGGAGATTAACTAATCTCCGGTTCGCTGACGACATTGTTATTTTCTCCCAAACAGCCCAAGACCTCGAATTAATGCTGCAAGATTTTAGTACGGCAAGCCTTAAGATTGGACTAGCGATGAATAGGTCAAAAACCCAACTTATGACCAATAGCACGAAACCTAGGGTGATGGTAGATGGGCAGGTAATACAATATGTTGACGAGTATATCTATTTGGGCCAGATAGTCTCTTTCAGTAATAGGCAAGACAAGGAAGTCGAAAGACGCATCGAAAACACCTGGAAGAGCTACTGGTCCATGAAAGAGCTTATGAAGGGAAACCTTCCGTTAACACTTAAGCGAAAACTCGTCGACATGTGTATCCTGCCCGTCCTAACCTAAAAGTCAAAAGTCCAAGCTTAAGGTTTGCCAAAGAGCAATAGAGCGCAGCATATTAGGTGTGAAAAGGCTAGATAAAATCCGGAACACCACGCTGCGCTCAAAAACACGCATAACCGACGTTGGGAAAAAGACTGCTAAGCTAAAATGGGACTGGGCTGGACATGTCTGTCGCATGCACCCACAAAGATGGGCTCACACGGTCACTTGGTGGGTGCCGGAGAACGGCCAGCGACGACGAGGCTGACCAAGAAGGAGATGGCGGGACGATTTGGACGTGTACGCAAAGGATTGGCCTGACATTGCGTCGGACCGGGAGTTGTTGAGGTCAAGAGGGGAGGCCTTTGCCCAGCAGTGGGACACTATAACAGGCTAACAAAAAAAAAAGTTATTTTTATTATACATAATTCCAGTATTATTTAAGGGTTCCATTAAATAAAATTCGTAGGATCGACAGTAGTGCCACGCATAAATTGCGTGCGCAGAAATGGCATGTTCAAACTCTTATTGGATTAAACAGTTTTTAATGATATAGTAAAAGTAGTACAATGAAAGAGGATTTATGTTAATAGCACCTAAATTATGTACAGACAGTGCAATTAAAAAAATTAGTTCACGAGTCCGTGGAGGTATATTTAAAATAATAAAGCATACAATTCATAACATCCCATTGTTCTTGATAATTCCACATTATTAACCACAAACAAAGTAAATGGTCAGTGATTCAGTCATAATAGTTTATTGCTACACTAGTGTTAATATATATGGCCTTGCACTGTATCCGCAGTAATTAGATGAATGTCTAGGATGTGACGGTTGTAAATGGAATGCTTGGGCCAATTGATCTTATTTTAGATTTGATTTCCTTGCTGTAACTATATTTCGTTTTTTTAGGATTAGAAAGAAGGTATGCGATCTTTGTGTGTCTTTTCATTGTAAAACACTTTTGAAAAACAAATCACAACTAATATATAACAATTTGAAAGGAAATATGGTCATTTACACTCTTTTGGTTTCATAAGTAATAGTTACTATTTTTTTTTTTGATAAAAAACACTTGTCAAGATTGTTTACCTTATTTCTAATGCTAAAAAAACGAAGTGTAATTCTAACCAAAGAAGAGATGTTTAATAATAATCTATTTTTGTTTACACTCAGTGCTGGCATTAGGGGGGGGGGGGGGCAATGGGGCGATGACCCAGGGCGCAAAATTTCCTGGAGCGATTGGTGGGGTGTGGAATACTTCCACCATCAAACTGGCACTCGATTTTGATTTCCTTTAGTGGGCGCCACAATTTTCTTGCCCAGGGTGTCAGTGGTTGTAACACTGGCACTGTTTACACTTAAAAAAAATGTCTACATGAATTCCACTGAAAATGAAGAAGCTAAGATATAATATCATATACATTGTCTTGATGAGTCAATGTATATGTTTTTGTGTCTTAAATATTCTACAATATGGAACAACAACTATTGGCTACTTGCTAGGAAAATTAAATCTAGATTTAATTGTTCACCATCTGCTCTCAAGTCTCATTTGTCTCAACGTACACCAATTTTACAGACAAAAATAAAATTAGAATAACCCTCCTTCAACAGTCGGGTGAAAAGGTAGCCTTCAATTTTGCATGGATCTGTATACCCTACCATATAGAGTTAAGGGGTAAACTTGACAGTTACATGCATTTTGACAGTATTAAACTGAGATTATTTCTTCTAGCTGCTGGCCATAAGGTTGCTGGGTAGACCGGTTGATAGAGAATGCAAACCAACAATTTGCTATGGATTCAACATGCTACGGGTGTATAGGTCTTTTACATTTGTATTATGGCCATGCAAATCTCGGAAAGGCTCGTGAATCACTTTGAAAGACTTCCTACACAATCCTAAACAGTTATTATTTTATTTTTTTATAAATGAGCCAGGCTGAAGAATAAACTTTTTTAGTTTTCATAAATCAGTGCCTGATTTTCGACACTATTTCAATAAACAGTCTAGTTCTTCTATGAATTTGTCAACTGAATTGGGGTGCATAAATTAATTTCCCTCCAATTTTACTTTTAAAAACATATATCACATTGCATTTTAGAACTAATTCAAGAGGCGAACTTGTTGTAAATTCCGCTGTTTCAGCTAAAAACAAGACACCGAATGTAGGTATCTAAACGAGAGCAATTGACACACTGATTTCTCGGTGCTGTTTACTGCAACCGGTTCAGGAATGCCACCGTCCCAAAATTAGAAAACATACTTCAAAAAAGTACCTATATGTCCTAACCAAGTCTCTAGGCCGCTGTTTGATACCAAAAGTAGGAACAATGGCACGAAACTTATTAGAAATATCGAAAATAGAGATACGGAAGGATGACACTTGTTCAAGAAAGTAAAGATCAATTTTCTCGTCTTAAATTCCTACGAGTACATAAAAAATCCTTACCGTACAGTAATAAATACTCGGCACACACTACAGTAATAAGTTATCAACAGAATACAGTCACAATAACTGATAAAATAATAAAATCACAATTAGCGATTCCAAATATTGAAATTATTGACACCCTTTGAACCAAAGACAATTTGTTTATTTGTTTTTCATGTTTTACTTTCGATTTTGTAGAATGTTAAAATGTTAAACAAAACATTTTTTTAATATAATTATATTCAATGAAAATTAATAGATTTGATTTCTTCTTCCTCATTCTGAATTTTGTTAAATTAAAGTAATGAAAAATAAAAAGTGTAGTAAATTTTTGTCTATGTGACATGATGTTGCCAGTACGTCAAAATATCAGTAGTTGTACAATATTATATTTCTACTACGATTAATGAAAGGTATTTCTTGAATTACGATCATTAGACACTCACTGGCCAGTGAAAGCCGATTCTAGAAAATAGCGGCAAAGTTAAAAAATCGGCGTGTTGCAAGTTGCAACACCATGTATAGTGTGAAAAAACGATTACGAGACTTGTGAACAAAAATAATTTTACATCATCATCATCCTACTCTATATACGTCCCCCTGCAGGGCACAGGTTTCCTCTCAGAATAAGAGGGTTGGGGCCGTTGTTTCCACGCGGGCCCAGTGTGGATTGAGAACTCGAATTAGGTACTTGACATACACCATTGAATTTCTTCTCAGATGTGGGCAGGTTTCCTCACGATGTCTTCCTTCACCGTAAATTCAATTTCAATGTGATATATTTACGTACTTGTATTTTAATTTAATTGATAAATAAAGTATAAATGCACATACCATCAACATACTAACCTAAATTGATGCCATTTAAAAACGTTGAAATAAATCTCAGGATCAGCTTTAATTAGCCAGTGTCTATCAGCCGGAAGACACTCCAGGCTATTTTTGCTTGTTTTATATTATGAAGCAGCAATTGAGCTTAGAAAAAATAAAATTGATTGATTGTAATACACAGGTACCTATTGCACTTTTTCTCCGAAGATTGTATAAATTTACTTTTAACAGTTCAAACTCCACCGTTATTGTGAAGTTTTTATTGGCAACCCAGTAAAATGGAATGTCAACGTCAACTATTGTCAACAAGATTGAAACGTCACTCTGTACGTACTGTGCGATTCGGTCCGTTCCACAAAGTTCATCGGTCGTTCCTCATTTGCGTATTATCGCACTATCTTTATAAACTCAAGATTGTGCCGTAAATATAGCCCCGATAATACAGCCGCACCGTATGGAGTCAAAACATTATCAGTGCGTCGCGTAGTAAGATACGTGAAGGTTACTGTGAAAAGTGCGTAACTAAAATGACGGAAGAAGCTAAGTTTGAGGGGAACTCTGACCCCCTTTTGTCGAATACAGGAGTAATGCCTGGCGGGGACATTCCTACGTTCAGAAATCCGATTCCTTCAACTTCATTCGCCAATAGTACGTTAGGACCCCCTGTGTTACCCCCTAGACCTGATTTGGCTATACAACCTAGTTATAGCATGACCCCTGGATATTCTTTTGGGGGAATGGGGGGAATGGGATCATATGGTATGGGTGGGATGGGGAATTATGGGGGATTCGGGGGTTACGGAGGAGGCTATGGGATGGGAGGAATGGGAGGCATGGGGGGTATGGCGCCCTATGGGGGGTACAATAGATATGGACCAATGTATGGCGATATTGAAAGCAGGTGGGTTTTGATAATTTTAATTATTCTTGTTTGCTAGTTAATACATGCAAGAGTTATGTGATTATTCAATTTGTGTGTGATTTTTAGTTCTAGACTAGAAATCAATTTAGTCACTATTGTTTTTGCTGTTTTACAGAAGCCAAATAGTTTTAGACTTCTACATTAAACTTAAAAAGAGTAAAATTTAAAGTCAAATGTTGTCTTTTGAATCCTGTGTAATACCTAGTACATTACTGAAGAGACTAGTATGTAAGCCATACTGGAGGATTTCTATGTACGAGTCTAGTATGGCACTTATTGGTAGAAGCTTGTATAGTGCTTTTCTCAAATATAAAACAAAAAACTACAAAGACAAAATAAATTACATGACAACAAAATATTTTCAAAAATAAACTTTGTGTACAAAGAAAAACAGGTTTAGTTAGAAACAAGAATAATTTGTATAATGTCAGTCTCATTTTAAACATTATAATTCTATTAGTGATCAGGTTCTGTACATATCTGCCCATCATTCTTTATTCAACAAGTGAATGCCAGTGTCAGCTATTGCCAACAATATGTTAATACAAAAATGAACCTACCTGCATCCACATAAGAATCAATTTTGTTATAACAAGAATGATGTGTGGCATTCAAAAGGTTCAAACTGAAATTTTAACATAAATTTATTTTTAGGTTTATTCAAGTAGCGGAAGAAAGTTCCAGACCAGCATTTGACTCCATACAAAGTCTAGTCAATGCAGTGGGCAGTGTGGCCATGATGTTAGAAAACACATTCTTCGCTCTAACCAGTTCATTTAGAGCTATTTTAGGTAAGTTTTGAAATTACCTAAAAACAAGCCTACCAATTCCTAAAAGTGTTGGCAACGCGCCTGTGATTCCCTTTGTGTTGCGGGTGTCCATGGGTGACGGTGATTGCTCTCCATCAGGTGACCCGTCTGCTCGTGTTCCCCCTCTTATATATAAAAAAAAATACCTAATAACTTTTCTCACCTTTCAGATCCTATCCCATGGAATTGTTTAAAAATCCATCCAATTTTTTTGCCAACATCATAAACGAAAATGCAAAATTTTAGCTCTGGGCTGAGTGTTGATGAGTCAGTCAGTCAGGACTATTGTTTTTATACAACAACCGCCTTAGCCTAGTTGGTAGTGACCCTGCCTACGAAGCAAGAGGTCCTGGGTTCAAATCCCGGTAAGGGCATTTATTTGTGTGATGAGCATGAATATTTGTTTGTGAGTTATGGATGTTTTCTATGTATTTAAGTATTTATTTATCTATATAAGTATGTTTATCGTCGTCTAGTACCCATAGTACAAGCTTTGCTTAGTTTGGGCCTAGGTCGATTTGTGTAAGATTGTCCCCTAATATTTATTTATTTATACAGGGTGTCCCAAAAGTCAACAATAACCTTTCCAACATCATCCTTTCTGACATCATTTTACATTGTTTGACAGAAAGCAATAGCGATTGTGAAGGCAAGCGCCAGAAGCGTTAGACAATAAGCCTGCTGGTGGTCAAGTTATACCAATTCTGGAAAAATAGATAAAAATCACTTAGTTTAGTCATTTTGTATTATAAAATCTCTGAGTTCGGTATGCCTCTTGGCATAGGCCTCGTCCAACTGTTTTCATTGGACCCTGTCTACCGTCACTCTTGTCCAATAAAGCCCCAGTTTCAGGCGAATATCTTAGTCCCATCTCCTCATTGGGTCTCCCTTTTTCCTAGCACTGTCCCTCAGGCAGGCCTCATGCATGCCATGTACTTACGCGCGATATTTACCTACCGCGGGGACCATCTGCTACGATCGAAATTTCAGTAGGTTGTCACAAGCGCGCGCCGACGCACGTTCATTCGTGTTCCACGGAAAAAATATGCCGCCTGGACTTTTATAAGTAAAAATGGTGAAACAGGGGCAAACTTTAATATGACTATGCTAGAATTAATAGCTAATATAACAATTTGGAAGTTCGTATCGTGCTGTCCCTCTTACTCTTCTATAAAAAGCTATAAGCGTGAGCGGGATGGCACGATGCGAAGTTCAAAAGTTGACCGTCGTATCTAGTATAACGTTAGGGTACTGTGAGCATGGCAATGTGTTCTGCGCATTACAATAAATATCCTTTTTTGTTAGGATTCCAGAGCTAAACTGGCAAAAACGGAACCTTTATAGTTTCGCCATGACCGTCTGTCCCTTTGTCCGTCCGTGGCTTAGCTTAAGGAATATTAGTGCTAGAAAGTTTGCATGGATATAATATATAGCAATTATCCCGACAAAATGGTAAAACAACATGTAGAGAAAAAAAAATTAATCCAAACTGCCAGCCCTTGTCACTGTCGGCACGCACACATTCTTAAGGAGACGGAGTAGTATAATCTGTGGCTACAATCGCGGTAAGTACCAAGATTTTGTACGGGATGCAGTATCTGTTACGAAGTAACTATTAAGTAATCTGTGCCTCAGGTACCAATACATGTGTTTTATTGTAGTTTTGCTGCTTGACTTTTTATTTGTGTGTATACTTACTATCACAAATCAGGGTCGTTTTGCGTAAGTGTTAAAGACAAGTGATATTTGCCATCAACGTCGCAAAACTGGTTTTAGTACGCACTTTAGGTACTTCAAGGAACTTAGAACAATATCCAATCCATTCAAATAATAACTTAAAATAAAATTAAATTTTGATTGAATCCTGTTGGATACAGTACCTAAGTATGTGAAGTATGTTAAGTGTGTGTATATTGTTTTGACCAAGGATGATATATAGACTGGACTAGCAATCGCCATAGTACAGATCGGCCGCGGAAAAATAGTTCGATTATTAAATGTAGATGGCGCTGACATATAGCCTGAGGGTTTGAAAGCAAAACAATAAGACTAAGTACAGATATTTCATATTACTGCAAATGTATTATTATGCAATATTTTGAAAAATAATACATTTGTAGTAATATGAAACATCTGTAGTCTTATTGTTTTGCTTTCAAAGCCTCGGGCTATATTTCAGCGCCATCTAGATTTAATAATCGAACTATTTTTCTGCGGACGATCTGTACTATGGCGATTGCTAATCCAGTCTATATCATCCTTGGTTTTGACCTACAGGTGTAGCAGAAAACTTTGGTCGTCTGAGGTCCCTCTTCGCCCAGTTCTGGTCGACCTTCGCGGTGGTGAGGTCACTGAACTGGCTCGTCAGGAAACTCCTGGTCTTACTTGGCATCAGGACTGAAAGCGAATTCAAGGTCAGTATATAGCGCGATGGGGGATGTTGCAGTTTCTTCATCAGATGACTAGACGGCGCTATAAGTCGCTATATCAGTCGGATCAGTCCTCCTTTTATGTTATGGAAGAAATGTAATTATTAATTAATCGCAACGAATCAACGCATTGTATGCCACACCTGCGCTCCATCGACCCTCAACAAAAATGTATTGTAAGGGCTAGCGGGCACGGGTAAACTTTTGTCAGGATAAACGTCGGAACATACGCGCATCTCCATAAAACGTTTACGTCACCCTGACAAAAGTCACCCTCCCCCCCCGCTTCGTCTCTTGTCCGTCGATCCGTTTAAACATCGCGTGCGACGACGCAACGCATCTATGTGGCATGTCGTAAAAATATATGTAAAACGTCGCAGCGTCAACGTTGCGACGACGCAATGCCCCAGTGGAGACTCACTGTCGAATGCAATGACTGACAATGCAAGTACAGCTAACAAAAAGTGAAGTCGGCAAAAAAAACTAGTATAAAAAATATTGTTTTAACAAAAACTTATTTCCTCTTATTCGAACCCTTCGTGTCAGGTAGGGCTTCTGTAAGGAGGCCTGTTTTGAGCAGTGGGACGTATATAAGCTAAATTGTGATAATAATAAAATCTGGACCGAGTTAATCCCAATGTAACCCGACTTTTACGTCGGGTTTATTACGTGAATAATCATTAAGCTCTTTATCAAGTTGTCAATTTTGCAGTGAGCGTATTTAAGTGTCATTATCATTATCTTTACGACTGACGTAGTACGAATGTCGCCAGATGGGTGTGGATTTTTATTCTTTGGTGCGTTACATACGCTCCGATCAATAACATCACCTGAAATGACAAACAAGTATATATACCATACAGGGTTATATGTAATTCACTGACATCCTCTTAACCCTGAATTCCTATCACTCAAACAAATGTTTTTTGTTTTACGACTTTTTAAAATGAAGCACTTTTTTCCCATACAAATACACAGAGTATCGTAAAAATAAGAGGTAATCTCAAATTTTCAAAACGTTATTTATTACACCAAAAATATTAAGTTATGACAAAAGCCGTAAAACAAAAAACATTTGTTTAAGTGGTAGGAGTTTAGGATTAAAAGGATGCTAGTGAATTACAAATAACCCTATATATATAGTATAGTAAATAATGAAATAAATCATTTAATCATCAAATTTTACTCAATCTGTCTTAATATCTTATCTTGCTTGGTAGAAACACAACAAAACCTTTGAAACAAAACACACTTGTGTTGTTGTTGGTGGTGTCTAACATTTGGTAGCATAGGGTACAGTTTTACCTACTACCTACTCTGAAGATGAGCTCTGGTTGTGGTGATAGTTGGGTTTGTGTGATTTGTGTGTGTTCGTATCGTACAGTGTGGAGGTGGAGAAACTGCATGAACACGCATTTCTTACATAAACGTAACTATCGTAAGGTCGCGGGTCGCGGGTGAGCAAAGTAAGTAATTGTTTCAGATCAGAATTTTTTTTTCATGTTTGTATACGTTTTCTTCGTATTAGAATTGATGATAAAATAAAATAAATCCTTAGATTTCACGATTTCACGTTTTTTGTGTGAATAAACAGTTTGTTGTGACCCCGAAGATTATTTTATCCCATAAGTTAAATTAAAAAACCGGCCAAGTGCGAGTCGGACTCGCGCACGAAGGGTTCCGTACCATTATTTATCAAAACGGCAAAAAATCACGTTTGTTCTATGGGAGCCCCCCTTAAATATTTGTTTTATTTAAATTTAATTTTTTTTTTTTAAAGTAAGTATATGTATAACTAAATATTCTGTGAATAACGAGCAAAAAAATCACGTTTGTTGTTATGGAGCTCCTTAAATATTTTATTTTATTCTGTTTTTTAGTATTTGTTGTTATAGCGGCAACCAAAATATATCATCTGTGAAAATTTCAACTGTCTAGCTATCACGGTTCCTGAGATACACAGCCTGGTGACAGACGGACAGACGGACGGACAACGAAGTCTCAGTAATAGGGTCCCGTTTTTACCCTTTGGGTACGGAACCCTAAAAATTACCAAAAATTAATTCCTGTAAATAATGCTCCATTTATGTACTTACACTACACAAAAGATCGTTAAACCCTACCGCGGTCATCTTTGTATTGCTATAAATAAATAAAACATCAATCAATAATCTTATACCTACAATTCAAAGTGGACGAATGACTCCTGAATCATCAGATGATATAGATTAGGTATCGTCAAATATATGATTAGTCAATCTATCGCAGAAAAACTCTATTTCCCAAGGTTTGATTTGGATCTACATTTTTAGTTTGTAAGACTAGCCTTTGCACTTTCCTTTGTATTCGTTATCAGAACTGAGATATTTGTCCCAGTGTTATCATTCTTGTTTTGTCAGTAATATTGTTACGATTCGGTAAGTCATTTTATCAGGTGTTTGCGTGAATATGGGATTGCGCCATGCGATAACTTGCTTCAGAAGCATAGTAACTAACTACGCTCAGGTTAGAGTATAAATCTTCCCAGGTGAATTTTTCGCTTCGAGCCCTTATCTTTCAAAACAAACGGTATCGTCATAGTATTAAGGTTCAAATTTAATGTAATGGCTCGAAGCGAAAAATTCACCTGGGAAGATTTATACTATAAGTAGTGTTAATGTAATAACCGGTAAGTTCGCTTATTGTCTGACGCGCTAACTTGCTATCACATTCACTAATTCTTTCTATCAAACAGTATGAGACGGTGACAGAAAGAGACGGCAAGCATCTGCGCCTTAGACAATACGGCCTCTGGGGCTATATTCAGGAACGGGCCTTCGGGGGTTTGGTAGCGGTAATTCAATCGTTTGGTTTGGGTTGGGTTTGGTTTGAACTGCTATTCAGGTACGCCAAAAATCACTGGTTTGCCAGAGTTTCGGGATGAGCCTTATTTATTTATAATTGAGATGATAGCACGAAATTATAATTTTACCTATTTAAGTCTACGCACTAAACAAATTGCCTATTATGTATTTTCTCTGTAAGCGAATTTGTATATTCTTAAGAGGAAATAAATATCTTAAATCATAAATAATTTATTTATTTATTTACAAAGCGAATTAACAGGAAAATAAGGTTCATCTCAAGCTCAACCCATTCCTATCCTCTCCCATACGATTGAATTACCGCTCGCAAACCGTGTTGGGCCGTTCTTGAATTTAGTCGCTGGTCCCCGTTAAGCGAACCATCGCAAAGCATGCGCATGCGCATGCATGATTTTGTTCGACATAGGGCTCAAAATCGCACCGAAACTGGCTACCTCGCGAGTTAGTTGTAGTTGGGATTTCGCAATTTTACATACGTACTTGCATATGCCTACTCGAAAGTTGCAGGAATCCATACTAATATTATAAATGCGAAAGTGAGTCTGTCTGCCTCTTCACGTTAAACCGATGAACCTATTTAGATGAAATTTGGTATGGATATTTATAGTGTGAGACCCTGGGAAGGACATAGGTTAGTTTTCATCCCGTGAAATTGCATAGTTCCCGCGGGATAGCGATAAACTACTTACAAAATCTAAAAGCATATATTTTTACACTGAAATAATTATATTTTATTTCAATAAGATATTGAAAAAAAAAACTGATCGACGGAACTTCCTTCAAAATAAGTTACTTATTCAAAACAATTTATGATAATTCCGAATTTTTTGCAAACTATTTATGCATAAGGGTATTTATTTTTCCTAAAACTCTATGACAACTCATCCGCCTATTCTTCGTATTACAGATGTGTTTTAAAATTTAAATATTATGTAAATTGCTGATCTTGTAACAGTTATGGTAATTAAAATAAGTTTTAGTTTAAAATTTCGTTTTCAATACAAGTTTTTTTTGTGACTCAACTTCGTATATTTCAAACTAAATACAAACTGAAATATAGATGCACAGAAAAAACCCCAGAAAAAAATAAAAAAATAAATAGAAAAAGATACTTCATACTTAACTTACTCAACTTCGTGTAAATCGAGTATGAGCCTGTTTGGAAATATGGTGTTTTGGGCTTAGTTTCTTATAAGAAGAGGGGCTTTCGAAATTAGAGTGTATTGACCTATAGTGCGTTTTGGGACTAGTGCATTCGCCACCGGAGGGCTCAACTTTATGTCAACTGTACTTGAATTGTCATCCAACTTACATGTGTATATTCAACCAAGAAATTCCTTTACCACCCTAAGATTCGATGTCATTTGCATAGCTTAAAACATCAAAGGCTATTTTCACTTGCAAGTCAATGTGACAGTCAGCCTTAATGTTTTTATTCTGATGTGGGAACTGTCATAAAACAATACATACAATTGGTTGGTATGTTGGAAGAGGGATACCAAGAAGGGCATTCCATGATCAGATTGGGGATGTCTTGAAGAAGGGTCAGGTCATGAGTACCCAAAACCGGCGAGCATGTATGAAAAGACTAATGAGTGTTGCTGAAGCGAAAGATGTATGTCGGGATCGTAGCAGGTAGAAACAAGTAGGCTCTACATATCCCTTTGCCGGGAAGGAGGCGTGATTGTGTGTATGTACCTATCTATGTGCTTGGTCGATTACACCACGTACCACAGACCACTAAAAGTGGGTAATGTTTTACGCCTAACATTTGATTACTGATAGATAGACACGGAAACTAAATAAATAAATATCACGGAACAATTCACACCAATTGACCTAGTCCCAAAGTAAGCAAAACTTGTATTAGGGGTATTAGGCAAAGGATAAACATACTTATATCTAACCTATGTATACACCGTGAAATTTTAGTGGTTGTTTTCCCGAAACGAGGTGATTTAGTTTCGATTGTACAATCGATTTATAATTACTATTTTGACTAGAGTCAAAAATCCAATTGCGAAAAACGAAAGTCGATAATGACCGCAAACCAATAGTAACGCTTCGTTGGTACAAGTAGCGCACGATCGTACGATAGGTTAGGTACCAACGAAGCGTTACTATTGGTTTGCGGTCATTTTCGAATTTCGTTTTTCACAATTGGATTTTTGACTCTAGTCAAAATAGTAATTATAAATCGATTGTACAATCGAAACTAAATCACCTCGTTTCGGGAAAACAACCACTAAAATTTCACGGTGTATACACTGACGAGCAAAAATAAAGGGTCGGTTACAAAAATGACGATAACTACAAAACCCGCTGTGATAGCTTCTTCGAGTAAAATGAGTTTAGTAAAGAGTTTTATTTTCAATTAAACTTTATCTTCTTAAGAATAAAACTCTTTACTAAACTCATTTTACTCGAAGAAGCTATCACAGCGGGTTTTGCAGTTATCGTCATTTCTGTAGCCGACCCTTTATTTTTGCTCATCAGTATAGATACATAGATACTTAAATACGTATTAAACACCCAAGATTATACAAAGAACAACATACATCTGGAAAGGTAGGGTTAAGTGAAACTTACATTTATGCATATGCAACTGCAATCCAAAACCTTATAAGCAAAAAATTTCCATTAAATTTCATAACAAACATTCCTATTCTTCATACAAATATCTGCCCGATTCCCACGAATCGAACCCGGACCTCAAGTTTCGTAGCGGTTCTCTAACCACTAGGCCATTTGGTCGTCAAAAGGTTATGAAATGAAACTCATTCAGCCGGAAAAAAGTCAACTTTCTTTAATGTTGTTATGTTTACATCTCCAGGCGTGGGCGGAAGCGGTGGCCGCCACTCAGACCGGTACGGGCACTCCGGAGCAGCGCGCCCGCGGTGCTAGTTGGCCCATACTGTTGTTCTTCGGTGTGATAGCCGCCGCGCCTTACATTGTGTTGAGGATGCTGAACGGACTGACTACCAGCGTCAACGAGCGACGTAAGTACCTGGTTCAATTAACTGTTGAAAATCTACATACTTATAAAAATGAATCCCTATTCAATTCACCATTCCATTACTATTCACCGATTTCATTAAGTTTTTTAAGTATAGGAAAAAATTAAGAACATCACTCAGAAAATTGGAAAATTTCAGAATGAACGGGTATATAAAATTCTTTACTGTAAATAAAATACATGAAATTAACAGATATAAAAAGAAACAGTTGCATAAAAGCGCATGTATCCCTAAAAGGGATCTCTTTCAGTTAACCTTTGAACTTTGACTGACAGAACATCAGAAACAAGAGTAGATATGCTATAAAGAGTAATGAGAACCGAAATCTAAAATTAACCTAAATAATGAAATAAAAATATACATACAGTCGAGGACAAAAACAAGAAGAAATGTTTTTTTTTATGCAATATAGGCTTGCGTTTGACCACAATCACGCCCGATGGAAAGCGAAGATGAGGCCTACGATGGAGCACGCTTGGCTAGTAAATGCTCATTCACCCTAGACTTGAATTTAGGGGAATAAGCAGAAAGAAGGCAGTTGAGCGCGATATTGCGCGCGCCCCCAAGCAGTGCAAACCGTACAACAAATACGGGGCGCTGTAACCGGTACGCGCGCGCTGCACAACTGCTCAGACCCTTACTCCAGAATGGCTTCTATAGGCAACAGGCTGGAACAAGACGAGAATCAATACTTAAATTAACTTCCATTTATTCCAGTAAATGACCCAGCATCATGGCAGAACCCTCTGAGAGCGGTGGCCCAGCACGACTTCCAAGCCTCATCCCCCCAGGAGGTCAGCTTCCACGCGAACCAGGTCTTGACCCTGGCTCCCCAGTACCTCCAGGGTCAGCTCTGGAACAGCGGCTGGCTCATGGGATCCACAGACAGGCAGCATGCCGGATTGGTACCAGTTAACTATATCAAAGTGATCAAACCGGTAGAGGAAAAAGATAAGGAGCCTAGTGTGGAGGAGCTGAATAAGTACTATGGACAGGAGTTATAAGGTGTGTGGGCTTATAGGCTTTTGACTGTTTTTGTACATTAGGGTGTTGTCAATAAAAAGTGTACCACTCACTTTTTTAAGATAAGGAAATTTTAGGTTTTTCATTCTTAGAATCAGAATTGCTATTGATATTTGATGATTTAACCTTTTCAACGCCACGCCTCGACAAAACGTAAACCTGCTTTGAATCTTATGTCATTGTGTCAAGATCACTTTGACACTGTACTTTGTGACACCTATATGTGTCGTTGGCGTTGAAAAGGTTAAAAAAATTACCCTTATTTTCTATACAATTTTTTATGTCAGTTTTGTGACGGCCCAATAAGGGTCATTTTTAAACTTTGCGCAGGTGAACTTGTCCCAACCTAAAAAAAGTTGTTTCCATTTACACTGTCTATTTTCTACGGTTATTTGGGTGAAATGATTGATGATTAGCAATCAGCTCTATTATCACAGATAATTATTGATTAACAGAATCGAAAAAAGATGCTTATATTTATGTAATATTTGTGATAATAATGCATGGTAACAGAGTGGTAGCTGAAGCTCCATACAATAAGTAACAATGTTCTGCGCAAAATTTGAAAATGACCCATAAGCTGTATGAAAAAACCTCCCAAAAAATAAGGACATTTTTCTTTATGAAAATGAAAATTGTACTCGTGATTTTGAATAAGAATACCTCAAAATTACCTCATTTAAATAAAAAGAGTACTTACACTTTTTTCTGAAAATGCCCGTCTTCATTGTAAGATGAAAGATGTCCTTTTGGGCATAGGTCCCAAAGCCACAATAACTGGTCTTGCGTTGCATCCACCAGATCCTGCTACCTTTATTAGGTCATCAGTACAACTTGTGGGGGGTAATACGTTGGCCTCAATAGCTATCAGCTCTTCGAGCAATTTACACATCTGCGCAATTCTTGACTTACTTTGGTTCTTCGGCGGATCTCATTTCGATTCGATCTTGCAGATTAACTCCGGGCATAATTTAGCCCTCTCCATTAGTCATTGAGTGACTTTGAGCTTCTAAAAGCCGCTAGTGAGCTGATAAACTACGAAATTTGAGTTTCGAATATCGTGCCGTTCCGTACACGTTAGTAGTATCAAAGGTCGTATTAAACAGAAGAGTGAGACGGCTCGATGCGAACTTCGAATTTCGTGGTAGCTCCCCTGGTCTATTAGTCATCGCTGCGCTCGGCAGACAATCATAACTTGACCCGTTCAGACATAGGAATTATACAGTATGTTATCGAACGAAGAGCAAAGCCAAAGGTGAAAAATTTAAGTAGTTTACTTGTTGTATGTAGTAGTGCACAGAATTGATATACAGCTTCAGTCATTATTCTAATTTGGGACGTCAATTTGTTTATACGGACACGTTACTACTACATACAACTGGTCATTTACTTTAGTTTTTACAAGCTTTTTAATAACTTGCAATGTATGTATTTTTGCAATGTAATTTTAACAACCGCTTTAGCCTAGTTGGTAGTGACCCTGCCTACGAAGCAAGAGGTCCTGGGTTCAAATCCCGGTAAGGGCATTTATTTGTGTGATGAGCACGAATATTTGTTCCTGAGTTATGGATGTTTTCTATGTATTTAAGTATTTATTAATCTATATAAGTATGTTTATCCGTTGCTTAGTACCCATAACACAAGCTTTGCTAATCTTACTTTGGGACTAGGTCAATTGGTGTGAATTGTCCCATGATATTTAATTTTATTTAAATTTTTTTTTAAATTTAAAATTTAAATATTTAAAATTTTTTAAATTTAAATGTATGTATGTACGGGTCAAATCTTGGAAGTCGAATTTGACCCACTTCCATGACTTCCAGTCGTCGGATCCACTTGAAATTTAGTATACTTATGTAAATTGGATGACAATGCAAGCACAGTCAACGAAAAAGCTTGCACTTAAAATTAAATTTTTAACAAAACTTATTCACCTACACCTGGTTGAGGGCGAAGTGGATTATGATGGAATGTTATACTTTTTACTAACTTTTACTACTTTTTTCGTTTGGTCCATCTAAAGTTATTTAATATTTAATCTAAGCATAGATTGACCAAACAAAAAAGTGGAGTAACCATCAACCATCTATTAGCATCTTTGCCTTTCATTCAGTTTCAAACTGTATAGAGTCAGATGTCATGACTTTGGTCATTATCCTGTCAACGCATAGCAACACATTTGGTGATTTTTTTTTATTTATATAGATAACAGTGTCTAATGACGTAAATGTCACAATGACAAGGTTCTAGATGGCCTAAGAATTAAATTGGTAGGCTGGGCATATGCCCATATAATAAAGGTTGATTATAATCGATATAGACACAGTAAACATACAAAACTGTAGAGAAGTATAGTAATCTTGATATCGTGAGACTATTCAATTATGTTGACAAGTCACTGCTTTGTCGCAGTAAAGGTTTGATTATAAGTTAGCAATTGGCAACAATATTTTGTTATCTTTGTAGGAAAAGAAGAGCGTTAAAATTTTGTATTGTGATATGCTCATTTTGTGACGTCATTACGTTCAACGGCATAAGACCTAATGACCTGAAGATTGATGCTATATTTTATAGTGATGAAAGAGGTTGAAAATTTATGCTAGGAACAAAAACAAACAATCTAAAATTCACGATTATCTCGAACATGGTAAACTTTTCGACTGAGGTAAATTTGTTTAAATATGACATAAATTACTTCCCTAATCGACTCAAAATAGCCGCATCGACTTTCAGGTCACTCTGGATTGTGTATGACTAGCTCTCTCAATCTCATAAAACGTAATTAGAAGGACAGAAATTATGTAATGTTTTAAAGTTTCGTGATTTACACTCATAATTTCCACACCCGGGACTTATTACGGTAAACGAGTAATATTTACCTCGACGTTTCGGCCACATTGCAGTGGCGAGTCAACTCGTGACCATGGCCACTGCAACGTGGCAGAAACGTCAAGGTAAATATTACTCGTTTACCGTAATAAGTCTCGACTGTGGAAATAATTATGAAGAAATTATGTCTCAACTGGTTTTTGTATGTTTTTGGATAGAGACCACAGAAATATATCAAGATAGAAGGAAAAAGCTCGGCAATTTGTATCGAGACCGAGCCTGTAACATCTTGCGTAGGTACTTTGACGTCACGAGTGTAATTTAGTGATGGGAAACATAAGCCGCGCGAAAACAATTCAAAAGCGTCGATTCACAGATCGATTAGGGAACCGATTCTTATGCACAGAGGAAATGATAGTTATTTTCGACAGAGGAAATGACAAAGGTCAGAATTTCAAATCGAAAAATATAAATGTAGGTAGGTACCTTATGTAAATGTGTACCTTTTCATCATATGGCATCATCATCAATACCAATAGTTGGATAAGCTGTACTGATTACTCGTCGGTACTTTGATGGGCCAGTAAAGGTGTCTTCGTGGAAATGTATAGAACAAATCTTACTGTTTTTTGTAGGAAACCATTTTTTACGACCAGTTGTTTTCAATCCATATATTTTTAATATGAGGATCATTCGGGAAACTAAAATAAAATTGTAATATAGAAGTAACCATAACCTGTTTGTTAATAATATTTGCTAAACTGTTTAAATGAGTCCTCGCCCGCACGGTACAGGGGCTGGGGGTATGACGACAAAGAGGCCGAGAGAGGTGCGGGCGGCGAGCGCGCCCCGTGTGCCTGCCGCCCGCCCCTCTCCCGGTCCCCTTTGTCGTCATACCCCCCCGCCCCTGTACCGTGCGGGCGAGGACTCATTTAAACGGTCTAGTAGTAGTAACATTTCTTCAACCTTTTACGTGTTCAACGTAACAACAAAATAATACGAATTAAAAAGACACTTTTTTTAAAACTGACATTGTGTTTGACGTACTAAAGTGCTTAAGAAAGGTAATTTTAATATTTTTTATTTTATTTCAGGTAATTAATTTTGGATGTAAAATTTTAGTTTTTCTTATCCGTTTTGTAAAATATTTAGTCTGTTTGTAACTAACTACGCTTTGTTAGGATAAGCGTTAGCTAGACATTTGAGGCATTATTGATTTGCTTTGATAATAACTTAAAGACATTCCAAATTGAACCAAAGTCCTTTAAATACGTATTTGTTGTTATTAAAATATAGCGTAATAATAAAGAGTGAGGCGTCTCGGCCGTCCAGACAGTGGATCCACACGGTGCGGTGCGGGGTAGGGGGGGGGGGGGGCTACTATAACATTCGAAGTTCGTATCGTCTCGTCCCATTCACTTTTCGTCGGTGATACTGCAATACCGCGTAACTTGCCGCAACATTATGCTGAGTGGGGCCCAATTTATGCTATTCGATGATTTTTATTTGTATCTTTTCCTGTCAACTGTATTTCCTGTGTATCGAATATGTGTAAATAAAATATCTCTCTCTCTCTAACTAGCTTTTGTCCATAAGGCTAAACTTGAAATGAAATAACAGGGAAAATTAGATAAAATAGACCATTACCTTACCTTATGGGTAAAGCTAGTTACGCGGTATTGAAGTATTACCGACGTTTTCTGTTTAATACTATATTAGCGTAAACGGAACGGCACGATACCTACAAAGTTCGCAAATCGAATTTCTTTGTATAAGGCTGGCGTTCCCCTCTAACACGAGCTCGCAGCCGGTCCAAGTCCGTCTGACCGACCTAAACTCAACGCCGTATATAGATTGCAAAAAATCTACCACTGTGTTGCCAATAAAATGAAAAAGTTGTGCATCGTTAAGTTGTAACTTTTCTAAATATAATACATAAGTAATTTATTTATATGTAATTGTAAAGTTAAAATTAAATGCAACCGCATAAATAAATAATTTAATATCAATATTAATTTCACCTACAGATATTTGGTTGAAACTGTTTTGTAGAAGAAAAGTTCATATTGACAAAGACACTTGTGTCAGTTACGTTCAGCCATCTTTGGTAACTTTTTTGGAATCTATATACGGCGTTGAGTATAGAGTGCGCGCCGAGACGAAGTGTGCCCACTATTAGATATTATTACGCTGTTTAATTTTTTTTCTTTCGTGAATCGAGATTATTTGGCGTTATTCCGGCCTGACATGTGCTTATATTTATTTAACATTGCATTTCCTAAGACTGTTAAAAATCACGTGCAATAGTGTCTTAAACCCACGACTAATGTAGGATAAGGTAATTTGGACGTAGATATGCAATGGGATGTAACAATCAAATGGTTACCGTAGGGTAATTTACCTGATAATGTCAATCATTCAGATTAATAGCAATAAGGGTTATTTGCCATATTTACCGTGTATAATACAAAATTAGGGTTTTCTGACAAGTGGAATACCGATAGATGGCGTTAGTATCGTGAGATCTGATTGACGTTACAGTAGTACACGCTTTATATGGCGCGTCGTGCATTTTCGGCCGCGCAGACACGAATGAACTATTCCGATGATAGCCGAAGATACGATTCAAACTTTAACCCCCCTCGTTTGCTTAAGACAAGAATCCGTGCCCAATTTAAGGCATTCTTTTTGTATTTTTTTTTTACTGTGTTTAGGTATGTGTGTATTTATATGAAACAGTTAAAAAAAAAAAAAAAAATTAAAAAAATTTATCTGTTTATTGCAATTAATGTTACAAAAAAAGTTTTTTCTTATACTTAGTTACAATCTTTAAATATTTAAGATTATTATAACTAAGGAAATAAACGAACGAAATAAAATAAAACTATTACTATTACTAGTACTAGTACGGTCAGCGCCACAAACAAGCGACCACCTCTGCACCCCGCCACCTTAATATCATGTTTAAATAGTTGAGACTAGAATGCACCATTTTTTTTTACTTCCCGCATACGAGGGGTTAAATCAGTCTTATGTTACATAGTTACATGGTGCAAATTACAGTGCACCTGTTATCCGTCTCACTCACTCGGAAGTATGGCGCCTGACTGCCACGCGACGCGCGCTAACATGGCGGCAGCAAGCTACCAATAGCGGCACAGGAAAAAGATGCACTGTGCGTCGAGTATGTCGATGGTCAATTGCATTTCCCTCGCTTGTGTACCTACTACTGTAGTCTTGCCTACGATTGACTCATTTATTTATAATTTATAAGCCAATCCCAAACTTAATACAAGGGCCAATCTTTATTTTGCTGTCCGTTTTTCTTTTTTTTTAATTTCTAATTTTTTTATGTGATTTTTGCTCAGAATCACGAGTTTTTCGATCCTACTAGGAGAAAAAAAGTGTCCCAAAATTTCCATATAATTTTCGATTCTTCCATGTAGTTACAGTCGTATATTTAACGTCTATGAAAAATGGTAACTCAACAGAAAAAAAACATGGGATACTTTTGTTCTCCTAGTAGGATCGAAAAAGTTTGTGATTCTGAGCAGAAGTCACATAAAATTTTCCAAATTAAAAAAAAAGTCAAAATGGACAACAAAATAAAATAAATATCAGAGTATACTAGGCCCTTGACTTCAAAAAGGTTGAAGACCCTTGAACTAGTCCATCAGAAACCCTCATTATTATATAGCTACGTCCTTTATAAGTACATTAATATGGGATGGACTGATTTGTTAAGATTTAATCAATAAAAGTTTTCTTATTGGATCGTTTGTTTTACTTAATCCTGAAGAAATTCAAGCACAATTTTTTTGGCAGCTTGACAGTTTTGCTGGTATCGTCTTGAGTCGTCCCATTCGTTTTTTGTCAAGTTCTTAATTCATCTCATTCTGCTTTCGTCATCCATTCTTCATTCGTCACTTTCGCTGTTATTCATTGTCGTCTTGGGTCATAGTTATTGTTTGTCTTGTTCTTATTCAGGTTCATTCGATGTTCGTCTCTTCTTCTTTTGACATGTTCGGTGTTAGTCTTTTTACTTTTTAGTCTCATTCGTTACTCGTCACATTTTTTTTCGACACGTTCGATGTTGTTCCCATTAGCAGTAAGTCACTTTCGTTTTTAGGTCCATTCATAATTCGTCTTGTGAGGTTTTCGTCTCATTTCGACAACGGATATCGAAACGGTTTGTCTAGAACCCCAGATCACTATTTACCTAGGAGCCGAATTTGCTCGTACAAAGAAGTGGAACCCCCCCTCACTCAATTGGTCTCATTCTTTATTGGACACATTCACTATTTTTCCCGTTTGATATTCGCAATTTGACTTGTTTTCTTTCAGGCGACTAGAATCACGAAAATCACTGAAATGAAGTATAAAATTGTCTACGAATTTTCGTAATTTCTCTTTTCGTGATTTTCGTGATTCTAGTCGCCTGAAAGAAAACAAGTCAAATTGCGAATATCAAACGGGAAAAATAGTGAACGTGTCCAATAAAGAATGAGATCAATTTGTAAAGAGGCCAAATAAGAAAAAAAATACGAACTTAGAATAAGACCAAAGACGATAGGACGAATAACGAATGAGACTAAATAAGAGATAGACTAACACCGATCATGACCAAAAAAATATAAAGACTAATAGCGGAATGACCCGGAATAAGAAAAAGACAAACAACGAATATGACCAAAGACTACCACCGAAAGTGATGAATGAAGAATGGATGACGAAATCAGAATGAGACGAATTAAGAACTTGACAAAAAACGAATGGGACGACCCAAGACGATACCAGTTTTGATACTTCAGGGGGTAGCCAAGCTCAAGTCAAGACCCAAGATCTGCCGTTTACTATTTGCGAGTTACCAAACATATACTATCGGTATTTATCATAGACATTTCTGCTTTTCCACGATGAACAGGTTGGCTACCCCTGCTAAACATTATGAATATAGCTATTTATACTTGATGCTGGCACTACACGACACGATGGGCCCCGCCATAGCAATAGTCCACTATGATGGGTCAGCGTGTGGAGGGCGGGCGGACATCAAAAGAATCAAAAGAACGTTGCCATCGTGTAGATGCGTTGCAGCCACCGTTGGGCCATCGCACTGACTATTTAATGGCACATCGTGTAGATGAGCTATGAAACTTAAAACAACCATAAATTTTAATCCATGGGTATTCGTCCAGCGTCCCGGAAAATACTAGGTGGAAAAACACTTGTGACACATTTGTTCTTCTAGTAGGATCGAAAAGCTCGTGATTTTGAGCAGAAATGACACAACATTTTCAACATTACTACAAAATAAAAATTGGCCCAAAGTACCTTTTTGCGTGTCTCTTATGGCACTTCTGGCAGTTTCCCACACTAACAAGGCAAGGTGTTGTATGTAAATAAAAGGTTTTTGTTATGGTTTTTGTTTTATTGTAAAGTCATAGTCTAGTTTACAAGTAAGGTTCTGGGAACTCGAAGGTGACTTCGCGTCCCGTGAGCTTCTTGTACACCGACTGGAACGTGTCCACCTGTGGGCAAATGAGAAGTCAGGATTAATATATTAAAATTTATTGGGATCCCTTGGTTTCACATAATTTAATCTATCTATATAAATAAAAATGAATCACAGAAATGTTTGTACGCACATAACTTCCGATCGACTGCACCAAATTGATTAATTCTTTTTTTGTTGCATTTTTTATTGTCAGGAGAAGGTTCTTATGAAAGAAAATAAAAAAAATATCTTAGTCCACCTCTCACATGGATCCATCCATGTGACTGATGAGGCCCACTTCGGCTTGGCAGTTTCAACGGTGATTTATGGCACCATCGCAGTTTATAGTCGGTTTTCAACAGTTCAGGGTGATCACTGCCTCGAGTAAACTATTGCCAACCAACCACATTTTCATTCTACATTTGTTGGTCAGGAAATGGCGTTTGGGATTAGTACTAGTGTTGTTTTGATAGCAACAGTCTATCGATAGTATTGTGGCCTTAAAAATCAGTCATACTATCGATAGTCCTATCAAAACTAACGACCCTTGACGATAGAATAGAATAGATATCGCCTAATTTTCACTATCAATAGTATTGCAGCATGTCGAACACTGATTCGTACTTAACCCGTGTAGCCTCTGATGGAAACCATTTGTCCCCCACCTTTTTGTGGCAGTAGTGTCTGGTGAGCACATTAAAGTGCATATCAGTTGAAGAGAGTGAGTGACCTCTTAAGTTTGTCATACTGGACAACGGTTTCACATTATTATAGCAGTACTGACCTTGTGTTCAATAGTGGTCTGCTGGTTCTTGTCGAGGTGCACTTTGATTAGCTGAGAGCCGTCCAGCTTGATCCGGATGCGCTTGCCGACGATTTCAGCGGGGAACACTAGGTCTTCCAAGATGGCGTCATACACTGATGTCAGCGTCCTGCAATGCAGAAGCAGAAATTGGGGATGAGTGAGTTAAAATCATATTTGACAACGAGATAGCCTAGTTGTTAGGGAACCTGACCATGAAGCTTTGAGGTCCTGGGTTTGATTCCCAGTTGGGGCAGATATTAGTGTGAAAAATATGAATGTTTGTGCTCGATTCTTGGATGTTAAAAATGTATTTAAGTATATATTTATCTGTATAAGTATCTTTATCTGTTGTCTAGTACCCATAGTACAAGCTTTGTTTAGTTGGGACTAGGTGATAGGTCAATTGGTCTGAATTGTCCTGTGATACATATTTGTAATTATTTATTCATGTGATCCTGGACAGACAGGATTTCTTAAGCTTCAGCAGAAGAAACATGTGCTGAAAAATCTTGGCTGAAATGTTGTTTTAGCCTTGTTTCATGAGATAGTGTTTCTGTATAAAAACACTTGTTCACAATCAGAATACAGTAAAATTACATAAAGTTTACCACTGACAGATGGTTTGCCTTCATTTCATATTCAACTTTAACAACCTACAAATAAAGCCAATTTTAGAATTCTGTTACCCACGTTTGCAGATTTTGTAATAGCTACTTTATTTGTATGGTGTTAAAGTTGGAAATGAAATAAAGGCAAGCCATCTGTCAGTGGTAAACTAAAAGTAAACGTATTGTACTATACACCGTGAAATTTTAGTGGTTGTTTTCCCGAAACGAGGTGATTTAGTTTCGATTGTACAATCAATTTATAATTACTATTTTGACTAGAGTCAAAAATCCAATTGTGAAAAACTAAATTCGAAAATGACCGCAAACCAATAGTAACGCTTCGTTGGTACAAGTAGCGTACGATCGTACGATAGGTTAGGTACCAACGAAGCGTTACTATTGGTTTGCGGTCATTTTCGACTTTCGTTTTTCACAATTGGATTTTTGACTAGAATAGTAATAATAGTAATTATAAATCGATTGTACAATCGAAACTAAATCACTTCGTTTCGGGAAAACAACCACTAAAATTTCACGGTGTATATTTTATTTAGAGAATTATTGTTTTTGACATATATTGCTTAAAATCTATAATAAACAATAAATCAAATCATGTTGTATGTTTAATTATCCGACGAATGCTGTAGAAATGCCAACTTTTTAAACATCAAAAAGTCGTTATGAGGCTGACCACTGGTGCCTTTACCCTACTCTTACTAAATTAGGGTAAAATACCTAGTAGTCAGCCATATAATGAGTATGAAAGTGTTGTATAACTGGCTAATCAAAATATTTAAACTTATTATTCTTTTATATATATTGTATTCTATCTGATGTACTTATGTCACTTTAATAAACAAAGTCTAATACAACATTCGTTATCACTATTAGGTTTTCTGGGTCTCAAATTGTACCTTGGTTCTAGAGAGGCTGTATTTTTGAGACGATTGATGTGTGAATTTACTGGTAAGTCAACTGTCGTTACTATTTACAATGATTCACAGTCTGCCCAGAAGTTGGCATTGAATATGGTTCACCACAATAGGACCAAGCACATTGACACGAGATTTCATTTTATACGAGATTTATTATCTAAAAATGTTATTAGTGTCGTATACAGGGTTATTTGTAATTCACTAGCATCCTTTTAACCCTAAACTCCTACCACTTAAACAAATGTTTTTTGTTTTACGACTTTTGTCATAACTTAATATTTTTGTTGTAATAACGTTTTGAAAATTTGAGATTACCTGTTATTTTTATGATACTCTGTGTATTTGTATGGGAAAAAAAGTGCTTCATTTTAAAAAGTCGTACAACAAAAAATATTTGTTTGAGTGATAGGAATTCAGGGTTAAGAGGATGTCAGTGAATTAAAAATAACCCTGTATATTAATACTTTAGAGATGTGGGCTGATGTAACTAACTAAGCCATTGGCTCGTATCAAGCATCAGAATTGTATAAAAGGAATAGGTTTATGTTTATAATCTTGTTTTGATTACGGGGGAGTATGTTGTATAACTGGCTAATCAAAATATTTAAACTTATTATGCTTTTATATATATTGTATTCTATCTGATGTACTTATGTCACTTTAATAAACAAAGTCTAATACAACAGAAAGATATCTCTCATGCTCTTCCCACTCGTATGAAAGATAGGCAGAGGCAGCCTACTGGGAGATATTATTAAGTCTGAGTGGATGGATGTGTGTTTGTTTGATACTCTTTCACACACGGGTAGATGGATTCTGATGAAATTTGGCAAACAGATAGTTTCATTACCTGGATTAACATATAGGATACTTTTTGTCCCAGACAGTTTAATAGTTCCCACTGCATTGCGATAAGCAAATTCTTCGCAGTCAGAGTTGCGGGTTACAGCTAGTGAAGATGGAAACATACCTGGATCGCGGCCTCTTCTGTTTATTGGCGACGCGGGTCTTATGGCTGGGTTTGGGCAGGATCTTGCGGTCTCCAATGAATACAACGTGCTTGCCGCTGAATTTCTTTTCCAGCTCTCGGACAAGACGGATCTGAATCTTCTGGAAAGCCTTCAGCTTGGGCATCGGCACATAGATGATGATAGACTGGAACATAAGAGAAAATTTTAAAGTGAAAGTCACAGAGCAAATTAGATTATCAGGATAACTAAATTTATTATTACAATTTCTATCATACATTCTATGACAAAAACTTCGAAATCTGCTGTTAATTTAACCCATTGCATGACCAACAACTTTTTTGTAAACAGATATTGTAAACTTTAGGTTCCTAAGATTTAAGAAGATATAGACAAGCTCTTTGGCACCTTCATGAGCACAGAGATAGGCATATACATAGATAATATGTATACAATACACAATTGTTAGTTTCAAGGAAGAAAGAGACAAATATTTAATTAAGGATTTATTTACACTTTTGAGATAAGAAAAGGACACATCCAACAATAAATTCAATTAACCAAGCTCATCTCAATGTGCTGCAAAATTCTGGGAGTTTTGTAGTCCTAATTACTCTAAATAAAGATAGCCTTGGTGAAATAAGGAAATATTTGGTACAAAACCTTGAGATTAGTGAGCTAAGTTGACCACTTCATTGGGTACAATCTGCAAACTATGGACAAAAACCCAACAGTTTTACAAAAGCAGGCAAAAGATTATGTGCCATTCAGATGCAGTAAATCTACCAGAGTCATATGGTATTTTTGATCAAGGCTGTACCTAAATAGTTTCATATGTTTCATAAACCTGCCTTTTAACTTTTAAAACAAGAGATGACAATAATAAGTTTATAACTAAACAAATTAACTATAGAAGAGGGTGGTGAGGCAGGCTTTCTAAGCTTATTATAAGCTAACATATAAAACATAAACATCATGTTATTTACTGCTTAATCAGCTAGTTAACAGGTGTATAACTAAGTTTTCATTTACCTTCTTGTTGTGCAACTCGATTTCCTTGGCTTTTGTAATGTAGAGCTCCCTAAGCTGCGCCTTCAGGTCGGAGTTGGTCTCCAACTCGACCAGGGCTTGAGAGATCGATGTCTCGAAGGGGTCGGCCTCAGCCGCGCTGGCTTTGATGATTTTCGTACTCATCTAGAAAGCACAATTCACAATTTCAACACGGTCATACATTTATAGGTTAGAAAACTTCGCAAACACCAAACTATGAAATTAACACGAATATTCAATACAGAAACACCATGTTATGCGTCGTTTTGCGTAGTTTTTTCATTATACGAGCCACACATGATCTTTATTCCACTTTAACCAACAAAAACAACGTTGAACAGAGAGGGGTCCGAAGTGTCACCACAAAATATCTATGTAATCTTTACCGTAATTGCTGGCTAACGCAAAATAATAAAGCCCTTATTAAACAGAAGGGTTGATAATTGTATTATTTATGAGATATTGCAAGTTATTTTACTAAAATTATTTAAAAATCTTCATCGACAGCTACCTTGAGAACTAACCGGGAGCGAAAGAGATAGAAAATCAGTGTGCTCAGCAGTGAAATATAAAAAGTACCCAAAACGTCAAAATTTGAATAATGTTTTACCAATGGTTTTACCGCTGCCCAAATGTAAAATAAACTTTGAGTTATTATTAAATAATTAAAAGATATTTTTCTTTATAAATAATAACCAATAATCCCATGTTTATGCTATTTAAAAACATTTCGATTTGCTATAATCTTCCTAATTGTCTATTTATTGTGTATACTGGCAACATATTATTTCGTTTAGAAATTAGCAGATTTTGAAAATAGTAAAAAAGTTGATTGTGAAAATGAAAAATATAAATTATTACAACTCTTAATTTTATGCATATTTCAGGCGTCTGCATATATTTACAGCGGAAAATTCATTGAAGAAGTAGAAGACCGGAAAAAAGGTGTACCTCAGAACGAGTAGAATTTAGTTTAATTAGAGCACTAAATGTCTTTCAGGTTACCTCATCTCAAAGAATTGCCTTTTTTACCAAAGCCTTGAGTTTGAAACTATAGCCAAACGATACCTAATAAGACTATAATACCATGCTCAACGTTTAATTTCTCTTACCTGATGATAACGACAGTTTTAAGGCTAACTGGGTTCCGCTCCGCGTGAGCTCCCTGAGGATAGAGTAAGTACCTAGCTAGATAGATGTGTTAAAAAATTGTGTTATATCCATACCCTGGTTTGACGGGAGCAAAAATTGTACCAGTGCTACTGATGCATTAAATATCGACTAAGAGTTTATCGATATCGATAAAAAGCAATTTTAACATCATTATCATAACTAATGGTCAAGTTTGAATAACTTTTAACTATGTGCAAACCTCTTTTATTTAAATAAGTACCTGGGCGACCGAGCTCCACTCGGGCAGAAACTCGGTACCAAGCATTTTCCCAGAGATAAGACCAAGCTAGATCAATTTTTCATCCCCGAAAACCCCCATATGCCAAATTTCATCCAAATCGTTGGAGCTGTTTCTGAAATTCTACAAGATACAATATACACCGTGAAATTTTAGTGGTTGTTTTCCCGAAACGAGGTGATTTAGTTTCGAATGTACAATCGATTTATAATTACTATTTTGACTAGAGTCAAAAATCCAAGTACAAGTACAAGTAGCGTACGATCGTTCGATAGGTTAGGTACCAACGAAGCGTTACTATTGGTTTGCGGTCATTTTCGACTTTCGTTTTTCACAATTGGATTTTTTAGTCTAGTCAAAATAGTAATTATAAATCGATTGTACAATCGAAACTAAATCACCTCGTTTCGGGAAAACAACCACTAAAATTTCACGGTGTATACAAGAATTGCTCGATTATTTAATTTATTGAATCAGGCGTTACTTTGGATTGATTTTTGTGGGGTAGTTTGTTTGAGAAAAATGAAGTGGTACTTGAGAAGTTACAGTAACAAATTAAAACATTTGTATTGGTTTGTTAGTGTAACATTTGGTAGCACAGTGAACGGTTGCAGTAGGTACTCTGAAGATGAGCTCTGATTGAGTTCGAAACGCGTCAGTGTAGTTTGGTGGTGGTGATAGTTGGATTTGTGTGATTTGTGTGTGTTCGTACAGTGTGGACGTGGAGGAACTGCATGAACACGCATTTTTTACATAAACGTAGCTATCGTAAGGTCGCGGGTGAGCAAAGTAATTGTTTCAGTTCATTTTCTTTTATTCATACTTATCGCAACTATTTTTATAAACAACCGATATCTGGCATTGACTCTGGAATCGAGTGAAATGTGACATAGGTATAAATATTTATATAAAATATTATACTATATATTAGAATTATTTATAATAAAATATGAAATAAGATAAATCCTCCAAAAGTTTTTTTTTGCATGTGATTATATAAAATCTTACAACTACACAACGGTTGTATTGTACGTCATTTTTATCGATATCAAAGAATAAAATTAGTTTGTCGCCGCACTAATTAAACGTCAGTACAGATTTGCTCCCGTCAATGCGGGGTTTGGTCAAAGAGGTTATATCCTTATATCAGAATTTCTAAACGGAATTTCAGCTGTTTCAGTGAGGTGACAGCCAATGTCAATGTCACAATGCACCGCTTTTCTGGTGTTTCTATTGGAAAATCCCTGAAAAATGTATCCTTACGTTTAATTTTATGTTTCTTCAAATTGAAGACTTAAAGAATTCTCTAAATATATCGCTAAAGCATTCTAGAATATTTCTAAAGCTAAGCGCTCTATGACAAGTGAAATCTACAGTAAGCAATTTTAAGCATTGCTGATTTTGAAGTATGGGAAAGAACTAATTTTCACTGAATAAACAAACCTTGAAACCTGAAACGCGCGTAATCGCGTCACTGTAAGTGTTACGGTTGCTTTTAACAGTGCTATATAATGCAGCCACATAATAATGGGTAAGTTGGCATTGAAGAATAATTTTATTGTTATATGTTTTTTACTTAAAGTATAGCCCATACTCAGTTTGTAATAGTCCTTATGCATAGTTATTTAGTTATTCTGCTACTTATTGTTTTAAGCAATGTTTCATTCGTCGATTTTTATAGGCATTTGCCAAAAAAACTCCATGTTTCATTCATCTATTTTTATAGTTTTATGTTATTCCTACTCAGAATAATGAGCTCTTTCAATCTTAATTATGACAAAAAATGTCCTAAGTTTTTTTTCCCCTATCTTGTTACTATTCCATACACTTTGTATGGCGTAACGAAAAGGAAGAACATAAAAAATGTATAACATTTTCAGGACATTTTTCCTCCCCTTCAGGGATGGAAAGAGCTTGTGATTCCGAGTAGCAATAACATAAAATTGTTGGGAATATAAGAAAGAAAATTTTTTTTTGAGAAATGCTCTCCTAGAGTTCTTCTAAAAATTTCTGAAGTAAAAGCTATAGTAGCAGTATTGCTACAACTACAACCTACTGTTAAACATCTTAAGAGGGTATGATGCGCACCATTTCTCCATACAAACATAATCCCCTATTTCCTCCCTGGATAATGGCTTTAGAGCCAATTTTTTTTACTGTGTAATCTGTATCTACCACAGCTATGCCCCTATGTTTCGTTTTTTTCCATATTTCAATTAACATAAGAAATACAAGCTTTCAAAAACTGAAAAAATTGCCCAATTTCAATGTCATTTTCAGACACTCATCAGAAAAGAATCCCTGATATAAACAAAAAAAAGAAAACATAGGGGCATAGCTAAATCTATCCTCTAATTATTTTTGAAAAAAATAATTTTATTGGTCCAGTTTTCGAGAAGAAAACAGGGGATTATGAAATGCTGTTTTGATCAATTTTACGCGCCTAATAACGGTCTGAGCTGCAGTTGTCCCGCTCTCGCTGTACTGACACGGAGGGGTTCGGGCGAGACAGCGACATTTCATTAAAATACCTATTTCTCAAAAGTCTCTCAGCCATCGTACCCTCTTAATATATAAAAGAAGAAACTGACTTTTTTTTTTTTTGACTGACTGACTGACATATCAACGCACAGCCCAAACCACTGGGTCTAGAGATTCCAAATTTGGCATGTAGGTTCCTTATAAGGTCTAGGGGTGCACTAAGAAAGGATTTTTCAAAATTCACTCCCTAAGGGGGTAAAAAGGGGGTTCAAAGTTTGTATGGGGAAACAAGATTAGTTCGACTATTTTAATCGAAACTTCACAGAAATACTCCTAATGATAAATGAGTAAACACGTGTTTCAGGTTTTTTGAGAATTCAACCCCTAAAAGGGGGAAAAGGGGTAACAAAGTCTGAAAATCAACATGGGTGTTGTTTCTATGGTTTATCGGGTCGCTGGTTATGAAAACAACAACGGTTTTAAAATCCGATGTGGCATACGTAAAATACCATCTCCCTGGATGGGGTGCGATGGGGTTGAAATGTCTAAATATCAATATGGGTGTTGTTTTTAATGTATAGCCCAAACCACTGGACCTAGAAACTTGAAATTTTGCACATAGATACCTTATACAATGTAGGTATCCACTAAGGAAGGATTTTTGGGAATTCCCACGGGAACGGGAAACAACGGGATTTATATATTGGATTCCGAGTGACCCTATCTCAGTCTCAGATCAAATAAAAAGTAAAGATAGAGCGCGTTGAACAGATGAGTGAAGCCGGTTTTATAAACATGTGTGCGTAGGCCGGTGTTACCATTATAATTCTTAATACCCCGATACTATTTTGCGTGTCACGTTTATACCGTTACTACAATAAAAAACATTGATAAACTTTTACAAGAAACAAATAACTTTACGTTGCGTGTCACGTTCTCACGTTTTAAGCTGTGTTAATAAAGAATAAAATTAAAAACGAAAAAAGAATAGGCGGCATTTATCCAATAATAGGGTAACTACAACATTATAATGGCAGCACTAGGGTTGACGTTTTGGGTTGTAAGCAAAATTTGGTGTAGTTTGGTTGCAAGTGTGCGCGTGCCACTGTGTAAGCACACGGATTGGTGTAGTTTGACCGGCCTCACTTCGTTGTTTGCAGCGCTCTATCTTTACTTTTTATTTGATCTGAGATCTCAGTAACTATAATAACTAGACTCTTCAAATTTGATACACAAGTAGGTATTACATTAGTTAAAACATTAATTTCAGGATTTTTCAAAATTCTCACGGGATAAGGAAAAAACCGGCCAAGAGCGTGTCGGACACGCCCAAGGTAGGGTTCCGTAGCCATTACGAAAAAATCAAGTAATATTTTTCTAAGGATTTCGTATGTGTACGAAATCATCCAAGTTTAGGTATGCTTTATACCTTAGGCTACTATTTACTCTTAAACTACAAATAATTTCCAAGCAATCTTAGCCGCTATAATTTTCCTAGTAAATTTGATATATTTACTACCATTCTGAATTTTTTCAAATTTTTCCACCCAACAGTTTAGATTTTAGAGGGGGGGGGACGGCCGATTTTAATGAAAATTTTCACTTTAAAGTTGAATATTTCGCAAACAGATCACTGAATAGAAAAATCATGTTAGCAGCCCCTCAATGGTTTTAAAAGACCTATTCAACGATACCCCACACTATAGGGTTAGCCGAGAAAAAAAAATCACTCCCACTTTACGTCTATGGGAGGTACCATAAAAAAATTTTTTTTACTTTTTTTTATTCAATCACTTTGTCGGCGTGACTGATATATATATTCATGCCAAATTACAGCTTTCTAGTATTAACAGTCTCTGAGCTTAGCCGTGGACAGACAGACAGACGGACAGACATGGCGAAACTATAAGGGTTCCTAGTTGACTACGGAACCCTAAAAACGAGATTTATATATTCAATTCAACGGAATCCTATGAACTATAATTACTAGACTCTTCAAATTTGGCATAGAAGTAGGTAATTATAATAGTAAAAAACAGTTTTAAGGATGAACTAAAACAATTACTTTGCTCACCCGCGACCTTACAATAGTTACGTTTATGCAAGAAATGTGCGTTCATGCAGTTCCTCCACCTCCACACTGTACGAACACACACAAATCACATAAACCCAACCATCACCACCACCAAGCTACACTGACGCGTTTCGAACTCAACCAGAGCTCATCTTCAGAGTTACCACAACCGTATGCTATGCTACCAAACGTTAAACTAACAAACCAAAACAAATGTTTTAACTTGTCACTGTAACTTCTCAAGTACCCACTTTATTTTTCTTATTCTCAAACTACCCCACAAAAATTAACTTTTATTGACATATTTAAAACTACCTTGAATTTTTTTTTTGTTTATTTATTTATAAGGCATATTTAATTAATACTAACTGTTCAAATTCGACCCAAGCCGCAGTAAAGGAGAAGATACTAAATTTACCTGTTCATTAATAATAGACCCCATAGTGTTGTACCTAATTATTTCCATGCATTCCAGAGCATCCAGACGCAACCCCTTGCCGCAATAATGTAACACTTCATAAGAATCTGAATCTAACAATGAATGATTTGATTCCAACAAATGTTTTGCAAAATTCGATCTATCTGGATGCTCATTCCTATATGCCGAAACATGCTCTTTAAATCTAGTATTAAAACTTCGGCCTGTCTGTCCTACGTATATCCCATTGCAGTCATTACAAGTAAGCTTGTATACCCCCGATCTAGTTCCCTTATCTACCTGTTCTTTGTGGTTACATAGCCTAGAGTACAAAGAGTTGTTAGTCTTAAAGGCAACATTAATATTGTTTGATTTTAAAATGCCATAAATCTTATCAGACAAACCCCCGACGTAAGAGATGCTAGATCTATATTTGTTAGTAGACTGAGAAGGTAACGCAGCGTAAAGCATGCTATTTACTAACCGTGCCTGCTTCTTTTGAACTAAACTATCTACCATTGATTTTGTATAACCATTTGAGATCGCTATCTGATAAATAGTACTAGTAGTACTCAACTCTAAATCATAATGTTCCTTAGAAAGAGATTTTAAGGATTTTCGGAAATTCCCACGGGATAAGGAATAAACGGGATTTTTCGTTTTAATGGTCGTAGAAAGCTGAAATTCGGCATGTAGATTGCTTGGGAAGTGTAGAGGAGCATTGAGAGAGGACTTTACAAAATTCCCACGGGAACGGGAAAAAACGGGATTTTTCGTTTTACTGGTCGTAGAAAGCTGAAATTCGGCATGTAGGTTGTTGGGGAGTGTAGAGGAGCATTGAGAGAGGACTTTCCGAAATTCCCACGGGAACGAGAAAAAACGGGATTTAT
Organism: Archips crataeganus; assembly: GCA_947859365.1. Taxonomy (NCBI): domain Eukaryota; kingdom Metazoa; phylum Arthropoda; class Insecta; order Lepidoptera; family Tortricidae; genus Archips; species Archips crataeganus. The sequence goes on along the minus strand of OX402067.1, from coordinate 8,454,665 downwards.
ATATTCAGTTCAACGGAATCCCACGAACTATAATTACTAGACTCTTCAAATTTGGCATAGAAGTAAGTAATTATAGTAGTAAAAAACAGTTTTAAGGATATTCAGAAATTCCAACGGGATAAGGAAAAAACTTTGAGTATTTAGACTGAAAGGAGATGTTATCGCCCGTAGGTTGCTAAACAATTTTTCTGCCAAAACTCGCGGGGGGGCAATGCACTCATACACAAGCAATTTAACTACAAATGAAAACAGAGCAATGTTTGTACACACGCACACAAACCGAATTCGTCAACACAACAGTGATCGCCATAGACACATTGAAAAACATCTCGTCTATACATGTCACACGTACATCACACATAGACAACAATCTAGAGACAGCTAGACTTAGGGCCATGTCGATAAGAATGTCGATAAGCATTCACTCGTTCATACATTCAGTCGTTCAATTAATCCCTAAGTTGTTAATAGAAAATTCGTTTTCTAAATAAATGTGATTGCTCTATAAGGTTTAAAAGTGGAGGATTTATTAAAATATGTACATATAGCAAGTAATATTAATGTCAGATGTGCCAAATGTCTCTTTTACTTTGTAATTTTCTATAAATAGAATAGACACATCACTATGGTTAACATTTTGTTGAGAAGGTACCTAGACAAATTTTAATAGACTAATAATAAAGTACCTAATAGGTGCTAATTTTACCTTTCAGCATCAGCAGGAAGTATTATATCACCGTTGAATTTAGGCACCCGTAAACACAGCAATACACACGTTCTCGTGACGCCGCCATTATTAAAGAAAATATTATAATATGTACCTAGGTACTTTGTACCGGGCGCTTATAGCCACGTTACGGAATCGAAACGGGGGCGAATAGAGCGGGCGGCGCGTCACAGCACTCACTCAACCAGCGACCGAACTGCGCGGCGTGCGGCGTGGAACTGCGTAGTTTTGTCTGGCGAAGATTGGTTAGCGGCCGCGGCCGTGTAAGAGGCTTGGCTGTGTGCGTGCGTCGATTCGGGTGCTCTAGTATGAAGTCGAATCACTGCCTGTTACTTGTATTGAATCATTAAAAAGTATTTGTTATACTTTCACGTCAATTTTTTTAACGAGTTCAATATAAACATAAATTTATTACTAACCATACATTTCCATTTTATTAGTAACCTTGAAAATATGAAACCATGATAAGACAAATCATTCACTGATTCATTCACTCAATAGTTTATCGATTGTGGAAATATGTGTGTCCCCTCTCTAGTCGATACTAGACCGGTTATCGGTGTGGCCAATTATTTAGTAAGTAAAAATAGCCAATATTACTAGTGGTCGATGAAATACCATTTAAATAAAAAAAATAGCTAAATCTATTTAGAAAAATAAAAAAGAGAACTAAGCTTCGTCCATAGTTAAATAAAAATAGCAATTAAAATAGTAACGATTCTTAGAATTATCTGTGTTAGTCTGTTTATCTGTGCGTTTGTTCGTGGTAATCTCCGAAGCGGCTTAAGCTATAAGGATGTGGTTTTCACTTATTTGTTAATCTTATTAGTCCAATATTTAATTTACGAGTGGGGGGGGGGGAGGAGGTGCGGGGGTTTCAAAGGGGGGATGAAAATTTAATTGATTTTGCCGTAGGATGCACCGTTTTCAAGATATTTGACAAAACACCGGTTCTCGTCCGATCAGCGAGGTTAAGCAACGTCGGGCGCGGGGATGGGTGACCGCCTGGTTTCATTTTTGTTTTTTGAATGTTTTGTTATGACGTTGTCACGTTAAACTATTGTCCGTAAGCCGACTTTACAGACAATCGGTTTTTGTTTAATAATTGTCTGGCCAGTAGTTTTTTGCCAAACCACTTGATATATATTTTTTACTGTATTAAATTTGATATAAAATTATTTTAATCCGTTAAACAGATGGGTGATGGTAGCTTCTTCTTTATTATTATTATTTATTTATTTAAGGTTTACCAACAATTGTTAGCACTAGGTACATCAGAAATTGTTGCTTGTATAAACATGTTGAGCTGAGTGTCACAATCACTTATATCTTATAGGTATAACCGCATACAAAACAAAACTGAGCTAGTTCTAGTACGGATCTTAGATTATTAGACCAGGCGCCGACTGCACTTTTTTGTCGCTTCGTTCGAGTCGAGTGCTATAGAATTGTTAGGAATTTTTAATTGAGAGATGAAAACTTGTTTTTGTGTTGATGGTAGCAGCGGTGGCATTTTGAATGGTGAGCGCGCTTTCATATAATTCCAGCACAAAAATCAATAGCAATCAAACGAGGTGATAAAAAGTTGCAGTCAGCGCCTGGCCTTAAAATCTACATGGATGAAGTCAATCAAACAATGTAATGAATGTATAAGATCAATCAAAATAATTTATATTTTACCTCGTCAATAATTAATTGATTTATAAAAATTATAAATGGCCAATGTGGCTATTTTTACAAAAAGCTGGCCACACTGACTGACATTAATATTATTATAAACTTCACGTATTTTTACTATTAATCAACAATAATTACGTTACGAAATACTTCCAGATGAAAAGTTACGTTGTCTTTTTGTAGACTCGACGTGTCAGACATTTTTTCACGCCCGAATTCTTTGCATTTTGGTCATTTTTGTGGGAGCTCATTCACTGACGCGTGCCGTTTTGAAATGTCATGAGAGGCGAGCGAAACAGTTTTGTATAACGGTTATACCTGGCGGGTTCATACCTTTGGCAGAGGGGAAATGCGCTTCAAGGCGCCTCCCTTCAGTCTAAATACTCAAAGGCATGTATAGACCTTTAGTTGTATTCTTTCTGGTTATACAGATTTTTAGTGCTCGCTTCCGAATTAGTGAAAAACATTGTTTACAAAGAAATACTGTAAAGGATCGTATCTACCTGAAGTTTAGTCGTGCTTGCTTGCACGCTTGCTTGCACGCTTACTTGCACGCTTTCTTGCACGCTTGCTTGCTTGCGTGCATGCATGCTTGCTTGCATATTGCTTGCATGCTTGCATACTTGCATGCTTTCTTGCTTGCCTGTATGCTTGCTTGCATACTTGCATGCTTTCTTGCTTGCCTGTATGCTTGCTTGCCTGTATGCTTGCTTGCTTGATATCTTGATTCTTTGGAATACTCATGGTACACGCGAGCGAAGCCGCGGGCAAAAGCTAGTTACTAATATTAGTTTATAACTTTGCCTGTCTTCTTAGGTTTTTTTTTTATTTTTCCAGGGTAAAAAGTAGTCTTTAATAATCAGGGAAAGTGTAGCTTCTCATTAGTGAAAGAATTTTTAGAATTACTTCAGTAGTTTCAGAGATACCAACATATAAACACACAAAGGTTATCTCATTACTATGTTAATTTAGACAGTAGGTTTATATTCTAACTCTCCCTTTCATCATCAAGTTTTTTATTTTATTTTTAAAGTTACAAGTCTGTGCCCACTTGTGGACCTGGTAGCATAGATAATATTTTTTTTGTTAGCCATTGTCTATGTTTTCCTCTATGGCTATTGTGAATAAATTTATACAAGTGTATTCAATGATTTATAGCTGCATTAACAATTCCATGGAGTCATGAACTAGCTGAAATGAATAATTAAGTACAAACAGACCAATCAGATGTTTGGTGTATGGTATGGAATTTATCACATTGTGTTGAAATTAATGGTGTATGTTCAAGAACAAAATAGTTAAACTAGGTTTTTACAATACTACCTAAAATCGATTAACGCCAAAAGCTCGGTAGGGCCTTAACGGAGGTTGTGATATAGGCCCTTAGTTAATTGTTCATTATCATTAGTCCGCCTTTATTTATTTTAAGATGGCATGTGTAACCTAGTTTAATATGTTTTGTTTGTTTAATGCGCTGCACAAGTACTATGAATGCGATGACATTTTATCACTGACCAGATATGTCACCTTGGTGGTATAACTTAATGACTGATTAGAAATGTACTTACTTATACCTATATACTGCTGTACTTTATTTGTAAAGAAATCATTAAAAAAAGAACTATGACTTTGTTAATGAGTTAACTAATCTTTTTTCTTTCTGTAATGCTATGTAAAAACTCATTCATAACCATGCAATAAATAATCTTGAATTTAAATTAAGTTTCCATACTAATATTATAAATGCGAAAATGTGTCTATCTGTCTATCTGTCTGTTACCTCTTCACGCTTAAACCGCTGAACCGATTTAAGCGAAATTTGGTATGGGGATAGTTTGAGACCTTGGAAAGGACATAGGATAGATTTTATCCCGGAAAATTGGATAGTTTCCGGGGGATAGCGATATACGAATTCTACGCAGACAGAATCGCGGGAACAGCTAGTGTCCTATATATTTTTTTTTCAAGTTTATGTATGTTTGATCTGTTTTTAGAAATATTTTCGAAATGGCTGAACCGAAACCGATTATAATGGAAAATTAATGTAATTCTAGATCAAAAAAAATTGCTTTAAAAAAACGGCACTATCAGTCAATCCACTTGGTAGGTTTAAATCCCAAAAAACCTATTGTTTTGTTCAGAAAAAACGTATTTTTGTACTGGAGCGGTGAATTAAACAATATTTAAACCCCGATAAATTCGAGATCATTATACATCAATCATACATTACAAGCAAATATTGGTATCGGTATTATAAAACACTCAACAACTCAGATACAAGCTTTGATAAGGCAATCATACTCGTAAGCAAAACGACTGTGCAATTGATAACTGCCTCAGTGGCCGGGTCAGCTCTGACGGTGGCATACGCGCGACTTCCTTCGCCACTTATCAATTAAAAAGTTAGTACTATTCTTTTTTTAACTGTGTGTGCGCTGCGTGAGCCGGTTCTAAATCGATTTTAATTTTTAAATGTGACTGCTTCTGTAGTACTTTGTGGTCAGTGTTTTCTAGTGGCCAGTACTTCCGTTGAGTTGATACTGGCCAGTTTTATTAATAAATTAACACCGATTTAAAAAAAATATCATTTACTGGTTTTGCATTTCGACATAGCAGAGCAGGAAAAATATCGTTACGAGCTTTTTAAATGTAGCAACGACTTGCATATCTACTAAAATGTAAATTAAAACGGCTAGAATCGTGATGAAGGCCAAAACGATAAGATCGCCAATAGATTTGCTTTAGGTACTGCACTATTAGTCTATTGTCTATTTGGTATATAAAGATACCAAATTCCTGGCAAACACAGTCCTATTCGTGATCATGACCGCTACGTTATAGCCAAAACGTGGCGGTAATTTTAACAATAAATACAGAACCCTAAAAAGGCATGATTAAAACCTGAGTTTGTTAGAAATTAGAAATGAAAATTGTGAAAGTAAACTTAAATCGATACATGTAAAGGGTTCTTAGTTCTACATAACTTTTTGACCTTGTGCCGACAACGAGTGCTATTTCAGTAAATAAAGCAGATAAAGAGGGATATAACATAATACTTGCGTCATTCATACATCCTAATAGGTACATATCTACTTGCTAGTTAATACTAGGATTAACACTATCGCAACATCGAAATACTTATTTATTGGTTACACTTTTGCAAAAGCATATCGCAATAACGGAAGAGTTACGTCGAATGTTTAGTCAACCCGGGGGGAATCGGTTTGTTAGTACCCTTCTCCAATGGTACCCTTCATGTAGGTACGGTCAAGTGTAAAAATATATATACAACTCTATGCCATTATCCATAAGGTTGATGTTTACATATTTTGACGCGATGACTGTATACGTATTTATGCTTTCGACTGTACGAGACCGTCTCGCACTTGACTGGTTTATATTGTTATTGTACGCAATCGTAATATTCGATTAGTTTAAATAGGTTAGATTTGCTGGTTCAATTGTTTTATTGTTTTTCTTTGAAGATTGTTCCGCCTGATTTAGTTATACTAAGTTAATATTTTTTTCAATCGGTTCGAGGCATTAGGTTCTCTGTTACTATGATTTACTTTCCATATTATTATTAGAAAAGACAAGTTTATAGTAGTTACAGTGTAATTATCCAGGGAGGAAACAGGGGAATAAATTTGTATGAATACAAATTTATAATAATAATATTATTTTTCTAATAATAATATGGAAAGTAAATCATAGTAACAGAGAACCTAATGCCTTCAGCAACGTCCGCCCGGATTTCCCCTTAAGGTCTATAGCTTTACTCTATTAGTTCGCGTGGTTTTGGTCAACATAAAATCTTATTCATTTTGTCATACTATACTACAGTTATCATCATCGTTTCAGGCTTGCATCCACTTTGAACCTGCGGCCTTTACCAAAATCAAAATCGTACGTACGTCCATCTCGTTGGACGGCCCACGCTGCACTTGCCACACGCGCTACACGCATTGCGGATTAGCTCGTTGAAATGGCAATGGGCATTGGGCAGGCCATATAGAACGCAGTAGTGACCGACCGAAAGTTCGGTTTCGGTTAAGTTGCGGTTTCGTCGGCAAACCTGCCGAAACTACGACCGAAACCGAAACTGCATTCGGGAGTTCTCGCGCTGTGCTCAAAAGAAGAATGTACCTACTCGAATACACACTTCACCTATTTTATTTATCTAAGTATTTTTAAGGCGCAATTTTTTTCTTAAATGTGGGTTTGTTATGTTGATTAACAATAAGTGAAAATGTCGGAGACTGCATATGCTATGTGATTTAAAGATAAAAAAATAAAACTGACTGATTATAATAACGCTTTCTTAAATTTTCCCCCAAAACGTGATCCTTGTAAGGAAGTTTCGGTTTCGGCCGAAACTGAGACCGTTTGCGAAATTCGGTTTCGGTTTCGGTCTTAAATACCAGTTTCCGTCGGACACTAGAACGCAGAACAGATGGCCGTTAGGACCGAAAATTTCTCGAATGGATACTACTTATTGTGGTGTAATTTTTTTCAGAACTATGCCCTCGTCAATCCTTATAACCGGTGGGGCGGGGTATGTGGGCTCCCACACAGTGGCCGCCCTCCTCGAACAGTCGGAGCCCTACGACATTGTCGTGGTGGATAACGTCTCTAACGCCTACATGGCCGAGGGGCAGAAGAAGCCCGAGCCCATAAGGATCGTAGAGGAACTCACAGGAAAGAATGTGTTCTTTTATAATGTCGATATCAGGGATGCCGTGAAACTGAGTGAGGTATTTAATCAGGTACGTGGTTTGGTTTGGTGGTATTTTTTTTCCTATGTGTGCGAATCACATTTGAAATTTATCATGAGCTTTACGGTGAACTTAAAAAAAGACAATTTAGAGTTGAGAACAATAAGGGCTTCCATTAACTTTACTACATAAAATGTACTTTACCTACATAAATCTAGGGCCTATTAATACATGCAAATATACGCGTATGTTAACCCGAAATACTACAATTGTAACGCAAGTCAATGTCATTTCGTATCAGGAGCTGAAAACACTGGCAGAGAACCGAAAAGAGTGGCGATTGCTCCACCGACAAGAGCTTAGCTCTTAAATTAATGATGATGTAACGCAAGATTGAGACAGCCTTAATCTAACGTCAAGATTCATCGACAAATCTACAAATATGTCGACTAGAAAAATATATTCTCGTTTCACAACATAATAGTCACTAACACATTTAGAGCGAAGAACCAGCCTGTGGTACAATAGTTCCTCGACATATGTCACTGACAATTGTCACGTTGGTAAACTATTTTCAGGTTTCCTGCAGGATAATTGTGTAACTTTTATGGCACTTGAAACTTTGAACTTTTCGAATTGCTGCCTGCGGCTAAATTCCACTACCGCACTTCGAGGAACCGTCTGTCTTTCCATCCTCACCATCTTGACGATTGGCAGTCTAGCGTTTTAGCCGTGCGTTTTAAGCGAAGCTTCTTTCCTCGCACGGCGAAGATCTGGAATCAACTTACTGCGGCAACATTCCCGGAGCGTTACAACTTAGGGATCTTTAAAAAACGAGTCTACCAATTCCTAAAAGGGTTGGCAACGCACCTGTGATTCCCGTCGTGTTGCGGGTGTCCATGGGCGACGGTGATCACTCGTTTGCCCCCTCTTATATAAAAAAAAAACTTTGCATTGGCTTCAAAGGATTCAAATGAGAGTTTTTGTATGGCTGTGTCAGCTGGCTGTTTCTGATACCAATGAGGGTTTTCTGACAGGTGGAATATCGCTAGATGGCGTTAGTATCGTAAGGTCTATTTGACGTTACACCTATACAACAAATTTCAAAGTTGTCAAACGGACCTGACGATACTAGCGCCAAATAGCCTCTCATAGAAAACCCTCATTGTCAGCCTATACAAGAACTGTCAAAATTAACGCGATGGCGATTGCGAGGGAGGGATTAGCCTGCTGGTGTTGCCTAATTATGTTATTTTATTATATTCTATTTCAGCACAACATTGAGTTTGTGATCCACTTCGCAGCGCTGAAAGCTGTGGGGGAGTCGGTGGCGAAACCTATGGAATACTACCAGGTCAACATATCCGGGACTTGCACGCTTTTCGATGTAAGTGTTCTCTTGTTAGGTATAGTCGACCAAGCAGGGCCGAATTTAGGGGAGGGCAGCCGGGCCCAGAGTTGCCATCATCATCATCATCAGCCTATGCTCGTCCACTGCTGGACATATGCTTCTCCCATGGCACGCCAGTAATAACCCTGTGGCGGCTTAACGCCTGACTCAAATAGTTTTCGATATAAGTTTTTGTCAACGAGTAACACTGTGACTCTTGTCTCTGACTCTCTGGCTCGGAACTTCCCCAGACGCAATATGTGTACCTAGGGATCCTATCGATGTGTAGAAAATTTTATTTCCGAAGATTTAGAATCCCGAAAACTTCATTAGTGCGAAAGCATTTTTTTCTGAAACTAAATATTTCAGGATTTATTTCAGGACCATCGTGTAGAAAATATTTACAGTTTCAGAAAAAAATGCATTCGGATAAATGGGATTTTAAATATTCGGAAAAAAATAATTCTAAATTTTGATAGGTAACCGTGTACCTATGCTATTTTGTAATAATCGTATTGACGTGAATTAAACCGTGTTAGCTTCACTGGGTGTTTGTTTGATTGGTGAGAAGGACCCCGGCATCTTCAGGGAGGCAACCCAACGAAACTCCCAAAACCCGATAACCGTAGGGATAGACGAGTTCTTAAGTGGAGACTACGGATCGGCAAACGTAGCGTAGGACGTCCAGGTTAGGTTGCCAATCTGTGGGGAATTCCCCAAACTGCGGCGAAAGCGAAGTTGATTGGAGAATGCGTGGGGAGAGCGCGGTAGTTTTAAATTATTTATTTATTTATTTATTTATAACTTAACTTACTTTTTAACTTTTTACTTTTTTTTTGACTTGTTGATATTTATGGGCCGTGGTGATCATTTTCTATCAGATGACCCGCTTGCTCGTTTTCCTCCCTCTCATAATAATATAAAAAAAGGAAGCTGTTTGTCAGGAAATTTTGTATTTTGTCGGGAGTCTGGACATCATATCGACGGTTAAAAGGCAAAACGCATGAAGCGACACTTTGTCAAAATTAGTTATACTTATACATATTTGAAATCAGCGAATTTTTCTCCGTCGTTTGAGCCGGGTTTCATGCAAAATTCAAAAAATGTCGCTTGATGCGTTTTGCCTTTTAACCGTCGATATGAAATGTCGGAACAATCCAGACAAATCCCTACTACTGGCAACCCTAATAGCGACGTAGTATAGCACATCTCTGGTGGAATAGCACCCTTAGGCGGGCTTGCGCGGACCTGGGTTAGCTACTTAACTCCGAGTTAACTGCTGACCCGGGGTTAACAAGTGTCAAAATGTATGGAACTGCCATTCTTAACCCAGGGTTACCGATTTAATTTTTTAACCCTGAACTGTGCAAGTGGCCCTTATGGGGGTAATTAGTCAAACTGTCCCCACCACCTGCTGAAGTAGTCTGAATTAGTTTTAAAATATCTTGCCTGATTTCTTACTAATACCTATTATAAACGCGAATATTTTTTATGGATGGATGTGTGGATGTTACTCTTTCACGCTAAAACGGTTGGACGCATTCTCATGAGTCACATAGATAGTTTCTAATATAACCTGGATTAACAAATAGAATACTTTTTATCCCGGAAAATTGCATATTTCTCGCGGGATAGCGTTAAACGAATTCATTGCAGACGGAGTCGCGGGCAACAGCTAGTAATGTATTATTATAACCTATCACCCTCTCATAGTGTACCTACTTCGATCCGGATCACATCTGTCGAATTTTTTTTTCAAAGGTAATGCGCAAACATGGCGTGCACAAATTAGTGTACAGTTCCTCTAGCACGGTGTACGGCGAGCCACAGGTTTTGCCCATCAACGAGTCCCACCCCACGGGGCTCGGCATGACCAGTCCCTACGGCAAGTCCAAGTTCTTCTGCGAGGAGATAATGAAAGACATCTGTAGAAGTGATGCGGTAAGTAGTCATTATTTTTAACATAAAACTGACCCGTGATTGACACTTATCTCACCTTATGAAAAGTTAGGCGCAAGCCACAGGGAAGAGACGCGCGACGGGGGCGCGTCACAGTTGAGGCGCCCCTTGAATCAGTTTTCATACTAAATGTATGTGTAAATCTAAATGTGTAGCTTAAGTAAGTTAAATATGTTATCAACTGTTTTATTTTGTTTCATAATATTTGTAAAAAATGTATGAGGCGGAACGAATCATCGAGACAAACCTGATTCAGGTTTAACGATGCTATTTAATTGTAAATTATAAATATACATATTATTTAAGATTTAAAAGCGAAAAAGTTTTCGGGTGCGCCGATGGGACTTGAACCCACGTCTCCCGCGTATGCGCCCCAACGGGTGTTCTACCAACTGACCACGTCGCATCCAACCGACCTCCCCGAAATTCTTAATCGCTTACATACGCCAACAGTGGCGGAAACTTTTTCGCTTTTAAATCTTAGGTTCGGTGAGCAGACGTAACTGCTAATAAAATAAATAATATACATATTATTGTTTTAAATTTGGAAAAAAAAGAAGCGTCGCGATTCAAAGCAGACAGAAGAGAAGGGGCGGAGACGCGGCCTGCGAACAAGCGACGCGGACTGCGCGCCCCCGTCCCACGTCTTGCTTGCGCCTTAGATGAGGCCAAAGATGTATCTATCTGGAAGTACAGAAGTAGCCGTTATGAAGTAAATTCCGATACCATTGCACAACTATGAAGTTTTTGAGCAAAAAATTTCATAGTTGTGCAATGTTGCAATTTTTATTAAATTTTCGATATTTCTTTTCTCCCTGTATACATATTTTTGTTTGTCTAAGGCAAAAAAAATTGAGTCAAATTTGCCGCCCTAAGCTCCAGCCTGCTCAGCCTGCTGGTAAATCCTCCACTGTATTTAACAGACGTCTCTGAAAGCTGCAATTGGGAATGTCTAAAAAAATTAACAGTGGTTTTTATATTTTTTTTGTATAGAAAAGTCAATTATAAGAAACTGATTTCAATATTTTGTCATTTAGTTCACTACTTTTTCAAAATTAATTATTGAAACTATTTTGGTTGATGACGTCAGATTATAATTGAGGGCTCCCACACTGCCAAATTTCTAAATCTATCTAAATGCGTACGATAAGGCGACCCCTTTTAATTATTTTTTGCGTAGTGGTACACTGTAACTAGTGTCACTTTACTGGCGCTGTCAAAGTGTTAGATGTCAGACAGCGGGTCCAAATCAAACTCCGTAGTACAATCCACGCGTAAATTGTGAGTAATTCTAACCACACATAATAAAGTACGACTTGGACCGGTCACGCAATTTACACCAATGTCAAATGAAGGTCATTGCTTATTTATTATGTAATAAATTCATTACATAATATTAAAATTAAATAACTACAGAAAACGAGTTTAAAAGCGTTTATCTCGAAATGGTTTTCGAATTACTATACATTGCAAAAAATAGACATCCCCAATTATCTTAATATTGTTTAAGAAATGGACGGTGGTGTCGCTCCGTTATTTCAACCCGGTGGGGGCGCACCCTAGCGGCCGCATCGGCGAGGATCCATCCGGCATACCCAACAACCTCATGCCTTACATATCACAGGTTTGTAAACAATTCAATAAACCAATAGCAGTTTTAGAATGGAAACTGCGTCTAGATCCCGGTTCCCATATGAGTAACTCTAACGTACGGTCGCGTGCTTTAATTTGGGACCCATTTCGAAAAAATATCCTTTTAATTCCTATACAATAGGAGGACTGTCAACCTTAAGCGGGTCTCAAATTAAAGCTCGTGACTGTATGTCATCGATTGCTACAAAGAAATGCTATACTTTTTGTGTGAGCGAGATAGCCATCGGAATGTCGCTTCTAGTAGATTTAAATAATTTAATAAAATAATAGGTAAGTATTACCTACTTAAATATTCGCGTTAGATGCGGATGGCACGGGACCGATCTGTTTTGCTTTGGGGGAGGTCTATGTTCAGCAGTGGACGTCTTTCGGATGAAATTATGACTTAAATATTAGAGTATGGTCATTTATACATGTATTAGAATAGAATAATTTTTATTTCGGGCTGCATAGGCCCATATAAAAAATACCTTAAAGACTAACATACATATATATTTATATTATAACTTAATTACTAACACGAGAAGTCTGTGACGTGGGCACTTTCGCGGTGTCAGTTAACCGGCCACGAAACCGCCGGTATGCGACACCTTTCGGCCAAAACTCTTCTTTTGTGAAGGTCGACAGTTGATCAGTCGGAACCCTCACCACAAATGAATTAAAATTCACGTCATGCCGGGACGATATTGATAGATATAGGTACAGAGTAGTAGGTAGGTATATGTAGATGCCTTTACAGTCATGGAATTAAAGTATTCGCACAGTTTCATATCTTATCAGAATTTTATAAAAGTTCTAAAGTGAAAAGCATATTTCATCATCCTCACCATTTGATCGGAAAGACGTCCACTGCTGTATAGGCCTCATCAGACCGGTGCTGCACCATCTGCATCCAACGCGTTCCCGCTACCCACGTCGTCGCTTCCATCTTGGTGGAGGCCTACCTACACTGCGTCTTCCGGTCCGTGGACGCCATTCGAGAACTTTTTGGTCCTATCGGCGATCACATCAGTTCAACGAGCGATGTGCCCCGCCCCGAAGCCTATTCTTTTGGCAAATTATTTTTCCCAAACTGATTCATTTGGATAATGTTTAATGTTTTTGTTTAATGTTTAAACTGTAAACTAATCAGGATATATTTCAGGACTATTCCTACCTAACCTATGTTAGGTTAGGTTTGTTTTATAAAAATCCTGAAAAGTTTGCAGTTTCAGAAAAAAGAAACATTTGGGAAATGAAACATTTGCCAAAATAAAGTACACCCGCCCCGCCCGCTGCCACTTGAGTCTGGCGATTCTTCGAGCTATAAGTAATAGTTATTTGTGCAACAAGAGAGCAAAGTTGTTTTTTACTGCGAGTGCTGATTTTGAATCACGAGTTAGCGAAGGATTCTATAATTGAATCACGAGCGTTTAACGAGTGATTCTAAGTTAGAATCCTGAGTGCGCGAGTGATTCAAATACACGAGATGCAAAAAAACTTTGGTTTCGTGTGACACATACAACTTTTCACCTCAGCAGCGAGAACATAATAAATTATTAAAGGTCGTCCTTTTGTCTTTGTTGTGGTTTTCAACATTGAGTAAATACTTCATATTATATAAATAACAATAGGTACAGTCTCCGAAAAAGTGTTTGCATTGTTTAAAAATATCATAAGCTTTTAAATATTTTTCGCGAGACTTTTCAAGTAAGAAACTTACTCTGCATTATGTATTACTCCATTAATTCGTCTGGTGTTCAATTGTTGACTTCGTCACTGGACTCACTCAATTCACTCATATCATATTCAAAAATGTATTAAATAAGTACTTATTACTATTCTAATAATTTCCAAATTGCCTCTGATCGTGTACCAAACTCATAGATATCGACCTCTGTAGCTAGAGAAACAGAAGAAAAGAATTATAATTTGAATCCCGCTATTTTTTTAAAGATGCGTTCCGATACTACACCCGCTGCGTTCCGATGCTGCATCCGCTGTATTTACCACGATGTTCAAGATTGTTAAAATTATTAATAATTATATAGATACATGTTTAAACTTTGTTTTCAACAACATTTTTACTATTAATTTGATTATATAAAAATATAATCCAATTATTAAAAAAGTACCTACAATAATTTAATTTAAAACCTTAACAGACGAATTACAATTTTAAGGTTAAGAACTTATTATGAGTATCCGAACGTTCAATCGTTCGTTTATTTTTAGGTCGACTAGGATAGAATTTGAAATCGAAATTCGAATCGATTTAATCTTATCTCTCGCTCTTTTCGTATCGAAATGAAAGTGACAGATCAAACTGAAGTTCAAATCTTTCGAATTCAGTAAGCAGACCCATCATAGTCTTTGACTTTAAAAAAAAAAAATTAAAAAGCTACTTTGTCTCACGCAGTGAGCAAAATCGGATTTTGCTCACTGTTTTTTAGTAGCAAAACCTTGCTCACTGTTTTTACTAAAAACAGTGAGCAAAATCCGATTTTGCTCACTGCGTGAGACAAAGTAGCTTTTTAATTATTTCTGGGTCTGCTTACTGAATTCGAAAGATTTGAACTTCAGTTTGATCTGTCACTTTCATTTCGATACGAAAAGAGCGAGAGATAACATCAAATCGATTCGAATTTCGATTTCAAATTCTATCCTAGTCGACCTAAAAATAAACGAACGATTGAAAGTTCGGATACTCATAAGTTCTTAACCTTAAAATTGTAATTCGTCTGTTAAGGTTTTAAATTAAATTATTGTAGGTACTTTTTTAATAATTGGATTATATTTTTATATAATCAAATTAATAGTAAAAATGTTGTTGAAAACAAAGTTTAAACATGTATCTATATAATTATAAATATTTTTAACAATCTTGAACATCGTGGTAAATACAGCGGATGCAGCATCGGAACGCAGCGGGTGTAGTATCGGAACGCATCTTTAAAAAAATAGCGGGATTCAAATTTTAATTCTTTTCTTCTGTTTCTCTAGCTACAGAGTTCGATATCTATGAGTTTGGTACACGATCAGAGGCAATTTGGAAATTATTAGAATAGTAATAAGTACCCATTTAATACATTTTTGAATGTGATATGAGTGAATTGAGTGAGTCCAGTGACGAAGTCAACAATTGAACACCAGACGAATTAATGGAGTAATACATAATGCAGAGTAAGTTTCTTACTTGAAAAGTCTCGCGAAAAATATTTAAAAGCTTATGATATTTTTAAACAATGCAAACACTTTTTCGGAGACTGTACCTATTGTTATATATATAATATGAAGTATTTACTCAATGTTGAAAACCACAACAACTCGTGATTCAAAATCAGCACTCGCAGTAAAAAACAACTTTACTCTCTTGTTGCACAAATAACTATTATTATCTTAATATACTTACTTTTAGTTACCTCCTTCCAGGTGGCAGTAGGCCGTCTCCCGGAGCTGATGGTGTACGGCGCGGACTACGGCACGCCGGACGGCACCGGCGTGCGGGACTACATCCACGTGGTGGACCTGGCCGAGGGACACGTGAGCGCCATCCGGCTGATGCGCCGCCCGAGCACTGCCGGCTTCCACGCCATCAACTTAGGTAACCAAGTGTCCGTTGAACTCTAGTAACACCCCGCAAGTGTCCAAGTAACACCCCTTAATTGTCTAAGTAACACCCCTTAAGTGTCTAAGTAACACCCCTTAAGTGTCCAAGTAACACACCTTAAGTGTATAAACTAAGTAACACCCATTATGTGACCAAGTATTTGGGTGAATCAACTTTTTTGTGTTGTTTACTCTGTCCCCGGTTGTCCAAGTGACACTTATACTGTTTCATAGGAAAATGCTTAGGTTGTCCAAGGGATAAAATTTGTGCAACCATAGCAACGGGTGGCACTAAAAAGTTGATTCACCCATTTAACACCCCTTAAGTGTCTAAGTAACACCCCTTAAGTGTCTCAGTAACACCAGTGAGCCTTCAACTTTAGTTACACTCCTTAAGTGTCTAACACCAGTGTGCCTTCAACTTCAGTAACACCGCTTAAGTGACCAAATATTTAACACCCCTTAAGTGTCCAAGTAACATCCCTTAAGTGTCTAAGTAACACTCCTTAAGTGTCTCAGTAACACCAGTGAGCCTTCAACTTTAGTTACACTCTTTAGGATTTTTTTGGCCAACCCATTCGAAATATATTTTTCAACATACTTAATTAATTTGATTTAAAATACTTTTTCATCAATTAAACACATGGATAAAGGTCGATTCTAGTTCGTATTTTAATTAATACAGTTTTCTAATTAAAATTTCAGGGACTGGCGTCGGCTATTCAGTCTTACAGATGATAAAGGCATTCGAAGACGCGAGCGGCCGCAAGATTCCATACAAGATCGTGGGCCGTCGGGCAGGAGACATAGCTGCGAACTATGCTGACGTCTCGCTTTCTCTCAAGCTTCTTGGTTGGCGCACGACAAGGACGCTAGATGACATGTGCCGTGATACTTGGAAATGGCAGAGCAATAATCCTCACGGGTTTAAGAAAAGCTAAGTAGGTTTGTGTTAGATTTCGAAAAGATTTGTTTTCACTGAACTAGATCTTAATTTAGCTCGAGTGACAGTGGGCAGGGCACATCGCTCGTGGAACTTTTTTTTTTTTTTTTAATTTATTTACACATAAACAAACAAAAGAAGTACAGAAATACTTATGTTAAAATACATCTGCCAAACTGCATAGCACTGCATAGCAACTGATGGCCGGTGGGGCCAAATGCTTCTCGAGTGGCGTCCACGGACTGGAGGACGCAGTGTGGGTAGGCTTCCAACAACATGGAGCGACGACCTGGTTAAGGTTGGGGGAATGCGTTGGATGCGGATGACGCAGGGCCGGTCTGTTTGGCTAGCCTTAGGGGATGCCTATGGTCAGCAGTGGACGTCTTTCGGCAGATGATTATGAACTCTTAATTTTATTACACTTCGGATAACATCATCATTGTCGTAAGATGTGCATTGTTGAACAAAGGCGTGTGAAATGACCAACTTACCATCTGCATCTACCTGTTCCCGAGGGTATGTATTACAATACCAAAGAACGAAAGCATCGAATGGGTCAAAAGACCGACACGATTTTTTTCTGAGACCGTTAACTTTTTAAGATTGTTATAAAATAAACCTAACCTAACCTAATGGGTTCTGTATGATGCCGTTTTAATAAATTCTGAAAAGTTTACGGTTTCAGAAAAAAATCGTGTCGGTCTTTTGAACCATTCGATGTACATTCGGTATTTCGTACTTCGGTATTGTAATACATACCCGTTCCCGATACTCTCACGATGTCGTCAGTCAATCTAGTGAAAGGCCTGCCACACTTACGTCTTTCGATACGTGGTTGCCAATCGAGAACCTTAGAAATAGTTACGTTGTTCGAACGATATGTTCTGCCCATTGTTACTGTTGTATGTCGGTGTATTTCCGTATTGTGTCGATTCTGTCGTGCAAAGAAATTCCGAGCATAGCTCTCTCGTAGCTCCTTAGGTGATTTTGAACCTCTCCAAAAGGACAGGAAGAAAGGAGACTTAAGATAATATCACAGTGAAAATAAATCTGTTCGAAGTCTCTTGCCATGAAGACCGTAAAGCAGGCCTTCAGATCCGGCCTTGTACAAAACTAAGGTGCATTGTAAGTCTGTAGGGTTCTACAATAAAGTGTAGATAACAGATGATAGGGGAACTAAATATGTCTATGGTTTTCGATTGCCTCACTTTCGTGGTCACGTTGTTCACGAATTGGTAGATTTAGGAGTTTTAAGTAATTTATTGGAGGTCATGAACTTTTACCAGATAACTGGAAATTATATGAGAATCTTCCGTAATTTCTACAAATACGTGTCCACGAAAGTGATTCGGAACAAATTATAACAAATGAAATTATGGGAAACACAGTAAACTCCTTTCATACTTGTTAGATCCCTAGCTATTTGTGGGACTACATAGAGTAGAGGTTAATTCCTCTATGAATGTTTAAAAGCCATTTCAAGCGTTCCCAGTTATGATTGTATGCTATTTTTAATTTCGACCCTAACTACCTTACTTTTAAGTTTAAAATATACCAAATTGTGAAATAAAATAGACACCAAAGCTAATATTTTTAGTGACACGATACGAATTTAACCGAATACGGACTTATTTATTTAAGCATTTCATATTTAATAATACGTTCCTAATATGTTGCCATAATTATGTTTGTGTGTACTCGAGCATATTTACGTTTAGTATTTATTTTATTTTATTGTAATTTATGCCAAAGCGTTACCAAAATATATCAATGTGCCAGTGAATTTTAATAAAGAAAAAAAAAATTGCTAATCAAGCATTTAATTGTGCATTATTGTAAAAAGCGTACCAAATAACGGAATCCAGTTTTTTAATAGCTGTTAGTTAGATCGGACTATCAATTATCATGTTGTGTGAAAAAAGCCTGTCTTTTTTTAACTACCTATAACACTTCAAGTGCTCCGTGTATAAGAACGTAAAAAAGAGATATCTTCTGTAATTCATAGATATCTTTATAATGCGTAACATACAGCCGAGGGCATTAATATTTATAAAGCCATCGCTTCGAATATATGGAAACACCAACCTTATGGTTAGTGGCATAGAGGTATATAGATATTTTTGACGGCTTCGCATATTTATGACCCAGTTGCGTATAAAATACACTGCTTATAATTTCAAATATTATGATTATTTCATGATTATAATTTTGTTCTTAATAAAAAAAAAGAATCTTTATAAAATGCAAAACCTTGCATGCATATAAAAATCAGAGAATATATCGATACCTTAGCGCACAATCGTATTAATTACAATGTACTGCACATATAAATTAGCACTGTATGGTATGTCCTAGTGTACAAAACTACTACTTAATTGTGGACTGAATTGTAATTAATACTTTGTGCGCTAAGATATCGATATTGTTTCCAATAAATAACTTATTAGATATTACTAAATGGGAGAAAGTAAAGTATCTCCCCGGAAGTCATTATTGACCTAGATTTGTTCTAGTTATTTTTTTTACAAAACGCATTTATGTAAGATATACGTATCGATTGCAATTTACTTTATGTATTTCTGGAATCATTTCATTTCTTTCATGTTACAAATGCATTTCACAAGATATATTTTATTTCTTGGTGCTACATACACCGTGAAATTTTAGTGGTTGTTTTCCCGAAACGAGGTGATTTAGTTTCGATTGTACAATCGATTTATAATTACTATTTTGACTAGAGTCAAAAATCCAATTGTGGAAAACGAAAGTCGAAAATGACCGCAAACCAATAGTAACGCTTCGTTGGTACCTAACCTATCGTACGATCGTACGCTACTTGTACCAACGAAGCGTTACTATTGGTTCGCGGTCATTTTCGACTTTCGTTTTTCACAATTGGATTTTTGACTCTAGTCAAAATAGTAATTATAAATCGATTGTACAAACGATACTAAGGGGCTGTTTCACCACTTTTCTTAAAGTTCGGTTTAGCTTAATCATAACCTTATTTGAGAGATGGAATTAAAATTTCTGTTTCACCAGTCTTGATTAGCGCTAAGTGACGGACAAACTGTTTCTTAATGTGACCATAAGACAGGTGGCATTTAGCATTTTTATCCGTCACATAACTTTTTAATTAGTTAAGTTTATTTTTTTGTGGCCATGGTTGGAGAGCCTGTCAGCCGGTTTCAGAAAAATAAATCAAAGTTTTTTTATTTTTTAAAGAAAGATTTCATGCTAAATTGCATAAAATAATTTAAATATCAAGATTTGAATAAAAAAAAATGTAGGTACACTTTTAGTATGTAAAAATAAATCCAAAATTTCGTAATATTTTCTAATTACAGACTTTTTTCAGTGGCTCATTCGTTTGTTCTGCCTGAACTTGTATATCGCCATTAAAAAAAAGTTTATCTATCAAATGGTTTGGTGCCACTTTTCGATTCGTTTTACGTGATTTTATTTTTCTTTGTTATTGTTTACAAAGTATCGTTAATAAATAGCGTTTTTGGATTAATTATAATGTTACACATTTGTTTATGCAAAAAAATAGATGTATTTAAAAATTACATAGTTTACGATTTCTTTTGCTTTAATAATGAGCGACTCTTTGAACGAAAGTGTGCGAACAGGAACGCGTGGTCGTGAAATGCGACGTTGCCATTCCGACTTTTTGCTAAACCGACGATTAGTTAAGTGGTACGTAGTTTGCACAGGACCGGAGTGGTGAAACTGAAAAAAAAACTAGCTGACAGATTTGTCCAGTACTTAGTTTATTCATTGGTTACGTGACTAGTAGTTTGACAATAAGGTGGTGAAACACCCCCTAAATCACCTCGTTTCGGGAAAACAACCACTAAAATTTCACGGTGTATAAAATGATGTTTTATTTTGTGTTGACTTATTATTGTAATTTCAATTTGTTACGAATATATGGAAATATTTTTAAATAGAAATATTGTCTTATTTCTGCATGTAGCGTCCATTTGTTTTATGAGTTTTAATAACTTTAATTTCAATTCAGATGAAAAAACCCGCCTGTATAATTCCCGTTCCCATGGGAATTCCAGGAAAATATATATCCTATGTCACTCGCGGAACTGAGACGAATCTAATGACACCTCACGCTTCAAAATCTATTGAGCCGTTTAGGCTGCAGGGCGTGCCAAAGAATGATACATACATAAATACATATGCTCGAAAAACATCCCTCCTTCGACAGTCGGGTGAAAACGAGATTTTGTATCAAACTCGACTGTGACGTCACTTGTTACCTTACTCAATTGACTATTTATTACAAAACCACTAAAAATATAAATTTACAGTTATTGAATACGGTGAAGGAAAACATCGCGAGGAAACCTGAGAAGAAATTCAATGGTGTATGTGAAGTTCCCAATCCGCACTGGGCCCGCGTGCGAACTACCGCCCAAGCCCTCTCATTCTGAGAGGAGGCATGTGCCCTGCAGTTGGACGTATACATATGTATAGGCTGGGATGATGATGGTGATTGGGTTACAATTAAATGGTTTCATATTATAGCTGGGATTAAATATTGGTGTCAAATATCTTATTGTAATGTAAAGGCGTTGACCTTACCCATGTCACCACGGCGAAATAATAGGCTACTTTCCGAACTAGTCAGTCTTTTAGATTATCAAAAAATATTGGACACGTATTTTTTATTTTGTCAATTAAACAAAAAATTACGAAGATATGGCGCGTTGAAGTTTCGCGTGACGTCACTTGTTCCTACACTTTGTATGAGCGTTTTAGGAACAAGTGACGTCACGCCTCGTCACGCGGAACTTCAACGCGCCATATCTTCGTCATTTTTTGTTTAATTGTCAAAAGAAAAATTACGTGTCTAATATTTTTTGATAATGTAAAATACGGACTAATAAGAATTATTATTTTTTTACCTAGGACACATCCCTATTAATACTTTGTGACGATTATTTATTATAGTCAGAATGAAAAATAAAACATGTATATTATTGTAATCCTTTGTATTATCTAAAATTACAAATCTTTCATAATTTCAATCATTTAAAACTAGCTTCATGTGATATTTCAGCACATTCATTTCCTGTCTAAAAATATCTATTCGCTTTACATTTTTACAACATTTTCTAACATTTCGCTCCATACAACGTTAATAAATCTAGATGCATAAATATTTCATTTAAATTAAACAAAGTCTGGTTAGTTATACAAAAAAATGTATGGCAATTTTGAACGAGTCATATACATCTATCTATACCTAATTACACGAAACCGGACCGGTGGACGAAAGTAATATTTCTGTCACCAAGATTAACGTATTCAGAGCCTTGAACGTTAGAAGCGTTTTGCTGACTTTTACCCAGCGCCTTGAACGTTACTGTGAGTTCATTTTTTTCATTCTACGTGTTATTATACGATGAATCACCATGAGCAGATGATTTGCGTGATCCATTGCGTGTAGATTTGGCTCCCCAGTTAGTTCTTCAGGTTAGTAGTTGATCCAGTTTAAAGATGCCACGCCTCAAGACATGTTTTTTGGTTAGTTAAGCAAGTAAACCAAACCTGCCAGCTGGTTTGGGTGGCGATGCAGTAGCTTTTTGTAACAACTGAAATTCTTCCTTTACCATGTTAATTTTAAGATGTTGGACTCAAAATCTTGATGAACCAGGGTGTGTTAACAATTTGCTCTAGAATAGTCTTCAGCTCTTTGTATTAAAGTAAAGTGATACCAATTGTATGCAGAGCCCCAAAGCTGGTTGCATCCATATTGGTTGAATATTACTATAGCTAAACCGTTTAACCGCGCGGGCGAGGACTCATTTAAACGGTCTAGCTATATGACATGAACCACTATGAATGCTTATGAGTTCGAGGCACTGAGCGAAGTCCAGTTGAATTTGGGAAATAATGCCGGCAGTGAATGCTTTAACCCATAAGAAAACGTCACAATCGCACATACGATACTTCACGGTCTCATAAAACTAGGCACAATAATCACAGTTTAACAAATATATACTGAGTAGCAAATTTCACATTTGAAACGTGTAAAAAACAATACTCAAGTTTTATTAAGCCAACAGTATTTACTTCGACATAAAATTAAAAGCAGTTTCTATACTTATTGATATCTAGAAGATCGTTAAAATTGTATGGAGCATTCAAGGGCGTATAAGAGGGGTAAAATACAGATAAAATAGAATGAGAAGTTAATCCTGACTATGTTATAATTGCGAATGAGTGTTTGATTCTACGCTTTCACAAAGTGCACTATAGATTTAGATGAAAGGCATGGAGATAGTTTGAGATCCTGAGAAGGACATAAGATAGTTTTTAAGTTTTTATTATTTTAATATGCGTGAAAAAAGTGTTAAGAAGTCCTCGCTTATCTTTTGAGCGTTGTCGTTTCATATGCGCTAACGTTGCGTTGATGATGCGAGGGCGCTGACTAAACGTAAACGCTCGAAAGACGCTAGTGTGAGAGTTCCCTCATTACACTTACAGCATTTTAGTAAACAACAAACTTTTCATTCTGTTTGATCAGTTGGGAAGTAAGAAAATTAACTTACGAAGCAATAAATGAATGGCGTTGCAAAACACTATTTCTCTGTACAAAAATATATTTACCAAGTTATTAAGCACTGAGACCAAGATTGTGCTGAATTCTAAAAAAAGAAGCTTAAAAACTAAAACTATCGCGTATTGATAATCGAAAATAAAAAAGTACGTTTAAAAAGTATAAAAAAAACCTTACGCCAAAATCAGTTCCTTGAATTTAGCTCAAAATACATACGTAAATTCACAAATTTACTTAAAAAAGAAATAATACACACTTTATGACTTTATTTGAAGTGAAAATGTTGAATACGATGGTTAAGGCACATTTATACAAAGCAAGTGTTTCAGCTATTGTATACAATATTATCTTTATTGTACTCAATGGGCAAGTTACTTACCTCATGTAAATGGGTATTTAAAATAACAGTTATTCTGGTTGACTGGCAGAAATCGCTATGTCAGTGACATAACCTAAATGTGACGAGAATCAAATGTTGATTAGTCCTTAAAAATATAACAGCATAATATGACAAACATTTTAACTTAGAATGAAGCTAGGCATGGAAACTAGAAAGTAGTAGGTATGTATTACAATAAAAATATCTTCCCGGGCGATGTAAGGAATGTATCAACCTCTTCAGTGAAATGTCTTACACATACTACAAACCAGTATTTATAACAAATTAAAGTGCAACCACTTTTTTTGCTGCCAAAATCAGGAAGAATCTGATGAAATTTCTTATGCAACTCCACCAAGCTGTTTTGACTGAAGAGCTTGCCAAAGAAATAGACATAAGTAACACTTAAAATAAATATAACTTTGGCAGAAGTCTGGTAAAATTTATGTGATATTTCTATACATACTTATTAAGTAAGTATTTGTCAACGACCAATGAGATTACTGAAAATCGTTCAAACACTCCTTAACCCACCATCCTAATTTATGAAAACCTTTCTAGTATGATACATAGTTATTTATTATATTCACAGATATTATTGCGGGAATAACAGCCTTGGTATTAAATATAGTGTCACTATTATTTTCATATTACTAATTAAATTGTACATCGATTACTTTAATCATATATTGCCAAGTTTAATCACAAGAAGTGATTCCAAGTAACACTAAGATGGATATACATATACTGTCCTCAACATCATTATGGTCAGACACAATACTCATATATAATTCTATTGGGTTTACTAATGTTTCGCAAATTATTTTTCCCATACTGATTCATTTGGCCAATGTTTAATTTCCCAACTGTTTATTTTTTCTGAAACTGAAAACTTTTCAGGATTGTTATAAAACAAACCTAACCTAACCTACAGAATAGTCCTGAAATATATCCTAAATAGTTTACAGTTTCAGAAAAAATAAACATTTGGGAAATGAAATATTTGCCAAATGAATCAGTTTGGGAAAAATAATTTGCCAAACAGAAGTACACCAATTCTATTGATATCACATCCATGGATCACTATTTGATATCTGATTTGCTATAGCTATACTGATGTGCCAAAGAAAACTTTCCAAAATTGCGAAATTTTTCATATAGGAAAATTTCGGAAACTTCCCATAATTTTGTATGGGGATTGAAACTTTCCGTTTCTTAAATTTAAATATCCTGTATTTCATGTGAAAATTTCCAGAAATTTCCAAGAACTTTTCCAATTTTTTTGAAACTTTCCGCATCTTGCACATCTGTAGCTATAGAATGTTCTCGATGTGATTTACTGTGAAAAGTTTTCACAGTTGTCATGATTCAGTTGATTCGATAGTGAGTGCTAGGAGAGGTGCAAATCTGTTACTTTTAGGCCAGTTTGTTTAGAAACACTCGACGAAACTGAATTGCGTACCCGGATGGAGCCTTTCTGTTACAAAAGTCATGTTGACATTCCCTACATCTGCCAAAGAAATCATCGGAAAATCAACTATGAAGAGATTCCACCCTGGAACGTGATTTTGTTTCCTCGACTATACAAATATGTCACACTCACTGAAGTGTGTTAACAACTGCATGCATTTATTGCTCGGTGCAACGACCTTAATTGTCAGAGCAGCGTATTTAATTATGCTAATAATAACACATTGTAACCTGATAGGGAACAAGGTAAGCATAGTAATCATGTTTAGTTGTTATAATAATGGTTCAATCGATGTACAAATTAACAATTGTCATTCTTGAATAATAGTAAGGCAACAATTGGTAGAAATACTAGACTACATTGATGTGGTAGCACATAGGGACCTCATACCTTTTACTCATAACGTTTCGCAGTTAATTGATTTTGTGACTCTCACTTAACAATTAACATTAATTGGTTTCACCATTCAATTTTCGCTTACGCATAATCTATATAAATTTACGATGCGGCCCGCTACTCTATAGCTAACATATTAGAGGCTCATTTAGAAAAAAGTTTAGGCGCTTAAATGGTTGAGGATACTTTGTCTTACACACCCCATAAAACAGTCTCAGGTAGCGCATTTATTTCCCTTGTCTACGGCTCTTGCTATACCTACGACATTTTTTTGACTGCAGTTGGTGTGTAACACCTACTATGACAGCATCACTCTCTCGATAACGTCTCAACCGTCTTTATTCGAACTGAATGGAAGATGTTGACAGAACCAATGTTTTGAAGTTATTAGTTGAATGGTCATTAGCAAAATTGGTATCAGAGAATTGTATTTAGTGGTATAATAGACAGTTATAAGTAAGGTATGAAGGTTTGGATTAAAAAACTATTTTTACAAGACTTTGGCGGTTAGGTAACTTATGAATTATGGGAAGGGGGAGTTAACTGCCATACTCAAAGACATCTAATTGGGATTAACCTTGGTCTTAAGTAACTGTTTGTCATAGCAAATCGTTACTTTGGGCGGCAGGTACCTACTACAAACATATAAAATATATTTTTATTTTATTTTTCTTTTTTAGATTTTGTTAGTAATGTCTTTACCTTAGTTGGTATGGAATAGTTAACACTTTAACTGTCCCAAGGATTGTTTTTGTATCTCCAGTGCATTACATGTAATGCACGGACAGTTAGTGTTAAGAAGTCTTTACGTCTTTGAGTATAGCATTATGTGCCACGTCAATGTATGGTTAATAGAAATAGTTTTCACTAAACTAACATGTTTCGGCAAATTAAATTGTAACTTTGTGTAAGCTTTCTCAGCCAACTTATTTATTATTGATTTTTATGTGAAAATACTGATTTTCAGAACATAAGGACTTTTTGTGAATCACACTGATTTCAAAACTGATATAAGTAAAACATTTGAATAAAAAGTGGGTTTTTAAAAATACTTGTTTAAATTCAGTGCGTTTCCTATTGAAAAATGCCTGATATTTATATATTTTTTTTAATGAGAAAACTTTTTGCTCTAATCTAACAGTAATAAAAATGCTTTACAAAATTGAGTAAAATTAATTAAAAGAATGATGCAGAGATTCACCATTTGCGTATGATTTTCAAAAATGAATGATTTAGTCTATACTGATCTTACGGTGACAAATAACAGCTTTGCTTATGTCAAAATATAACTCCATATATCGAGATCACTGTTGGCCTGTTGTCGTTTGTATGGGTGACATTATTTATTATGATTTCTGCTTAATGTAAGCAATACGTTCTCTTTAAAGAGTCATCAATCGCTGGTACGATGTGCTGCGTAATTCCTTTTGCATTTTGTCTAATGCGCGGGCATGATTTAACAAAAAAACATAGCAAACTGTTTTAGACAGTTTATGTATGTTGCGGACGTTAGTTGCGGAAGATTTAATGTTAAAGTAACAGACAATTCAGGTCGTTATTTAAGAGTTTTTCCCAATCAATTTCGTGGATACATTTTGATAGAAATGGGCGATGATTTTCATAGTTTCTAGTTATCAGCTAGAAGTACAGGACCTCTAATAAATAACCGAAAATGCTATCAAAGTCTACAGCCAATCCGTTGAAAATATGACCATGAAAGTGAGGCGTTTGTAACGCTCGAATAATAATAATATGTGTAAGCCCCAAAGTAAGCCAAGCAAAGCTTGTGTTATGGGTACTAGGCAACGGATAAACATACTTATATAGATAGATACATACTTAAATACATATCAAACACCCAAGACCCGAGAACAAACATTCGTATTATTCATACAAATATCTGCCCCGACACGGGAATCGAACCCGGGACCTCAAGCTTCGTAGTCAGGTTCTCTAACCACTAGGCCATCTGGTCGTCTATAATGACCCTTGCTAATAATATAATGACCCTTGCTATAACATGACGACCTACACTGGGGCAGACTTTATGAACGAATAATCTGAAACCGACAAATAGCAACCGACGCTGCAACTTACCAGCACCATATCAGCACATTGCCTATTCCTATTGTCTATGGTGGTAGAATTACTTGTGACCTGTACAAACGCATCAGCCCAGTGTCTCGTGGTATGAATGGTGCTTACATTGGTGTCTCGTCTAGAGGTGGCAGGTGTGTTAGCCTTCCCGCTTGATGCTCGGCATTTGCGGTGGAGGTTCAGCTAGGCCTTTAACCTGGAATCAATAAATAAATTAGATAAGGGGCAGATAATTTGTATGAATAAAACATAACCCTCCTTTGGCAGTTGGGTAAATATGAATGTTTGTGCTCTAGTCTTGGATGTTTAATATGTATTTGAGTACTAGCTGTTGCCCGCGACTCTGTCCACGAAGAATAGGGGTAGGTATAAAAAAAAATAGCGTACAACCTACTCTCAGACCTATTGAGTATTGTGGAGAAAAAAGTTTCATAAAGATCGGTCAAACCGTTTCGGAGGAGTTTGATAACAAACACCGTGACACGAGATTTTTATATACGAGGGGCGTTCAAAATAAAGTGAGAATGAGATGCAAACTCTTTTAATATTACGAAATTAAATACCGGCCGGTAAAGCTAATCTATCTAGCTGATTGCTATGAAAAAAAAACTAACTGTCTTTTGTTTAAAAAAATATACGGTAATTTCTTTGCAATGCTATTGAGTACGTTAGCGAAAATGGAGAAAATTGAACTGCGCGCCGTTATCAAATTCTTGTATTTGAAAAATTTTTCTACGGATCAAGTCAATTTGGATTGGTGGTTGGTGCGCCGAATTTAGACGTGGAAGAACATCGACAATGATCGACCCCCGCTCCGGACGCCCTACTACAGCAGTATCTGAAGAAATTGTGAAAAAAGTCGAAAACTCAGTTTTGGCGGATCGTCGTGTCACAGTTCGTTTTATTGCTGAAAATGTAAAGATTTCAACGGGGAGCGTGCATAATATTTTACATGAACGCTTGAGTATGAAAAAGGTATCTGCGCGTTGGGTACCAAGAATGCTTACTGACACGCAAAAACAAACTAGACTAGAGATTTGTCAAGAAGCTTTGAACCTGATGCAGCAAGACCGAGAACTTTTTTTGGCGCGATTTATAACAATGGACGAAACATGGCTCCATCATTACGACCCTGAAACGAAACTGCAGTCTATGACATGGAAAAGGCCATCATCTCCAACTCCGAAGAAATTCAAGGTGAGCCCATCTGCCGGTAAGGTCATGGGCTCTGTTTTTTTGGATGATAAAGGGGTATTAATGATTGAGTATCTCGAGCATGGAGCCACTATTACGGGCACTTTATACGCCAAACAAATAGCAACATTGCGCAATGAGATCCGCGAAAAACGGCGAGGTAAACTCTCGAAAGTTGTGCTGTTCCACCAGGACAATGCCCCGGCACACAAGTCCGACGTTGCAATGGCTGCAATTCGTGATGCTGGGTTCGATATCCTTAAGCATCCTCCGTATTCACCAGATCTCGCTCCCAGTGATTTCTACCTATTTCCGAGATTGAAACAATACCTGAGAGGCCAGAAATTTGAAGACGACGACGCGGTAGTCGCTGCAGTACAAGATTTTTTAAGTACTCAAGATGAGACCTTTTTTAAAAATGGAATTTTAAGTTTAGAAAAAAGATATACTAAGTGTATTATGCTAAAAGGTGACTATGTCGAAAAATAAAATGACATTTAGTAAAAGTTGTTTATAACATACTCATTCTCACTTTTTATTGAACGCCCCTAGTATTAGATGTATTTATCAGTGCCAAACGGTACTAACAACCCAATTTGCTCCGGGTTGACTAAACTTTCGAAGATATCAAACGCTATTCTTTCATGACTGCACTTTTATGAAGAGGATAAATGGAGTTTTTGTTTTTTTTGCTCAGGCATTACTTGCAAAAGATTTCACAAAAAATTATACATATAAGTATGTTATCCATTGTCTAGTACCCATAGTACAAGCTCTGCTTATTGTGGGACAGGCCAATTGGTGTCACTTATTATTATTAAACTACTATTACTACTACTACTTATTATAAAGCATACCTTAAGTCTGGCGGCGGTCTTAAGGAAAGCGGGCAGCTGTTCCTGCGAGACATTGACTTCTCCCGCATACATGAACTCCAGTATAGCTTGCAAATGCAGGTAAGACACATCCTTCAGGATTATTATGGGGTGTTTTGATGGGTTCTCCTGTGGAAAAACCAGACAAATATTTTAAACATTAAACTACCATGAGACTCACTCATAGTGAAAATAAACGGATCACTCACGTCTTAAAACTAGTTCAACGGTGAATGTGAGCGAACCTTTACTAAGTGATGTTGTTAGTGTTGTGTGCTACCCTACATTTGACAATGACAATAAAAGTGATGATGAAAACGAGGGTAGTTGTGTGTCGCTGTCAGTTGCGTCGAGTAGCCGCGCGACCAGCAGGGCGATAGCACGCAGTGCGCGTTTGGCAGCCGCCGTGACGGGTGACTCAAAGAAGAAGGGCTACGGATTAGCCCGAAACATGTCGAGTTAAACTCGTATTAAGACGTGAGTGGTTCATTTTCACTATCAGACAAATGTTTGTTAATGTGTTGTTCGGTAATGTTTGTGTTTCTGGAACTACCCTAAGATTGGCAAACAACCAGAACTCATTTTCAGAGCAACACAACTGTTCACCATGCTACCAGCTACAACACACACACACATTTCTTGCATAAACGTAGCTATCATAAAGTCATCATCATCAGCCTGCCTGTGCTCGTCCACTGCTGCCTCTCCCATGGCACGCCACTGAGCATGATCCTCGGCCACTCTCATCCAGTTCTTGCAAGTCTCCTTGTGAAGATCATCGCTCCACCGAGTCTGAGAACATCCTATGCTACGTTTGCCGATCTGTGGTCTCCACTCCACTCAAGAACTCGTCTATCCCAACGGTTATCGGTTCTTCGGGTTATATAATAATAATAAGTTTATTGAATCAGGCATTACTTTGCGGAGGTCCATATTAATGAACTAAAACAATTACTTTGCTCACCCGCGACCTTACAATAGTTACGTTTATGCAAGAAATGTGCGTTCATGCAGTTCCTCCACCTCCACACTTATGTTTGAGTTTAACAGTTGGTAGCATAGCATACGGTTGTGGTAACTCTGAAGATGAGCTCTGGTTGAGTTCGAAACGCGTCAGTGTAGCTTGGTGGTGGTGATGGTTGGGTTTATGTGATTTGTGTGTGTTCGTACAGTGTGGAGGTGGAGGAACTGCATGAACGCACATTTCTTGCATAAACGTAACTATTGTAAGGTCGCGGGTGAGCAAAGTAATTGTTTTAGTTCATTAATAATAAGTTTATTTCACCAACAACAACAAACATTTCACAATCCACAGAAAGTACATTTTTATATGGCCGGCTTATTGCCACTTCAGCGTGCTAATGCGGTGGGCTAACATAGTGTAATGTTAAGGTGGGGTATCATAAGGTCGGGGGTGAGCAAGCAAAGTAATTGTCTCCGTTCAGTGGATTCTAGTTCCCTCTAGATGTAGATGTAATGCATTCAACCGAAATTCTATCATACATGGCACCCAATAAATTGTCCCGAGACAACTCTGATGCAAAAACGTGAAAGTCAACTGTTATCAAGCTACTTATCGGATACATATAATAAATCTATTTTTACTGTAATGGATTAATAGCGCATTAACTAATAACAATGAGCCAGACCGAAAATTACCTAAAGATAACACACTCATAGTCTCATACATAATAACAGAAGTTGTGTCACATTACATACATCCTGCGTTATGTTTACATATTGCATCCGTCACTGCATGTGTATCAATATTGGTTTTAGCAAGAGACTAGCGCAGCCATATTCTAATTTTTTTTAAGGTGCCAACCAGGGCTGGAAATAATCATGATAAAAAAATTTAATATAGCACGATTTTTTAACAAAGAGGAACAGTTGAAAGTTTTTTCCAATATTGAAGCAATTGTTTGGGGCGATAGCTTCTTCAGCTACTGTGGAAAGAGTGTTTTCCACCTTTGGAATTGTTCATAGTAAATTAAGAAACCGCCTGGGAATTGAAAAGGCTGGAAGGAAAACTATTATTTTTGTTTACGTATTATAATAATGACATTGATTCCTCTCAGGTTTAAAGAACCTTTAACATATAATTTCTAAATCTGGTCTTTTATGTTGATTTGGTAAAAGAAAGTAAAATTAAACACATGTTATGAAATCATTGATTTTATTGAAAAAATAATTTGATTTAATCATGCCAATGGGACCCCTTTACTGAGACTGCACTGTCTGTCTGTCCGTCTGTTACAGGTTTAATATCTCTTGAACTTGAAATATATTACTGTGGCAGCGATATCAACAAATACGAAAACTAAGATAAAGTAACTAATTAAAGGGGGTTGTCCTACAAAAAACATGTTTTTTTCAGCGTTTTTAACTCTATCCTTATAGAGTCATTAACTAGATACTTGAAATTATCACATAATATATATTGCTATAGCCACTATTACAACTATCAAAAATAAATAATTGTATACAGAGGTATGGAACTACCAGATGTGGTCATAATAGACCAGTGGCGAGGCGTGAATTTTTTTCCAGGTAAAGCCGGACGAAAAAAAGCAAACAAAAATTATACCCCATTTCTTAGTAGCTATACTAGGTTATATTCTTGAAAACTAGTACTTACGTGCAGTAATTCGGTCCATAAGACTGCAGCATATTTATCCTTTCACTGATATCAGTATCAAAACAATATGTTACTTATACATGAATTAGACACTGAATTATAATCAGACTTATAACCTGACAGGCGATAATATGTACGATTAAATTTCACCGATATTGCGTATCAACACTGATCTAATATTGTGTTTTTATTAAAATTATTTCACATAATTTTATTATAATATAAATAAACAAACTACAAAACACTGAGCGATTGACATGACATTACCTAATGTTGTCATTTCAATAAATACCACACCACAAACAAATCGACCGCGCTAGCGGATCACGTCCGGCACGTTCTATGGCTCCGAATCGTACATACAGTGACACATTCCGGCAGCGCGGCGCAGCGTATACGATTTGGTGTTGTGCAGCGCGCTGAGCACAGCCCGTGGCGGTTTAATTTTGTCTGTTTATAAATCTTATTATAAAAATAGATAAAATATCGTACTTTCTGTTTTACACTAAAACTCGATATTTTAAAATTAAATTTCGCTCCAGTAATTTTAAATAAGTCTACGAATGGCTGCATGAATGTCAATTCCGTCGGCTATTCCAAGTGGGATAAATTAATTTAAAAAAAAGCTTCTGTCAAAGTGAAATTAAGCCTTATGCACAATGTAGAAAGTCTTTTTTTAAATGTGATAAGCCGATAGAGACCGGGTTATCTTCAGCCTATTCCATGCCTATTCTTACGGTAGACGCTTGTAGTGAATCTATGGTTTTATGAATGAATATTTACATGTGTGAGTGTACAATTCCTGCCGGAATACTGAAATTATGAATGACTGATTGGTCTTGTGGATATTTTGATGCGTTTTGTTACTGCACCATTTTGAAAAATACTTAAAAGTTTATTATGGAAGAGTAAGTCTCTATACAAACAATCGGTTACTAAGAGAAGCGTTTGGTTACTTCAAAATTTTAGGCAACCCGCTGGGAATCGAGTTGTTAGCACCCTTCGCCACTGTAATAGACTAGCATAGACTATGTCTGTATATAAAAGGCAACCATTACTAACTAATATATCAATGCACTGCTCAAGGCGCTCAATGGATTGTGCATAAATTTGGCATGAGATGATTTTATGACATAGGCATCCGCTAAGAAGGGATTTTTCGTTGAACTGTTGATAATTGTAGTTTTAATGTATGATTTAAAAAAAAATGCATTTGTTATTTATTAGAACTATGTAATTAAAGTTTCCTTTACACCCAATAGGTACTGCTTTATTTTTCAATTATGTTTTTTTTTTAAATAATGTGACAGAGTGTTCTTCACTGTTCTTGTGTGTTCATTAATAGATAGAAAAATATTTATGATTATTCAAACATTATAGAACCAAAAATATCAATGCAATAAATGCAATGTCATAATAAGACAAAGGACAGGCTATTGTAGGTAAAAAAGAAGAACAACCCAACTAACAAATTATCCACAGATAGACTCTGGCAACCTAGTACCAAATAACTACCATTAAATATGTTAATGACTTTTACTCACCTCTAAAAGGCTTTTGAAGTAGGGACTACATGCTGATAGCACCATTTTATGTGCTTTACATGTCTGACCTTCACAGGCTAGCGTCACCTGAAAAACAACAGGGGATTATTAGCTACACAAGTGTCTTGGGAATCCATATATTAACATAGTCACTGCCGGGAATGCATAGATGCGTTTTCGAAACTGTTGCATAGTGCTACTGTCATAGTTTGGCAGTCATTTAAACATACATGTGCCTTGGGTTCATAGTTTAAATCTTGGTATTGGGAAGCACTTATAAGATGAATATGAATGTTTCTACCCAAATTATGGATGTTATCTTATGTATTTATCTATATATTAAAGATGGTGTACATCAATCCACAATATTTATTTTATAGCTTAGAGGGTAAGTGGCCAATTTAGATACAAACAAAGCCCGAGGACCAATACAAATCAAAGCAAAAATAGAATACACCAATATTGGAAATTTCATTTGAAAAATCATATAGGTTAGTTTTTCTACCATCAGTGAGTACAAAGTTATTAAGACTTTTAGCAGAAATAAGCTAGTTTTCTTGTGAAACAAATAGTGCCTGGAGGCGAAGTAGTCTCATGGTTTTGAGAAGACCAATGTTTCTTTACTTACATCAGTGAAGCTTTTTTCGTCCCTTAAATGCCTGAATGAAGTCACCATATTCGTTTGAAAGTCGTTCCATTTCAGGAAAAATTGTTGATCGCCCATTTTGGATATATATTCTAAATACCTGCAATGTAAACAATGTTTAGATACAATGTTATTACTAAATATCAACAAATAACACGATACAAGTACGGAACATAGGCAGTTTGGGAGTGCTAAAGTTGTGTTTGGTGTTCCATGTTTATAATTATTTCGGCAAAGGCCACCGAAAGAAATAGTGCACCTACGTCACTATGTGAAATGCTTACTGCATTTAAAACAAGCTTACCTACAATTTCTCTACAACTATTGTTCTCAAACGAACTAGCTTCGATAGTAAGTAATCCAAGGACACAGAGTAGTAATGTTCCGCAAGTCTCACAAAAAGTTAAGCAATTGAAACTCAAAATGAAGACGCCGTATCGCATAAATTAGCGACTTCTTTCTATTTCTTAAAAATTCCTTCACTCACCTACTGGGTTGCTAGGTCGAAGATGCAGTTTACCCTCATACGAAAAAACGCTTCTTAAAGCTTTCCCCACTGTTTCCACAGACCGAAGCACGGGCATGCTCGTGACGCCGACGGAGCGTGCACAGAGGCTCTACCACGAAGTGCATAATTCGAACTTCGTTTCCTGCCGTCCCGCTCATGCTAATATGATTTGACACGAGAGTGAGAGGGATAATACGATACGAACTTCGATTTTCGAATTTCGTAGTAGCGCCTCAGCGCGGTGTATAAAGGCCACCACAGACCGCTGTATCATGAATCATTATATAAAGTGACACACACCGGCAGTGCGCGCAGCGTATATGATTCAGTGTTATACAACACACACATTGGGCCCGCTCCGATAGCGTCGCACAAACGCCCCGCGCGGTGGTTTGTGGTGGCCTTAACATTGAATTATTATACGGTGGCCGGTGGGTGACTCACACCGCGGCGAGGCGGGTTTAACTCATTTTACGCTCGCGGCCCGCCGAAGAAGAAAAAAAATAAGGGAAAACTTTTTTTATTCTGTTCTTTGACTAATGTGTATATAACTTGATTTTAATGTGTTAAAACCGCATCAAAATCCGTTGCGTAGTTATAAGATCTAAGCATACATAGGGACAGACAGACAGCGGGAAGCGACTTTGTTTTATACTATGTAGTGATTAAAAAATTTATTTGCTTTTTATTTTAATAAATTCCACTATGTTATCACTGCGTACTATTTTACCTGTATATTTTGTAAAATTTTATAGTCTGGCATCACAGATCACTGAATGGCTAGAATATCTAAGAGACGGTTTATGAGGCGTTTCTAATTTGTTGAAGGGGTTTAATTTTATTTATGTTATCTTATGAATGAAGATTAAATGGAAAGCTTTGGTTTAACTTCAATGAAATAATTGTAATACTTACATTTCAAGTTTTCATAAAAAAGAACGAAAATTTAATCAGTTACAATAATCTCACTTTTTTCAATGGCAATAATATAAGCGCCATCTTGTGTTGAGTAGCATAGTATGAGCATAGTATTTCATAAACGCTTCTTTCTTTTCTGTGGTCCTCAAAAACAAGATGATTAAAAAATTCAGTAAATGATTTCTCATTTTATTATTTTCGAAATTCTCTAGTCCTAACTAATAATTGGTAAGTTTAGTCTCTATAACTATGCATTTGTGCCACTTTAGGGATTGTTTTATAACTT
Source organism: Archips crataeganus (assembly GCA_947859365.1). Lineage (NCBI taxonomy): Eukaryota > Metazoa > Arthropoda > Insecta > Lepidoptera > Tortricidae > Archips > Archips crataeganus. The sequence goes on along the minus strand of OX402067.1, from coordinate 8,418,481 downwards.
ACTTAAACCTTTCGTCAAAAGCGCCATCTAGCGATAGTTTGTTTGCCAGAAACCCATCAAGAATATACCCACAAAACAGACTTCTTTGTAAGCAGTTCATCAGTTCAGTAAAATTGGTATTATTTAGAACAAACGAGACTGGAAAATGGATAATATTATCTCTTTGTGTTCAGTTTACATAATTCGATCTTCTAATCCAATGAGTGCATAATACCGAATTCAGAAGAATGAGTATTATGTACCTAATGAAGCCTTCGGAAATAGTAAGTTTTATTTTAATCAGTTTTTTTCATCTTCTCGGGTTCTGTAAATTAATTTTATTTGCCTATAACTATCTTAAAATAGTAAAGTGGTAGTTAAACTATGTTTGTTTGTGTCACAGACCAAATTAAAAGTAAAGAACGGCAAAGTGGAAACAATGTTTTCTTTTTATCCCTGGAAAGTGCGAAATACCTGCGGGACATACGAAGCTGCACGGAATAGCGAGAGCTAATTGCTTAATGATACTCAAAATTAAAATAGTACATAGGGCACTGCATGACAACAAAAGGAATTTAAAAAATCGTCACTGTTTTTTGTCCTATGAACAATTTCAATTTCTCTTTCATATGTTTTCTACTCTTTTCTTTTGGGTAACCAATGCAAGAAAATAAAACATTCATATTTATTATACACAAGATTTATTTCACAAAAACGTTTTTAAAACGACACCCATATTGCATTAAAGAAAGACAGGCATAAAGTGAATAGTAGACATATTACTACAATCAATAACTATAATCAAATATTCAGTATTGTTAATTATTAAAGTGTATAATTATTAAGTTACAAATATTTATAGCATTATTTAAAACGTCACACTACACACAAATACTACAATTGAAAGGCCAAGCGGTGTTGCCACTCTTAAATGCTAGCTTACCTATATTACTTTCTAATTAAGTAATAATGAACTACATTAATTTTTAATTAACACAATTTCAAATATAAAAACATACACATAACTGGCCTATAAATAATGATAGCAAATAATTTGAGAATGAAATAAATAATTTACAACATGCCGAGAACACTAATTTTTCTAACTATAATTGACATCAAGCAGGATTTCGTTTCAACTTATATTAACTTACTTTGGTACACAATAATATTACAGATGAATATTAATATAATTAGAAATACGACGGAACAATTTAAGATAATAAAACACACGGTGACACTATTGCTAAATTTTTGCGAATTAAAAAAATAATACAGACGTTACATACTTGCTAATGTTTCGTAATTATACAGTCATTTATCTAAAACTTATCGTTATCCATATATGATATATTTGGTATCTTTAAGCAATTCAAAATGTACAAAGCACGTTCGGACTTAGGTATATTCTAGCGTATGATTCGTCGATCCACTCAAGGAGACTGAAATCTAATCTAATACTATCCTACAGGGTTTGCAACCCTTGAAAATAACATATTGCCCCACCAATAAACATATAGAAATAAAATAAAACCTCTCGAAACTTTTGACTAACAAAAAATATTTTTCCTCTTACCAAATTGGTAAACTAGTGTCCACCTTTGGTCAAAAGCATTAATCTACTTTGCATTCGTTCCTTAAATACAATTCGTTTATATATCAATAAATTTAACGACTTAACTATGAAATATGTCTTATAAATTCGCTGTAAAGAAATGCTGGTTTTGAGCAAATAAAATGTCATCTAATAAGTACGTTTAGCTTAGGATTTACAAAGTTTTATGACAGTAGAAATGGTGAGAGAACAACAAAATGTCGATGAAATTCTTATAATGGAAAAATCTAGATCTATTCATTGGTAGTATAATATGAGGTTTTTTTTTAAAGTAAAACTGACTTATATTATCTAACGTGAATTTTAATATTACTCGCGATTTGGTATCGTAGCTTAGGTTCATTATAAAAATATATAACGTTTAGGTAAATGACTAGAAATTTTGGATTTGCGTAAAGTTTTTGGCTGGATTCACTACGTTCGAAAAATAGCAAGGAAATAAAACCAAAGTGGAAAATTATGCGACTAGATGGAAATGCAATAAATTCTGATTCGGGACTTTGAACCTAGTTCAATGAAATGTGCTGCTTAATAAAATAGAATTATCAAGGGTGGTAACCCTTTACATTCAGTTCCTATAATATACCTACTAATATATTTAATAAGAACTATAATTACAGATAAAAATACGATTATGTACTTTTATATCTGGCACTAAATAAAAATCGTTGCTCGAACCCACATGACGCATTAAAAATATTTAAATTAAGGCATAATAGGACGGTTTAAACATTCAGTAAAATTTAAGGCAGCTAAGGCACCTAGTTATCGAATAGCGATATATTTGAAACATTAAATGTACACACGCAAATGTATTGCATTATTTATTAATAATAAAAGTGAATAAAATATTCGCCAAGTATAGGTGGCGCAGTGCGTCTACTCGTTGCTAGATGGCGTTGTACCAGGTCTAACGTTCGTTGACGTTTGTATTTGGAGTGGCAGTTTTAGTCCTCGCGGCGCCAGGATAAGCCTAGCGGGCGTCACGAAGACTAAAGCGTACTCTCATTTGTTTACACCTAAGAACTTGGCTGCCTCATCAGCAGAAGACAATAGCTTGTTAATAATTTTCTTATCAGGTATGCCAAGGAGTTTTCCTATGAGATCGCCGCCGTTTTCTCCGTCGTTTTCGGTCTCGGACGAGTATTTGCGCGAAGTCATCTGTATTTTCAATTTCTTGTCGTAATGAGAAGACGGCGGGGAGTTGTTGTTGTTGACGTTACTGGGTATCTCGTTGCCCGAGCCGTCGTCATCATGGTAGCTGTACCTATAAAGAATACAGTTACGTTAGATTACATTTTTTTGAAGGCTTCATTGCTTAGACCTTTTACATCGTTCTATTTAGTGTGGATGCAGGTTCAGGTTCAGTCAAAAATTTAGTTCAACAGTTGATAATAATAAAAAGGATTCTAAAGAGGCCTGTGAATTCAACAATCCATCAAAGTTTCAATTAATATTCATCTTAGCATTAGTCATAAGTTTACCCTTTGCTAACCGCCTCGCGTTCCACGGGAGTATCAGGTGGTGTAGCTTCTTCATCATCAGTCTCGTCCCTATGCTTCTTTCGGTGTCGTAGCATGCTGTGTTTCAGGGTGAACCTTCGCCGGCAAAGGTCACAGGCGAAGGGACGTTCCCCGGAGTGAGTTCTCATGTGACGACGTAGGTCTTCTGCCGACCAGAAGCGACGGACGCAGAAAGCACATACCACCTGAAAGAAATTAAAATTAGTTTATAATATTGGACGTTTGATGCAAGGAAGATCAGTTTGAGTGGTCTCACACATATCTAAACAATGTGTACAGTTCTCAGAACATGAAATCTATATTCTTATCACTATCGATGGCGACAGACTCGGTTACTTTAAAGAAAGTCTAAGCTAGACTTGCAATTAAATCTTATTTATCTTAGGACAACAATGATCTTTACCTTTCTATTAGCATGATCCGGAAATTTCGCTTTCTCGTCGTCATCTGCACTCTCGCTCCGGTCACTCGCAGCATCCAAAGCTCCTTTGCTAACCAGCTGTTCATATTCGGTTGCGTGCATCATTGCCAAATGTCTCAATGCGCCACCTCGATCGCCAAACGACCCCTCGCACAAATGGCACTTAAAAGCCAGATCGCCGTTCTGCGTATCCTCAACTTCAGGAATAGGAGAAGCGGGCTGTGAGTCGCCAGACCCGTGTCTTGAAGACATGTGTTTCTTCAACGTCTCTAAAGAGGAAAAGGTGCTGGTTGGACACGAGTGGCACTTAAATGGTCTTTCAGGCACACTTCTGATGTCATTCTGCGGCGGTGAGACTGCTTCTGGTATGGGCTCTGCTAGTATGGCTCTGGCTGATCCCCCGTGCTTTCTTAACAGATGGCGGTCGCAGTTGGACTTGGTGGTAAAGAGTAAGGTGCAGTGGGGACATTTGAAGGGCTTTTGGCCGGTGTGAGTTAGAACGTGGCGGCGTAGTGACGACGACCAGGGGAACTTTCGATGACAGTAGGGGCAGGATACTCGGTTCGGTGCTAGACTGTAGGCCGACTTCTTCTTCGGGGGTTGCGTGCCATTGTCAACATCAGATCTGAAAAACGACTTTTAATTATTATTTAATTAACATAAAATTTTAAAAAGGTAATAGCGTTTTCCAAGTAAATATTACGTATATGTTTTATGTTTTTGTTAATTTTTATAAATGTCAAAATTGTGCTCAATGGGTTTTTTAGGAGGATTATTAATTAATCTTATTTAATAAGTAAATAAAGGAGTATATGCTTACTTGTTTTCATCGCTGCCTGAGTTATTGCCTTCACTAGTTGAAGCCACAAGGCCCTCTTCATCCTCCTCCTCATCACTTCTTGTCGGCACCACCGGCATAATTAACGGCTCTACAGGCACTGGAATAGGATCAGTGCCCATCTCAGTCTTTTCAGTAATCGGGACAGGCTTGTTAATCAAGTTCCCAGCGATTTTGAGATCAAAGTCCTTATGCATCTCCTGCTGACGAGACGCCATTAGAATTTCTTCCGCAGCTCGATGCGCTGCAAGATGTTGCTCTGATTTAACATCAGTTTCGGGCTCCTCGTCAATAACAAGGGTGTCGTCTTCATCTTCTTCATTATCTGCCACCTCGTCTGAGTCTCGACGGATTGGTGAACGGTCTTGCTGCATTGGTCGTTCAAGGTGTCGAGCTAAGAGCGCAAACTTCACTCGATCAGCTAAAGCATCCGAAGATGGGTATGGAGGCGGTGCTCGCGGTGCCGGCCGTCGCACGCTCCAGTGCTGAGGATGTTGCTGTTTAACATGACGCTCCATGTTAGATCTTAGAGTGAATCGCGCTGAACACTGCGAGCAAGAAAACGGTCTTTCCGTGCGATAACGTCTTTGTTTTTGTTTAGGCATCAATACCCCGTTTTTTATCACCATTTTGACGGAATCGTTTTGCTGGACAAGGCTGTTGTTTAACGGTCGTGGAGGAGATTCACAGCGAGGCGGCGGTAACGGCGAACTATCGCGTAATATTGGCTGATCGTCTTCTTCTGGCTCTTGTTTTGGCTGAGTCTCCTGATCACTTGTAACCAGTCGACCGCCTGACATACTCAGCCCGCGAATTATTTCTTTCTGGATCCGTTGCTTTATTTCGGCCAGCTCTTGGGAATCCGAAGGATGGGGAAAAAACGTAGGTTGAAGAAAGTAAGGGTTGATAGGAAATGATGGTGGCAGTCCAGGTAATCCAGGTAATCCTGGAACGGCCCCAGCGTAAAGTTGTGAAAGTTGGGTAGCGTAGTACGAGGGATCAATTTTGGGAAGGGAAGTTTCAAACAGTCTTTGTTGAGCTAGAAGGAATCGTGTTTGTGCAGAAGCGGCGATACTTGGATCAGGTTCGAAGGCCGGACGTGGAGTAGTTTTGGTTTCCTCTTCGTCCACGTCTCGTTTCTTTTTGCTTAGATCCAATACGTCACAGTTTTTGTCTGTGGTACTGAGATCTACTGGTGTTTCTTCTTCATAGTTTTCAATTTCGTCATTGCTCTTAATGGAAAACTCGGGCCTGTATTCAATTGGCCTGTAGTCAATTTGGTTTAATTGACCAATGCCTTTCACTTTGATTCTAGGCGCTGGTGGGTCAGGTTCTCTGGGTATGATAGGAATATCTGCTGGAAGTTTTGGGGTAAGTGAGGCAACTGGATGCCTATCCGCAATGAAATTGGGCGCGAAATGAGACAGTGGAGTGTCCCGACCAGTAGGTTCAGCGCGTTTTTCGTGTTCAGGGGTGTGGAATGCCAAGGACCTCTTCACTTCGTCTCTTGCCAGTTTAGAGTTGACTTCGTCATTGTTAGGATCTTCTGACGGATGGTATATAATCGAGCGCTTAACGTCTTCTCTCGTAACTTTAGCGTGACGGTTACGCAAGTGGCGCTCACAGTTCGCTTTAGTAGTAAAAGCGTAGTTACAGACGGCGCACTCGTAAGGACGGTCACCGTTGTGCGTGCGCATGTGTCGGACCAAAGCCGCTTTGTCTAAAGACGCGTGGGGGCACATGTTGCACTGATACGGCCCAGGTCCTGTACCGCTAAGATGCACTCTATTATGCCCCTTTAAAGCTCTAAGGTTGGGAAATTTAGCAGGACATAATCTGCAAGGGAATTCGCCACGGAGTTTCATTCTTCTGAACTCAGCGGCAAAGTTGTCTTGCGATTCTTCTTGGTCTCTATCCTTATTGACGGTATCGGGCGGCGTTAGTACAGAACTTTCCAAGGGCACCCTGGTGCCAGTGAGTCGTTCCAATAGACTTCCAGTTGACGTGACACTCAGTATTGACTGGATATCAGCTAGGTCTCTTGCGGCATCAATATGGCGAATACCATTCCCTGCGAAGTGAGCATCTTCGAATTTCGTTGTAAAACGATCCATGGGCGGTGTAAGAGTACCGGGGATACCGTAAGATCTGTTTCTCAAATCCAGTTTAGCGAAGAAGTCTCTCTCTCTACGATCGGCGAGGTCAGGACTCTGTGCTCTAACAGGATTAGCACACGTCTTCCTATGGATATCCAACGCCTGCTCGCATGGGAAATCCCTAGAGCACATCTCGCATCTGTAGCGCTGTTCCGTAATTGAGACGTGCGTGTTACGTTCGCAGACGCCTCGGGCTATTTCTGGGAATTTCTTGCTCGAAAAGTCAACGAAGGTGAGATCGTTGAAGCCCCGTGTCTCGTCTCCGTGGGCGGTAAATCGATGAAGGTCAAACGCATTCCCGGAATCGAAGCGTTGGCCGCACTTTGGACATTCGTAGCGAACAAATCTTTTGTCCAAAGGCATTGAAGTTGGAGACGAAGTAGCGGCTCTTTTAAGAGCTCTTTTAGAATTTTCTTCTTCGCTCCTGTCTGAGCGGTTGTCACTGTCAATGCTAGTTGTCCTTGTCACTCTAGATTCTAGGTTTCCTTTAATGTCTTCCATGTCGATGTCGTTAGCTTCAATCTTAGCCTCGCTGATAACCTCTTCTGTTTTGGTATCTGCAACAACAAAACAGAAATATTACGATTGATTCCGGGTCATGTTTGAATAACGCTACGCTTTCATTTTCCTTTTCCAAGAAAACCCTACAATGGGTGAGTCAGGCAATTCATTGCTAATACTAATGTAGACGGTTTTAATAAAATAATACAATGAGATGTCACGCTCATTGTGGCTTTGCCAGTTATACGCACGTCAATCCGTTGATAGATTATTTGTAAAGTTAAGCAAGTCCCATCACATTATCAAAGTAATCGAAAACGCTTTTCGAACCAAAACAAAATTCCAGCTACGTTGTTCGTGGTAAGTTCCGCTACTCAATAAAAGATGGCGCTACCGCTAACAAACAATTTACATAGTCCAACAATATCGATCGCTATTAACTACGAAACAAAGCTTTCTGTCTGAATCACCGCCCTTTGTCTCAAGCGAGCATTGAAAGATACCGTCGCACGTACACAAGTGTTTAAAACTATAGGTATTTGCGTAGTCTGCTAGGGTATAAAAATCAATAGTCCCGTCGACACCCCAGTCTCTTCACGACAGCCTAACTATACCTAGATTTTACCAGGTACAGACTGATGACTCATTGGAAATATAAACATGTATCTCTTTTAGCCGTTCTGAGTAACTGTGCTAGGTGTCTATCTATGATTGTTTTAAGTTTGTTTATCTCTAGTAGATTATGTATAAGACTGATAGCGACTAATCAATACTGCGGCATAAATTTGATTACGACTTGGGTACAGGTTTTTAAGATAAATAGACAGCGTTTGTAAATAATAATCAACATATTCACACAAATTGCGCTATAAAAGGTTAACATTTTACGAAAAAAGATGCCTTTTTGAAATCGCTAAATAAAAGGCTGATTATAATTTTACTCTATAAAAGATAAGTCTTTAGTTCTTTACTGTTGTTAACTCACAGATTATTTAATATTTATGGATAACAAAACGACAGGAGTCAGAATTGTTCAAATTTACAATTAAGTAGACATAAGATTATGATGTTATTTTATAACATAATGTTGTACTATTTTACGTTTAATAAATGACCGTCATTAAATAATTGTTTTATTTTCCTTCATATCTCTAATTTAAGCAGTTGATAGACACTATAAATGGATTGATCATGTAATTTGTCATAGTACCTATTTCCCTTTGAACAGAATGAATCAGGCAGACGTCAATGTGTGGTTACTATCCTAATGCTCAGTCTGCAAATTTTGTCTGCGGTCTCGTATTTCCCAACTTTGAAGTACATGAGTAGGGTACATGACACTATCCATACTAATATTATAAATGCGAAAGTGCGTCTGTTTATCGGTCTATCTGTTACCTCTTCACGCTTAAACAGCTGAACCGATTTAGATAAAAAAAAAAATTAGACTGTTTATTTCATTAAAAAAACAATATTGCATGCATTATCTTAACTACTTAATCTTATCTTAAAAAGATTTTTGAGTTAAGAAGTATTTTTGTGTATACAGTCAAGGTCACAAAAACATGCACGGTACCCAGAAGTCAAAAACATCTGTACCACCTCTTTATCACTGATCATAAGGTTGGTGTTCACATTATATCCGACTCCGGGCCGTTCATATGTTTATGCCCAACTGAGTTTAGTTTAGATGAAATTTGGTATGGCGATACCCAGTTTTTGGGATTCTGGGAAGGACATTTTATCTTGGAAAATAGCGTAAACCTAAACGATTTCTTCGCAGACGAAGTCGTGGGTGTTTCAAAAGCTACAGACTGCAATTCTCGTTGACATAGAAGCAAGCAAGCCTTTATAACACAAGTGAACAAAAAACACTGATTCTAATGACAATAGCATGTTATTTTAGTTTAGTATTATTTTGTAACCCGAAAGTCAAAAATTATTTTTGTTTATCAAAGATATACCTACCATAATAAAAGTACAGTTAAAATGCTTTTGCGCATGGCAAATCGTACAAACATCAGATTTACGGAATATTAAACAAGTTATCAATGAATTGTTTTCGTCAAAAATGTCGACACAGACAAAACAATTGCTTTCGCAGCAACCTCCTTCAAAGCTAAACTGTAACAAATCTCTCTAAGTCTAATTATTCTTTCTATTTTAACACCAGGTACTAAGATACAAAATGGAATGCGAGTTTTTGGACTTATGCTGTTTATAATGATGCGAATAGGACACCTCATTGGGTACTTCATTCATTAATTGGAAACAAGGTAGAGTAGATAAGTACATCCGGTTTCGCAAAACTGAAGTGACTACATTTCCTTTGCAGCAGAGGAAACTATTTACAATTAGGTACTTTCTTATGACGAACTTACAAAGAGTAGATACAGCTGAAGTACAGCTTCATAATTATATTCATATTCATATTCATTCATTTTATGCTCTTACTAACATAGATATTAAGAATGTAACTAACACATTGTATATGGGTCTCCTAGTCCTGAAATAAATGATATATACAGGGTTATTTGTAATTCACTGACATCCTCTTAACCCTGAATTCCTATCACTCAAACAAATGTTTTTTGTTTTACGACATTTTAAAATGCAGCACTTTTTTCCCATACAAAAGCACAGAGTATCGTAAAAATAAGAGGTAATCTCAAATTTTCAAAACGTTATTACACCAAAAATATTAAGTTATGACAAAAGCCGTAAAACAAAAAACATTTGTGTGTGTGTGTGTGTGTGTGTGGTAGGAGTTTAGGGCTAAAAGGATTACAAATAACCCTGTAGATTTTTATTCCATTCTCTATTTAGCTATTCAATGGGGGACTCTGCCAGTATATTCAGAACATTGCCTATGGGACTCTTTTTTATGTTTTAAGCAATTTTTTTTAAGGTTTTAGTTTTTTCGTAATATCACCTGCGCATATCGGATTGTTTGTACTCTTCCTTATTAGTAATGGCCTGACTCGATCAGTTAATAGATTTAGTTCTAAAATCTGATTGATTAAAAAAAAATGGTTTTACCAAGAGGAGATGGCGGGACGACCTGAGCGCTTTTCAGCTCGATTGGCAGGTGCATGCCCAGGATAGGGAAGAATGGCGGAGGAAAGGGGAGGCCTTCGCCCAGTAGTGGGCATATTTCTTTTGAAGATTAATTAAGTCTTCTTGCTTCTAACTAATTATTATAAATGCGAAATTTTGAATGCTTGTAATTCCAGCACACGAAAAACTGGGATTAACATAAAAGATACTTTTTATCTTGGAAAATTGCATACTTTCCCGCGGGGTTTTACTTAAAAGGAGGATTCGACACCACCTGTGTAAACGTTATGTTAAATAAATAATTTTGAATTTTTTGAATTTTTTTTGAATTCTTCAAAGATGAAGTCATAGGCAACAGTTAAGTATCACATAATAAGTACCTACTTACTATTTTTTAAACTTAAAGATGTAGAAAAACCAGCGTTTATCAATTATTAAAAAATATCGTTAATTACCCAACAATAAAATTGACGTAAATATTGAGTCACTGTTATCGGAAAATCGGTTATCTTCGAGTTTGCTCATGCACGTAGGTACATTGTGGGACTACCTTGTTTATCATGTTTTTTTAGAGATTAAAAATATCTCAATAGTACTTAGTAAAAAAAAGGATAATGTATAGTATGAGGGTGTTGCCACATCAATCGGTCGATGGTAGAATGGATTGGTCGACGTCGATGAACACCAACAAACAATAACAACAACAACAGTCGCATCGATTGGCTGTCGATCAATCGTTTATCGACCGATATCCGTCGCTCAGCCAAACCTACGATCGATCAATACGAATCGATCGATTGGTGTTGGTAACACTCTAAAGTTACTTAAGTTTACCTGGACAAGGGTTACTCCGAAATTCGAAAATCGAAGTTCGCATCGTACCGTCTCGCTCGCTCTCGTATTAAATACGTAATAGCGTGAGAGGAATGGCACGACACGAGGTTCGAATTTTGCACTTCGTAGTATAAGGCAGCTTATTTATTAGGCATGAGTAGAAGTATGAAGACAGTATTCACATTGTTAAAAGGCGTGGCCTACTGTTTGACCTATGATCTCAAGCAGAGGATCGTGATTTCAAACACGGGCTTGTACCTACATTACATCATGTTAAATCATCTCATGATACTTAAGTATAAATTTAAACATACGAAGCATCTCCTCGTTTGTCACTCAACGCTTCTATTCCACTATGTCACTTAGTCAAAAAACACAGGGGAATAAAAAGATTTGCGGTCACTCGATCGCACTAGCAGTCACCATTTCTTTCTGTGAAACGGTATAAGATGACAGTAGAAAAAGACGGTGAACACAATTTTGAACAAACGTTAGACAAGACCTCCTGGTTTAGTTTGGTTGTCCTATTCACTGCAAATTCCTGGTGACCCTACTTTGAAATTCCGTATTTCTGCATTTTATTAGCTAAAGGAATTTTCTGTGACATCATAGGTATCAGATTTTGTAAGAATCTGTTGAAATTCGAAGCGGCGGCGAATGAAAGGGTAAACAGGTCAATATTGTTGATTAAAACGTGGCCATTCTAAGGTTAGCAGAAGAATCATACTAATATTGTAAACGTGTTACCGTGTTTGTAGTTATGTGTGGATGTTTGTTACTCTTTCACGCTAAAACTGTTTGACAGATTTTGATGAAATTCAGCACACAGATAGTGTATAACACGAATTAACATATAGGATACTTTTTTCCCGGAAAATTGCATAGTTCCCGCGGGATAGCGATAAAAGAATTCTTCGCAGACGGAGTCGCATGCAAACAGCTAGTACCTAATAAAATCATCATTAGACTAAGACACGAGTACAAAAATGTGTATTTTTATATACAATAATATCTGTCCGGACTTGGATCGAATTCGGGACCTCTTGCTTCGTAGTCAGGTTCTATTAGGAACTAGGCTATCCGGTAGTCAAATAGTGACTTGTTTTTCCAAGGTTAAAACGTCAAGGATAAAGATCGTAATCACGAATTCTTAAATATTCTGTCGGTTTATTTAAGTTTATTTGATGTAAGAAAATAACAATGTACTTTGCCGCTTGTACCGCTTCGGGGAATAATTCATTAAATGCAGATTTTAGACGGAAAACGATCAACGGCATTTAAACGATGACATGACGATTCGATTGTTTCAAATCGTATCAAAAATGTATACGCAAATTATCCAAAACTATACGCGAGAATTCTTGGAAAGGAAGCTTCGAGAAATGCACGATTTAAAACTTGATCAACAAAAGTATAATCCCTTTTTTCTTGAAGATTCTGATGTATGCTCTGAGCAGACTGTCGATAATTATGAAAAAAAAATGTTTGATTATCTGTGTCACCTAGGTAACGCGCTATATCTAAAGAAAACGTTTTCGATACGTATCGCTGCACCTAACACATCACTAAACTAAACATCCTTAACTAACCGGATAACGATCAAGCGATCGTATCAAGAAATTTTTGCAAAACAATACACGGTCGCGCTTCAAAAAACAATCAACGCTGATTTATATTTCCCCTGGAAATCACGATCGAAAAAAAAACTATCAAATTCAACGTCCATCGGGTTCACTCAAGTTCAAATACGGAGAAAAGGTGTGACATAGATGCGCGCACGTCTGGTGACTTCCTCCTTCCCGCTTATTCGGAATTTAAATCGACCTATCGCCATCCCGAGTGGCCAGTACTCTGACACGCGACAACCGCTCTTACTATAGTGCTGGTAAGGTAGCGGTGCTGAGCTAGTTGCACGGACCACGCATATTATAAACGTTTTGATTGATATGGTGAGGACGTCGCCAGTCCCGCTGCTTTCTTCCACACTCCAATGAGCCTCAACGGTACTGAATTACACCGTGTCGTATCTCCAAGCCCTCATTTATGGTGTCGCCATCGACAATTACTGCCTACCGTCTACTTAGTCGATAAGTTCTGACGATTTCAAAAGAGCGCGCGCAAACGAAACTGTTACTTAAACCGTGGCAGGAAAATCTGTTTCTGAGTTAAACCACTCTGCATAGATAAAGGTGAGGGCTGATATGTGACAACCGTAAGACTCTGCTATTGTCTAGAAATTGATAATACGTGTGGCACGGTCATTTTGTAGTTCGCAATGTTGCGTACGTATCTCAGGAGAAATTTAATGAAAAGGTATCCGAAATTACGTGGGAGAAGGAATTGTTCGTCATGTCACGTCGGCAATTTACCGTACGAATGTGTATCTAATCATGCAAACCCCAATTTGTTACATTTGAGTAGCTAATTTTTATGTTCAACTTGTACAAGATGATTTAGACAGGTTAATTTACGTAATTATTTAAATGCCTTGCATGTTATTATATTATACAAACGTTTTACATAATCACGCCCAAGTTTTAAAAGAATTTTTACTAAGATTCGAAATTATAAGACATTGAAATAAGTTCCACGAAACAAAATGTTCAGTCTTATCTTTTTTTCGACCGATTATAGATATCTACAGTAAGTAGGTAGACGCACTAACATCAACTAATACAGCCAACCAAACATCAATAACGTCGGCTACTTACAGAGTATACATAAGCTACGCACGTAGCTCGATCCGTTACCATCTCAGCCCTTTAAGAATTAATATTCTCATTCAATTCATTCATTCATTCGGTCTCGTTCGCGGTGCGGGCACAGCGCAATTAGGACACTTTTCCGTTCGGAGAAAGTTCGATCGATTGGAAAACATTTTCGGTCTGTTATCCTTGCCTTGAAGCAGCGATACATAATATTTTGTTAACCGTATACATAAAAAAATAGAATGTCATATGATCAATCCACATGTAGAACTTCCATGCATTCCATTGTTCGTCCACGTTCGGTAATTTCAAACCAGATGTTTAAAAAGGATTAGAAATCTCAAAAATATTTTATTTTTAGACAGCATCTGGGAAACTTGGCTGTTGCAACAGAAATTCAAAGGCTGTTGTAAGAAAAATATAGTAACTTATAAGAAAAATATTCTTAAATTCGGTGTAAGGTAGGTATGTTGAGAGCTGTATCTACTCAGGATTCAGGAGTGTCATAAGCATCATAACTACCGTTACGTCGCACGGAAGGCGCGCTCCTGACTGGCATAAATGATGCCACTGGCAAGATGGCCACTTCGTGTTGAATGTTGGTCAACCTGTATTGATTTGGTAAATTGTCTCAGAACTTTTGAGATCAAATTAATCATAAAAAGTCTGAAATTTTGCTCTTTCTACTAAAATTCAGCAGTACTTTGGCTACAGACTACAGACAGGATATTCTATTTCTCACTTTTACTTGTTCCAATACCTAATCGTCTTGTAATCTCGAGTATTTCGGGGTTCGCCAAAAAGGATATGCTTTTCGTGAAAAAAATCTTATCATCGAAAATTTCACGAATTCTCAGTCAGGAAGTGAGCCGTTCACTATTTTTATATAAATCATTACGAAATGTGTCACGTAGGTAGCTTGGTAAATATGTTAAGTTGTTACACGTGTTGCAGGTTGTTTACCTTTACTTGGACAACCCATGCAGGAAATTGGATGAATCTATAGAAAGATTGTTGGTTTGCTGTTGTTTTACCTCCTGCCGCCCACGTCAAATTTTGTTCAATGAAATTTAAGCTTTTTCACTAATGAGTTGAGTTCAATGTCACATTAGAATAAGACCTAATAATAGGACATCGGACCTCAGGAGGCTAAAGAATAGAAAGAAAAAAGACTAGCGTGAAAAAGTTCTAAAGAATCTATATTCTATGGTTGTTCCTCATGAATTGTCATCATTACTAAAAGGTACAGGAGCAGATCAAAAAATATTTCGATTTTTACAAATAGATTGCAGAACTAGTGAGTTGAAAAATGAGGATAGACATTGCTGGAACAGATTATTAAAGTTTTTTTTTAATATGAAACTTTAATTTTAGTACGTACCTGCATCATATTTTTCAAAAGAACAATATCTACGAAAAGAGCAAAAGACCATAAAGATTACCATCCCAAAACGCCTAATAGCCATCAATACAATCAGTTGCGTCACCACGTCAACTCATTACTCATCTCTTTATCAGGTTGGTCCAATTGTCCATACTTGGTCCCGACCGGAACACCTCGTATAATCGGTTATCTCGAGATAAAAAGTACCGTTTAGATGTCGAATACACCTTCGACAAACTTAGGGTGATACAACAGTGCCTAAGTAAAAATGGAATTTTGGCTTGACCTACTAAGAAAGTTGTCACTAACGCCCAGGTTAAATTTTGTACTTAATTAGCAGTTATACTTAAGAATTTAAGAAGAATTTTAATATTAGCGATATGGTTTACCATCGATGAAACTGCAAGCATGTTTTAAACGTGAGTGATTTCGTTTGTAAAGTTATGTTTAAAAGTCTTCATTACAAGGTCTAGTCATTCTTCTTTTAAATCTAAATGGAAATTTACTGCATTCATCATCTGTGGTAGAAAAGTTTGGTTCGGTTAGGTTAGGCAAACATACGGAGTGAAATCACCATTTGCGTAGCGTTTAAGGGCGTCTGTGGCAAGAATCATCTCGTTTACCTAAAACATTTGCAAAATATACTAACTCAAACAGGATAAAATTACACATAATAATAGTTATTAGTCAATCGGCGGCTATTGCATCGTATCCAACTGAAATCTAAGTACCTACTTGAATATTGATATTAATCAGACAGAAATAAGTTTTTGTTAAAAATTTCATTTTCAATGCAAGCTTTTTCGCTGACTGTACTTTTTGTTGACTACCTGCATTGTCATCCAACTTACATAAGTATACCAAATTTCAAGTAAATCCGACCACTGGAAGTGGGTCAAATTCAACTTCCAAGATTTAACCCGTACATCTAATATATAAAAATCTCGTGTCACGGTGTTTGTTACCGAACTCCTCCGAAACGGCTTGGCCGATTTTTAT
Source organism: Archips crataeganus (assembly GCA_947859365.1). Taxonomy (NCBI): domain Eukaryota; kingdom Metazoa; phylum Arthropoda; class Insecta; order Lepidoptera; family Tortricidae; genus Archips; species Archips crataeganus. The sequence goes on along the minus strand of OX402067.1, from coordinate 8,402,466 downwards.
AAAACTTTTTTCTCTACACTCGGTAGGTCTGAGAATAGTTCGTAGGCTATTTTTTATCCCCCCCCCCCATTCTTCGTGGACGAAGTCGCGGGCAACAGCTAGTACATATATACATACATTACAAGTTAATAACATCTTTTAAAATAGTGCTAGTTGTAGTAGTAGTAGTAGTAGTAGATAGTAGTTAAGCTTTTATCATTATCAAGAAAGCGAGGGATTTTTCATAGACTGCCTTTTTGACGTAGACCAGGAAAAAAGACAGATTGTATAAAGTTCCCACGGGATATGAATATGAAGTTCTACAACGAAGGCGAAGGGCGAGGGTCGGTCAAGGAATAAACCAACGGGTAAAAACATAAAAGACCGACCTAAGCACCCCCCAGTGCCCAGCGGGAGAATGCATGCTCCTCTCCCGGCCTTCCAGCAGCAAATGGCTGAGGCAGGACACTGTGGGTAGATTAAGTCCCCTCCCTACCCCTCCCCTCCTCAAAATATAAAGCACAAGTTTTTTGTATCAATAATCAATAGAGAAGGGGACTTGTGACCGGGTTTTTTAGTCCGTGCAAGTCGGACACTGTCTGGGCCCTCCATTCCCAGTTCGTCCGAAAGGGATTTTTCCCGAGCACAAGTCACTCATCCTACCCTAAAGTAAAAAATAGCAAAGACTTCGCGCCTTTGGCCCCTCTGGCGACTCATTAAAAAAAAAAAAAAAGCCGCGGACGCAACAATGTTGTATTAAGCTCAAGCGTTTGAAGCCGTGAACGTGACAGTTACGACACTACTCCTGTATTTTTTTTTCATCCTACTGTACCCACAGTCTCCAAATTTTCGGTACACAACAAACGCTCAACAATTAAGGTGAAACCGTCTCATTAGGTTGCGCCACTGGAATTCGGTTTGCTCAGCCTCTCTTGAGAGGAGCTGACATCCTTTTGAACGGCCACTTGTGTCCACAAAGATCTCGGGGCCTTTCTGAGGCCGAAACGGACGGAATTGCTCAGTACACACCGAGACAAGACGGATAATTATTAGAACGAGCTGTCGCGGAATCGTCTGCGTAGAAATTGTTTCACTATCTGGATGATTGCGTGCTTGTGTCATAGAAGTGTCAAACTGAACCCTCATTCATTGTTGCCCGTCTGTCAAGATCCTTTTTTTCAGGAACGCATGGCAATAGATATCAAGTTGATATTAACATCAACAACATATAACAAACATCAAATAATATACATGGGCCCAACTTTTTGAACTTCTGGCTTGTGATTGCCCCCATGAATCATTAAAAAAAAGTAATTGCTTATGATTTAAGAGGTGAAAATTGACATGTTTTGTAATGTAGGCTTCAGTTCTTGATAAAGGTGTTAAGTTCTTTTAATATTTTTTTATCTATAAAGACACGAGTGCATATTTTAATTTACGATTAGAAAATTAACTAGCAACATTCGCAGCAAATTCCAGCTAACTACGCATTTAACGTCAAGGTTTCATATTAACATAAATACAATATGACTATAATATAGCTAAATAGCTCACAAACGAAACGGATGCCAGTTTCATAACATATGTTATTTTACGCACATGAAATTGGCACAGTGCTATCGCATCTTCGAGATAAGCAGATTTGCTCCCCAGATCACGAATCCTTTGTAACTTTAGAATAGACCCATATCGTAAGAGACAGTGATTTTTTTATAATACGAGACCTTTGAAATGAGTTTTGAAATGATAAGTCGTCGGGGATAGCGCAAATCAGCTTATCTATACTTTGTTTTTTTTTAGCATTAGAATAAGGTAAACAATCTTGAGTCTTTTTATTAAAAACGGTTTTAAAAAAATAGTTATTACCTACTCCTTATGAAAACAAAAGAGTGTTAATGATTTTATTTCCTTTCAAAATGTTACATAATTAGCTATGAATTATTTTTCAAAAGTGTTTTTCAATATAAAGACACGTCAAGATCGCTTACCTTCTTTCTAAAGCTAAAAAAACGAAGTATACATAGTTACGCACTTATAAATACCGCGTATCTGCACTACATGTATACTTGAAAGGTTTAGGTAATTAACTAAATGTAAACAAAACAATGTCAACTGATGTCTTAAATACTGTAATTCTCCCATTAAACTATCTAAATATTTACATTTCTGTATTTTAATACGTTAGTCTAGTTTTTATTACAATGATAGATAAATAAAATGTTTTGAATCCTTTAATGTGCCAAATTTGGAAACTGAAGTTTGTTTACATTTAGTTAACTACCTAAACCTTTCAAGTATAGTTTTACTGGCTTCGATCAACAATACTACATAAGTCGCTTTATAGCTACACATTCAAACGGACACATTTTAGCTTGGATTTTGTAGCTGTTCCGAAATCTAGTTGTATTGTTGATTGAAGTTTACTGGGGATGGTTACTGCATGAGCAGTTACTGACATTGGATAATCCCGCGTATCTGACTTTAGCCAATTTAAAAAATGTACTCTCCCGTTATTAAAACAAATATGAAATTAAAACCATCCTCGGTAAAACTACATGTAGTGCAGATACGCGGTATTTATAAGTGGGTATGGTAGATAAGCGGATTTGCGCTATCCCCGACGACACATCATTTCAAAGGAATCATATCATAAAAAAAATCTAGCATTTTTGACGACCAAATTGCCTAGTAATTTCCGCGTCGGGGCAGATATTTGTATGAAAAATACGAAAGTTTGTTCTCGAGTCTTGGGTATTTTCTCACAATTTGTACTATTCTACAGAAAATAGAGACTACTTCAGTATCACCAGTCAAATTAAAATAAAATTACATTTGCATATAACAAACAGTATTTTTAACGTATTAATTGTATAAATAACATCCCATTTTAGATACCTAATAAATGTTACAAACAATCTTATTTAGATACTTTGTATGCATGTATGTGATTGTAAGTACAAAAAAAAATAAGAAAAAGAGCAAAACACTATTGACAACTGTTGAAATAAATGTACAAAGGCGAACTTATCCCTTTAAGGGATCTCTACCAGTCAACCTTTGAGTGAATGAAAGGAGCATTTAGCAAGAGATCGTCAATAAGTTAAGTTAAAAGTCAGAAATAGTGAAAGCTACTATGCAATACCCCTCTTATTCTGAGAGGAGGCCTGTGCCCTGCAGTGGGAGGTATACAGTTTGGGATGATGATGATGACTATACATTTTTTAAAACAAATACAATACATAAACCCATAGAAAGTATGTGAGCCTCTCCGGCAGGTATATACTCCATTTATTTTAACATTTGAAACTTAACGGTAAAGTTGCACACGTTTTTAAATTAAACAACGAAACTATTTAAAAAATAGTGTTAACTTCTATAATGAAAACATAATAAATACCGCTAATAAATTGTACATGTAGGTAGTTTTAGTCCATTTGTGTTCGAAATACCGAGAAACGTGTGCTACAATTTGACCGTTAATTCTAACCTTAAGAGGATACGATGGCTGAGAGACTTTGAGAAATAGGTATTTTAATGAAATGTCGCTGTCTCGCCCGAACCCCTCCGTGTCAGTACAGCGAGAGCGGGACAACTGCAGCTCAGACCGTTAATAGGCGCGTAAAATTGATCAAAACAGCATTTCGTAGTCCCCTGTTTTCTTCTCGAAAGCTAGACCAATACAATTATTTTTTTCATAAATAATTAGAGGACAGATTTAGCTATGCCCCTATGTTTTCTTTTTTTGTTTATATGAGGGATTCTTTTCTGATGAGTGTCTGAAAATGACGTTGAAATTTGGCAATTTCTTCAGTTTTTGAAAGCTCATATTTCTTATGTTAATTGAAATATGGAAAAAAACGAAACATAGGGGCATAGCTGTGGTAGATACAGATTACACAGTAAAAAAAAATTGGCTCTTAAGCCATTAACCAGGGAGGAAACAGGGGACTACGATTGTATGGAGAAATGGTGCGCATCGTACCCTCTTAAATTAAACGAATACTAGGTAGGTACGGATACGGCACTAGACATACGAAAGGTTAAGCCAATTCTCTGTGACCTGACTAGTGACTACATCTACTCTTTCAAATGGCATCTCCATGGTATTCGCGCTCGCGCATCACGAGTCAGGTTCGGCGCGTGCCACCATTCAGCGTCGAGTTACGTCGGCGTAAGAGATAAGATGGTCTTATATCGAGCTGGATGGCTTCGTATTGGGTTCGCATCCTGTTGTTAAGATTAAGGTTGTTGACTCGCGCTGTACCTTTATCTACTCGTATGTTTTGTGCAACTTTGGCTGCAAATTTATTTATTTCAGGGCCGATTTTTCAATCACGAGATAAAAGTATTTGTCAGATTAATGTAAGCTCTGTCCTTTTTAGGGTTCCGGAGCCAATCATGTCTGTCTGTCTGTCTATCCGCGGCTTAGCGCAGTGGCTATTAGTGCTAGAAAGCTGTAATTTTGCATGGATATATTATAGCAATTAGCCTGACAAAAAGATACATGACAAAAAGGGTACCTCCCACAGACGTTAAGTGGAGGTGATTTTTTTTCTCGTCTAACCTTATAGTGTGGGGTATCGTTGGATAGGTCTTTTAAAATCATTACGGGGCGGTACAGATGATTTTTCGATACAGTGATTCGTTTGCGAAATATCCAACATTAAAGTGATTTTTTATTTTTTTTATTTGAGGAAATATCTCAAATTAACAAGGAAAACTATAACGGCTTAAGTTTGCTTGAGAAATTATTAGTATATAGTTTAAGAGTAAATAGCAGCCTGACCTATAAAATATTGCTTGTTGAATACGGACAGTATAATTAATAGTAAAATTAATAAGATTGGCAAGAATTTTTTCGTAACAGCTGCGGAACCCTATCCAGGGCGTGTCCAACACGCTCTTGGCCGGTTTTATTTTCAAATAAATTGTCTACTGTCTGTTATTAATTTCATAATATGATTCGCTCGCTCTTCAAGTAATCAAAATAAGCGGTGACGTTCATTCATCATCTTACACTCGTGGCCAGTTATCGAGGGGGGCGAGGATAGCCAAGTCCACCTTACTTCGTGAGTGATTTGATTAGTCAGAATATAATGTACAATACGTTTACTTTTAGTTTACCAGTGACAGATTGCTTGGCTTCATTTCATTTCCAACTTTAACTCCATACAAATAAAGTAGATATTACAAAATCTGCAAACGTGTGTAACAGTATTCTAAACTTGGCTTTATTTGTAGGTCGTTAAAGTTGAATATGAAATGAAGGCAAACCATCTGTCAGTGGTAAACTTTATGTAATTTTACTGTACTTACGTTGCGAGGCAGGGGGCTCGGCCGCGGGGGGCGCGGGCACGCTCGCAGCACCCTGCATGGCCCGCGTCTTGCGAACGCGGCGGCGCCTGTGAGGAAAAAAAATAAAATTAAAAAAATCAAGAAAAGTTGGTGGTAAATCGAAGATGTTTGAAGAATCGAGTTCGTTTTTTTTAATGGGGCAGTAAATAATAACATATAGCGTGGTCGGACAAATAAGTTATATCTAATTTTTTTAATACTGAGTCATCTCGTTTCGTTGTCATTCGCGTCGGCCGGCATTCGCAATCTAATTGGCTAAGTAAAGTTTTTTGAAGGGGTGCTAATTATATTTTTTTACGACAGTCGGCGTTCTGGAGATCGAGAAACTGCCGCTGTTTTATTTTTATCTCCTATTGTTTACTGGAAATATTTTTTTGAGTGTTTGGCTAAAAATTGGCTAAAATTTTAGTTTTTAATTTACAAAGATATCAAATAAAAATAATAAAAATGAATAAAAAAGATAATGACGTCTTGTACCTACTTAAAATATTATCATAGGGTGTCCATATTTTCTATTATTTGAACGGCTACATAAAGTAAAAAGTAAATGAGCAGATTTTTTTTCTGATTAGTATTACCACTTATCCTACTACCTATTTCTGGCTAGACATTGACTCGACATCGAACATAAACTCATAACATTTAAGCTTCAGAAAAATTCTGACATCCTTTATTATTCTTTTAATATTACAATATTAGTATTTTTTCGCATTACACATAGGTACACCGTGAAATTTTAGTGGTTGTTTTCCCGAAACAAGGTGATTTAGTATCGATTGTACAATCGATTTATAATTACTATTTTGACTAGAGTCAAAAACCAATTGTGAAAAACGAAAGTCGAAAATGACAGCAAACCAATAGTAACGCTTCGTTGGTACCTAACCTATCGTACGGTATCGTTCTATTATCGTTACTATTGGTTTGCGGTCATTTTCGACTTTCGTTTTTCACAATTGGATTTTTGACTCTAGTCAAAATAGTAATTATAAATCGATTGTACAATCGATACTAAATCACCTCGTTTCGGGAAAACAACCACTAAAATTTCACGGTGTATACTTAAGACATTATTGCGTCAGAAAATTTCTAATTGGCACCTATGGGACATACCTGTACTGTATAGATACTGGGCTCACACGCACAAACATTTTTATGCACATTTTTATTCGCTCTTAATCGAAAACAGTTAAAATGAAAGAACGGTGTACAGTGTTCACAGAAAATCACTCGTTCCAACAGATAGAAAATCTAGCAACTAGCGCTCGCGAAGGGAAAGATACTTTAAGATACGATGATTTCAATTTCCAGAGGTGTCGCTTGAGCGGCTCTCTCACTGTAACTGATTTCAAAGATTCTTGATCTTTATTCTACACAGGTATTGGGGATTTCACGATTTCACGAACACTATTGAAATGACTTCCCGAGCGTCATCGATTCGCTAATGAGCAGTTAATGGGTTAATTAAGTATTTGTTATTGTATGGTTTTAACTAGAAACAAATAAGTTGTTTGTGCATTTTTGATCAGGTTTAGATAAGAATAACATTAAATGCTTCGTGGTCACGTAAAATACAAGTGTTACCAATTACCAATTGATTATTTCGACGCCCCCAAGTAATAAGTCGGTAATCGCAAAATGTAAATTTTACAGGAAAAATGATTTACTGTTTTTGTTGAATATCTTAGCAACCAATTGGAATACTGAAGGTATTGATATATGAAATAAAAGCTTATTTTTTATGTAATGTTATATAAACATCAATTCTTAAAAATGTGCATTTAGCATTAGGCAATTAAAGAAAATTAATTTTACACATAATAAGTTGAATTTAATTTCCAGTAAGAATAACTTACCGGATTATTATGGATAAAATGCTAAAATTGTGGATTGGTAATAATAGTATACTGCTGACTTTTATAACGTTTTTTTTCGTTTGAAGAGTTACACGTAATATGTTATAACAAAGGTTTTTATAGTAATTTAAAATTAGCAAAATAACTGCATTGTGCCATGGCATTGTTATTCTCGGGGATATAATTATAACATATTTTCAGTAACCGTTCAATAGTGAATAACGGGTCATGACATGATCTGATTTGAAATTAAATAATAGGTCAGAAAATATTACGTATATTTACTAACTAATCATTCGCCTATAAAACTTTGTTAGTCACTATTGCCGTATAAAGTTTATTAAATGAATTACAGTATTACCGCTTGCCAAAAATTTGCCGAAAATTATTTACGACAATAAACCGGTAACAGCATAATACCAAATATCAAAATAATAAAAGAATGTGTATTGGTGTGTAGCGACACTTTTGTCGTGGTATTTGACTTTGCAAATTTCCGTACAATAAACCCGTCATTCTCAATATCGTCGTTAGTTGCATTAAAAAAAAATTGAAAAAAAATATATATGATGTATTCCAACCTGTAGATTCAGAATTTAGCATAACAATAAAAAGTCCATAACATGAGATTAGCGACTTATTGCTCGGGGGCGTCGATTTAGTTTTACTTGTTGAAATATGTCGAATTTTTTTGCATCAGAATAATTCCGTCATCTTTTATGAATAATTTATGTTATTTATTAATTGATGTTGTTTACATAGTAATTATTAGTAAATGACATCAGAACTTTTCTGACGTATAATGATTTTCTAATTTATGAATTACTTAATGTTAATTATTCATAAATTTGAAAATCATTATACGTCAGAAAAGTTCTGACGTTATTTACTAATAATTACTATGTAAAAAAATTGACATAGGTGTTTTTGAATGAATATTAGGACCTGCGAAGTACTTATTTAAAGAAACAAGCGTCTCTATATACCTACACATTAAAAAATACCTAAACTACTACTTTTGATTTTTTGCAACAGAAAAGTTCTGCCGTCTTTTAGTAATAATATTTAATGAATAAATATTTAAATATATGTATTTTTCTATTGTTTTTATACTTAAGACATTCAGAATAATTCTAAACTATGTATATCTAAGTATAGGACATACCTGTATTGTATTGATATACTGAACTCATACGCACGTACATTATTATGAACAAAATTAAATTCAGACTTTTAGTCTAAAAAAAGTTAAAATTAGGGAACGGTGTTCAATGTTCACAGAAAATCACTCGTCCCAACAGATAGAAAACGCAGCAGTTAGCACTCGCGGAGATATACGATGATATCAGAGGTGTCGCTCGCGCGCGTCTCTCTCACTACTGGTACTGATTTCATTAATTCCTGATGTTTTTAAGAAGGTAATTCTAGTTGGGGATAGTTGATGATCTTCATCACTAATGACTTCTCGAGCATCACCTGATGGCTAATGAGTAATAAGGTATACCAATAATGGTTACGGTTAGGGTTTTAATTAGTTAAATATTGCAATTTTGATCAGTTTTAGCTAGATTAGATTATTAGGTTGTATTTTAGGGTTTTGTTCCTTAAAATAAAAGGGGACAGGAAGGATCACTTCGCTATCCGGCGGTCTGTCTAACTGTTATGCCTTGGAATCAAGACCAGAGGCCGTATTATCTAATGAGCGGGCTTTCGCGATCCTATATTTACTCTCTTTCTTTCTACCCTCATCCTATACCGTGCGACAGAGAGAGGTGGTGAAAACGATTGTTTCCGAGTGTGTTATGCAATAAGGCCTCAGGGTACTTACCGATGACATAGAATTACGAAATTTGACAAGAACCACAGAAAAACCTTTATTTTTTTATAGAAAGTCTATGGAGTATAGGCTAATTACTAGTGTTTTCCTTAAAATTGTACGAAATCCGCAGTGCTCAGTCATTCGCATTTGACCGGTTTTATTAATGTATGATGGCTATGAAGTTAATTAGCGTTACGTTACCAATGTTACCATCGAGAAATTTCTATTATTAAAAGGTAATTAAGTATATGAAAAACCCATGGTAGCTCTACCTTTGGCCTCTCAAGTAGAGAATCGTGAGTTCGAGCTTGGGCTCGCCTCGCACCTCTCACTTTTTGTTTTTTTTTGCGATATAACTTTGTAATTTAGTATGAGGCAATGTGCACACGCCTTCGAAGAAATTCAAGGGTGTGTGAAGTTCCCAATCCGTACTGGGCCCGCGTGGGACTATGGTCCAAGCCATCTTATTTTAAGAGGAAACAGACCTCCTCATAAATCTTACACAAATCGACCTAGTCCCAAACTAAGCAAAGCTTGTACTATGGGTACTAGACGACGATAAACATACTTATATAGATAAATAAATACTTAAATACATAGAAAACATCCATAACTCAGGAACAAATATTCGTGCTCATCACACAAATAAATGCCCTGACCGGGATTCGAACCCAGGACCTCTTGCTTCGTAGGCAGGGTCACTACCAACTAGGCTAAAGCGGTCGTTCTTATGTTTTTTAAGTGTTTTAGTTTATATTATTCAATGGTAATAGTCTACTACTTATTTTATTAAAATCCTAATTATTTTATGATCGTGTCACAAATCGCCAGTCAAAATATGTGTAACGTTAGATACTTATCCCTTAATTCTGTAATACATTAATAAATACACCAACTCAAAACTACTTAAACTGTTAACCAATTAAAAAAAAGCAAGTATAACCTAACTTTACAAGCATGGTCACCCCATGACGAACCATAAACGCGTGCGCATAGCCAACAACACAATGCGTGCTAATAACCTGTCTGCAATGCATCGTAGGAATAGCAGTGGAACATGGACCTATTTGAAATTTAATGAACTTTATAAAGGGATGGTATGTGTCTTGAATAGAAAAAATACGTCCTTTTTTGTTGATATAATAGCGAATTGCAATGTTGTCTTAATTGAAAATGCACTTCGACACAGCCAGCTAAGAGTGGGGTTGAGAATATCTAGGGTTTAAAGTAGTCTTCTGCTTTTAAAAAAAATATTGGTCAAATAGCCATTCATCATATCAGCCAATACTCACAGCTGGATAAAATGTTTTCCTTCACCTTACCTAACAACTTATGGTAAATTTCAAATGTAATTTCGCGCGTAAATTCAGAGGTGCGAGCCTGCGCTCGAACTCACTATACTTCATTTAATTTAGAATTGAAAACCACAACATCATTATATTGAGGCTCGTCAACTATTTCTTACCTAGCAAATAGTACAGTACAATAGTCTGGGAGCAGCAAAATAAAATTGTTTTAATGTCACTTTATTTGCGTGTCGTCAATTGTTACTCTAGCACCAATTGTAAAGAGATTACAGTTCACGAGCCGCAATATAATATTGTTGTGGTTTATAATTCTAAATTAAATAATAATAATAATAATAATAATAAATATTAGGGGACAATCTTACACAAATCGACCTAGTCCCAAACTAAGCAAAGCTTGTACTATGGGTACTAGACGACGATAAACATACTTATATGGATAAATAAATACTTAAATACATAGAAAACATCCATAACTCAGGAACAAATATTCGTGCTCATCACACAAATAAATGCCCTTACCGGGATTTGGACCCAGGAGTATAGGTACCCTCTGCTTGAGAGGCCATGGGTCAAACCACTGTACTATTACGGCTAGCTCTGTCACTCTTAGATAGAGGTAAGAAAATTCGTCAACAGTTCTTTTAAACAACGTCAAGGAAAAAAAAACGCTAAACTTAGTATTAATAAATTCTAGCATCTCAATTATCTAGAATGCAACACAATAATTATAATGAACGTGTTAGGAAATCTCAATTTACGGAGACAAAGGGCGCCGCTAACGGCGGCTCCTTTCATGTCCTGGACGTACTAGGAAAGTAATACAATATTTATTACTTATCTGCCGATAAGCATGTTTAGAAATCGTAAAATACACTTATTAGTTTCCGAACAGATTTTTGCAACGCCAAGACTAATCCACTTATTCATGAAGTTTTTTAAGAATGGGTCCGTCAGGGACAAAGGGATAATGACCACCAAACAACTGAATACTTTTTATGAGCTGTCAAAAAACGATTCTCCAACAGTCTCCAACAGATTCTTTATGAAAATAGAGTTCTGTTATGCTGTTGCTTCTATGCAAGCTCAATTGACTATTTATGTTTTAGTGCAGGTAAAAATATAAATTTGCAGTTCATTGAAATTAGTCAGGTTTTCATGGCTAAAATAGAGGGCTAACGCAAGACATACATTGTATCTCCTTGACATTCGAAACGTAACTTATAATTTGTAAATGTTGTAATAATATAAATAAATAATAGAGTTTTAGCTTGCGAAACGAGATAGACATCTTTAAAAAAAAAGCTGAGGGATAATGACCACCAAACAACTGAATACTTTTTATGAGCTGTCAAAAAACGATTCTCCAACAGTCTCCAACAGATTCTTTATGAAAATAGAGTTCTGTTATGCTGTTGCTTCTATGCAAGCTCAATTGACTATTTATGTTTTAGTGCAGGTAAAAATATAAATTTGCAGTTCATTGAAATTAGTCAGGTTTTCATAGCTAAAATAGAGGGCTAACGCAAGACATACATTGTATTTCCTTGACATTCGAAACGTAACTTATAATTTGTAAATGTTGTAATAATATAAAGAAATAATAGTTTTAGCTTGCGAAACGAGATGGACATTTTAAAAAAAAAAGCTGATTTCTCATTGTCTTTTTCATGCTAAATTCGTGTGCCAACGAATTTTTTTCCAAACAGCCATTTTGTATGTTTAATTATCTGATAATACGGTTCAAATATCTGAATGCTACCGAACTAACACACATATTCTATTGGATTTTCAAGAAATCATGCTAGCATCATCCTATTGGAAAAGAGCAACTTTCTACAAAACATGAAACATATTTACGGATACGGATGCAGAAGTCTAATATCCGTTAAATAAAACATGATAAATTTCAAACTAAAACAGACAATTCCAAAAACAAGTTATCTAACCCATTTTCCAGTATTTTCAAACTAAAACTTCACGCTTCAGATTTGTCGCAACTATCTTCATCTCAGATTGAGCCATTAGTTCCGTCATATCTCGGAACGATATATCTCGTATCAGATACTGTGCTCTTGAGAAAACCATTATGTACTTAATGCTATCGTTAAAGTACATTATCTTTAGAGCGGAGACACGAAAAGCGGTAATGATGGATTGCGTCAAACATCTTATGAGATGTTGGCACAACATTGTCACGGATTTGTGATAGCTATTAAGCTCTAGTTTTAATGGTGTGGTGTATCATGATCACGACTATCCTAGGAGATATAGAATATTTGAATTAATAAGACCAGTGCTTGTAGACAATGTATAAGATTCAACGGTAGACGCAAGGGAAATTTTATCGAGACTCATGTGCTTCTGCTTGCGCTAAGCGTCTTGTCTTTGTTTTTCTTAGGACCTCAATGACTAATACGAGGGGCGTTCAATATAAAGTGAGAATGAGATGCAAACTCTTTCAATATTAGGAAATTAAATACTGGCCGGTAAAGCTAATCTATCTAGCTGATTGCTATGAAAAAAAAAGTAACTGTCTTTTGTTTAAAAAAATATACGGTAATTTCTTTGCAATGTTATTGAGTACGTTAGCGAAAATGGAGAATTTTGAACTGCGCGCCGTTATCAAATACTTGTGTTTGAAAAATTTTTCTACGGACCAAGTCAATTTGGATTTGCGGGACACTTTAGGGTCTAATGCTCCTCCGTATTCGACAGTCGCACGTTGGTGCGCCGAATTTAGACGTGGAAGAACATCGACAATGGACGACCCCCGCTCCGGACGCCCTACTACAGCAGTAACTGAAGAAATTGTGAAAAAAGTCGAAAACTCAGTTTTGGCGGATCGTCGTGTCACGGTTCGTTTTATTGCTGAAAATGTAAAGATTTCATCGGGGAGCGTGCATAATATTTTACATGAACGCTTGGGTATGAAAAAGGTATCTGCGCGTTGGGTACCAAGAATGCTTACTGACACGCAAAAACAAACTAGACTAGAGATTTGTCAAGAAGCTTTGAACCTGATGCAGCAAGACCGGGAACTTTTTTTGGCGCGATTTATAATAATGGACAAAACATGGCTCCATCATTACGACCCAGAAACGAAACTGCAGTCTATGACATGGAAAAGGCCATCATCTCCAACTCCGAAGAAATTCAAGGTGAGCCCATCTGCCCGTAAGGTCATGGGCTCTGTTTTTTGGGATGGTAAAGGGGTATTAATGATTGAGTATCTCGAGCATGGAGCCACTATTACGGGCACATTATACGCCAAACAAATAGCAACATTGCGCAATGAGATCCGCGAAAAACGGCGAAGTAAACTCTCGAAAGTTGTGCTGTTCCACCAGGACAATGCCCCGGCACACAAGTCCGCCGTTGCAATGGCTGCAATTCGTGATGCTGGGTTCGATATCCTTAAGCATCCTCCGTATTCACCAGATCTGGCTCCCAGTGATTTCTACCTATTTCCGAGATTGAAACAATACCTGAGAGGCCAGAAATTTGAAGACGACGACGCGGTAGTCGCTGCAGTACAAGATTTTTTAAGTACTCAAGATGAGACCTTTTTTAAAAATGGAATTTTAAGTTTAGAAAATAGATATACGAAGTGTATTATGCTAAAAGGTGACTATGTCGAAAAATAAAATGACATTTAGTAAAAGTTGTTTATAACATACTCATTCTCACTTTTTATTGAACGCCCCTAGTATAAAGGTAACTGTGTTTTTTTTTATACAAAAAGTACCTTCTACTTATTTTCAGAATTTATTGGGTAATTTTGGGGTTTTCTTACTCAGTATCAAGAACGCTCTTGATTTTGATGATTTAATAAATGTCCCCAATTTTCCATCCAATTATTTTGTCAGTTTTGTTACGAGCCAAAAAAACTATGAAAATTAACATTAATTCGTGATTTTGAATAAGATGATCCCAAAATTTTAATTTAAATTTAAAATGCCCAACTACCGTTAGTCGTGGATAAGGTTTCGCTTAAGATTTGGATATGTTAGAAAGGGATAAATGCATCAGAATCGCGACCAAAGTTAGCGTGCTAATGCTAAGGTGATAGACGGTGGTGAATGTAAAGTGACAACGAAGAATAGCTGCAGTTGTGTGCAGGTGTTGCAGTTTCCGGTGTCAAATAGCTATATGAACGCTGACACCTTTAACTACCATTAGTGTAGACAGATTCTCAATTGTAGAAAAAGCAGTGAAAAGCCAGAATTGTCGTTATTTTGGACAACTGTCACTAAAATTTGGCTATTAATTTTAAACCTTTAAACATTGATGTTTTAAAAATCATGATCGGTAATTGCGCAAATACACTTGCACATCTTCTACAGATGTCATAAGCTCTTATCTAACGATGCACCACTCATCTTTACACCTCATCTTTATCTACTTATAAAATGAATAATTTATCATTACACTTGTATAAAAATGTTATTTGAGATAAGTATCGATTAAATTATCTATTAATTCGAGAATTTACGCAACGTTGCGAGCTTCACGATGCATTTCACAATTTTATTGAAAGTGGTTTTTAGGGTTTTTTATTATGAATGTAGGTAATATTTTGAGAGCTTTTGCACCTATTTTAACCGCTTCTGTTTACGGTATCCCAACTATTAAAGACTAGGTAATTACAATTAGGAGCGGCGGTGCCTGTAATTGTAAAAGATCTGTTGAAGTTTACCGCAGTTATTATTCTCGTGGTTGTTTGGCACAAAAAAAAACAAAGGAAGTGTCATAAAACTCGGCGTCTCTAGCGACTTCAGAGTAGGTTCTGTTACCTACATCCAAAGGCTTACCCTCTCAGTGCAGGGTATGCCTTAGACATCCGTTATTATAGGCTAGATTAGTGTTTTAAATATTCCTGGAATTACTTACTTGTAACATCGAAGTCAGCGAATGAAATGGAATAAACGGCCGTATAAATTATTTCAAAGACTGTTGGGCTGACTAAATTATCTTTTTTACGTTCCTCAAGCGGCGGCTCGTGTTCTTGGATCACCCCATCTGACCTGGATACCTACGGTGTTGACCCCTAGCCCACGGCACCATTCAAATCAAACCCTCAGACCGACCAAGGAGGGGTCATAGTTACTGCTAAAGTGTAACTGATATCAGTTTGTCTAAATATATCTTCAATATATAGTAAAAGAGACGATCTGACTGACTCGTCAACGTTCAGCCCAAACCCTTGGCCCTGGAAGACTAAAGTTGTGCATAGAGGTTGCTTTAATGATCGCAGAAGAGTGGCTTCCCTATCTGTGTTCTACAGACTACATTTCTGTGAATGTAATTCGGAACTGCACGAATATTCCACCTGCTCCTTTCTTCCACAGGTCGACCAGAAGTAAGCGGGGTCTCCACTCTTACGTTTTCAGTATTCCCAAAATCCGCACAAAGCGGTTCGCTCTTCCTTTATCAACCGTATAGCTAAGGAGTGGAATTCCCTGCTTGCGACTGTGTTCCCTGAACACTACAATTTGGGCGTTTTCAAGTCTAGGGTGAATGAGCATTTACGTCGTAGGCCTCATCTTCGCTTTCCATCAGGCGTGATTATGGCCAAACGCCAGCCTATATTGTAGTATAAAAAATATGTAGGCAAGGAATAACGACGGATTTGTTGAAACTAAGCAACAGGAACTAGAGACTTAAAACTTGGCAGCTACTTCCTTGAAGGTCATAGAGGTACGCTAAGGGATTTTTCAAAATTCTAACGGTATAAAGGGCTTATCAATTGTTGTTCTTCTACGGCCGCAAAACTATAGGATTAAGGTAGAGATTAAGAAAGAGACATTCCAAAAAGGCAATTTAAGCACCTGTCAATGCCCAGTGAGGAAGTAAAACTAGCTAGCTACTAAAGATTATATGGAGATAACATACGTCGAAATTTACTTCTTAAATTTATTCTTACTTCAAATGACATTCTATGATTTGAAAAAGTTCTAGTGAGAGTTGCACCAAGTTACTTTTCGTATAACGATAACCGATGTCAAACTAAATACTAGTAGTAAGTAGGTAAAATCCGGCTTGCAAAAATTGATTTTACCGAAAATTTGACGCCTGGTTTCACAGGTAACGTTACAGCAACTATGTAAGTAATCTTTAAAAGAATCATTTTAATTTAAATTGGACAAATAATTTATCTGCCTTCGTAAATCTTTAGCTACGTGATATTATGTTATAGGCAATACCTGTCGATCTCTCCAGACGATAAAGCAAGCCTTGGGATCGATTGCTGATTGCAGACAACAAGTTGTTACATAATATGCTTGCGACATTTAATGAAGTAATTATTAATGAAATAATTATCTTATGTTTCTATGAGCCAGGTTTATTCCGGCGCGTCTAGGCGAGAAAGACTCAAAAAACATTCTTCAAATAAGCGTTAAAAGGCTGTTTTCTTTCTCATTTTGAATTTTAGCGAGATTTGAGCTTTAGTATTTGAATCATCATCATCCTCAACATCAGCATCATCATCATCATCATCATCATCATCATCATCATCATCATCATCATCATCATCATCATCATCATCATCATCATCATCATCATCATCATCATCATCATCATCATCATCATCATCGTCATATCAGAATGGTACATTTTAATATCATGACAGCTGTCTCCCAATCTCATTCATGAAGAGGAAGATAGATAGATAGATAGATAGATAGATAGATAGATATAATCTTTATTCTCCAAAACAAAGACATGGCTTAGTAACTAAAGAATAATAAAGCTAACAATAGCAAAGAGAAACATAAAATAACAATTAAACAGATCAGACACATATTAGATGAGAAGCCATGTGATGCACTGAAGAATAGGCGCTGGCTCAGCCTAATGCTGCAGCAAGCCGCAGCGCTGATATTCTGCCAGTACCCATACCGAGTAAGGACTCCGACCAACGTGATAAACTCAGCCCAATCTCGTCATATAATGAGTTTAATTATTAAATGGGAATCAAAAAGTATCGGCGAAAATTTTGAATTCGGAAAACGCCGTATCGAGATATTTTATGTATACATTTAACGGTACAGTAGTTTTGAGGTAACAGGTAGGATTTAGAGGTCAGTTTTAATTTAAAATACCTGTGATACGTAAAAGAAACTCCTGTAAATTTACATGTAATCATTTCCTTTTCCTTTGAGAATATTTTTTTATTTTTTAATAAATGACTTCTGTCAAAAAGATATGGCGAGGTCGATGCGCGCGTTGGAGTCTTTCTTATAAGAACTTCACAAAGTCAAATGAAGGTCACATTGAAAACTTACTATTTTTTGAAAAAAAATTTTTTAAAAATTGCTCTATAATTTTTTGAGAGTGGTCTTAAAATCGGACTGCAATGCGAGATGATTTTCAACTAGGAAATCTTGAGTTGTATCGTTTATTTCCTGATATTGTTCACAACACCGCGAACAATTAGCTTTCTGAGATGATTTATCGCTACGTTTCCCTTGCTTTGTCTTTTTCTCAATTGCTGACGCGAACTGCCACCCTCAAACGCCTCATTTTTAGAATTCCGTACCTCAAAAGGAACAAACGGAACCCTTATACCTAGGATAATTTTAAAAATCTTGCATTGGCGTCGGTAGTAATAGGTTTCATCATCATCCCAGCCTATATACGTTCCACTGCAGGGCACAGGCCTCCTTTCAGAATGAGAGGGCTTGGGCCGCAGTTCCCACGCGGGCCCAGTGCGGATTGGGAACTTCACACGCACTATTGAATTTCTTCGCAGGTGTATGGAGGTTTCCTCACGAAAAACTCGAGAACGGTTGACCTATTTGGCAAAATATGAAACCAGGACGGGTAGCCAGTCTAAAATAAAATGTCATCATCATCATTCCAGCCTATATACGTCCCACTGCAGGGCACAGGCGTCTTCTCAGAGTGAAAGGGCTCGGGCCGTAAATAAAATGTACCGTAATCATTCTTTATTCTTATGATCTAACTAAACTATTATTTGGCCGATAATAAAATAATCAATTAGGTACAATTATTTTAATTTTGCTGATGTTTGTCAAATTAAAACATGGTGATAAAATAATTGAGATATAGGTACTAATTAGGTACGTTTTTAAGATTAGACATTTGAGAATGATGTGATGATCAATTTTATAGATTCTGATCTGATTAATTATGTTTATAAAAATTAAGGCATACTAATTAATTAAAACCTTTGTCTTTTAGACTCCACTCAAACATGAAATATTTCAAACACATTCATGTAAGTGTATTTTGACTTAGAGAACCATTAAGTATACCTAAATAAAAATACTTTAGTAGGTACCCCAGAAATATTAATACATTTCCTTTTTGCCGTCTGAGATGCATAAATAGAAAATAATAAAACCTAAAAAAAAAAAATAATAATAGGTTACCTTATTTATATTTCTAATAAAAACGCAACTAGCAGAAAGTTAGATTAAGAGTAGGTAATTTACACCTGGATATTTATTTAACTCGTAATGCATAATGTTTTTTTATCAATCTTTTTATTTTTTTAAACTTAAACCGGTAGGTGTACGTATCTATTTAATTTTTTAGGTGATTAAGAATTTTCCAAGAAATTTTCACCAGCAGCATATCTATCTACTTATGTATTATTATCAGTAGATTATCAATAAAAAACTTATAGGTATATCAATGGTTAACGTTTTAAGCAGCTTTCGTTAAATACTTATTAAAAACAATGGATTTTATTATGAAAGATTAAATGTTATGTAGTTTTTAAATGGCATGCATATTTCTGACAAGATTTTATGTAAAAAAAAAGATAATTAGATTGCGTGCAACTAAATTACGTTTACTTATTATCTTGTTAATGGGGAATGATCTGCGCTTATTTGCAAACTAGAGATATTGAAATATAAAAAAATAACTCATTTAATTTTTAAGAGACTTAAAATACGGAGTTTCAGTCGTATTTTCTTTCAGGGATAACTTTTTTACCAGCGTAATGTTTTTAAAATATTTTTTTCATTCTTAAGCTTTTCTATGTTAATTCTTAAAACGATCGCTAGAAAACCAGCTTTTGTTAGACGAAGCTTTTATGAAGTTAAGAATTAAAAAAAGCGCGTTTACTTTTTTTATACTAGCTAATCAAATTAAAAATATTTTTTTCAAAGCTGTCCTATTTTAGTTTTGAAAAAGTATCGCTAAAATACCACAATACCTACCAGCTTTTGTTTCAAAAAGTTTTTTAAACTTAGGAATAAGAAACAAAAGCGTGTTTTTTTTTTAAATAAATATTTTGCTG
Organism: Archips crataeganus; assembly: GCA_947859365.1. Taxonomy (NCBI): domain Eukaryota; kingdom Metazoa; phylum Arthropoda; class Insecta; order Lepidoptera; family Tortricidae; genus Archips; species Archips crataeganus. Next base: position 8,382,873 of record OX402067.1, on the reverse strand, counting down.
AAACCCCTCATCTAATTCAGATTTTTATCTTTAATACCACCGCTTTTAAATACTTACTTTTATTTTTTATAGCAAAATCCATGACAAAAATGCGGCTGGCAGTTTCGGTTTTTCGGAACTTCGTTCGATATTCAAACGTTTTTTTTTCGCGCATTTCCGTAGGCCTGGGGTCAAATAACATTTGACAATCGTCCGGGCACACGCAACCTACTGGATCAACAATGAACAGGGCAACGGCTCGATAATTTGCATCGTAATCTAATCGAAATAGCAACACTCACCCAATCGTGGATAATTTCGCGGTATCAGTATACGCCGAAATTCAATCGAAAAAAGTCCGTTTCACCAACTCAGTCCACATAAACACTTAAAACTTAATATTTGAGCACAGATTTTATTTAAAACACTATAAAATAATGTTTTTTAAGGCACTTATTGGAATTATTTGTTACGTTTTGCGTCCGCAACGCATCTTGCGCGAGCGACGACCTCACCCGCTGAGATGTCGTCTCCTTGTGATGACTTGATGAGAGTACGCACTGTCGCTCTGCTCTCGGGGGAGCAGAAGATGGCCGCCGATTGGTCGAGAGCGGCGGCCGGGCGCTAGGGGGGAGCGAGAGCGCGCATCTCGGTGGCGCTGGGAGTGAGCAAGGCAGATAGCGTCGATCGTTGCGTCGCTCCGCTGGAGATTGTCTGCCGGCCGGTGGATCATGGTGTGAGAGCGCGCTATCATAGTATAGAGATGCCAGCCAAGTCCTTATATTATTTATCGGAATTATTTTGTTTTTATCTAAAGCTTATAATAACGTAAAGGAGATAATTAATACGTACTGGTGTGCAATAGCGTGTTTCAATCTTATTTCACCATCTTGATGGGTCTTGGTATGCAGTGAGTAGGTAGGTACCAGTACCAGGGCTCACGGGCGTAGCCAGGTTTCAGTATCGGGGGGGAGGGGGGTTCAGAAAATAAAAGAGCAAAAATGTGAATGACGATTTTTTTTAATTAACAGTTGTTAACCTAATCACAGTTGTTAACGGATCAAAGAAATATTTTGAATATTTCGGGAGGGGGGGGGGTTGAACCCCCAAACCCACCCCCTCTGTAGGCTGGCTGGCTGCCCCCCCTCCCCGCCCATGCCAGGACTCATAGGAAGTATAATGAATACCTAATAGATAACTTGATTTGGCACCCGATTTAGACAGTGAAAAATGAGGGTTATTTAAATAGGTAAGTAGCTATTTGTTCTATTGACGTGACTGGTGTCGGTCGATTAAGCGTTAAGTACTATTTTTATGTACAACATGGTACCTACAGGTTTTTAAATTAAATTTAACAAGATATTTTAATATTAGTGTAGTGAGAAAAAAATATTTAAATATTCCATAAAAGAAATTAAATTTAGGTACCTAACTTAAGTTTAAGTACCTACAATAAAAAATAACAACGAAGATATCGTGAAATATCTAACTCGAAATGGGTAAGTAGATTTTGTTTAATTAGTGATGCTCTGTGGTTCTACAGGATGTTACAAAATAACCCCTAAAGCCTGAAACCCCATGAACAGTAAATAAAACTGTAATTTTGCGCGCTGTTCTTTTTTTTGTAAAATAAAATATATACCTACTAATTTAATTCTTTACTGGAGTACTTCCATACCCTTCAGTTATTACCGGTAATTTTGTAGCATCCTGTAGATCCGGTAAAAATGTATAATTTATTTATTTATTTTAGTTTTCTTAATAAGTATAGGTATGCCTAGGTATGTGTAGGTACCTACTTAACAAAAAAAACATAAATTTTCATCTTTGCAAGTTTGCAGTGCAGACCAACGTAAGTTTTATTTTATTAAATTAACATGTACAACAGATAACACTTTGAATATAACGTAGGTACCTACATTAATAAAATAGTTTTTGAATGGAGACCTTCCTACTTTTACAATAAGTAGTAATTATCCTAAATAATATTATAAATGCAAAAGTAACTCTGTCTGTCTGTCTCGCTTTCACGCTAAAAGTACTGAACCGATTTAAATGAAATTTGGTACACAGATAGTCTAGAGCCTGAGAAAGGACATAGGCATATCATCACGTTAACACCAATAGGAGCGGAGCGGAGCGGATGAATGTTTCAAAATCGGGGGTTTTTGAAATAAATCTTCTATAGGCACGCTTGACTTGGGAGTACGGTGGTGAATGTGAACGCGGGTGTGCGGCGGAGGGGGGGTCTGGTTTTTTTATATCGAGGAACGAAGGAGATCCATGATGAAAAAGCAAATTGGATAAATAAATAAGCTGCCCAAATTACTAATTCCACGCGGACGGAGTCGCGGGCAAAAGCTAGTTTTTAAATATTTCTGTTTCGATGAGTACCTACTATTTTTTTATTCAAAAACTGAGTAGGTGGGTAAGTCAATACTTAGATTTAAAATTTAGATTTATCTATATGCCCGTCTATCTTTCGCAAAATCTTGCCAAATTAGGCCACAATGGGCCAAATTACCCCGCTCTTTCCGTTTTCGCATGCTCATTAGCATTACATTACACCACGAAGTTCGAATTTCGAAGTTTGTATCGTGTCGCCCCGCTCTCGCTAATAATACTTATTTAATAGGAGAGTGAGAGGGATGGAACAATGCGCATTTCGAATTTCGGAATAGCCCCATGTTCCGGTGTTCGTCGCTTGGAACCCAATCGGTGGCACTTTATGACCAGTGATCCGGATACATTTATGCAACTTTACATTTTTTAACGTCGGAAAAAATACAAATAATTCACAAAAGTATCGTTGAAGGGCAAATAAAATATAATCAAACTAGCTGTTGCCCGCGACTCCGTCTGCGAAGAATAGGGGTATAAAAAATAGCCTACGACCTATTCTCAGACCTACCAAATATGGAAAAAAAGTTTAATAAAAATCGGTCAAGCCGTTTCGGAGGACTTCGTTAACAAACACCGTGACTTTTATATAAATAAATAAATAATAAATAAATAAATAAGAAGATTATGTCAGTTAACAAAAAAATTAAAATAAAATGAAATGAAAACAATGTTGAATTTTGGACAAAATTAAAATTAAAAACAATTGTAAAATAATTATATGTACATACTTATATACCTGATAGTAGAGGAGACGTGGAAGATCGACCTTCACCGATCTGTTAACTCGATGAGACATATTTTTTATCAAATATAATTTATAAATAAATATGCCTTTGATAACTTGCCTATCGAAAGTGTTCATATATATATATTTTTTGTTTTATTGTGGAGTGCCTTTAGCCATCTTCCAGCTCCATCATCAGACCCTGGTTACCATCTGGGATCAAAGTACTCGTCAAGACGAATCAAACGAGTCCAAACTCGATGGGGTAATTCGTAATTTCATTAATTCAGTATGGCCAAAGGCACTCCACAATAAAACGACACAACCCCATCGAGTTTGGACTCGTTTGATTCGTCTTGACGAGTACTTTGATCCCAGATGGTAACCAGATGGAGCTGGAAGATGGCTAAAGGCACTCCACAATAAAACAAAAAAAAATAGCTACCTATGAACACTTTTCGATAGGCAAGTTATCATAGGCATATTTGTTTATAAATTATATTTGATAAAAAATATGTCTCATCGAGTTAACAGATCGGTGAAGGTCGATCTTCAACGGCTCTTAGACCATAAGTTTTCGCGTAACTAATAAATAACTAATTGCTTACCTAATACTTATGTACCTATAAAAACATATTTTGTCGAATAATGCCGATGACATTGACTGACCACATACCTACCTACCTAAAAACGAAAACGTAAAATCCAAGTAGATAAGTAAGTACAAAGTCCAACCATTTGATTCTTTGGCTTACCGTAGAACGTTTTCACAGTAGGTAAGTAGGTATTCTAATTTTCCTTGTCGTGACATTTGCTGTGAAAGGGTTCCATGGTGGGTCACGAATCAAATGGTGCGATTGTACATTAACTAACTCAGTTCAATTCAATGTCAGTGGACCTAACTAACCACAACCCTCTAGTATAAAAAAAAGAATATCGTCTAGTGTCTGGTTGACTTAGATGTGATGTGTCTAGTTTGATTTTTAGTTCAACTTTATAACGATAATAATAAATCATGGGACAATTGATACTAATAAAATAGTCCCAAACTAAGCAAAGCTTGTGGGTATAGACAACGGATTAAATTACTTACATATATAGATAAACTCCTGTTTTTAGTATTTGTTGTTATAGCGGTAACAGAAATACATCAGCTGTAAAAATTTCAACTGTCTAGCTATCATGGTTAATTAGATACAGCCTGGTGACAGACGACAGACAGACAGACAGCCCGACAGACGGACAGCGGAGTGTTAGTAACAGGGTCCCTTTTACCCTTTAGGTGTGAAACCCAAAAATGTAAAGGGTCCTACACTTTTTGAAAATGCCCAAAAACAGTAAGCTCCTGAAATCACGGATTATCTTATTGGTTTCCTTGGGGCCTAGCCTAGTCTACTTCGTTGACCATAAAAAAGCTCACCTGCATTTTCTGTGAAGTTTTATGGATAGGGTTTAAACAATTATTGTTCAAAAAGCTTGACAATATGTAGAAGCTGTTACCTCTAGAAAAAGTTGAAATCCAATGTTAGGAAGACAATGGCTTTACCTTAGCTTATCGTAAAAATAATTTTAAGTTAGCCGAAACAAAGAAAACATTTTTTAAAATTGCTTATTAGATGTCCCACTACTGGGAAAAGGTCTGCCCTTTTTCTTTCCACCCGTATCTATCCGTTCGCAAAATCTTGCTAAACTGTGTCAAATGGTCCAAATCATACCACTAAATAAATATACATCCGTTTTGTTTGCCCCCCCCCCCCCCTGCTTTGGTGCCCCTCGTTTGGAACCCAATCGGTGGCGATCAAATAAATAATTAAATTAAATGTGTATATCATAGACTCCAAACTGGAAACTACGTTAATCGGTCCTCACAAGTAATTTAAGGACTGTATAGATCAATTTACCAATATTATTTTTCCCCAATATTTTTATTCCCATTCGCATTTTCCCCAAATGCTTTTTTCCCACTATGATTTTTTTTAGGTAGGTTTAGGTTACGTTAAGTTTGCAGCGGCCCGCGAGGTCGACACTCTTTCCGTGTCGATTCAAATTGGAAAAAATACACTACTGTGAAAATAAGCTTCAGTAAAAAATCATAGTGGGAAAAAATCATTTGGGGAAAAATGCGAATGGAAATAAAAATATTGGGGAAAAATAATATTGGTAAATTGATCTATACAGTCAATTGAGATAGGTACCTGCCTATTTTATTATTAAACACGAAAAGCGACAACAACTCGTCTACGAGCAAGAACCGACTTTAAGATGACGAATAGCTATAACGGGCAGGGCAACCGATAATGTCTTCCTCAACCTTTACATTGGCAGAATCATCGATAGTATCGATGGAGCTTAAGTATATTTTTAAAAATCGATTTTAAGATGAAGAAACTTTTCATTCCGCGACTGCACAATATACATAGGTTTATTTAATACTGCACCTGACAAAATAGAGGTATGCAACTGGACGAACTTCACGAAGTAATATAGATAGGGTAGATAACACCAGTAAAAATATACTTTATTTTAGACATGATTTTTCAATTAACTGCTTAATAAATTAGATTTGTAGCTGGCGCAAAACAAATAAACAGTCGATTGGGATGGCACACAAAGTGACGAGATATCTAGCTTTTGCCCAGCCGCGAGCCACACAGAAGAGACTTGGGACGGGGGCGCGTCGCAGTCCGCGTCGATTGTTCACAGGCCGCGTCTCCGCCCCGTCTCTTCCGTCTGTTTTGGATCGCGACACCTCTATTCATTTAATATGAAAACTGATTTAAGAGGGTACGATGTGCATCATTTCTCCATACAAACGTAGTCCCCTGTTTCCTCCCTGGATAATGGCTTTAGAGCCAAATCGTTTTTACTGTGTAATCTGTATCTACCACAGCTATGCCCATATGATTCGTTTTTTTCCATATTTCAATTAACATAAGAAATATGAGCTTTCAAAAACTGAAAAAATTGCCCAATTTCAACGTCATTTTCAGACACTCATCAGAAAAGAATCCCTTCTATAAAAAAAAAAGGAAAACATAGGGGCATAGCTAAATCTGTCCTCTAATTATTTATGAAAAAAATAAATTTATTGGCCCAGTTTTCGAGAAGAAAACAGGGGACTACGAAATGCTGTTTTGATCAATTTTACGCGCCTATTAACGGTCTGAGCTGCAGTTGTCCCGCTCTCGCTGTACTGACACGGAGGGGTTCGGGCGAGACAGCGACATTTCATTAAAACACCTATTTCTCAAAATTCTCTCAGCCATCGTACCCTCTTAAGGGGCGCCGCGACTACGACGCGCCACCGTCCTACGTCTCTTCTGTGTGGCTTGCGCGTTACTAAATCTTTGGGAAAATCGTGTTTTGTCCGCTAAAAAGTTTAGGTAAGTAAATCAGTTGTTTGGTGGTGTCATCCCTGTAGTCATCGTCATAATTTCAGCCGAAAGACGCCCACTGCCGAACATAAGCCTCCCCTAATGTCTGCCAAACAGACCGGTTCTGCGCTACCGCATCCAACGCGTTCCCGTTAAATCAGGTCGACGCTCAATCTTGTTGTAGGCCTACCTACACTGCGTCTTCTGGTCCCTATATCACCAATAATTAAAGAATAATGTTAGTTATGTTATGTTATTTGTAAAAGCGAACTCAACAAACTTCACTCCATTATCGTTCCATTTCCATCTCAGCTGACCTCTAATCGGTCAAATACGTTCAAATATATCCAGTGCCAACCATCTGTCAACACGTGGCCAATGCTGGTCGCTGTTGCTCGTTGACCCGATAAGAAGTGTTTGAGTTTCGGTTATGGATTTAGATAGAGATAGGGAAGAGATTCAATAAATCCGGAATAGTTCGACGCCCTTTCGAAGACGGGGTTTTAGTCACCTCGATTTTTGCCGGACATAACAAAGAACTCAAACCCGACTTCTGTCTTTTGTTATTGATCTATTGTTAGTCTTAGCTACTTACTCAACCACTGGCTACCAGCTTCAGACATGTCAATCAAAACCACGGCCGGTGTAATGTGATCGAAATAAGGGAACGGGTCATACACATTTTTTTTAGTCAAGTCGGTATTGGGTGGGATGCCCGTTTAAATAAATCTTAAGTTTGCTGGCTCGGAGTCGCTAATTTTATGTCCACAGGAGAGACAACTTTTATTTCTTACGCTGTGTATGACCCGAATACATGTGTGTAGTTAGTAAATAACGTACAGGTCGATTCACAAGAGCTAGCACAAATGGATTGAACGAAAGTAATGCCATTTTGACCCTTTGGTAGGAAAATGACTGATGCAAGTCATTTTCATATTTGTGTGAAGTGTATTCAAATAGGTAACACATAGATACTTTCATTCACTCATTCGATCCATTCGTGCCAACTCTTGTGAATCGACCTGTATTGAAAAAGTTTGAAAAATTAAGTAAATATCAATCAAAGCTTTTCTGGCTTTCTGGTAGCTTTGTTTGACGACGTAATCATACCAAGATTGGTATGAAGTATCTTTTTGTATTTTTATCTTTCAACTCCATTTTTTTTTTGTTTTTTTTTCGTGTCTATATGTCGACCAGTTGTGGTGTAGGGGTAAAAGCACGCAGCACGGTATGCTGAGGAAGGACCCGGGGTCGATTCCCGGAGCTGGTCTTTTTCTGTGTTTTTTTTCTGTGCATCCATGTTTCAGTTCGTGGTTTACTAATGTTTCGCAAATTACGTTTCCCAAACTGATTCATTTGGCAAATGTTTCATTTCCCAAATGTTTATTTTTCTGAAACTGTAAACTTTTCAGGATTGTTATAAAACAAACCTAACCTAACCTAACATAACCTACAGAATAGTCCTGAAATATATCCTGAATAGTTTACAGTTTCAGAAAAAATAAACATTTGGGAAATGAAACATTTGCCAAATGAATCAGTGTGGGAAACGTAATTTGCCAAACGAAAGTACACCGGATGTACCTAATAGATATTTGTTAGTAAACTCCAGACTGCTCTCTGTCTGCGCGCGCTCTGAAAATGTGACGGATTCCGATGAAATTTGGCACACTGATAGTTTATAACCTGGATTAACTTATAGGATACTTTTCATCCCGTAAAATTGCACAGTTTTCGCGGGAAAGCCATAAACGAATTCTTCGCAGACGGAGTCGCGGGCAACAGCCAGTACGATATAATTCAACGGTATTTACCTATGACCTTTGAATTTCTCTATCTAGCAAAAATTTTATTTGTAAAACTACCTAGTTCGACTAACTTTGGACCCGAATTTACGCACGTTGTACTTAATGACTTTTGAAATTACGAGTAAAATTACGTTATGAAATGAAATCACTATTTCAATGAATCTAACTTTCAGGCAACTTTGTGCGTACTTACTTAATAATGGTAAATATTTTAAAGATATTGTGATGTGATGAATACCAAAACCCCAAAAACTTAGCGAAAAACAATCTTAATAGACATTCACAATAAAGAATAATCATTCGCCCTGACATTAATTGATATTCGATAACAATTAGATAAGATAAAGCTTTGTCTGAAAGAAGAGATATTTTCTTATGAAAAAACAGAAACGATGACATCAATAGGGATTGAAGTTGATATATTCATGTATATTCATCATTTCTAATGCGATCCCGCAGAGATACTCCGAAAATAGCCCTCTCCACGTTATTTTTAAATGATTGCAATTGGTAAGAATCTGTTCGCTAGGGTTACGTATCAAAATATCTAAAATTAAAAAACCTAACGTAAAATAACCTACATTCAAAATACCTAAAATCTAAATACCTAATGATTTTATATACCTAAGCAACTAACACCTACCTTCGAATTACCTAAGTTTAAAATACCTAATGGAGTAAATGTCTAATGTTTAAAATATCAACAGCTATGACACCTAAGTTTGATACACCAACATTTGAAATACCAAATGGTCAAAATACCTAAATGAAGCGAACATCGCTTAATTTTCGGCGAGCGAGCGAAGCGAGCGAGCAAGACGGTTCGGGGCGGAAGCGACTCGGAATGGTTAGGTTCAAAGGCTAATGCGGGAGCGTAGCGGAGCGAAGCTCCCGCATTAGCCTTTGGTGTTAGTTATTTTTTTATTACCACGTGAAAAATCTAATTTGTTTGATAAAATTTGGTATATGATTTACATTTAGGTACATTTCATAATGTTAAAGACAAAAATACCTAATGGAAATAATCATTTTCTGCGCTGTTACAAAAAAAATACCTAACATCGAAGGCTAAGGCGGGAGCTACGCTACGCTTCGCTCCCGCCTTAGCCTTCTGAACCTAACCTATCCGAGTCGCTTCTGCCTTAAAAAGTCTTGCTCGCTCGCTTCGCTCGCTCGCTGCCAGCGAGATACCGGTTGAGATATACGAAAGCTTTCGGTATTTTGAATATAAGTGAAAAAATCATTAGGTATTTAGATTTTAGGTATTTTGGACGTAGGTTATTTTACGTTAGGTTTTTTAATTTTAGACATTGCAATACGTAGGCATTTTAAGCTTTCGGTATTTTGAATATAAGTTAAAAAATCATTAGGTATTTAGATTTTAGGTATTTTGAACGTAGGTTATTTTACGTTAGGTTTTTTAATTTTAGTTATTTTGATACGTAACCGTTCGCTAGGCCGTTGATTAGTATAGTATAAATCTTCCCAGGTGAATTTTTCGTTTCGAGCCATTACATTAAATTTGAACCTTAATACTATGACGATACCGTTTGTTTTGAAAGATAAGGGCTCGAAGCGAAAAATTCACCTGGGAAGATTTATACTATACTATCAACGGCCTAGCGAACAGATTCTTACCAATTGCAATCATTTAAAAATAACGTGGAGAGGACTATGCTCGGAGTATCTCTGCGGGATCGCATTAGAATGATGAAATCCGCGCAAGAACTAAAGTCACCGACATAGCTCGAAGAATCGCCAGACTCAAGTGGCAGTGGGCAGGTCACATCGCTCGTAGAACTGGTGGCTGATGGGGCAAAAAGGTTCTCGAGTGGCGTCCACGGACCGAAAGACGCAGTCTAGGTAGGCCTCCAACAAGATGGAGCGACGACCTGGTTCAGGTTAGGTTAGGTTAATTTGGCACGGGGCCGATCTGTTTGGCGAGCCTTGGAGGAGGCCTGTGTTCAGCAGTGGACGTCTTTCGGCTGACACGTTTGTTGTATGGGCCCTTCTCCTAAATAATTGTTTTATTTTAATTTAATTATTTATTTTTAAAGTGAATATATAACTGAATATTCTGTGAAAATTTCAAACGTCTACCTGTTGCCGTTATCAATATCGAGCAAAAACGAGAAAAAAAATCACGTTTGTTGTAGGTATTGGAGTTGGAGCCCCCTTAAGTATTTATTTTATTCTGTTTTTTTAGTCTTTGTTGTTATAGCAGCAATCGAAATACATTATCTGTGAAAATTTCAACTGTCTAGCTATCACGGTTCATGTGATACAGCTTGGTGACAGACGGACGGACAGCGAAGTCTCAGTAATAGGGTCCCGTTTTTACCCTTTGGGTAGGAACCCTAAAAATACATATTTAGAACATACTTATAACAATCTTTAGAGTGCGAGCACTCTAAATATTTTTTATTTTTTTATTTATCTTTTGAGTGTTTTTATTTATAGTTTTCTAAATATTAAAATTGGATGGATTTGAAAGTAATTTTTGTAATATTGGTGATAAACATACATTTGTGCAAGTAATTATTATCTAAGATGACCGTTATTGAACAAACAACAGGACTAAATCTTATCAGTCCGCTTTGTCAGAGTACAGTCCCCATATCTCCAGTACTTATTTACTTATTATTGATACTGATCAAGGTTAGGCTGGAACGAGAAACCGTTATCGGAGCTACAGAACTAATAAAGAGTAAGTACTAGAAATGTTACGTCACGCACCTTTAGGACGATACTGACCCAATAAGAATAAAATTCTCGTTTCAAAATTGAACTTAATGCGCAAAACAACAGGTTTACTTTTAAAATGAGAATAATTCCTATGGGTCAGTAATAGCAAGGATGATATAGACTGGATTGGCAGTCGCCATAGTACGGATCGGCCGCGGTTTTTGTAGTTCGATTATTAAATCTAGATGGCGCTGAAATATAGCCAGAGGCTTTGAAGGCAAAACAATAAGACTACAGATGTTTCATATTACTACAAATGTATTATTTTTCAAAAATATTGCATAATAATACATTTGCAGTGATTTGAAATATCTGTAGTCTTATTGTTTTGCCTTCAACGCCTCTGGCTATATTTCAGCGCCATCTAGATTTAATAATCGAACTACAAAAACCGCGGCCGAACCGTACTATGTCGACTGCCAATCCAGTCTATATCATCCTTGGTAATAGTCAGTATCGTCCTGAAGGTGCGCGTCATGTTATGTTGTCTCCTCGTGACCACTGCCGCTGCAGTGTGGCCTGAATGTAGAGGTAATTTTAGCAATATATCGTTGTGATTAAGGCGTAAGCCACACAGAAGAGACGTGGGACGGTTGTGCGTCGCAGGCGCGGCGCCCTTTGAATCGTTTTCATACTAAACGTATAGAAGCGTCGCGATCCAAAGCAGACAGAAGAGACGGGGCGGAGACGCGGCCTGCGAACAAACGACGAGGACTGCGACACGCCCCCGTCCCACGTCTCTTCTGTGTGGCTTGCGCTTAAGTCGTCTTAGCCTAGTTGTTTGCCACATGGTCTCTCAAGCACATGGTCGTGGGTTCGAGCCTCGCACCTATGAGTTTTTCAAAATTTATGTGCAAAATTACATTTCAATTTTACCATGAGGAAACATCGTGAGGAGACGTGCACACAACTGCGCAGAAATTCAGTGATGTGGGTGAATGCCCAAGCCCTCTCATTCTGAGAGGATGCCTGTGCCATACAATGGCACTTACACAGGCTGGGATGATGATGGTGAATAAGTCGCGGGCGAGATCATCGTCACTTTTTCTCCTCTTCTAAATTACGAATCTCACTAGAGAAGTAACTCTCTATGACAGACAAGCAATAAACTCGCATACCGAATCGGGTTAATGAATAAGTGCATGGTTTTTCGGCCAAATAGTCGCATTATTTATGGCGTCGCTTAAGCTCTAACACCACGTAGGTATGTCAAAAATAGTCACTTTCAAGAGAGTGAAAAGACTGAATAAATTTGAACAGAAATGGCGAAGGCATCAAAATGTCGTAACCGCCAAAAAATTACTTACGGTACGTGGTGTTAAAACTTAAGTGACAAAGGTAGTTATCGGAGATATCCGTTTGGAAAAAACGCTCAGCTGAAGTTTGAACACATATAAATGTATATATCTAAGTAGAGTTCTTTTGGCAATACATACAGATAAGGTATATAATCTTGCCCGGTCTTTATACTACAAAATCTATTCATACATATAAAAAGAAAAGTTCTGACTGATTTACCCACTGTCTTATTCACTAACTCACTCACTCACTGACTTACTGTCTAACTGACTGACAACTGAGAGCTGAAATTCTGCATAGAGGTTGCTTTAATCCTACTAATATAATAAACGCGAAAGTTTGTAAGAATGTATGTATGTATGGATGGATGTTTGTTACTCTTTCACGCTAAAACGGTTTGACTGATTCTGATGAAATTTGGCACACAGATAGTTTATAATCCGGATTAACATATATATACTTTTTATCCCGGAAAATTGCATAGTTCCCGAGGGATAGCGATAAACGAATTCTTCGCAGGAATTGCAAAACCGCTAGAGTTACACATATGTAATGTATGATGGAAATGTTTATCTTAAATAGTCCTACAAAAAAAACCCACCACAGTATATATCTTTCGAAATTCCCACGGGATAGGGAAATATCTAAACTTTCTTTGTTTTTTTGTTTATAGCAGAATCTCTGAAACTATTGAGCCAATTTTTAAATTTTTTTCACCATTAGAAAGTTACACTGTTCTTAATTGACATAAGTTACTTTTTATGCGGGAAAATTCAAAATTCCCACGGGATAGAAATAAATTATTTCAATTTCGTAGCTGATTTTAATAATTCTTACATATTATGTGATATGAATATCCCCGATTAACAAAAGCTACTTTTTTTCGGGTAAATACAAAATTCCCACGGGAAAGAAAAAACTGAATTCAACTTCGGGGCTGATTTTGAAAATTCTTTCAACAATAGAAAGCTACAACTATTCCTGATTGGTAAAGACTACTCTTCTTCGGGAAAATGAAAATTCCCGTGGGATAGAAATAAGTGAATTCAACTTCGGGGCTGATTTAAAAAATTCTTTTACCAATAGTAAACTACAGTATCCCTTATTTACATAGGGTACTTTTTCCGGGATAATAAAATATTCCCGCGGGATAGAAATAAGTAAATTCAACATCGGCACTGATTTTAAAAATTCTTTCATATGATATGATATGACTATCCCCAATTGACATAGACTACTTTTTCTTCAGGAAAATGCAAAATTCCCACGGGATAGAAAAAACTGAATTCAACTTCGGGGCTGATTTTGAAAATTCTTTCACCAATAGAAAGCTACACTATTACTGATTGGTATAGACTACTCTTCTTCGGGAAAATGCAAAATTCCCGCAGGATAGAAGTAAGTCAATCCAAATTTGTGGCTCATTTAAAAAATTCTTTCAGTAATAGTATGCTACAGTATCCCTGATTGACACAGGTTACTTTTCTACGGGAAAATACTAAATTCCCACGGGATAGAAATAAGTGAATTGAATATAAGGGCTGATTGTTAAAATGATTTACTAATAATAAAAAGCTACGATGTCTCTGATTTTCAAAAAAGGTCCAAAAAGGAATTTCTATCCCGCGGAAACTTTACTTTGCACTTTCCGGGATAAAAAAAAGCCTGTTTCAATCAGGCACAGGCCTCCTCCCAGAACGAGAGGACTTGGGCAGTAAGATTTGGGAACTTCACACCCACCATTGAATTTCTTCTCAGGTGTGTGCAGCTTTCCTCGCGATGTTTTCCTTCAATATAAAGCTCATGGTAAACTTCAAACGTAATTTACCACATGAATTCGGAAAAACTCAGAGGTGCAAGCCTGGGCTCAAACTCACGACCCTTTGCTTAAGAGTCCATAGGTCTGACCACTAGGGCACCACTTATTTCTATTCCACGGGAACTTTTCATTTTCCTGGCATTATCCTATGTGTTAATCCATGTAATAAACTACCTGTGTGCCAATTTTCATCCAAACAACTAACGTTATTGTCTTCGCGTACGAAGTCGCGGGCAAAAGCTAGTGCCTTTATAAATTTAGCCATGGAATACGGGCGGATTTGTTGAAAATCCCAAAGGATAGGGAATGGGACTTTTATGTTCAATTCAACGAGACCCTACCAAACCTACCCTCTTCAAATTGGGCATACATACATATAGGTAAAATATGAAATTCAGGATTTTTGTAAATTTCCACGGATAAAGAAAAAACAGGATTTACTTAAGTATAAATATATTCACTAATTCAAATCGATGATAATGATGATGGTGGATTTTAAGATGTTCTTTTGCCGAACTTTTGTTTAATTAAATGAAAAAGATGAAAAAGCTACTTATACCACAAATTTGAATTCTGCGCCGAAGGAGTAAAGTAAAAGAAAGAAATATAACCATGTCACCTGGCTAAGCGATAATAGATTTTTCAAAAATATCCAATTCTAACAACGATATGGTTATGTGACTTTATTATCAGATTATCGCTTAACTAAGTGATAGTTTAAAACATTAAATTATTATTATTTTAAGTTTAATGATATATGGCGCTTCAGCGATTTTACCTTTCCACTGTCGAATTATTAATTGAGGTTGCAGTCTAGTTACAATACGTTTACTTTTAGTTTACCACTGACAGATTGCTTGCCTTAATTTCATTTCCAACTTTAACACCATACAAATAAAGTAGTTATTACAAAATCTGCAAACGTGGGTAACAGTATTCTAAAATTGGCTTTATTTGTAGGTCGTTAAAGTTGAATATGAAATGAAGGCAAACCAAACCATCTGTCAGTGGTAAACTTTATGTAATTTTACTGTAACTATCGTGTGGTTTGTTACCATCGAACATCACATTTCCTTGTCAGTATCAGTTACTGTTTTAGCCAGAAATACTCACAAATACAAATAGGAAAAACCGAAATTATTTTGGACATGATTTCTGGCTAATGTTGTGCAATATTACAGTGCGTCAAATGTGGCCTACATGATAAGGAAAAATTTAATATGTGGTCAATTAGTTTAATGTATTGGCTAAGGAATGAAAGAAAATATCGTAAATAGTTATTCAGTTTACATAATATTTAAATTTATTGAAATTACTATTACTTAAACCGTCTGTTATGAAAACGACGAAGTAAAAAAACTGTTCTATATCGGGTGGTCGAATATCAATTAGATCTAACAATATACTGTTTTAATCTTTCGTAATTTTCACTCATTATTATTATACTAAACGGGAATTAGTATAGTAATTAAGACCTAACAATATTATACATTTAGGGGCTGTTTCACCACCCATTAATTAATTTTAACTGACGGATAAATGTGATGCCGTCTCCGTCTATTCGAACAAAACAAACAGAGACGGCATCACATTTATCCGTCAAATAAATTTGATCAATGGATGGTGAAACAGGGGGTAAGTCTTTTAGTAATAAAAATGTAGTAAAACTGCTTTAGGACAAAAATACGTATGCAAAAAAAGAGGTATGCCATTCAGTATTATACCAAATAACTTTGACCAAAAAAAATTTGCACAAAATTGGTAATAATTGGTAATAACGGGCTAATTTCCGCAACTCGTCGTCTTCTACGCGCCTATTTTGCGTAACTGGCTGTAGACACTATTCATGCCAGCCCAACTCCTTAAGGAAGCCTAGCAGACCCTTCACGTTGCCGACGACTTCCTGGAGCGACCTCGGTGTCCCGAGGTGCAGTGCCCTGTAGCTCGCCACACTAGCGCACTCCAGCAGGACGTGTGAGGCCGTTTCTTCTGCCTCCATGCACGCTCTGCATAGGGGGCTGTCTGTAACACCTAAATTGTGTAAGTGTTTGTTAAGCAAGGCATGTCCAGTCAAAGCCCCGACCAGTAGTCGGAGCTGAGTTCTTCCATAACCGCGAAGTTTGCGGGATAATCCAGGGTTGATCTTCGGAAGAGCTTCTCTGGTCTGCCTGCAGGTTACTAGGTTTGTCCAATATTCTTGGTGCATTACCTTGGTGTTGTGGCGCAGCTGGCCGCGCAACCATCCGAAAGGCAGGGGCAGAATGGGTTCAGGTCCATAGACTCTCAACTCCGATCCCTCCCGTCGCCAGTCGATCGGCCGCATCGTTGCCTCGCGATCCACTGTGACCCTTTATCCATTGAAGGGTAATGGTGTTTGTTTCACTTACCTTCGTCAGAGCTCGATGGCACTCGTATATTAGCCCCGATGTCATAGTGTTACAATGTGCAGGGCACCCAGTAAACGTCGTTGAGATTTCGTCGTCTGCCGCAGGCTTTGACCCAAAACACTGGCCGTATTAAGGTCGATTCATATCTACAGACACCGAGCGTGTCCGACACGTGCCGTGGCAGACAAAATAAAATTCTCCTATTTATACAGTGTCTATTAACGATTTCATATCTATCGTAACATGGCCGCGCAGACACCTACAGACACGGGCCATGCCCGGCCAGTATGCGCGGAAACAATATTTTGTCGGTGTCTGATACGGCACGTGTTTGACAAGCTCAACGTCTGTAGATATAAATCAACCTTTACCTTTTTTAAGTACCTACTATTCCTTCCATCGGTACCTATTAAGAAAATACATTACGATAGTGGAAAGGTAAAATTTTACCTTAGTGAAAAGATTTAAAAGCGCTAAAGCGTCATATATGGTATATGACGCTTTAGCGATGTTACCTTTCCACCGTCGATATTTAACATCAAGTCTGCGTTCTGTGGGAATTTTGCTTCTACCTGGGAAAAAAATGGGTAGCCTATATCAATTCAAAATAATGTAGCTTTCTATTACAGAAAGAATTTTAAAAATCGATTTAGTAGTTTTAGATATATTACTTTACTCCCCAAATACAAACAAATGGAGTTCAAAAAGTTGGAAATTTAACACCGGTTCTTAAACTTAGTAACATTCCGGTCCTACACAAGTTCACACAGATAACCATAGGTATATTTTGTTTGGGTAATTTTCGAGTTACAGCGGAACTTTCCAGACAGTCATTTTTTATGGTTTTACTGTGATTAACACACTCCAATTTTCTGAACTCCATTCAAGTATATAATTTAAATAAAATGATATCTAAAAAGATATTTTTGGAAGCGTAGCAGTCTATCTATTAGGTACGTACCAAAATTGCTTAGTTCGATTGCTCGCCATTGTTTGTTCTCGATTCCCGCCAAATTGCGGAAACCGTTGGAAATTCATTCACGAGCTCTAGCGTTTACAAACATGGCCGCCAACGGAAAAAATAGTTAGACGGGACGTTCGGGCGGCAAGTTTACAAAATATAGACAAGCCAAATCCTTTACAACAATAGATGTCAAACATCTTCACTATTATGCTTCAGCTTCAACGGATTGATAAATAAGATGGTGTTTGAGATACTGTAAAGAGGAAATAGGGCCAGAAAATTTTTGGAAAACATTGACTAATTCACTAAAAAGTTCTGATTATTCTCATGATTTTTTTATAAATATTGTACTGATTTTGAACGAATTGTTTAATTCGTGTCATGGTTGAACTTTATTATTGTTGCTCTGAATACTTCGTAAAATCGACGCCAGGATAAAGTGGCTTAGTCATTTAATAATTCATTGCAATTTACGTAATACTTATGCCTTTTAAATGTAATTGAAATTAATTTACTCATTCGATAATACAGTCGTTTATATCGATTTGGTTTCTTATTTTATTACTAGATATTGCCCGCGACTCCGTTTGCGAATAATAGGGGTATAAAAAATAGCCTACGACCTACTGAATATAGACATAAAGGTTTCATAAAAATCAATCAAGCCGTTTCGGAGAAGTTCGATAACAATAAACACCGTGGCACGAGATTTTTATATATTAGAGAGATTAACTGTTATTTTTATATACCTATGATATTAAATATTTTTATTATGTAACTGAACTTTATTAAAACGTTTATTTTTTATCGTACTTTAAAAAAAATACTGGTATCAAGGAACAAAATTAGGCAGTTGTCGTATTTTATATATTTGAAAGTTAATTTTTGCGTAACTAAATGCAGTTACGGGAGCTGTTATCGAGAAAATAAATGATTGAAAATACTATAGAGCGACTAGGCTGTTACTGAACCAGTGAGATACACCTTCGCCCTCAAAAAAAAATTTTAATTATTTTAAGTTGACATCGACCAAATTGCCTAATCGATTAGGCAATTTGGTCGATGTTAACTATAAGAAAATAAATGCTATAGGTACATATTTTTTATATGGCAGAATAGTAATAACTTCAGCATTTTCCAGGAGTTCTTGAGAAAAAGGATCTTGATTGAAAGACGGACCGACGGACAACAAAGTGATCCTAATCCATTTAGAAGTGAACGAAATTAAAAAAAAAAAAATCTGTTTATTGCAAATTAGTGTTACAAAATTTTTTTCTTATACTTAGAATCTTTAATTACTTAAGACTTTTATAACTAACGAATGCGCCCCTACGTTTGTAATGAAAACCAGGAACTCATAAAAAGACAATTGCGATTTATTCTCCAATGAAAGTGAAAGAAAGTCGTATACTTGCCCGATACATCATCCTCACGCGACTAGACGGAAGCGTGAGCGCGAAATAGAATCTTAACTTTTTTCTTAGCGATCGTGATTGCTGGCTAGAAATTCCTACCGTCCAGTGTCAGTTACCGCTGAGCGTTTTTCTGCACTATATAGTAATTGGTTGTTTGAATGTATGTTTAGACTAGAGGAACAATACAGTAGAAATTAAATGAGGGTACCATTTGTCTAGTGATTGACATCATGGTAATTTCTTTGGAATATCATGTTTTCTTTGTTTAGGCTAAGAGGAAAGACCTTGTTGTAAAAGGTGAAACATATAGAGGTGTCAGTAAGTTTAAGTATCTCGGGTGTACGGTCACCGACACTAACCAAAGGGAGGACGAAATCGACATCCGTATAGTCAATGCGCTAAGATGTACAGCAGCCCTCCACAAAGTACTGGTGTCCAAGTTGATAAGCAAGACTACAAAAATCCGCGTTTACAATACAGTCATTAGGCCGATTCTTTTGTACGGGTGTGAAACTTGGACTCTAACGTTGAAGGAGGAAAACAAACTCTTGGTTGCGGAACGTAAGATTTTGCGAAAGATTCTGGGTCCAACAAGGGACGATGACGGAAATTGGAGGCGAAGTATCAACCGGGAAATAGAGGAGCTAGTGTCTGAGCCGAATATCATCGGGGAAATAAAAGCTGCCCGACTTCGATGGCTGGGGCATGTGGAAAGAATGGGAGAGGATCGAGCTGCCAAAAGAGTGTATCTTGAGAGAGAGATGAGAGAGGAAGATGTTTATTTACACATATTCGATACAAACATAGAAAAAAAATACATTTGACAGGAAATTTACAAATAAAAAAAATATATCGAATAGTATAAATTGGGCCCCACTCAGCATAATGTTGTGGCAAGCCACAACGCTGTTTTTCAGTGGGACCCATTTAAAAACTAAACACAAAAACATACACACTGTGACGACACGAACGCCAGCGAATAGTACCGTAAAAACTTACAACTTTGCCGACCAAATGGTTGGTTGCCAACGGATGGTTGCCCGAATCTTGGGCGACCATCCGGACGGCGTCCGGTGGGTCGACCAAGATACCGCTGGAAAGATGAAGTGGCTAAGGATCTGAAAGAGCTGGACGTGTCCGATTGGTCAGACTTGGCACAGAGCAGGAAAGAATGGCGCACTTTGATGTCGGAGGCCAAGATCCACTTCAGGTCGTTGAGCCAGCGAAAGTAAATAAATATCATGTTTTCTTCAACATATTTTTTGCGAGCAACAGTTTGATAAAAAAAATGCAAAAACGTGAGTAAGTCAACAATTTACATATGTTTTATTTTTTCTGTTTGTTTTAATTTTAATGTACTTAATTCTTTTTGAACAGTTAAACAATCAATGCTCGCTAAAACAAAAAATTACAAATGTCAGGCCTAAACTTCCTAATAAAAAAGAAAATTCAATCAGCACTTATTGTATTTTTTAATGCATCTACGTAGGACAAGCCTAGTATGCACTGCAATTACACCAGTCAACATGTGAGATGATTAAGTGGCGTGTGCCGTAGATTCTATTGTGTCATAATACTCATAATAGTCATAATCGTTAGCAAAGATAATGAGTGCCACGACTTAAACCATTTTGTCTTAATTAACGCTTTTCTGTGAGAACTTAGAAATATAAAAGTATATTGTACAGCAAGTGCATAAAATGCACCAGTGCACAATACTTTTCTCGAGCCGTAGGCGAGGGTTGATAGTAAAATCTAGTTCGGGTTAAATGAGTTTTATGAACTATGCTTTTCACTTCGATTGTGATGAAAATAAACAGCAAAATTGCAAAAAAAAACTTACAAATGTTTATTTTTCATGCATGATTGCTTTTATTAATTTAATTATGTAAAACATGAATTGCGAAATAAACAAAATTAAATAAAAAAGTTTTATTAACTTCTATTATTGGCTCACCTGATCGTCTTGGTCTTAGACGAAGATTTTACTTTATGCACTAGAGCATAAACAGCCATTTTATGCAGCATACACCACGTACAAACACAACTTCACCTGCGTCGAAATTCAGTGATGTGTGTGAAGTTCCCGATCCGCACTGGACCCGCAAGGGAGCTACGACCCACGACTGCGACCTCTGAGAAGAGGCCAGTGCTCTTCAGTGGGTGGGACGTATATTATAGACTGGATGGTGATGATGATGATGATGATGATAGGTACATATAGTTTGAACTACACCCCACAGGTTGAATTTAGAAACAAAACAAATAATATATTCTAAGATCATAGCATAGGTCATCCTGATATATCCCTATCGTATTTGGGCATATATTTGTTTGCGATATCGGCTCTCTTGCCAAGTCAATATTGTCTCTTCATATTGTCAGAGCGGTCAACGAACTCGCGATGCACCGTGCGCGAGAAATCGACGTAATAAATTAATTTAATTTATCCAATGAAATTTAAAGACTTCAATTAATTGCAGATTAAATCAGAAAAATAAATAATTTATCGATTTTTTTCGTTTAGTACATACATTATCTATTTATTTATTTTTATTACATAAAGACAAAAACACTTTACAAAAGTCGCGCTTAATATAGTATACTAGCTGTAGCCCTGCGACTCCGTCCGCGAAGAATAGGGGGGGGGATAAAAAATAGCCTACGGCCTATTCTCAGACCTACCGAGTGTAGAGGAGGAGGACCGTTTCGGAGGAGTTTGGTAACAAACACCGTGACACGAGATTTTTATATATTAGATAGAAAATAGCATTCTCTATAACTCAAATTTAATTGAATATATTTAATTTGAGAGCGCGGACATTTATTGAGTTAATAATACAACGAAATTAAACTGTACTTAACTATTTTTTTATTAGGTACTTTAAATCTTCACCGATCATTTACCTCACGTATTTTAATTTGTAAGTAATTTAAGTTATTGGACTATGGCCATGGGTAATTCTATGCTACGGAATTTTAATATCGAAACAAGTCAACAACTCAAGCATACCTATTTACAATAAAAAAAAAGCCAAACAACTTTCTATCTTAGACTAAACATCTGCCTAGAGAAATATTTCTCTATTGTAGGTATAAAATTATCAGTGGCTCAATCAATCAGTCAGCGCAGTTAATGTACAGTACCCGGCCATAAAGATTGCACACGGTCTTTGAAAAAAGACGTGGCAAATGTCGGATATTTGTAGTCTTTTTCCAAAGACCGATGTGTTACAACACTTAAAAAAACACATCGGTCTTTGAAAAAAGACTGCAAATGTCCGACATTTGCCGAGTCTTTTTTCAAAAACCGTATGCAATCTTTATGGCTGGGTACTCTACTTAAGAGCGTTTTCATTATTATTGTATAGTGACCGGCATGTAAATAGAACCAAAAACCATAATTAAATTACCTCTCGCTCCTTTTACACTAATGTGAACAAGAGGTGAATATGATCTTGTGTTCTACTTACGTGCCGGCAACTATATCCGATATTGGTATCGGTCGCCGATACGGCTTCGGTGCTAGAAATAAAATGTATAATTTCACGTACAGTTACAGCATTTGATGGACCCATCGTTCTTATAGTACTTTTTTCGTTAATTTGTCTTCTTTGAAATTAGGTTTTACGGCCCATCTCGTCTACAGTCTTCGTGCTTTTGGCCCGCAGGTGACTTTGAGTTTGACAATACACCCCATTGGCGTACAGCCAGACTGTAGTTCCCACGCGAGCCCGGTTCGCAGGTGTATGCAGGTTTTAAATGCAATTTCGCACTCCGAAAAACTTAGAGGTGCGTCTTTAACGTGCCTGTTCTGAAAGGGTGCAGTTATTTGTGGACCCGGAATGAAGGACAACATGTACGAACTGATAATTTAGACCCTCATAACAGAAGACGGCAATAACATATATATATATATATATATATATATATATATATATATATATATATATATATATATATGTTATTGCCGTCTTCTGTATATATATATATATATATATATATATATATATATATATATATATATATATATATAGGCCTTTGCGTCTATTACAGACGATTCATGGCGTACCGTGTGGGATACAACGTCTTCTATGGCTATGCAAACCAATGCGAGAGCCACACACTCTACCGCAGGCCCGACAAGAGAAGTTTGCGGAGGTTGTAACCGAGGCACCTTGATGTTGTTTCTGCCTCTTGTCAGCAAGTGTCTTGAACCAGGCCTCATCGCAAAACTTGCGACCCTCCACTACACATTTGCGCCATTCTGGTCGATTGCCCGCGAGCTTTTCCCAAGCCTGGTGGTCTTAAAGCTGGCTATGTCACGTTTGGCGCAGTATTTATAGCGAAGCAATGGCCTCCCAACATCTCTCTTTAACATAAGATAAGATAACATAAGATGGTAAGAATTATCAGTGCCTTAAGATGAAAGTCTTTAACCAGTGAGTGTTGCCTGTGATGACATATGAATCCGAGACATGTTGGTCATGGTGCTTCACTATAGACCTAATGAGTAGGCTCAGAGTCGGTTAGCGAGCTATTAGTCTAGTCAACAAGGTGCTTTTTAGGGCAATTTTTTTTTAATTCTTCGTAATAATGATCGTGGTGTCAATCGATTCGGAATAGCATGTAAGTAGTTGATTTTTGAAAAAATTAAGTGCCGCTCGCAAAAAATTCAAAAGTTAAAAATGGGGTTTGGTTTTTCGCAAATGTCTCAAAAACTATTTGATATTTTTCAGTTTCGAAAAAAGATTCATAAGGATGAGAAAATTTCCACAAAAAATTCTAACTCCCGGAATTTTAATTTTCCCAGCGGGTTGAAGATACGCCCGAAAACGGGTACTCTGGCTTGCTCATATATAGGTGTATAACTGTATATTCTTTATGAGATACTAGCTTTTGCCCGCGACTTCGTACGCGAAGACAATAACGTTAGTTGTTTGGATGAAAATTGGCACACAGGTAGTTTATTACATGGATTAACACATAGGATAATGCCAGGAAAATGAAAAGTTCCCGTGGAATAGGAATAAGTGGTGCCCTAGTGGTCAGACCTATGGACTCTTAAGCAAAGGGTCGTGAGTTTGAGCCCAGGCTTGCACCTCTGAGTTTTTCCGAATTCATGTGGTAAATTACGTTTGAAGTTTACCATGAGCTTTATATTGAAGGAAAACATCGCGAGGAAAGCTGCACACACCTGAGAAGAAATTCAATGGTGGGTGTGAAGTTCCCAAATCTTACTGCCCAAGTCCTCTCGTTCTGGGAGGAGGCCTGTGCCTGATTGAAACAGGCTTTTTTTTATCCCGGAAAGTGCAAAGTAAAGTTTCCGCGGGATAGAAATTCCTTTTTGGACCTTTTTTGAAAATCAGAGACATCGTAGCTTTTTATTATTAGTAAATCATTTTAACAATCAGCCCTTATATTCAATTCACTTATTTCTATCCCGTGGGAATTTAGTATTTTCCCGTAGAAAAGTAACCTGTGTCAATCAGGGATACTGTAGCATACTATTAGTGAAAGAATTTTTTAAATGAGCCACAAATTTGGATTGACTTACTTCTATCCTGCGGGAATTTTGCATTTTCCCGAAGAAGAGTAGTCTATACCAATCAGTAATAGTGTAGCTTTCTATTGGTGAAAGAATTTTCAAAATCAGCCCCGAAGTTGAATTCAGTTTTTTCTATCCCGTGGGAATTTTGCATTTTCCTGAAGAAAAAGTAGCCTATGTCAATTGGGGATAGTCATATCATATCATATGAAAGAATTTTTAAAATCAGTGCCGATGTTGAATTTACTTATTTCTATCCCGCGGGAATATTTTATTATCCCGGAAAAAGTACCCTATGTAAATAAGGGATACTGTAGTTTACTATTGGTAAAGAATTTTTTAAATCAGCCCCGAAGTTGAATTCACTTATTTCTATCCCACGGGAATTTTCATTTTCCCGAAGAAGAGTAGTCTTTACCAATCAGGAATAGTTGTAGCTTTCTATTGTTGAAAGAATTTTCAAAATCAGCCCCGAAGTTGAATTCAGTTTTTTCTTTCCCGTGGGAATTTTGTATTTACCCGAAAAAAAGTAGCTTTTGTTAATCGGGGATATTCATATCACATATGTAAGAATTATTAAAATCAGCAACGAAATTGAAATAATTTATTTCTATCCCGTGGGAATTTTGAATTTTCCCGCATAAAAAGTAACTTATGTCAATCAAGAACAGTGTAACTTTCTAATGGTGAAAAAAATTTCAAAATTGGCTCAATAGTTTCAGAGATTCTGCTATAAACAAAAAAACAAAGAAAGTTTAGATATTTCCCTATCCCGTGGGAATTTCGAAAGATATATACTGTGGTGGGTTTTTTTTGTAGGACTATTTAAGATAAACATTTCCATCATACATTACATATGTGTAACTCTAGCGGTTTTGGCATTCCTGCGAAGAATTCGTTTATCGCTATCCCTCGGGAACTACGCAATTTTCCGGGATAAAAAGTATCCTATATGTTAATCCGGATTATAAACTATCTGTGTGCCAAATTTCATCAGAATCCGTCAAACCGTTTTAGCGTGAAAGAGTAACAAACATCCATCCATACATACATACATTCTTACAAACTTTCGCGTTTATAATGTTAGTAGGATTTAATTGCATAGTTCCCGCGGTATTAGCGTTACACAAATTCTTCACAGTTCCTGATGTTGTCAATCAAAACAATATAAGGTTTAGGTATACGTTTTATTTTCTGTAATATTGGTTCTAACCAAGCAGATAATTGCAAAAAAATATTTTATATGAGAACAAAATACAAAAAAAAAACTAAATTCATTAAAAAGATAATTAAATGTACGATACTAGCTTTAGTATTAATTGACAAAATATCAACAATTGACCAAAATTGGCTAACGTTTAGCGGGCAGAAACCATTTGGGTCATTATTCACTCACCTTCGTGCTGACATTTTTAACGAATTGGCTGTAAACTTTGCTATCAACAACACTATTGTCTGTGGTTACTTATTTTTATTAACTAGTGCTTATGTACTTTTACCAGATAGCTAGAAATTGTATCAGAATCTTCTGATATTTCTACAAAATGTGTCTTCGAAAGTGATTCAGGACATCACTAGTTTGGGATGCTACTTGTGTTGATACCTTGGCACCGTCCCATGTTCCAAGCACCAACGTCACCGCTGGCGCTGCGGCATCCTCAGCTGAAAGCCTCAAACGCCGCAAATATGCCGCCCTAGGAACCAGCTACAGCTACGTTTGCGGCGTTTGGCGTTGAAACCTTGGGGCCATAGGGGCCAAGTGCGCGTCGGCTTTACAAAGATTTGTCGACGCGCCTAATAGAGGCCTCGGGCGACCAGAGGGCTGGCCACTATTTCGCACAGCGAATAAGTATCGCTATACAGCGAGGAAATACGGCCAGCCTTCTGGGCACCTTGCCCATTGACGGCGATTTAGGCCAAATTTTCTATTTATACCTAGTTTAAGTTTTTATTATTTTTGTTATTGTTTTTTTAACCTTTCATAATTAAATATTTTCTCAATTCAGGACATAATAATGACCTATTTTCACCATGTATTATAAGCCGTGATTACAAAATCGTTTGAAAAACTATTATTCTTGTTTTGTCTAGAGCGCCATCTCTCGAACGCTCTCGCAAACTACAGCGGAAAACAGATCTTACCAGATGATCACATTGATCGCAGTCATCGCACCACTTGCGCACACACCGACTAACTAAACATGTTTTGATTCTGCAAGACGTCATTAACCTTACATAAATACCTACTGTATAAATACCTAACGTGCACTTTATGGTTAAGGTAGAAAATTGAACCCTGCGCTGCGGGGGTACTGAACCTTTCAGTATTCTTTAGAAGTAGGGAAGTGAATGCAATGAACAATTAAAGTACCTATTTTTTAGATATAATAACTCGGATGCCTTCTGTTTTATAAGTTATTCAGTCGTTAACATAAACCATTGTTTCTGACGTAGTTATATTATAAGTTCAGTTCAGTTAATTAACTTTTGAAAAAATAATCTTCCTTCGTCAGTCGGGTGAAAAGTGAAAATAAGCAACTTATAAATAAGTCTAACTCATCATGATCATCTCACCTCGAAAGGCCTGCCCTCAGAATGTCTTGAGCTGTAGTTCCCTCGCGGGCCCAGTGTGGATTGGGAATTTCACACACCATTGGTTTTCATCGCAAGTGTTTGCACGATGTTTTCCTTCACCGTAAAGCTCATGGTAAATTTTAAATGCAATTTCGCAGATAAATTCCATAAAACGGCGAGCCCGCACCAACATATTGTTATGTTGTTTGAGTATGTTGTTTTGTTGTGTATATTGTTCATTTACTTCCAGTTTTATATTGTTGATGTCAGGAGCTACGTAGTTCGTTTTAGTACTCTCAAGTAGAGGGTCTCTGAGTATTTCGGAATTTACTTGCGAAATACATTTGAAATTTACCATGAACTTTACGATGAAGGAAAACACCGCGAGGAAACCCGCACACACCTGCAAAGAAATTCAATTGTTTGTGTGAATAACATCATAAACAAATATAAAACTCTATTTATTTGTTTTCACTGCTACAGTGTAAGATATTTAAAGACATAAAATTCTTAAATTGAACTATCAAATAATTTACACAAAGTATAGATGCCACTTTTCACCACAACTCATTTTATATTAGGCGAATCAATCAACCCATCATCTATTAATGAACTGAAACAATTACTTTGCTCACCCGCGACCTTACGATAGCTAAATACGTTTATGTAAAAAAAAACACCAACATTTATTTTTTTTATTTTTTACACGTATCTATCGTAAGGTCGCGGGTGAGCAAAGTAATTGTTTCAGTTCATTATCATCTACATATATTTAATTTGCTGATGAAAACTAGCCAAGTAAGCTTCAATTTAACATAGCTTATCTACTCTGGCTCTGCCTACCCCTTGGTTAGGAAGGAGGCATGATTGTATGTGTGTATCTAGGTATATAAATATAAATGAATCACCGAAATGTATGTACGCGCATAACTTCCGATCGAATGCACCAAATTGAATATTCTTTTTTTGTTGCGTTTTTTATTGTCAGGAGAAGGTTCTTATGAAATAAATTTTAGAAAAACAACGGGGGCGAAGCCGCGGGCATCAGCTAGTAATATAATAACCGAAACTGTGCCCACGCGCCGTCCTCGTAATCTAAAAACATTCGTTAATTGTAGGCATATCATTCATACAAGTTCGCCCTCATTATGTGTTTACTTACGAAGCGTAAAGTAACAGCAAGGTCTAACTGCAACACTTAATTATAATAAGCAAGCGTTTCATCTCAAACGCGTTTTGTAATTATTTTAATTTTTATGTCAGCTCGCGTTACAACATGTTAACTTGTTAACTAGAGTTGCCTAATGATGGTTGTTTTAGATATTTTATTTATGTATCTATGGCTACCTAACCTACTTCAAAAAGTTTAAGGGCCTACCGAGCTTTTCGCGCTAATCGATTTTGGGTGATATTGGGTGATTTTGGGGAGGCACGATGGCTCAAGATAGGTTGGTTGGACTGCGCGTGTTTTTGGGCATTTTCATCTTATTACTAAAGCAAATACATATTCTAAAAATGTAGCAACACTACGCCCTAGAAAACATCTTGTTTTATTAACATTAAAAAAGTCATTAACGTCGTACTACGAATTTAATTTTATTTTTTTGAGACGACTTTGGATTTTTTTTTCTATGTATAGAGCGAAGAAATCGTGTTTCGAGAAACACTTGTCATTAGAGTGAATCCATAAATATCTTACACATGAATTTTGAAGACTTTACTTGTAATGATACAACACGAGATTAAATTAATAATTGATTAAATTCTAATTATTTGTAACTACATGAAGATCTTAGATTAACATACAATCATAGAATGTCTAAACAACTTACAATTTAATTTAGCCATTGGAAGTAGCAATTTGTTATTAGCCATACAAATGAAATTAGTTACACCTATCAATACATACACCGTGAAATTTTAGTGGTTGTTTTCCCGAAACGAGGTGATTTAGTTTCGATTATACAATCGATTTATAATTACTATTTTGACTAGGGTCAAAAATCCAATTGTGAAAAACGAAAGTCGAAAATGACCGCAAACCAATAGTAACGCTTCGTTGGTACAAGTAGCGTACGATCGTACGATAGGTTAGGTACTAACGAAGCGTTACTATTGGTTTGCGGTCATTTTCGACTTTCGTTTTTCACAATTGGATTTTTGACTCTAGTCAAAATAGTAATTATAAATCGATTGTACAATCGATACTAAATCACCTCGTTTCGGGAAAACAACCACTAAAATTTCACGGTGTATATTAAGTTAGTTTTAAATACAGTCAGTCAACAGTTTAACGTGCAGGTAGGTAGGTAATTGCATACCTATTAAATTATACAAAGAAATTACAATTTTATTGAGCTAGGTTACAAATTATAGGAGCACATGCTTATGCAAAAACCTCTTCAAAGAAAGCAAGAATTTTTGGTCTTTCTACGCCTTCATTTCGAAAGGCAGCACGTTATAGACTTCAGTTGCGACTTACAGTCAACATCAGAAAGCCTTGAACATTTTAGTACTTTATGGCAATAACCACTAACCAGTTATACTGTGAAGTTTAAAGTGACTGAGTACTAAAGTGTTCAGCTACATCTGAGGACGACCGTACTTGGGGCACCTTCGAAATGTCGCCGTTTTACTACTATGGGCCCTAAGATCATGTGCATCGTTAATTTAAGATTAAATAAATAAATAAATAAATAAATATTAGGGGACAATCTTACACAAATCGACCTAGTCCCAAACTAAGCAAAGCTTGTACTATGGGTACTAGACGACGATAAACATACTTATATAGATAAATAAATACTTAAATACATAGAAAACATCCATAACTCAGGAACAAATATTCGTGCTCATCACACAAATAACTGCCCTTACCGGGATTCGAACCCAGGACCTCTTGCTTCGTAGGCAGGCAGGGGGGAAATACCACCATTCCAGAACTTCCGAAAAGTCTACCAACGAGATAGAAGGACGATTTGGTAAAGGCCGCAGGTGCAGTGCATGGTGGATGCAAGCCGCTTCCAACCGTAACGATTGAGTATCAATGACAATGAGGCAGTTGTCCAACAATAGACGTCCTACGGCTGAAATGATACAATTACAATACAATACAAATATTCTTTATTGATCACCAAAAATAGTACAGAAAAAAATAATAACAATAATTTAATAAAATAATAAAAAAATCAGGCAGAGGCGATCTTATCGCTCAAAAGCGATGTCTTCCAGACAACCAATACTGGATACATGTATAAATATGAACAGGTTTATGTAGGTGGCGGAAACAACAGACAGGAGAAATGAAGAGATATTAATCAATAAATATTAAAAACAATACAAATATACAATATTTACATACATATTAAACACATACGTCAAATATAATACTTATACACTAAATATACTACATGTACAAAATATCAATGAGAAAATGTCAAAAGGCCGCACGTGAGAAAAGGAACTCAGATTTAAAGAAATAATGTAAACATAATGAACAGGGAAGGACCGACAACAGAGGATTAAGTTAGTGACAAATAGTGAGCTTTGAGGAGGTTTTTAAAAATGGGAAGGGATTTAGCTTGCCTTAACGCCAAAGGAAGAGAATTCCAGGGACGAATGGCAGTCATAGTAGGTAAACGAGTTAAGATAGAATTTAGAGGAAGAAGGAGGAACGGTAATAAGACGATGATAGGAACGGGGAACGTGCAGTTCCCAGTAATGTCGTCAGAAAATCACGCACTACCAACAAACAAACAAAAATCTTTCCAATTTCGATACAGTGATAAACCGCAGTCGTTATTTGCTTGTTTAGCATCATTATTAATTGATACGACGGACGTCGTTTATCAGTAGTCTAAAGTCCTCGAATTATCTCTAATAATCTGCGAAAATATGTGAATAACACATGCTATGCTGTAAATGTACCTTTTTTCATTTGTCTTAAAGGATTAGATACGAAAAAATACTTGTCACAGAATTAGCGATTTTTCGCAAGAACTAAATTTTCTGGAGCAACAATTTAAAGCTCAGTTTACACCTATAAAAAAAAACGTGTAAGTTGCAATACATTGCGCGGCCGTAAAGCGAACGAGTTTGAAGTGGTCCATCGAGCGCCGCAATGTAATGCAACTCGACTTTCCTTGCAGAGACAAACAAACAAACAAATAAACAAACAGGCTTAAGTATGACGTGCTTGACTTGCAGTTTCATTTATTTGTAATTGAAAGCTAAATTTGTACCATTTGATTTATTATTTGTCACAATTGGTAAAGTTGAATTAAAACTATAATTAAAAATAAAAATAACAACACTAAATTAAAATATAATTAGAAACTAGAACTAAATATAACTTAAACTAAAACTACAAAGTAAAAATATCGTCTAAATTTTCGGCCACAGGCATAGACCCCAAGATACTGGCAATGTTACCTCTCTGAATTGCTATTCCTAATCTATGTGAGAGGTAAGTGCCAGCCCTGGGGTCGCCTGAGGCCAAAATCAGGCGTGTAGACAAATCCTTAATGAAAAGTTTGGTGTCTTCTGTCCATGGTCCCATAGTCTCAAAAGCAAGCGCCGCAAATTCGCGATAGCTTGTTAAAGCTGAATATTTGCGGCGCTTGTTTATCTGAGCCTGCTCGGCAGCCGCCCCAGCCCTGAGTGCGGTGCTCTGGATGTGGGATGCGGCAAGAGTGTCGACACACGTCACGTGTCACACCAAAGTTCGTCCTAAGGTTCAAGGCACTAAGGTGGCACCATCGGGCCTTTTTCCGTCGTCCCTCAACAAACCACATGGCTCCAGGGTTGCTGGAATTGATGCGGTAGTGAGGGCCCGACGGATGAGGTCATTTAGTGCACTTTGACGATATAAACGGCCAGCACTTCTTACACACGACAAACCTGGCGGCCTAGGTGGTCCACTTCTTTACCGCACTGCCATCGGTGGGGCTCACATACTCTGGCGCCAAACGCAAGCAGACAGCAATTCGCAAATGCACTGGGTCTAAAATTGTGCCCAAGTTTGTAGACGGTAAAGCATGCAGCCCTTTGATGTTTTGGTTGTCCACTAGGCGGTGCCTTGGCTGTGATCTGATGATGGCTGCTCCGACCATTGATAAAGGACAATCATAGTTCCTAAGATACCCACCTGATTGAATCTGCGTTTAACACGAAAATTATACATGTTCAGAAAAACATCTAAAATGTCAGTAAAATGAATGAAAATCTAAGCGCTGATACAAATTCTCTCGCTGTGGTGTGAACTACTTGTTGAATCAGTTGTGTATGTTGGGAACTCTGGACCTCCATTATCGATGCTCTATCTATCATCAGATCTCAATCGGGGCACCTAAGGCATCAAAGTGGCCTCGTTTGTATTAAATGTGGACTGTGGGCCGAATTATTTGACCGCGAGTGTATTTTTAAATTAAAGCAGGGATAGAGGGCGCTGTCCAAGAACTTTGAAGTAGGTATAGGTAACGCCATCAGAGTTGAAGCGAATGATTACACACACAGCTACATAAAGTACTGATTGCAAAAAAGATAGTGAATGAAATGACTGAGTGAATGAAAATGTAAGTTATAAATAAGATCTTATGATGAAATACTTACGCAATACTATGCATATTACAATTTTTCTTTTTTCATATAACCTATTTGTGAAATAAAACGATTTGAAACTGATAAGAAATATTCGCAAGAAAAAAATCGGTATTTTATAAATAGCGAAAAATACGCTTATCTGATTTATATAAAATAGATCAAAATATTTTATTTTTTGTTTTGTTTGAACTAGATGTATTTTCCTTAATTATTCTTAAAGAAATAGGTTGAACAAATTTTTAGTCAATCATGTAATGTGTCTCGAATCTGTTGAACTTGCTACCGGTACGAATAAATGTCAAAATCCCACTGTCATTACATGACGTGTTGTTGTGTGCGTGACCTCAACTCTGATGGCGTTACCTATGCCTCGGCTTTCAAAATGACGTGTTAACTCCATCTGCGATCAATAGATGGCGTTGTCTGAGCGAACGTTGTGCTTTTAAACTTTTTTACGCCAGACTCTAAGATCGTAAACGTTTCTGGTGAAGGTATTTCTAAAGCGGACGGGACGAAGCTGCAGCCTGCAAGTTAGCGCTAGTTTCGTTATAAATCTTCACCATCGACTCGAGGGAATTTCGACCATCTGATTGGTGAACGCGCTTACGCAAGCCATTAGCATTCCTCTCTCAATCATTAAGCAACTGGCTTTCTCTTTCCTTCCGACTAATCTATATTACCTAATGACGCACTGAGCTACAAATACGTTTAAATTATCGCCATGATTAGTGGATTTGCAGATGTGTCAATTTGATATAAAGAAAATATGTTAATCATAGAGTTTGAAAAGCGGTACGAGTCTCAAGGTCGGGTCGGGTTATCCATGAGGCAGTGGAGGCAACCTGTAGATATTATTTGGGCAATGTCGGGGACTCTGGTTCTGCGGGGAATTGCCGTGCTCCCAATTCTCCATAGCTCATTGTGTGACTTTGAGCTTCAAAAGCCCAACGGTAACCCAGTAACAAGTATTATTTCCTATTTACACTTTATGCTTTACTTCATGTAAATCCCCTCGGCTATCTAATCGTCTTTGTTTTCGAATCAAACCGAAAATCAGCTAATTATTCCAGTCTAAATATAAACGCGATAAATATCTTGGAAACAATATAGACAGACGTAATAAAGATCGCGATGCATATTCATGCGTTGGACCGGAGTCACCTCTTGACTCCATATCCGCTGCACAGGTGTAAACATGTGGAAATAATGATGTCTTGCCTAAAATTTCGTTGACTCACAGAGGCAGTATATCGCGGTATTCGCGGTTTTATCTACATAAGGCGGCGGCGTGAACTGGACGTCAGCGGGTAGCGGTGTGGCGAGCGTTTTTCTCTGTTGCGTGTGCTGCTACAGGCCTAACTCTTGTCTGTTCCTGAGGTATGAGACGGTACAGGAGGGACCTATGTTTAAGGAACGGCAAACGACACGTAGCTTCAGACGGGCGTCACTTGTCACCCCTCCCGTACCGCTCCCATACCTCAGGCACGGACTCAGTTAAGCGTTAGACCTGTAGGTAAGGCGCGGCGAGCATATCAGCTGTGCAATGAACAAAGAACACCCACGCCACTCCGCTGCCCACTGGCATACAGTATGCGGATGATTTTTGAAATCACAGATTGCAGGAAAACCTATACCTATAAAACCATTTTCTGAGGGGGAGGAGGAAAGGTCCATTCTCGGTTAACTTCTTAAATAAATTCAAAACTATTTGTCTTATAATTATAAAAAATATATATTTGAGATGCTTCTTTGGGTCACTAACTGACATGTCCATTTGTCAGTCTGTCCGTCTCTCCGTCCGTCTGTCATCAGGCTGTATCTCATGAACCGTGATAGCTAGACAGTTGAAATTTTCACAGATGATGTATTTCGGTTGCCGCTTTAACAAAAAATACTAATAATTAGTTATACCTATATTCACTTTAAAAATACATAATTAAATTAAAATAAAACAAATATTTAAGGGGGGCTCCCATACAAGAAACGTGATTTTTTTGCCGTTTTTATAGATAATGGTACGGAACCCTTCGTGCGCGAGTCCGACTCGCACTTGGCCGGTTTTTTTCCTTTAAGGTAGTACCAAAAAGAAGAGTTCGGAGCATGGACATGAATCCTAAAAGAAGTGTTCGGAGCATGGATAGGCTAACCAGTCTCTTTTATTTTAATCTATGGTGTCTCCTGTGAATACAATCCCGAGTTTTCCAGTAGGTATTTGTGTGTGACACTGGGAGCGTTTGCATATAGATTACGGCGGTTAGAAGCGTCAACTGCACTTTGACACCAGATTCACATCTGCATAAAAAATCATTCGATTAAACTGTGAGTCTCATGAATATCTGCCTGTGTTTCTATTTGCACCTAGTTTTTCTCTACCTAACCTAGTTTTGCTATATCGCAAAAATTTTTTTTGAAAATACCCAAAAGTGGTGGTGGTGGTGGTAGTTGACCTACAGCCACTTAAGAAGGTCGTGGGTTCGAGCCCGGGTTCACAAGGTTTTTTTTTGTTTTTTTTTTCTAAAACTGGTAAGTATTAATCTCTCGCCCGGTACCAGGTTATCGTTTTGGGACACCCTGTATATGTCTGGTGGCCTAGTGGTTCAACCTAAGACCTTTCCAGCAGAGGGTCGTGCGTTCGAACCCGGGCTCGCACCTCTGAGCTTTTCGGAATTCATGTACGAAAATTACGATTAAAATTTACCATGAGCTTTACGGTGAAGGAAAACATCGTGAGGAAACCTGTATGAACTGCGGAAAAATTCATTGGTGTGGGTGTGTGTGTGTGTGAAGTTCCCAATCCGCATAGGGCCCGCGTGGGAACTACGGCTCAAGCCCAGTAATATTGTGTAATATTTCGCTGATGCCATTTTGGCGTTCCTTAACCCGGTGGTCTCTCTCCGTGAGAAAACAGGCGCACACGCAGGTTCACTAATGCAATCGCCGACAACTTTATTTCAACACCTCAAAGACTCTTTTCGAATAGCTCAACCGTATTTGCAAGATGTCAATAGTTGTCTTTCGCAAGCTCCTAAGTTGGTTTGAATTGTGATTGGAATTGAAACTCTAGTTGCTTTGCTGGAGAGTTGGTTTTTGAAATTCAGAGTCAAGGGTGATTAAAGTTTGTAGAAGTTATAGTTTGATATTTGGACTTATATTCCCACGTTTGCCTGTAATAAGTAGTAATGTGTGTCGTTATCCTTAAGAAATGAAATTCGAGTCGACTATAAGGAATTGAGATAATTCTATGAACTTTGATGGTGGTAACTTAGTATTGTGCAAGGTTCGTCTGGAGTGCTACCAAGATCTTACTAACTTAGTACATAGTTTAAATGTATTCTTATTTTTGTGATTTTTTTCTTCGCATACCCCTTAGCTGCCTCACAAAGCTCTGGTGGACAGCATCCTAATACTGCTGTATCGACACTTTTAACCTTTTGACCGCCACGCATCGTTTTTGTTTGGAACAAAATTGATTCTTATGCGGATGCGGGTAGGTTTAATTTTGTATTACCGTGCTGTCGTCTATAGCCGACGCTGGCGGTCAAAAGGTTTTTTAATGTTTATTTGGGCACAAACGGTACATTATTCTTAAACCTAAACATAGTTACAATTCACATAAACCAATGAAGCTGCCACCAGTTAAATGAAGAGAGTGAGTGAGATGGGAATGTACTCATGTAAAATTCCAAAATCTCAACCGCTACATGAAATGTTGCACGAGTTTTGTTTCGTACATAGTAAGAAACATGATATTTTGTACGAGCGTTCTCCATCCTTAGTAAATAAAAACCACGATTATTTCTTGGGAAAACCCATAGGAATTTAGTAAAATCCTGGGATTTCTATTCGATTGCTAGAGTGGCTAGTAGATAAAATGGTAGAAATCGCGAAAGTTTCAAACATTGTATCAAACCATTCACTCATTACAGATAATATCTCCACTGGATTTCCAAGTAGATGTAGTAAATAGTAAGACGTACAGACACGTGCAGGAGCTTCCCACGGTGCAGTTTACTGGAATATAAGAGATGATCTCTTTTAGGGTTGCCTCTCAGCGAAGCGTATTTTATAAAAATAAATATTTTTATGCAAAGTATGCTTGCGCTGAACTACGCACTAATGTAGTCCAGTAAATACAATCAGAAGTAAGTGAAGATGTGAGATATGTGAACGAAATTGAGATAGAGCTCGCATATTCAGTAAATCTAGTGTTCAGTAAGTAAGTAAAGTGGATTTGTAGACTCAGTGAACACAGACGCATTGGAATTAGCGTTTGAAATTTCATTATTTTATCCCGATCCCATGGGAATATTAAGATAAAAAGTAAAACATGCGTCTACAGCTATCTGGATATACCAAATTTCATCCAAATCTGTCCAACTGTCAGCGTGAAAAAGTAACAAACACAAAAACTTTCTCATTTACGTATGATATCAGTAGAATTTGAGATAACACACGCAGTTAATAACATGGCATGAATATAAATAAATAAATCTTTCTTTCTTTTTCCTTTACGATTATTTTATTTTGATGCAAGTGACAGCCCTGGCATTATGCGCGATCAACACGCGGTTCGAGGAAAAGTGCACCTGGGGAGCGCAAAGTAAACATCCCTGAGAAATATCTACCGGCCAGTAACACCCGACTGTCTAATCATTTACGGTACTGTACTATACCGTAAACTATGATAACATCAAAGAGAGAGAGAGAGAGAGAGAGAGATGTTTATTTACACATATTCGATACACAGGAAATACATTTGACAGGAAAAGATACAAATAAAAATCATCGAATAGTATAAATTGGGCCCCACTCAGCATAATGTTGCGGCAAGCCGCAACGCTGTTTTTCAGTGGGACCCATTTAAAAACTAAACACAAAAAAAAAACAACACATTGTGAAGACACGAACGCCAGCGGAAAATGTAGTTCGCAACAAAAACCTAGATAGGTATACAAACCGGAAGTATGTATGGCAACACTTGATCAGTTTAATCGTATCAGAACCATTAAACCGCAACAAATTACGCCAAAGATTATTCTGGCTACTGTAGTGAATTATCAGCAATTTCACAAATTTTGATATTGTGACGCATTCACTCAACCTTCGATAAAACAAACTTAAAAACAACAAAACATTCTAAAGACTTAAGGTTAGGCAGGAACGCAGCCCGGCCCTTTGTAAAGTCGTTCACATTAAAATTAAGCTACCGCCATTTCGTGTGAAAAAAAAAAAAAAACTTAGCAAATAACAAATAGGTAACAAAAAATATATAAATACATCCCAACGAATAATTAAAAACAATTAAAAAGTCTGTGTCAAATGCGCTCAATATACGTGTTGCCCTGAGAGCGTTACCCAAGCCAGCCAAATGTCTTGTTGGAGTTGGAGCAAGGTAAGTATAGTGTTCTGTTTAGGTTATCCATTCAGCGCGAGAAAGTGAATTTTACATTTTGTTTTAAAATTATGCATTAATTAAAGCATACCCAAGTCATAGATCAAATACATATAGGAAATTCTACCATTCAGCAGGTCAACAGATTTAAATATTTAGGCAGCGTGATTACCTGTGACTCCAGATGCACCACGGATGTGAAAACAAGAATAGCCATGGCTAAGAAAGCATTCAATGATAAAAAACACATTTCTAAAGGCAAAATCTCAAGGAACATTCGGAAAAGATTTATTAAGACCTACATCTGGAGTATAGCATTATATGGGAGCGAGACTTGGACATTGACTCAGCGGGACCGAGACAGATTGAGTGCGTTTGAGATGTGGTGCTGGCGGAGAATGGAGGGGATTAGCTGGACTGAAAGGAGAACTAATGAGGAGGTTTTAGAGTTGGTGGAAGAGGAAAGGCGGCTGTTAAGGACGATTGAAAATAGGAGAGGGAATATGCTGGGGCATCTGATACGACATGACAGTTACATAAAAACTATTTTGTAAGGGCAAATAGAAGGCAGGCGAGGCAGGGGAAGACCGAGACGGTCATTTATAGATCAAGCCAAGGAAAAA
This sequence comes from Archips crataeganus, assembly GCA_947859365.1. NCBI lineage: Eukaryota > Metazoa > Arthropoda > Insecta > Lepidoptera > Tortricidae > Archips > Archips crataeganus. The sequence goes on along the minus strand of OX402067.1, from coordinate 8,344,218 downwards.
GTCAATGTCATGTCGTATCAGGAGCTGAAAACGCTGGCAAAGAACCGAAAAGAGTGGCGATTACTCCACCGACAAGAGCTAAGCTCTTAAATTAATGATGATGACTATACCGTATCTTTATTCCATATAGTAAACACTTTTGACTAAAATAACGGTAATAAATAGATAATTTATTGAATCAAGCGTTAGTATGCGGAGGTCCATATCATAATGAACTGAAACAATTACTTTGCTCATTCGTGACCTTATGATAGCTACGTTTATGCACGAAATGGGTGTTCATGCTGCACTTATTTCACTTCCACACTAACTGACGCGTTTCGAACTCAACCAGAGCTCATCTTCAGAGCACCACAACCGTTCACATGCTATAGGTAACGCCACGAGAATTGAGGCGAATGATTACACACACTGCTACATAAAGTACTGTGATTGCAAAAAAGATAGTGAATGAATGAAATGACAGAGTGAATGAAAATGTGAGTTATATGATCTTATGATGAAATACTTACGCAATATTATGCATATTATAATTTTTCTTTTTTCATATAACCTATTTTTGAAATAAAAAACTTAAAACTGATGAGAAATATTCGCAAGAAAAAAAATCGTTATTTTATAAATTGCGAAAAATATACTTATCTGATTTATATAAAATAGATCAACATATTTTATTTTCTGTTTTGTTTGAACTAGATGTATTTTATAAATAGGTTGAAGAGATTTTCAGTCAATCTTGTAATTCTATGTTGAGTGAGTCTGTTGAACTTGCTATCGGTATGAATAAATGTCAAAATCCCGCTGTCATTACATGACGTGTTGTTATGTGCGTGACCTCAACTCTGATGGCGTTACCTATACCATTTTACCATGGATGGTGAACGGTTTTGTTGCTCTGAAGATTAGTTCTACATATTGTAATAATACAAATACTGCGTATTATGGTGGTATGTTAACATTCTTAAAATAGTAAAGTTTTTATAAGTCCAAAATATAAACCCTGATAGGGCATAGCAACGCTATAACTAACTAAGATTTAAACATAATTATTGCCCATTTAATAACGTCTTGCATTCACAATAATTCACTTAAAAGGTAAAGTAATTAATATGTTAAAACATTATGTTATGGGTCAGAAAGGCGCTCATACATGAATGGAATATTAGCATTTATATTATAATCTTTAATCCTATTGGCTACCTATAATTATTTTCATTTTTTAAAAACACGTTTAGACATGTTTGACTAAAACCAAGGATCATAGAGTCATGGGTTCTGTTTAGACCTTTGTAATAGTCTGTCAATGTCTAACTAATCATTTACATTTTTAGCCATCAGTTCTACGAGCCATCTGCCCAGCCCGCCCACTATACTTGAGTCTGACCACTCTTCGAGCTATATGTCGGTGACTTTCGTTCTTGCGCGGATTACACGCACCTAACCAACACAAATGTGACATTTCAATAGCATACAATCATAACTGTCAGTTAGCATTCCAATTCCAAATCAAAATAAAGATGGACGACAGTGAAAGCGCGGTCATTGGTCGGCGGCGGTCTGCGTGCGCATCGGTGCACGAGAACCAACAAACATTTACTATTACTGTCACCCTTAACAGTGTATTAATAAATTGTATTGTTGTTTGAACTGGTGTATAGAGTAAGGTTGTTAAACACTACCGTACCACGCATGCGTGGTGAGACGTCAAGATAATTTGTCCTTTTGTTTACTACGTTTAACGTAATTAATGTCATGTTTATTTATTACTAGTGGTTGCTTGCGACTTTGTCTGCGTAGAATTGGGTTATTGATAATCCACGGGTTACGCAATACCGGGATAAAGTAAGTATCATAATGAAAGTGTGTGAAGTAAAGTGTGTGTGTATGATGTTCCATCCGCATTGGGTTCGCGTGGGAACTACGTCCCGAGCCCTCTCATTGTGAGAGGAGGCCTTTTCTACAGTGGGACATATACACGGTGATTTTTAATTGGAGATCAGGAGTTGAAAAGTATCGATCCCTATAGTCCGACAAGCTCGTGCGCGACCCTCCGCGGAACCCTGTCGCAGTCAGTATTTGCCGCACTTATTAAAAACAATCTTGTTAAGGACAGCAGAGACTCCCTTCGACAGGGTTCCGCCGAGCGCCGCGCACGAGCTTGTCAAGGTATAGCCAGAATGGAATTCAACAGACGAGGTCTAAAAGCAATGGAGTCTGTTTCACTTAAAATTCCTAGTTGACTACGGAACCCTACAAAAAGACTTTATTGTTAAAACTCCCTCCATCCAGCGTCATGGTCAGCCTTCATTTGTTGAAGTTTCATTTATCAAGTGTCATCGCTTTGGCGGGGAATATGACAGGTCTCGCGTCAAAGTTTGTTTAAGAAACTGACTTGTCAAAGAGGTTTTAAGCTCATAGACTAAATCATGTGTTGGTAGTTACGCTGCAGTTAGAATGCATATCCTAACTAATATTATAAATGCGAAAGTAACTCTGTCTGTCTGTCTGTATGTCTGTCTGTCTGTTTGTCTGTCTGTTTGGCTCGCTTTCACGCTAAAACTACTGAACCGATTTAAATGAAATTTGGTACACAGATAGTCTAGAGCCTGAGAAAGGACATCCTAACTAATATTATAAATGCGAAAGTAACTCTGTCTGTCTGTCTGTCTGTTTGTCTCGCCTTCACGCTAAAACTACTGAACCGATTTAAATAAAAGTTGGTACACAGATAGTCTAGACGTCTAGAGCCTGAGAAAGGACATAGGCTATATAACATCACGCTAACACCAATAGGAGCGGAGAGGAGCGGAAGAATGTTTAAAAATCGGGGGTTTTAGAAGTAAAACTTCTATAGGCACGCTTGACTTGGGAGTACGGTGGTGAATGTGAACGCTGGTGTGCGGGGGGGTTCGGGGGGGAGGGGTAATTTTTTTATATCGAGGAACTAAGGAGAGCCATAATTGACGAAAAAGCAAATTGAATAAAAAAAATAAGCTGCCCAAATTACTAATTCCACGCGGACGGAGTCGCGGGCAAAAGCTAGTATAACATAAACATACAAACAATCTTTCACACTCATAGGTACTATTAGTAGAATAACATCTTAAAGCTGTTTTCACGCAGATCGACATCTTATGCGTCACTGATATTTTTCAAGTGTCACCTTGAGAAGTGTTTGTTTACATAATGATGTATGCAAAGCCTATGGTGTTGTATAGGTATGGGAGCATTTTCGGTCTGTAATTAGTACATATGGTTTCAGGAAACTTAGTCTTGGACGCCCTCCTTTTTTAACCCCCGACACAAAAAGAGGGGTGTTATAAGTTTGACCGCTATTTGTGTGTGTGTCTCTGTCTGTCTGTGGCATCATAGCTCGTAAACGGGTGAACCGATTTGGATGCGGTTTTTTTTATTAGAAAGCTGGTTTCTTGACGAAGGTTCTTAGATACCTATGTTTAGACCTAACTATACTTAGACTTAACTATAATTTACTTACTAGACCTAAGATTATTTCATGTTTAAATTTCCTTTTTTATATGAATTTATGAATAAATGAATGAAATTAAATAAATATATTTCATCAAAATCGGTTCAGCCGTTTCAATTTATTACAAAGTTATTTATTTATTTACAAAGCGAATTAACAGGAAAATATGGCTCACCCAAGCTCAACCCATTCCTATCCTCTCCCAAACGATCGAATTACCGCTCGCAAAGCGTGTTGGGGCGTTCCTGAATTTAGTCCCAGGGTGGCTCCTCTCAGACACCGTTTAGCGCGGGCTCGGTTCACAGGGACGCTCTCCTGCCAAGCGGAGTGACGAGCTGCGAAAGGCTGCTGGTAGAAGCTGAAAGCGAAGAGCAGAACTAAATCGAGAATAAATAGAGATGACGTGATGGTGAGGTGAATGCGCGCGTGGTGTAGCGTGAGTGCACGTTTGGCAGCCGTCGTGACGTGTAGCTCCGGGAAGAAGGGCTACGGACTAGCCCGAAACAAGTCGAGTTAAACTCGTTTTAAGACGTGAGTGATGCGTATATTTTTAATATGACGCTATTGTGTTAAACAGAGGTCTTAGTAACATACATAATAAACGAAACTGTCTACAGCATGCTTATTATTTTAAAGGAGCTAGACAATGTGTAGACATTGGCAGCCTTAGATTTAATAGTCTTCACCCCAGACTCACTGCAGGGCACAGGCCTCCTCTCAGAACAAAAATGCTTGGGCTGTAGTTCCCACGCGGACCCAATGCGTATTGGGAACTTCACACACCCCGATGAATTTCAATGCAGGTGTGTGTAGGTTTTCTCACGATGTTTTCCTTCACCGTAAAGCTCATGGTGTTTTTTATATACATTACAAAAAACTCAGAGGTGAGAGCCTGAGACTCGAACCCACGACCCTCTGCTTGAGAGGCCATAAGTCAAATCACTAGGCTACCACGGTCTTAATCATCCTTGGTAAGCAAAATTCACCTCGAACTGTCTTAGTGTTACAAGGTTACAGCCTCTTTCGACGGACTTGCGCACGAGTTTCACCTCACCCATCGCACTTCTGAAAACCAACGCTCTCGCTCCGCTAATCCCTAGCGGAAAAACGCGCTCTCATTTAAGCTAATGTAATAAAAACAATTACACGTTTTCGATCTCGACACCGCTACCATGACTGGCCAGTTACAGCAGATAATAAATCATAAGCGTGTGGCAACACTGGCACGAAACGCAGAGAAAAAAAGGTTTTTCGTAACAACCGCCCGGCAATTGGAGTATTGATTCTTGTGATTTGGGGTTGCCAGGTTATGGATTGGTAAAATGATTACCTATGAACTTTTTTAGCTACTGGCTGCTTACGTTTTTTTTCTTTTATAAGTAACTAGCTTACCGCAGCTTCGAATTTCGAAAAATCCCTTCTTATTGCACCTCTATGAACCTCAAGATTGTATCTGATAAATTACTTTAGTGGTTTAGACTGTGCATTGTTCGTACTCCTAGATCAACAGAGCATCAACTCGCATATAGGTACCATTTTAATTTAGACTTTAGTCCATTTCTAACTAACTACCAGGGCGCAGTGACCCAAAGTGGGTCTTGGCCTCCAACACCAGATTACGCCACGCTTTGCGATCTTGAGCCAGCCCTTGCCAGTCCTCGACCCCGAGGTCCAAAAGATCTTTCAGGACCTCGTCCCTCCAGCGGTATCTGGGACGACCAACCGGCCTACGTCCACTCGGTCGTCCCAAGTACGCTCTCTTCACGGCTCGATCCTCTCCCAACCTTTCTACGTGTCCGAGCCACCGGAGTCTGGACGCCTTGGTCTCTCCTATAACATTGGACTCAGACACCAAGTCCTCAATTTCCTTGTTCTTCCTTACCCTCCAGCTACCGTCCTCCCTCTGAGTCGGCCCCAGAATCTTCCGCAGAATCCTCCGTTCTGCCACTAGCAGCTTATATTCTCTTCTTTGAGTGTTAGTGTCCAAGCTTCGCAACCGTACATCAGGATCGGTCTAATGACAGTTTTGTAGACGCGAATCTTGGTTAGTCCATTTCTGGAAGGTCTAAATTAAAATGATATAAGGTAACGGCGCCTGTTAACGCGGGTATCAAAATCGACGACCATCACGGTGGTATTTTGAAAAATGCATTTTAAAATTAAACCGATCGATTTACTAAAAAACGAATTTTCTGTGAATGAAGCTCATTTAATTGACTAACAAACTTATTAACGCTAGTATGTGTGAATGAAACGAAGAGCTCGCAATTCATCGATTTCCGCGACGGCACCGCAGAAAGAGGTCTTGCCATACAAACGTGTGACGCCACATGTAAGTTAACTCGAATCTTATTTAGTATTTTATGTAACAGTTACGGCAATTGAATTAATGTTATGGTTTTTAAACGATTGTTTACAGTTTTCTGCACGACTTTTAAATACTCTTTTTATATTTTTTATCCTGGAAATAAGTTTAAAATTGAAAATAAAACACAGCGGTGATAGGCGTCGTTTTTTTTATGTGGATTCTAATATCGCCTATCACCGCTGTGTTTTATTTTACCTATTAAGGTAAAATGGTGATTTTGGTTCTTTATGCTTTATTTTTGGTATATGTGATCTGTTATATATGTGTCTTACAGTTATTCGAATCTTGATCTATTTACACTATTAAAGAACTATTTCCGTGGTATGGAAAGTATTCAACAAACCCTTAATTTTTAACAAAAACTTCAGTATTGAATTTGTAGTTTCTATAGAAACCGTTATTTTGTCAAGTTGTTTAAATATTGAGATAAAATCATATTTATACTTATCAGTTATATAATTTTGGTTCTATGCCAAGGTGATAACTAATATTTTTGGTTTGTGATGAAATTACAACTGTATCTTATTGCTTTTATCGGTCGGAATTAGATTTTATAACACTCAAAATTAAGCCTATTACCGATGGTACGACCACATAACCCTCGGTATTAGAATGTATGGGAATCTATTACCGACCCATTCAATGTTTGTTTGGGTCGGTGATAGTTTCTTAAGGAAGTATCTATTACCGAGTGACATTTTAGTATTGTATTAAAATAGATCACATTTAGGGTACCGTAAGTGCAGATTTTTTTATAAAGTTGAGAATTTTACTCATCAGTCAGAAATACCCATAAGTAATTTAATTATTTGCAATATTGTGACAAATTACAAAAGAAAATATATAATCATGTAACACATATTTTGACGTTCTATTTCTAGTTTTCCTTAAAAAAATATGTACAAAAACAGTATACAGAACCAAAAGTCATTATTTTTATTTACCTCGGTGTTAAGTTCCAAATTATGAGTCGGGTTCCTATTACCGATGGTAAAAAGTTGTTGCTTTTTTAGGGTTCCGTAGTCAACTAGGAACCCTTATAGTTTCGCCATGTCTGTCCGTCTGTCTGTCTGTCTGTCTGTCCGCGGCTAAGCTCAGAGATCGTTTGTACTAGAAAGCTGTAATTTGGCATGAATATACATATCAGTCACGCCAACAAAGTGGTAAAATAAAAAATAAAAAAATAATTTTTTTAGGGTACCTCCCATAGACGTAAAGGGGGGTGATTTTTTTTTTCTCGACTTATCCTATAGTGTGGGGTATCGTTGGATAGGTCTTTTAAAACCATTGCGGGGTTGCTAACATGATTTTTCTATGCAGTGATCTGTTTGCGAAATATTCAACTTTAAAGTGAAAATTTTCATTAAAATCGAGCGTCCCCCCCCTCTAAAATCTAAACTGTTAGGTGGAAAAATTTGAAAAAATTCAGAATGGTAGTAAATATATCAAATTTACTAGGAAAATTATAGCGGCTAAGATTGCTTGGAAATTATTTGTAGTTTAAGAGTAAATAGTAGCCTAAGGTATAAAACATACCTAAACTTGGATGATTCCGTACACATACGAAATCCTTAGAAAAATATTACTTGATTTTTTTGTAATGGCTACGGAACCCTACCTTGTGCGTGTCCGACACGCTCTTGGCCGGTTTTTATACACTTGGTAATGAAAGCTCAATCCGCGGTAATAGAATCATTAACCTGTCCCTTGCCACGGTAATAGAAGACTTGGGTATTTTGGTTTCAATAATTATTTTATCAAATAATTAATAGTAAAATGAGCCCAGAAAGTTACGACGACGAAAGTTCAATAAACAATCTTAAATAAAAAAAATATTCTCGGTCATTTAGAAGCTTTGAAACCCTTATTGTTTTGGACTAATTTCAAAACTCCCTTAAGTACCACGGTAATAGGCGCCGTTACCTTAAGTATTATTTTGAGTTGGTGCTCTGTTGATTTGAGAGTGCGGTTTTGCAGTCAGTCACGTTACACTTTTACCAATAGGTACATTTATTTTATTATGTTCATGTTTTGTTTTGCCTGACATGATTGAAAGCAACAATACATTATCGATTTGCAAGTTAGAAGTCTTAATCCAGCATCATATAAATACGAAATATTGGCGATGGCAATTTGTACACACAAAAACAAAGTATTAAGTCATACCCAAACTAATTAATAACTCTTCCATTTTATGTTTCCTCTAGAGTAACGTTTTAGTCGTCGCTAAATGAAAAATTGCAGCCAACTAATAGTTTCCACCTTAACGTCGACAATTTAGGGCTCAATTTAAAAGTGTAGTTATTTGCAGAGTTAAATTGTAATGTGTAAGCGTCATTATGGACGACACCTGAGGTCCCAAGGGTGGGGCGCGGGAAGGTGCGGTTGTAATTGTCTGACGTTTTATTTGTCAACTGAAAGGTCAGTGACCATACATCAAACAAATGTGAAGTCGAAAGAGTACCTAATGATTTATATTTGTATCGTTTATAACATTAAGTCGAGTAGTCTAATGCATACAAAAAAATCACACTGATATTCCCAAAGGTAGGCAGAGCAAATTTACCATGAGCTTAACGGTGAAACCAAACATCATAAGCCCTCTCATTCTGAGAGGAGGCCTGTGCCCTGCAGTGCAGTAAGTTTAAGTTTATAGGTTAGGTAGCATTATAATAACCACCAAAAGAAAGCAAAAACATAGTAAACGATCAACGTCCTGACGCTCGGCGCTCGTCTAAATTAAGTTACACGTCCGACAAGGCTGGCCTTATACTACGAAGTGCCAAATTCGAACTTCGTATCGTGCCATTCCTCTCACGCTAATAGTATTTAATACAAGAGCGAGCAAGACGATGCGATACGAACTTCGATTTTCGAATTTCGGAGTAGCCCCCCCTGGCTGGGATTTTCTGAACATGTTACGACATGGCCAATGTACTGTTTCTTGCAAGGCCGACCACGCACCAGCAGTTCCAATAGTGCTGTGGGTGAATGGGCGGCGGTGAACACTCACCATCAGTTTTGTAGGCTTTATACTAACGGTTTTTTAGCTAAATGATCGTAGTTAGTATAAAATAAGCGAAAACATGAGGCGCCCGTGTTCAATTAAATACGTAATTAAATTACTTGTTCGAAAAGTGGGGTTTTGCGGAATCTGTGGTTCAATAACTTTTAGTTAACAAAATTTGTTTAAGCCAAGCTTTTTTCTAATTGTACTTTTTGTTGACTCTACATTCTTTGTCATCCAAACTTCATATAAATATACCAAATTGGGAGTATATCCGAACAGCACGAGTGGGTCAAATTCGATTCGTAACATTTTATTACAGACAGATTGACAGACAGGTAAAACTAAGTAAAAAAAATAGATATAAATTACCCCAAATTCGGGGTAATCTAGTAACGCGGCAACACTGACGCGCACCAATGAAGATGTGGCGCGTGCCCGATCAGGATGCGCGCGTCTCACGCAATGCCGCATGCGCACGCAGAGTGTTGCCACATGACATTACAGTTCATTGACATCTACCCTTCATGAGGAAAATCAATTGTTATTTTGTTCTAAGACTGAAAGAAGATCCATATTTTTTCCTTGCTATTACGCTACCACACTTTCAAGACTATGTGCGACAGTTATGATTTTCATGCGGAAACCAGCCCTCCTCCATTTCCACATATTATGTCACACAGACTCAACTATCGCCCGGGATCGGAGGTATTAGCATTACCGTTCGCAATATTGTGGACTCCAAAATGAATTAAAATAGTTAATAATTATATTTCCTGAAATTATATTTGAATTCCTGGATAGCAATTTAATTTACCTAATTGGGGATGTCTTTTTTTTTGCAATGTAAGTATATTAAATTGAAAACCATTTCGAGATAAATGCTTTTTAACTCGTTTTCTGTAGTTATTTCATTTTAATATTATGTAATGAATTTATTACATAACAAGTAAATAATGACCTTCATTTGACATTGGTGTAAATTGCGTGACCGGTCCAAGTCGTACTTTATTCTGTGTGGTTAGAATTCTTCACAATTTACGCGTGGATTAGGTATACTACGGAGTTTGATTTGGACCCGCTGTCTGACATCTAGCACTTTGACAGCGCCAAAGTGTCACTAGTTACAGTGTTAAAAATAATTAAAGGGGTTGCCTTATCGTACCTACGCTTTGAGATAGATTTAGAAATTTGGCATTCTGGGAGCCCTCAATTACAATCTGACGTCATCAACCAAAATAGTTTCAATAATTAATTTTGAAAAAAGTAGTGAACTAAATGACAAAATATTGAACTAAAACAATTACTTTGCTCACCCGCGACCTTACAATAGTTACGTTTATGCAAGAAATGTGCGTTCATGCAGTTCCTCCACCTCCACACTGTACGAACACACACAAATCACATAAACCCAACCATCACCACCACCAAGCTACACTGACGCGTTTCGAACTCAACCAGAGCTCATCTTCAGAGTTACCACAACCGTATGCTAACATAACATTTGGTAGCATAGCATACGGTTGTGGTAACTCTGAAGATGAGCTCTGGTTGAGATCGAAACGCGTCAGTGTAGCTTGGTGGTGGTGATGGTTGGGTTTATGTGATTTGTGTGTGTTCGTACAGTGTGGAGGTGGAGGAACTGCATGAACGCACATTTCTTGCATAAACGTAACTATTGTAAGGTCGCGGGTGAGCAAAGTAATTGTTTTAGTTCATTAATATGGACCTCCGCAAAGTAACGCCTGATTCAATAAAATATTGAATTTAGTTTTTTATAATTGACTTTTCTACACAAAAAAAATATAAAACTACTGGTATTTTTTTTAGACATTCCCAATTATATGTTTCTTCTTTCTAATATATAAAAATCTCGTGTCACGGTACTTATTATCGAACTGCTCCCAAACGGCTTGACCGATTTTTATGAAACTTTTTCCCGTATTTGGTAGGTCTGAGAATATGTTGTAGGCTATTTTTTATACCCCTATTCTTCGTTGACGGATTCGCGGGCAACAGCTAGTTTTTGTAATAAAAAGGAATAGATTGAACCCAGAAAATTAGATTTCTATTAAAATTGGTACACTAGGAATAAAAATTAAATCTCAGGTAAGAAATTAATTGTTTGAGTAGTTATTTAATTCATTTTGGAGTCATGTCCATATTATTGCATACCACCCTAATCCGTCCGATCCCTGACTATCACACACACATAGAATACCAAGGGGTGTCAAACTTTAAGAAAACAATTATTTTCCAAACAAAATAAAATGACGTCGGTGGATTATACAGGGTGTATACGAGGGGGTGGATCAAACGAAGACCAAAGGTAGGGAACCTCAGGAGCTACCGAATCGACCCCCATGTATGTTCAGCGATTTTCATTTTTCATTTGTTTCAGAGTTATGAGCATTTTAGTGAAAATTTCAGAAATGTCGGATTTCAGGTATAATTTCTTAGTGGTAGCTAAACTATTCGATCTACGACCGTGAATTTTTTTTTGGAAGTTGTGAGATAGCGGATCTAACAAATAACAATGCCATTTTAACTCGTGTCATCATAAATTTTACAACAAAAAATAAAACTCTCAATAATTTGAGTACATTAAAATTTTTCATAAATTTTCAAAGGTAATTTTTTTATTTTTTTCACATAGGTTTTTTTCTGCAAAGTACTTCAAAAACTACCTTAGTTTATGAAGAATTTAACCAGTATTTTTTTTTTCAGATAGACCCAAGGCAGCACTTTAAAAATAATATGGAAAGGGCACTAGTAGTAAAAAACACTTTTTAAATCGCTACCGAAAAGTAACTTTAAATTAGACTAGTGCATTAAATTACATCATTTTTAATGAAAAACACATTTCAATGTTGATCAAAATTAAATTACAACAATCAAAATGATGTAAATAATCCGAGAGTTAATGGTGGAATCTAAATTGGTGAGTAAAAATGGATTTAAAAAAGTATTGTTTTCTTTTTTTTTTCAAATATTACTAGCCATTAGTATCGGGTTAACAAAAAAATAATAATTTAGAATAGTTTTGAAATATTTTTCTTGGTCATTCATTGCGTAATTAATAAGATTGATGCATCTTGTCTCTTTAGATAACAAATTTAATTAATTGTATGAAAAATATTTCAAAACTGTTCTAAATTTTTTTTTTTTGGTAACCCGATACTAATGGCCAGTAATATTTGAAAAAGAAGAAGAAAAAAAACCTTTTTTAAATCAAAATTTACTCACCAATTTAGATTCCACCATTCTTAACTCGCGGATATTTAGATCATTTTAATTGTTGTAATTTAATTTTTATCAACATTGAAATGTGTTTTTCATAAAAAATTATGTAATTTAATGCACTAGTCTTATTTAAAGTTACTTTTCGGTAGCGATTTAAAAAGTGTTTTTTACTACTAGTGCCCTTTCCATATTATTTTTAAAGTGATGCCTTGGGACTATATGGAAAAAAAAAATACTGGTTAAATTCTTCATAAACTAAGGTAGTTTTTGAAGTAGTTTGCAGAAAAAAAACCTATGTGAAAAAAATAAAAAATGACCTTTGAAAATTTATGAAAAATTTTAATGTACTCAAATTATTGAGAGTTTTATTTTTTGTTGTAAAATTTATGATGACACGAGTTAAAATGGCATTGTTATTTGTTAGATCCGCTATCTCACTACTTCCAAAAAAAAATTCACGGTCGTAGGTCGAATAGTTTAGCTACCACTAAGAAATTATACCTGAAATCCGACATTTCTGAAATTTTCATTAAAATGCTCATAACTCTGAAACAAATGAAAATCGCTGAACATACATGGGGGTCGATTCGGTAGCTCCTGAGATCCCCAACCTTTGGTCTTCGTTTGATCCACCCCCCCCGTATACACCCTGTATACGTAGCTGTCTTGTTATTGTGATAGCAGAGCAACAAGGTTAAAGGTTATAGTTAACTAGCTGATGCCCGAGGCTTCGCTCCCGCTGAAGTAGATTAAAACGCGTTTTCCCGTGAGAATGAAATATTTTCCCGTAGTAAAAAGAAGCCTATATCACTCTCCAGGCCATTAGTTATGTCCATACAAAAAAATCAATCCGTCGCTAAGTTTCGACGTGCAAATAACACACAAGCACACTTTCACATTTATAGTATTAAGTATGGAATTATACCTACACCGTGTTTTTTTTATTTCCTTGAAGTCTAAGGGAATATTATTCAGGTCAAATAAGTAGAATTAATTTCTCGAAGAAACTAATGTCTTAACTCTTACTATTTTTGAGATATAATTATTAAATTTAATGGCTGAACTAGTGTAAAAGGTCCTTCATTACGACCTATTATTATTTATCTTTTAAATTTCGTCAGTAAAAAGTTTTCCATTCATAGATATTCGCTACATGGAGATTATTGAGGCGAGTTCGTTCGACATTAAGTACATACTTTTCTTTTATGTGTCCCATCAATCGTAAACAAACATTGGTATTGTATCAATAACCATTTTTTATCTCAATAGAAAACGCCGCAATAATTTTTTTTTCTGATTTTTTTCAATTTTAACAAATACAACATACCTACTTACCAGGCAGTTCCTGTTAATGTACCGAACAAACGTGTCGAATTTAACGGAAATAAAAAAAAACACGGTCTAGATTTAATATGGACTTCCGCAAAATGTCGCCTTAACTAATCAACGAGGGTTATTGTGACAGCCTAGTTCGAGCTAGTATCAATTTTCACCCGACTGTCGAAGGAGGGTTATTAAAAGTATAGCTCCATCGATACTATCGATGATTCTGCCAATGTCAAGGTTGATAAAGACAATATTGGTTGGCCGTTGTTCAATAGCTTCGGTGTGCGGTAATCGGATGAGAGCCTAAAGTAGACAACATATTTTAGCTTCATATTCACACAAACGTATTAAATAATTGTCGTGCCTGTGTCTCCGCATTAGAATACAATACGTCTGCCCAGTCGTACGGTCAGCATCAAAAGTAGTTGATCACTTTTGTACTTTGTCGTAATAACACAATTGTCAATCAAGTATGAAGTTTTGCACCTAACTGTAGAGCGACAATGTACAAAAGTGACTAGCTACTTTTGATGCTGACTGTACCGCGGCAGCTTGTAGGAAAATCAATAAGGTTCTGTTCACAGAATAATTTCATAATTTGTTTGTTTGTCATTTCATTGGATTTTTAGCTGATCAAAATAAGTTTTTGTTAAAAAAATCATTTTCAATGCAAGCTTCTTCGCTGATTGTACTTTTTGTTGACTGTACTTGCATTGTCATCCAACCAACAGAAGTATACCAAATTTCAAGTAAATCCGACCTTTGGAAGTGGGTCAAATTCAACTTCCAAGATTTGACCCGTACATACATACTTACATACATTGCATGTTAATAAAAAGCTTTTAAAAAAGAGTTCCATCCAGGTGTGAGGCCTCTCAGACCGTGAGGGGCCGCTTCGCTCACGCCTACACCACTACACACACACTACACCACTGCTAGCCGGCATCACATGTCTTCTTGGCTGTTAAAATACACAATGATTTTTAATCGGTGATCAGGAACCAATTTTTCTAGATCAGTACTCGGTGGCGATCATATTTTAAGTCGCAGTTGCAAGAAAGAAAACGTATTTTTTTTTAATAATGATTATTTAGTAAATCAATTTTTAAATAAAATCATTGTCACCCACACATGATTTAGTATTTAGTCTATGAGCCTAAAACCTCTTTGACAAGTCAGATTCCTAAACAAACTTTGACGAGAGACCTGTACGTTTTTTGTGTGTTTGTTATGCGCTTACGATGAAACGAATGAACAGATTTAGATGACATTTGGTAAGCAGATAACTAGATTTCTGGAAAAACAAATAGGTTACTTTTTATCCCAACATTCCGACGAGATCGGGATAAAACTGCTATTGTTTAGAAACTTGAAACCAGCACGGCCTCTTTTATGCAACTTTTATGGAATATTGCGAAACCTCGGAATTTAAATTCAAATGCCAGATCTAATGGTTTACGCGAGCAACGTCGCGGCAAAAGACTTGTCTGTAAATAAAACATCTTCATTATCTACTAAGATCTGTAAAATCATCATTAAGACGACCAGATGGCCTAGTGGTTAGAGAACCTGACTATGAAGCTTGAGGTCCCGGGTTCGATTCTCGTGTCGGGGCAGATATTTGTATGAATAATACGAATGTTTGTTCTCGGGTCTTGGGTGTTTAATATGTATTTAAGTATGTATCTATCTATATAAGTATGTTTATCCGTTGCCTAGTACCCATAACACAAGCTTTTCTAGCTTACTTTGGGACTGGGTCAATTGGTGTGAATTGTCCCGTGATATTTATTTATTATTTATTTATTTATTAATTTGAAAACAGCTCGTATCTCTAATCAACATGTAAACTAAACTGAACCTTGATGCACACTTATAAAGTTCATTTGGCCGTATTATCGATTTCGTGATACGAGCTTTTTAGGGTTCCGTAGTCAACTAGGAACCCTTATAGTTTCGCCATGTCTGTCCGTCTGTCTGTCTGTCTGTCTGTCCGCGGCTAAGCTCAGAGATCGTTAGTACTAGAAAGCTGTAATTTGGCATGAATATACATATCAGTCACACCAACAAAGTGGTAAAATAAAAAATAAAAAAATAATTTTTTTTAGGGTACCTCCCATAGACGTAAAGGGGGGGTGATTTTTTTTTTCTCGACTTATCCTATAGTGTGGGGTATCGTTGGATAGGTCTTTTAAAACCATTGCGGGGTTGCTAACATGATTTTTCTATGCAGTGATCTGTTTGCGAAATATTCAACTTTAAAGTGAAAATTTTCATTAAAATCGAGCGTCCCCCCCTCTAAAATCTAAACTGTTAGGTGGAAAAATTTGAAAAAATTCAGAATGGTAGTAAATATATCAAATTTACTAGGAAAATTATAGCGGCTAAGATTGCTTGGAAATTATTTGTAGTTTAAGAGTAAATAGTAGCCTAAGGTATAAAACATACCTAAACTTGGATGATTCCGTACACATACGAAATCCTTAGAAAAATATTACTTGTTTTTTTGTAATGGCTACGGAACCCTACCTTGTGCGTGTCCGACACGCTCTTGGCCGGTTTTTGAAAGTAGTGACGATATCGTTACTCAATATAGACGCGGGTGAGGGGATCAGCCGAGCGCGTTATATCAACGACTCCCGCAAACGCCATTTGCATTTTCTATAACTTGTATTTATTGACCCGAGCTTCATGAGAATTTCATATAAATGATAGTTTAGCTTATACTGGTCACTAGCGACGTGGCAAATTTTCAATGAGCTCTGATTATTATTGGACGTGGTGGTGACAAGAGGTCTTTGAATGATGGATAGTATATGCGCAAACGCAGCGAGTGGAAAATGGCCGGTTTAGCAATTACATAGTCGGCTTGCTTGGTTATGCTTGCTTTATTTAAGTAATTATCAATGTTGGTGCTTAATAGATAATTATTGGTGTGAATAGTTTTAGAATTTTGGTATGGAATTATGTGAGCTGCTTAGATAATGTTAAAATAATGTACCTACTACTTCGTTTGTTTTAGCATTAAATAACTATAAATTAAAAATAAAATAAAACCCCCAACGCAATTAGGTCACATATTCCCATTATGCGTCTAAGACCCCTTCCGCAGCTAACAAAATAGCTGATAACTATAAAAAGGCTGAACCAATTGATGAAACATGTTAAGAACCATTGCCAAGAAACCTGCATTCAAACAAAAAAAACCGCATCCTAATCGGTTCACCCGAAAGCTATAAATTCCAATGGTTTTTTATGGGAAATCCCAGAATTTTAATTAGACTGCCAGAACTGATGGCCGCAGGTAAATGCTAGTGCTTAATATATACATGGTGATTTTTAATCGGTGATCAGGAGTTCTAAATATTAATCCCTAGCCAAAATGGAATTTAATAGACGAGGTTTCATTTCAAGCAATTCAGTCTCTGTTCAATAAAAAAAAATGGCGCAACTTCCTCTATCCACCAAATGCATGGGCATTCTACATTTGTTGTATTTAAGTGTCATCGCTTTAGCGGGGTATGTGACAGGTCTCACGTCAAAGCTTGTTTAAGAAACTGACTTGTCAAAGAGGTTTAGGCTCATAGACTAGTAGGTATGCCATGTGCAGGGTGACAAATTTTAATTAAAAATTGATTTTTCATATAGTCATTATTTAAGAAAAATAGACTTTTCGTTTCATGTAACTGCGACTTAAACGTGGTCACCATTGATTACTGCTCTAGAAAAATTGGTTCCTGATCATGATCACGGTTTAAATATCATATCGTATTCAGTGACATACAGTACCCGGCGATAAAGAATGCACATCGGCCTTTAGCAAGAGACAATTCGCAGTTTACGACGATTTCCGAACACTGGCGACTGTCCATTATTAAGTGACGTTTGATATCAAATAAATACTGCACTCCATGGACTTAATTAGTTTACGTCAAATTAATGACATGTAAGGTTTTGATATCTATAGAGGGTTGTTGCAACTACTAGAAAAAGGATAGTCAAAAAAGAGATTAGAGTATATTAAAAGACACCTATTTTTTCATAAATTTAAATTTTCAAATAATCTCAATTCCTTCCATTTCACTATCTGTGCTCTCAATTTGGTCAATATCACTGTCACTATCAGCCGTATTTATTATTAGTCTAATGAACTAAAACAATTACTTTGCTCACCCGCGACCTTTCGCGGGTGAGCAAAGTAATTGTTTTAGTTCATTAATATGGACCTCCGCAAAGTAACGCCTGATTCAATAAATTAAATATATTATTAGTCTATCAGTGTAATCCATCATACAATTTAAAGTTGGGGGGTTTCAATAACTCTATATTATATATTTTCACCGGAACGCGTCCGTACCCTACGGCACCTGAACAACGACTGACAAACGTCACATAAGTAGTGTGTGACAAAGCTATACGAAGCCGACATTTGCCGAGTCTTTTTCCAAAGGCATTACAATTCACAACTGTTTCTAAACTTTTAACTTTAGCCATACTTAGTTTATATCATAATGTGTAACTATGTAGGTATTTCTTAAATACACATTTAACTATAATGTCACTGACTCATGCATCTTTATATTTAATAAAATGTTGCATGTAATACATTTCTATTTGTATTTAGTTATACTTAAAAATTAAAATAATATTAATAATTTTGAGATGTCGGAATCCGTATCAAAATAATACATGCCGTTATCCAAAATTAATTGTTCAAAATTCAATAACATCTTTATTAAAGAATCCGACATCATAAAATTATCATAAAATAATTTTAACTTTAAATAATTTTCATTATAATCCTTTTTATATTGTATTTAGCACTTTTACAATTTAATGAAACTGTAGGTCTTATGTTGATCATAAGTATTTCTGTACACATTCTTGTATATGACCGTTTGTTTCTCTTCTCAATAAAATAAAATAATAAAAATAAAACAAAGACCGATGTGCATTCTTTATGGCCGGGTACTGTATTTAAACTTAGTAAAAAATAAGATTCCATGATCAGGTTGGGGATGTCTTAAAGAAAGGTCAGGTTAATCGGCGAGCATGTATGAAACGACTAAATGAGTGTAGTGAAATATGTATGTCAGGATAGTAGCAGGTGGAAACAAATATTCTCTACCTACCCCTTTGCTGGGAATAAGCGCGATTATATGTATCTATTTAAAAATAAGATATAATAGATACTGACGAATTTTTATGAAATGTAATGTAATGTAAGTAAATTGATAGGCAATCTGTGTAATCGCCTAAACACTATCACAACATACCTTTGTCGTAGATCATCGTTGAATGATAACGGGTTTTACCTTCAAACTTATAGATATTATTCGTCCGGGAGTATCAAATATCACACATGACATAATATCATATGTTTTGTTACTAACTTCGTAAAAATATCGGGCGAGAGATATAAAACTAGCGAACTTCTTGCTGTGTTCTATTTTCGAAGATTTTCGTCTAATTTGAACTATACACACAGTCGAAGAAACTAAATTGCGCGTAATTTTGGAACTATTTCGCTGCAAATGTCATATTGACGTTCCATACATCTGCCAATGGAATAATCTCGAAATTTTATTGATAGTTAAAAGGTTCCTCCCTGATACACTATTCAGTTTCATTGTATAGGAAAAACGAAATTGAATAAATAATAATAATAATTTATTTCAAACAAAATGTCTATAAGAAAGAATAAACAATTTATTGCCACAACACAAATAAACAATATAAGTTAAGTGTTATTCAATATTAAGTTTTCATAGACTTTTACTCGTTACTAAGTATGTACCTACTGCCTTTTAAGTTTTCCTTTTTAATTCGTTATATTATTTATTAT
Organism: Archips crataeganus; assembly: GCA_947859365.1. Taxonomy (NCBI): domain Eukaryota; kingdom Metazoa; phylum Arthropoda; class Insecta; order Lepidoptera; family Tortricidae; genus Archips; species Archips crataeganus. The sequence goes on along the minus strand of OX402067.1, from coordinate 8,324,942 downwards.
ATTCCAAGCCAACGGTTTTCCCAGTACTTGACCGTAATAAAAATTAGCACTTTAAAACATAATATTTTGGAAAGGAATTTCACAATCATCATCCTTCACTTCACGTGTAAGGGAGGTAAGTAACTTAAAAAATATATTTTTAAAATAGTAGATTGTTCAACAAGGGAGGAAAATAACCAATATCACATGAGGTTACTTGGCACCCGAGCACAGCGAGGGTGCCAATATTCCGAGGGTGATATTGGTGTTTTTCCCGAGTTAAACACTCTGCTTTTCATTTCGACTACAAGGAAGGTAAGAACATATAAGTATAAATAAATAAAAATGTCTAAACTGGTCAATATGATTGTTGTAAAATATTTCAATGGAGTTTATTGTTAAGGAATAATTAATTTAACAAAATTTAGAATGTTCAATATAATAAATAATGAAAACAGTAGATAAAGTAGGTATTTTAGTAAATTTATTTATAAAATATGTAAGTAACCAATTTGAACCAAGGAGTTAAGCTGTATAGAGATAGGCTGTGTGGACAATAACATTGTCATTTCATTTACCGTGTTTTTTTCTTAACATTTTCTAACTTTTCTGGTTTAAGTCAGTAAATAAGAAATTAATAATATAATTTAATAATATTTCACTGGCATTATAAAATTTGTAATATGACTAATTAAGAAAAAAAAACTCAATACTTAATTATTCCATGCCGTAATGCTTGGCTGAATACGTATGTGTTCCATTGACAGCCAATGCCTTTATTTTTTTTAATTCATTTCTACCCTTGGGAAGAAAATAATACATATCCTCCCGTATGTCAGATATGATTTGCCTCACTTTCCGAGTATGAGAGATGAAAAATTAATTGTACCTCTTACTCCTTGGGGTTGGTATATATGTTATGTTACCCATTAACAATGCAAAATTACAGTCTCCTAGCAATAACAGTTTCTAAGCTAAGCTGTGTACAGAAAAACAGATAGATCGAAGGACATGGTAAAACTATAAGGTTTCCTTGTGGGGCTACAGAACCTTAAAAAGAGAGCTGAAATTCAGTATCCTCAAATACGAATATTGTACGATACAATATAAAAGTACCATCACTAACACACACATCCTCCCATACACATAAATTTTCTATGTAACTATATCTACCTAACACCCAAAATAGTATATTGACCAACCCCCTGGCAGTGGAGATGTGCTCTCGCGCGACAAGGACGCAAGATTGCGAGATTAGCCGGTGTTGCCATGGCGAGGCCTCCCGCCCCCACCCTCGTCTGGCGCCCGGGAAAACGGCCGAGTGTTGCCAGCTTTGCAGTTTCTGAGGCTGGTATATTAAAATAAAATATAGATGTATCACTTATTTTTAGATAAACTTTTTAAGTGTGTACCTGGTGACAGTCTCTACATTAGGTAATATTAAGTAAGTATATGCAAGCAAATAGCGTGATGTGATGGCGACTGGTTGGAGCAAATCCTCCTTATTTATATCATTTTTGTTTACTTTTAATTCTTTATTTAAATCCACTGCCATCCGTCTGACAGAGAACAAGATGTCAGTTGCTCTGTCAGATTGGTTGCGCCAACATTGTACCTTTGATGTTTTTATTTAAATCGTGAACATAGTGAGTTGGTTAAGTTAGTTTAGTGTTCCCCTAAATACTAAAATAACATAACTTATTGCTTGCGCTTATTGAAATATGTCTCCCTAGACGTATTTCAATAATTAGATCGTTCGATTTTTGCCACATCTGACCATCTGACCCAAATACCGTATATACAGAACTGTTTATACTGTACTTAGTCTAGCTGTTCCCGCAACTTCGTCTGCCTTTCTTGGATAAAAAGTCTACGGTAATCTAGAATAGTGTATGTAGCTTACTTTATGTGAAAAGAGTTTTAAAATCGGTTCAGTGTGTCCAGTCAAAAGACAGACAAAAAAAAAATTACGTCTTTACCAGAATAGTATCAATACTATGGGAGCATTATTAATTTGAGTACACAATGTTATGTGATCAAATATCTGTAAAAATCACAGATTATTAACAGATTTTTCGGTGAAAAACCAAAAAGGAGATCTTAAATAACCTGTACCGTATTATGGAATAGACGTGTGCTCTTTTGCTAAATTTCCCCAATATTTTTCACATTTTCCCCCTATTTTTTCGTGCAGGCAACCCCGCATTTCAGGCAGAGGGGGGAACGCAGCGGGGTTGCCAGGTATTGATCGAGTGGGGGTTGAAGCCATTTCGTTAATCTCGAGCTATGTCTAGATGTATCTACATGAGAGAGGAGACGGCTATTGGGGAGTAGGAGAGGTTTTTTAAGTAGGTACCTACGTACATTGAAGTGCCTATCTTTGGACTCCTTTTCATAATTTTTTCTTGTGTATCGCCTCGGAGAATTTCAAACATGTTCCTAAAATGAGAATGATCTCTATCCACCCTTAGAGATTTAAGATTTAAGCTTCCGCAGCCGCGTATATAAGAGTGTTTCTTAAATGTAATCGCGATCGATATCCCGTAAAAAATGTCTAACGTAACAGTAAATCATGAGTACCATGATAACTCGTCTTGTTAGATTTCAAGTATTACTTACTCAGAACAAGAGTCTGAAAACGAAACTGGTTACAGAAACTAGTATCACATATTCCAGTTAATAATTAAAGTCAGTTACAATCAATGCTTATTAGATCGTGGCAGGCGCGGGATGTAACGCAACACATAACTGCCTTTTTATGATGTTGGTTTAGTTTTCATTAAGATAGTGTGTTTTTGTTTCATTGAGTAATTGTGATGTAAATAAAATAATAATGCTTGAGGTCCAGAGTTCTACCCCCGGTTGGGGCAGATATACCTAATGTATGATAATACGAATGTTTTTTCTGGATTCTTGAACGCTTTTTTTTAATAGCCTGTCCCACCGCTGGGCAAAGGCCTCTCCTCTGGACTTCCAACTAGCCCTGTCTGCACTTGTATTTGACCAGTCGCTCGAGAACGTGTCTAACTGTCTAGGTCAACCCGCCATCTTCGCCTTGGCCTGCGGCGGCGCCGATAACCATCCTGGGGCACCCATTGAGTGGTAACTGGTAACCCGCGCCCACCTCTCAGGGTGCATGCGGCAGACATGGCCAGCCCAGCCCATTTCAGCCTGGCGGTTGCTTTGCCTATATCTACAATGGATGTTTAATATGTATTTTTTATATATCTATATCTACCTATTGCTAAAAGTGGCCTCGATACGTAAATTTATCGTGTCGTGTCCTCTGCCTACCTTTGGGAATACAGGCGTGATTTTATATATGTATTATGTATGTACATATGTTTATTTGTTGTCTAGTACCTACCCATAGTACAAGCTTTGCTTGATTTGTAACTAGGTCAAGTGGTGTCAGTTGTCCTATTTTGTATATTATTTATTAGCCATGGGGGCTGTGGTTTGACCTATGGTCTCTCTTAAGCAGAGGGGCGTGGGTTCGAACCCGGGCTTGCAGCTCTGAATTTTTCGAGATTTACGTGCGAAATTACATTTCCATGAGCTTTACGGTGAAGGAAAACATCGTAATAAACCTGGACACACTTGCGAAGAAATTCAATGGTGTGTGTGAAGTTCCCAATCCACTTTGTGCCCGCGTGGGAATTACGGCCCAAGCCCTCTCATTTTGAGAGGAGGCCTTTGCCTTGTAGTGGGACGTACATAGGCTGGGATGATGATGATGATGGCGAAATCACGAAAATACTTGTCCGCATTAATGATAAGAGGAGAAGCGAGAAATAGGTGGTTTGATTTCTGGCGTTTTTGTTCGATTTTAATAATGACCATTATATACGGTGGTAGTGATATGGAACCCTCGGTTTGCGAGCCTCACTCGCGCTTTGCCGGTGCCGAAGTCAGTTAAATTATTAAACTATGAAGCATGCTGCTCCGCTTTACCACGACGGTTTGCACCGCGCATGACACTAAAACAACATTCGAGTTCTTTCCAATTTCCAATACACTATTGACTCAAGCGAAGTCAGGTGACGTTGCCAGTTCTTTGTAGAAGCAACAAAGAGAATCAGGAAGCGAGGTAAAAGCTGTTCGAATATTAATTATGGGCCATCTCCCTGGGGTGGGGTGGCGAGGGGGCTCTCTGAAGTCTGCGCCTGGCACCGAAACGCTCATAGGCTAAGAGATGATTCTTTTATTACAAGCCTTTTTTGCTTAGGTCTTCAAAGGGGGGATGAAAATTTCATTGATTTTGCCGTAGGATGCTCCGTTTTCAAGATATTTGACAAAAACATCGGTTCTTGTGCGATCACCGAAGTTAAGCAACGTCGGGCGCGGTCAGTACTTGGATGGGTGACAGCCTGTTTTTTTTATTTATTTATTTTTTATTACGAAGTTTCACTTCTTCCGCGCGGAGGGACTCCACGCACTATCTTTTAATAAGGAAATTTTGGGGTCTTACTCAGAATGAAGAGCGCTATTAATTTTGATTATAAAAAATGTGCCTAATTTTCCATACAATTTTTTTGTGTCCGTTTCGTGACAAGCCATATAAGTTATACGAAAAAAGTCACAAAACATATTCAAAAACAATGAGACTTTTTTCTTTATGAAAATTAACAGTGTTCGTGATTCTGAGTGAGAAAACTTCAAAATTTCCACAGTTAAGAAAAAACTAAACTGTGGAATTTAAAGTGGAAACGCCCATTAAAATGATCCGTGATTGAGCCTATATCACCAGATAGAATGTGCAGATGAGGCCCAAGGTATATCTTGCCTGTTTAGTAATAGCCTATTCACTAGCCTTGAAGAGCTCTAGGTTGTATCTATATGGAAATACAGACGAGCAATTTGCAATTTTCATATTAAAGTAATATGTAAATTGTCAAATCTTGCAAGTCGAAATTCACCCACTTGAAGTGATCGGATTGACTTAAAATTTGGTAAGGACTTGTATATATGACAATGCAAGTATAGTTACTGGTTTTTGTTATGTTTCGTATACTTACGTATTTACAGGGTTATTTGTAATTCACTAGCATCCTTTTAACCCTAAACTCCTACCACTTAAACAAATGTTTTTTGTTTTACGGCTTTTGTCATAACTTAATATTTTTGGTGTAATAACGTTTTGAAAATTTGAGATTACCTCTTATTTTTACGATACTCTGTGTATTTGTATGGGAAAAAAGTGCTTCATTTTAAAAAGTCGTAAAACAATAAACATTTGTTTGAGTGATAGGAGTTCAGGGTTAAGAGGATGTCAGTGAATTACAAATAACCCTGTATAAGCTTTCAACTACCTCACTGTGGTGGTAACACTTTTTATGAACCGGCTGTAGATTTGGATGGCGTTTTCAGTTAATTACTTGGGCTCCTGTACTTCTTCTACCTCAACATTATCATCCCAGTCTATATAAGTCCCACAGTAGGGCTCAGGCCTCCTCTCCGAATGAAAGGGTTTCTTCTATCTGATAACTTGAAACTGTATCATACTTTGCTTCCATTTGTAGAAAAATGTATGTATTGATGTGTGTTATATGTGGTTTTTATATGGCTTTAAGTTACAATGAACTGAAACAAATACTTTGCCCACCTGCAAGTTTCTTTTTTAAGGTCGCGGGTGAGCAAAGTTATTTTTTTCAGCTCATTAATATGGGCCTCTGCAAAGTAATGCCTGATTCAATAAACTAAAGTTACATTTCAAATTTCCTTTCCTGTGGGCCAAAGTACCCGACTTTACTGTATGATTTAGGGTACACTGTTGTAGATGGTCGATCATTAAACAAATGCAGAGCCGCACTGTCCAGCAATAGGCCAATAAATTCTCACATCGTTTAAGTGAAGCATACTTAAGTAATTATCTTGCGTCAGTGAGCCTAATGACAGTGATTACGGTTTTTTTCGCCCTGGTAATTAAGATTAATTTCACATTATCACTTCGATTCAAATCTCCAAAATGTGCGTGTAGGTAATACAGTTTTTAAACACGTGGAAGCGCTCATGTTTTAGGAACGAAAGAGATAGGTAATGGAAAATATTGATATTCGGTGATACTGATAAGAAATAAGTGAGTCATGTTAAATAGGCTACTTTCCTAACTAGTCAGTCTTTTAGATTATCAAAAAATATTGGACACGTATTTTTTATTTTGTCAATTAAACAAAAAATAACGAAGATATGGCGCGTTGAAGTTTCGCGTGACGTCACTTGTTCCTACACTTTGTATGAGCGTTTTAGGAACAAGTGACGTCACGCCTCGTCACGCGTGTCTAATATTTTTTGATAATGTAAAATACGGACTAATAAGAATTATTATTTTTTTACCTAGGAAACATCCCTATTATGTATGTGCGTTTGTAAGGCCTTGTGTACACGGAAGCGGAGATGCTGACAAAGAGAGAAACAGCGGTGTAACCAAAAGAAAGAAAAAAAAAATAGAAGCCTATTTATTTTGCTGAGGATCGTGCTCAGTGGCGTGCCATGGGAGAGGCCTATGTCCAGCAGTGGACGAACATAGGCTGATGATGATGATTTATTTACACAAAATATAAAGTCTCTTTAAAGTAGCTCTGTTAATACAACTATACTGACGAGCAAAAATAAAGGGTCGGTTACAGAAATGACGATAACTGCAAAACCCGCTGTGATAGCTTCTTCGAGTAAAATGAGTTTAGTAAAGAGTTTTATTCTTAAGAAGATAAAGTTTAATAGAAAATAAAACTCTTTACTAAACTCATTTTACTCGAAGAAGCTATCACAGCGGGTTTTGTAGTTCTCGTCATTTTTGTAACTGACTCTTTATTTTTGCTCGTCAGTGTATATAAAAATAAAAGTAGGTACACTAAGAAGAAGGAAATAAATGTGTAAAGGGTCTCTTCAGGCAAGGTTCCGAAGATATAAGATATTGGCAGCGTATCACGTATATCCTCCTTTGAATAGCTAAGCCGAGGTAGCTGCCAGCTCCTCACTTCAGTCTACTATGACGTCGACCAACCTCTTTAATATTTCCACCCCACGAACTAAGGGTCTTGATAGCGAATGGGACAAAATCGTATTCGGTGCCTAGACCCCTAGATATCGCAGCGAAAAGTTTTAGGTACACAATTTATTATTTCACTTAAACATAAATAAACTCACGCAAATATTAATTATATTTCATGCAATTATTATGAGGTTTAGCCTCTAATTTTAATCACTTAAGTTTTGTTTTTTCGCCTATCTGGGTTACACATTGCAAGTCGTGCCCCAATTCCTAGCACTGGTCGATCAGAACTGGTATCATTTAGTTTGGTTCACTGCACAAACGGTTACCACATTGCGCGCACGCAGCATACTCGTACGCTGATTTCGTTATCTCAGCAATAATTCTTGTATAAGTATATAAGAAGGCCTAAAAACGTACAATAATTAATAGTTATTTCATTATGTTAGGTACTGGATATTGTTGCTCGCAACTTTATCAGCGTCTTATGAAAAGTTTACATGTTAACTTACACGTTGATGTTTAATTTTAACTCTTCTATTATATAATAATCTCGTGTCACGGTGTTTGTTATCGAAGTCCTCCGAAACGGCTTGACCGATTTTTATGAAACATTTTTCTCTATTTCAGTCGGTCTGAGAATAGGTCGTACGCTATTTTTAGTTTACCTACCCCTATTCTTCGCAGACGGAGTCGCGGGCAACAGCTAGTAATAATATAAAAACTATTAATCAATAGGTTTTTATAAACTTCGACGAAAATAATAAGGTAGTAAAAAGGAGTGGGTTGGTAATCTAATATTAGGGCGTTTTCAATAAAAAATATACCCCTCACTTTTTTATGAGTAATTTTCAGGTTTTCCTTATTCTATCCGTAATTTTCCATATAAATATTTTGTGTCAGTTATGTGACGACCCGTATAAACTGTATGAAAAAAACTTCACAAAAGTGACCTAAAAATAAGATCACGTTTTTCTTTATGAAAATGAATTGTAATCGTGATTTTGAATAAGAAAATCCCAAAAGTGCCGCATTTAAAAAAAAGTAAAGGATACACTATTTTTTGAATATGCCCATAAAATTAAATGTTCTAGTGTGTATTTAATTTCTGCTCAATTAAAATCAAAATCTTGCTTGATGTAATAAAATAAAACATTTTAATTACTTCTCCGTATTTATTTAAATAAATCCTCTTCGATACTCGAGCTTACACATCGGGTAACTTTTAAGTCTGTAGGTTCTTTGCGTTGTCGGTACTGACTGCAGTCACAGTGCCTACTATTTTGTAGGCACAGGAAGAAAATTATTTTTTACATAATATCAAATTATACAGCTTCAATTATCAAGCTGTTGAGCTTATAACAAAATAACTCAAAACATGTCGTCACCTCTTAGTCTACGAGCGAGATTTTCAACAAAGAATCGGACAAAGGAAAAGAGTGGTGAGGCGACAGGTTGGGAGGAAAAAGGGAGAGGGGGCACGAGATGGTTAAGTATTGAAAGCAGTAAGAGGAAGGGCGCCATTTTGGAGGGTTTTCAAAGAGGCGCGTTTTCTTTTACCTATTTATGCTTATGGCGTCTTCATTTTTTATTTTTAAATGAGATAGAAACGGCCATTTTTTAAAATACTTTTTACTCACTAGCTGTTGCCCGCGACTCCGTTTGCGAAGAATTTGTTTTTCGCAATTCCACGGGAATTATGCGATTTTCCGGGATAAAAGTATCCTATTTCCTTTTCAGGGTCTCACACTGTCTGCATATCAAATTTCAAGTAAAGCGATTCAGCGATTTAAGTGTGAAGAGGTAACAGACAGCGTTACTAACGCGTTTGTAATATTAGTACTTATGCATTGATATGACAGTTAATTTAAACCGTTCAAAATCAAAACGTTTATTCTGTACGTAGGCCAGATAGGATACTATTACAAGTTTTTTTTTATAATACGGGTGCTTTCGGAAGTAAGTAGGTACAGTCAACGTCATAAATAAGCACTTTTGTACATTGTCGCTTTTTGTTGTTTAAGCTTCAAACATGACGTTAAAAGTGACAAGGTGCAAAAGTGATCACTTTTATTTATGATGCTGACCCTACCATCATTGCCAAAAGGAATGCACCGCAAGAAATTTGGCAGAAAGTAATTTTTCTAACAAAAATTTATTACAATCCATTGCCCAATTGCTTGCTTACCTTATGTTCCATGTTACCTACCTGTTTTTCTGTTTTGCAATAATTCTGTGTAAAATAAAGAGGCATTGTATTGTATTGTACAACGTATCAATGAATGAAAGTTTATCAAAGCCTAAGTAATTAGGTACTATAGACATAGAACTACGTCATTTTACAAAAAGTAAGGCCTAGTTCACAACTACAGGACAAAATTCGAAGATTTTTTCTCATTTAAATACTAAGAAAATTAAAAAAAAATGCTTTTAAATACTGTTAAATTTTGCTTGTTTTTAAATAGGAACGGAATCTTTAGTGCGCGGTTACAAAATAGCATTTGGTCGGTACGCCGTTACGAAACCGTTTGTGTGAGTGAGAGAGTTTATTGGATTTTTTTGTTTATTTATTTATTTCTTAAGACAACAATGCGGTTCACTGGTGTTAGTTAACGTTAGTCTAGGTTAGTAATTTTATAGTTGTAGGAAAAAGGGATTTGGTGCGGTCAGTAAGAATTTTTGTCGAGGGACAATCAAACATACCAGCTATCATTTTCATACCTGGTTTACACTCGCGTACGAGTGGCGAGACGAACTACGGGACGAGCCACGAGACGAGAGTGTGAACAGGCGCACCTCGCGCCTCGTCTCGTGATTTGCCTTGATTTTGAGGCTCGCGTCCGGAGCGAGACGACGAGGCGAGGCGCGAGGCGAGGTGACGAGGCGAGAGTGTAAATCAGGTATCAGGATGCTGTTGCTAGGTACTCCCGCGCATACTATTCAGAAGAGAGGCAGACTTTTTGCGCCAGACGGCGTCAAAGCCGTTTGTACGCGCCTCGGCAAACAGGAGTAGATGAGGCACTGCAGTGCAGAAGCGCGGCAGCCGCAAGGCGCAAGTGGCACAGAAGAGACGTGGGACAGGGGCGCGTCGCAGTCGCGGCGCCCCTTGAATCAGCTTTCATACTAGAAATGTATAGAAGCGTCGTGGTCAAAAGCAGACAGAAGAGGTGAGGACGCGTCTCCGCCTCTTGCGACGCTTCTACAACGTGTGTTAGGTTAGGTATGTTAGGTTGGTTTAATAAAAAATATAAAATACTTTAGGTTAATGAACTGAAACAATTACTTTGCTCACCCACGACCTTATGATAGCTACATTTAGTATTCTGTGTGGATCGCGCCCAACAGCGCCCTGGGGCCTATTGCATAACAAAGTGCAACTTATACAGGGTTATTTGTAATTCACTAGCATCCTTTTAACCCTAAACTCCTACCACTTAATTAAACAAATGTTTTTTTGTTTTACGGCTTTTGTCATAACTTAATATTTTTGGTGTAATAACGTTTTGAAAATTTGAGATTACCTCTTAATTTTACGATACTCTGTGTATTTGTATGGGAAAAAAAGTGCTTCATTTTAAAAAGTCGTAAAACAAAAAACATTTGTTTGAGTGATAGGAATTCAGGGTTCAGAGGATGTCAGTGAATTACAAATAACCCTGTATTACAAGCGGAACTCCCTTTCTAGTTAATATAACTGAAGCGAGAGTTCCGCTTGTAATATTAGTTGTACTTTGTTATGCAACAGGCCCCTGGACGCATTATTGATTAGGTTTTCAAGAAGACCTAATATTTTAAAGTTCATACTAGCTATAGATAGGAAACAATATTATAAAAATAGGTATATAGTTATCACCGAAAGACATAAAGATGATACTAATATCTTATCATAATGTTTACAACAGTTTATCCATATTCGCGTTACAGGAAAAGGATTTGTGACATTAAATTATAATATATAGATTTATCTTTATTAATCGTTATCTAATTTATCATAATTAAACAGCTGAAGTTTTTGGAAGCGAATTAATTTTTAAAATTTCCGTTATCTAACAATATTGTATGACACAGCAGTATTATAGTATGTAAAATTTTATACAGAAATTCAAGGATTTTTTCCTGTCATTCAGTTTTGTTAATTTAGTAATAATTGTAGGTACTGTAAATGGTTTCCAAGCGGATTTCAAAGATAAGAATATCTATTATATAAAACTCAGTCAGCAATTGGCTATGCAAAGTTTTTTTAAGAGGTGCTAATTATATTTTTTTTCGACAGTCGGCGTTCTGAAGATCGAGAAACTGCAGCTGTTTTATTTTTATCTCCTATTGTTTACTGGAAATATTTTTTTAAGTGTTCGAGTTGACATTTGTGAGATTTAATGGCTGACAAGCCGTTCGTGCTCAGTACTTAGTAGAAACAGAAAAAAAACGAAGTCATCTGTCACTTTTGTCCATGTCAAACCGTTTGCGTTTCGTTTGCTTTGCGTTTTGCTGTGATTTTTGGACTATTTTTAACGACCTCCGCACAAAATCCGGATTTTCAATTTTACCGCATTTCTCCACGACTTATGCACGATAATTGAATCGCGATTGAATATTTTCGATCATTATTTTGGAACTACTTTTTGGACAATGCCAAGTAAACGAAACGCAAACGGTTAGATTTCATTTGACATTGACAATTGACTTCGTTTTTTTTTCTATTTCTACTAAGTACTGAGCACGAACCGCTTGTCAGGCATTAAATCTCACAAATGTCATCTCGAACACTTAAAAAAAAATTTCCAGTAAACGATAGGAGATAAAAATAAAACAGCTGCAGTTTCTCGGACTAGAAGACGGCTACTGTCGAAAAAAAATATATTTAGCACCTCTTCAAAAAACTTTACTTAGCCAATTGCCTACTTCCAGGCTTAGGCAATAATATAGGTACTTACAGCCCAGTGCAAAAATATATATCGATTCTTCCTCTTACAATTATGTAGGTACCTACTGCTACCTTAATTGGACGACATACGAGCTATGGGACATATTTATGAGCAAGTTGTATGCACCTATATTTTTGCAATTGACTGTAAGTACAAGAATACGTAAATGACTTAATGTAATAATATATATATACATCGTTATAAAATGTTGACTTAATTTAATTCTTTATGTTCTATTATATTTAATTTAATTGCAGCTTAGTAGATTTATTTTAATGTAACAAAGTGATATTAAAGAAATTGGTTTTATTGTAATAAATTGCTTTGTGTTTCTTATTTTTACTTTACTATGTTGTCCTTCTTTGTCCAACCCTTCTTGATGTTTGTGCCTACGCGTACAACGGGAAATAGTGGACCATAATTATTTTTTGTCACCTATTTGTAATCCTACCTACTTTTATCAAATAAATGATTGATTGAACTGATGTGATTGCTCTGATTTGGCGCAGTTCCCATCTGCTTCAATGAAAGCGCAACGATCCAAAGAAACAACAGACAATCGTTAAAATACTCCATTTGGGTACATACTGAATTAATCACTAATACTCAAAATGATAATAAAATACTTAGTACTCAAATGAAAAACCAGTGATAGTTCACTTCCTAAAAATGCGTCATACTTTAGATTATTACTATTTAAACAATGTAAAAATGTGTTATTGGAAATACCTAACGAATAATTATCATTTGTCACTTTTATCTTGATTTAGGGAAAAATAGACAAAAATTGGCCAAGCACGAGTCGGACTTGTGCACGGAGGGTTCCCTATATAACTGACAAAATCAGCCCCTTGGTGATTCTCCAACCGCTTCTATTTATTTTTAATGTTCTGTTTATTATATAGTGTTCAATAAAAAGTCATTGTACTATACATACTTTGTTACACTCTGAATACGAGTAGAATTAATTTTCAATTAAATTTGAACAAAAAAATTAAATACTTAGAGGTCATAATCATAACTAAAGTAGGTAGTATGTATCTAATTTCTTCTGTTAGTGTATACAAGCAAAATAAGCATACAAAATAGGTGACGCACGCAACACGGAATCTGGGGCTGGGTTCGATTGCCAGCCTTAAGCTTGTTTCTCTGGTTTTTCATTGTGCTGTAGGTTTAGTATAATATGTAAGAAATATTTACAACCGTTAAATAGGTACATATAAAAATCAACAAGTACAATTTCCGAGTTTGATAGAGTAGCTAAGTAATGTAACTAAGCAAGTAGGTACACATACATCACTCCCATCTCAGCAGCCCTCCATTAAATCTCGACCAATCTCCAAACAAAACACACTGGTCTTAAAATAATTCCTCTTGGAAAGATACTTCGCTACTCCCTGTGGAAACTCTATCAAACAAAAAACTACTATAAAACATTCAGCAATAAAGCTCTATCCAGAATATCAATCTCAACTGACACTTACGATGTTATTCGTCGAAACTGAAAACGAGATCGATTCTCTCAAAAGGGATGCCTCACAGCGAAAAACAGCTATAACCTTGTCTACCTAAAGTTGGATTTCGTTTGTACGGGTAGAAAGGATAGACCAATTTTAATATGGAACATTGCAAGATGGTTCTCTAGGGAAAAACTCGTTGGGTGCGCAAGCTGTTTTCACCCCTCTTTTACTAATTTTGAGGTTGGAAATTCTATGGTTTGTTTGGACATGCGACTTTGTTGGTTGGAGGTAGTGGAGTAGATCGATTTGCTCTGGGGAGAACAGGGGCCTCGTCAGATATTGCGCGCGTAGAATGGCGTAAGTGGTAAATGCGTCATGCAGTACTTATAGCGTATTTTGACTGCAGACTATCAGTTTTTCTTTTACTTAGCCGCAGTTTTATTGTTTTGTTTCAGCTTGAAGCAGATATTTGGCAAGTTCGTAGTATAATTAGTTAATTACCTGGTAAGCAAGAGCTCAAAATATTGCCAAAATACATATTCTAAGTTATACTGTTTATGCGGATGGCGCAGGACCAGACTATTTGGCGAACCAATTTTGTTCGACAATGGACGTCTTTCGGTTGAAATGATAATGATGATTCTAAGTTTTTCTCAAAGATATATAAGTTAACATTGGTAATTTCGACAAGGGTATCAACTAAAAAAAAAAAAAAATTTAAACTGTTTATTGCAATTAATGTTGTAACAATTTTCTTATACTTAGTTACAATCTTTAAATATTTAAGATTATTATAACTAAGGAAATAAACGAAATAAAATAAAACTATTACTATTACTAGTACTAGTACGGTCAGCGCCACAAACCAGCGACCACCTCTGCACCCCGCCACCATGCCATCCCAACATGTATAACGACTGAAAGCGACAAGGTACCAAGGCGCCTACTCCTTCATGACGCTGACCGTACTGTCAAGCTCACCAATATCCGCACCGCCAACATCCCACAAATATCTATACATAGACCCTATTATGGTAACATAAGGTCCACGTACAGACACCCATGCAAGGCCGGCGATATATACACATACCACTTTATAACTCAGCAACCTTACATTTCTGATTTTTAATTTTTTCACAAACAAAAAGTCATACTACAACAATACATACCTATATTAAGTATATACATTTTAATTAACTTCTCACTTTAGCTCGAAGCAAAGATACTACACATTTATGCCTACATTATTTTGTGTATGTGTATGTGTACCCCCTTACGCAGATAGGCGTTTTTACACGCGCTTAGGGCGCCGCCCGCCTTCGCATCTGCGCTCTCTCGCGGGCGGTTCCGCCTAACATATACGAGTATATCTATACAACGTTATGTTAACTTTTGTTTATATATGCCGTTATGTCTACTGATAAGTTCTAGTGTATATGAACAGACTTTATTATTGATGTGTTTCTTTTTATACGGTTGGTTAAAACAGGTTTGAATTTAGTTACCAACGTGCGTGATTTTTGGTACTCTTTATTACTTAAGTACCTACCTGACACTAAAGGTTCACCCTTTAAAAAAAGCTGGCATTGACCAATCATTCTTCATGTATTAAATATATAAACGCATCTATTGTGTTATTGACAATAAGGTTTGTGGTCTAGTTATTTTTCCAACTTTTTAGTACTTATATTCCCATGTAAATTTTCTTCGAAAAGTCGAATCTTCGTAAGTCGAATTTTATTCACTTCTAGTGATCGGACTGATTTGGAATTTGGTACTGATATGTAGTTTGGGTATTTATAAATAGTCAGTAAAAGGGTTGTATTAATTATTTTAGCAAAACTTATTAACTTAGCAAAACTTAAACGATTGTTTGTGTAAAAATTTGAGTGGTACTTGACTGTATTTTTGTACAGATAAATAAGCGGAATGATAATAATCTATCGACAAAGTACCTACTAGATATAGATATGTATGTATAGCTACCACACCTAATTGACAACATTTCATATTTCTAAGACTATAATTTGATTCGTTCTCTGTATACTGTTTGGAAAGAGAAAGACGCTGATAGTTTTAAATTTTCTCTAGGATTATTAATTAATTTATTACAATTTTCAAAAGATGTGCTTATTCTAAAAGAGCGTAACGATAGAATAGATCCATTACTTTTTTCTAGTCTCTATTAAAAAAAAGTGGTGACGTAAATTTGACATTAAGGTTGTTATCAAATTTAAAATTATGACAGCTCTTTTTTCTAGTGAAAAGGGTAAAGAAAACACATCTATTCTGTGGAGGTACAGGTAAGTAAGAATAAGAATAAGAATAAGAATAAGAATAAGAATAAGAATAAGAATAAGAATAAGAATAAGAATAAGAATAAGAATAAGAATAAGAATAAGAATAAGAATAAGAATAAGAATAAGAATAAGAATAAGAATAAGAATAAGAATAATTTTATTAACCAATGAAGTTACACGAAATTATTTATTACACATTGTTACTTAAGTGATAACATAGGTACCTATATGTGACATTACAGCGGCCTTCGCACTAGACTCTGGGTCTGTATCGCGAGTGCCAATTGGGATTCTAAATAACAAAAATAAAATAAAGGTAGAATAAAGAAAGTACTCATATGTTTTTTAAATATGTTGTATTTTTTTAAATATGAAGAAATACATTATAATAAATATTTTTCCTTGTTCAGGAGGCGAAACTCTTTCGATTCCTGTAGTAATTTTCAGGTGTTAAAAAAATGAAATGTTGTCAATTGTACGTAAATAGATATTACCTTAAACAGCTAACAATATTGACATGAGTGATCACGTCAATATTGTTAGCTTTGTAAGGTAATATCTGTGTCAATCAACTTTTTTTTGTAAATTTCTATTTACTCCTTTACAAGTAACTCTGTAATTTCTGGTTAGTGAAACCATGATTTTGCAGTAATTAGATAAACTGTTTATCATAGTGCGTATGTGAAAACCAAAAAAAATAAGTATTTCTATGAAAAAATCCGGTCACCCAGGGGAAATACCACTATTTTCATACAAATTTCGGGGACAACATTGTCCCCTGGGTCACCCACGAAATAGAAGCTAAACAAAATAAAATAAATATGGCAATTCCACCATTATTGACTACAAAAATCTAGGGTTTTGAAAAGAATACTTTAAATAAGGAAAAATAATCAGTTTTTTAATTATTTCGGTTTTCATAGAAAGTAGCAGAAAATCGTTTACAAAAAAAAGTTGATTGACCCATCTATAGTCATTCTAATCTCTAGTATTCTAGGTAAAGTACCTTAGCTTTCAATTTCCTTGAATCCTAGTACACTAAGATATGTCGATATGTAAAGAAAAGCAGTATGATAGGCACGTCAATATATTTACTGTTTATAGATAAGGAGGATTTTCAGGATCTCAGATAAGTTATGTACATAACCTTACAGTAAAAACGGTACTAGGTATTGATAGACAAAAGTTATTATAACATTCTTTTTAATTTGGATTATTTTTCTAAGTCGCTTCACTCTTGAAAAAATGAGCATGGATAGGGGGAATCTGCATGACAATTTATAGTAGGGCATTTTTGTGACAACTTTCTTGGAAAAATAATGTGTTGGCTTCCCCTTGTTGAAATCAAAATCTCTTTCGGAAGACTATTATTGAAAAGAAACTTTCAGAAAGTCATTTTTTTTAAATAAAAGTTATATAACAATTCACAACTAGTAAAACATACAAGACAAAACAAATTAAAAATAAATAAAAGACAAAAGTTACGTGGGTACAGAAACATTTTTTTATCATTAAATAAATAAATAAATAAATATCACGGGACAATTGACACCAATTGACCTAGTCCCAAAGTAAGCTAAGTAAAGCTTGTGTTATGAGTACTAGGCAACGGATAAACATACTTATATAGATAGATACATACTTAAATACAAATTAAACACCCAAGACCCGAGAACAAACATTCGTAGTTTTCATACAAATATCTGCCCCGACACGGGAATCGAACCCGGGACCTCAAACTTCGTAGTTAGGTTCTGTAACCACTAGGCCATCTGGGGGGTTACTACGAAATTCGAAGTTCGAAGTTCGGATCGTGCGGTCCCTCTCACTCTCGTAATAAATACCATTAGCGTGAGCGGAACGGCATGAAACGAAGTTCGAATTTCGCGCTTCGTAGTATAGGGCCTGGT
The DNA here is from genome assembly GCA_947859365.1 of Archips crataeganus. Lineage (NCBI taxonomy): Eukaryota > Metazoa > Arthropoda > Insecta > Lepidoptera > Tortricidae > Archips > Archips crataeganus. Next base: position 8,307,374 of record OX402067.1, on the reverse strand, counting down.
CGTCTGGTCGTCTGGTCGTCGTATCATTAAGTACTTAAATTTAGTTTTTGTAGAGATGTATGGGGTCCATTGTCTTGTTCTGTCTTCCACACCGCAGTGCTGGAGTCCAGAGTGCGTAGTTGGCAACAATGGAGAACGTCACTCTTGCATCAGACGCCGTATTGTCTAACGCTTCTGACGCTTGCCTTCGCTTTCACCATCTCTTTCTGTCATAATATTATACCGTTTGACAGAAAGAAATAGTGACTGCGAAGGCAAGCGTCCAAAACGTTAGACAATAAGCCTGGTCTTACTCGCCTTTTGCGATACCCATGGAAAGAGACAGGTCCTATTTTTTACAAGTTTTTTATTAACTTGCAATAACAGATGTTTGAGAAAAAAAAAAAAAAAAATAAAGGATATATAAAAATTTTACTGAAGCTCAAAAGTCCAGGATCAAGGTTTGCCAACGGGCAATGGAGCGCAGTGTTTTGGGTGTTCGTAGAACTGATCGCATCAGAAACACCGAACTGCGCTCCAAGACCCGCGTTGCAGATGTGGGCGCTAAGACCGCTAAGCTCAAGTGGGACTGGGCTGGTCATGTCTGCCGCATGCACCCACAGCGATGGGCCCAAATTACCACATATTGGGTTCCGCGGGATGGCCATCGAAACAGAGGCAGACCGAAGAGAAGATGGCGGGACAACTTGGACGCATATCAAGTAGATTGGCAGGATCATGCTCTCGATAGGGACGAATGGCGGAAAAAAGGGGAGGCCTTTGCCCAGCAGTGGGACACTGTAACAGGCTAAAAAAATAAACAGATGTTTGTTTGGGTGGAATCTTTCGACTCAAATTTAAAGTAGATATCTTCAATCCGAGCTCAAATTTTGCATGCATATATGAAACCGATGACAATGCAATATTATTATGACATGGAGCTGATCTGATGATGAAGCTGGTGGCCATAGGGACTCTGTAATAAAACGACACGACCGCATCGAGTTTGGGCTCGTTTGATTTGTCTGATTTTACTATACTGTGGCCCGGCGGAAGACCAGTGCTGGTTTCTTTAACTAGCGATATACTGAGTCGGGACCCTTTTTGTGACAGCTTTAATATGTGCACCTATGTCTTTGTCTATGTTTGTACTCTTATTTTTGCCTGTGTGCGTGTTATTGTTGTTACAAATAAATGTTTTTCTTTCTTTCTATCTGGACGAGTACTTTGGTAACCAGGAGCAAAAAGTACAGCCATCAAAAAAGCTTGTATTTAAAATTGAATTTTTAACAAAAACTCTTTTTTAAAATCAGGCATTGCTCGACAATTTGACTACGGGATCCTAAAAAGGGAGTCCGACTCGCACTTGTCCTTTTCGTGAATGCATTATCTAGCACAGAGGTGCAGGCTACACGTGGCTACGGTACTCACAAACTCGCGACAGCTCATCCTCTGATAACGAAAAGGGCCATTCTCTTACTGTTGTTACTTAAATTTTATTATACTAGCTAATGCCCGCGGCGTCATCCCCGCTGAAGTTTTTTTTATAAAAACCTGGTCCTGAATCATTCAATTTCGTGCAGTTCTCGACTTTTGCGCTTAACAGCACATTTGGCGATTCATTTTTATTTATATAGACTAGTTGTTGCCCGCCACTCCGTCTGCGAAGAATAATAGGGGTATAAAAAATAGCCTACGACCTATTCTCAGACCTACGGAATACAGATATAAAAAGGTTTCATAAAAATCGGTCAAGCCGTTTCGGAGGAGTTCGATAACATACACTGTGACACGAGATTTTTATTATATATTAGATTATTTAATTAGCGAATCATCATCATCATCATTCAGCCGAAAGACGTCCACTGCTGAATATAGGCCTCTCCCAAGGTTCGCCAAACAGACCAGTCCTGCGCCATCCGCATCTAACGCGTCCTCACAACCTTAACCACCTGGTTCCTGGTTCGCTCCATCTTGGTGGAGGCCTACCCACACCGCGTCTCCCGGCCCGTGGATGCCATTCAAGAACCGTTTGGCCACATCGGACATTAGTTCTACGAGCGATGCGACCTGCCCAGGCCCACTGTCACTTGAGTCTGGCGATTCTTCGAGCTATGTCGGTGACTTTAGTTCAGTTAATTACAGAATGGTGTCAAATTTTGCAGAATCGCCCTCCCGATAAGCTGAGTCAGGGCCACGCCTGCGCCATGCGGGTTCCGGTCTTCCCGTAAAACTGTTTACCTTCCATACACAATCATACATACAGTTCTTAATTGCTGTGCATAAATCTACTCGTCACTTTACATGACTTTGCACGTAGAGAACAAAAAGCAGGAAACGAGTAAGAAAAATGTGTCTATCAAGGGTAATAGAGTATTGAGTTGACGTTGTGTAAGATCTGTGTAATACATTGCGGGCTAGTTAAAGGGCATGAGTTGTAAATGGTCGATCGCGCGCCGCAGTGTATCACACGATTTAATACCAACGAGTACAAATAAACGAGGAGGCGGAAGAGAGTTTAACATTTTTTTGTAATGTAAAGTGTTTTATATGTTTCTTCTGTTCTTAAGGACAGAACAATGGTTCTAAATGGTGGTCGCTCTATTAGAAAACTAGCTGTGGCTTGTGACTTCGTCCGCTAAGAATTCAATTATCGCTATCCCGCGGGAACTACGTAATTTTCCTGGATAAAAAGCATTCTATATGTTAATCCAGGTTGAACGCTATCTGTGTTCCAAATTTCATCAGAATCCGTCGAAGGGTTCAATCAAACATCCAGCCATTCAAACTTTCACGTTTGTAATATCAGTAAGATGTGGTGTACTCTCACGATGTAGTGGTATATAATGGACTAATAATTTCCCAATTCAACCTGTCACTTGAAGATAAAATTTTTGTTAAATTAGATCATCTCAACCGGCTATCTCCACTCAGGCCCGCGTTGGCAATTTGGAACAAACACCCTTATCGCAACGTGATCGACGCCCGCGCATGTGCGCGACTATTCTCGTAACCACATACACGCTTACGAATGTTAAAGAACTTTAACGTGATTGTAACTTCAATTAAAATAATATGACACATATTGATGGATACAATACATACAGTACTCTTTGTTGTACACAACAAAGAAAACAATACAGAAAAACAAGTACATGGAAAAATATAATATAAGGTAAGCAATAGAATGAAGAAAGAATTACGAAGGAGATATATTATAAGGCGAGTGCAGATGGAAATATTGGAAGAAGGAGACCAAGAAGGACATCCCATAATCAGATTGAGATTGAGATTGGGGATGTCTTGAAGAAAGGTCAGATCAAAAGTACCTTTCCCGAAACCGGCGAGCATGTATGAAAAGATTAACGAGTGTTGTGGAAGCGAAAGATGTATGTCAGGATCGTAGCAGGTGGAAACAAATAGTCTCTGCTTACCCCTTTGCTAGGAAGCAGGCGTGATTATATGTATGTATGTATTAAAATAATGCGCCGGCGTTACTCGAGCCTTCGGACAGCACCAGGATGAGAGCAAAAACCGGACAGAACGTCACTGATTCCGTGGAAATTGGGTCATGTGCTGGTGTGGGACTAGTGTTGAGTAGGACATACAAGAGGCGCTACATTTGTCCCGTACATGACATCAAAATGTAAGAGAGGCTCAACATTTTAAAGTGTACTACTTCAAATTTTATGTCGCAGCGGCAGTCGCGTTACTCACTTTCCGTACGACCTGCAATAACATCAGATGTCATCAATGTATCGCCAGCCTTCAGTGCGCCTCACCTCATTTGAAGTAGAACATTGTACTGCTTGAGTGCAAAAAAGAGGCTACTCTTTCAAACTCTTTTTCAAGTTGTGTCCTACCTAACACTATGTGGGATGTTAGTTACGTAGACACACTAGCTCCCTCCCACGTCTGTGGAACAGTTAATCAAGCTGATCGCACTGGAGAGGCGCTTGAAAAACTGGCTCCGAATACAACTTTGGGGCTTAGGTTAGGGCGAGCAAAGGCTCGGGGTTTGTCTACGGGATCGAATCAGGAATGAGAAGAACAACAAGAGTCACCGTCATAACCAAACGGATTAGCTTGTTGAAATGGTAATGGGCCAGCCATATAGCACGCAGAACAGATGGCCGTTGGAGCCGAAAAGTTCTCGAATGGAGACGACGGACTGGCAAGCGCAGAGTGGGATCCACCAACAAGATGGACGAACGATTTGGTAAAGGCCGCAGGTTCAAGGTGGGTGCATGCCGCTTCCAACCGTAATGATTGGGTATCAATGATGGCCTAAGTCCAGCAGTGGACGTCCTGTGGCTAAAATGATGATGACCTTAGGTCCGTGGGGCCCCAGCGCCGCAATTATTTTTAAAGAACTAGTAAAACGGTTATAGATGTTGTAAAATGAAACTATAGTTCCAAGTAATGCTGAGTAATGTCTCGAATAAGCACCGTTTACGGATGTATGTCATTTGTAGTGATATCTTTGGAAGACGGGCGTCACTCGAGATAGTCGTATCGACGTGATCGCTACCTGAAATAGCCTGGAAATCGACTATTATTACCAAATCATTCTGATAGCGAGCGAAAACAGCGATTTTCTCTAAGACGTTTGATACTGAAGGTACAATACAATCATCATCATCATCTTAGCCTACATAAATGCCACTGCAGGGCACAGGTGTCCTCTCAAAATGAGAGGGCTTGGGCCGTAGTTGCCACGCGGGCCCAATGCAGATTGGGAACTTCACACACACATTGAATTTTTTTTCAGCTGATTTCCTCACGATCTTTTCCTTCACCCTAAAGCTCATGGTAAATTCTACATGTAAATTCGCAAGTAAATTCCGAAAACAACTCATTAGGAGCGAACCCACGACTCTGCTCGAGAGGCCATAACATAAGTCAAACCACTACTATTAGGTAGGTACTACTTAAACCTACAGGCCGAAATGATGATGATGAATCGGATTGTCTCAAAATTTAGTACGGATATGTAGATAGGATACCAATGCAAGTACAGTCAACCAAAAGTACAGTCAGCAAAAGATCTTGTTACAAAGATTTTTAACACAAACTTATTTCATTGGAGTATCGTTATCAAAAAAATGTACACAATTTAAGGGCTTAATCAAAACAAAATCATGACCGCTTCCTTTGTGTAACGAAAATTTAGTCTTACAAAATGTATGGGTAACTTTCGTTACACAAAGGAAACACTTAAGTTTTGTTTTTATTAAATCCCGACTCTGTAATGCATGTTCTAGAGCGGACTTCTATTCCAGTTAAAATAGTTCGGATTTACTTATTGATACTTAGTGGCCTCTCGATACAAAGATACAACGCGGTATTTGGAGATTAGATAGCAAGGAAACTCGTATTCGAAGCATGTAGAGTGGAAGGTAAACAAACGGTTGAAACGAATTATTGAGACATTATCGTGATAAGGCTAGCCTAGTTTGTGAGATAATATTGTTTGGCGAGAAGATCGAGTTTTGGTGAAGGAAATTATTTGGTAATATGTCAAGGAATGCGTCAGCGTATGGGAAACTGCGTCGAGTCTTCACATCGCCAATCCCACAGAGACTAAAGACGAAAGTCTTCAATCAGTGCGTCCTACCCGTCATGACATACGGTGCCGAAACATGGACACTCACGGTAGGGCTGGTCCACAAATTTAAAGTTGCTCAACGTGCTAAGAAAAGGGCTGCTCGGAGTTTCTCTGAAAGATCGAATTCGTAACGAAGTGATCCGACAGAGAACTATAGTTATCGACATAGCCCACCGCATTAGTACGCTGAAGTGGTAATGGGCCGACCATATAACCCGAAGAACCGATAACCGTTGGGGTAGACGAGTTCTTGAGTGGAGACCACGGATCGGCAAACATAGCATATTTAGGACGTCCTCAGACTCGGTGGAGCGATGATCTTCGCAAGGCGGCTGGCAAGAGCTGGATGAGAGTGGCCGAGGATCGTGCTCAGTGGCGTGCCATGGGAGAGGCCTATGTCCAGCAGTGGACGAGCATGGGCAGATGATGATAATGATGATGTCAAGGAATAGACGGCGATGGAGAGGGCTATGCTCAGAGTTTCTATGCGGGAAATGATAATCCGCGCAAGAACTAAAGTCACCGACATAGCTCGAAGAATCGCCAGACTCACGTTACGTGGCAGTGGGCAGGGCACATCGCTCGTAGAACTGGGCCGATGGGGCAAAAAGGTTCTCAAGTGGCTTCCAGGGGCCGAAAGACGCAGTGTAGGTAGGCCTCCAACAGGATGAAGCGACGACCTGGTTAAGATTGCGGGAACGCGTTGGATGCGGATGGCACGAGACCGATCTGTTTGGCGAGCCTTGGGAGAGGCCTATGTTCAGCAGTGGACGTCTTTCGGCTGAAAAGACGATGCCAAGGAATCCGTTTCGAGAAGTCTTTTATATAAAGTCAAAGTCAAAATCATACACAGCGTAAGAGAGCATTTTCACCTTAAATGGCTCAGTTTTTTTTATGAGGAAATTTTGGTGTTTTCTTACTCAGAATCACGAGCACAATTAATTTTCACGAAGAAAAAAAAGTGTCCTTAGTTTTGTGTTCTGTTCATACCTATAGGTTTTATGACTCGATCGATACGAAATGGAAACAAAAAAATTAATGGAATATTAGAGAAACTTTTTTTATCATCAAAATTAATCAGCACTCTTGATTCTGAGTAAGAGCTCACCAAAATTTCCTCGATTGAAAAAAGCTTTCTATGCAATTTAAAGTGAAAATGCCCAAGAAACAAAATGTGTCTTTCCTGTGGACATAACAATAGCGACTCCGAGTCAGCAAATTTGAGATTTATTTGGGCCGAAAGTTGGCCAGGCGTCCCACACGCCGATGTGGACTTGACTAAGAAATGGTGGCTATAGACTTCAATAATTCATTAGTTAAATCCAAAGAAAATTTTATTACCTCTGGAGACGTCACTTTGACATTGACAGTTGTTTGTTTAAGTACATTTTTTAATTTGTATTGCGGTAGCCGCTTAAAGTCCAAAGGCGTCGGGTATCGAAGATTTGCGTAGCTTTCTGTAGGAGGAGCTTAAATGTTTTCATTCATGTTGGCTGACCATGTAATAGATAATGATATGATGCCCTGTTGGCGTCCCGAATAAATTAATTAATTAATTTATCCCCTAATACACCATTGTTACTCCAGATTGCTACAACAGAACCTGCAAATAACTTCACACAAGTCGGCCAACTCCTCGTACACAGTACGCGACATGAACATAGCTTCGTGGAAGCCGACAAACGAGATTTGAATTCAACACATCCTCTCAACCGTCCAACGAAGACAGACCTACCTCGCCCCGAGAACCACAAACGAATCACGGACCGTTTGCAGCCTTGGCGTACTTTAACAGAGGTCCAGTGTAACTGGTGGATATTTTGATAGACCAGTGGTCACCGTTATACCCGATGATCGAATGCGCTGCAAGTGAATGAACACTTCATCCATTCAATCGGTTCGAGGAAATCGAGTAGGATTGTGGTCGAGTGAGATTCCATTGATTAAGTGTTACTAAGTACTATGTACTTAGGTACAGGGGTGTAGGTACGGGTGACGTCATGGTTTTCCTAAACAGTATTCATAGAAGAGTATTCCCTTAAAAAATTAGCATAATCGTATGTGTCCACAGACGTACAGATGTCTTAATACGTGTGATCGTAGAGTAGCAAGGTAATCTAATCTAATATATAAAAATCGGTGTTTGTTATCGAACTCCTCCGAAACGGCTTGACCGATTTTTATGAAATTTTCTCTCCATTTCGATGGGTCTGAGGTTGTAGGCTATTTTTTTATACTTCTATTCTTCGGGCAACAGCTAGTATTATATAATAGTGATCAAACAAAAGTTAAAGAGCTTCTTTCTACATACGACAGCCACGCACTACGTCATAACATAATTAGAATAAATCTGGATTATTTCAGCCAGGGAGATGGTTGGATAAATTTGACTGAATATCTTGTAAGTTTTGCGGGATTTTTAAATGTCTTCGTACATTGGTCAATGTTGTAATAATCGTGTCAACTGCTTTCATGGTGAATCAAAAATTGCGACGAAAAAACTTTTCGGGTATAATTAATTACATTTGATTAAAATAAGGCAACGGATGAACAAACGTCCAGATTAAATAAATAAATAAATAAATATTAGGGGACAATCTTACACAAATCAACCTAGTCCCAAACTAAGCAAAGCTTGTACTATGGGTACTAGACGACGATAAACATACTTATATAGATAAATAAATACTTAAATACATAGAAAACATCCATAACTCAGGAACAAATATTCGTGCTCATCACACAAATAAATGCCCTTACCGGGATTCGAACCCAGGACCTCTTGCTTCGTAGGCAGGGTCACTACCAACTAGGCTAAAGCGGTCGTTAAGATTCGAAAACAAATATTCGTATTTTTCAATTGGGGATCGAATCTGAGACCTCAAACTAAGTTCCTCTGTTCTTTAACCACTAGGCTTGATCTTGATCGTCAGTGTGTGTATTATGAAACTGCAAGAAATCCTTGACTAGGTATATTATAGTCAATACGCGCCATTGAGAGCGACGGTTAGACAGTTATTCCTGGGAACGGGTTTAAGTAAACCTCTGGCCAATATTGATTTTACATGAACCGTGTGATACATCTGTTATCAGTATCCTGCTTATCGTGTTTAAGAGCAGTCAATATCATACAGACGCATATATATGTATCTACATCACGTTTCCCCGACAACGATGAAGTTACTAACAAACACATCGCTAAACAACACATATATAGGTATTATGCTTTTCGAAGTACAATAGCATTTGATTTACTGACTATAGTTTATTGGCAAAAACAAACACACAGAATTATGAATCTCGTTATTTCAGAAAAAAATTACCGTAAGTATATTATTTCAGAAAATTATTACACAGCTGAGCATTTCTAAAAAAAAATATCAATTTCATTTCCATTTCGACTCCGATTTGCAAGAAAAATTACAGGCAGCTTTAATGATACTGAGTATAACTAACATAATTTTCCAAAGTGTCGTAATTACCATGGATTTTTGGTAACAAAAAGGAAGCTTTCATACGAAAGTCAGCTTTTAGTCTACCAGCTCTTTTAAATAAATAAATAAATAATAAATAAATATTTGGGGACAATCTTACACAAATCGACCTAGTCCCAAACTAAGCAAAGCTTGTACTATGGGTACTAGACGACGATAAACATACTTATATAGATAAATAAATACTTAAATACATAGAAAACATCCATAACTCAGGAACAAATATTCGTGCTCATCACACAAATAAATGCCCTTACCGGGATTTGAACCCAGGACCTCTTGTTTCGTAGGCAGGGTCACTTCACTACCAACTAGGCTAAAGTGGTCGTTTTTCTTTTGATATCGTACAGGGGAACCCTTGGTTTTCCATAATTTAATATGTAAGTCATAATGTATTCTTCATAATCAACGTTAGTCATACCTACAGTGATTTATTTCTGAAACAGTATTTTTTCAGGATTTTTTTAAATGCCATGTTATAGAATGCAGTAGGTTAAGTTAGGTTTGTTTTGTTTTATAACAATGAAAAAAAACCGTTTCTTGTTAAATTATGTGAAACCATAGAAACCCGTCGTACAGAATTAGACGGGATTTTCGCCTTTGCGTTGTCAATAGGTATACCTACCTACCTAAAATTTCAACAAAGCGTTTTTGCTTTGGCCTTCATATCAGATAGTCGAATTCGCTGCCAGAGTCTATTTTTCCTGAACGCTACGAATTGGCTGTCTTCGAATCTAGGGTAATAAACAAGCGTGCTCAGCCTTAGACGATATTCTTCGCTTACAATCAGGCGTAATGCGGGTTTTGATGATGATATGGAATGGATGGGGTGGATGGCGCCGCGTCGGGTAGGGGGGGGGGGGGTGTTAGCGTGATAAGTCTTGTTTAGTATAATAGTTATGAGATGGAATATCGCTAGGTGGCGTTAGTATCGTGAGGTCCGTTAGACGTTCATCATCATTTCAACCGAAAGACGTCCACTGCTGAACATAGGCCTCCCCAAGGCTCGCCAAACAGATCGGCCCGTGCCAACCGCATCCAACGCGATCCCGCAATCTTAACCAGGTCGTCGCTCCATCTTGTTGGAGGCCTACCTACATGTATCTTCCGGTCCGTGGACGCCACACGAGAACCATTTTGCCCCATCGGCCATCAGTTCTACGAGCGATGTGCCCCGCCCATTGCCACTTTGAGTCTGGCGATTTTTCGAGCTATGTCGGTGACTTTAGTTCTTGCACGGATTTCATCATTTCTAATGCGATGCGTTCGACGTTACAGTCTTATAATATTTTAAACTTTCGTGATTCTCACTCATAACTAATATCTTGCGGGACTTAATCACGACCTAAGTGTTTATTGCTAAAATTACCTCGACCGTGCATCGGCCGTGGTCACGAGTCGACTGAAGTGTAGGGTATCACGTTCGTTTAGCCGCGTGAGTTTTTCGAACTACCCGCACTTGCTTTTCTTGTACACAATCACTACGACACACAACACACAATATCCCGCGATTTATCCGAAGATACATCTTGACGCCCACATTTGCTTATCACCGGGTTCCATGCAGAAGAGAGCTTATATCTTCATCCCGGTTGAAATTTTTATATTTTCTTACTTGAACCGCTTCATGCACCATTCTGGAGAAGTAATGACGTTCAGTGGAATAAATACTTAGTTTGTGATTAAGGGCCGATTTTTCAATCCCCCGGATAAAAGTATCTGTCAGATAAATGTAAGCTCTGTCCTTGTTTTCCTATGACTTGAGAAAATGAAAGCGATAGTTTTAACACTTTTATCTGACGGATACTTTTATCTGGGGATTGAAAAATCGGCCCTAAGTCCCGCAAGACATTAGTCACAACTCAGTCTTGCGAATATTTCATTTAGTCGGACTTACACGGACCAGCGTTAACTATTTAACTTCTAGTTAAGTGCTAACCCAGCGTTAAGTAATATCAAAATGTATGGAACTGTCATCCAACACGGGGACGACGTAACGATTTATTTTTTTAACCCTAGACCGTGCAAGTTGCCATTACTTATACTAATCTTCGACATGACACAAAATGTCAGACGGACGTCCACGATACTAATGTCAATTAGCGATGTTCCAGCTGTCTCAAAAACCCTCATTGTGATCAAACGAATGCCAATTAGTTAGGTACTTATGTATAAACAAGTCGCTTAAGTTAGTCTAACTCAAAATTAAACAAAAACTTCGTCGCATTGTGATGGTATTTGCACACAACAAACTAAAAAAAGGTTCAACTAGAAAGGTCACATAGTTGCACGAATCGGAGATAAATGTCCTGTATATTTTTAATTAATTTAATCGAAATTCATTTATTAAAGACACACAGTGGTTATATAACATGGTAATCCTTAAAAACTATATTAAATACATAATATAACGACATAACGACGAGTTAGAGCAAAGCATATCCAATCAAAAAATAGGTACTGTTCAAAATTACATGTTACATTAAATTATCAATTTTATGCACTTGTATGTAAATACTACGTAGAGGTAGTCAGCAGTATGTTACGTACGATCAAAGAATGATGTAATTTTTTGATGAATTTCAGACTATGATAAATGATAATATAATTATGAAAATCATTTTTTTAAAGATATAGATCGCCACCACGAAAATATGCTACAATTTTATAAAACTCAATGCTACGGCCACATCCTAAGATCAAAAGAAAAGACAAAACAATATTAATTAATACTTACTTGAAATATTCAAGGTTTTCTTTCAAAATCAACTCTGTGGTTTACCGAAGTGAATCCTTGACCCTTTTTCCTTCTTTATTATACATAAGTATTTGTTTAAATTTTGATCCACTTACACGCATGGATTTAAAAAAGTGGCTTAAAATAAAAATAGGACCAAATTTCGCTAGAATCGTGCGTAGTGTACTTAGTAGGTTACGCATGTTGGTTAACCATTCCGTACTGTCACTCTCCAAGTCTTCAATAGCAAGCATGAAGCAATAAAAAGCTTAAAACACCAAAGAGTCATTCAACATACAAATTTCTAATCCTAAAATAGCCGACGCAGAGAGCCAGCGTCCCGGAGTGATCAGTATGGGCAGCGCGATCCAAAGGCAATGGCCGCTGCTTCCGTACCATTTGGTTTTTTCTTCCTTTCGTACAAGATGAACATTTGCATTTTTATTTTTGTAAGCGACTGATAGCTATAAAAATGCTCACAGACCATAACACAAAGATCTTTCTAGGCGGATGTTGTACGTTGGGACTAAGCACCGAAGAATTCAAGTTTGGTACCTATCCTGATATGACTAGCGTGAACTTTGACTGAACGTCGTTACCTAATTATTTAACAAGCTTAAGGTAAATAGATGTCTGTAAGTAGTCTTAAATATATCCTATTACACGAAGTAATGCGCTTCGAAATTTAAGATGTCTCCGTGGCAAACAAGATTTACTTAACTTTCTCAGATATGTTCTTTAACATTTTACTTACATGGAAGTTGACGCGTTTTTTTTTATATTTAGCCATCTTACACCGTTAGTCTCGACTGTAAATTTTAAGCCTTTAATATTTAGGTTAACCTATGATTTTGCATATGATGATTTTATACATACTTATATACTAACGCCTCAATCAATCAAACTATTCTGTAGAATTTTGTTTGATAGAAATCTACTGCTAGGAAAAGACTTGACTATAGAATTTTAAAGTTTAACTTTAAATTAATCTGGTTTTCCTTGTTGTAATTAAAATGGATTAAGTACAGTCGAGTTCACCAATATCTGTACAGCCAACATTTCATAAATATCTATACATATACCTTATTACGGTAGCATAAGGTCTATGTATAGATATTTATGAAAGGTTGGCGATGTATATAGAGCTGTCTTGGAATTATTTGTTAAAGGTATCAAATGTAATTTGGCAGCCAACTTATCTTCTTTCATTTTAGAGAGTGAGTAGACGTATATACGCAGGCTTGAATCATTACCCAACACTAAGAATCAATAGCCAGCTACGTAAATGGCGGTACCAATAAGCTATAAGTATGTCGATCGCATTCCTGGTATCAGATGACTTGTCCATTGTGTCGATGCTGATTTATCAATGGAGATACGCGCGTATTGAAGTATGCCCAAGTGAGGTAGACTACCTGTGTTACAAATGATTGAATTGAATATTTGAAAATTGTGAATGCTGTTGCTGTTAAAAACTATGGTAGTAATGACAGAACTAGTAATGAGTGGCACTGACTCTGCGGTTCTGGTATGAAACTGGAGACCAAAGGGCCGGCAGCTACTTGCAAGCTGGCTTGTTTCAACGAATCAATATCGTTATTCAACGAAGGAATGCTTCTGTTTTTTGGATATCGTGCCATGGCGGCCATTTTTAGATTTAACTTAATTATCTTTTAAGCAACTATTTTTTAATTCAGAATATTTTATTTTTAATTTACTTAATTCCATAAATCTTAATTACATTACATTATTGCATGTCTGTCCTATTTATTTAATATACTAAGGTATGTATACCCATGCAACATTAAGAAAGTTTTGGTGGTGCCGGAGAACGGCCAGCGACGACGAGGCTGACCAAGAAGGAGTTGGCGGGACGACTTGGACGTGCAAAGAACTGGGCCTGATATTGCACCAGACCGGGAGTTGTGGAGGTAAAGAGGAGAGGCCTTTGCCCAGCAGTGGGACACTATGACAGGCTCATAAAAAAAATCTTGTTTTGTTTCTAATTGATCAATCTAAATACGATGAGTTTGTGGTTAACATATTGTCCTTATTAAAATGGTAATATGTGCGTCCATAGACACTAACTAAAATAAGTGACTTGGTATTACTAGAGTTATCTCTTCATCTAGTTATCTCACAATTTTTTGTAGTAGAGTCATACACATTCTTTTGTTCGCGTCTCTACTGTGGATATATTTTTAGTCAAGTCTACATAGGCGGGTGGGTTGCCTGGCCAACTTTCGGCCCATTTAAATAAATCTTAAGTTTGCTGACTCGGAGTCGCTAATTTTATGTCCACAGGAGAGACATCTTTTGTTTCTTACGCTGTGTGTGTCCCAGTAGAAGAACTGCGTTGCGAGACTTGGCATTACATTTTACGTTTTAAGTACCTATGGTTTTAATGGTTATTTCATTAGTTCTGAGTGCCAAACAGAGATGTGGTTCGTTGCATTATGCACGTATCACAGGTGACAGACTGTTCAGACTTTACGTCTATGGTAATCCCATGTATAGGTTTTGACCATTCACAAATTAATTCAGTTGAAAGTTGTTGTGGCGACACTCATTGTTACCGCAAATTACAAAGTAATTCAAACGTTTCATAATATTCAGTCGCAGTGGAATAACAGCGGGTTTTGTGAATAAAATTAAGTAGGTATTAAAATTTTACCTTAAGCGTTGGTTGCCTCCCGGAAATTCGAGAAAATTATTAAGTAATGTAACTTAATTATGAATAGATACATTTATTCATAGAATACAAATAAACAATAACAATTTTAATTAAAACTTAACTATAAACTAAACATCTAACTTAAAAACTACTAGACTAAGTCTAAATAAAACCGGCCAAGTGCGAGTCGGAGTCGAAGGGTCCGTTCTAGTATCTATAAAAACGGCAAAAAAAAACACGTTTGTTCTTTGGGAGCCCCCCTTAAATATATGTTTTATGTTAATTTAATTATTTATTTATAAAGTGAATATATAACTATGAACGGGGGCGATGAGCCACAACCAGCCATTATTATGGTTATGGGCATAATCTGAATAATAATAAAATTTGAACAGACTTAATCCCAATGGCCAAAAAAGTCGTGTTGGGCTAGCGGTTTGACCAATGGCCTCTCAAGCAAAGGGTCGTGGGTTCAAATCCCGGCTCGCACCTCTGAGTTTTTCGGAATTTATGTGCGAAATTACATTTGAAATTTACCATGAGCTTTACGGTGAAAGAAAACATCGTGAGGAAAGTTGCATACACCTGCGAAGAATTTCAATGGTGTGTGTGAAGTTCTCAATCCGCAATGGGCCCGCGTGGGAACCATGGCCTGTGCTCTGCAGTGGGACGAATATAGTCTGGGATGATGATGATGATGAATTCCAATCCAAAGTTACCGTCCAGGGCCTAAGTAATCCGACTGGTTTGCTAATGTTTCGGCGAAAAATTATTTCGCAAAATGATTAATTTGGTAACTGTTTATTTTTTCTGAAACTGTAAACTTTCAGGATTGTTATAAAACACACCTAACCTAACCTAACCTACAGGACATTCCTGAAATATATCCTGAATAGTTTACAGTTTCAGAAAAAATAAACAGTTGCCAAATGAAACATTTGTAAACGAATCATTTTGCGAAATAATTTTCGTCGAAATGGCAGTACCGGAATCCGACTATAATGGCATCGATTTCTTTATCTCGCCTTTTATAAATATACTCGACGGCGTTATATATGTCCTTTCCATCCACTGCGCTGTAACAATAACAACATCAATAATTTAATCAACAATTCCTCTCTGATTTTCCTCCATCAATCCCTCCCATATTCAAATGGTCTAACGCGGTCAAATTCCCGCGCCGGCGCATGCCATCTCTGCGCATTAGTATGCTCGTCGGGTCTTGATCTCTTGATACGCAGAATCCGCTGCTTGGTGAAATCGAACTGTGCGCGGTAAATAATATAGTCATTGTAATAACATTTAAACGTATATTAAGCGAAATATCTTGTATTGGTTGGTATAGTCGCATCTTTGTCGGAGTTCTGTGGGGAGCTAAGACATTCATGCTTAGACGTCCACTGCTGAACATAGGCCTCCCACAAGGGCACCAGATCGTCGCTCCATCTTGTTGGAGGCCTACCTACACTGCGTCTTCTGGTCCGTGGACGCCACTCGAGAACCTTTTTGCCCCATCGGCCATCAGTTCTACGAGTGATGTGCCCTGCCCACTGCCACTTGAGTTTGGCGATTCTTCGAGCTATGTCGGTGACGGCTTAGACATTACCGGGATAAAATATAGCCTATCTTTGGGCCGCGCCGCAGTTTTCTAAACGCGTGACAGATTAGGAGAATTTCTATCCGAGAATGCGCCTGTGCTCGCGAGTCGAGTCGAGGGGTTGGGCTCGTAAAACACACTTTCCCGAAATGTGCACTTTTTCTAAAGGTACACTTGTTTAGATGGATCAGTTTCTCGGAAGGTGCACTGTCTCAAAAAGTGCACTTCCCAATTGGTACACTTTCTCAGATAGAGCACATTCTCAGAAGGTGCACTTTTTCAAATGGAGCACTTCCTCAAATAGATTTGGAAAAGTACGTACTATATACCTATATATAGACTATTCGATAAACGGTAAAAATGCACGAGCACGTAGGATTTATTATTAGGTAACATCGCCATCATAGCTTAGGATTTCATCTAAGGAAAACTCTGTGGAGAAAATGACATTTTTGACTAGTGTACATTTTGGGAAAGTGTGCGTTTTGAGAAAAAGTACTTTTTGGGATAATACACTTACGGGGAAAGTGCCCTTAATGGGCAAGTGCACATTTTGGGAGTGTACATCTTGCGGAAAGTGCACCTTTAGAGAAAGTGCACATTTCGGGATTGTTTTACGAGCCTAACCCGATTCGAGTACCCTTAGGGTTGATTTTTCAATCCCCTGATAAAAGTAAAGTCAGTCAGATGAAAGTAAGCATCCTTCCTTTTTTCCTAAGACTTGAGAAAAGGAAAGCGATAATTTTAACTGACGGATACTTTTATCTGGGGATTGAAAAATCGGCCCTAAATCGATTGGTGGATGGATAGTACGTGAAAGATAACAATATCGATAATCCTCGAATACACATATCCCGCTTACAATTCTTCGCGAAAGCTTCTCAATCAAAAAAGCGAGCACTGCAAGTCGAATTTTTAACAAAATGCATTCCGAATAACTTTTATTTTTGCAGCTTTTAACTCCCTGTGCCTCTACATTTATAAATAAATGATATAGCAATGTGAACCTTACTTGTTAGGCTTTTAAAGTGTGTTTTGAAGACAGGTGATGCCTGGCAAGGGGACGGAGTACCCGATGCGTGACGCGACTAAGACACATCTCTCAGGGTTTTAAAATGTTTCTCATGAGTTGCTTTGGCGGTTATATTTTGTGGGTGTGCCTGTGCTTGTAAGCCCTCTTTTTGAACGATTACGTATAAATGTAAAATCTTCAATTTCATTCATTATTGACGGAGTTACTGAAGACCAAATTGAAGGATTACCAAAGAGCAATGGAGCGCAGTATGCTCGGTGTGAGGCGGGTTGACCGGATCCGAAACACTACACTGCGTTCCAAAATACACAATACCGATGCGGGTGCCAAGCCTGCCAAGTTGAAGTGGGACTGGGCAGGTCACACCAGCCGCATGGATCCAAATCGGTGTGCTAAAATAGCCACGGACTGGTTTCCACAAGATCGACGGCGGCGATTAGGTAGGCCCAGGAGGCATGGGCGGGATGACATAGACGTGTAGTACCTTAGGAGTTAGGGACTTGAGGGACTCCATTCAAATCGGGATGAATGGAGAAAATGGCAGGCCTTTGCCCAGCAGTGGTACACTTGTCCAGATAATTAGGTAATAATAATAATAATAAATCTTGGAACGATTAACGCTAATTGACCTAGTCCCAAACTAAGCAAAGCTTGTCTTATGGGTACTAGTCAAGAGATAAACACACTTACTAGGGGCGTTCAATAAAAAGTGAGAATGAGTATGTTATAAACAACTTTTACTAAATGTCATTTTATTTTTCGACATAGTCACCTTTTAGCATAATACACTTAGTATATCTTTTTTCTAAACTTAAAATTCCATTTTTAAAAAAGGTCTCATCTTGAGTACTTAAAAAATCTTGTACTGCAGCGACTACCGCGTCGTCGTCTTCAAATTTCTGGCCTCTCAGGTATTGTTTCAATCTCGGAAATAGGTAGAAATCACTGGGAGCGAGATCTGGTGAATACGGAGGATGCTTAAGGATATCGAACACCCAGCATCACGAATTGCAGCCATTGCAACGGCGGACTTGTGTGCCGGGGCATTGTCCTGGAGGAACAGCACAACTTTCGAGAGTTTACCTCGCCGTTTTTCGCGGATCTCATTGCGCAATGTTGCTATTTGTTTGGCGTATAATGTGCCCGTAATAGTGGCTCCATGCTCGAGATACTCAATCATTAATACCCCTTTACCATCCCAAAAAACAGAGCCCATGACCTTACCGGCAGATGGGCTCACCTTGAATTTCTTCGGAGTTGGAGATGATGGCCTTTTCCATGTCATAGACTGCAGTTTCGTTTCTGGGTCGTAATGATGGAGCCATGTTTCGTCCATTGTTATAAATCGCGCCAAAAAAAGTTCCCGGTCTTGCTGCATCAGGTTCAAAGCTTCTTGACAAATCTCTAGTCTAGTTTGTTTTTGCGTGTCAGTAAGCATTCTTGGTACCCAACGCGCAGATACCTTTTTCATACCCAAGCGTTCATGTAAAATATTATGCACGCTCCCCGATGAAATCTTTACATTTTCAGCAATAAAACGAACCGTGACACGACGATCCGCCAAAACTGAGTTTTCGACTTTTTTCACAATTTCTTCAGTTACTGCTGTAGTAGGGCGTCCGGAGCGGGGGTCGTCCATTGTCGATGTTCTTCCACGTCTAAATTCGGCGCACCAACGTGCGACTGTCGAATACGGAGGAGCATTAGACCCTAAAGTGTCCCGCAAATATAAATTGACTTGGTCCGTAGAAAAATTTTTCAAACACAAGTATTTGATAACGGCGCGCAGTTCAATTTTCTCCATTTTCGCTAACGTACTCAATAGCATTGCAAAGAAATTACCGTATATATTTTTAAACAAAAGACAGTTAGTTTTTTTTTTCATAGCAATCAGCTAGATAGATTAGCTTTACCGGCCAGTATTTAATTACGTAATATTAAAAGAGTTTGCATCTCATTCTCACTTTATATTGAACGCCCCTCGTATATAGATAAATATGTAGTTAAATTCATATTAAACTTCTAAGACTCGAGAACAAACATTCGTAGTTTTTATACAAATACCTATCTGCCCCGACCGCGGAGCGATCCTGGGACTTCAAGCTTCGCAGTCAGGCTCTCTGACCACTACGCTATCTAGTCGTCATAGGTATTAGTGAACCAACCCCAAGCAACATCGCTTAACCTTTGTTAGTGACAGTGACAAGTGACATGTTTTTTAAGAATTGGTACAAATTGAGCTCTCGCCTGGTACCTACCAGGTAGGTAGGTAGGTAGGTAGGTAGGTTATCGTTGAGTTTTGGGACACTCTGTTTGTATTTCCTCCTAAGTCCTTGAGTACTCTATACAGAACAAACCATCAGTAAGAATAACGGGCGAATGTAAAGTACAAGAAATTCAATATGTCCGGATACAGATATGTGGCAAATTTAAGGCTAATTTTTCTATTATTATTTTAATCTGTATAATTGCTATTATTTGAAACAAACGAGACTTGAATGCAGGTTTTTTTTTTACTTGTGACATACGAAGGGTTAAATCAGTTCCAAAATTACAAGACGTAATGACTCTTATCTAGGTCTTAAGTTCTACATCGGTTAGAAAAGGCCAGCACTCAGGAGGATAGGATAGCTCCGTGGAAAATACCCATTTGTAATTAACAGACTACTAATTTTGCTCGTTAATTATGCAAAAGAAAACCAATTCGAGGCCAACCTTGTACGCTCTTAGTTAAGTATCACTAAGGACGCTCAATTTATTGTCACAGTAATTTATGCCGGCGGAAACTAACACAAAAGATAAAACGTACCAGTTTCTTCCATCACTTAAATGCTTCGCGAGCTCGCATAAAATAAAGATGGGGGTCATTATGTTTTTTCTCGTCTGGACATGCTCGGACCAGCAGCAC
The DNA here is from genome assembly GCA_947859365.1 of Archips crataeganus. NCBI lineage: Eukaryota > Metazoa > Arthropoda > Insecta > Lepidoptera > Tortricidae > Archips > Archips crataeganus. The sequence continues at coordinate 8,287,344 of OX402067.1, read as the reverse complement.
TGAAGCGTAAAGGCACAGAGGGACATGTATCCTGCCTTCTCCTAATGAAATAAATTATACCGAACACCTGCAGAACGACGTAAGCGACTTGACATACCGCAGCGCAAAACTGAGACGGTGCACATCGAAAAACAGTTGAATATCGGGCCGTTTCGAACACCAGAGGATATCTTGGTAACCTTTAGCAGTACACACACATGCGCAGGTTATATGGAGTCGTGAGAACCTGCGCGTACGCAGATGGGTGAATTGAATATATTATTAGATGCGAGAGGCTCGGGATACAGTTTGTCGCTCGAATGCGTTTGCTTCATTTAGATGAGGTGCTGCGATACGCATAATAATAATGCATTTCGGTGTGGTTGCGTTCAACCGACTTCTGCGAAAGTGGATTTGACGTGTAACAAAGGTGTTTTTCCAGTAATTTCTACTGGAAAAAACCTGAGAATAACAGTCACACGCGGTTTTTTTAAGAGTAGGTAGGTATTTGTTATTTTCAAAAGCTTTTCCTTGTATGTACAAATTCTAAAAATCATCATAACACCTCTCTCTTTTTACAGGTTAGAGAGAGTTAGAGAGTTGTAGAGTCATCATCATCTCGGCCTATATACGTCCCACTGCATGGCACAGGCCTCCTCTCAGAATAGAACGGTTTGGCTTTTTTGGGCTTTGATTTTAGTTTTGCGTTTGGCTTGGGGTGTGTGCAAGTTTCTTTCAGTGAAAAGTTCATCGTAAATTTCAAATTTGATTTCGCACGAAAATTTCAAAAATCTCGGACGTGCGAGCCCGGGCTCGAACCCACGAACCTCTGCTTGAGAGGCCATAGGTTAAACCATTGGGCTACCAGAACTTCATAGATAAATACAATCAGATAATAGACAGATGGTATGTATACACGTTGTTACAAAGGGAATCCAGGATATAATCATCCTGTATTTGGGTAGCTCCGAGCACCCCTCAACAACAGCAGAGCAGCGGAAATTTTCATGTCACTTCTTTGAACATCGAACATTTGCAGCCTCAATTTAAAAAACCAGCCAAGTGCGAGGCGGACTCGCGGGGTAGATATAGTAGAGTCTAGTAGAGTAGAGGCATTACCATTTTTAGGGTTCTGGAGCAAAAATGGCAAAAACAGAACCCTTATAGTTTCGCCATGTTTGGCTGTCCGTCCGTCTGCGGCTTAGCTCAGAGACTATTTATGACAGTTCTTCTTCTTCTAATATATAAAAATCTCGTGTCACGGTGTTTGTTATCGAACTCCTCCGAAACGGCTCGATCGATTTTTATGAAACTTTTTTCTCTATACTCGGTAGGTCTTGGAATAGGTCGTAGGCTATTTTTTGTATACCTACCCCTATTCTTCGCGGACAGAGTCGCGGGCAACAGCTAGTATCAAAATAGAAACAATAAGGCTGATTGTCATACCTCCTCAAATAAAATGTCTGAGAGGTGTCTTTTCTCGTTGAAACTTTAAGCTAGCGTGCGTAAACAAAACTAGGTTTAAATACTTAGTTTTATTTACATATATTTGTACAGGTGTCGGGCATGCCGACAGCTACTCGTTATAACGAACCTCATGCGTTAAACGCAACGTAGATAAATTTTGTCTACTTCCATATTCCGCGGGCTCCACGTCACGCAATATTTTTAGGGTACCGTGACTGTTTTCTTGAGATAAGAAAAAACTAAATTGCATCGCAGGAATTTACTTAGACGACTGTTTATCAATGATATCGTCTAAATAAATCGTTTCAAATATGTATTTAAAATTATAATTAAGCACATGGTTTTTTTATCGGTGAAAAATACAGGTATAGGATTTTTTAATTCTTGTAAATTCCCAAAACTCAAAGATAATCTGGTTGTCCAGGCGAGAAACCTAGTTATATTAGTTCTGTTCTGTTCTGTTAGTTTTTATCCGGGAAAGTTCAACGTTCTTGTGGGACGCTGACGGATTAGCCAGGTTTTTATAATCACTCTAAGAACTTAACTATAAAAAAAAATTAAAACGTTTATTCTGCAAATAGGCCGCAAAGGGCTCTTTTACATGTCACTTTTTTAAACTACCAGCGCTTTCGTAAGGACCATCATTGCCAAGAAGAATGCGCCGCAAGAAACTTGGCAGGAAGTCATCTTTTCAAATTAAAATATAATAAATTACAAACTAAAAAACCATACAAATATAGAATTAAATAAAGAATAATAATAATTATGTAAAAAAAAAAACAATACAGGGATGTATTGGGTCCCTTAGTTAAAAAAAAAACTAAAACTATACCTACATCTTAACTATTCAGTGGAAGTGTAGAATGCTTCCACCGTCAAAAAAGAAAAAAAAGAAAAAAATAATAATATTGAAGATAGTCTTCCAATGTCACAATAATTAAAAATGAATCTGTTAAAACACATTTCAGGTCAAGTAACCATTAAACTATTATAAAACCATTAAAATATTAATATATATTATATATTGTGAAACCTTCTTATCTATTAATAATAAAAAATCATTTATTAACCGGAAGACGCAGACAAGATGGAGCGTTGGATGCGGATGGCACGGGACCGATCTGTTTGGCGAGCCTTGGGGAGGCCTATATTCAGCAGTGGACGTCTTTCGGCTGAAATGATGATTTATTGCATCAAAACAGGTAGGTACAGAAGGAAAATATAACAAAACTAGCTTTTGCCCGCGACTTCGTACGCGAAAACAATAACGTTAGTTGTTTGGATGAAATTTGGCATGGCACACATGTAGGTTATTACATGGATTAACACAAAGGATATCTAATGCCAGGAAAATGCAAAGTTCCCGTGGAATAGGAATAAGTGAATTCTACAGGGTTATTTGTAATTCACTAGCATCCTTTTAACCCTAAACTCCTACCACTTAAACAAATCTTTTTTGTTTTACGACTTTTGTCATAACTTTATATTTTTGGTGTAATAACGTTTTGAAAATTTGAGATTACCTGTATTTTTACGATACTCTGTGCCATGTATGGAAAAAAAATGTACTCCATTTTAAAAAGTCGTATAACAAAAAACATTTGTTTAAGTGGTAGGAGTTTAGGGTTAAAAGGATGCTAGTGAATTACAAATAACCCTGTATAGCCGCTAAGCCGTGGTGGCCTAGTGGTTTGACCTATGGTCTCTTAAGCAGAGGGTCGTGGGTTTGACCCCGGGCTTGCACCTCTGAGTTTTTCCGAATTCATGTGCTAAATTACGTTTGAAGTTTACCATGAGCTTTACAGTGAAGGAAAACACCGCGGGGAAAGCTGCACTCATTTGAGAAGAAATTCAACGGTGGGTGTAAAATTCCCAAATCGCACTGGACCCGCGTGGGAACTACGGCTCAAGTCCTCTCGTTCTGGGAGGAGGCATGTGCCTGATTGAAACAGGCTTAAATTTATCCCGGGAAAGGGCAAAGTAAAGATCCCGCGGGATAGAAATAACTGTTTTGACCTATTTTTAAAATCAGACACAGCTTTTTAGTAGTGAAATAATTTTAAAAATCAGCCCATGTTCAGTTCATGTCTCTTATTTGTATCCCGTGGGAATTTTGCATTTTTCCGAAGAAGTAGTAGTCTTTACCAATCAGGAATAGTTAAGCTTTCTATTGGTAAATGAATTTATAAAATAAGCCGCGAAGTTGAATTCAGTTTTTTCTATCCCGTGGGAATTTTGCATTTTCCCGAAGAAGGGTAGGTACTTTATACCAATCAAGAATATTGTAGCTTTCTACTGATGAAAGAATATTTAAAATTAGACTCCAAAGTTGAATTCAGTTTTTTCTATCCCGTGGGAATTTTGTATTTTCTCGAAGAAAAAGTAGCTTACGTCAATCGAGGATAGTCATATCACAAATATATAAGATTTTTAAATTCAGCCCCAAAATTGAATTAATTTATTTCTATCCCGTGAGAATTTTGCATTTTCCCGGATAAAGAGTTACCTATATCAATCAAAAACAGTGTAACTTTCTAATGGTGAAAGAGTTTTTAAAATCGGCTCAATAGTTTCAGATATTCCGCTACAAACAAAGAAACAAAGAAAGTTTAGATATTGCCCTATCCCGTGGGAATTTTGAATAATCCTTCCTTAGTGCACCCCTACAATACTCAAGGTACATGTATGCCAAATTTCAAGTCTCTAGCACCAGTAGTTTAGGCTGTGCGTTGTCTGTCAGTCAGTCACCAATCAGTCAGTCAGTCACGGTACTGTTTTATAGGTATAGATATAAATTTGGTAAACACATGACCGTAATCTACCATAACACATGGTATAAGTCATTATTTAATAGTTAACTAGCGGACACGGTGGACATTGTCCTGTCCACAGAAGCGCCACCTACCGGGTCCAATTGTATTTTTAAACCATCTAGGAACCTATAGTAATAAGACACGAAATTTCATTTGAATCGGTTCAGCCCTTAAATTTCCAAGGAGTTAGGAGACAAACACACGTACAGAAGAAGTATTATATATTACTAGCTGACCTGGCAAACGTTGTATTGCCATATATATCACCTAGGGGTATAAAAATAACCTACGACCAGTTCTCAGACCTACCAAATATTAGACTAAAAAGTTTCATAAAAATCAATCAAGCCGTTTCGATAACAAACACCGTGACACGAGATTTTTATATGTTAGAAGAGAAGATTAGAAGAAGAATACGTAATTACTTCTTTGTCTGCATTCAAAGCTAATCTATAAAATAATGTCAGAAACAACTAATTTAATATCCCTCAACTTGGGGCCTTTTCTTTTGAAGTGCGTAGGATAAATAATAGAGTTTATTGTTTACGAGTATGCGAGAATGTATCGACGGCTATAAAAAAATACAAAAATAACATTCAAGAATATGAACATTACTATATCAAAAAGTTTGGACAGCTATGACCAAATAATGCACGGAACCCATCGTTCCAGTTAAGGTTTGCGCTTCATGTAGTATTTATTCACTTCGTCGTTATTTTCACGAGCGTAATGTTTTCTCTTATCACTTCCTGAAAGAATTCTTTTGTTGCTTTTGTTTTTACTAAATATTTCAAATCGCTTAATAATGATGGAGTGATAAATGACACATTAATTCATTAAGAAAATTAATTCATATCGTTGCATAAATAAAGTCAAATAAATAATTTTACGCTTTAATTTAGAACATGTAGGTAAGAGGTTACATTTAAATTAGTTGAGCTATGTTGGATACATTAGATAAAATAGGTAGGTACTTATATACTCGTACCAACGTAAATAAAAATTTGCCTCTAGGTACTTATTTGGCTTCGCGGTTACAACCAGACTACATTAATATCTTATTAAGCCATTGTTTCATTAGACAAACAGATAGTAAACAACAAATTAAAATAACTGCCGAAGAATAAAATTACGTTTACGTTGAATCAATTAATTACATGTAAGTCTTTCTTATCCATAAGTTTCCAAACTCGTAAAACAAGAAAAAGGTAATTCTAATTTCGAAAAACGTAAAAAAATCGAGTCCACCGATTGGTCGACGCGACGTTGCCGCTCTGGCATCCAGCCGAGATGCGCATCATCCGTCTGCGTCCCTCTGACTCAGTTGTATAATACACTATCTCTTTCTAGATATGTCCGCAGGATCGTCTCGCTTGAAGACGCAACTGAGATAATTTTATCTGAAAGCTTTGAACTTCGAACGTGACTTTTTTTTAATCGCCAAGGGCCAGTGGAATCAGAATGGCCAGTACTTTATAGCTGGTACTTCAAGTTATACATACTTAATCGAGTTATTGACTTATTAATTATGCATAATTAAAAGTTAATTATGTAGTTAAGTAGCTAATGAAGTTTCGATTGTTTTTCGTGTACCTTATTTAGCTTAATTAACATGCATGAAGACTATATACTTATAGTCTACGGGTTCATTGTGGCAAATGTTGTTGCGTGAGACGATAACCTTGGATTTCTAAACTTCTTATCTGGACTACCCTTAGATAATTTAGGACTACCTAATACAATTAATTTAATTAATTTTTGTTGTATAATATAATCATCATCAATAATACATACTTACTTATATCTTAAAATGATTTATTCCAGGTCATTAACCCATATACAGTTGTGGCCATATAATTAAGAACGATTATTTATTGAGATGATTTTTTCAAAGTAACAAGTATAACTAATTGCCCGTATTTTTTTTATTTCTCTCGGTATTGCAAAACTTTTCCGTACTACCGGTACATTCATTTATGCAACATAGTTGGCTAAAAAATTAATAGAGAAACTTTATACATTCGATCTGAACCTAGTATTAGTACTTACTGGCTGGTCACGTAATTAAGAACGCTGAATAGTTTATTATTTTTTCAAATTTAAATAGAGAACACTATGTGGCTCTGTGGTTGTAGATTATTATTCGTATAATTTTGGCGCCATTTCGTGCTGTTAAAGTCTTAAAAGTGATTACTTCGTATAAAAACAATGGGGAAAAATAAAAGTTGTGATAAATCTACAAGAGAAGTAATAATAAAACTTCGCGAGAAGAATTGGTCGTATAAAAAGATAGCCGACCATCTGCAATGTTCAAAAACAATGGTTTTCCATGCCGTAAAGCATTTTTCCACGTATCAAACTACTTCAAACGTTCCGCGTGGACCTAGACAGAGAAAGTCATCTCGTCGAGATGATCGAAATATCGTTCGTTTGGCAAAACAAAATCCTTTTAAAGGGTCTAATGAGTTGAGAAAAGAATATTTTGGCGAAAACAACCCTTCAGCAATCTCTGCACGCACTATTCGAAGGCGTTTGGTAGAAAATAAGTTGAACGGAAGGATAGCAAGGAAGGTGCCTATGTTGAAACGATGTCATAGGCAAGCCCGACTTGCATTTGCAAGAAGGTATGAAAACTGGACAGTCAGACAGTGGAAAAACGTTCTTTTTTCTGACGAGACAAAAATAAATAGGGTATGTTCTGATGGAAAACGATACGTACGACGCCCTCCGAATAAAGCATTCGACCCAAAGTACACAAAAGTGACATTAAAGCATGGCGGGGGAAATATGAAAATTTGGGGGTGCTTTTCTGGACATGGCGTTGGACCTGTTAGGCTGATAGAAGGAAACATGGATCAATTCCAATACAAAAATATACTGCAAGAAACAATGTTACCATATGCCGAAGACGTGCTTCCGGTTATTTGGTCATTCCAGCACGACAATGATCCAAAGCATACTGCACGCACCGTTAAGGAATTCCTCACATCACAATCAGTTTCTGTCTTAGATTGGCCAGCCAACAGCCCAGATCTTAACCCAATAGAGCATCTTTGGTGCGAAGTCAAGAAAAAGATTTCAAATCGACAGTGTGGCAATTTGAGAGAGCTGTACGACGTTTTCTTAGAAGAATGGAACTCTATTTCTCTTGCGAAATGTCAAAAATTGATAGATTCAATGCCTCGCCGGTGTAAAGCCGTAATTAAAAGCCGTGGACATGCTACTAACTATTAATTTTAGTTCAAATGTATTAAATTGCTTTTTTTTCTATACCAACTTCACATTAATATGATTTATTTAATCTAAGTTTCATATAAAACAACTCTCGAGCAGTTTAATAAATCGTTCTTAATTATTTGTCCAGCTTCATTACTATTTGAATTAATTATTATAGAGAACAAATAAAATTTGTAAAAAAAAAATGTTAGCAATTATACACTATTATTCTTAATCCCGTTTGCTCTATCCATGTGGCTATTTTATAACATAACTTGTTACTTCTAAGAAGGAACACAACTAGACATGTGACAAAATTTAGATAAAAAAAAATCGGAAACTTCAAATCGTTCTTAATTGTATGACCACCACTGTATTTACAAGTGAAATTGAATTAAAAATAATTAAACGAACTCCTCCGAAACCGCTTGACCGATTATCATCATATTTTTTATCTATATTTGGTAGGCCTTAGAATAGGTCGTACTTATTTGGCTTCGCGGTTACAACCAGACTACATTAATATCTTATTAAGCCATTGTTTATCCGTATTCTCCGCAGACGGAGCTAGTTATAGTATAAAAACGAAATGATGCAGCAAACAGCACATCTAGATGTATGTAACGTGTAGATAAGTTAATCCGATTCAAAGGTCGATGGGGTCAAGGTCGCTTACTGTGGCATTGTTCTCGTTTACACCCAACTGGACTGGGAACCTTTTACACAATACATTGACGCATCTTCTGTGGTTTATCTTTGTAACATCATTTTCAACTGTGATTAGTGGAAAGAACTTCTATTGAAGGATTGAAAATGTTTGTGTAAATAAATGACGTGTACGTGTGAGTGGTGTGAACTGACTCTTCGCGTTTTGTGTTGTCGATGATGGTTGAGTTGGTGTGACATGCTACGTGTCGTACTGACGTAGCTGTCTCAATCAATTATATATTAAAAGTTTGGATAGGTACTGTAAATAAATCCACATTAGTACCTGCGAAGTATTAATTTTCAATACTTACCTTTATTGGGCAAAAAGTGACATTTTATTTCAATCTGAAGCAGATAGCTATAAATTAAAAAAAAACTATTCACCGAAAATTCATAATTGACTTACATAACAAAAATAAATAAACAAAAAAGTAAAAATTTGCAGTAACAGGAGCGTAAAGACCGCCATTTTCTCGATTTTGAATGCCTTTTTTAAAAAAAAATAACGTATTCACATTTATTAAAATACTAGCTGTTGCCCGCGACTCCGTCTGCGTGGAATTAGTAATTTGGGCAGCTTATTATCCAATCTGCTTTTTCATCAATTATGGCTCTCCTTAGTTCCTCGATATAAAACAATTACCCGCCCCCGCAACTCCCCCCCCCCCCCGCACTCCCCTCCCAACCCAACCCCCCTAGCGAACCCCCCGCACACCCGCGTTCACATTCACCACAAGTCAAGCGTGACTATAGAAGTTTTACTTCAAAAACCCCCGATTTTGAAACATTCTTCCGCTCCTATTGGTGTTAGCGTGATAAATATATAGCCTATAGCCTTCCTCGATAAATGTGCTATCTAACACTGAAAGAATTTTACAAATCGGAGCAGTAGTTCCTGAGATTAGCGCGTTCAAACAAAAAACCTGTTCGATAAATTCTTAAATTAGACGTATCTTTCTTATTTGTGAACCGATTCAAATGAAACAAACACTAAATGTTAATCCAAGAAAATACCAACATATCACTGAAAACCGCATCCTTCTAGGTTAAGCCGTTTCTGAGATTAGCGCGCACAAACGCACAGACAAACAGACAATAATTCTAAAAATCATTGTTTTGGGTTCTATTGCGCTAATAAATAGCCCTAGTGACAGTTTTTCTCAAATATCTCAATGTACAGACACCGACTTGTTACAAATTTATTATATGTATAGATTTTTCTGATAGCTAATATAACTTGCCCTGTTATCTGATTTTGGCTTGACGTCTACTTCTGGGACACCTTGTACTTTATATTTACCTACACCTTTATTTTAAGTGAAACTCGAGCTGCTATTTATTTTGCCGTCGACCGTACATATAGGGTTGCTAGTTAATTAATTCCCCTTCTGAACCAGGTCATGTCTAGAGCTTCCTGTGACAGGTGCGCGGGCGCACGCGTCTGTCAACGCCATCTAATGCAATAGCGGGAAAACCGCTCGATGCTAAAAGTCCTAAGCTTCATTTCAATATATCTATTGAGAACTTTTTTAGCCAACCCACTGGAGATATGTTTTGCGATACTGTATTAAATTTGATATAAATTATTTACTTACATCCATTAAACAGATGGGTGACGGTCGCCTCTAGTTCGGATCTTAGACTAGAATCTGACAATCTCATACACACTTATGGCCAACTGACATGGATACTAAATTGTCCAGGTCTTTCGGGACATGTTTTTTTTTATTGGTTTTTGATTATAATCATACCTAACCTAGACAATCAGGTGTCCATGTCCATTGGCCTCTAAGAGATTGAAATGAACTTTAGGAATATTTTTTACACACACACACATGTACCTAATATGTACTTTATCTATGTGTGTGCTTAAAAACTTCTTGTGGTTACAACGACCGTTGCGTTTGTGGTCAACAACATAAAGGAAAAGGAAACATTTATTTTATTTGATTAAGTAGGTACATTCCGGAGATGTGTGTTTAATTTAAAGTAGTCAATTGATTAGAGATCAATTTTCCATGTTTCAACCGCACTTTCGTGGTCGCATTATCTACAAATTGGCTCTATAGCCAATCAATAGGTATTTTGACTGCTTTTTCTGTTATTTATTAGAGGGCTTGTACAATCGAAAGCACACATCGAATTTATACAGTCATCGCGTCAAAATAGTTACCGTAGAAACGTACAACTTTGCCCGCCTTTTGCGATCTTTTACTTTTTTTAGAGGCAATTGGTCCATATTGTGCAACTTTATCTGTGGCACTCACATATTGACATACTTTTCTTTGTGTTGATGAGAACACTACATTTAAAATGAGTTTCCGTACTCTAGAAAACGGGCCTCAAACAGGCGGGCAAAAATATTGAAAAAATTTCGAGATTGCCCACATTTGTTTACACTTTTATAACTTCGGGATTATCAATTTTATGGTCATGATTCTTAAAGTCTAATAATCTAGAACAGGCATAGCAACGTTGTGTCGTATTATTAGTCCTTTAAGTAATATATTTTACCTCCAAAATCGTGTGGGCAAAGTCGTAAAAAAAAAATTTGACATCCTTCATACAAAATCCTGGAAATGCTAGGGTTGTCAATTTTTACTTATTGCTTTTACCCGACTACGACTAAATAAGGTCCAGTATGATATTAATATTTTAATTTGGTCGTAACAGCCCTGGCACCTAATTTTTTCCTTTTTTTTGTTGAACGTTACATACCGAAAAAAAATATTTAGAATTTATTAGGCTTGTTTATATTCAGTAAAAGAAAATTAAATACGTATTATTGCATATCATTTCAAAATATCCCGCGTGGGAACTACGGCCCAACCCCTCTCATTCTGAGAGGAGGCCTGTGCCCTGCAGTGGGACGTATATAGGCTGGGATGATGATGATGATGATTTTATATAACATGCTAGTGACAACCCTAAGGGTAAAATTTTGCAGGGCAAAGTTGAAGAAAGTAATACGAAAAAACGTTTATGACATTGCCCAATACCATAATTACAAAATTAATAGAGATAAGGTGTTGAGATTTTGTCTACATCGTTTTTAAACTGAATATTAGTAACAGTTCAAATTAAATACTTGTGGGACTTTCCTGGCTTAAATTACACTCGAAGTTTTTTCGTCCTAATTGGCCCGCCAAAAAACATGTCCGCACTCCAAGCCAGCTCACGCGTGACAGGCCAGTGATGCCAGCAATATGTTTAGCTATAAGCCACAGATTATAATAAATAAATAAATAAATAAATAATAAATAAATATAAATATCACGGGACAATTCACACCAATTGACCTAGTCCCAAAGTAAGCTAAGCATAGCTTGTGTTATGGGTACTAGGCAACGGATAAACATACTTATATAGATAGATATTTACTTAAATACATATTAAACACCCAAGACCCGAGAACAAACATTCGTATTTTTGATACAAATATCTGCCCCGACACGGGAATCGAACCCGGGACCTCAAGCTTCGTAGTCAGGTTCTCTAACCACTAGGCCATCTGGTCGTCTAAATGTAAGTGTATTTGTAATTATTTTTGGTACATTTCGCTTTTACTGAAATGTGACGCGGTGGGCAAAGCTATAATGAAAAGGCAAAGTTGTAAGTTTTTACGGTATGTAAACATCAACCTTATGTTTAATGACATAGAAATGTAATTTGTAAAGATATTTTGACACCTTGTTGTTGTTATTGTTGTTGTCGTTGAGTACCTACTTTTGCACTTGACCGTACCTACTTCTACTAGATAACTGGAATATAAATCAGAATCTTCTATCTTTCCTAAAATGTTTCCACGAAAGTGATTCGGAACAAACGTGTAATTTTTTTATTTTTCTTATTGCACTATTTTCAAAAAGAAAAAAGTGTCCTTATTTTTGAGTTAGCTTTGTGACATTGTTTTTTTAATGATTATATAGTGTATATGACTTGTAATATTAACACATACATAACAATATATACAAAGTATGCCTTGCACAAAATATAAATTTACCTTAAAATAATGATGTACCTATGCTAAATTAATGGGAGGTACATTAAGAAAAAGAAAAATAACTTCAACATATTATGAAAACGATTGAAGAAACTGGCAGCGTTTTTTCTTTAAATAGCTAAGCTAATTCTTTTTAATTTTTTCTTAATTTTAATTATTACCTTACCTATTATATTACATTTGAGAAAAAACTTCTGAAAATGCAACACATCCTCTGTATTTTCTATAAGAAATCAGGCTTTCCTGTGCACTTTTAAATGTTTAATCTGGCAACCCTTTTTGAAGGCCTCATGCTTATTGAGTACTGACACAGTGTCACCGACCAAAAGATGTCCTCTAAATGTAATACAAATGATTTCACCGTTAAATTATCAATATATCGTGACTCGCGGCATGCGAGACTCGCATCTATCAAGCCGATACATATAAGAAAGTAATTTATAACTTAACAATCGATAAAAAAATTCCTACGGACGACCAATACATTATTAATCAAACAAATACGACAGTGCTGCAGGCATTATTCTAAAGATAATTTGTTATAAATATTGCGGTCATTTTGAATTGGAGTCTGTTGGATTGTGGTTTCATATTTTTCCCGACTTTGTCTGTTTATTTTGCAAATTAAATTAAAGTAAACTAACTTCCTTGAGCTCGCGACTCCTTTTGTATCCGAATTGGTACTTTAGAAAAACGCCCTTAGTTCTTGTCGACATTGTAAAGGTAATTATTTTTCACTTCTTATAATCGTAAAGTTCGTATTTAAATTTTTATGCTGGATAAAGTGACTTCATATGCTCTAGCCTTAGATTATTTATACACTAGATAGAGCTTAGGCGGCATGAAAACGTCCCGAAAAATATAAGCCAGCAAAAGGCCAACAATTGGCTTTTGTCAGTTGTCCCCCTTCAGTCTGAATGACGTAACGTGATATTAATATGAAGCTGTCAAATGGGTTTTTGGACGTTTTGTATGCCAGTGTTTGCTACTGACACTCTATCTAGTGTATAAATAATCTAAGGCTCTAGCCCATGTAGTAAAATCATCAACTAAGACCAAGGCAATCAAACGCTAACAGCCATAAACACTAGAAATTTTAAAAAAGTTTTTTTTTTAATTTCGTAGTTAAATTGCAATGGTAGGTAATAAAGTGTATAAACTGAAAAAATATTTTAAATTTCCTCATACTTTAAGTGAAAGGCAGTGTTGATATAACTTGTAGGGACATAAAACTCACTATACCCTCAACTTATCTGTCAACCCTCGCCCGCGGCTCGGGTGAATATGAATGTCACGGATCGAATGACGAGTTTTATGCACTTGTTGTAACTACATTTTTTTCTAAATTTAAGGGCAAACACACAGACGAAGTCACAGGCATCAGCATTCTCGAGACCCTATTTACCCGAATGCCGAAACCCACACAAGCGATTTTCTTCGGCGATTTTACTGCGGAGCGAGATCACTGAAGAAAATCGCTTGTTTTAGGCCCTTAAATAGCGGCGTTTTTGAATAGTCCGTCAATCTCCCCACATCGGACGTCCGGTGCCACCCCACCTGTATCCCTGTGAGTTTGGTGGTGTCACGGAGGGTGGCGAACCGGTTTTGATTTCCATTGTACTGATTTGTGACTAATTCCGCATAACATTTAATTTGATAGAAGTCATTATAGTATATTTTTTATCGAGGGACTAAAAGAAGCCAATATATTCCCGAGGTGGTTAGCCACCCGAGCTTTAGCGAGGGTGTCTATTTATCCGAGGGTTTGTATTGACTTTTAGTCTCCAGGTGAAAACTCTATTTTTCACTTCGATATTGCGAGAAAAAAATCCAGTCCATAAAACTTTCATAGGTTTTTAAACAAATCTTTCTAGATTTCGGCGGCAAAAGATTATCAATTATGTCTTTAGCTTTTGCTCGACACCATAATTTTCACAATCACTTGACGACATTGTGAGAATAATCGATTTATTTTAATTGTTTACGATTTACGCTCTACAACAATTTCAAAGTTTTCGCGGTAAGTATTTACACATTTACACAGATATAACAAAATCGCATCGGCGAAATGGTCCATACACAAACTGGATAAAACAGAATGGCGCCACCTTCTTTGCGGAAAAAGCATAGAACTAAGACCACGTAGACTAAGAACGTAACATTTTCGTCATGAAAATGGTTCACACAATCTTATTTTTTTACATATATTTTGTTATGCCACTATGCAAGTACTGGCTGTTTGAGTTTATCTAAGTCACTCGAAATGAATTAAAAAATTAATTACTTTTACTCCCTGGGGACTAAAGCACTCACTTTACTCCCGCCTCGTAAGGCTATATTGACCTACTTTTAGAGCATGAGAAGTGAAAAGTATATTTATTTTTGTACAAAGCTACATTTAACTCGGATTTAACGGTGTACGTTCATAAATAAGGGATATAAAAACTACCTTTTTCGTCAGTGTCAGTTCCTTTAACTACTTATATAAAGGAAGGAAGTAACAGTACATACATGACAAGAATTGCTCACTCACCTGTATCCATCGCCATGGTAACTTCTCGCCCTAACGCCCGACCGGATATGAACCCCAGCCCCGGAAGCTCGGAGTCTTAGGGCGCAGATGTTGGAGGGTCGCGTTTGGATTGGAGCATGAGTTACGGTGAGCATTTTTTGAATATGGAATGAGACAGTGAGTACCTATGTGTTTCTTGCAGGATTTTTCTTAACAGTGTTGTTCCGAACCGGGGGCAGTTTCTTTTACATTTATTAATTAGTGTTTGTTGTAGCTATATTAAACAAAGGCATATCGACTTTGACTTTGAAAAATCCGTGAACTGTTGTTTTTAGTTCACGGTTGGTTTTCGTTCGAACCAACTTTGACAAAGTGCCACTGATTGGTTAGAAACATGTTAGGCATACGACTACTAATACGTGAGTGATATGGGACCGATATTTAAATAAACTTGGGTCATTACTTAAGCGTTTGTTCGGAATCATTTTCGTGGACACATTTTTGTAGAAATGGCAGAAGATTCTAACGCAGTTTCCTGTTAGCTGGTAGGAGCAAAGGTTCTCTAATAAATTACCGAAAACACAATCAAAATTTGCAGCTAATAGGGATGTTGACACCACCAATCAACTGCCGTACTTTTTATGAGCTGTCAAAACACATTCTCCCATAGAGTTTGAATGGCAATAGCAACTTATGACGTCACTTGTTCGCCAACTCAACCAACTAACTATTTATTTGTTTTAAAGCAACAATAAATCTAATTTTGCAGTTAATCGAAAATTAATCTGGTTTTCAGGGCTAAAAAAACGCGTTTTCTTACTGGAATCGTGTCTTCGAATTATTTATTAATGGCGTTAAGAGGGTTTATACCTGCTGAGCTGGCAACGTTGCATTTTTGTTAGTTTTTCTCTATTATTCCATAAAAATTGAATGGAAATTAAAAATGTTTTGTATACAAATTGTTCTAATATATAAGTTAATGTGTCTACTGCAATAATAATTCGTGATAGACTTTTATTTCTTTAAAAAGAAACAAATTATTACCTAACGGTTTTTAAAGAAAATAAAAGTTTTATCACGAATTATTATTGCAGTAGACACATTAACTTATATATTAGAACAATTTGTATACAAACCATTTTTAATTTTCATTAAATTTTTATGGAATAACCGAGAAAAACTAACAAAAATGCAACGATGCCAGCTCAGCAGGTATAAACCCTCTTAACATCCCTATTCGTAATATGTAACCACTAAAGTGAGGCGATCGAAACTCTCGAATAATCAACTTGTATAAAATCGTCTTACGTTTATTGTCACTTACAAAAAAATAAACGTCGATGTTTAAAAAATGGCACGAGCTTGAGTCAAAACAGCTGCGCAGTCGTCACGATAATATTTTCGCTGGCAATCATCAATGTTTTTAATTTTACGAAGACCTGAGGCCTTATTGTCTAACTGACTCTGAATCATAAATCATAAAAGTTTTCACCGCTTCTTTCTGTCACACGGTATAGCCTCAAGTATTTTCAATATTAGTTAATAAGCATGCTATAAATATTTTAGAAAGCCTAAAGTATATTTTTGGGGTATAATATACCAACAAAATAGTCCGGGATTTTGGTTTCTGGATTATTATACACCGTGAAATTTTAGTGGTTGTTTTCCCGAAACGAGGTGATTTAGTTTCGATTATACAATCGATTTATAATTACTATTTTGACTAGAGTCAAAAATCCAATTGTGAAAAACGAAAGTCGAAAATGACCGCAAACCAATAGTAACGCTTCGTTGGTACAAGTAGCGTACGATAGTACGATAGGTTAGGTACCAACGAAGCGTTACTATTGGTTTGCGGTCATTTTCGACTTTCGTTTTTCACAATTGGATTTTTGACTCTAGTCAAAATAGTAATTATAAATCGATTGTACAATCGATAATAAATCACCTCGTTTCGGGAAAACAACCACTAAAATTTCACGGTGTATATATCCTAAAATGAGACTTCAATAAAATTCCAAATTGCCTAAAACATATTTTTTTAGTTTAACTTTTTGCAAAATTCATGCTGCGCAGTAGCGAAATAACCGCAATTGCTGGCATGGCATTGGCAAAATTTCTCCAAAGGATAGAGCCATATTTTAAATATTAATAACAGTGACGGTATTGCAGATATTCAAGGTAGCTTAGTGGTTAGAAAATCTGACCATGAGACATGAGGTCACTGGTTTGACCCTCGGTCCGGGCTGAAATTTATGAAAAATACTTTAGAAAAAATAATTTTGTTTCTAGACCCTTGGACGTTTCATATAATAATAAGTTTGGGAATAGGTTAAGGTGTCAATTGTCCCATGATATTTATTTAATACATAAAATATTAGAATGGGGATGTCTATTTTTTTGCAATGTATAGAAACTCGAAAACCATTTCGAGATAAATGCTTTTTAAATCATTTTCTGTAGTTATTTAATTTTAATATTATGTAATGAATTTATTATATAACAAATAAGCAATGACCTTCATTTGACATTGGTGTAAATTGCGTGACCGGTTCAAGTCGTACTTTATTCTGTGTGGTTAGAATTCTTCACAATTTACGCGTGGATTATACTACAGAGTTTGATTTGGACCCGCTGTCTGACATCTAGCACTTTGTCAGTGCCAGTAAAGTGACACAGTGTATAGTGTACCACTACGCAAGAAATAATTAAAGGGGTTGCCTTATCGTACGCATTTAGATAGATTTAGAAATTTGGCATTGTGGGAGCTCTCAATTATAATCTGACGTCATCAACTAAAATAGTTTCAATAATTAATTTTGAAAAAAGTAGAGAACTAAATGACAAAATATTGAAATTAGTTTCTTATAATTGACTTTTCTATACAAATAAAATATAAAAACCACTGGTAATTTTTTTTAGACATTCCCAATTATGAAATAGTTGTACAGCCTCGCGCTCATACGAAAGTGACATCTCGCGAAGACCTGCAACGGCCAAATCCAATAAGATGGCGGCGATAAGAAACCTATCAAATTACCAAAGCTATTTTACAGACGATCTCGTGTATTTTCTGATTTATTTTATAGGTAGATTTACAATATTCATTTTCTGTCTGGAAAACGAGCAAGTTGGTCATCTCATCTGATGGTATTATAATAAGTAAACTATAGAATAAGAATAAGAATAAGAATAAGAATAAGAATTTGCTTTATTGCCACAAAACAAAACATAAATAAAACAATATCAAGAACAATGAACAAAACATTTACAAATAAAAAAAAATACAATAATTTAGAAAAACTTTTGAGGCAAAAGGTCCCAGTCTCAGCATGTGCTGGACAGACAGTCCAGCGGTGGTTTTCAGCCTGGGCCTTTGGGTAGGATATAACAACAATACTCTTTGGGGCAGGGTCGGTTGCAGACCTGACGAGAGACAGTGTAGCCGTGTTTAAAGTACCAACAGAAAAATATTTACATATATGAAAATCATGGAAGAACCGAAAAGTAAATGAGTAGAAAAAAAAAACAAAAAACAATCACGGTAAAGATAAAAAAAAAACACATCAAAAACCAGTAAACCAGTAACAATAAATTAAATATTTCTGCTTGTGTTTGCCGGTGTTTACATGTGTGTGCGTGAGTGTGTGTTTGCGTGTGCGTATGTGAGTGTGTGTCTGATTTTGCGTGTGCGTATGTGA
Source organism: Archips crataeganus (assembly GCA_947859365.1). Taxonomy (NCBI): domain Eukaryota; kingdom Metazoa; phylum Arthropoda; class Insecta; order Lepidoptera; family Tortricidae; genus Archips; species Archips crataeganus. Next base: position 8,268,945 of record OX402067.1, on the reverse strand, counting down.
GTATGTCTAAACCTTCTATCATCATCATCATTTCAGCCGTAGGACGTCCACCGCCGGACATAGGCCTCCCTCATTGACGCCCAATCACTACGGTTGGAAGCGACTTGCATCCACCCTGAATCTGCGGCCTTCACCAAATCGGCCGTTCATCTTCTTGGTCGACGTCCCACGCTGCGCTTGCCAGTCCGTGGTCTCCGTTCGAGAACTTTTACTTCCTCTTATGGTCTCCTATGGCCTCTGGGAATACTAGGGAGGGTTGCAGATGACATACGTGTTGTCATCCTCTAGGACAAAGTTCGTATAGGTATCTCCTATGCAAGCCTATGATAGAGAGCTAGCTAATTTTTATTATTCTCCAGGAGCTATATAATATGTATAGAGAGCGCCTAACGTACGACCTGTAATTGTCGACCTGAGGCCGTATTGTCTAACGCTTCTGACGCTTGCCTTCGCTTTCACCATCTCTTTCTGTCGTCATCTTATACCGTTTGACAGAAAGAAATAGCGATTGCGAAGGTAAGCGTCAGAAGCGTTAGACAATAAGCCTGCTGGAATGCATCACAATAATGTCATCATCATCATCATTTCAGCAGAAAGAGATCTACTGCTGAATGTAGGCCTCCCGCAAGGTTCGCCAACAGATTGGTCCTGCGCCATCCGTATCCAACGCGTTGCTGCAACTTTAACCTGGGCCCAACCAATTGCATAACAAAGTACAACTTTTATTACAAGCGGAACTCCCTTTCTAGTTAATATAACTGAAGCGAGAGTTCCGCTTGTAATATTAGTTGTACTTTGTTATGCAATTGGGCCCAGGTTGTCGAATACTAGACCAGATTCCACTACGAGCAAAAAAAATCACCCCTACTTTACGTCTATGGGAGGTAGCCCAAAATTTTTTTCCTACATACATATTATTTCATCACTTTGTCGAGGTAATTGCTACATAGGGTGACGACATCAATCATGGACATGTTAAGCACAGTAGTTACCCAGTAATGGACAGAAAAGATTCAAAGCCTTATAGCTCACCATTCATGGACTTTACCAGTTATGAGCATCAGTTAAGTATTTGAGTATTGTGTTGATAGTTTAATAATAAAACCGGCCAAGAGCGTGTCGGACACGCACAAGGTAGGGTTCCGTAGCCATTACAAAAAAATCAAGTAATATTTTTCTTAGGATTTCGTATGTGTACGGAATCATCCAAGTTTAGGTATGTTTTATACCTTAGGCTACTATTTACTCTTAAACTACAAATAATTTCCAAGCAATCTCAGCCGGTATAATTTTCCTAGTAAATTTAATATATTTACAACAATTCTGAATTTTTTCAAATTTTTCCACCTAACAGTTTAGATTTTAGAGGAGGGGGGGGACCCTCGATTTTAATGAAAATTTTCACTTTAAAGTTGAATATTTCGCAAACAGATCACTGAATAGAAAAATCATGTTAGCAACCCCGCAATGGTTTTAAAAGACCTATCAAACGATACCCCACACTATAGGATTAGTCGAGAAAAAAAAAATCACCCCCCCTTTACGTCTATGGGAGGTACCCTAAAAAAAATTATTTTTTTATTTTTTATTTTACCACTTTGTTGGCGTGACTGATATGTATATTCATGCCAAATTACAGCTTTCTAGTACTAACGATCTCTGAGCTTAGCCGCGGACAGACAGACAGACAGACAGACGGACAGACAAGGCGAAACTATAAGGGTTCCTAGTTGACTACGGAACCCTAAAAATGTAGTGTGGCTGTTTCTTAAAATTTGGGTTCAGGGAAAAAAAGTGTCTAAATATAATTGGTTCGTGTAAATTACTGGTGCTGTCACCCTAGATCCATGCAAAATTACAGTTTTCTAGCACTAATAGGCTCTGAGCTGGAAGGGTTTCATTTTGCCATTTTGGCACCGGAACCCTAAAAGTGACCTCCCTTTTTTTTTTTTTTTTTGGTATGGGAAAAGCACCTTATCCATCGTCTCCGTTCGGGGAAACAGAGGTATTTCAATCCGGGTCGACAGTCGACAATTGACAACATTTTATGTTTCTAAGACTATAAGACTATAATTTGATTCGTTCGTTCTCTGTATTCAGTTTGGAAAGAGAAAGACGCCGATAGTTTTAATTTTTCACTAGGACTATTAATTAATTTATTACAATTATCAAATTTAAAATTATCGCAGCTCTTTTTTCTGGTGAAAAAAACAAAGGAAATATATCTATTCTGTGGTAGTATTGGTGAATTCAGATATAGGTATTTTTTTTAATTTCTTATATGTATTTAAATATGGAGAAATAAATTATAATAAATATTTTGTCCGTGCTTAGGCAAAACTCTTTCGATTCCTGTAGTTCATTCAGATGTCAAAAAAAATTAAATCTCGTCAATTACGGGTCGTGCACTAACTGCCCACACAGTGCGAAGCTCGATTTTCCTCATGCTTTTCCCAAACAGCGCTCCGTATGCTTCCGTATGTCTTATGTATGTCGGTCTTCTGGGAAGCGTCGCCATGGCAACGCGCCGCATCAACACCGCACACGCGTGTGAATATCCAGGTGACCCGCTAAGGGCGGAGGCGCAAATGGACACAAAATACAGATTTTTTAATATCCTGCTGATTATTGTCTAGCATTAGCTATGGATATAGCTTATAACCCCAGGATTTTATTAGATAAGTTTTAATTTTTAAGTTTTATTTACGTGTCATCATCATCACAGATTATATACGTCCTACTGCGGGGCTCAAGCCTACTCTCAGAATGAGAGGCTTGGGCCGTAGTTCCCACGCGGGCCCAGTGCGGATTGGAAACTTCACACACCATTGGATTTCTTCGCAGGTGTATGCAGGGTTCCTCACGATGTTTCCTTTCACCATAAGGCTCATATACGTTTCAAATGTAATTTCACATTTCAATTCCGAAAAACTCAGAGGTTCGAGCCCGGGCACGAACCCTGGACCCTCTTGAGAGGCCATAGGTTAAATCAATAGGCTACCACAGCTTTTTTATATCTTACTAAAATTATTTTCTCGTATATAGAAAGGAATGTTAAGTAGGGTTGGGTATGTGGAGAGGATGGATAAAGGAAGAACTACAAAAGAGTTACATTATGTATAAGGCGAGTGTAGATGGCAATGTTAGAAAAGAAAGACCAAGAAGGACATTCATTGATCAGAGCATTAGAAAATAATCGTCATCTTCAACAAGTACAAGCTCCTCCCCTCCTCTCTTTCTTAAGAAAATTCACTGTACATTGCGTATTCATCATCATCATCAGCTCAAAGTCACGCCACTTCCACAACACACACCTCTTATACCACTGGTTCACAAGGGGTTATCCCCTTCGAACGCCACAACGTAAGACAAAATGCCACCCTAAGGCCGTAGAGTCTAACGCGCAAGTGCCCGTGATTGCATTCAACATCTCTTTCTACCCTCGTCCCTGTGACAGAAAGAAATGGTCATAACGTACGATAGACAAGACCTCTTTCCCCCCCGGTTGATCGCAACTAACGACCGCTTAATTAACGAGCGGTTAACGACCGCTTTTGCCTAGTTGGTAGTGACCCTGCCTACGAAGCAAGAGGTCCTGGGTTCAAATCCCGGTAAGGGCATTTATTTGTGTGATGAGCACGAATATTTGTTCGTAAGTTATGGATGTTTTCTATGTATTTAAGTATTTATTTATCTATATAAGTATGTTTATCGTCGTCTAGTACCCATAGTACAAGCTTTGCTTAGTTTGGGACTAGGTCGATTTGTATAAGATTGTCCCCTAATATTTATTTATTTATTTATTTATTAACTCTCATAGTGTCATCGGTCCACCTAGTTGGGGTCTGCCAACGCTACATCTACTTTAGGGGATAGCAATAAGTAAAAGGCGTGGTAGCCTAGTAGTTTGACCTATGGCTTCTTAAGCAGAGGGTCATGGGTTTTTTCGGAATTTACCATTTACGGTGAAGGAAACATGTTGCGGAAACCTTCACATACCTGCCAAGAAATTCAACTGCGTGTGTGAAGTTTCTGATCCGCACTGGGCCCGCGTGGGAACTACGGCCTAACCCTTCTTATTCCGGGAGGAGACCTGTGCCCTGCAGTGGGGCGTATATTGTCTATGGGATGACAATGAATAAGTAAAATTAACATTCATCTGAACTCGCTCCCAGTGCACCCTACACTTGGCACAAAGTATGAATGTGTGCGTTCCAGGTCGGTGTTTATCTGCCGTAGCCTCGTCACCCACACACCTACATATACGTATACCGCTATATATAATACTCCCTATGTCCACTGTGACATAGGTATAGATAACTGCGGAGAAAAACTAATGGGCGCTTCTTTGTCGCCATAAAACGGCACGTTTCGACGCAGCACTTTCGGTGAGTAAAATTGCATGAAGCGTCGTTTATTATTATAACTAGCTTACCCCGCTGCTTTGCTCCTTATATAATTCTGTACTGTGAGAATTTAGTCCTTGATAACCTGAGACCGAGTAAACATATAGCTTATATCTATTCCTCTTATTATTAGGTAGTCTTATTATTAGTTCCCCCAGTAGTGGCGTGGTTTCCAGTGGAGTAGAATAAACATTTTCTTTAGGCAACCTGGAGCTAGTGAGAGAAGTATGAGTCAGGTGCCTACGGATCCGCGGCCTTTCGCGTCCACAAGCTTTGACAATGTCATCACTGACGTAACGTAAAAAATTTAGGCAACTCGGTGGGTATCAAGTTGTTACGACCCCACGCCATTGGGGTCGGGTCCCATTGGCCTTACTTGCATTTAGCCTTGGCGAGCAAAACGGCTCAGTAGTACACTGACCAAGTATGCACAATGACTTGGTTATAATGCCATGGTTACAAAATTGTCTTAGTTTCAGGAAGACTTACTTAGCAAAACGTCTAGGTCGTTAAATGCACAAGTAGGCAGAATGACTCAATTGCGTAAGGTATTGATTGTATTAAATAGATTTTCAAGACCAGACCAGACTATTTACCTGCTAAAACATTATGAGATTAAGTCGTTTTACAACCAAGTCATTCCGTCTCCTATGGCTTATAGCAGTGAGGGCGTTTTACAGACCAAGGCATTTTGCTACGCGGACAAAATACAACTAAGGTGCTCTGCTCGCCAAGGCTTAATGCAAGTAAGGCGTTGGCCCCGACGTAAGGACCCGACCCCGCCATTGATGGTCCTTCCACAAGCTGTCCCTAAAAAATAACACCAAATTCCCCCGTCCAATATATTTATTGCTTGTCAGTCTTAATCTTCTCCAGTTCTTTGCCTAACTCCAGTACCAGCTGCGGCAGCGGCGCCTCCACTGTGAGCACTCCGTCCCTGGACAGCGAGGACACCACGGCTTCAGGGTCGACGCCCCGCGGCAGCATGAACTGGCGATTGTATTCCCGGAGTACCAGGATATTGTCTGCCCTTTCGTCGTGCTTCGCTTTGACGTGCAGCACGTCGTTTATGATTTGTACTTTAACCTAGGAAGAGACAATAAATCCGTTAATAGCCACAAAAACACACAAAAACACACTTTAACAAAAAAAAGGAAGCACACAAACAATCCATATTCATAGGTACTAATATTGTAAATGCGAAAGTCTGTCTGTTACCTCTTTACGCTTAAACCGCTAAACCGATTTAGATGAAATTTGGTATTGAGATAGATTCTGGTCTGGGAAACTCAGGATAGTTTTTTCCGGAAAATAGCAAAGTTCCCGCGGGATAGCGATAAACGAACTCTTCGCAAACGGAGTCGCGGGAAACAGCTAGTTAAGATAATTAACAACAATAATATTAAAGGGATCAAAGTGAAATGGTAAGAAACAATAATAGTAGAGTAGACATTTTAAAGAGAACGTAATAAATGATACAGTGGACAATATGTCCCCAAAGGGGTCATTTGTTTTTTGTAGGTTTCAAATGTTAATTAACACGTTAAAATATCCGAGAGAAAATTGCTCACCTCCGCGGGATCGAATTGACTGACGTCAAACTGCAACTTCAGCTTTTTGCCTTCGCCCTCTTTCAAAATCAAGGGCGACTCCGTTATGGCGGCCCAATTCGCCTGGTCTGCAGCCAAAGCTTTGTCCTGCGTAGAACCTCCCACTGACTCCAACGTCGCTCCCATCTGCATGCTCTCTACCACCGTTGGTTCTGGAGACTTGACGCCCGCTTCCTCCGTTCCTTTCTTCTTCTTTCCGGCGCCTTTCCTCTGCGCCCCCAGTGTTTTCTTCTGCGATGTTAGGCTCGTGTTCTTAGATGTTTCACTGGCATCCTGTGGTGACGTCAAGCTTGCGTTTTGCGGCGAGTTTGATGAACTGTTGATTGCAGGAGAACCGTAGAGGCGTGACAGGTCAGAGCTGGTGACAATAGATTTATGTACGACATGTTCATCGGGGACATAGAGCACTCGACTCTAATGCAGATGCATACAGCTTTGTGATACATTAACGAACCTGAGGCTGTATTGTCTAACGCACTTGGAAACTCGATCGATTTTACCACTTCTATCTGTCGCATGGTATAGGATAAACGTAGAAAGAGATGCTGAATGCGATGGCGAGCGGCCGCGCGTTAAACAATAAGACCTCTGGTCCGCAGATTCATCGCTATATTCGGCAGACAATGATAATATGATCCGTTCGCTCGCAGGTATTATGAGAAGTCGTGTCTTGACGTCGGTTGGGCGTAGACGCTCATTTTTAGAAAGGCTCCTTTGGTTACAATGATAATAAATAGTGATAAGTTGGGCGTTACTCTTAGAAAAGCTATGGTGGACCTGCTGTCTGTCAAGCTAAGGATCGAGACTTCCTAAACGAGCCTGCATCTCTTAAACTTTAGCAGGATTATGTAGATATAAGGATTATTGACACTTACCTGAATTTGTCCATCTCAATGCTGATCTTCCTCATCTCCGCTTGGAACTTCTCTTTCATGAACGAGTAGCTGTCATCGAACGTTGATATATCAGTCGTGTGGATCGGTATATTGACATTTTTCTGTAGCACCGTTTTTGACGCCATCTTCGCACGCGCGATGTTTCGGATTTTTGGATCTATCAAGAGAATTATATGGGGTTAGCGGCAAGCACTTGGTTTGCATTTTTTTCTTTCACTTTTATATCTTATCGGAGGTTGGCGACTGTTTAAAATACTTTTGCCGCCGATGTTTGATTTATCCTATAATACATGATATGTAAAGATTCTCGAATAGCGCCCTCAGACCGGAAGACGCAGTGTAGGTAGGCCTCCAACAAGATGGAGCAGACCTGGTTGAGGTTGCGGGAACGCGTTGGATGCGGATGGCGCAGGACCGGTCTGTTTGACGAACCTTGAGAGACCCCTATGTTTAGCTGTGGACGTCTTTTGGCTGAAATGATGATAACATGAGATGTATATTTTCTTACCTGTATGCTTGTTAGTCCTGTATTATTTTATTGAATGAATAGCTTAATATTTTGTAGATTTCATTTGTTTTTTCTGTTTTGGATGGGTTTGGGTGGATGATAAAATAATGGGTCTGAAATTTAGAAGTGTGACATTATAACTTGACAGAAAAAATATTGTTTTATGAGCATAGACATTAATTATGATTGCAGAGGTTTTGCTTGAATAGGTTTGTACGGGACTCTGGCATGGAGATAGCCACTAAACTTTTACTAATGCAATAAGGAATTCAAATTAACATGTTCATTTTATAGTAAAATGTTTCAAGGATTTTCCATACAATAAATCGTAAACAAAACGAATTAAGGATAGCCAAGTGAACTTTACTAAGTGTACAACAAGGTTCAGTTTGGTTTACATAGTACTGATTTGAGATACGACGTTTTACAAAGTAGTGACGATGTTTTGACTCGATTTGACTTGTGTCACTTGTGTGACTACGTGTCAGTCAAACGATCGCGGTGGGGAAGTACTTTACTGTATGTAGTGGCGAAACCTGGCATAGACCCCAGAGAATCAATACGAATCGCCCCCAAATAGTACATACTCTGGCATTAATAATCTGTCATGCTTTACCGTTACTTCCTGGCCACCTGGCAATCACTGTCGAACAATGGCCGATGCCCGAATTTCCGAACGGAATAAAAAATGATCTGTCAAACTGCTTTCCCGCCAATTTTGTGGCGCGCGCCCTCGCCTAGGGTTACCATGTTCAATTAGGTTAGGGTGGGTCGCGTTTTGATTTGAGAGATAGTAAATTAATTAATTTAAAAGATGTAAAAAAAATATAAAACATAGCTGAACACCTTTTTTAAGTTGTTGATTCGAATTATTTAATTATTAAAGATGAACTTATACAACACATTTTACTGACATAGTTTGGTTTGGAATATAGAATACGAAATTGCAAAAAAACTGATAAAAGCACCTAAAATTTCAAATCTTGAAGCAGTTTACGTTCAAAAGTGCGAAAGTACTACGAAAGAGATGCTATCATCTACTTATTTTTTTTAATCTCAAACTCTACCTAACATTTTATGTATAATAATATTTTATAGAAAAATATCCTCGCATCAAAAGATTAAAAACCTGACTAAATTAAAGCTTTTTACCTATCCCTAAAACTCCCATCATCACAGACACAACCCCGCACCCCAACAGATTGATAGCTTGTTGATACCCCAGTCGCCATGGCACCGCGTAAATACCACATCTCGGGGGGGACATTAGCTGGCAACACCAGATGAAAGGTCAGCGGGGAATTGGATTATAGCAACACTGGCGAGATGTCAAAAGGTTAATTGTTTTTTTACAGTGTGTAAATAAGGACGCAGTGTGTAACGAGGCATGCAGTTTCCATCAGTAAGTTTCTTATTATTTTTCTGTTTATCTTTTTTTTCATCTGTCAAACTAGTTCGACTAACTTTGGCTTTGATTTGACTTACCAGTCAGTTTACACCTGGGTTCTACTCCATTGCAGTTTTTTCCCACAATTTTTTTTCATAGGAATTTTGTTGCTTAAAATTACGAATACAATCATCCCAGCTTATATATGTCCCACCGCTTCCTCTCAGAATGAAAGGGATTGAGCCGTAGTTCCCACGCGTGCCCGGTGCGAATTGGGAACTTCACTCACACCATTGAACTTCTTCTTAGGTGTGTGCAGGTTTCCTCGCGATGTTTTCCTTCACCGTAAAGCTCATTGTAAATTTCAAATATAATTTCGCACGTAAATTCCGAAAAACTCGGAAGTGCGAGCCTGGATTGAAACCCAAGACCCTGTTCTTTAGAGGCAAACCACTACGCCGCCACGGCACGAATACCTACAATAACTACAGCCAAATCGGTAAAGCCGTTTACATGTGATGCTCTGTCACATATGCGGTATTTTAAAGTAAAATAATATAGTAAAAGAACACAAAATAATATAAAATACAAAGCAATCATCATCATCATCATCAGCCTGTGCTCGTCCACTGCTGGACATAGGCCTCTCCCATGGCACGCCACTGAGCACAATCCTCGGCCACTCTCATCCAGCTCTTGCTAGCCGCCTTGCGAAGATCATCGCTCCACCGAGTCTGAGGACGTCGTACTACACTACGTTTAGCGATCCGTGGTCTCCACTCAAGAACTCGTCTACCGCAACGGATTATCGGTTCTTTGGGTTATATGGCCGGCCCATTGTCACTTCAGCGTGCTAATGCGGTGGGCTATATATGTCGATAACTTTGGTTTGGTTACAAAGCAATAAATAAAACAAAATGTTATTTGTCTTTACACGACACGAAATAATGTCCTTAATATTCATGTACAAACCTTCAATTAAAAATATAAAAAACCGACCAAGTGCGAGTCGGACTCGCGCACGACGGGTTCCGTACCATCTAATATATAAAAATCTCGTGTCACCGTGTTTGTTACCGAACTCCTCCGACACGCCTTGGCCGATTTTTAAGACTTTTTCTCTACACTCAGTAGGTCTGAGAATAGGTCGTAGACTATTTTTTACCCCCCCCCCCCCCCCCCCATTCTTCGCGGACGGAGTCGCGGGCAACAGCTAGTTATCTATAAAAACGGCAAAAATCACGTTTGTTGTATGGGAGCCCCCCTTAAATATTTGTTTTATTTTAATTTAATTATTTATTTTTAATGTGAATATATAACTAAATATTCTGTGAATATTTCAAGCGTCTACCTGTTTCCTTTATCAATATCTAGCAAAAACGAGCAAAAATATCACGTTCGTTGTATGGGGGCCCCCTTTATATTTATTTTATTCTGTTTTTTTATTTGTTGTTATAGCGGCAACCGAAATACATCATCTGTGAAAATTTCTACTGTCTAGCTATCACGGTTCGTGAGATACAGCCTGGTGACAGACGGACGGACAAACGGACGGACAGCGAAGTCTCAGTAATAAAATCGCCAACAACAACAGATCTTCAATTAATTAACCACTTATCTCAATAATCTCCCGACATGACTTCCCTAAAGCAATCAGCCAAAAAGTGCATTTGCTAAATATCACTTACAGAAAAAACACCATTATTACCACCCTGTTAATGTCGAAAATACTCCAATTGTAGACTCCAGTCGTATTAAAAAAATATATCAAAATACAATAATAGAATTGGCATTCAAATTGCGACAGTAAAGTAAAAACATAAGGCGGAAAATGAGTTTGGCTAACTATTCATATTTTAGTTATTGTATAATAAAAGGGGAGGTTGGGGAATAAGATTAAAGAGTGCTAGAAGCGACAATCTTTATTTTGAGAACTCAGTCCCTTAATTGTATGCTCGATTTTTTTGTGGGAATTTTAAACTCACTTATGGTCCACTTTCTAGGGTCATTACATTGCTCAAAAACAAAACATCTGCGTTGGACATTTCTTTAGGCAAGGCAAGGTTTCCAACTACATGTGACATAAGTAGCACGTAGGTATTATTTGCTAGACGCAACCATTTACGATTAAATGTCTATTTTTCTCTACGTTGTATATCTCCTATAACCCCTCTGGTGTGTCCGGTGCGTATTGGCAAACGGATGACTACATCGATGTCTAGCTAAGGCTTTCGCTTCTATAATACCCTTTGTTCTTATATTCGTGTCTTTAATTCCCGTAAAACGCGCCGTATCTCAGGGGAGAGCTGGCAAACATCGTTACCCGTAGTGTGACGGACCAATGTTGATATTTGCCGTGTCAATAAGAAGTATAAGTGTATTGTTTTTCACTTGTAACGGTCTCGATAGGATCCCCACTCTTAGCTTCTGTTTGCTTCGTGGGAACGTATTTTTCTTATTGATTTTCTTACGCTCTGTATACCAAAACAACTGTTTTATTTGTATAATCAAAAGTATAGTACATTGTTGTAGAGGCTGGAAAGTAAGCAATAGATGGACGAGTTTGTTTGAGGGCCGACGCGTAGCGGAGGCCCTCGAAAGTACGAGTCCATCTATTGCACTTTTGGCCGAGACTAAACATTGTGCTTTTCACGACTAATGCGAGGAAATCATTATCATCATCATCATCATAATCATCCATCCATCCATCCCGTCCATCCCGTCCATCCTGTCCATCCCGTCCATCCCGTCCATCCGACCATCCGTCCATCCGTCCATCTATCCCGTCTATCCCGTCCATCCATCCATCCCGTCCATCCCGTCCATCCCGTCCATCCATCCATCCGTCCCGTCCATCCCGTCCATCCCATCCATCCTGTCCATCACGTCCATCTGCCCATCCGTCCATTCTGTCCATCCCGTCCATTCCGTCCATCCATCCCGTCCATCCGTCCATTCCGTCCATCCCGTCCATCCCGTCCATCCGTCCATCCGTCCATCCTGTCCATCCCGTCCATCTGCCCATCCGTCCATTCTGTCCATCCCGTCCAACCCGTCCATCCCGTCCATCCCGTCCATTCCGGACATCCCGTCCATTCCGTCCATCCCGTCCATCCGTCCCGTCCATCCCGTTCATCCTGTCCATCCCGTCCAACCCGTCCATCCCGTTCATCCCGTCCATCCCGTCCAACCCGTCTATCCCGTCCAACCCGTCCATCCGTCTTTTCCGTCCATCCCGTCCATCCCGTCCATCCGTCCATCCGTCCCGTCCATCCCGTCCATGCTGTCCATCCCGTCCAACCCGTCCATCCCGTCCATCCCGTCCATCCCGTCCATCCCGTCTATCCCGTCCAACCCGGCCATCCCGTCCATTCCGTCCATCCCGTCCATCCGTCCATCCTGTCCATCCCGTCCATCTGCCCATCCGTCCATTCTGTCCATCCCGTCCAACCCGTCCATCCCGTCCAACCCGTCCATTCTGGCCATCCCGTCCATTCCGTCCATCCCGTCCATCCGTCCCGTCCATCCCGTCCATCCGTCCCGTCCATCCCGTCCATTCTGTTCATCCCGTCCAACCCGTCCATCCCGTCCAACCCGTCCATCCCGTCCATTGCGTCCATCCGTCCATCCGTCCATCCGTCCATCCATCCCGTCCATCCGTCCATTCCGTCCATCCCGTCCATCCCGTCCATCCGTCCATCCGTCCATCCTGACCATCCCGTCCATCTGTCCATCCGTCCATTCTGTCCATCCCGTCCATCCGGTCCATCCCGTCCATCCCGTCCATCCGTCCATCCAGTCCGTCCGTCCGTCCGTCCGTCCGCCCGTCCGTCCGTCCGTCCATCCATTCATCCATCCATCCATCGCATGCAGCAGACGATTACTGTTGATTGGTCCAATAATGTCGTTTCAGCACGCCAGGAATGAAATTCAGAAATTATCTTTCAAAAAGTCGTATCGTATAATGAAATACATATACTGATACGTCTTGTTTTCGATTAGTGTAACTTTGTTGTCGTGTTTGTGCGCCATAAATGAGTCAGCTGTTAAATGTACATATATAGGCAGTTTTGAGTACTGGATTTAGGTTATCTATGGCCACATTTTCGAGCAGTGTCGTGAAAATGCGCATTTCTGTTACAGGAAGTTCTATGGAACTTAAGCATTTCTACAGACAACGCAACGTGATGACAGATGTCACGAGATTTATGCGACATAAAAATACCCGCATTTTCTTTTGTGTCGATGTTATTTAATTCCACAAAATATACATATTTACGGAAAGAAAAAAGTATAACTCAATTTAAACTTAAAAACCTATATTTACAAATATCGCCCAAATCGCTGCTAATGGGCAGAGTGCCCAAAGGCTGGCTGCGTTTCCTCGTTGTATGGCGATGCCAATACGTTGACCGAGGAAAGAGTCAGCCCTATGGTCACCCGTAGACCGGACAAGTTTACTTTTTTAAAATTTAAAGAGTTTTTGGGCTTCGAGTCCCCACGGGTCATGGCTCGAGTCTCAACAGCAAAAGCCGCAAAAATTTAGCTGTCTCCCAAACTTGCATATTTGCGGCGTTTTGCTGTTTTGGCCATTGCAGAAGGAGTTAGATAGAAAATATAAAAGTACAATATATTTTATAATAAAACAGGAAGCTTTAAATGAACTGAAATAATTACTCAATAAATATAAATAAATATGTTTCAATAAATTAGGAAACTATAAAAATTGATTAAAACCAAAACATATTAAAACTAGCTGTTTCCCGCGACTCCGTCTGCGAAGAATAGGGGTATGAAAATACCCCCCCACATAGCCGCAATAGAGATGTTGCCACCATTAAAAAGAATTTTAAGACACGACTCCAGTAAAAAAACGCTTTATTTCAGCCCTGAAAGCCAGATTAATTTTCGATTAAATGCAAAATTAGATTTTTTGTTGCTTAAAAACAAATAAATAGTTAGTTGATTGAGTATGCGAACAATGACGTCATATGTCGCTATTGTCATTCAAACTCTATGGGAGATAGTGTTTTGACAGCTCATAAAAAGAACGTCAGTTGATTGGTGGTGTCAACATCCCTATTAGCTCAGACCTACCAAATGTAGAAAAAATTTTGATAAAAATCGGTCAAGCCGTTTCGGAGGAGTTTGATAACAAACACGAGATTTTTATATATAGATTGAAATAAAATCTAGCATCTTAAAACTCCTACCCAAAAGGTTAACTGTACTCTAGATTCAACCCTTAATGGGGTTATAAACTGAAAATAAATTTCTGTGAAAAGTTCATCGCAATTTTATTTCGTGAAGCATTTTCCGTCGCTACATCGTTAGTTCCCCATTTTCCGCGAAACCCACACGTTTAATATGAAACGGGAAATTCTTGGTAAACGTAATAGCTGTAGGTTTTCTGACAGTCATCGGGTTTTGATCTTACCGGGATTATTTTTCAGGTGAAGCCGCCTTTCATAATAGAGGTGAATGGCGTAATATCATCCAAATAACGGAGCTAACTTTTATAGCTTGGCAACATTACATGACTGTGAAGAATTTCCGCCTTGATACCTGGTTCAGTTTCCTCGACTGTACCTATATACAAACAATACCTACGCCGTACAGTATACTTTATGTTTCTTACACTGTGTAGGTATGTAGGACCCTAATATACCTCACGCCTACAATAAAGGAACGAAATATGCTATAAAAATATTTTATCGTGACTCGTAGAGCCAGAAGTGGTAAAATATTAGGTCCCATCTACCTAAATCTTCAAGATTCTTTCGAGATTTTTATCACTTTTTAGCAAAAAACCTACAGCAGCAGCTCTATTGTGGTTGCGTTTCCTTCCAGCCAAACAAGCCAGTTGACAAAGTAACTCCTGTTTTATCCACGCGTTCTTTTTGTTCCATTTTATGCCCAACCCTCCCCCACTGGGCAGTGGGCAGTGGGCAGTGACGTCATCTGGTTTTTTCTCAATTTCCTGCGGCGGCCTGATTGGGATCTCACGCGCGTTGCGTGCCGCGTTGCAGTTTGCGCAATGCGTTACCACTGTAATACGATGCAGCATCAGACTCGTTTATAAAAACCAATCGGTTGTGCTGTAATTTTCAGTAAGTGCAGTCTCACTCGTGGATACCATTATCAAATGTTGGCGTAATTTAATAGGCCTATTTAATCTTATCCCGCTCAGGTTAAACGTTTTATGACTGATAGTGAATTAGTAATTCATCATTATGGCTCACATTAGTTCCTAGATATAACAAATATATTACCCCCGCAACCCCCCCCCCCCGCGCACCCCCCCCCCCCGCGCACCCCCCCCTCCCAACCCCACACCCCACCAAACCCCCCCCCCCCGCCGCACACCCGCGTTCACATTCACCACTGTACTCCCAAGTCAAGCGTGCCTATAAAAGTTTTACTTCAAAAACCCCCGATTTTGAAACATTCTTCCGCTCCGCTCCGCTCCTATTGGTGTTAGCGTGATGATATTATAACCTATAGCCTTCCTCGATAAATGGGCTATCTAACACTGAAAGAATTTTTCAAATCGGAGCAGTAGTTCCTGAGATGAGCACGTTCAAACAAACAAACAAACCTGTGTGCATGTCCAACTTAAGATGAACCCTATTTAGTATAGTTTACTATATTGTTGTCCGCTCATTTTATGTTGGATTTATTTTCTATGTACTATCCATGTTCGATAAATTCTTAAAATAGACGTATCTTTCTTATTTGTGAACCGATTCAAATGAAACGAACAGTAAATGTTAATCCAAAAAAATACCAACATATCAGTGAAAACCGCATCCTTCTAGGTTAAGCCGTTTCTGAGATTAGCGCGCACAAACGCACAGACAAACAGACAATAATTCTAAAAATCATTGTTTTGGGTTCTATTGCGTTAATAAATAGCCCTAGTGACAGTTTTTCTCAAATATCTACAATGTACAGACACCGACTTGTTACAGATTTAATATGTATAGATAGATGTATAGATATAGATAGAGTAGTGAAGGCCTGGATGACAGCGGAAAACACTCCACGAGAAGCAAAGTCTAAGATTGTAAACTAGTTAAAGGGTCTTAAGTCTTAACTATAGTCAAACCGAAAAATTGCTAAAGATCATATCATAAATGCCTTTCATACCTATCACTCATATCATCATCATTTAGGCCTATGCGTCTGTTTTACGAATTTTGGTCCATTGCCTGTGCACAACGCCTTTTGTGGCTAACTAGCCCGATGCGAGAGCGACATGTTCGTCGACAGTGCCTTTTTCATTATTTAAAATATGTAACTAAGATATGCAACAAA
Source organism: Archips crataeganus (assembly GCA_947859365.1). Classification (NCBI taxonomy): domain Eukaryota; kingdom Metazoa; phylum Arthropoda; class Insecta; order Lepidoptera; family Tortricidae; genus Archips; species Archips crataeganus. Next base: position 8,252,821 of record OX402067.1, on the reverse strand, counting down.
CTTAGGCGTTCTCGACTCGATTCAAAGTCACCTCACCCTCCATTGCCAAACCACCAGTAGCAAACCACCCCCGCGTGTCTGTTTGCCCAGACCAATCTACTGATTGGAGCAAATTGATGGGAACAGGAGAGCGATCGTAACGAATATTATGTAAATACATTATTATATTACTTTGGGAACGTTTAAGGGAAAAGGTCGTTCGAAATAATTTAGTACCAATTTAGTTTTCTCGTTACAACCGCCGAAGGACACGGCCAAGGGCTTTGCTTAGATATTAGTTTTAGGATTATTGGATTACTATGTTTTAGCTACAGCTTTGCTTGCGATAATCATTAAATTGGCAATGAAACCAAATCAAACGGTTCTGAAACCATAAACTTTTTAAGATTAAAAACTAGCCTAACTAACTAACCTAACCTACGATGCTGTTTTAATAAATCCTGAACGGTATATATTAAAAAAAAAATGTTTTTTTCGATATTTTAACCATTCGACATTATTAGGTAATTTACGATATTCAGAACCGTGTCCGTTTAGATGTTTATTTCCTGTACATAATTGATTGTGGTGATAATATGAGCAAAAGAAAAAAAATAACATTGATGGCAAAAGTTAAGGGTAGATAATGTAGCCAATAACTTTTAGTGCCCATTTAAATAACCCTTAAATTGGCTGACTCGGAGTATTTAGCTAATTTTATGTCCACAGGAGACAACTTTTGTGACGCAAATACAGACCTAAAAAGTAATAATTTTTAATGAGTCCAATATTTCTACACATCTGCCGGCGTAAGACTGAAGAAATTACGGGTAAATTTTAATGTTTGTTTATTTTCAATAACGGATTAATTAAGTTAATTAACGTCTCTGAGTCTGGTAGTTAGTGTTAAAATATCACCTCGAGCTGTGACTCAGCGCCGGAGCTTTTCACTTGGTATTTTTCGATGATTCATGTCATGAGGTTAGGGCGTTTAAAAATACGTACATGTGTTGATTTGTTAATAAGGTGCATAATATATTATGTCGTAAGGCCCACGTCAAAATTATACTGTCACTAAGTAGCTGTTGCCCATGACTCCATCCGCGAAGAATAGGGGTTAAAATAGCCTAGGTAGGACCTATTCTCAGACCTACCGAATACAGAGAAAAAGTTCGATTACAAACACCGTGACACGAGATTTTTATATATTAGACTAGCTGTTGCCCGCGACTCCGTCTGCGAAGAAAATTAGCTTACGACCTGTTATCAGATCTACCAAATATGGACAAAAAGGTTTCATAAAAATCGGTCAAGCCGTTTCGGACGAGTTCGATAACAAACACCGTGACACGAGATCTTTACGAGACCTTTGAAATTTATTATCAATTAAAACTAAATTAAAATTATCAACTAAATTCGGGGTAAAGGCTATCATTTATGTCCTCCACAAGGTATAAAACTATCTTAATATATTATTATATTAATATAATATTAAGTTATAGTTTAAACGTGAAGTGGTGACAGACAGAAAGAGTAATATTCATAATAACGGATTTACTAATATTAAAAATCATTTACTGGTTAAGATTGAAGGCGGCGACGAGGTAGGCCCAGGAGGCGTTACGTTGGCGGGACGACCTAGACTGTACCTTGCTGACTACCGCTCAAAATCGAGACGAATGAAGAAAATGGAGGAAGGCTTTTGCCCAGCAATGGGTCACTTCTTCAGTCTAATAGAATAATAATGATGATAATAAGATAAGGTCCTATTGTGGCCCAGGAATCAAATTGTACATCCGCTACAATTTTTTTATTACAATACCTATGTATCTACCTAGGCAAGCGAGCAAGCGGGTCATCTGATGGAAAATGATCAGCACCGCCCATAAAATATCAACTGCTCAAATGAGCTGTTGTATGAGCTGTTGTTGTTGTTGTTGGTGCGGTTGTTGTTGTTGGTGCGGTTTTTGTTGTTGTTGTGGGCTGTTGGCTGTTGTTGTTGTTGTTGTCTTGCAATTTAGGACTTATACAATCCGTAACTCTTACTCGTAACGAGAGCGGAGAAGATACCGAAATAAAAAAAAACACCCTAAAAGGGCAATCCCATTAACAACTATTATTACCCACCCACCCCACAAATAAAGGTGTGGTGATACAATAAGCAGTTTCATTAACGAGATAACGGCAGATCAGACGAGGGGCCCTAGCAGATTGTGTTCCGTGACTTTTTAGGGTTCTGTAGCCCCAATAAGACTGGCTAACCTGTTGGCTTTAAAAATGTGAATGAAATATTTAAGTATATAATTTTCAATTTAAAGCTTATCATTTACTTTTTTTAAACAAGGAAATTTTGAGGTTCTTTTATTCACAATAATTTTTCACGAGTGTGAGATAAAAAAGTGTCTTTATATTTTGAGTCAACTAATCAACTTTGTGTCTTTTTTTCGTCACAAATTGAAACAAAAAATTTTATGGAAGATTAGGGACATTTTTGCATCATCAACTAAGTCATCAAGTACCTACTTACAAAAGTAGCAGGTAAGCACATCTATACATATAATAAATCTGTAACAAGTCGGTGTCTGTACATTGAAGATATTTGAGAAAAACTGTCACTAGGGCTATTTATTAGCGCAATAGAACCCAAAACAATGATTTTTAGAATTATTGTCTGTTTGTCTGTTTGTCTGTGCGTTTGTGCGCGCCAATCTCAGAAACGGCTTAACCTAGAAGGATGCGGTTTTCACTGATATGTTAGTATTTTCTTGGATTAACATTTAGTGTTTGTTTCATTTGAATCGGTTCACAAATAAGAATGATACGTCTATTTTAAGAATTTATCGAACATGTTTTTTTGTTTGAACACGCTAATCTCAGGAACTACTGCTCCGGTCTGAAAAATTCTTTCATTGTTAGATAGAACATTTATCGAGGAAGGCTATAGGCTATATAATCATCACGCTAACACCAATAGCAGCGGAGCGGAGCGGAAGAATGTTTCAAAATCGGGGGTTTTTGAAGTAAAACTTCTATAGGCACGCTTGACTTGGGAGTACGGTGTTGAATTTGAACGCGGGTGTGCGGGGGAGGGTTTAGTGGAGGGTTGGGTTGGGAGGGGGGTGCGAGGGGGGGGGTAATTTTTTTTATATCAAGGAACTAAGGAGAACCGTAATTGATGAAAAAGCAAATTGGATAAAAAAATAAGCTGTCCAAATTACTAATTCTACGCGGACGGAGTCGCGGGCAAAAGCTAGTTGTAAATAAAAATGCCCTAATAACAACTGCTCTATGACTGAAAGTTGCGATTGTACAAAACAATTTAAAACCAAACAACTAACAAAAAATTACATAACTTTGGCTTTTAATATTTGTAGTTTTCCTGTTTTATATGTTATTGATTATTTGCAGATTGGCTTAATGAATTCCGACGTGCGGTCGCCGACATCTTTGCTTCTCTTTTAGTTACAGGCAAACCAACAGTACCAACGTGTGAAGAAGTAATGCCAGTAAAGGTCTTAAGGCCGTACCGAGCTTTTGGCGCATTTACCTATTGCATTAATTTAATCCCTTGCTGTATCATTACTAGCAAAGCTTTAGTTCTGAAATTCATGGGTAAGAAAGATATTTGAGGATTCACTCTAGTGACCAGTGCTTTTCGAAACACGATCACTTGTAGTTTGCTCTATAGAAAAAATCCTAAGTCTTCTCTAAAAAATAAAATAAATCCTTAGTACCGCGTAAATACTGCACTTACTGGTAATGACTTTTTGAGTGTTAATAAAACAAGACGTTTTTTAGGGCATAGTGTTGCTAAATTTATAAAATATGTATTTGTTTTAGTAATACGATGAAAATACCTCAATACACTCGCGGTCTGGCCAACCTATTTTGAGCCGTCGTGCTTCCCCCTTGTGCATATAGTTGGTTGCGCTAGTTCTCTTTCTGCCAACGGACGGGGTACTTGTGTCCCTTGCGCTTACGCACGGCTTTGATTCTAGCCGCTCTCGCGCACACATACACGAGTGCATAGAATCTAAAATCGATTAGCGCAAGAAGCTCGGTAGGACCACAAATTTTTGACTTTGAACAAAGCATTAGTCTCGCAGTAAGTATATCAATAAACGAAATCCACGAATCTGAAATCGCTCGCTCTGATTATTCATAATATTTAGATATGAGATTACATGGCACTATGCGCACACGCAGGCGTCAGATCGCATCATCGATGACGTATGGGTGTAATGCCCCTTTGTCTCGCTTGTTAGCGAGTCAGGGGTGGATGATGTCTGTTTAAAACATCGGAAATGTTATAATTATAAAAGGCAATCATCTGGATTAAAAGAGGGTTGATTTGACACGAGATGCCGAAGGGATCGTTTTTGGTAGATTTTGATGGCGTTTTAGATTATTTATTGGAGGTCCTGTACTTCTACCAGACAACTGGAAGGAAACTGTATCAGAATCTTCTGCTGTTTCTAAAGTGATTCCGAACGAATTCAAATAATATTTTTTTTTTACAATAACAATTTTGTTTTTATTTTTTTTCCGATGCGCAAACATACTTTAGTACCGGATGACATCTTCCAAAATGTGTAGGTAAGTACAACTCTTGGAAAGATTTTTTAAATATTATCTTTAACAATTACTATAAACATAGTTCAAACTACGTAGACATCTACATACCTACTTAATTGAGTTTTCTTTTCTGCCCGCAACTTATTTATCAAAGAAAATACCTACATATTTGACTACCGCTTATTTGTCGTTATTTTAAATCTTATGAAAACGGGATATTTTCGCGTCCTCGACTTGTTTTTCGGGACACCGGGACAGAGTACCTGAGAGCGGGACAGTCCCGTTCAAAACGTGACGTATGGGCACATTAGTTATGTATGACCCAAACTGAATATCGACTGGAAGTTAATAAAAACACGAAAAAAAGGGAGTTCGTCGACAAACTACTTAAAATCATCTTTTCACGGTATCAATATTTATGTTAATTGGTTGTCACCACTGCGTTATTCTCGTCACACGCGGGCGTCACGACCGCGTGTCGTGATGCGTCGTGATGCACCGCCGTGATCCCGCGCACGCGCCTGCGCTGGCGCCTCTGCATTTTATTGACCATTGTTAGATGATGGAGATAGTATACTTATAGTAGGGGCGTTCAATATAAAGTGAGAATGAGATGCAAACTCTTTTAATATTACGAAATTAAATACTGGCCGGTAAAGCTAATCTATCTAGCTGATTGCTATGAAAAAAAAAACTAACTGTCTATTGTTTAAAAAAATATACGGTAATTTCTTTGCAATGCTATTGAGTACGTTAGCGAAAATGGAGAAAATTGAACTGCGCACCGTTATCAAATACTTGTGTTTGAAAAATTTTTCTACGGACCAAGTCAATTTGGATTTGCGGGACACTTTAGGGTCTAATGCTCCTCCGTATTCGACAGTCGCACGTTGGTGAGCCGAATTTAGACGTGGAAGAACATCGACAATGGACGACTCCCGCTCCGGACGCCCTACTACAGCAGTAACTGAAGAAATTGTGAAAAAAGTCGAAAACTCAGTTTTGGCGGATCGTCGTGTCATGGTTCGTTTTATTGCTGAAAATGTAAAGATTTCAACGGGGAGCGTGCATAATATTTTACATGAACGCTTGGGTATGAAAAAGGTATCTGCGCGTTGGGTACCAAGAATGCTTACTGACACGTAAAAACAAACTAGACTAGAGATTTGTCGAGAAGCTTTGAACCTGATGCAGAAAGACCGGGAACTTTTTTTGTCGCAATATATAACAATGGACGAAACATGGCTCCATCATTACGACCCAGAAACGAAACTGCAGTCTATGACATGGAAAAGGCCATCATCTCCAACTCCGAAGAAATTCAAGGTGAGCCCATCTGCCGGTAAGGTCATGGGCTCTGTTTTTTGGGATGGTTAAGGGGTATTAATGATTGAGTATCTCGAGCATGAAGCCACTATTACGAGCACATTATACGCCAAACAAATAGCAACATTGCGCAATGAGATCCGCGAAAAACGGCGAGGTAAACTCTCGAAAGTTGTGCTGTTCCACCAGGACAATGCCCCGGCACACAAGTCCGCCGTTGCAAAAGCTGCAATTCGTGATGCTGGGTTCGATATCCTTAAGCATCCTCCGTATTCACCAGATCTCGCTCCCAGTGATTTCTACCTATTTCCGAGATTGAAACAATACCTGAGAGGCCAGAAATTTGAAGACGACGACGCGGTAGTCGCTGCAGTATAAGATTTTTTAAGTACTACTCAAGATGAGACCTTTTTTAAAAATGGAATTTTAAGTTTAGAAAAAAGATATACTAAGTGTATTATGCTAAAAGGTGACTATGTCGAAAAATAAAATGACATTTAGTAAAAGTTGTTTATAACATACTCATTCTTACTTTTTATTGAACACCCCTAGTACTTAGCTATGGAGAGGTTAACACGGAATATTTTTAATTAAATAACTCAGATTGACTTAGACATCAAACACCAAGTCCTTAAATTTGGGAGGACACTCCTTTATTTATTGTATTTAGGTATTATGTAGGTAACTTTGTGGAGTACAGAAGTGAGAAATAGTATAGTAGGATAATGATCAATTGACTGATCGTAAATCATCAAAGTTTAAAAATATCAATAATTGATCGATTCGGATGGTTAAATTTCGGATGTCCATATTTATAAACTGTGAACTGAATCTTTTACCTTGCTACTCCGCTACGAGGGCGTTTGGTATTTGGAATTTGGATTAAATCGGTAGGTAATTCATGGGACGCTAGACACTAATTGACCTAGTCCCAAACTAAGCAAGGCTTGTACTATGGGTACTAGAGGATAGAGAATGGATAAACATACTTATATAGATAAATACATGCTTAAATACACATTAAACATCCAATACTCGTTCATAAACATTCGTATTTTTCATACAAATATTTGCCCAGACCGCAGATCGAATCCGGGACCTTAAACTTTATAGTCAGGTTACCAGGCTCTCCGGTCGTTAAAAATACTAAATGTACAAATTAAAACAATAACCATTAAATTGAGATTAATAAAAATTAATACAATTAATATGTATATTTCTTGAGACTTATAAAATATCTCACAAACTAAAGCGTACAGAGTCCGCAGTTTCAAGTTCCAACGCACAGAACAAAACGAAGGCTGAAGTACATAAAACAATATTTTAATTAAGTAGCATCATTGTGGCAATCGTCCTCGCCTCTTATTAATATTGACCTACTTGCTTAAGATGCTTCTAACTTTATTAGTTTGCCTAATTGTTTATTAGTTGCTAATGTTGGAGTTGCCCAAGCGCATGTCACAGTGGAGATAGACGACAGCAGGCAAGTAATTTAAATGAACACTACTAGAACAACTCAGCACCGACGAAGGCTATATCATTACGCTAACACCAATAGGAGCGGAGCGGAGCAGAAGATTGTTTCAAAATCGGGGGTTTTTGAAGTAAAACTTCTATAGGCACGCTACTTGGGAGTACGGTGGTGAATGTGAACGCGGGGTGTGCGGGGGGTTCGGGGGTGGGTGGGGGGGGGGGTAATTTTTTTATATCGAGGAACTACGGAGAGCCATAATTGATGAATAACCAAATTGGATTAAAAAAATAAGCTGCCCAAATTACTAATTGCACGCGGACGGAGTCGCGGGCAAAAGCTAGTAAAATATACTTAGTAGCGGATTGAATCAGTATTGAACGTTTTTAAAGTATATTATATTTTTTCCTTATTACTATCTTAACAAATATCTTTAAAAAAAAAGATCATGCTCAGTGGTAATACCTTCTTCTCAAAACTAAAGACAGTTTAGGTAGTTTGATCAAAGTTCTTGCGACTTGTCCTTCTGTTGTGCTGATAATAGTGGGGCGGTAATGATATCAGCCGAAAACGCTACATTTTTATGGGGCTTTCGGTTATATATTACTTAGAGGTCCTGTACACCATATAACTGATACCGTTTCAGAATCTTCTGCCATTTCCTAAAAATGTGACCAATTAAATGGAGGCGGTTCAAACGCTCGAATATTCGTCCGCCTACTGTATTTTGTGTGCACTGCGACCAGCGCGTGCGAGCGTGGCAATACTATCCGCACCAACGTACATTAGCGCATACTTATTATCTCGTTATATACATAAATATGTAATTCATTATATTGAGCTTCCACCTTGTTATATTTCTGGTAACATTGTTTTTAATGGGCCTATAAGGAAGGCCGCGTGGTGATAAGAAATGACTGCATGTGCTTTCAATATCCGAGGATCCACAGAAGCGAGCGTTGCCAGGTTTTAGGAAAAAAGTTAGGAAACCAATACACAATCCCAGCCCATCAACGGCCCGCATCATGTTCATCAGTCCGCTCGAGTCTCAAAGGGCTTCATATAAATAACTTCAGCTCGTTTAGACTCCACGTGCCTGCCAAGCACCAGCAAATGTTCCTGCGCTCCGACTTCTGGCCGGAGGGTGTGTTCTAGTGTGTTCCGTCGTTTTAGGGATGCGACGAAGACTAAGTGCTTACAAAAACTCCTAAATAGTTATAATTAAGTTTTCTAGAATTTATTTTTGAATTTTACAGCGCATTGGTGTTTATACTTTTTTTATTATTTTATTTAAGAAAAGTATATTAAGTTTACATAATAATTATGAACAGTAATTATATTAAGGTGTTATTCTATGGTCTCACAAACAACACCTACTGTTCTAAACTACCTACTTATTTGTCTAACATCATTGATTTTATTATTTGTTTACTGTTTTGTGGGTTATTTGTTAGGTTCTCACAAACGTTATCAGGCCATTCATTAAGAATGTGAGGACCTAGGTATCTCCAGGTTCGTTCTCTATACTATAATGCTGTAATTTTTTATTGAATAATAAATAAATAAATAATAATATCGTCCAGCCTTTATATGTCCCAGTACAGGACACAAGCCTCAGAATGAGGGCTTGGGCCGCAATTCCCACGCGGGCCAAGTGCGGACTGCGAACTTTACACAACTCACACCATTGAATTTTTTCGAAGGTGTGCGCAGGTTCACCGATGTTTTACATAACAGCAACAAATAATTTATAACTAAGATATGTGTTAGCATATTTTTTTATCCCGTATAAATACTGCAGTAGGTATAGCGATAAACTATGCAGATATAAATTGCCTGTCTTCTTTTTAGAAGTCAGTCTATTAAGGGGCCCTGTCTACTCTAACTCCTAACCAAATAGCTGCCTAAAAAGTCCCGGTAGCGTATAAAACTAAGACAACGACTAATTATCATACCAATAGCGCTGCGTATCAATTTATTCCACTACTTATGGCCTAGATTCTGTTGACCGTCCATCGACACCTATTCTTTAGATCATGAGCAATGTAATGTGTCCAAAACCAACTCACTTTTACAGTCAACAAATAACTACTACGCTCTAACTGCTCCAAAAATAGAGTTTCGATTCGCTTGTTTTGTATTTCTGCAACTGTTGAAGTTTGATGGTCATTAATGTGTTAGAAAAAATAGAACAAAGAAGGCAGGTGCCATTTTTGATGGTTGATATTTTTTAGTCATAGTATAAATATGCTGATGATATGATAAGAGCCGGCCTTAGGCTTAGATTTATCGAGCGGCGCTTCTAGATGGACTTAGAGGGCATTATAGGCTAAGAGGCAGAGGTATTTTTTTATTATAAAAAAGTAATAAGACATATCTTTGTTGGATCGCATAAAATTTTTACGCATAATTCATCATTTGGCATAATTCACAATTTAGCATAACTCTTTTTTCGCAGACACCATTAATTATTCAGAATTGTTTTAAAATTAACCTAACCTATATAATCCTACAAGATAACTATTTCGAAATTCCTGCATATTTGTGAGAAATAAAAGTTACGCAAAATTATGAATTATGCGTAAAAAATTTATGCCACTAGACTGGATCCCTCTGGTAGGGATTTAGACCGTTATTACTTTGATTTAACTCCAGATCTTTCTACGCATTTGCATTTATTATGACAAGACTACGCGTGATCTCGATGCAAATGCGTTAACTATCGGGAGCTAAGTAAATGTAATCAATCACAGTATCAAAAATATCTCGTGTATGTAGATACACTAATCATTAAAAACTACAAGTGATATTATTTCATCACTGCGAATTATTTTGGTTGTGAAGTTCCTTCCTTAATCGATTTTATTTTTTATTTTTTAACCATGTGTAAGTCCTGAGTTTTTTGAATAGACATAAGTACCTAGAGCTACAGAGCGAGCCGAATTTTTTTACCTAAATTCTTTTTGGGCTCAGATGGTGTATGTATGTAAGATAGGCAAATTAATAATATCCTGGCAGTTTTTTTTATTGGAACTAATTTAACTCAGGCATTAAGATAAAACTTAGTCCCGTTGTCTTTACACATATTCAAGTTTAATACTCATCTTACTAATATTATAAACGCAAAAGTTTGTAAGTATGGATGGATGGATGTTTGTTACTCTTTCACGGTAAATGGTTTGACGGATTCTGATGAAATTTGGCACACAGATAGTTGATAATCCGGATATAGGATACTTTTTATCCCGGAAAATTGCATAGTTCCCGCGGGATAGCGATAAACGAATTCTTCGTAGACGGAGTCGCGGGCAGCAGCTTGTATTTAATATAATCAAACAACTTCTGTGATCAATTTTATTCTACCATACTGTAGTTACCTACATTTTATATCTTCACTCCAGTGAGTAATGAGTCATAATTAAATATTATGAATCTTTAGTTTCCCTATGAAGTAATGCGTCTGCGCCGAAATTTCCGGTTAAACGTGAGAATGACACAGAAAATCCTGCGATAGTCGGGAATGTAGTAAATTGGGGATTTTATTTTATATTCTAACGTGAACAGGTGACTGTATTTCCAATTTCATTTGCGGTAATTTTAAAACCTTACTGCAGTGTCATATAGCATGACTTCATAAAAGTTTTGCAGAATTCGCAATTGGAATCGATTGAGTCATTTTCAAATTTTGTGCAGAACACTCTGTTACTATGTATTTGTATGGAGCTACTACTCTGTTATCATGCATTATTACAAGTATTACATAAATACTAAGCATCTTTTTTCGATTCGAAGCATTTTTTTCAGAATCGAAAGAAGATGCTTAGTATTTATGTCATATTTGTAATAGCATATAGCTTTATTTAGTTTAGGTAAGATTTGGGTATTACGAACCTTAATTGCGTTTAAAGGCCTAATATTCTGAAATAAAACAAATATTTAAATGAAAATTTACAGACTTATCCTGGGTCACTCAATGGTACATTGTGCATCAAGGGCCGTAAGTAGGGGATTACTAACGGGAGTCTATTAGAAGCCCGACGCCGAAGGCGGAGGGCTTTTAATGACTCGAGTTTGTAATCCCCTTACTGCCCGTGATACACACAATGATTTTCATCACATTGCGAGGAAAAAAAATCCAAAAATAAAATATTTTGTCCCTGAGCTAAATTGTAATGGCTACCCGCCAATACAGATTGTCATTTTTTTCGAGTCATCTACCATAGATAATGTAAAGAAAAAAAAATGTAAACTGTATTTAGTTTAGAATACGATTGGTCATACGGCCAGATTATGCCAACATGTTAAAAAAATACTTACTAAAATTATTGCAAAACTATTTGATATAGGTAAATTTAAAATATAAAAATAACGAAGTTTCATGAAGCTTAGATAAGTTTTGTGTTGTAAAATTGGGTTATAGCTAAGTTTTAAATATATATATTTAGTATAAGTATGTAGTAGAAAAATGAGTGAGCTCAGCGGCAGTTAAATCTATTAAGATTTTGCTCGCTGTTATATTTGTAATTGTACTTTTTTAAAGTTTAAATAAACTAAAAAAAAAGTTGGCTGACTTTAAACCTCCTTACTTGTTTGCAAATTGTAAAACTAAAACTAAGAACAATTTAGGCCATTGTCATTTAGTATACAGGCATGGAATAACACCATTAACGAGCAAGTGTGATGAAAAAGATATTCCAATATTACAGCTCTCAGTAATGTCTTTCTCTAAAATATATTAGTAATGGGTAAAATCTAAAACATTTTAAGATATTATTTATTACTTTACGTGGAGACCACGTTTAGGAAAGCGTAGTGTGGGACGCTCTGCAACACGTTGGACTGATGACCTTAGGAGGACAGTGGGCAGTGGATGGATGAGGGAAGCCCAGGATCGCGAATGTTGGCGCAATATGAGGAAGGCCTACGTCCAGCAGTGGACGGACAATGGCTGTAGATAGATAGATTATTACTTTGAGGTTACTGACAGTGATGAGTAGATAAAAAAATATTTCACTTTTTTTATCTGGCTCCTGGCCTAACCTCTTAGTATTCAGGCTACACTAGCTCACTAAGCGAACTTCCACGAATTTACTGAACAGCTCTGAAAAGATACTGAGCTTTTCGACTCTATTCCAAAGGATTAGAGTTTGAAATTCGATGACTAACAGTCAAAATGTACTAAGGAATCTTGCAATGACAAAAGTAATAAAAGACTACTAGCCTTTTGGTATAGTTCATCCCATCTAGCTACTTTTAGAGTTGAAAATTGAATGTGAGTTACCATGACTTTGTGTGTTTTGAAATGGCATTGTCCAAATAATGCAGAGATGCGCGTCACTGCATTGGCGTTCGTATTATCATTTTTGTTTTAGGCTGGGAGCAACGCACTTTTCGCGATCGATGTCAATCGGTTTATATCGATTAATGAGCTATTATGCTTGTGTCAGTCAACCTTTAAGTTGTATTTACGAATAGTATCCTGATAAGGGAATGGGTTTGTCAAATGTAAATTCGAATTCAGATTTGCATGATTTGGAATTCGCCGTCTATTTATTTGGAAAATCAGTCTTAATATGTATATCTTAATGTTTATTTTGCAAGGTTTAACTTTGATTGTTAATAATATTTATTAAGCACATTGATTTCATGATTTATCGAGCGTTGCGTAACGCCATATAAGGGCGTGAACATCCTTAATGTAAAAAAAATACATTTTCATATTATTTATTGTTTGTTTTTTTATGGCTTTCCTGATTCACATACCTACCTAATATCCAATAGCATCTGTATGTAGTCAGCCATAACATAAATAACAGACAATACATACATTTTAAATGTGAAGAAAATCGTGTGAAATCGCGGCAATTTTTACATCGACCATAATTATTATGAAGTAAGTACCTAAGCGATAAGGCCGCCTATTGCTTACTATTATGATGTTCACTAGAGGGTCGTTCTACGAAGTTAACGTCGCCGATGTAGAAAAGATCAATAAGTCTAATAGTTTGAAGCTTTTAAAATTAGGTAAGTACCTACCTACTAAAGGCCTCAAATTTTTTAATATTGATTTTTCATTTTTAATCTTCCTAAACCATGCATGTGTTGTGTCAGTAGTAGGTACTTAGTCATACTGTTAAATTTGTTAAGAAATATCTTTACATGAAATGCACTCATTTTAACAAAGCAACTTATAAAAAACTAAAAGCCCTGTCGAAACAAAGAATCTTCTGCAAAATGACGACAGCCAAATATGCTGTTAAAAGGATTTATCTCAGGATTTAGTTTATGGCTTTCTGGCCGGAATGTTGGTATCTATGCGCACGCGCCGCCCATAGATATAATGACTAAATATAAGTGGCAGTATATTTTCTTAATATATATAAATTAAAGTCCTCACTTGCTGACAGACAGGCAGACTCATCTTATTGCGTCCAATGAAAAAGCTGAAATTTCGTCATAACGATTCCTTTTATGACATGGTAAGGATTTTATAGTATTCCCTCGGGATACGGTTATTAGTAGAAACGGGGAAATATATATTTTTTTTATTGTTAAGTACTGTCGTGTCCACAGTTACGTTTGTTATTATTTTATATAACAAATACATACCCGTTTAGTAATTTTTCCTTTTAATTAGTAAGTAGGTACACGCTGTATTTTCTTTGATATCCTTTAACCACAACAAACGGCTTTATTACATCGATGGAAACTACCTGATAATTAAGTTGTTGGCCGAAACATTTTTTTTATATACATAAGCACCTAATAAATATTGGTCACAGTCATTGTGATGTCTTTCAGAGTTACAGAAGGTTACGGTTTTGTTTGATGTATCAAAAATACAATGGTATAAGCAGAAAGATGGAAAACGCGTGACATAAAGTCAAGTAAGTAGTTATTATTGTACCTGGATTTCATCCTATCTCGTAATTTATGGTTAAAAAAATATCGATACTTTTTGCTATTAGCTCCTGTACTATCTCAAAAAAATCTAGAAGCTGAAATGTCCAGGATTATTTTGTTTAAACGGAATATTATTGTATCTTTGTACTATCTTTTACCCGCGACTTAGTCCGCGCAGTATTCAAATTTGTTGTAAAACGTCTTCCTCACTTTTATTGAATAAAGCAAAAGTTCGACAAAGCAATATCCAAATATCCATCATCATCATCATCATCGTCATTGGTAAAATTCTTACTAAGTTTTCTACTGTTATAATTACTTGCTTGCAGACCAAATTTGAAGAGTCTTAATCGGAGTTACGGAAATAGGGCCACTTTGAAGCGAACATATAAATCCCGTTTATTCCTATCCGTTTAGTCCTATTCAGTGGGAATTTCAACAAGTCCGTCCTTACTCCTTGCCTAGAACATAAAGACTACCTTTATGTAAAATTTCAGCAATCTCACGTCAAGGTGATAATTCAAACAGTCAGTGAGTGAATGAGTCAGTCAGTCATCAGGACTTTTCTTTTAAATAGTATAGATCGTCGTCCCAGGCTATATACGTCCCACTGCAGTGCACAGGCCTCCTCTCAGAATGAGAGGGCTTGGGCCGTAGTTTCCACGCGGGCCCAGTGCGGATTGGGAACTTCACACACACCATTAAATTTCATCGCAGGTGTATGCAGGTTTCCTCACGATGTTTTCCTACACCGTAAAGCTCATGGTAAATTTCAAATGTAATTTCGCACATAAATTCCGAAAAACTCAGAGGTGCGGGCCGGGATTTTAACCCACCGAGGCCGTGGTGACCTAGCGGTTAAAAAAAGTATAGAATACCTAATGTATAAATATTACTTAGTAAGGTAAAATAAATTCTCCAAATCGCTTTTTAAGGGTCAAATATTCATCATCATCATCATCATTTCAGCCGAAAGACGTCCACTGCTGAACATAGGCCTCCCCAAGGCTCGCCAAACAGATCGGCCCTGCGCCATCCGCATCCAATGCGTTCCCGCTACCTTCACCAGGTCGTCGCTCCATCTTGTTGGAGGCCTACCTACACTGCGTCTTCCGGTCCGCGGATGCCACTCGAGAACCTTTCGGCCCCATCGGCCGTCAGTTCTACGGGCGATGTGCCCTGCCCACTGCCACTTAAGTCTAGCGATTCTTCGAGCTATGTCCGTGACTTTAGTTCTTGCGCGGATTTCATCATTTCTAATGCGATCCCGCAGAGAAACTCCAAGCATATGGAGCTTCCTTATAAGACCGATCGTTAGCGGCCACGTCTCAGTGCCATAAGTCATCACTGGCAACACACATTGGTCAAAGACTAAGAAACACTTGGTCAAATATTAAGGGTCAATTATTCTTTATTGGCAATTCTATGTGCCCCTTTGTCTATCCAAGGGATGTTGGATTCATCTCCCGAGCATGCCACCTACAGACACGGCTTATCTACTAGTTAAAGTGACGGTTAAAACAGGGGACGACGCCAACTAAGATAACGTCCTCCTAAATTTGACCACTTCAACGACTTACTAAGTGCTTTGCTTTTGTTAACATTTATTTTGTCGTCTACTGTATTTTGCTGTCACACTTTGAGAACAGAAGCTGCACTGAGTGATCCAAATTTTTGAGGTTTTCAAGGAAGTAGTTTTTGAGATCGCTCGTTTGTATGAAATGCTAGCTCTTGCCCGCAACGCACGCGTTAACTATCAGATCTGGCAGTTGAATTAGTAGGTACCCTGGGTTTTTAGTAAATTCCCAAGGGAATTCCCAAAAATTGCATTATGGTCATCTTAGGTCATACACATTTTTTGTTCGCGTCTTTCCTGTGGACTTGGAAAAAGTTATGGGTCTATAGACAATATTTTTTGTCCAGTCTACATCGGCGTGTGGGATGCCTGACCAACTTTTTTATGTCCACAGGAGAGACAACTTTGGTTTCTTACGCTGTGATGACCCATTTCGTATAGTTTGTATGGCTCGTTACGAAACGGACACAAAAAAATTGTATGGAAAAATTAGAGATACTTTTTTATCATCAAAATCAATTGCGCTCTTGATTCTGTAAGAAAACACCAAAATTTCCTCATTAAAAAAGTTTTCTGCGCCATTTAAAATGAAAATCCCAAATATGTGTGAGTGACGAACGAGGAAGGGGGTGAAGGGAGTAGGAACGCGCGAGATCATTCAGATAGGGAACGGCCTTAATAAACTCAGTTTTTATGTCGCATCTCCTACCTATACGGTTTCGTAAAAACCACAAACCAGCTTACGAGACTAGCAATCGGCATGGTACTAATTCAATACAGTTGACATGTTACGTGGGACAGCCTCTCCATACCTCTAATTCTATTATACGTCCATTCTAGGATTTCACTACACGCAGATAACGTTAGTGGTTTTCCACTGTTGACGACATTTTCTTCATAACACCAAGTATGTATCGAAGGGTGTATGATCAAATCCAAAGTCTATGTACTTAATACTTTAGAAATTTTGAATTTGAATGTATTAAGTGCGAATCAACTTTTTCGGTCGGTAAGAAAAAGTTGATTCGCCCAAGTATTACAAAGTGTTATTTTCAAACGTCAATTATTACACGCTTTATTTTTGACTTATTAGGTTTGACTACGCACCCCTCGATATATAATTAGTAGGTTCTGCAATATTACAAGGTTTCTGTGCTATCATGTATTAACGATTTATCATCATTTCATAAAAAATGATTCACAAACTATTCATTTCAAAACCTACCATTCCTCAAAATGTTCATACTATAAATAACTAGCTGTTCCCCGCGACTCCGTCTGCGAAGAATAGGTGTATAATAGCCCACGTCCTATTCTCAGTCCTACCAAATATAGACAAAAAAATCATAAAAATCGTTTCGGAGGAGTTCGATAACAAACACCATGACACGAGATTTAATTTTTTACTTTTTTTACTTAATACTAACGTAAATCTTGTTTATTCGCACTAGCAGACTAATAAAGTACAGGCTTAGCCTAGTTTGGAGTCTGATGGACACTACTAAAAGTGTTTTTGAGAAATAAGTATTTTTTTTTATATACTTATTAGATTATAAAGAAGATTAAATCATAACTGCCGTGTAGCCGACTATGGCAACTAAAAGAGATTCACACTATTCCTGACACATGCAGATAGAAATAAAAAATAGTCCCCGACACAAATGGAAATGGAAAACCGCCGTAGTAAATGTGGTCGTTTGATGCAAACCCACTGTGTCACAGCGCACTGTCATTCAATTGTGCGTCCGCGCAGACCTGCAAGCTATGAGAAAAGCAGGTTCAATGACCAAGTAAATGGGTTAGTTGAATCATTGAGCCTAGAATAAATGTCATCATCAACAACTCGGTCTATTTCGGTCATTAGAAGGAGGGGAGTTGGGCTGTAGTTCCTACGCGGGCCCAGTATGAATTGGGATTCACACATACCATAGAATTGCTTAGCAGGTGTGTGCAGTAATCGCGTTGTTTTCCACGGGGCCATTCATTTATTACGTAAGACAATTTAGGGGGGGAGGGGGGTCGACCATGTCTTATTTTTTCTTACAAGGGGGTGAAAGGGGGTCTTGATAGTTCTTACGTAAGATCACAAAAAAGCGCAAAGTTAAGATTATACTTTGAAAAAGCGCGCACTCGGTAAATATAATACGTATAGGTAAAAGATTTCAATGGCAAGAAAAATTTGAAAATAAAACCAAAGTTGATTATTACCAAAAAAAATTAAAAATATTAGTAACTACAATAATAGAGACGTTCCTAAAAATTGTCTCTTTGAAAAATAAAAATTAAAACAATCCAAACGTGTATTCATTCTTTCCTTTAGATTCTTACGTAATAAATATTAAACAGGGGGGGAGGGGGTCAGCCGATTCTTATTTTTTCTTACATAGGGGGGGGAGGGGGTCAAAAAGTGGCAAAAATCATCTTACGTAATAAATGAATGGCCCCCACCGTAAAGATCGTGGTAAATTTTAAGTATAATAAATATGCCCAGCAGAGGGACGTATCAGGCTGAAATGATAAGATTACCCACTCACAAACTTACTTTGGACAACTATGGTTGCCAATTTATTTATTTATTTCAATCACATTATGCCTTAAGACAATAATGACATTGTTTGAAATAACTTTTCGATAAATTACAGTAGGTAAATTCAAATAATGAAACCGGCTAAGTGCAATTCTGACTCGCGCACGAAGGGTTCCGTACATAAACCTATGTATCTATGCCTGTATGCCTATGTGCCTATGTTTATCTATGTATATAAACGGCAAAAAAAATCACGTTTGTTGTATGGGAGCCCCTTAAATATTTAATTTATTCTGTTTTTAGTAGGTATTTGTTGTTTAATAGCGCCAACCAAAATACATCATGTGTGAAAATTTCAACTGTCTATCTATCACGGTTCATGAGATACAGCCTGGTGACAGACAGACGGACAGACGAACGGACAGCGAAGTCTCAGTAATAGGGTCCCGTTTTTACCCTTTGGGTACGGAACCCTAAAAAGCAACAGAGTGGTGAGGGTACTCACTAATTTAATTTAATTCATTCAATCTTTTTTGAACTACCGCTCTGCAATAACCCATTTTTCGAGCAATTACTTAATTTCGTTACATACCAAGCTTTCTTATAACTGTTATTTTTTTAACCTCGCGTGACAGTTTCTATTCCATTCACTTTTCAAAAATATAATTTAGCGCTGTACCAACAATACAAAACCATGAAAAAACCTCTGACACAACATCAACGTAATGCCAAACGCTCCTTTCTCGGTATCCGAATCTATCCGCTTTTATCCGGTATTTTAGGTGCACGTAAAAAGAGCAGCCCCTGTCTTCCAATCGATATGCAAGCGCTGGTGACACCATTGTTTTGAGTTTCGGTGGGACAGACCTGCAAACTTAAACTAATAGTAATTTTTTGATAAGATTCGTTCCGCTATGTATTCATTGTGAGCTTTTAGAACTATATTTTGACATTAGATTGCCGTTTTTCATTTAAAATTACGTCCGAGCTTTAGCGTGTTACGCTTAACCAAGATGGGTGCGGGGTACATATTATATTTTAAGTTAGTTGGTGCATTTAACTGATCTAAAATAGGTTAAATAGGTACTTGGAAACTTGGAGATCATCTTCATTTGATTTTAGATCGGTTAAGACGTAGCTCGTGGAAGCTTTGAAAATCAACTCGTAATAAGTTCTAAACGGGTAAACATTTTGTGTTATGTTTTTGATAATTTAAGTTGCATGAAAACACATGTGTCGTACAGACGTAGGATCTTATGCGTGTGGTAGCGGAGGAGCCAACAAAAGCCTGTAGTTTTAGATATCTTATGTTTCAGACATTATCCCTGCTCCCTCATAATGTGTGGTGCACCCACACACCCTCAGGTGAGGCGAGTGAGGTGAGTCACACGCGCGTCTGTGTGCGCTGTGGCTGTGTGCGTGCCAGACTCGCCGGCGCGGCGGACGCCGAGGGTTGCCAACTTTACAGTTAAAAAAAATGTTTTTTTTTTGTAGTTAGAGTCGCTAGTCCATTATATTAACCAGATCGTCCGTCCATTGAGAGAGACCTACCAACATTTCGCCTTCCACTCCAGAATCTTACGGCCTCAAGAGCCATCAGTTTTACGAGCAATGCCCACTGTCTCTGAAGGTCGGTTTATCTAAAATCAATCTATATTTAATTCAATTTTACACATAAAAATAGTTTTTTTTTATCGATATATTGTTGTTCAAAAGCGTATACCTATATTATTTAATGGTATTCTTTACCATACATTAAACTTCACTCGGGGAAAAGAAATCGGAAAACAGATAAATAACGGGCCGTTATATCACTTTTTATTTAACTTATCAAAACCTCCCTCGCAAAAACCATATCGAAAAAACGATGACGATATTTAACGGTTATCCTTTCATAATGTCAAAACAAAATGCGTACACTTCCACTTTTTCAAAATTTCTCACAGAATTATTACGGGGGAGGGAATCTTTGAATATTTCTTCATCCTACTAACCTGAGCCCGTTTTGTCTAACGCGCAGGCCTTGCCACCGCTTTCACCATCTCTCTCTGTCACCATCTTATACCGTTTGACAGAAATAGTAAATGCAATAACAAGCGCCCGCGCGTTAGATAATAACCTCTGTAATATAACCTCTGTATAAGTGGAAGGGCACGATCTAGATGCCAGTGGGCAGTTGTGCGGAGAGATTACGTGGCATGGTAATGGTACACGCAATGAACAGAGAAAACGCTCGCCGCTCCGCTGCCCGCCCCGCTCGTTGAACATTCAACGTAACCGCCAACCCTGCCGTATGTACATCGCGTTTTTAATATTTGATACACACGCGCCTCTCAGGGGAGGGCGGCAAAGATAACACGCTGCCCCCGTGAGGGATAAGCAGACAAGCCAACATTATGTTTATGCCATTTAAAATAAGCTGGTTTATGATATAATTGTAATTACTATTAGTACAACGGTCTTAGGCGCAAGCCACACAGAAGATACGTGGGACGGGGGAGCGTCGCAGTCGCGGTTGAGTCAGTTTTTATACTAAATGTATAGAAGCGTCACGATCCAAAGCAGACAGAAGAGACGGGGCGGAGACGCGGCCTGCGGACAAAAGACGCGGACTGCGTCACGCCCCCGTCCCACGTCTCTTCTGTGTGGCTTGCGCATTAGTCACGTAAAAAAATATCTTGACGTTTTGGCTGTATGAGTGAGGGGAAGGACTGGACAGCTTTGAATGGAATTTGGTATGAACATTGCTAGATCCTAAGAATAAGACGTAGGCTACTTTTTAACCTGATATTCCCAAGAGATTTGGAAAATTCCGAAAACTCAACCACACAATTTTTCCAAGACCACATAATTTTTGAGAAATCCCAAGGAAATTTTGTGTACGTAAATCTGAAATTTAAATTAAATGCTAGACCTTATTAACCCGAGCGAAGCCGCGGTAAAAGCTAGTTTCTTAATATGTACTGAATTTTTCTTTAATGATGAATAATAATGGCATTGGACAGATACACTTTGAACACCCTAAACCTACTACTACTTTAAATAACCTAGGGCTCTTTAAGGCTAAGTGAGTAGGCTGTTACTGAACCAGTAAAAAACACCTTTGGCCTCATCTGCACTTCCCATCCTCATCTATGAAATAGGGCTCAATCACGGGTCAGTTTTATGTAAAAAAAAATCCTAACCTTTTTTTTTGCTGTTTGTAATCATACTTCGTTATTATTATAGTATAAATCTAGTTATAATAAGGATGTTGACGCTATTAAAAAATAATTCGAAGACACGACTCCAGTACAAAATATAAAAATATCAAACTCTTAATTTTAGCCCTGAAAACCAAATTAAATTTCGATTAACTCCAAAATTAGATTTTTTAAATAGTTGATGGAGTTGGCGAACAAGGTGACGTCATAAGTTGCTATTGCCATTCAAACTCTATGGGAGAATTGTGTTTTGACAGCTCATAAAACAACAGTAGGTAAGTCAGTAGATTGGTGGTGTTAACATCGCTATTAAAATTGTTAAATAATTAAAGTTAATCTAAAGGTTTGCTGACTCCAACAGGGTCCATGAAGATCATAATTGTATCCTATAACTTCTGTAACATAATTGAGGAAGAGCAATAAAGAAATTGAGTATAGGTACTTATTTTGTATAGAATCTACAAGTTGTTTGTTTTGGAAGGCGGGACCAGACAGCTCGGTCGTCTGAAAGTGACCTGGGGGGTTACTACGAAATTCGAAGTTCGAAGTTCGGATCGTGCGGTCCCTCTCACTCTCGTAATAAATACCATTAGTGTGAGCGGAACGGCATGAAACGAAGTTCGAATTTCGCGCTTCGTAGTATAGGGCCTGGGGCCTTACCATGATCTTTCAATAAACATTCCAAACGCAGAGCAGTTCAATTTAGGCACGTTAACTGAATCGTCGAAATTGGTACCACGACGTCTATTTCTTAGAGCTGAGTCTCAATCGCTTACAAGTGAAAGAAAGACCGATATTGTCTCTGGTCCGAAACTGAAACGCTAAGCCGCGAAAGTGATGCCGCTATATGCAAACCAAATATATCTATCTCTTTTAGTCTCGACTGACGTTTGGACGTTCGAAACCCAAAGTACTTCTAAAGTTAGCTTACGGTTTGATTTCTTCTTCATTTTTAAAGTACTGAAAACTTTAAAAAAACTCATTTCCTTAAATAATGTTTCTTTGTCATAAAATATGACTTTTTTTAGAGCTAAATATAATTTTTAACACAGTGGTTGTGAAACCTTTGTACAAAATGTATTGGTTATATTCTCTTTGCTTTGTACATTTTAAGCAATCTGCAGCTAAAATTCGGAACGCGAGGGCTATCGCGTATGAATTCGTGAGGCGCTAGTGTAGCTTGAGGTCTTCCGAGCAAAACGGGACTGCGCAACACTGTGGCATGGCCAATACGTTTACTCTACAGTTCTATTGTATTAAATATGAAATTAATAATTAAATATTAAATGTCAATTTTTGTTTTGGCATCCGTAATAACAAACTTTGACAGCCGTAATGAGTAACGTATACTGAATCGCTAAATTTGACACTGAAGCGATTCAATTCCCACTCAAGTTAAGCGTCATGGTACGAAAACCACTAGAACTTGAAGGGAGTGAATGAAAATGTCTGTATCGCTACCGCTGAACCGCCTTGAACTGAATCGCAAAAGTAAGTAACGTCGTGGTACGAAATAGCGATGCAGTTCAGTTTAGAGCTTAAACTGAATCGTATTAAGAGATCATGGTAAGCCACCAGAGATTAATTATTCTCTATAAACTAGACAATAGAGTCCAGCGCGATCGCTTTACAACGAGTACGTGGAATAGGTAAATACCTGTCTCGAGGCTTGATGTAAACATAGGGTCATTAGACCATACAAGAAAATGTCGCTCGAGTTTAGTTACAATTCGAGACAGTGCAACTATCCATCGTTCTTATCGTACTAATATTATAAACTAGCTGTTGCCCGCGACTCCGTCTGCAAAGACACGTAACGACACGAACGCCAGCGAAAAGTGTAGTTCCCAACAAAACCTAAGTTAAAACCGGAAGCATGTATGGCAACACTTGATCAGTTTAATATTATATAATATATGTACACTATGTATTAGAAGGACATGTTTATTTACACAAAATATACCTACATATTTACTGAAACATATTTTAAAAGACAAAAATAAAAAAACTTAAATTAACTTAATCTAAACCTAAATACCTGTATTTACAAATATCTCCCAGATCGCTGCTAATGGGCAGGGTGCCCATAATGCTGGCTGCGTTTCCTCGTTGCATGGCAACGCCAATACGTTGACCGAGGAAAGAGCCAGTCTTATGGTCACCTGTGGATCGGACAAGTTTACTTTATAAAATTTAAATTTTTAAATTTACATTTTAAGTTCGAACTCTATTTAGACCAAAATGTCGCTTAGATTCTAATTTCAAACGTCAATAAACATAAAAGATTCCCACCGGGGCACGGACGCAAAGATGCTGGCAGCATTTCCTCGCGGTATAGTAATCTGATACTTTGTGGGAGGAAGCTGCCAACGCCAGCTCTTTAACTTACAATACTCGTACATAGCGTAGTGCCATCAATGCACAAGCATTGTCCTATCAAACAAACAATAAATCGTAAGATCAAACCAAACCATACACAACATTATGTCAAGTCTAATTTACATACAATCTGTCACATTCCGACGTAATGGTTATATGTACGTAGATTTATGAACGTAACTAGCTCTCATCATCGACGTGTATGTGTGTTATTGTATACTAAGTAGCAGTCGAGTTGCTAAAAAAGATATTCACACTGCTTGGCAATTGAGTCCAAAATCATTTGTGAGCTCTACAACTGATTATCTACTTGCGCTGCTCTGTACCAACTCTCATCTCTGGGAATGTGATTAATTTACAAATCAATTCATATGCGCTTTGTTGTTGTGGTGGCCAAGAATGGCGGAGTTTGAGGTACTAAAGTAGTAGTAGATTGGAGTATGTATTTAAAACTAAATAATAATAATAATCGTGGGACAATTAAAGGCAGGTTTATACAGGGTCAGTAACTGACTTCGAATTCGAGACAAGTTAGCGCTGACCCGAGAAATGCCCAATGTAAATTGATTTGAAGTCAGTACAGCGGTGGGGGTCAACGCTGACTTTCAATTTACATTGGGTATTTCTCGGGTCAGCGCTAACTTGTCTCGAATTCGAAGTCAGTTACTGACCCTGTATAAACCTGCCTTAACACCAAAATTGATCTGGTCCCAAACTAAGCAAAGCTTGTGCCTTGTACTATGGGTACTAGACAACGGATAAACTTACTTATATATGTAGATAAATACACGGTTTTAAGCCGTCGTGGCCTAGTGGTTTGACCTATGGCCCTTCAAGCAGAGGATCATAGGTTCTTCTTCTTCTTTTTGTAAAAATATGGCTTCTGTCCCACTTTAATGGTAGGACAATTTCGCCAGTGTCGAAGTAAGCTCTCTTGGGAGCGACGCTGTACGGTGATTGTAGTTTCTGCAACTTGATAGAAAAATTCCAGAAACCACGTGGAAACAACTTGCGCATTAAAAAATGTCAGACACGAGAGCAATATAGAATTTTGTGATCACTGTTAATTAAGGTTAATCGCCGTATAAAACACTATCAAAATTATACTTCAACTAGCCAAAGAAACAGAAATACCAAAATTAGATACTGTCTACATCCGCCATGTTCGAATGCTACAAATCGAATCGGATCATAGGTTCAAACCCACACTCGCATTTCTAAGTTTATCAGAATTCATGTGCAAAATTTAATTTGACATTTACCACGAGTTTTACGGTGAAGGAAAACATTGTGAGGAAACTACACAGCAGTTTAATGGTGTGTGTGTGAAGTTCCCAATCCGCGTTAGGTTCGCGTGTGATAAAGAGTGTTCATTGAAGTAGGTAATAATCTAATCTTCTCCTTCTAATATATAAAAATCTCGTGTCACGGTGTTTGTTATCGAACTCCTCCGAGACGGCTTGACCGATTTTTATGAAACTTTTTTCTCTGTATTCGGTAGGTCCTACCCCTATTCTTCGCGGACGGAGACGCGGGCAACAGCTAGTAATAATATAATATCTATCACAATAATAAACGACATGTCTAGTGATATTGTTTGTTTGTTTAATACATTGCCTATCCCTACCTACTTATAATTAATATGTTTTTTATCCCATGAATGTGCAAAGATCCCACGGGACGATCATGAAACCGCGGGTAACAGCTATCCTAACTAATATTATAAATGCGAAAGTAACTATGTCTGTCTGTCTGTCTGTCTGTCTCGCTTTCACGCTAAAACTACTGAACCGATTTAGATGAAATTTAGTACACAGATAGTATATATCATCACTCTAACACCAATAGGAGCGGAGCGGAGCGGAGCGGAGCGGAAGAATGTTTCAACATCTGGGGTTTTTGAAGTAAAACTTCTATAGGCACGCTTGACCTGGGAGAACGGTGGTGAATGTGAACGCGGATGTGCGGGGGGGGGGGGGGAGGGGGGTGTTGGGGGGGGTTCTATGGTGGGGGGTGGGGGAGGGTATGGGGTATTGATGAAAAAGCACATTATATAAAAAAATAAGCTGCCCAAATTACTAATTCCACGCGGACGGAGTCGCGGGCAAAAGCTAGTAGTAAATAAAAATAGATTTTCCCAACATTTTCCGTACATGCGCGTCGGATGCTATTTTGCATTTGCGTACGCGCAAGAAACCGTTGCATCTCGAGCGATGGGAACCATTCGCACGCATTGCGTTTTTTAGTACCTAAGCAGTTTATGTGACTAATTGTTAATAGTTAGTTATGTGCACATACACAATTACAATACAATTAAGTATATTGAAATTCTAGGATTTGGCTCTCTCTAAGGCCGGGGCCGCACTGGTAAGGCGACCGGCGACGCGACGCGACGGCGACTAACTCAAATACAGGGTTATTTGTAATTCACTAGCATCCTTTTAACCCTAAACTCCTGCCACTTAAACAAATGTTTTTTGTTTTACGGCTTTTGTCATAACTTAATATTTTTGGTGTAATAACGTTTTGAAAATTTGAGATTACCTCTTATTTTTACGATACTCTTGTGTATTTGTATGGGAAAAAAAGTGCTTTATTTTAAAAAGTCGTAAAACAAAATACATTTGTTTGAGTTTTTTTTTTAATGTTAAAGAGGCCAGACAAACGAACTAGTGGGTCAACTGATGTTAAATGATCACCACTGTCCATAGACACCCGCAGCGCTTTACACGATGCCAGTGCGTTGTCGGCCCTGGGAAAAGGAGAGGGAATAGGGGAGGGGGAGAGGTATTGGGCCCCCGGCGCTCTCACTGACCGTACGAAACGCAGCAGGAGTACTGCTGCTTCAC
Organism: Archips crataeganus; assembly: GCA_947859365.1. Lineage (NCBI taxonomy): Eukaryota > Metazoa > Arthropoda > Insecta > Lepidoptera > Tortricidae > Archips > Archips crataeganus. Next base: position 8,226,033 of record OX402067.1, on the reverse strand, counting down.
GCCGGTGTTCTGTGAGAGGGTGCTACTGCCGCGGACGAGCCAGCCCATTTGTGATGCAGCGGCTAGCTACAACATGGCTCTACCACTACAAGTGATAGGAATTGAGGGTTAAGAGGATGTCAGTGAATTTACAAATAACCCTGTATAGTTCGAGTTATGTGAGCGGCCGTCGCGTCGCGTTGCCGGTCGCCTTACCAGTGCGGCCCCGGCCTAAATATTACTTATAGCCATGGTGGCCTAGTGGTGGCCTAGTAGTTTGACCTAGAGGGGTTGCACCGTAATTCCCACGCGGGCCCAATGTGGATTGCGAACTTCACAAACATATATATATATATATATATATAGGCTAGGCTGGTGGTGGTGGTAGATGGTGGAAATATCACTTAAAATTGGGCGTATACCTATCCGTTAGGGTCCTTAACAACCATCTCTTTCTTTTTGTTTTTGTCGAAATGACATTTTATTCTATTACCGCTCTTTAAGATTATTGCAATTCTGTAAGTCATCAATGAAGAATATGATGATTATGCGTAGGTATGTGCGTAATTGCGTAGGTATAATTAGAACGCGCCGCTACGCAACGCAAAGTTACGCGATATCATTGCAGCTCTTATCTGTCACCTTCGTAAAATAGCATGTAATTCGTCCGATTTAAAATTAAAAGACCTGATGCTGTGTATGCGCACATGAAAATTATGTTAAGGGAAAATAAATGAATAATACCTAATAAATAGGTAGTTAAAAACCTTTATTTACAGAAATTATTATATAAATCGAATTATTATCATATTAGAGAGGTAATTCGGCCAGTGTCTTGGGGTAGAAAATCTCGACGACATTTTTAATTTGTATTTTTAGTTCAGCTTATATTCAGTTTTAGTTTTCTAATTGTATTTTATAATATTATTAGAATTATAAACCGTTAGAAATTAGAAAAATCACCTAAATACTGGAGTTGCAAAAATCTTTGAAGTCAAAATACGGCAACGAGAAAAAAGACTCCATTGTATTTGAAAAAAACTCATATCTCCAAACAAATACAGCTTATTGTAAACACCCATAAACCAACACCTTTTATTTAACCCCTTCATAGCCGTTACACCTCTAATCTTAACCCTAAAATGTACAAAGGGTCACGGCCCTTTGTGTCCAATTTAAGGGGTCACCCTTTGTGAAAGACGACCAATGGTTTTTTTTCAAGTCCAGCTTTGTCCGGCGTGGTCCAGATGACCCTATGGTCAAATTTCCATGTCGGCACGGAAGGGTCAAGTAATTTCAAATGAGTGGTCAAGAGGGCTCGGCCAATGGCTGTAAAGTAATAATCATTACGCTAATATTAATGTTCAGACTATAGTCTTTATAAAATTTTAAATAAAAAATAAAACCGCCTTCAAAAAACACCCAAAAAAAAATTGGAAATAAAAAAAATTTAAATAAAAAATAAAACCTCCTTCAAAAAACCCCCAAAAAAACATAAAATAATAATTGATTGAACCGACCACAATAAGCATGAAAATATCTTTCTACTAATCTGTTTGAAGTTGGTGCCTCAGCACGAGCCAGCAGGAGTGTAGAAGCCCTATAATAGGTATGTAGGTAAGTTAGATTACTAGGTCCACTCCTGCTGGCTCGTGCTGAGGCACCAACTTCAAACAGATTAGTAGAAAGATATTTTCATGCTTATTGTGGTCGGTTCAATCAATTATTATTTTATGTTTTTTTGGGGGTTTTTTGAAGGAGGTTTTATTTTTTATTTAAATTTTTTTTATTTCCAATTTTTTTTTGGGTGTTTTTTGAAGGCGGTTTTATTTTTTATTTAAAATTTTTTATTTTTTTCTTTTTAGTTGTTGCTAATGGCCTGGACTGGCACTCTTTACTGACTGTACTTTTTGCCTCTGGTTACCAAAGTACTTATCAAGACGAATCAAACGAGACCAAACTTGATGGGGTTATGTCGTTTTACTACGGAGTTCTTATGGTCACCATCCAACTTCATTGTCAGACCCTGGTTACCATCTAGGACCAAAGTACTCGTTGAGACGAGTCAAATGAGTCCGTACTCGATGGGGTAAGTGCCGTTACTTTATGGAGTAACTTTGGCCACCTTCCAGCTCCATCATCAGACCCTGGTTACCATCTGGGATCAAAGTGCTCGTCAAGACGTTTCAAATGAACCCAAACTCGACGGGGTTGTCTTGTTTTATTACAGAGTTTCTATGGCCACCTTCCAACTCCATCATCAGATTAGCTCCATGTCACAATAATATTGCATTGTCACCTGATTTACACATGCATGTAAAATATGAAATCAATCAGAAACCGGGAAGTGAGTCAAATTCAACTTGCAAGATTTGACCCGTTGAGGAGTTCCGTTGGCCATCTGCGGTCTTCTTCATCAGATCTAGTTTACCAAATGACACTTTATGAATGCAAATGCTCGATTTGTCACTGAAAATACTAAAATCGCTTTACATTTCCCTTGAACTTTTGAAGAGTTCCTTCAATTCCTCATGGATCCCATCATCAGAACTGGATTCCGGTAACAACGGGACCAACCTTGAAGCATATGCTTTCAAACAACGAAAGAATTTTCCAAATCGGTTCATAAATGACGGAGTTCTGAGGTAACACACGTTAAAAAAAAAAAAAAGAACATACAACCGAATTGAGAACCTCCTCCTTTTTTTGAAGTCGGTTAAAAAATTAAGATAAATTGCGTAACTAGCCCGCGACTCCATCTGCGAAGAATTCGTTTAACGCTATCGCGCAAGAACTATGCGATTTTCGAGATAAAATCTATCCTATGTATGTATCCCAGGGTCTCAAGGTAGACAAACAGAATTACTTCCGCATTAAAATATTAGTAAGAATATTTTTTCTTTTAATCAAAGGGAAAATGCAGCTCATAATTTGGTTAATAATAATAAGTTTTTGTTAGTTATTTAACGCAATATTTTATGCTAACGGTAATTTATTATTGCTTTTTTATCGGAGATCTACGTATGAAATTTGAATATTCTAGTTGATATGACTACTGGGAGCGACTTAAAATTGAATGACAAGATTGGAAGCAAATATATCAATTTATTAAATTAAAGTATTGTTCTGTGTCAATATTCCATTTAAAAATAATTTGGGAGTTTCGCGCCGAATTTAGAAACTCGCCTTTTTAAATCGGGTAAGTAAAAGAGAAAAAGATTATGCTTTTCATTAGTACACTACCTAATATAATATTGAGTAAAAAAAAAATTATCCAAACTTAACCTATCTTGTTAGTCACGTACCTACCTAACTAGGTACTGTGTTGATTTTAGTAAAAAACGTATTTCTGTCTCTACTTGACAGTAAAACTCACCTTTAATTTTGTTATTTAGCCAAGTATTATCCATTTGCTTAAAGTAAAGATTCAATTTTTCACTTTTCTTTCTTTCCTTTATTATTTTGTATCTCTTTTGTCCATAAGTATAAAACTTGGGACGAATTATCCCTTTTATCTTAAGAAATATCGCATTATCTTCAAAAGAATCTTCTTCTATCTTCACATTGTGTGAGCTGCCTATGAAAAAGAAAAAAACCATGAGCAAAAACCACAGGTACATTGTTACGGTTGGCATTAAAAAAAACTGATTACTAATTTCATGGATTGAACTCGATTAATGATGATTTTCTACTGGAGATACTTACATGTACACGAAATAAGCCGTTTAAATTGAAATTTAAGTGGTTATACCGTTTAATTTTTATATCACATCACCCGATTTATTTGTTGAATTTAGAGGAATCTGTTCTGAGTGAAAGAAAGAAAGACAAACAGCAAGAAACGAAATAAGTCATGAAATTCGGCACAAAAAATAATAATAATAAACATAATCAATTTAAGAACTTATAAATTAACTTACATACCTACAACACTTATACAAAAACATGTTTGCCAAACTTCAAGTCTCTAGCATGCGATAGTGAAGTGTCTTTTCATTGAAAAACACTCCCGAAAAATAAATCACAGCAAATAAGTATGTAACAATTAGCAAGATCATGTGGTAATTTTTATTCTTTGGTTTAATTGAATTAATACATAGTTATATTTTTTAAAGCATAGTTCAATAAAAAGACTCTTCAATATTGTTTACCCATTTCCTAATGCTAAAATAAATAAAAGTTAGTCAGTCACATCACTCTTTTATGACACACACGAAAATGAAAATATCCCAAACTTTACTCAAACTCAACGAATATAACTGTAACTTAAGAAAATATCTCTTTTCATACTTACAAAAACGTTATAACATTATTTCTAAATGCATTAATATTTCGCATAAGGAATACTAAAGAATTCTCAAGTCATTCACTATGCGACACCCGTCCAGCTGTCCGAAAGATTTGCAAGCCGTTACCTGCAATTTTTAATTGCTAACATTTGCATAATAGAGGGATTAGATAAAGGAATAGACAGAAGGGACCAAGAACGTGATTGATGGTATGTTGTGAGACCAGTTAAGAAAGCTCAAGATAGGTGTGAACTTAACGGAGACGATTTGAGTTTGCTTAGTGCAAGATGATTTCTGCCGCTCAAAATTTGCAATATCACTCAATATCAATGCATTACACATAATTTATTGAATTAGCTATCTAATAATTTAGTTTCAAAATCTTTTTAGTAAGATAATAATAATAATAATAGCCTTTTATTCCGATTTTTGAATTTAGGTTATGATCATTACTATCTCAAAATTTGATATTTGTTTGCCCGTTGGCAAAGGCCTCCCCTAACTGTCTATGTGATACATTGAAAACCGTTAGTTTTTCGGTAAATATTGGACTGATTGTTATGATACTTTGCAGTTTGGTTTTAAACATCTTGCTAAACCAGTAGTATTAGTATTTGTCCAGAGGCTAAGGTCACCCAGTAAATACTTACTATGAGGCCTGAAGCACTATTGTAAAAAAACTGCTACTAAATTCCGATCCCATCGAAATATCGGGATTAAGGAATAGCTAATATCTGCATAAGTACTGAAATGAAATGATTTTGCTAGTTTCAAGAATAACCTCCAAGATTACCTACCATTAATGGTTTATTGTCTGTAAGATCAATCACAAGTGTGTCGATTCCATTGCAGACATTCGATACCTTCTTTTTTAAAATTTAAATCTAGCACTAGAGTGCCAGCATTAAGCGAATGTCTGCAGAGTCTACAACAGTACCTACCAAATATCACCCAAATCTGTCCAGTCTTTTTAATATGAAAGATTTTCAAGCACATAAAAATACAGGCACACAAACATGCTCACAAATTTACGCATTGGCAATATTAGCAGCATGTATTTTGATAAATAATTATGTAATAACTATATAAAATCAATCCAAGCGTTTTGTTGATAAAATAAATTTATAGATGACATTAAAGATAACCGAAGTATCATAACGAAGATTTCCAAATAAAAAATAAACAAAACATAACCACTAATCCCACAGGAGACAGCATCCCAAAAAAAACAATATAAGCGCAAATTACCATAAACATCGCATTATAAGGCGGCGGTTAACGTAAACCGGTTCCAAACCGGAAATATTTGGTTTTTGAACGTGCAAATTTAAATTTGCGGACAATTCACGCCCGATGCTCTAAAATCCTTCGTGTGTTTTGTATCCGTGACGTTCGTTTGTTTTTTTGGAGAACGGTATTGATATGTTTGTAATTTCGCATGGTTTCCTGACACTATCAGACAATTGGTGCTTTGTTTCTTTAAGCGTTGGTCCATCCTAGGGAGGGAGTGGATTAGTGAGAAAGGTTTGGTACAGTTGACTTCGAAAGAAGCGCATGCTCGCCTCTATATCTACTACGTTAAGAGGTATAATGAGATAAATAAGATCAGCCTGGGATGATTGTACAGCGTAACTGCGATGGACAAACATGGGGTTATGGGTATTAGTTAAATGCCTTTTGTTACATAATTGCGGGATATTTCGGTCACGTTCCCATGGGATGGCGGAAGTCTGTTGCAGCTTGAAATATAGGAATATTGGTTGTGACATAAAAACTTTTTGTAGCTAGCCGAATCAAATTTGTTACTGGCCATCAACAATGCTTTGAAATAACTTTTTAATACCTACAATACTTTTTTCCTGTTAAAATAAATTATGGCTTTTATTTATTTAGAATAATTAGCATTTAATGTTATTTTATTACTTATTAAAAACAAATATTTTATAAATTAGATTAATATTTTATAGAAACCCTACAAATTGAATTTCATCCATCTACTAAGTAGTTAGAGTCGCTTGATTTTTGGTATTTTAACCTAATTTGGTTGGCGATGCAAGTAAAAGTCAGCAAAAAAAGCTGTATCCAAAATTTTGACATTCAAAAAACGAATTACTTTTTTCGGAACCCTAAAAACTCGAATACCTACAACAAATCAAACTTATAACACCCCTCTTTTTGTGTCGGGGGTTAAAAAATCGGTTACAAAACAAACAACAGTAACAGTGAAATAAAAATTCAAGTTAAAAATCGATTGTCTGGTGATCCTACATCTGCCCACTGAAGCGAACTGATAAGGCTGATAACCCAACCAGTTTTAACTGCCAGTTAAATAACAAGCCAAAACCAACTTTAAACCTTCCGTATACAATCCATAGACATCGAAAACAATAAAAACACCGGTTAAGAATCCCGAATACGTTAAAATGTATTTTAAGCCCTAGTGCGGTAATGTTAGTGTGGAAAGTCACGTATGTTGAAGTATTGGGGGCAATTCCCACCAGTGTTGCCAATTTAGCAAATTTAAGCTAGATTTGGCATATTTTCATATCATTTAGCACACTTTCATATCATTTAGCATACTTTTTAGTCGTTTAGCACATAACATATTTTTTTGCATATAAAAATAATTAATTAAAACTGGAATCATGAAACAAACGGCGTATATTTATATGTTAAATTCAGCCTCAAGAAGGCAGGGTAAAGCTGTTATTATTACATAGTCCCAGACAGCGTACTGCGCTCTATAGGTACGTCTACCAAGGAGAATTACAGTCATGACATTACACTCAACCGTCCAAGTCAACAAGGACGTCAGTTACGAATGAAGACAAAGATATATTAACACTAGCTGTTGCCCACGACTCCGTTCGCGAAAAATAGGGTAATAAGTATAAAAAATAGCCTACGACTTATTCTCAGGTCTAGGTACCGAATACGGACAAAAAGTTTCATAAAAATCCGTCAAGCCGTCTCGGAGGAGTTCGATAACAAACACCGTGACACGAGATTTCTATATATTAGAAGACTAGGTGACGCCCGCGACTCCGTCTGCGAAGAATAAAAAAATAGCCGTATATAACCTATTAGGGCCTACGCTAGCTGACGCGGATTACCCGGAACGGACGCCCGTCGTGCGCGCGTCTAATAAGAAATTGTATGAACAGCGCTAAGTGGCGCGGGCGCGTGCGACGGATTTTCGGTACATTTTAGACCCGCGAGCGGGCGCACGCGGCGGGTGTCCGCGTCAGCTAGCGTAGGCCCTGTGAAGAAATGGCAAAAAACAGTTTAGGTTTTTGGAATTGTGTATTAGTTCTTTACCATTTTTCATAAAAGTCAATATATATTCTTTTTTACAAACGAACGTCGCACAGCAATTTTAAGCTAGTACATAAACATAATCAAGGAGTACCTATTACAATATGTGCGACAGTCCCCGGCAAAAGTAACCGGAAGGTTGAGAACATACATACATAAGTGACACTAATATCACATAACAATAACTTAAGCAGAAACTAAGATAACAATTGTGTTAGGTAAGTTATTATTATTGATTATATTATACGTAAGAACAAAAAACAAAATGAAATAATTCAACGTCCAACCAAATGATTGAATTATCAATCCCTGAAGTCCTTGAATCTACTTGGCGGTCTTACGATTCATCCAGACCGTGTGGTAGTCAATTTTTCTTGACCATTGTCAGAAACAGAAGACTCGCCAATTATTTTTTCATCACGTCCTGTCACGGTCGCCTTGTGAAGAAATGGCAAAAAACAGTTTAGGTTTTTGGAATTGTGTATTAGTTCTTTACCATTTTTCATCAAAGTCAATATACATATATCCTTTTTTACAAACGAACGTCGCACAGCAATTTTAAGCTAGTACATAAACATAACCAAGGAGTACCTATTACAATATGTGCGACAGGCCCTTATATAACCTATTCTTAGACCTACCGAATAAAGAAAAAAAAGTTTAATTAAAATCGGTCAAGCAGTTTCGGAGGAGTTCGATAACAAACGCCGTGACACGAGATTTTTATATATTAGATTTTATTCGAAAACATAGTCGATTAAGTACTCTTTATCAAAACCTTGCATCAAAATTCAGTTGATTGATAGACAGTTAAAATGAAATTACTTTTCATTTGTTACTGAAATATGTTACCATACATTTTAGCATAATTTTGGCATTTTTAGGGTTCCGCAACTCGAAAGGAAAAAGCGGAACCCTTATCACTTTGTTGTCCGTCCGTCCGTCCGTCTGTCTGTCAAGACCCTTTTTCTCAGGAACGCGTGGAGGTATCAAGCTGAAATTTGTATCAAATACTCAAGTCTACGGTCCCTTGGAGCTGTGAAAAAATCAAACTTCTAAGCCAACGCAATCAAAAGATAAAGTCTTTTATCCGCAAATTTCCGCAAATTATCGACACTCCCAAGGGAATCAAAACCTACAGGGTACTTCCCGTGAACTCAGAATCTTGAAATTTGGTACGAAGCAAGGTCTTATAGCACAGATAAAGGAAAAATTGCGAAAAGTATACATTTATTTGTCTGTCTGTCTATATCAGTAACCAATCTACAATGATCCCACACTGCGCACATTTTGCTTAGGAGCAGGGGTCCGCTAAGACTGGATGCATACATACATATAAATTTGTACGGAACCCTCGGTGCGCGAGTCCGACTCGCACTTGGTCGGTTTTTCCTGTAGTCTGGCATTTTTATATTAGTTTTGTTGGCAACACTGATTCGCACCTTTAGAGCCAGTTCAGTTATCGGTTGACAAGAAAATGTGGGGAGAAAATCGATGGCTCTTTGTTCGTGGCTCTTTAAAATGTGTGCGTCGTTTTTACACCTTTTTTGATAATCTTTATTTCTACGCATGGTCAGGGTTCATTGCCCTAAGAAAACTTATGTCGTCTGTATTCTGAAAATGTTATAAAAGCTGTTGACCGCGGCTCCGTCTGTGAAGAATTTGACTGTCGCTATCCCGCGGGAACTATGCAATTATCCGGGATAAAAAGTATCCTATATGTTATACCAGGTTATAAAAATATCTGTGTACAGTGAACTTCATAAATAGGTGATCTCTTTTGTATCTTGTCGCTTTCAGTCGTTACAATACATAATTTCGTATGGCTTTTTGTGATGTACAAAAGTGATCGCTTATTTTATTTATGACGTTGACCCTACCTCATTATACTTCGTTCTTTTAGCATTAAAAATAAGGTGAACAAACTTGACGAGTCTTTTTATTGAAAAACGCTTTCAAAAAAATAGTAACTATTAAGTACTTATGAAACCAAAAGAATGTAAATGGCCATAATTTCCTTTCAAATTGTTACATATTAGCTATGAAGTGTTTTTCAATAAAAGGACACCTCAAGATCGCTTACCTTCTTTCTAATGCTAAAAAAAAATCGTGCGTGCAGTTCCTCCGCGCGGAAGAAGTGAAACTTCGTAATGAGGAAATGAAAAAGGCACTTATGAACCTTATTGCAATAACTTAAAGAACTAAATTTACTTATGCATCTATGTGTTTAAGTTACTCACTAGATGGCGCTTTTATCAAGTCTCATACATTTGCACATACAGTATGAGTTCTGCATCGCACTATCGAAGATTTAACATCGTTAGTACCTACCTATATATACAATGCGAGATTACTTGCTTCGGCAGTACATAACCCTCCATGGTTGCGTTAAACGTTTAACGCGACCTTGTCGGAAGTCGCATTAGAAGTTACACTTCAAAAAACGAAGTAAGTATAGAAATGTGTCAAACCGTTTTAGCGTGAAAGAGTAACAAACATCCACACATACATCTATTCAAATTTTCGCGTTAAAATATTAGTAGGATATGATTTTTTTAGGGTTCTGTACTTCAAATGGTAAAACGGTTCTCATTATAAGACAACTCGTGTCTGTCTATCCGTCTGTCACAACCAATTTACTACAAAACTACTAAACCGAACGAGTTAAAAGTTGGTAGACTAGTGTGAGTCAGTGATCCAAAGACAGACCAGTAAGGCAAATAAACGAGTTTCCAACATGGACGCCATTTTTGGGGGGTAAGTTAGAAAATATGTATATATATGATATGATGTATTAAATGAAAAGGCTTGTTATAAGCATCTCAGATTTATGTTTTTTTTTATAATTTTAAGTTAATAACTTTGAAGTTATTTAAGAAAATAGGTGAAATTTGATCACCCCCTTATCTCGGAAAGGTAGGTAAAGTTGGTAGGTACTTAGGTATCTAATTTACATAGGTATTTTATATTAAAATTCTAACTCTTACATCCCCACTTGATTCTCTTGTTTAGAATTTCATACAAGAATCTTATTAGATAATTATTAGAATTTTACTTCAAATCAAATTACAATTACGGTACCAACTGTTATAATAAGTGCATTTTTTAAAAGTCTACCTACTCCTTAATTCGACGACATACCTATAAGAGCTACCCATGGGATATATGAGCAAGTTTTATACACCCACATTTTTACACTAGTCTGAACGTATGTACAAAGAGAGAGTAACAAGCGTTGCTAGGACACTATTAGCAATAGACAACAATGATAGAGTTAGCTATCGGCGATTTTCTCGCCCAAGAAACGAACAAAAGATAATCGCTCCCGTGTAAATAAAAGAGAGAGATATACTAGGGGCGTTCAATAAAAAGTGAGAATGAGTATGTTATAAACAACTTTTACTAAATGTCATATTATTTTTCGACATAGTCATCTTTTAGCATAATACACTTAGTATATCTTTTTTCTAAACTTAAAATTCCATTTTTAAAAAAGGTCTCATCTTGAGTACTTAAAAAATCTTGTACTGCAGCGACTACCGCGTCGTCGTCTTCAAATTTCTGGCCTCTCAGGTATTGTTTCAATCTCGGAAATAGGTAGAAATCACTGGGAGCGAGATCTGATGAATACGGAGGATGCTTAAGGATATCGAACCCAGCATCACGAATTGCAGCCATTGCAACGGCGGACTTGTGTGCCGGGGCATTGTCCTGGTGGAACAGCACAACTTTCGAGAGTTTACCTCGCCGTTTTTCGCGGATCGCATTGCGCAATGTTGCTATTTGTTTGGCGTATAATGTGCCCGTAATAGTGGCTCCATGCTCGAGATACTCAATCATTAATACCCCTTTACCATCCCAAAAAACAGAGCCCATGACCTTACCGGCAGATGGGCTCACCTTGAATTTCTTCGGAGTTGGAGATGATGGCTTTTTCCATGTCATAGACTGCAGTTTCGTTTCTGGGTCGAAATGATGGAGCCATGTTTCGTCCATTGTTATAAATCGCGCCAAAAAAAGTTCCCGGTCTTGCTGCATCAGGTTCAAAGCTTCTTGACAAATCTCTAGTCTAGTTTGTTTTTGCGTGTCAGTAAGCATTCTTGGTACCCAACGCGCAGATACCTTTTTCATACCCAAGCGTTCATGTAAAATATTATGCACGCTCCCCATTGAAATCTTTACATTTTCAGCAATAAAACGAACCGTGACACGACGATCCGCCAAAACTGAGTTTTCGACTTTTTTCACAATTTCTTCAGTTACTGCTGTAGTAGGGCGTCCGGAGCGGGGGTCGTCCATTGTCGATGTTCTTCCACGTCTAAATTCGGCGCACCAACGTGCGACTGTCGAATACGGAGGAGCATTAGACCCTAAAGTGTCCCGTAAATCCAAATTGACTTGGTCCGTAGAAAAACTTTTCAAACACAAGTATTTGATAACGGCGCGCAGTTAAATTTTCTCCATTTTCGCTAACGTACTCAATAGCATTGCAAAGAAATTATCGTATATTTTTTTAAACAAAAGACAGTTAGTTTTTTTTTTCATAGCAATCAGCTAGAAAGATTAGCTTTACCGGCCAGTATTTAATTTCGTAATATTAAAAGAGTTTGCATCTCATTCTCACTTTATATTGAACGCCCCTCGTATATTTATAGTTCATCGCTGGCTGTTCACACTGCCGGCGAGGACTCTCTTCACTAGTTGATCGCAGCAATAAAAGCTATCAACGATAAAACTCGCTTAGCGGTACTCGGCGATGAACGCTTAGCGATCAGTACGCTTAGTATAAGTTTTACTTCACCAAAATACTTCTCGATCGCGTTTACGTAAAAATTTCAATTCTATGGAAACATGGACTCGCGGCCGCGGAGTAAAACTTATACTAAGCGTACAGAGCGATCATTCTACCGTACAATCGCCCGTCGCACTCGAACACTCGCTTATAGCCAAGCGACAAAACTATTAAAACTACACACTTGCTTCTCGCCGCTCGCCCACTCGTTACTAGTTCTACTCGTTTATCGTTCGTCGCCGGCGGTGAGACCAGTGCCTTACGAAGATTTACAACCTCTTAACAAGTTTAACAATATGGGTCATACACATTCTTTTTGTTCGCGTCTCTCCTGTGGACATGGCAAAAGTTAAGGGTCTAGATAGCCGATATTTATTAGTCAAATCTACATCAGCGTGTGGGGCACCTGGCCAACATACTTTTACGGCCCATTTAAATAAATTTTAAGTTTGCTGACTCGAAGTCGCTAATTTTATGTCCACAGGAGAGACAAATATTGTTTCTTACTGTGTATATGACTCATATTTAGCTTACAATTACTCGTAGGCTTGTGAATTAGATAAACTAAATTTTTAACGTCATAATTATTGTGTACCTAATTTCTTTTCTGCTCCCGGACCTTCGAACTGACAGTACGCGTCATTTATGAGAAACACTCCAAACAAGTTTTTTTTGCAGACACTAAACTCCAAAACTTCCCATCATATATTAAATTCAAGCATATTTTCTGTCTCACCATGAACTGAGAGTGTGTGTCAATACAGCAAAATCAATACCAAAGTGCATCCACCGCACGGCCAATGCATCCTACAAAACACCATTGTTCACCTCTAACCATCCAATTTGCATACGGATGCATAACCACCGTCTTAACTGACCCATTTCGTGCACGCCCTTTCTAAGTACAGATTTTCCCACTGTCCCCACAAAGAAGCCCTTTTCGCTAGCATTTTTATGGGAAACGATTCTATGCTCTATTTTTTGCATTGTCCAAGCTCCTTGAATAGGCAACGGATTCGCCAAAGGCTTGTTTGATTAATAATAATATGTAGAACTCTGGCATTGTCCTTCTTTTGTTGATATGACCGTTAGACGACGGTTAAATATTACACATATAGAGCTAGTACTATATAGAGCGAAGGTCGGCTTTGTGAAATTGCCGTTAGAGAACAGACATATTAAAAAATAATGTTTAGAATAATCTTACCAGAAAGTTTACTTGACTAAAGCAGACTTGTTTACTACTCGTACCAAAAAAAATGTAGAATCTAAGATAAAATTGAACTTTCTGTCTCTTTGTCATGTCATGTGGTTTGGTTCAAACATCGGCAGTTTAAAAAAGTAAATAGTAAAGTACCTATGCCATTGTGAAGACCCGTTTTTACAATTAGTAAATACTTATGTAATAGAAACTAGTCTATAAATTCGTTGATACCGTTAAAAAGACAAAAGAAAGCTATAAATGCAACATGTTACAAAACTCATTTCTCAATAAAACAGGTTGACAACTTCTAAATGGCTTACAAATAGCACCATAAATGTATCTACTAAATCAAACATGAAAAGACGAGGTTATCGCGATTTTCCAGATTTACCCGTTCTCGTTTTAATTGCAGTGGGCACTGGACATTGGGCATCAGGTAGCCAACCCGTGCTCTGGGGTCAGGCCAACCCTTTACGCCAATTTAAACACCCCAAAATCGCTGGAGCTTGAGTGATGGGGTCATCCAGTGACCCAACTGACCTTTTGCTTACAAAACCACCCCTTTCTTACAAGGCATTATTAGTAATCCCTTGCGCGAATCTATCGCATTGTCCTCTATCTATTATACTTCAATAGTTCGGACATGTGCATCTATCGCTGAAATTCGCGTTCGTGAGAACGGTCTAGTTTCTTTGCAAAATTGTAACGTCCGTCCTTTATGGGAAAGTTGGGTTGCTTTGGACAGTAGACAAAGAGTGGTCTCTTTTTAATGATTGCCATTGTGTGTTTGATACAGTTTTTGTTCGGTGGTGGTGACCGTTGGCCAACGGATTTGGCGAAGCTATTTAAGGACGGACTCGACCGTTATGCGTCGTAGAATTAGATAGACACCGGTCGATGCACGCTGGTAACCGCTGCATTGGCTCAGAAAATCAACGGTTTTTTTACTAGGTATGGCCGCCAACCCACTGTACAATACTAATGATTTAAATACAATCTTAGTAAACAACACAACATTCAAGCTTTAAAAGAAAGACCCAGGGCCTCCTATACGTACACCTACAATTCACAATGCCAGCTCTAGATTTAAGTTTGATCTTTCTTACCGAGCCATATTAGGGCTTACGCTAGGAAATAAGTTGTTTGTATGTAAATTTTGTAATCTTAAACTTTACGTACTTATTGTAGCCAGGGTCGCCGTCATCGAAATCGATATGGACTATAATATTTTTGGATATCTACACGGATATAGATAGCTGGATCTTTGAAAACAGCACTTTTTGTGTCAATATCTTACGAAATGCGGTAAAATCGCCAAATGTCTACCGCTAACTCTAGAAATATAAGCCTTGACAACGTAAATGCAGACTTCAATTTAGTTTTTGGAAATTCTCGTTGGAATTTACTAAAATCCCGAAATTAAAATTTAACGCCCAGATCTATTAAAATAAAGCGGATAAAGGCTAATCATATAAACTATAAAACGAGGGATAGGTATTAGCAAGTGAACAACAGTGACTTGTCGGTGTTTCTCTATCATAAAACATCCGGGAGTCAGATTAATTCAAAGGTAATCATCATCGGATTACGTTTCGGTAGCTTTTCCTTTTGTTGTTGGAACTGATATTAAGCATTTCCGGGAGGTTTAAAATTCTCACAAGTTGCTGACCGGGTGTAAGAAAAGATGTTTAAATAAGGATTCGTTTCGTATAAGTGCGTAGCTTTTAGGGCTGTTTTCCACCAGAAATGTATTAGCGTAGCGAAGGATGCGTCTACCAATTAGGATGCTTTATTTTGAGGACCTAGGCGACCAAGTAAACTAACCCAACTATCTGGAAGATTTGGGATCAATTTGAAAATATTTATACAGCTCTGATGACAAGGCAATAATCAAGTAGGTATCTTACACAAAATTGTGTATTGAACATACAATACAATACAATACAATACAATGACTCTTTATTGTACACCACAAAAAATACAATACAGAAAAACAAGTACATGACAAAAAAGAAATAAGGTAAGCAATGGGCGGCCTTATCGCTTCGAAGCGATCTCTTCCAGGCAACCTTTAAAAAAAGAAAGAAAGAAAGCAAGGAATGCATTACAGCAGAACATGTATTTTTTCATAAAAGTTTTTCTTAGCTTATCATTGGTGGACATATGTAGCCTAATTAAACTTTGTTATGAAAATGATATAACCTAATTGATGGACAACTGGATACCTACACGCAAGTCACACGATGTGGGACGGGGGCGCCTCGCAATCCGCGCCGTTTGTTCGCAGGCCGCGTGTCCGCCCCGTCTCTTCTGTCTGCTTTAGACCGCGACGCTTCTATACATTTAGTATGAAAACTGATTTGAGAGGCGCCGCGACTGCGACGCGCCCCCGTCCCACGTCTCTTCTGTGTGGCTTGCGCCCTAGAGGTTAGTTACCCGTTTTGAAGCTGGATGTACGCAATTGGAATCACAGTAAGTAAGTAAGTATATTTATTTGTTGAAAGCAGGTGTACATAAATGATCTTAAAACTAGTCCGAATCTCCACTTTCTACCTAAAAATAGGCGTACAAAATTAAATTCTCTATAATATAGCCAAAAAAACAAAGCATGTCATGCATAGTAATAATAATAAAAAAGTCAGCTAGCAAATAGGTACAAAATATGTCCATACAAAATAAGTCAAGGTGAATAAATAAATTAATTAAAATGAATTACAATTAGATTCCAATACATCAAATGTCCCAACAAAAAAAAATTTTTTTAACTCGGCCTTTTATCAAAATGTTCAGAACAACAATAATAAAGTTTGTCCATGCACCAATTGAACAATTTTCTTTTAAAAAGTGGGAAATCTAATTCTTTTAATGTCTTTGGCAAATAGTTGTAGACCTTGGTACACATGCATATACAATTTTTATTTACTAGAGGAGACGTACCAGGGTGCAATAGTTCAGGTCCATATCTAGCGTAAAGTCTTGAGCTAGATGCCTTTACAGTGAACATATGCATGTTACTCTTAACGAAGAGACATACCTCGTATACAAAAGAGAGGGTAGGGGCAATATATTGTATTTTTTAAACAATGGTCTACAAGAGAAAGATTGCGGAGCCCCGCATATGGCTCTCAAACATTTTTTTTGCAACCTGAAAACCTTCGGAACATAGTGCTATTGCCCCACAGAATTAGACCATATCTCAAATTGGACATGACAAGACCATGGAAGGTCAGCAGTGCCGTTTCCTGAGAGGTGATATTCGACAGTCTTTTGAGAGCGAAGGCATATCTGCTTAGCTTATCCATGAGATTGTTTGTATGTTCCTTCCAGTCATTATGGCAGTCCATTGTTATACCCAGAAAGCGAGTCCAGTTTACACGCTCAATTTCAATATCACCATACAATAACTTTACCTCTTTAAGTTTTCCCTGTGGTGCATAAAATTCAATAAATTTTGTTTTGTTTTGTTTGCCAGGCACTACTCGTATTGTGTAATGTTAATACTCGAGTCATGGATGTTACACCATCCATACACCTATTTAAGTATGTTTATCCGCTGCCTTATAACTATTGGTACCAACTTTGCCTAATTAGGGACTAGATCAATTTGGTATAAATTATCCTACGGTAATTATTTATTTGGCACGCATCCTTAGCTAAGCACTTTAGCACGTCTGGGGATAAATCAACTTAAACAACGTGATACTATTTCGAGTGCATCTGTAATATACAGGGTTATTTGTAATTCACTAGCATCCTTTTAACCCTAAACTCCTACCACTTAAACAAATGTTTTGTTGTTTTTGTCATAACTTAATATTTTTGGTGTAGTAACGTTTTGAAAATTTGAGACTACCTCTTATTTTTACGATACTCTGTGTATTTGTATGGGAAAAAAGTGCTTCATTTTAAAAAGTCGTAAAACAAAAAACATGTGTTTGAGTGATAGGAATTCAGGATTAAGAGGATGTCAGTGAATTACAAATAACCCTGGCCCTATACTATGAAGCGCGAAATTCGAACTTCGTTTCATGCCGTTCCGCTCACGCTAATGGTATTTATTACGAGAGTGAGAGGGACTGCACGATCCGAAAATCGAACTTCGAATTTCGGAGGAACCCCCCTGTGTAAAAATCTCGCGGCACAGTGTTTGTCATCGAACTCCTCCGAAACTGCTTGACAGATTTTTATGTTTTTTTTTGTCTATATTTGGTAGGTCTGAGAATCGGTCGTAGGCTATTTTTTATACCCCTATCTTCGCAGACGGAGTCGCGGGGAACAGCTAGTGTAATATTATACAGGGTTATTTGTAATTCACTGACATCCTCTTAACCCTGAATTCCTACCACTCAAACAAATGTTTTTTGTTTTACGACTTTTTAAAATGAAGCACTTTTTTTCCTATACAAATACACAGAGTATCGCAAAAATAAGAGGTAATCTCCAATTTTCAAAACATTATTACACCAAAAATATTAAGTTATGATAAAAGCCGTAAAACAAAAAACATTTGTTTAAGTGGCAGGAGTTTAGGGTTAAAAGGATGCTAGTGAATTACAAATAACCCTGTAAAGATCTCGTGTTACGGTGTTTGTTATCGAACTCCTCCGAGACGGTTTGACCGATTCTTATGAAACTTTTTTTGTCTATACTCGGTAGGTCTGAGAATAGGTCGAAAGCTATTTTTTACACCCCTATTCGCAGACGGTGTCGCGGGCAACAGCTAGTTTCTTTATAATTTATCTATCAAGCCGCAATTAATCCATAAATAAAATACACGTAGAACGCAGAACACTTTCTTTTAAAAACCCGGCAAAAGACTTAAACGGTCAACGTCGATCCCCGGATACAGCGGAAGTGGGTGCGGGGGGGACAGTTGGCACGTGCGCCGGCGCAGGTGCCTCTCGCGAGGGACAGGGGTCGTGGACTTTGATGTTTTATATTTATTGTCATAAAAGGGAAATTTCTAAGCGCTGTTGTCGGATGGGTTCTCGAATGTTGTATCTGACATCATTACAAGAAACTGAACTGACATGAAAGTTACTGAATGTTTTACTCTATGATATGTAAATCATTACTTTATTAATAATTTAAGCATTTAGGTACCTAATTGTAATAGTTTGAACCATGCCCTCTCAAGCAGAGGGTTGTGGGTTCGAGCCCGGGTTTGCGCATCTAAGTTTTTCGGAATTTATGTGCGAAATTATGTTTGAAATTTACCATGAGCTTTATGGTGAAAGAAAATATCGTGAGGAAACCTGCATACACCTGAAAAGAAATTAAATGGTTCGTGAAGTTCCCAATCAGCACTGGGCTCGCGTAGGAACTACGGCCCAAGCCCTCTCATTCTGAGAGGAGGCCTATGGCCTATTGTGAGACGTATACATACCTGCCCTCTGAGATGGTGATGAAGACTTTTTTTTATTGACCAACGAGGTATGTATGTATAGGTAAGGTACAAACTAAATATTTGTCAATAATGAGGAAATTATTTTTTATCTGTAAGTATATGTAAGCCATAATATTTAAATTATGTAGTGATGTATATTAGTGTACTGTCTTTGATCAAAGTACTGTCATTGTTTTTTTGTTACTTTATTTACAATACAAAGATCCTGGGGTCATTACAAAGAATAAAATAGTACCTTTTAATTACATCTTCGTTTGCGATCGTTTACGAAATGCAGGAAAAAACTACAGCAGGTATTTATATTGGAATACATTGGTAACTGTTATGAACAAGTGGTCAGGACCATATTAATTTTGTTGCAGTTGAAACTTTGTAGTTTAAGTACCAAAGACTGCTCATAACAGATTATAAAGATTAGGAGTTCATAAAATGTTGCGCACCTCTGCAGTTTCTCAACCGTCGCCCGCGCATGTGTTGATTCCCTGTTTGTTTTTTATTATTTTTTTATCACGATCAAAAGACTACTGAACCTTAATATTGTGTAAATATTCTAGGTATGACTAGGTAGGTATCCTAGGTTTTATTTTAATAGCACATTCCTCTAGATGCCATTGTCAGATGCGGTGGTGAAGGAATTTAGCATCCTTTGTCTGACAAGCCGCAAAACAATTAGAGGGATAAAATATTATTACTTTTCGCACAATTAAGGGCTTTACATTGTAAGGGCGATTGTGCACTACAAGACCGGACCGGAGAAAAACGGCCCGGAATGGGGAAAAGTCTACAAAAGTGTCCGATTTTTTACGGTGCGATATGGAAAACTCTTTATTGTACATAAAAACACATGAAAATATTAGTAAACAAGAGAAAGAGATGTACAAAGGCGAACTTATCCCTACTGGTTTGTGCACTTTTCCCCATTCCGGGCTGTTTTTCTCCGGTCCGGTCTTGTAGTGCACAATCGCCCTAATAAGTATATTTAAATAAGTAGATAGGAATAATGAATACGTAGGTAAAGGCAATTGCTTTTGGTTCTACCCACTGCAGTTTTGATTTTAATTTTTTAAGTTAAGGCAAGTTAAGGTGATTGTAATTATGTAATGTAATACTTAACCCTCTAATTTGGCAATGCATCTCCAATCTTCTAGTCTAGTAATGCGGTTGTATATTGTGGTGATGCTATTTTAGCTTGAACATCACTAGTAGAAAATGAGTTAATACTCATACTCATACTCATACTCATACTCATTTATTCATAATATTTATTACATGTCATTCTTTAAATTATTTAAATAAAAAATATAGAAAGAAAGCAGGCTAGACTAAAGTCGTCACTGGCAGGTCAATTAGTGATCTTTACCTAGTATCGCATAAATAAATAATAATAATAATAATAATAATAATAATAAGTGGGTATTGAGAGTGAGGTCGTAAAGCAGACGGTGAAGGAGCGCTTCTTCTGTCGTCTGACAAAAGTACTTAATAGTCTTTTGTCGGGCGGCAACAAGATGCGCGCCTTCAACGCCTGGGTAATGCCCTTGCTTACTTACTCCTTTGGCATACTAAGGTGGACTCAGACTGAGTTGGATACCTTGGATCGAAGAGTTCGTGTACTGCTCACTGCGCACCGTTTGCTTCACCCGCGCTCGTCTGTTATGAGACTGTACATCTCGCGGAAGTATGGAGGTCGTGGCTTTTTAAATGCCAAAGACCTCCACAACCGCGAGGTGTATAATCTCAGGGATTATTTCCTAAACAACGAGTGTGGGGTGCATCGCGACGTAGTAGCAGTAGACAAAAACTTCACCCCGCTTTCCTTGGCAAACGAGAACTGGCGCCGACTTAAAGTAATGAGCATCGAGGACCGCAAGGCGGTATGGAAGAGCAAGGAGCTACACGGGCGGTTCTACAAGGCACTCACAGGGCCAGATGTAGATCTGCTCGCGTCGGTGAACTGGCTACGTTTCGGGGATCTCTTCGGGGAAACCGAAGGTTTTGTCTGTGCAATTGCGGATGAAGTTATCATGACGAACAACTACCGGAAGTATATCCTGAAGGACGGTACGGTCGACATTTGTCGGGCATGCCGCCGTCCCGGGGAGTCACTCAGGCATATTATTTCCGGTTGTGGTCATCTTGCTAACGGTGAGTACTTGCACAGACATAACCTTGTAGCCAGAATTATTCACCAGCAACTTGCTCTGCTATACGGCCTTGTGGACTTTGAAGTGCCTTACTATAAGTATATACCTGCGCCAGTTCTCGAAAATGGTCGTGCCACGCTCTATTGGGATCGGTCTGTTATCACGGACAGGACTATTATAGCCAATAGGCCTGATATCGTGCTGACAGATCGATCGAAACGCCAGGCAGTGCTCGTCGACATCACCATCCCCCATGACGAGAACCTCGTGAAAGCTGAGAAGGACAAAGCCAGCAAGTACCTTGACCTAGCTCACGAGATAACCGCCATGTGGGATGTTGATTCGACGATCATTGTCCCGATAGTCGTTTCTGCGAACGGGCTGATAGCGAAGAGTCACGACCAACACCTCAAGAGACTCTCGCTAGATGGCTGGATCAAGGGTCAGATACAGAAGGCGGTACTCCTGGACACTGCGCGGATAGTCAGGAGGTTCCTCTCTCTGTCGCCCTAACCACCGATAGCTTAGGCCCCGCCTCGCTGCCGGTGGCACCCTAGGTTAGGTTTTTATAATGATTTTATGATTTGTATGTATAGTTTTATATTTTACTTTTTGTATAATTATTGTAAAAATCTAACCTAAGAAAAAAATATAAATAAAGAGAATAATAATAAATTGAAAAAAAGAAATTGGAAATATCAATGTCAATTTACATTGATTTTACTTCTCTCTTTGTATGGGTTAAATAGACACAAATCATTTTTAATTAATTTAATTTTTTTAAAGTATGTACCTACATAAATAATATTTTTTATAAAGGTCAGACTTCTTGTCTCCTGTGTAGATATCACGAAAGTACTCGCTACACCTTTTCATATTAAATTACAAATTAATTACCAAACTTTAGTTAATAAAAAAACGTAAAAAACGTTTTAATATTATCGCAATTTATGGAACTGCCGTGAAATGAAAACAGTAGGCGACTAGCCTATTTTATGGTAATTATGAGCTATTATTTCATTTTATTTTATCTGTACACATATGTCATGTGGCGTGCAATAGTAAATTGCCTTTTGCTGAAGATGTATACTAGCACGAACCCGCTAAAAATGATGCGACTTTTTAATTCAAATTAATTACTTATTACCCCGTCACATTTTAAGTTATTTAATAGGTAATTGCTACAGTCGGGAGTAAATTAAGACTTTACAAGCTGTTGCCCGCGACTCCGTCTGCAAAGAATTCGTTTATCGCTATCCCGCGGGAACTATGCAATTTTCCGGGATAAAAAGTATCCTACTTGTTAATCCAGGTTATAAACTATCTGTGTGTGAACTTTCATCAGAATTTGTCAAACCATTTTATCGTGAAAGAGTAACAAACATCCACACATCCATCCACACGAATTTTCAATCACATTTAATAATAATTAGGTACGTTTAATATTATTTAGTGGGATCAAACTTTGACCTTCATCATTAAGGATCGAATCAGTCTGTATTAAAGAGAAAATTTCTACTTATTACGTGATACAAAGACTCCGTCACCGCGCGAACCCTAATTAACCCTTAATAAGGTAGAAGCGATTTAGGGACCACATGCATTGACTTAGAAATTCAACCTTATTGTTTTAGTAATAAGTTGCAACATCCATTGTAGTTATTGAAAATAAAAAAATATCTAGCTTTAAAAATATCCTTTGTCAGGTATGTATTCGATAGCTGCTTTTGATTATGTGGTATATATAGTATACTCCAATAAATGGAGCCTTGGATTCAGATTAAAACTAGTTTTTTTTTGCGAAGTCTTGATTGAGTATGACACTGCGCTTAAGGAAAACTAGTAAGACGTAGTTAATAATATTATGAGATGATTTTGAAACACTATCACGTCTAAAGAATGTTAGGTACCGTAAAACTATTTAGACTATTGATGATTATGCTAGAAAATTTTTGGTATTAACTGATCGGTGATTCATTTAACACGAGTTCTGAAATGATTTATGGGTCTATTACCAATCTACTAGTTACTTTTGTAAACCCGAAAATAATTATTTTAAGGGAAACTAACTAACTACCGAACTTGTTACTAACTAGCGAACTTTTTTGTACAGCTGACAACGAAATTCTTTTACCAACCTAAGATTCGAAGCCTGAGATTAGGCCATTTTCGGGTAAGTACAAGTCAATACGAGAATCGGTTTTTTTTTAATGTGATATTGGCTGTTACAAAAAGTAGTAAAGGTTTTTTAAGTTAAATAGTATATACGAGCGTTTCAACTGCTATCAGTTACCTTTCGCATATAGTGAAGAAATCAGTCACACCGAAAGGAAGGTTTTGTAAAACGATACAGTATGCTTACTGTAAAATATAAATTCATAAAGAAATCATGCAAACTGTAGACCATTTCCTTAATATATGCTACAGGACAGATAGCGGTTGAAATCCTCGTAGAACTACCTATACTACTTACATGGTCGTATACGTAACAGAGAGTAGTATACAGAAAAAAAAACCGGCCAAGAGCGTGTCGGACATACACGTCGAATTGAGAACCTCCTCCTTTTGTTTTCGTCGGTTGAAAAATCAAGTAATATTTTTCTAAGGATTTCGTATGTGTACGGGAATCATAGGTATATTTTATACCTTAGGCTACTATTTACTCTTAAACTACAAATAATTTCCAAGCAATCTTAGCCGCTATAATTTTCCTAGTAAATTTGATATATTTACTACCATTCTGAATTTTTTCATATTTATCCACCCAACAGTTTAGATTTTAGAGGGGGGGGGACCATCAATTTTAATGAAAATTTTCACTTTAAAGTTGAATATTTCGCAAACAGATCACTGAATAGAAAAATCATGTTAGCAACCCCGCAATGGTTTTAAAAGACCTATCCAATGATACCCCACACTATAGGGTTAGTCGACAAAAAAAAATCACCCCTACTTTACGTCTATGGGAGGTACCGCAAAAAAAAATTTTTTAAGTTTTTTTATTTAATTACTTTGTCGGCGTGACTCATATATATATTCATGCCAAATTACAGCTTTCTAGTACTAACAGTCTCTGAGCTTAGCCGCGGACAGACAGACAGACAGACAGACGGACAGACATGACGAAACTATAAGGGTTCCTAGTTGACTACAGAACCCTAAAAATACCAGAGTAATAACCGAATGGTATCCCAGGGACAGTAAAAGAAAGATAAACATAATGATGGGAGGATGATTTAAAGAAATTTAAGTAGCGGGTCCAAAATGGCTATGTACAGCAAAACATACACAAACAACGAAACAAATTTTAAACCGTACCCCGGCGCCACACATAGCACAAATGTTTCAACACATATTTGAACACATATTTGATCACATGTGAAGCACCGGTATTTGCTTATTTGTTCAATAGAACAACCATACAATCAACCATAGATCAAATATGTGTTCAAATATGTGTTGAAACATTTGTCTATGTGTGGCGCTAGGGTTATTAGAGGAGGCCTTTGTCGAAAGACAAGACAAGACAAGAGGGGAGATCAACAAAATGCATAGATTAGAAATTAGTTTAAGTTAAATACCTACCTCTATTTTTTTTCAACTTTTCAATAATTATTATTTTCTCAAACATGCTATGAAATATTGACGTTATGTTCCTTAAAATACGCCACGAACTGTCACGTTGCAGGTGCGGCTAGACGAGAGGTCAATAATGGAATTTCATACAACATTGCTGGCCAAGGCCAGCAAAGTGATCGTCTATTGTTTTATGTGACACAGCACCATGACGTTTAATAGGTCGACGTGGTCGACGTGGATGGATGGATGGATGGACGGACGGATGGACGGACGGACGGACGGAGGGATGGATGGATGTTGATGGATGGATGGATGGATGGATGTTGATGGATGTTGATGGATGTTGATGGATGTTGATGGATGTTGGTTGATGGATGTTGATGGATGTTGATGGATGTTGATGGATGTTGGTTGATGGATGTTGATGGATGTTGGTTGATGGATGTTGGTTAATGGATGTTGATGGATGTTGATGGATGTTGATGGATGTTGATGGATGTTGGTTGATGGTTGTTGATGGATGTTGATGGATGTTGATGGATGTTGGTTGATGGATGTTGATGTATGTTGATGGATGTTGTTGGATGTTGATGGATGTTGATGGTTGTTGATGGATGTTGATGGATGGATGGATGGATGGATGTTGATGGATGTTCTTGTTCATGGATGTTGACGGATGTTGATGGATGTTGATGGATGTTGATGATGTTGTTGGTGATGGTGATGGTGATGGTGATGGTGATGATGATGGCGGTGATGATGGTGGTGATGATGATGATGCATGTTTGAGAAAAACTCTATACAAGCCTTGGCCACGAACAGGGATTGCCGGCCTCTTATCTCTAGATGGCCTCGTTAACACTCGGCCATCTATAACTACTCGGCCGGCAATCCCCTATTTCGCGGCCGCTGCAGTAATGTACTATTGTCAAACAAGGTAAAAACTAACAACAATAAAAGCTAATTTTTTTATTTTAGTTTATTGTAAAACTTTAAGGCAATAGTAGACAGCAAGTATCAAGCTTCTTTGTCGGCGCTCACAGGATTCACAGGCGACGCCCGCGCACGCACCCCTACCGCTGCCACTTCCTTTGACCGGACATACAGAAACTATCCTATAAACTAGCCTATACATATATGCTCTATGCTCCCATTGAACATCAGATCTGGCATTTAAATTTAAAATTCCGGAATTACGCAATATTGCCACAGGAATTCCTAAAAATTATATTATGGGTCGCACTGAAAAACAGCGTTGTGGTTTGCCGCAACATTATGCTGAGTGGGGCCCAATTTATACTATTCGATGATTTTTTTTTGTATCTTTTCCTGTCAACTGTATTTCCTGTGTATCGAATATGTGTAAATAAACATCTCTCTCTCTCTCTCTCTCTAATGTTGCACAAAAATCCTTGTCAAATTTCATGCCACTAAATTAAGTTGTTGAAATTTCGGGAATTTTTACTGATCCCGTGGGAACATCAGGATAAAAATTAGCTTATGTGTTAATTCAGTCGTCTAGCTATCTACACATGAAATCTGATCCAAATCCAGCTGAGTAAAAAAACACACACAACACACACACACACACACCGGTCATACACAGCGTAAGAAACAAAAAGTTGTCTCTCCTGTGGACATTAAATTAGCGAAGCCGAGTTAGCAAACTTAAGCTTTATTTAAATGGGCCAAAAGTTGGCCAGGCGTCCCACTCGCCGATGTAGACTTGACTAAAAAATGTTGGCTATGGACTTTTGCCATGTACACGCACTTGTAAAAAGGCGAATAATTTTTAGTTTAATTTTTGCATGTTTTCACATCCCAACCTGTACTTAAGGATCATAAATTTCTGTATTACTTTTCCCCCTACCTAACCCAACACTTTTTAATGATTTTTAAAAGATAACAATGATATTTATAAAACTTTCCAACAGACTAGACGTTTCAAGAACCTAACAATTATAAGAAGCGCTGTTTTTTTTAAAAAAACTAGTAATTGGTCGTTAAACTTTCTTTAGGGGGGTGCCACACGTGCTGTCTTTGTGCGGTAATTGAACGTCAGGTGTGTGAAGACCCCTTAAGACAGCATAAGGAGGGACGTTAGAGACCGTTACTTTTAGCGGGAGTTTATTTAAAAATCGAATTGGAAATTGCTTTTTGATTCCAATTAGGAACAATTACGTTTACTAATAATAATACCTTGGACCAATCATTCAACTCATATAGACACACGGTCGATTGTGAGTTTTTGCCCTATGAAGTAAATAATGTACGAAGCCTGTTTCAAAAATAAAATTACATAAAACTCATCTACTGTTGACATTATAATACTAATTTTATCTACGCTAATATATACGGCCGTACCTGTAAGAATCCAATGTTAACATAGTCCTGCTTCTAAGCAAAATTTATACAGTTGGGGTAATTTCATATTGGTGGACCTTTTGTCGCATTATGGTCCCGTTCGCGACTGGTTCCGTTCCCAATTCTTCCCGTTAGCAATCGTCCCGAAAACGCACCTCGATTTTTACGATTTGCTAACGGGAGGAATTGCTAACGGGACGATTTGCGAACGGGACCATATGGGACAAAAGGTTGTAAGGTGACGGCACCAATCATGGACATGTTAAGAGGGTACGATGCGCACTATTTCTCCATACAAACGTAATCCCCTGTTTCCTCCCTGGATAATGGCTTTAGTGCCAAATTTTTTTTACTGTGTAATCTGTATTTACCACAGCTATGCCCCTATGTTTCGTTTTTTTCCATATTTCAATTAACATAAGAAATATGAGCTTTCAAAAACAGAAAAAATTCCCAATTTCAACGTCATTTTCAGACACTCATCAGAAAAGAATCCCTCCTATAAACAAAAAAAGGAAAACATAGGGGCATAGCTAAATCTGTCCTCTAATTATTTATGAAAAAAATAAATTTATTGGTCCAGTTTTCGAGAAGAAAACAGGGGATTACGAAATGCTGTTTTGATCAATTTTACGCGCCTATTAACGGTCTGTGGTGCAGTTGTCCCGCTCTCGCTGTACTGCCATGGAGGGCTTCGGGCGAGACAGCGACATTTCATTAAAATACCTATTTCTCAAAATTCTCTCAGCCATCGTACCCTCTTAAGCACAGTAGTCACCGAGTAATGGACAGCAAAGATTCAATGCCTTATAGCCCACCATTCATAAACTTTACCAGTTATAAACATCAGTTATCTGAGCATAGTGTTGGTTGATAGCTTAAAAATGTAGTGTGGCCGTTTCTTAAAATTTGGTGTACCTACGGAAAAAAAATGTCGATAATTGGTTCTTGTCCATTACTGGTGCTGTCACCCTATGGGATCTCTCTTATTTGTTTTTATTAATCATTCAATCATCCAAATATCCAAGCACATAGGTAATAAATTTGTCACAAATTTTGTAGCAATTTTTTATCTAATATTTTAACGAGGCTTGAGTATGTACACCTAATGTGACTTTGTCAGCCATTTCCCCCCCCCCCCTTTTAAAATGTGACATAATTAATGGTTGCATTAACAGACTACTATTAACCGAAAAACACGCACTTGTCTTACGTAACTCCTTAAAAAAGGGGTAAACGGTAAGCAAGTTACAACCAGCTGGGTGGGCAGATGGCAGCGCGTGCGCCTTCGACTTAAAAAAAATGTCCCTTATGAGTGCAGCTTACGATTTCACTAGTGATTAATGCGATTATTGACTTTATACAAGAGGGAAGGGAAACTTCGGGGACTTAATCAGTAATGAACTGTTTAAGTTATCGACTGTTAACGTGTTTTTTATTATTATACAACTGGCTCCAAAAATCCCTTTACTGCACCTCTATGATCCTAAAGAGTGGTTGCAAAGATAGATCCCATTGAATTGAATATACTTAGATATACCTAATACCGTTTTTTCCTTATCCCGTGGGATTTATTTTTTATTTTTACTGTTATGTATATACTAGCTGTGGCTCGTGACTGTCTACAAAGAATAGGGACACAAAAAATAGCCTACAACCTATTCTGACCTACCAAATAAAGAGAAAAAAAAAACACAAAAATTGGTCAAGTCGTTTCGAAGGAGTTCGATAACAAACACCGTAACACGAGATTTTTATATATTAGATATTAGAAGAATGTTGAACATATATCTTGCATAATTTAGACACGTTTTTGTGATGCCTTGTGTACCTACATGGATGCGTCTAACTCCTGTAATACCAGTTTTTATTTAGCTTAGGAGTTCAGTAATTCTCTAATAATTATAGTAAGGGCCACTTTTAAGCGAAAATATAAATCCCATTTATTCCCTATCCCGTGGGAGTTTCTCAAAATGCTTACAACATAATCGGTTAACTTAGGCGCGAGCCACACAGAAGAGACGTGGGACGGGGGCGCGTCGCAACCCGCGTCGTTTGTTCGCAGGCCGCGTCTCCGCCCCGTCTCTTCTGCCTGTTTTTGATCGCGACGCTCTATACATTTAGTATGAAAACTGGTTCAAGGGTCACCGCGACTGCTACGCACCCCCATCCCACCTTGTCGGCTTGCGCCTAAGTGACATGAGTTTTTTTCCTATTTTTTTCCAGAAATTTGCGTCTCGCCCAGTAAGTTATTGTTGAGTTTTGGGATACCCTGCAGATATTCATCGGGTCTCCAGAGTCGCCCAGTGTCGGGTCAAGCACCCTAGAAGTCTGGAACCCTCGATGCCGGCACAGATGCCCGCGCATCTGCGCACGCGTCGCGCTCGGCCGCCTCCAACGTCTTCGAAGTGTCGTGTGGGTATTACTAGACCGCTGCGTTTGAAGCGCATGACGTTGTCACGATGACACTTAATTTTTTTCCTCAATACCTACCGAAATGAAATATGTACATCTATTTGCGTAACATTGTGTCAATATTTTTAAATGGTAATCCATTTAAAATTTCAAATAAGTATCAATAATTTTTGACGACCAGATGGCCTAGTGGTTAGAGAACCTGACTATGAAGCTTGAGGTCCCGGGTTCTATTCCCGTGTCGGGGCAGATATTTGTATGAAAAATACGAATGTTTGTTCTCGGGTCTTGGGTGTTTAATATGTATTTAAGTATGTATCTATCTATATAAGTATGTTTATCCGTTGCCTGGTACCCATAACACAAGCTTGCCTAGCTTACTTTGGGACTAGGTCAATTGGTGTGAATTGTCCCGTGATATTTATTATTTATTATTAATTTCAATTATAAATAAAAGTAAGCATGCAAACATTTTCTTAGTCTCCGATTCCTCCTGACCTCCATTTGACATTAAATATATGTCGTGAAATATAAGTTGTACTGTACTTATTCTGTATGAAATAGAATTATGTACAAGTAATTTCTATATCTCATTTCGACGTACCTCTCACTTTCGCAATAGAAGCCCGTGGACTAGTAGTGCTCATTCTTAGGTCTTCACATTATACCATAAGAAAGGAGGGTGTAAAAATGTTATATCACTTTTATAGACCGAGGGCCACCGGTCCAGTAGGCGCTTGGAGAAAGTCACCGCAAAAACGTGCACCCGTAATATAATTGAGAGTTTTTTGTATTGAACAATAGGCTTTCTTTTTGGATCGGAATGTTAGCTATAGGCTGAATACTAAGTAGGTGTAATGAAAGCAAAAGCTTTTTTTTAATGTGAGCTGGTAACTGTTATTTGCCGACTTCAAAAATGAGGAGGTTTTATGTTCGCATGTATGATATACTTATTATGTATATACGACTTTTTTTAATGTGGACGTAAAGGTCTTTGTATATTTTGTTTATTTTCTCCCCAGTATCAGATTATCGTTGAGTTTTAGGACATCCTCTGTAAGTCGTATCATCATCATCATAATCATCATTTCAGCCAAAAGACGTCCACTGCTGAAAGAACTAAAGTCTCCGACGTAGCTCGAAGAATCGCCACTCAAGTGGCAGTGGGCAGGGCACATCGCTCGTAGAACTGATGGCCGATGGGGCAAAAAGGTTCTCGAGTGGCGTCCACGGACCGGAAGACGCAGTGTAGGTAGGCCTCCAAAAATATGGAGCGACGACATGGTTAAGGTTAGTAGTAAATCTGTTTAGGAAAAATATACATTGTTGAGTTGCTTGTCGGGTTCTCACCATCAGGCTTTTTCCGAAACGGTGGTAGATTCTTCAACATTCGCAAGTGCTTGTTTTGTTGTTATACCTAGCAAAAAAAGCCAAAAAACCCCATTTATCCTCTTCTTGAAACTGCAGTAATGGAATGAAGCGATTGGTAACTTCGAAAGTTTGGTCAACCCGGGGGACAAAGGTTGTTAGTACCCTTCGCCACTGAGCGTTAGAATATTTGGGTGCCCCGTTCTGGGCGGCAACATTCGAAGTTCGTATCGCACCGTCCCTTTCACTTATGTTTAATAGTATTAGCGCGAATGAAACGGCACGATAAGAAGTTCGAAAATCGAATTTTGTAGCATAAGGCCTGTGCCCTACAAGGGCACGCGACGCGACACACCGAAGACGTTAGGCTCGCCCGAGCGAATCGTCCGCGCAGATGCGCACACATCTGTGCCAGAGGGGTTAGTCTAGGCTTCACGGGTCCT
Source organism: Archips crataeganus (assembly GCA_947859365.1). Lineage (NCBI taxonomy): Eukaryota > Metazoa > Arthropoda > Insecta > Lepidoptera > Tortricidae > Archips > Archips crataeganus. The sequence continues at coordinate 8,194,734 of OX402067.1, read as the reverse complement.
TGACCCCGAGAAGACAAGCTTTTAAATACCGGCCTTATACGATGAAATTCGATTTTCGAACTTCGTATCAAGGCGTTTCGTTCACGCTATAGGAGGTAGGAGCGATCTGTTTGGCAAGCATTGGAGGCCTATGTTAAAGCAGTGGACGTGATATTGATGAGTGAATGATGATGATGAAACGCAACTAAAACCACAATCAAAAAAAAAAAAACAATCAAAATCAAAATCAAAAATCAAAAATCTGCCAATCTGCAAATTCTGTCCATCTGCTATGCAGTTTGGCAGATGTATTTTAACATAAGTATTTCTGTACTTGTTTTGTTTGTTTTTGTGTAAATAAATTAAAAAAAAAAAAAAGAAAACACGTGAGAGAGTCGAAACACTTGTTCGGATTATTATTTATGGTGGTGGTAGTTCTCTAGAATTTTTTCGCAGGTATGCGCGCAGGTTGTCTCACGATGTTTTCCTTCACCATAAAGCTCATGGTAAATTCCAAATGTAATTTCGCACGTAAATTTCGAAAAAATCAGAGGCGCGAGTCCGGGCTCGAATCCACGACCCTCTGCCTTCGAGCCCATAAGTTAAACCACTTTAGGCTAGGTACCACGGTTTTTTCCACCTTAAACGTATAAAACACGATAGACGTGTGCTTTTTTACAGCGGGAGCGACGAAAATGTAACGTCAACGATTAGGGAAGAACACACGGTATTATCTCTATTCCTTATTTTATTAGTTCTGTGGTGAACTGCTATGCATATATACACCTAATACCGCATGTATGTATGTGTACCGACCGTGCCCCCATGTCCGCTCGGAAGTAATCCGAGAAGATGGGAAGCCCTACTCCACCGCACCGCTTCCACACCGGACTACATCTGTACTTATTACACGTAGATATACAAACACATGTTTGGCGTGAAGAAGTTGGCACAAATAAGATTATCTGATCTACTAGGCACAGATACCAATGTGTCCCTGGCATAAGTATCCATTTTTCCACACTAACTGCATAGAAACGTGGATACTTAAGTAAGAGAACCGACCCTACAAGTTTAAGAACTATTCTCAAAAACGCAGGAATGCTCTAGAAAGTTTCTGGAAAGTTTCATGGGAATTTAAAGCAAGTTCCTGTGGTTTTTTTTCCAAAAACGTACCTACCTATTATGAATTAAATATCAATAAGGTAGGCTGTTGAAATAACTAAGTAGTATTATAATAAGGCATCTATTAAAGCTCTTGATTTTCTGAGTACTTTCCACTTTGAAATTTTGCAACTTTGGAAAGTTCTCCTCCATGCAATGTTAGGCACAGATACAGTTTTAATATTTTTTGTAAATTTTTTCTACTTTTCAGTCTATCCATTTAACTGAGTTAGGTACCTCTGTAAGTTACCTATTTGTCGGCCGATTCAGGGCAAAGGGCTCTTTGACATGTATCTTTCTTTGCCTGTACTAACAAGTCCAGTCTTCCCGTATTATTAGAGCAACCTTTCTATCATTTGTGCCTTCCAGTATACTTATTGTGTATCTGTTATCTTGACTAGTCACGCCCGCGTCGCTTGGTTAAGCATCCAAGCCTCTGACTGAACCACACATTAACAGTTCTGTTAGTAACCAGCAGAGATGACACAGGCGTGCGAGGCCAGGCATGTCATTGGCAGGCAAATTAGAGGGGAGAGAGCATGGACATCGGAAACGGTAAAGAAATTGGTGTTGTGATAAAGAATGGTATCGTGATCTTGTGTAGAAAAGGTCTACTTTGCCTATCCATATCCATAAACTATGTAAGGGATCTAAGGGGTGGAGAGGTCGAGCCAAATCTCACCCACTCTCATGTGAGGTGAGTGGGGTTTCGGAAAATATCACGTATTTATTTCCGCACGAAATAGTTGAAAATTGCGAGATAATTAGAAAGCTTTGTTTACTTTGGGACTAGGTCAACTTGTCTCGTGATATTTCTTTAGTTATATCATGTTTCACCACTTAATAAATGGCTAACACAATCACGCATTAATTACAGGTAATTTATTCAAAAAAAATACATTTAGAAAAATGTCACGTGCTGAGATTAACGGGGGAGAGTGTCCGAGCCAAATCTCATGACGTCACACGAAGAGGGAAAGAAGGTTCAAAAATCACCTTAATCGCCTAACGTTAGGTAATGGACGTTCCCTACGGCTCTAGATAAAACGGTTGTGCTTCCATAGAAGCAGACTTGCAGAATTACCAAAGCGTATTAGTTGAAATCCACGCCGCTTTGCCACTTTACAGGGTGAGATGTGACGTTGCCTTCTACGAGTACTAACGCGATTGGTCGATTCTAGGCATAAGTACAAACATTTAGCATCTAGAATAGATGGTACAGTTGCGGAATGAAAAAGTTTGTCATCTTAGGGTCGACTTTTGCTTGTAGACAAGACAAATTTGTTGACGTCAAGGAACTCCATAAAATTGCAATAATGATATTAACAGAAGCTGTTTCCATTTAGTTATTTAGTGCAATTATTTGTAAGCGAATAGGTTTTATCACTTCTTTCATCAGAGTACAATGGCATGTAGGTATATCTCATAATAAGTTTTTAACCGAACTATTCATAGTCACTGTCACTTTTTCGCGAATACATAAACTATTTCTTTTACTCGTAATGTTTATACAATTCGAAAATTTGAAAGCAACTAAGAATAACGTAAGGCTAACCCATAGCATTAAGACGATAAAAGGAAGTCCAGTGAGTAAACACCGTGCTAAGCAATTACAATTTCTAATAATTCCATGGATACCAAATATTTATGACTCTGTAGGTACCAGTAATGTGTTTAAAGATCAGTGAAATTAATGTTTATTGGGGTCTAAATAAGAATGTATTGTTTCGCTATTGTGAGTGGTTGTTACGCTATCGAGAGTGTTTCAAGGGTATGCATCAATACTATCAATGTAAACCAAACAAACCTTGGCAATTTCTACGTTTTAAGGAGTTTTTCGCTAAATAAAAGTTTGCTATGTAGAGTTTTTACACCATTTAAATTTTGAGGCTAAAAATACACGCAATTCCGAATGCATAGTAGACACTTAAATAAGATATCCTGTCCCTAAAAAAAAATATCTCTAATTTTATACAAACTAGTCTAATTCCTAAGCAAATTATTACAAATAATGCGCGTATAACGGAAATTGGAATGACATCCACAAAATGCTAAGCAGACCCTTAAAAACAAAAAAGATCAATACGGTCTAACCTTAAAATTTGAGCTTTAATTGCCTTTAAAAGTTATACAGTTAAAGGTCAATACAAAATGGTTATTTTGTGCAGTGATTTTAAATTTAAATAAATCAGTTCCGTTATTAAATTGTCTGATTAAAAATGTTGAAGAATTTTGGTACAGTTGATAAAACTGTTAGGTTATAAAAAGGGAATGACAGGTAGAATATTACAATGGCTCCGGAAGCCGCACAGGATAGGGGTAGTTTTTTATTCGAGGGGTGCCCGTTATAAATTTAGTTTGTTTTGCTTTTTCTGTAGCAATTAAGTTCAAATAACGTCGGTTATGATTGCGAATAGATATAACTACGGTAAACTGGGGTTACTGTAGGAAATTTTGGGGCTACTTTGATTGAGCAAATGACGTAAAAAGTTAGGTAATTTATCAAGGTAGTTATTTCACTGCCACAGATGGTCTAAAAAAATAAGGACACGGCACAGCGTAGAAACTGTTTTCCAAAGTAGCCCCTGCATTTTAAAGGAACCCCGTTTTACGTAACATCGTTAATAGGCATTGAATAAACCTTTTGCGCTGCATTTAAAGAGGACAATAATTAATAAGCATCATTCATCATCATCATTTCAGCCGAAAGGTTCGCCAAACAGACCGGTCCTGCGTTACCCGCATCCAATGCGTGCCCTCAACCTTGCCAGGTTGTCGCTCCGTCTTGTTGAAGGATTACCTACACTGCGTCTTCCGGTCCATAGACGCAATTTGAGAACCTTTTGGCCCCATCGGTCATTAGTTCTACGAGCGATGTGCCCTGCCCACTGCTACTTGAGTCTTGAGTGATTGATGAAACTGATGAATAAGTTTAAACAAGCAATTTCTTTTTAAATTACTATTATGTAACCTATACAAAGAATTTGTCGACGTGGAGTAGGTATGTTTTTGCAAGATACAGGCATACGCCAAGTATCAAGTTACCATTATGGAAAATGTGTCGTGTTTGTGAATTGTGCTATGCGTATGTATGGTACCTGTAGGTAGTAGGTAATAAGGCCTAGTTAAATAAGAACTTTAATAAAAAAAGCTAAAGTTAATATTAATCTTTATTTAAAGGCATAGGGATGTTGGCACCACCAATCAACTGACGTACTTTTTATGAGCTGTCAAAACACAACTCTCCCATAGAGTTTGAATGGCAATAGCAACTTATGACGTCAATTGTTCGCCAACTCAATCAACTAACTATTTATTTGTTTTAAAGCAACAAAAAATCTTAGTTTAGCAGTTAATCGAATAATAAGGTTTCAGGGCTAAAATAAAGCGTTTTTTTACTGGAGTCGTCTTCAAATTATTTTTTAATGGCGTCAACATCCCTATTATAATATGCACAAAAAATTATAACTTTTAACACAAAAAAGCAGAATTAAAAACTTGATGTTTAGCATGGTTAGAAGGCCTACATGCTTCGCATGCATAGGTTTTTAAAGGGTCTATAATGACTCCCATAAAATTTTTGTTCCGAATTTTCAAGCCCATAACGTTTTTTGTCATAATTTTTCTTCGTCATATTATCGGAAGTCATAATATTAAACAACATAAATTGGAGTTACGATTTTCTTAAGTCATATTTATTGTAAGGAACAATAAGAAAAGTCATATCATTCAGTGTCATGAATGCATCACTCTTCATAATGTTAAAGGTAATAAAGTCACTCATAATAATTATTGCATGGTCTTTTTTCGCAAGTCATAATTATTTTTAGGCATAATATTACGTTGTAATAACATTCAGTGTCATGGTTGTATGACATTTCATAATATTAAAGGAAATAATCATTTTCTGTGCTGTCATAAAAAAAATACCTAACACCGAAGGCTAAGTCGGGAGCTACGCTACGCTTCGCTCCCGCCTTAGCCTTCTGAACCTAACCTGTCCGAGTCGCTTCTGCCCTGAAAAGTCTTGCTCGCTCGCTTCGCTCGCTCGCTGCCAGCGATATGCCTTACGATGTTTCTGAATAATTATCGATATTCCTTTAGATGTTATAGATTTCGATGTATATGCTTAGTGCATTTTAGTTAATGCAAAATTATGACTGAAAACATTTATTACTTTAAGATATATGCCTTACAATGTTTCTGAATAATCAACGATATTCCGTTAAATTTTATTGATATCAATATTATGACTTTTTAAAGTTATGATCAATGGGATTATGGATCATTGCAGTTAGAACTATTAAGCGATATGCTTTAAAAAAATTATGACCATCGATATTTATGAGCAAGAATATTATGGACATCGATTTCTGACTTTCAAAATTCGGATAAAAAAGATTATGGGAGAAAAGGGGCTCCCGTTTTTAAATTGGTTTGATTTGCGATCAATAATCATGTGAATCAGCAATGATACTGTGATTAGGTATTTTTGATCTTAAATAATCAAAAGTATTATAACTACTTAGTTTAACTTTTTTTAAAATGGTAAAAGTAACGCTTTAGTACGTCAACGTCATAAACAAATGATCAATTTTGTACCTTGTCGCTTTCAGTCGTTACATAATTTCGTATGTCTTTTCAAACTTGACTTTAAAGTGAGAAGGTACAAAAATGATCACTTATTTATGACGTTGAACCAACTATTACCATAGTTTTTTTTTAATGTTTTATTTTGTTTTTGTTATGCACGGTATGCACGGTATGCACGGTACAGGCCTCCTCTCAGAATGAGAGGGCCTGGGCCATAGTTCCCACGCGAGCCCAGTGCGGCTTTGGAACTTCACACTCACCATCGAATTTCATCGCAGTAAGGGCCTAAGTAGGTATGTAGGTATACCTATGTTTTTCGGAATGTATGTACGAAATTACATTTGAAATTGATCATGAGCTTTACGGTGAAGAAAAACATCGTGAGGAAACCAGCAAACACCTGTGTATAAATTCAATGGTGTGTGTGAAGTTCCCAATCCGCACTGGGCCAGCGTGGGAACTTCGGCCCAACCCCTCTCATTGTCTCAGTGGGATGATGATGATGATGATGATGATGATGATGATAATAAGTTTATTTAAATGAGTTAAGAAAATAGAGTGCCTGCGATACTTTATTGGGCTAGTACCTACTATATAGGTTAATAGGTACCTGTGGTAGGTATCTACCGTGTGCACTGAATATACTATTAAGTATTGTTCCCACGTCATTTATCACGTTGCTTCGGCAACCTCCTGTTTGTGGATGTGCCGCGTGTGAACCCTTATCGAAATGTGGTCACCCGCAGCTTCCTGAGATAGACGAGATGTGGATGGGAAGTATGGGAGCAGATGATAGGTACGCGATGATAATGTCGTGCTAACAAATACGCCAGCCATATTTGAGTTATTGTCTTTGTTTTTTTTTTGTTATGGCTTGATAGGGTAAAGGAGACTGGGCTGTACTTATCTACAGGGTTCGGATTTTTCATCGCACGGTAAGATGAAAGAAAACTATGGAGTCGATATTAAAGTTAAAATTTAACTCATATTCATACTCATACTCACTTATTTTCTTAGTCTCGTAATACTTTTATCCCTTTATCAGGCTAACAGATCGAAAATGTCAATCGAAAGTTAATCTTACTTACTTAATGTAATTCAAATTATTTTTTGTAGTACGATGCGAGAAGTCTAGAATATACTCCCAACCAATATAAAACCTCTTTTATTCTAGAAAATATATTTAAGGGGGTTCCCATACAACAAACATGATTTTTTTGCCGTTTTTGTAGATAATGGTACGGAACCCTTCGTGCGCGAGTCCAACTCGCACTTGGCCGGTTTTTTATGTTGCTGACGTAATCACCACCCCACCCTATCTCCACTGTCCCTCATGTCATCAATAAGAGCTGAGCAAAGATCCCCCACTCCACTTTGGTGACTACGTAACATTTGAATGACCCTAAAGATAGAGTCTATCTAAACATTTTTCCATCTAAGTACATTAATAGATTATTACCATACCTAGTTATTCGTTTATTCCTGGTGGTTGACAATGTCGCCAAAACCATTAGTCCGCCATTTGCATTTATTACGTTTTTAAAATGGCAGCGACAAAAGGCAGGAAACGTGATTTCAATCGGGGATGTTTTCAATAATAACGCAGAATAGTGAATTCTAATTCTGATTGCTTTTTCGTTTTGTAGTTAACTTCTAAGTAATATAAACTTATCGAAAAGTCTACTTTATAGACGTTTAGATAAGCTTCATTTAAATTATTTCTAAAACTACCGCTCTCAGTTTTAACTAGTGTCACTTTAATGGCGCTGTAAGAGTGCTAGATGTCAGATAGCGGGTCCAAATCAAACTCCGTAGTTTAATACGCGCGTATATTGAGTAGAATTCTAAATAATGCTATTCTACACCGATTAAAGTACAACTTGGACCGTCTACGAAATTTACTTGAATTTCAAATGAAGGTCATTGCTGATTTGATATGTAATAAATGCATTACATTATATTAAAATTAAATAAAAGTAAAAATTTCGAAATTTTTAGGCATTATAAAATACCTAGGTAGGTAAATAGGTACTTTTTTCTTTTAATAGAGCCCGAACCAAAGGCCACAAGTCCGGATAAGTCCAGACAAATCCGGATTATGCTAACTTAACAATCAAGCCTTGACAATCAAGCATGTTTGCAAAAACAGACGAGGCACAAATATCTCCCAGTGAGACCTTTACATATTTCTGCCTAATTAATCACAACGTAAACAATCCCACTAAAAAAACGCTCTTGGCGAGTGCGTCGACTCCGCAGGTGCGGGGCATGCGCGCGCGCACCTTGCGCTTATGTGATTCTAATGAGATTGGACCAATTGAACGGACACAGGGGGGCTACTACGAAATTCGATGTTCGTATCGTGCCCTCCCTCTCACTCTTCTGTTTAAAGGCCACCACAAACAGGGAGCGCGGGGCGCCGACGGAGCGTGCCCAGCGCGCTCTATAACACTGAATCAAATATACGGTGACACACTCCGGCAGCGCGGCACACCGTGTTTGATTCAGTGTTATTGACCGCGCTGGGCACGCCCCGTCGGCGCTCCGCGCTCCCGGTTTGTGGTGGCCTTTAGACTATTACATACTTATACTTATACTACACTTATATTGTGTATTATACTTATAGCGTGAACGAAACAGCATGTAAAGAAATTCGAAAATCGAATTTCGAGTGTTAAGGCCAGGGTCTCGCCCTACCGTTATGTATTCACTAGCTTCTACCCGCAGCTTTGCTTTAGCGAACCATTAGATCTAGCGGTTAGATTACAATCCCGGGATTTTACTAGCTGTTGCCCGCGGCTCCGTCTGCGTTCATCGCTATCCCGCGAGAAGTATGTAATTTTCTGGGATTACTTTATCCTACTTATCCTTTCTAGAGTCTTAAACTATCTCGTTACCGAATTTAATTCAAATCGGTTAATCGGTCACAGTGTATATGTAGAGGTGCCAAATTCCATGTTGTTGGTAAATACCTATTTAGCCGTATTAAAGCAAAGGCACTCAAATTCACTTTTACCCCACGTCGAAAAATTCAGGCCAACAAATCTATTATCTATATTCTATATTGCCGGACCAGATAAAAAGCCAGTGAAAACAAAACATTCCTCTTCGTTTCGTTTGGGGTAAAAATACAAAACTATAGTCATTTTACAATTGCACATGACATGACTCATTGTCTGGTACTAAATATCAAATATTCTATCCAGCGGATGACGCACCGTTCGACGGGCAGCCGTGAATCATATGTGCTCAAGAATCAAACAAAGAATACGATTATAACATCTTAATGTTACATCAGTATGTACTTACCATAGACTTAATACCTAACCCGGACTGAGTACTGCGACAAAAAAGTGAGGCCGTAAAAAAAAATAACTAGTGGATTGCATCTCGTTCTAATTAGGGTGATCAAGTAATGGTGCGAGTGGGACACAATCCACTAGTTTCTCTAGTTTGTATGTAATCTCTCGGACCGCTGTCTCTAGTTGCCATTATTAAACTGTATGGCTTGGTAATATGGGTCACTTTTGATTGACTAATAAAAGTTAGTACTCAGTCCTGGTTAGGTATTAAGTCCATGGTACATACACATAGAGAGATAATACAATAGAGTGGGAATCACGACGACTGGATGCCTGTCTAGTGCTTAGCGACCTCGACTATGAAGCTGAAAACTCCGGTTTTGATCGAGTTCTGGTACGCCAAACGTTTGTGTGATGCTTATGAATATTATGAATATTTATTTGTACTTACTCGAATCATAGAGTTTATTTATTTAAATATTAGCTCTTGCTCTCGACTTGTTTGCAAAGAATTTGTTTATCCCTATCCCGCTATAACTATGCAATTTCCGGGATAAAACTTTGTCCTTGTCAGGGTCTTATCTCCACACCAAACCATTAAACTAAGTGTGAAGAGATAACAGGCAGACAGACCGGCAGGCGGGCTTACTTTGCTTAGTTTGGGGCTAGGTTAATTCGTGTAAACTATCCTATGATATTTTATTATAAAAAGGCTGTAACTACTCTTTGAAAACACAAGCCAAAATCGGCACTCTGATTGGTCTGTCTAATGTCAAACAGGACACTAGAGATGGATAAGTAGATATTATGATTGATATCGACAGTATAAATGTTTAGTTGCGTGGCATATTGAATCAAACTTACATAGTTAGACGACCGAACAGCCTGTTGTTAGAGAACCTGACTACGAAGCTTGAGGTCCCGGGTTCCATTCCCGGTCGAGGCAGATATTCGTGTGAAAAATACGAATGTTTGCTCTTGAGTTTTGGGTGTTTAACATGTATTTAAGTAAGTATGTTTATCTGTTGCCTAGTACCCATGACACAAGCTTTGCTTACTTTGAGACTAGGTCAATGGTGTGAATTGTCCCGTGATATTTATTTATTTATTGTTATTGAAAAAGAAGGTAAATAATATATAATTACACAGAGATAATGGAAAATTCTGCTAAAAACTTAGTGCTCATATGGTTTGTGTAACAAATCAAATCTATTACTCTCTTCTTACTCTATTGGCTAATTCCTCAATGGGCACATAACCATGATCAGCGAACTCTTTAGTTACTTAAATGATGTGACGAAGATCTTAAACATATCGGGTACAGCTTCAATATTTACCCATTTATGGGATTTGCCATTAATACTGGTAAGTAGGTAGAGCTAGTCTAAGCTAAAATGACGCGCGCCCCTCTACTGAATCAATTGATTTTGATATGTAAGTGTACATATTAATTACGACTCTTCATTTGTTTGGGAGCGTCGACTATTCCGTTGATCAACATTAGTGTCCAACATCACGATCGACAACTCACATGAAAAATATTGTGCGTTAACGCGGTGGTAGGGCGCGTCATTTTAAATTACTTAGACAAGCTTTACTTACTTATAAGTAGTCCACTCAGAAGTAGCATCTAGCATCATAGTGTTTGTGGAGCTCAAAATGATCTGACACGATTTTACCGCTAAGAGTAAGGGACTAAGTTGGTGTATGTATAGATCATTCATAAGTCGTGGTACCTTTTTTTTTTTTTTTTTTTTTTATTTGGTGTGGAAAATGCACCTTATGCATCGTCTCCGTTCGGGGAAACGGAGGTATGTGGGGCTCTCCCCAAGGGGCCTACCCACTAAAAACCACACGTATTCCCTCGTTTGCCATTGTGAAACGCCGCGGGAGCACAAGGAGTCACCGCAACGCCCACTGGCCGCCCCGGGATGGGGCTCCTCTGTCGACACCGTGCAATGCGGGCTCGGCACTCCCCGGCCTACCCCGCTGGTGAAGGATTGTTTAAAGAGGTTTACTCCTCGTGGCTTCCGCAGATGCCCACGTTCCCGGCAAGCCGGGGTTACGTGCCCTCACGTTAGCTTCCGCGCCCTCATGTCCTGCTCTGGAAACAGAGCGGTACCGAGGGCACGGTCGCTTCCGCCCACTAGGCTCCCCCTCGCCTTTCCCTGTCCGCCGCGGCGGAGCAGGTACTTAGTTCGGGTTCGCCTCCGTCAAAGGCGTCCGCCCAAGGGCGAGACGCCGTCCTCTCTGCGGACCCACGAATGGGCCCGCTGGTTCGGATCCCCCGCAACTAGTTGCGGGTTCACCTCACCACCCCTACCCCCCAGTATGTCAGTCAATTGCCACAGGTCATGGACCCATCCGCTACTCTTCTCCCCCTTAACCACCAGGGTTAACAGGGGAGAACCGTAACGGTCGTGCAGCCCAGGTCGTGTATTCCCGTACCGACCCAGGCACATGTGGAGATTGCTGACCCCCACCCCCCCCCCAGTCGGATATTAGCCAACGGTTAACTAAATCCCCGAAGGAATTAATTAACCGTTGTTGCCCAGGGTGCACCGTCCCAGGCGTTACCCTTCCCCACCCCATGAGGCCTACGCCTCGGATAGAAGGGAGTGGTAACGCCCGGGCACTCGAGGAGGTTTCCGACATCGCACCCCAAGTCGTGGTACCTACCCTAAGTAGTCTAGTGAACATTAGAATCGTACCTAAGTACTTAAATTTAATTTCGATTGCAAGTTACAAATATTTCGTTAAATTTTTTTTTTTTTTTATTCTGAACCAGTGTCTGTGTTTGTTTTTTACAACGACAAAACTTAAATTATAATAATGAAGCTTGTTAAATAAAAAATGCAAATATACCTTGCCTTAGCCTTGTGGTGTTGTAAAATTTGAATATGTGGGTCAATTCGCCAATTTCGCAAAACGACAGGTGGGAGTTAAAGCGGTCCGTTAATGTTTAAAAAAAATGTTGTCAAGTCTGGACTTGTCAATTTTGAAGTCCGAACAAAGAAGTTTTTTTAAAATGCATTATTTGAGTTCAGATTGAACGAATGATTGTGGCATTCACGCAGAATAGATATTATGATATGATATGATAGGGTGCCGTTAAAAAATCTTGATCAAGTGCGGGTAGTTCGAAAGACATGAGCGGCTAAACGAACTTGACAACCTACACCTCAATCAACTCGTGACCACGGCTGCTGCAATGTGGCAGAAACGTCGAGGTAAATATTGTTTGTGTGATAAGTCCCGTTTAGTATAACAATTATTAGATATTACTAATCCCACTAAGTAATATTATAAACGTGAAAGTTTGTATGGTTGTGGAGTTTGTTTCTGTGTTCCCTGAATACTACAATGTGGCCGTTTTGAAATCTAGGGTGAATGAGCATTTTTACTAAGCAAGGGAGGGTGATTCATCGTAGACCTATCTTCGCTTTAATCGCTTTCATCAGGCGTGATAGTGGTCAAACCTATATTGTAATTAAAAAAAGATGGATGAATGGACGGATGTGTGGATGTTTGTTACGTTTTCATGCTAAAATGGATTGACCAATTCTGATAAAATTTGGTACACAGATGGCTATAAACTTGATTAACATTCTCGTAAAGCATACTTTTTAAATTAAGATTAAGAATAGTAGTTAATATAATGCATGCAACATTGTTTTTATTTTACTGAAATAAACAGTTTAAATTTTTTATTTTTTTTATCCTGAAAAAATCCATAGTGCCCGTGGGATAGCGATAAGCAAGTTATTTGCAGACGCAGTCACGTTCAACAGCTAGTGTTGTTTTAAACATGTTATCGTCTTGTGTGGTCATGCCACACAAACTCAACTGTCAAAGGAGAGTTGAGTCCGTGTGACATGAGATATGCGGAAGTAGAGGAAGGGGGATTTCTGCATGAAAACTCATATGTGTCGCACAGACTTCTCTGTCTGTGTGTAATTGCGGAATAAAATATCGTAATTAAATAAAATAAATAAAATAGATATCATGGGACAATTCACACCAATTGACCTAGTCCCAAAGTAAGCTTAGCAAAGCTTGTGTTATGGGTACTAAGCAACGGATAAACATAATACATATAGATAGATACATACTTAAATACATATTAAACACCCAGACCCGAGAACAAACATTCGTATTTTTCGTACAAATATCTGCCCCGACACGGGAATCGAACCCGGGACCTCAAGCTTCGTAGTCAGGTTCTCTAACCACTAGGCCATCAGTACCTCTACCATGAGTTTACACTAGTTTACGTGACCGTACTCGCTAGCGACGGCGTAAATTATTTGTATGGAGAATTGTACAGCGCCTCTAGCGGTCACTTACGGAAGTACAATTCTCCATACAAACCATTTACGCCGTCGCTAGCGAGTACGGTCACTGTAAAATAGTGTAAACTCATGGTAGAGGTACTGGTCGTCTAAAATTAGATAATTCATGTGGTGCTCTGCAAAACAACGTGAGTCAATCAACTGCATAAGCCAAGTGCCGACGTCAGCGGTTTTCCACTTAATCACATTGTTATGCAACGGTGCATTGACATTGCATCTGGAGAACGCGTAATTATACATATAAAATAGCACGAGACGTTTAATTGCGCAGGCGCATGGCGGTCAATGTCAGATGAGTCAGCGGTTGCTCTCGATTTCAAGGCTCATGGCATAGGCGGCAGCGATTTTATTTATTCAAACCATAGGTCCGGAACACTATAGGTAGGTACCTACTGCGCTCAAAAACTTGTATCATAAATGTAGGTAAAGCAACCGCCAGGCTCAAGTGGGACTGGGCTGGCCACGTCTGCCGCATGCACCCTGAGAGGTGGGCGTGGGTTACCACTCAATAGATGCCCCAGGATGGTTATCAGCGCTGCGGTAAGCCAAGGCGGAGATGGCCGGATAACATAGACACGTTTTTCGGGTGATTGGCCGTACATAAGTGCAGACAGGGCGAGTTGGAAGTCCAATGGAGAAGCCTTTGCCCAGCCACTGCTAGGTAGGGTCACTAATACCTACAGGCTAACAATAATAAAAAACCATAGATTCCCAACGTTTTACGGACAACCGCCCCTTTTTATTTAATTTAAAATATGGCTTCTGTCCTATTTAAGGACAATTCTGCCAGTGTCAAAGTAAGCTCTCTTTGGGAGCGACGTTGTACGGTGATTGTAGTTTCTGCAACTTGATAGTAAAATTCCAGAAACCAAGTAAAGACAACTTGCGCATTAAAAAATGTCAGACACGAGAACAATATAGGATTTTTGTGATCACTGTTGATTTTAAGGTTAATCGCCGCATAAAACACTATCAAAATTATACTTCAACTAGCCAAAGAAACAGAAATACCAAAATTAGATACTGTCTACATTCGCCATGTTCGAATGCTACAAATCAAATCAGCCGCCCCTTTACAAGAAAAAAAATCCAAAGCCCCGTTTACATAACAGTTAATTACACCAGTTGTATATGTCTGTCTATTATCTATTAATAATCACGAGTTAAAATTTATTTGGACCCGTTACCACGAAAATCTCCAGCGCCCACTAGAGGGCGGTACCTACCTATGATTTAAACGAACACATGTTAAAGATCTCTTTCAGCTTTTAACTAAGCTCCAGTTATTTCAAGTGCTTTCTCTATTTATTTTGTTGGATCAAACAGAGACGGCAATATACCTATATCCTGTGTGGCAGATATCTATCACATAAGATAACCGGAACTTAACAAGCAATGGTGAAACGACATGGAGTTAATAAAAGTGTACACTAGGTAACCTACACAGAAATTAGAAGATCACAGGGCAATCTGATGCACAAAGGCGAACCGATCCCTTAAAGGGATCTTCCAGTTAACCAACCAATCAATCAAACACCAATAATGTAGTTACAAATCGCCCGTCGCTTGTAACTTGTAGCCTCACAGACACAGACACGCACACAGACGCGCCGCGAGATGCGCACGCGCCGCGGCAGCTGACCGCGCAACACTTTTTAATGTTTTTATCACCGCTCTTGATACTTGGGATCATTTAGAGATAGGTATATAAAAAAAAATCTTTGGGACTTAACGACGGGTCTGGAATAGTAGAAGTCCAATTTTTTTTTCTGTAAACGAAATATGTTTTTTTTAGTGCACTTGCTTTTAATTATTCGTAAGTGCGCACCGCATCGTTGCTATAAAAAATGAACTGTTAATTGAAACCGCAAACAGGACAAAGAATTGTAGTAGTCATAAAGTTACTATTATTTATTCAATTGAACAAAATGATATTTATATTAGTTATTAATAAGATTTTACACTTGCTATTAATCCTGCGCTTGTTCTTAATTCGTTCATTCAGTTATATTATAAATATAACAATTTATTAATTACTTTATTTATGAAACCAAACCTCTTTTACCTCAATCATGTCTTGTGTGCTTCTTGCTAAGGTGGGTGGTTGTCAATACTATACATATTACATAGGTATATACTTACAAATTAACTTACACTTACTTAAGTACAATCCTTGCAATAGCTAATTTTTGAGCAATTGATGCATCCGCTGGTAGCTGTCAGACTCAAGATTTTTAGGTGCCACAAACGCACACGTGCGTTCAAATGACTACCGAAGTATGACAGCAGCAATAGGCTGCGTGAAAAAGTAAAAAAGTAGCACGAAAATTTAGAAATTTTAAGAAAACTTAATGACCATAATTAACTTTTAAAATGTAACCTTAGAGCGCTTTTGATAATCTAACTTTTCTAATGTAACCTTATGGCGTTTGACATGTCTGACATGCTGTGTAAGTTATTATAAATAAATAAATAAATAACAGTAAGCAGTTTTACAGTTGGTTTGATTGACAGAAACAAAATCTCACGGGATAAGGAATAAACGGGATTTATTAAGCCCAATTTAGACCTGCAATAAAAAACGTGCAAATTGCATTAAATTGCGGTACTTGATTGACCACTTTAAACTCGTTGGCTTTACGGCCGCGCAGTATAATGCAACTTGTACGAGTTTTCTTGTAAATCTAAACTGGGCTTTAGATTCAAAACAACCATATGTCTGTAACTGTAGTAGCTGTTATAGAGACTTGATATTTTTGACAGATACCGTTTAGGATCAGGCGCAGTGAGAAGGGATTTTTGGATAGAAAATGAGAACTGTCCATAAATTTTATGTCTGCGCAGATGAAGTCGCTGGCAAAAGCTAGTTAAGTAAAAAAAACTACAAAACAAGTATCAAAACGTGTATCACTCGGAGATGCGCGGCAGCTGCGCGCAGCATCTGTTCACGCACACGCGCGCGCGCGCAACCTGTCGCACAGCTGATCGCGGCTTTCTTTATTAAAGGATTTGTTTATCGATAGGATTATTGGATCGAAAAGGTCAAGAGATGACTTATTGTTAGTAGGATACATTTAATTTTTCTACATGCTGAAATTTACTTACCTACCATATTTTACTTAGCATACCGGCCTATATACGTTTCGTGGTCTCACTGCAGGGCATAAGCCTCCTCTCAGAATGAGAGAGTTAAAAAAAACTTGATCAAGTGCGGGTCGTTCGAAAGACTCGTGCGGCTATAATCAACCTTCCTACCAAGCATTTCCACCAGTGGGAAGGTTACAATAATCAGGTGCAACCTACCAACCAGTAGGAAGGCTACTGTAGTCAGGGGTAACCTTCCAAGTCCAAACAAACATTTCCACCAGTGGGAAGGTTACACCTGATTGGGTGTAACCTTCCCACTGCTGGAAATGCTTAGTAGGAAGGTTGGTCCGAGAGGTAATTAGTGATGTGCAAAGTCAATAAAAAACTTTTCTTTAAATTTAAAAGTGTTTAAAAGAGTTTTCAAACTAATTTTGGAGTTCCCATACATAGCTACAACGTCGAGACTTGGATAGCTTGTATTGCTCATCACTAGTTTTAGGTAGCCACAAAACTCCCCGCTTCTTAGCGGGTCCAGTTACGAGTGAAAATCACAATTTAAAAGTTAAAACATTATAAGTATTCAATGAGTTGGTTTGTTAGCTCCCGCGTGGGCCGTCGTTGGATTAGGAATTTCACACACACACATAATGTTTGTATGCATTCGTTGAACATGTTTTGTCATTGATGAGGAATTTAGGAACACGAGCGAAACTGCTTATCAGTCAACATAGTAAAGGCGGAAAATTTGAGAAACTGCGATGTTCTCGGGGTTTGTTTTTTTTAAAGGTGGCACTCCTAGCCCGGGTTCGAACCCACTCAAAGGCATTATGCCAAACCACTAAGCTATCACGACAGTCCCAACTCTTTTTTAATTCACGGCACGAACTGTTTAATATTTTCTCTATCGCCCTAGCAACAGCTAGGCGTTATACGGGCATATAAAGATAAATAAAGTACCCCAGCTGCCTCCCACCTGCTGCCTATCTTAGGGTATGGAGTTCGATGACCCCGTGGGGGTGGCTGGTACCAAAGTCGGCTGATTTTGTTTCGTTTGACGTTTCGCTTTTTTTATATAAAGTAATCGACAAGAGATTGACATCGATAAATTCTTACAGGCCTTTAGCTACCTAGCTTGCAATGTTGCATATAGGTGTGTAAACTCTTTATTGTACAAAAATAAGGAAAAGATAGCGATCTTGACAACTTGACAATTTAAGGGATCTCTACCAGTCAGCCTTTAAAAAATAATACCTAAGTAAAAAAGTCAGATATGGTGAAAGCTACAATGCAATATTCGCATTCAAGTTGAATTCAAATCTTACAAGTCACACCTTGCCCATTGAAGGCGATTTAGGCCAAATTTTCTATTTATAGTTTAAGTTTTTATTATGTTTGTTATTGTTTTTAACCTGTTGTAAATAAATTTAAGACAGTATTTAAAAAAAAGTGACACTTTTACAATTTCATGACAATTTAGGTATAGTCGCCATCATAAACATCGAAGCATTCAAGGTGGTCAAAAATATCTAAACACGAGCGTATTGTCAATCGCGTATGTGCGTGTCTGAACACACTCACTACATCATACATAAACATCGGAGCAGTCAAGGTGCTCAAAAATATCTGATTTTCAGATGTTTATGATGGTGACGATCCAGATCCAGATGGCGATGAGCCAGTAAAAAAGCTTAAACAAATAAATTATTATGCCAGTATGTTTTTTTTTCATTTTCATTGGTCGGATTAACCTGAAGTTTGATACATGTACCTATGGTAGAGTAGAACTCAGCAAAAGACCTTGTGTTGAGATTTTTTTTAAACCAAAAACTTATGTATGTTTTTTGCCCGTCATTTGCTATCGGATGCTCTTTTCTTATACACCCTTTATCTTATTTCCTGTTCCAATAGCCATTTCCTATCAAAATCAGTTCTTCCCTCGACCTGTCCACCGGAGCATGCGCGCACGCGCCGCAGGATGCGATCCTAAGTTTTTGTAGATCATTTAACGAGATTTTCAATTACACAGCAAAAAGCAGGCTCTTCAGTTTTTAGAAGAGTTTGGAGACGTTTAAGTTGGTTAGCTTAGTATCCGGTACCTTGACTATTGATTACTGATTAGTTCCATCCAAGAGTACTTAAGTAAGTATTTGAAATAGAATAAAATACATGCATTATTTTAAGAAAAATACCATAAAGTTAGGGTACTTTGGCCCTTAAGACAAGGATTATAGAAAGGGTCTGATAAAAACATAAAAACGTAGTCTGTCAGCTTAAACCAACCATATAGCAATGTGCCATATTTTCAATGGCATAATAAAATCCGCCAGGGCTGTCTGCTTTCGCCACTTATACTATTTAATGTATTTATATAACATTATACCATTACTACAAACAAACATGCTACTATACTAGTGTGTATTATAGATGTTTTGGTTAGAAAAGTGTAAGTTTATGTATAATTGTAGTTTATTAGTGTGTGTGTGTGTGTGTGTGTTTGTAGTGGTAGAGCCATGTTGTAGCTAGGCGGGTACTAGGTCCGGGGCAGTACCACCCTCTCACAGAACACCGGCGTGAATCAGCAGTACTCCTGCTGCGTTTCGTACGGTCAGTGAGAGCGCCGGGGGCCCAGTACCTCTCCCCCTCCCCTATTCCCTCTCCTTTTCCCAGGGCCGACAACGCACTGGCATCGTGTAAAGCGCTGCGGGTGTCTATGGACAGTGGTGATCATTTAACATCAGGTGACCCACTAGTTCGTTTGTCTGGCCTCGTTAACATAAAAAAAAAAAATAAACAATAAATAAATAACAAAGTTATCAGAAACATCTACAGGAGGGGTCAAAATTCATGGGGAGATTATTTTTTTTTTACGATTTGTAGACGATATAGCCGCAGTTGCAGAGAACAGTAGAGAACTTCAGGCACTGCTGCTAGAAATGAATAAAGAATTTTCAGAAAGGGGTCTCAAAATTAATAAAAACAAAAACAAAAGTCACGCCTCCAAAAGAATAGTCGACAGTACAATTAAATTAGAAAACACTGCAATACATAGAACAAGTGAAGTCGTTTAGATACCTAGGCAGCATTGTTACAGAAGACTCTAGATGTACATCAGATATTATTACCAGGATAGACATGGCGAAAAAGATAAGTCGCTGCTTTGCTAAAAAACCGGCCTAATTCGAAATGATACGCTGTGTAACTTAATACCTACTTTAATTATTGCAAATAAAGTGGATAGTTACACAGCGTATCATTTCGAATTAGGCCGGTTTTTTAGCAAAGCAGCGAAGTATTTAACACAAACAGAAGCCTACTTTCAGCTAAAATATCAAGCTCCGTTAGGAAGGAACCATGACCAAAAGAGACAGAGAGAGAGATTGGAAGCGTTCGAAATGTGGTGTTGGAGGAGGATGCAAAAGGTCAGTTGGACAGAAAAGAAAAGTAACTAGGAAGTTTTAAATACAGTTAACGAAATAAGATCTTTGTTAGGCTGGCAAAGCCTCGAAAAAAAAATAGAAAAAAAAATAAAAAAATAAGATCTTTTTTCCTCGGTCCCATGTCACTCCGTACTTGAACGCTGCTGATCTGCTTAAGATGCACAATCGCAGGCGCTTGCACCTTGCAACCCTTTTGTTCGGTGTAGTGCGACACAAGACGCCTTCCTACCTTTTTAAAAAAATCTCATGGTTGAAAAGTTTGCGCAGACTTAAGGCTATTGTGCCGCCGCACCGGACGGCGGCGTTTCGAGGGAGTTTTAGGTTCGCGGCGTCTAAGTGCTGGAATGACATCCCCCCTCCCATCCTAAGTGTGACTAGCAGGTACACCTTTGGGCGAAAGCTTAAAGGCTATTTATTGTCATTGCAAAATCCTTAATTTCCTCTCCTTTCCAGCACTATTTCACAAAACTTCTTTGATTTTTATTGTCTTGGTTATTTCATTTTTCGTTTTAGTCCGCGCAGGGTTGTATACTTGGCAAGTGAGATATACTAATTATGAACTAAAACAATTACTTTGCTCACCCGCGACCTTACAATAGTTACGTTTATGCAAGAAATGTGCGTTCATGCAGTTCCTCCACCTCCACACTGTACGAACACACACAAATCACATAAACCCAACCATCACCACCACCAAGCTACACTGACGCGTTTCGAACTCAACCAGAGCTCATCTTCAGAGTTACCACAACCGTATGCTATGCTACCAAATGTTAAACTAAACTTCCTTTCCTTATTATTATTTGCTTTTACAATTTACAAATTATTTATTTACGCATGTACCTAGTCTTATGTATGTAGCTATTAGTGTGCAGTTTATTTATTTATTTATCTATCTAAACAGCGATCCGGGTGTCACCAACGGTACTGGCTGAAAATCAGCGCTGGGGTACTTTAAACGCCTCAGCATTATGCTGAGCCAGTGTCCGATTTGCAACCGCAATGACACATTCTATCTTTAGCTTTAGTATTGCCTTTTTGTTTTGTATAATATTGTGTCTTGTGATGTTGTAAATAAATGTATTTTCTTTCTTTCTTTCTTTCTTTCTTTCTTTGTTGAAAATAATTGAGAACAGAAGAGGAAAAATGTTAGGTCATCTCTTACGGCACAATAATTAATTACATTAAGACAATAGAAGGAAAATAGAAGGGAAAAGGAAAAGGGCAAGACCAAGAAGGACATATGAAGCAAATGAAATAAATAATAATGTTTCATTAAGTATACATATAAAGACATTAATGAAAAAGCGGATTGTAGAATAAGCTGGAAATTACTCCACCGACAAGAGCTTATATAAATGATGATGATGATGAATAAATTCTGGACCGAGTTAATCCCAGTTAATCCCAAGTTACTGTTCAGAGTCAAAGTAACCCGATTTTTTTTTTCCTAATTTTTTTTCGAGGCTTTAGTGCACCTGTGTGACTATGCCAGCCTAAAGTAACCCGCTTTCAAAGTAGGTATCAATTTACAAACACTTTTGTAGTAAAAAAAACCGTTATAAAAGTGGTGGATTGGAGAGAACATTTTGGGCAGGCAATGGAATGAGAAGCGAGTTTAGCAGGTAGGTACCTCTTTCAATGCAGTCTGCGTACCTACCTACCTATCTAAGTAATAACTTTTCAGGATTTATTAAAACAGCATAGTATAGAACCCGTTAGGTTAGGTTAGTTTTATTTATAACAATCTTAAAAAGTTTCTGTTTCAGAGAAAAACTTTTCGGTATGTTTACCCCATTCGATATTTTAATACATTCGGTATTTCGTACGTCGTTTCAATAGCGTATGTTAATCGCATATCTGAACATGAAACTACCGTGAGACTCATTCATAGTGAAAAATACGGAATAATCACGTCTTTAAACGAGTTTAATCCCATATGATTTTCTTCTCCTATTTTACTCGCAATTACAAAGTTACTTGTGCTAGACCCAAAACTCTTCCGTCCATACATCTTTGACACTTAGAAACGTACGTTTTTTTTTCTTAAAGGTAAAAGTTCAATCGACCTTTTCGAAATAAGAAAGCGACGAGCAATCGACAAAAAACGAGACGAAATTAATGGAACGGCAAAAAACCGGCGACAGATGGCGCACAATGGTGGACAGTCGCGAACACTAGTGCTGCTTGGCACGAAAAGTAATAAAACATAACCTTTACTTATAACAACCTTTTTTGTCAAGTTCGAAAGATTCACATACAATAGAGGTAATAAAATAAATCATGAAACGATTGACACTAATTTTAGTCCCAAACTCCTAGTCTCAAACTAAGCGACACTTGTACTGTGGTTACTAGACAACGGATAAACATACCTACTTTTAAAGATAAATGAATACTTAAATATACTTACATCCAAGACTCGAGCACATTGTATTTTTCATAGAAATATATGCTCAGATCGGGGTCGAACCAAAGACCTCTAGCTTCGTGGTCAGGCTCTTTTACCTTTAGGCTATTTGGTCGTAAAAAATAATAGCGACATTTTAAGCAAAACAAATACATATATGAAGTGAAACAAGCATAATGAGCTGTTTTTTGCTTGCTATGATATTACCGCAAAACTATTTCTTTCGAAATCATCGTCCCTTGATGAATCATTCCAAGGTCAATAATTAACGTTATAAACCGAACGTTATAAACCGTTAAGGTTCTCAAATGGTGTCTACGGACTGGTAGACGCAGTGTAGGTAGACCTCCGACTAGGTGGAGCGACGAACTAAGTACCTAGTTAAGGTTGCGACCGACCTGTTTGGCGAACCTTGGGAGAGGCCTATGTTCAGCAGGGACGACTTTCGGCTGAAATGATGATAATTACGTTATACTTAATAACTGTCACTTCTGTCCCCGCCGGTACCGGAAGATGGCACGAGCTCGCGACCGGTACAGCCATTCGATTGTCCTGCCGGGCGACGAACCGCACCCGGTTACTTGTACTATTTAGTACTTATTCTGTGACCCTCTGGCACCTTGACTATTGACACTAAGTTACCTCACCACGCTTGGTTTTTTTGGATAAGACTAATTTAAACGAGACCAGAAGAAGTGGCGTGGAGATCCCCAACGAGATTACACATTTTTTTGATCGCGTCTCTACCGTGGACATGGACATGGCAAAAGGCCCTTGACCCTACCGAGCTTTTGGCGCATTTATTGCATTCGTTTAATCCCTTGCTGTATCATTACTAGCAAAGATTTAGTTCTGAAATTCATGTGTAAGATATTTGAGGATTCACTCTAGTGACCAGTGTTTTCCGAAACACGACTAACTACTTGTAGTTTGCTCGATAGAAAAAAAATCCAAAGTGGTCTCTAAAAAATAAAATAAATCCTTAGTACGGCGTAAATACAGCAAGGCAGGTCATGACTTATTGAATGTTAATAAAACAAGATGTTTTCTAGGGCTTAGTGTTGCTACATTTTTAAAATATGTTATTTGTTTTAGCAATACGATGAAAATACCTAAATACACGCGCAGTCTGACCAACCTATCTTGAGCCGTCGTGCTGCCCCCTTGTCCGTATAGTTAGTTGCGTTAGTTCTCCTTCGGCCATTGGACGGGGAACTTGTGTCGCTTGCGCTTATGCACGGCTTTGATTCTAGCCGCTCTCACGCACACATACACGAATGCATAGAATACCTAAAATCGATTAGCGCCAACACTCGGTAGGGCATTAAAGGTCTATATATTTTATTATTTTTTAGTTTTTTAAGGGCCAATATATTTTAGTCAAGTCTACATAGGCGAGTGGGACGCCTAGCCAACTTTCAGCCCATTTAAATAAATCTTAAGTTTGCTGACTGTCGCTAATTTTATGTCCACAGGAGGTAGGTTTCTTTCCTGTGTATGACCCATTATGGTAAAGGGTGCGGGATCCACTTGGATGTGGGCTGCGAAGGAGCGATAGTTGTGGAACTCTTTGGAAAGCCGCTGTCCAGCAGTGGACGTCGTTTGGCTGACATGATGATGATGAATGTGAAGAAGTAAAATCGTATTTCATTGTTATATATGTTTCTTCCACGGCTTCGCTCCCGTGGAAAATAAAAGATTGGCTGCCTCTAGCAAAACCATGACCTATCCGTAGTCACACCATTTTGCTACACTGGTGTGACTATGGTTCATTTTATTTATCCGTAGTCACACCACTATAGATCAACTCACCATTGATTAAATAAGTATAAATATTTAATTTGAACCAATTCGACAGAGCCCCGCTAAACTACCTAACTAACCTAACCTACCTATTTTCTGGACTGAATTATGGTGTGACTACGGATAAATAAAATGAACGATAGTCACACCAGTGTCTAAATTGGTGTGACTACGGATCGGTCGCTAGCAAAACGTACCTTCGAGTACCTACGTAGGGTCAAGCGCAAAAATAAGTATCAATTTCATCGTTCGAGGAAGATCCAAGATCCACAACACACATCCAGAACAACGCATCTTTCCATATAAAAACATAGCTTAGTTGAACCCGTTTCCACCAGTGCTATGCTATGTGGACCAATGAATACCTATTGGTAGATATCAAACGCAGCCATAGCAACGTGGCATAGCACCTCTGTTGGAAAAGCACATTTGACGATGACGAATCTCAAAACAGCCGTCAAATCTCCGTTGAAATAAATTTTTGCAACCGGAATTTTTATCCAACCACGAGTTAAGGAAAGCAAAGCAAACGTCAGCTTTTCTTGGATATTTAGTAAATTTCAAATTCTGAGAACCTAAATTTTAAGTGGGTCTTGTCCAAGTTTAAACTGAGATTGGACGGTATCTATAGCAACTGGTCATCTGACGTTAAAATGCGCAAAAAAGTCTTTTTTTTAATGAGGAAAATTCGGTGTTTTCATACTCAAAATCAAGAGATTGAAAAGTATCCCTAATTTTCCATCCAACTTATTTGTGTCCGTTTCGTAACGAGCCGTACAAACAAACTAGGTAGTTAGGTAGGTAGGTTATTTACTTATAATGAATAAAAATCACAAAACTGACTCAAAAATAAGGACACTTTTTTCTTTATGAAAATGAATAGAGCTCGTAATTCTGAGTAGGTAATAAAACACCAAAATTTCCCCATTTAAAAACCTACGAACTTCAAAGTGAAAATGGCCAACTAACACTTCGGTAGGTAGGTAGGTACAGTAGATAACTAACTATTACGCAGAACGGTGATGAAGACAGCGGTTAGAACGCTGAGTTAACCGAACATCGCAAATGACAAAGTTACCCGGTAATTACTCGTAATTATTACGAGTCGCATTATTTCGGGGAAAGTTCCATCTGCTCACGCACTTTCGCTTTAAACCTTGAAGTCAAAGTGCACCTTTGAAATGGAATTACCTGTATAATTATATAGAAATTGATGCATTTTCGTGTGTGAAATGAATAATCGAACAGGTTATTATTTAAAGATCAATCTAGCTTCCGTTACATACATACAGCCCAGCCTATACATATAAGTACGTCCCACTGCAGTGCACAGGCTTCCTCTTGGAATGAGAGGGCTTGGGCTGTAGTTACCACGCGGGCCCAGTGCGGATTGAAAACTTCACACACATAATTATACTTATATATTATATACCTACCTACCTAATTAACCTAATTTCATATTAAACTAAGAAAAGCCATGGTAGCCTCGTGGTTTGACCTATGGCAGAGGGTCTCAAGCAGAGGGTCGTGAGTTCGAGTTCAGCCTCTCTCTGTTTTTCGGAATTTGAGTGCGAAATTATACGTTTGAGATTTTTCATGAGCTTTATGGTGAAGGGAATTGTAATGAAACTTATAAAATTATAACAAAAGTGCAAGTATTTAGGTACTAGGTACATACCTATAAGGGTTCAGTTTTGATGCAATTTCAAAATTTTGTTGCGATTTTCATTATAACGACACTTAAAACGTTAATCAATTTACCTAGTTAGGTACCTAACCTACTTACTGAGTACCTACATAATACGTTTTTCTTTACATCTAGGTAGGTACCATACATCGATACAAATCTATACTAGATATCCATCCAAAGAAATAAAAACCTAAGGCTTAAAATTTAACCAATATGTAGGTAGGTATGTAATTTTTTTTTTTTTTTTTTACTTTTGAACGTGTAGGTAAGTACCTACTTGTCAGGTAGTGGTTAATGTCTAGGCATTTAGAAAATCCTAATTGACACTGAAGTTAAACTAACTTAACTTTTTTCATTTAAATTTGAATTAAGTAGAACTTCGGTACACTACCTACTTAGGCTCTAAGTAGGCAGGTACTACTCAGCCGCAATGCGCGATCGGCGGCGCGGCGAGCGCTTTCGCTGTTCATTGCGCAGCCGACACGCTCGTCGCGCAGCAGTTGCTTAGATCACACGCAATGAACAGAGGCAACTGGCGGCAGTGTGGAGTGATGCTTTGGAGTGACAGCAACACAGAAATAATAATAAAGAGGATAGAAATGCCTTACTTAGTTCCTATTTTCTTCCGGAACTCGTGTCGCTGCTTCATCCCCTCTACTTACTGTGTTAATGCACACATGCAAAAGACCGGAACCGTACTACGCAATCACGCACACAATTACTAATATTTTTGCTTACAAACAATTATGAACCTTAAACATTAGAGATAGCGTTGAATAACACTCAACGTAAGTCATACCCACATTTACAAAACGGCGCCATTTATTGGCCGCGTCGGCATTGTGTCTGTACTAGTCGTAACCTGTTTTTTTGTCCGTACCACGAACTTTTGTGCAAGACGGAAGGGTTATCAAAAATTACTTTACATTGCTGCGTATAATTCAAAACGATCTGCGTTTTTATGGGCATGAGTAGCAATGGTATATGAAGTTTCGTGTTAATAACGTGTTAACCAATATTTCATAATGAAATATTTTCTCAAGTTGTATTTTGATATAAACCGCATTATTACATTAAATTAATACATACCAATGAAATGTAATCCCCTTATTAGTGTAATTACACAGTGTGGACGAGTTTCCGCAATTGCTAATGCTGCAAAACACCATTTTAAAGCACTTGTTGTCATACCCACGTTTCAAATAGCACTGAGCCACAAGTCGCGCGCTTGTGACCTACGAGTCACAAGCGCGGCGCCAAGGTCACGCGTCTAAGGCACTTCTATCCTCTTTATTATTATTTATGTGGACAGCAACGACGCTTGTTAGCTCTTTGTCACGCAAAAAATCCGGATCGTAACGCAATAAGTATTCCTACCCACATTAGACAGAAAGTTGTAATCCACACTTCCAAAAGCTACAGTTACCTAGGTTACATAAGTACCTATCTGTTCATATCTACTCTCTTTCTCTACTTTGTATTTTCGAACAAATTTTTTTAACAAAAACTTATGTAAACATAAACGCTTCGTTGTATGTACAAAAAATTCTTCGAAAGTGATCATATCACCTATTAGATTCATCGAGTCGATCACTCAAAAATAATCTATAACCTATAATTTTTAGGTACATACTCGGAAGATAAGAGATTGATCTGATTGGCTACCTTATTTTAAGAAGATTTATTTTGTTTATATTTCCTAAACACACAAAAAGATTAAAGTACAAACAACACTTTGTAAAGTAAACAAATACAGCCAATGGCCTACCGCAGTGAGAGCAAAATCACAACATCATTTATAATAAAAACAAACATCTACCCTACTCTGGCCGCCGCGCAGTGATTGGTTGATCTCCTGAATGGGCGTGGCTTGGTACAGCGCAGCATCCAATGGATATCGCAATTAGTTAGGGACAGATTTTGTAGGGGACAGTTTTATATTATATTAGGTGACTATATCTTATCAAAGATTTTAGATAGGTACCTACTTACTTAGTAGCATTAAATATGTAGGTACATGTCGTATTGAATTCTCCTGTAATTTTTCGAGTAGGTACGCAGAATTGTAGTGTATTACCTAAAGTGGGATCTTGGCGGTTCACCAAAAACATTTTTCTCAAACGATTCATTTCATTTCTGTTTCATCCATATGAACGAACGAACGTTTTTTTTCTGAAACTGTAAATTATTTAGGTTAGGATATACTAGCTGTTGCCCGCGACTCCGTCCGCGAAGAATAGGGATAGGTATAAAAACTATTCTCAGACCTACCGAATATAGAGAAAAAGTTTCATAAAATTCGGTCCAGCCGTTCCGTTGGAGTTCGATAACAAACACCGTGACACGAGATTTTTATATATTAGATTTCAGGACTGTCCTGTTTAACCGTATATGTATGTTAGGTTAGTTTCATATCAATCCCGAAATACCTATTTACAGTTTCAAAAAAATAGGGCTTGCTGAAAACAACATCACGATCGCGTCTCTTCTTTAACGAAAGTTAGTATACAAACTATGTATGTAGGTATGTATACCTAGCCCTATGGATTGGGTAACTTTCGTTACACAAAGGAATCAATTAAGTTTTGTTTTAATTTAATCAATTAATCTTAATTGTGTACAATGTTTTTCAAAACGACTCTCGTGTAGGTATCTAAGAAAGGTAAGTATTAGATTGTAACCGTTTCCCTGCAAGTGTCATGCTGACATAGGTACAACACATCTGTCAAAGTTGTTGATAAGAAATAAAGTTGTTGAGCTTCTCAACCTTGACGCTGGCAAAATTGTCCCATTGGACAGATTTTAATAAAAAAAAAGTTGTTGACTTTTTGCCAGATTCTTCTCATCAGGGTTTTTCCGAACCGGTGGTATAGTCAAGGACTTTATTCATGACCCACCATGGAACCTTTTCAAAGGAAAAGTCACTACGATTTTGCTTGTTAATTAATGCGATGTCACTATGACGTTTACTGTGAAATGGTTCCATGGTGGCTCATGAATTAAAGTCCTTGACCGTACCTACTTATTCTTCTACATTCGCAAGTTTAAATGAAGATGATTTAACTTTGCCTTCAAATTATACCTCATCAAATTGATTGTGAAAAGGTTCCACCCTGGTGTGAGATTTAGTTTCTTTGACTGCAGGTACAATTCGCCCCAAATAAGTTTGTACCTTGTACCTACTTAGGTATCTGTGATAGCATCCGACCGAAACATGTTTTTTTGCCGAAACCGAACCTTTTATAGACGTTATTAAAACGTTGAATAAAATGTCAGTGAGTCGTTCTTTCCAGATATTATAGGTATAAATAATAAATAAATAAATAAATATTAGGGGACAATCTTACACAAATCGACCCAGTCCCAAACTAAGCAAAGCTTGTACTATGGGTACCAGACGACGATAAACATACTTATATAGATAAATAAAAACTTAAATACATAGAAAACATCCATAACTCAGGAACAAATATTCGTGCTCATCACACAAATAAATGCCCTTACCGGGATTCGAACCCAGGACCTCTTGCTTCGTATGCAGGGTCACTACCAACTAGGCTAAGGCGGTCGTTAATTATAGGTATGTGAATAATAATTAAACATATTGCTGACCTAATATTATAGGGTTCTACGTTTTACTATCATCGAATTAAAATTTTAACATTGTCATAGTGACACTGTGTCTAAATTACCTAAACAACCCAAAAAAGTGAAAATGGAAGCATGTCTACAATTTATTATTAAATCAATTAAGTATGCTTTTCTCTTTTGGAAATTTCATGGTCATCTGGTTATTATTAATGTAAAAGTTTACATCTAAATTTACCATGAGCTTTACGGTGAAGGAAAACATTGTTAGGAAACCTGCACACACTTATGAAGAAATTTAATGATGCGTGTGAAGTTCCCAATCCGCTCTGGGCCCGCGTGGGAACTACGGCCCAAGCCATCTCATTCTGAGAGGAGGCCTGTGCTCTTCAGTGGGACGTAAGTATGTAAGCTGGGATGATGGCAATCTCTTCTCTTCTTAAATTTAAGAGCTATTCTATTATCGGTGCTGGAGTAACCGCCACTCCGCGCGGTCTTCGGCCAGCCGTTTGACTTCCTGATACGACACGACACCCACTTTCTCCTTCACCTGGTTAAAATAGGTCAATCTTGGCCTTCCTCTGCCTCGTCCTCCTTCTATTTTTCCATCCAGCAGGTTTAGAAAGAAATTGTCGTGTCGTATGAAGTGTCCCATCATATGTCCCCTTCTACAATGTATGGTCTCCAGAAGTAATGAAGTACAAAGATAAAAAAAGAAAAAAAAAATACCAGGTAATTCTATCGACGTATCTACTAAGCCATTTGTCTAAGTTAAGGGAAATCAAAGAAAAAAAAGGCGTTTAAGTCTTTCTCTACACTTAGACTTTAGAATAATAATAGGTATAATAAAAAAAGAACGTTTGTTTTATTTCATTGAACGTATTGATGCTGTACACACATAATTTAAGTATGCGAGGAAATCGATAGAGGCGCTAGCGAGCAAGTTGACGTCGCGTCGGCAACGTAAGATCAATAAACCTAACCAACAACAACTTACAGATAAATAAGTTATTTTGACTCTTATCTTATTCGATGTCACCAACCACTACACCTATGGATATCATTA
This sequence comes from Archips crataeganus, assembly GCA_947859365.1. Classification (NCBI taxonomy): domain Eukaryota; kingdom Metazoa; phylum Arthropoda; class Insecta; order Lepidoptera; family Tortricidae; genus Archips; species Archips crataeganus. The sequence goes on along the minus strand of OX402067.1, from coordinate 8,164,263 downwards.
TATAATTAATTCGTAATATTTATACATTCGAAATTAAATATTATTTTTATGTATTCAATGTAATGTAACAAAAATGTTCAGCTTATGATTTAAAGAACTACTAGTGACATCTATGCAACGGTTTGTTAAGCTATGATGACAACAGTAAGAAATAACGCAGCTGCTCAACACTAGATGCCAGGGCAAAGTGTTTTTTTCAACGACTGGCAACACCGTCAATTAGGTAGACATTAATACCACTTGGGATTGATTATGTTGGCATTATTGAATTTCCATATTAATCTACTTCAGTTCACTGTGTTTACTTGACATAGCTAGCATATCTCTTGTAGTCTGTGGTAGGTCTTGGGTGATTTTATTTATTTATTTATTTAAATTTCCCGCTACAGCGTTACTCTTCCTGTTTATCTATCTTTTAAAATATTTTATAGTAAATTGCAACACACATTTGATCGTTATGATCATTTGAAAAATATTTTAGACGTTTTTTAATATTTTTGGATTGATAATAATTGCATATGCAAAGGTAAGTAAGCAAATGTTTACTTTTGTTTGTTTATGTATATATGTATCTATTTGTTAGGAACACGAAACTTTATTGCTACCTATGTATTTTGTTGAAAATATTGCTTTTTATCACATAAACGACGTCGAAATAATTTAAACAATTGTCTACAATGAGTGCTATTTACATTTGGAAGCTAGGAGACGTAGCGTTGGCCAGAATATGTAAGAAAGTTTACGCCAAAGTAAAAGTGGTGAAGGATGAACATGGACTGTTTCACGATGTAAAAGGTTATTTATCTTCTAATTCAATACAAATCCTACTTGTATTATACCTAAATGCAATATGCCTACTTGTATTATCATTCAAGATATTCTCGATGATTTCTCGAGTCGCCATGAAAATAGCTGCACAAATATTACTGACACACTCACGTCTTCAAGCAGTAGCATTTCTAGGAGAACCTGGGAATGTCGCTATGCGATATTCCTTTTTTTAATTTTTTTCTTTGATTCCTCAGCCACCATAGTACCTTCTTTGCCATCGTGACATTTATTTACTATGATAAGGTTCTATAGTGACCCAGAAAATAAATTGGCCGACTGTAAAGCTGTCTTGTTTAACTTCAAATTTGCTTTTTTTTTCTTTTTTTTGCCAAGCCAATTACATGCACCTGTGTGACTATGCCAGCCTCATTGGGAGACTCAATGGCCAAATTCATCGCACACTGCTCCTCCTATGTCCAGATTCTCTGGCTGCTAAAGAATGTTTGATGACCTGTATATTCGTACTGCATCTTCTGATACCGGACAACTCAAAATAATATTCACTGCCCCATTGAAAAGGTCTAAATAACTCAAATATGTCTCACGGTTGTCGTTAGTCAGTATACATTCCACCAGAAAAATAATTTGCTTCTTACTTCACTTAAAGGAACACCTGTAGCGCTCTGTAGCTTTCCTGCATTAAAACTCAGGCCAGGCGACTTGAGGCCCTATCGCGCACTGTAACGTGATGACCTTGCAATCACATTCACCATCACTCTCTACCCTCATCTTTAAATACCATTTCGCACCTTCGGTACAACAGTGTATCATCTCGAAATAATACACCATTTTAATTTAGATTTTACTTAATTTCCGGAAAGTCTAAATTAAAATGGTGTATTATTTCGAGATGATACACTGTTCAAATATATTTATTTTATTAGCAGTACGGCTGCTCACCGAATCTAAGATTACATTATTTTGATACACTATTGTACCGAAGGTGCGATTTGATGTCATATGAGTGGAAGCAATTGTGTATTGTGATTTTGCATCATCATCAGTTCATCTGAAGGATGTTCGCCTCCCCTAAGACTCGCCAGCTGGTCCTGCGCCATCCGCATCCAACGCGTTCCTGCAACCTTAACTAGGTAGTTGCTCCATCTTGTCGGAGGCTTACCTACACTGCATCTTCAGTCCATAGACCATCAGTTCTATGAGCTATGTACCATGCCCATTGCCACTTGAGTTTGGCAATTCTTCGATTCTAAGTACATTAGACCCTTGTCCATAGTTCTTGGTATAACCTGCAATGAAGATGGCAGCATCAAGGCAACCAAGCAGCTCTGTTATTACGTGGAGACAATGCGAACCAAGCAACAGCTGTGGATACCTTACACAAGTCTGCACCTTGCTGAGCGAGGCCGACCTTTCTACGGGGAAAACAAAGTGACCAAGGTGTCGCCACCGAAGGCTGGTGCAGGCCCACCTAAGAAGGTTTGGAAGGAACTTTGTTGGTAAAATATACATACGTATAGCGAAAAGGTTTTACTATGGCTGGGTCTTCACTTGGTCTGACTACCTGGTGTGCTGTGATGGGATGTACTAATTAAGGAAATGTGAACAAAATTTAATTCCATATGCTTAAGGATATTACAAGTAAATGTGTAACAAGTTCCCCTATGACTGTAGTATTTTTTTAATTCTTAAATTGAACTATTTAAAGGGAACAAGAAAAATAAAGACTCATTGCTTTATCTGGAGATAATGAATGATTTTAATAGATATTTAACTTATTCTAGTTTTTATTAGGTGATATCTAATTTTGAATACTGTATGTAAACAACCAACACTAAAAAATATCTTTATGAAATTCAATCCACAGCGAAAAATAAAAGAAGACCACACGCTCCCATTTGACGTTCAGCCATCAAAATACAAAGAACTAGACCTCAACGCAACCTATGACATCCGACACACACCTCTAAAACAAGGCAAATATGAGAATGCTTTCAAAGAATTTGTTCGAAGGGGGAAAGAAATGCTTTTCGACGGCTTCTATGCTAAACTACCAGCCAATGATGACAGATTGGACTATTTGATTAATATAGACGCCAGTACTGAAGACAAGTATGAGCTGATCATAAGTAATATTGTGACGGAGAAAGAGATAGAGAATTATCTGCATCAGTGTTGGAGGTACAACTTTGTTTATAAGCAGATGGCTGCTAAGGAGGATAAGGAAGATGATGCTGTGAGTAATTACTGAACATCTATATGATGTCTTAATCTGGAATATTTCAGCTAAGCCATTGTAGAGGTGAAAAACATAAGTAAATGACCTGTTGTATGTAGTAGTGCAGAGAATTGATATGGAGTTTAAGTCATTTTTCAAATTTAGAATGTCAATTTGTTTATATGGACACATTACAATGCGTTTACTTTTAGTTTACCACTGACAGATTGCTTGCCTTCATTTCATTTCCAACTTTAACACCATACAAATAAAGTAGTTATTACAAAATCTGCAAACGTGGGTAACAGTATTCTAAAATTGGCTTTATTTGTAGGTCGTTAAAGTTGAATATGAAATGAAGGCAAACCATCTGTCAGTGGTAAACTTTATGTAATTTTACTGTACTACTACATACAACCGGTAATTTACTAATTTACTTAAGTTTTACACCAACAGCCTGGTTTGACCTCTGGGTTTTTCGGAATAACATTAAAAATTTATTTACTTTATGGTGATGGAAAACATTGTACCTAAAACCTACAAGCATTTGAGAAGCTATTCTATTGTAAAATGTCTACTGGGGTGCTTGGAATGGATAATTTAGGAATTATTGAGTACAAGTTCTAATGCTAAAAAAAACGAAGTGTAGACTTATGCCAAGCAGAGGGCTGTATGTGATGATGATTGTTTCAGAGCTCATCTTCAGTGAGAACCCCCGTGACTGTACACATTTCATGGTGCTTAGTGTGTGGAAAGGGGGAAAAGCTGCGGCTTTGTCCTAACTGCCCATCGGCCTTCCACCTCGCCTGCCGGCGGGAATGGCTGGTTAAGGTTATTCGTAAGTCCTACGTTTTCGTAATTATTTAATGTCCGAGTCACTCAGAATCAGAGGTTGGAACCGGTACCGAAAATACCTGTAACTACCAGTATTTACAGGTTTACTTCATTTCTGTTCTAGAGAACCGGAAAAGAAAGAATACCGGTATTAGCACAGAAAAAAATTTGACTGCTAAGTGTCGTCCTGTCTGTCTGTGGCATCATAGCTCTTAAACGGGTGAACCGATTTGGATGCGTTTTTTTATTTGAAAGCAGGTTTCTTGAAGATGGTTCTTGGACAAGTTTCATCAAAGTTGGTTCAGCCGTTTCAAAGTTATCAGCTCTTTTGTTAGCTGCAGAAGGGATATTATAGACGCATAATGGGCATTTAGGTACTTTATTTTCAAAAATAAATTAATTAATTTATTAATTAATTTTATAATTATTACTTTACCGGTTCTCTAGAATCGTAGAAATCGTAATAAATCGGAAAAATCCTATAAATACCGGTGTATTACAGGTATTTTCGGTACCGGTTCCAAGCGTTGGCTAGACTATCCTTTTTTTTTACCCATGTTTAGACCGCAAGCAGCCACCGACGCAAGCGCAAAAGCCAGTGACCCTCATCTCTAAGATACTGTCAAGCACAAGAACCATATGCTCCGTGCATAAGGACAAGGAAAACATGGAGCTATGCCCCAGCTGCATGTGGGGGCCGAAAGTTGGGTATGATGTGTTTAATGACAAATTTTATAATGTAACTAGCCTTCTGTCCGCAGCTTCGCCCGCGATAAATTAATTTTCCCGTAGGAAAAGGTATTATCCCGCGGTAAAAAGTAGCCTATGTCACTCAGTGATAATGTAGCTTTCTAACGACAAAAGAATTTTTGAAATCGATCCAGTACTTTCGGAGTCTATTCAATGCAAACAAACAAACAAACAAACAATTAAATCTTTCCTCTTTATAATATTAGTATAGATTAGTATAGATAGCTAATCAACCGTTTCACTGAGTACTCGCCCGCGCGGTACAGGGGCTGGGGGGGGGGGGTATGACGACAAAGGGGGCCGGGAGAGGTGCGGGCGGTGAGCGCGCCTCATTTAAGAGGGTTTATACCTGCTGACCTGGCAACGTTGCATTTTTGTTAGTTTTTCTCGATATATCCATAAAAATTGAATGAAAATTAAAAGTGTTTTGTATAGAAATTGTTCTAATATATAAGTTAATGTGTCTACTGCAATAATAATTCGTGATAAGACTTTTATTTTCTTTAAAAACTGCCAGGTAATAATTTGTTCGTTTTTAAAGAAAAAAAAAGTCTATCACGAATTATTATTGCAGTAGACACATTAACTTATATATTAGAACAATTTGTATACAAAACATTCTTAATTTTCATTCAATTTTTATGGAATAATCGCGAAAAACTAACAAAAATGCAACGTTGCCAGCTCAGCAGGTATAAACCCTCTTAAACGGTCTAGCTATAACTACCGAGCCCCTTTCTGTAGGTTATTTTATTAGATAGAGACCATCGACCCGCCCCGGCTTCGCACGGGTGCAATGCTGATACTAAATATGCATGTACATATAAACCTTCCTCTCGAATCATTCTATCTATTACAAAAAACCGCATCAAAATCCGTTGCCTAGTTTTAAAGATCTAAGCATACATAGGGACAGACAGACAGCGGGAAGCGACTTTGTTTTATACTATGTAGTGATTGAGCACTTTTTATACTAAGCTAAGTATACCTACTAATCCTACTAGGTTAATCCATAATGCAAAATTTTATGTGTGTGTGTACGTGCGTGCGACCAAGACCTTTACCATTTTATTGACAGTTCCTACCTCAGAATTAGAACCTTAGGGATGTAAAGAAATTTCTTGATTGACCTGATATACTTACTTATTATTTTGTGGGCATATAACATTGGGCGTTTTCAATTTAAAAAAAAAATAATTAATACAATACAATACAATGACTCTTTATTGTACATCACATCACAAATAATACAATACAGAAAAACAAGAGTACATGAAAAAAAATAAGGTAAGCAATGGGCGGCCTTATCGCTTCGAAGCGATCTCTTCCAGGCAACCTTTAAAAAAAAAAGCAAGGAATGCATTTCAGCAGGTGGTGCAATATAAAATTTAAATGTGGAATTTGTGGGTTTTTCTTACTCAGAATGGTACAATTTTTTTGTGTCAGTTTTGTGACTACCCATATAGTATACACCGTGAAATTTTAGTGGTTGTTTTCCCGAAACGAGGTGATTTAGTAGCGATTGTACAATCGATTTATAATTACTATTTTGACTAGAATAGGAAAGGGCTGAGGGCGCTACCGTGCGCACGTAAACAACAGCTCCGCATCATTAAAAGTCTAAAAATAATTCATAAGCATATTTCAACGAAAAAACAACGAAAATCTATTAAATCTTAAGGTCTGCAATGATTAATAGTATAGTTGTGAATATTTGTTATAAAAACTGCAAGAAAAGTGAAAGTTTAACCCGGCGGCAAACGGTTGGTGTTTAAATTGTAAAAAATTAAATGTGTGCCCCAGTGACAAATGAACTAAAGTAAACAAAATAATTACAGTGTTGTGATAAAGTATGGTTAATTACACTACAGCAGCAAGGTAGGCGAGAAGAAATTTTATATTATAACCAAATAATCGTTAACATTCTTCATTGTCAAGGATTATAATTATCTTGATTGAGAACAGCGCCATCTACTGTCAAAAACCAAAATTAACTCCTTCAAGATCTTGCATTGATTAGCTCTTCGCGTAGCTGCCAGTTACATTTAACTAATACTGCCGCCCGCCATCAGAGGACGCTACATAGAAATATGGCTTCCGTTTGCGCTGGTTGTTCTCATAAACTACCAAACAGAGAGTTTTTACGCTGCGCGCTCTGTAAAGAAGAGTACGATTTAGAATGTGCCAATGTCTCCAGTAAACGATTTTACAACATAATGTCAATTGAAAGCAAAAACACATGGAAATGTCAAACATGTAGGAGTAAAATGCCTAAAACAGGAAATATCAACACCCCTGTTCGCCCACGAGACCCCGAAAAAAATCAGGAAATAGAAGAACATAATGCGCAGCCTGAAATAAATAACGTAACAATAAGGCGAAAAATAAATGCTACTAATAATTCACAACCTCTGACGACCTGAGCTTCCTAGGCGACACGCAAGATACATTAGCCACAAATCAAACAGCACCAGAAATAACTTTACACACCCTAAGCCAAGTCATATCCATAAAGCTCGAAGAAAACAATAAATTAATAATTTCTGAACTTCAAAATGTTATCCAAATGGAAATACACAAAGCAGTTACAAACTTGCGACAGGAATTAAAACAAGATACTTCCGCTCTTTTCAAGCAAAACCAACTTAGAAAAACCGACATAGAACTATTAAATTCCAAAATGGAAGACCTGGAAAAAATAAACAAAACATTGCAAAAGGAAATTAAAGAATTGGAACTTAAAATTACGAAAGAAACTGAATTGGCATACTCACAACAAATACCTGAAAGCAACAAGAAAAAATTCGTTATCTACGGTTTCGCAGAATATTTAAAAGAGACCGACTCTGAGCTACATTCCAGGGTAATGAAAATGTTTGACGATATACTGCAATTAAACACAATGGGATACATAGAAGATATACATAGAGTCGGCAGACGAAATAATAGAAATCGTCCGTTAGTAGTAGAATTAATTAGCAAAAGGATGGTAAAATATATTTTATAAAACAGCCACTATTTCCAAGGAACTGGATTATCTATCTCTGAATTTCTAGATGCTAAAGAACGACAGGAAAGGGCTTACTTGCGAGAAGAAATGTTTTTAGCGCGGCAAAAAGGTCTCCATGCAATTATTCGTAACAATAAACTGGTTATAGAGGGAAAAATTGTAGATATGAAAGAAAAAGATACACAATCTATTACAACTAACACTGGACAAGAAGAGCTGAAACAAAAAAAAACAGTGTAAATAACCAACACGAGATAAATAAACACGATAAAAACTATTCATTTCGAAACTAAGGACTTAGACTTTCAAATACTATTCCAAAACTTTCAAAGCTTATTTAATAAACAAAGCATATTAGACGCCTTCCTTGATAAGACATACCAAGCGATTTGCATATCTGAAACATGGTTAACTAATGATAAATTGGATTTAATCCAATTAAATAAATATAATTTTTCAGCATCTTACTGTAGAAAAAGCCGAGGAGGAGGCGGTGTCGCTATCCTAACCCAGGATCATATGGAATCCATAGAGAGAACAGACATTACCAACATAATGACTGCAATGGGATATACGTAGGACAGACAGGCCGAAGTTTTAATACTAGATTTAAAGAGCATGTTTCGGCATATAGGAATGAGCATCCAGATAGATCGAATTTTGCAAAACATTTGTTGGAATCAAATCATTCATTGTTAGATTCAGATTCTTATGAAGTGTTACATTATTGCGGCAAGGGGTTGCGTCTGGATGCTCTGGAATGCATGGAAATAATTAGGTACAACACTATGGGGTCTATTATTAATGAACAGGTAAATTTAGTATCTTCTCCTTTACTGCGGCTTGGGTCGAATTTGAACAGTTAGTATTAATTAAATATGCCTTATAAATAAATAAACAAAAAAATTCAAGGTAGTTTTAAATATGTCAATAAAAGTTAATTTTTGTGGGGTAGTTTGAGAATAAGAAAAATAAAGTGGGTACTTGAGAAGTTACAGTGACAAGTTAAAACATTTGTTTTGGTTTGTTAGTTTAACATTTGGTAGCATAGCATACGGTTGTGGTAACTCTGAAGATGAGCTCTGGTTGAGTTCGAAACGCGTCAGTGTAGCTTGGTGGTGGTGATGGTTGGGTTTATGTGATTTGTGTGTGTTCGTACAGTGTGGAGGTGGAGGAACTGCATGAACGCACATTTCTTGCATAAACGTAACTATTGTAAGGTCGCGGGTGAGCAAAGTAATTGTTTTAGTTCATTACCAACATGTCAATAGAATATGTTTTAGAAGTGTGTGCTACTGAGTTACCACAGAGTAATATGATATTAATTGTTATGTATTGGAATAGGAGAGAAGAAGAAAAGTTTTATGAACAGTTTAATAAAATATTAAAATATATAAATAACAAATATGGGAAATATAATATTGTTATAGGAGGAGATTTTAACATTGATGTTATTAAAAATAACCCTAAAACGAGACAATTCTTAGACCTCATGAGAGAACACAATTTTACACAACACATTAAACATCCCACACATATCACGCAAACTGCCGCAACTTGCTTAGATCTCATATTTACAAATTTCCAAACCAAAAACTTAAGTGCTAAAGTTGAAGAACTAGGCTTCTCAGATCATAGCGGAACAATACTTAATCTAAAGCTACCACAGACGCCTCCACAACAGATACAGTGGAAAACAAAAAAAAGACTATTTAAACGTGCTAATGTTGGAAAGTTTAAAAGTCAATTAAATATAATAGATTGTTGTAACATTTTAACTGAAAAGCAGAACATTAACGTAAATTACGAGATTTTTAGTCAGATATTAGTAAATACATTAAATCAATGCATACCTAAAATAGAAGTCAAACTTAAACATAAAAACAATAAAAAAAGGTTTAACGGCGGGTATAAAGCTTTCGTGTAAAAATAAAAGATTATTAAGAATACTGGCAATAAAGTCAAATAACCATATCCTTAAGCAAAACTTTTTTTTTTTTTTTTTTTATGATATAGGGGGCAAACGAGCAGACGGATCGCCTGATGGTAAACGATTACCGTCGCCCATGGACACCTGCGACACCAAAAGAGTCACAAGTGCGTTGCCGGCCTTTTAGGTAGGAGTACGCTCTTTTTTTGAAAGCTTGAAGGTCATATCGGTCCGGGAATACCGCAGCAGGAACCTCATTCCAGAGCTTTGCTGTGCGAGGCAGGAAATTTCTGGAAAAACGCACAGTAGAAGACAACCAACCATCCAGATGGTGAGGATGGAAGTGTTGTCGCGTAGGGCGGTGGCGGAAGGATGCGGCAGGGATCAACCCGAATAACTCCTCGGAGCACTCTCCGTTGTACATGCGATAGAAGATGCACAGTGAAGCTACATCTCTACGCAGCGCCAAGGAATCAAGCCCATCAGAAGTTCGTTGGCAGCCGACTATTCGAGTCGCTCTCCGTTGTATGCGATCCAGAGGGAGAAGCTGGTACCGGGGAGCCCCCGCCCACAGATGAGAGCAGTATTCCATATGTGGGCGAACCTGCGCCTTATAAAGCTGAAGGCGGTGGGCTGGAGTGAAATACCGTCTCGATCTGTTGAGCACGCCGAGCTTCTTCGAGGCTAATTTAGCCTTACTCTCCAAGTGGTCGCGGAACTGGACTTCACTCGAGATGTCAATACCAAGGATTCCGATACTGGCTGTGGTAGCAAGGGGAGTGCCTTCGAAAAGAGGTGACGAGACAAACGCAGACTTTTTTGCGGTAAACGCGCAAACCTGTGTCTTAGTGGGGTTAAAACGGACTAAATTAAGTCGACCCCATTCTGAAACTTCTTTTAGGGAAGTCTCAATTTCAGACACAAGTTTGTTTCGGCACTCTATAACGTAACTATAATAAATACTCAAAAATTCTAAAAAACACAATATGCACAGCACGGAAATTGCAATACATAAATAAATTAAATAAATACAGTAATAAAGTGAAAACAATGTGGGATATCATAAAAGAGCGTACTAATAAAAAACAAAAGAATGACAAAAGTAACATAAAGCTGAAAATAGATGACACTTTATCTTCGGACCCAAAATTAATAGCTAACACTTTTAATAATTTTTTCGCACAAATTGGAGCGAGCACCGACGCGCGCGCACCTCCGCGCGGCCGGCCCGTCATGCATCCCGCGCAAAGTTCCATGTTCCTAACTCCAGCCACTTACAAAGAAATACATAGCTACATTAAAAGTTTAAAAAACATTAATAGTCACCACCACCATGAGCTTCCACCTTCTTTGATAAGACAATGCGCTGATCAACTGGCTCTACCATTCACCATTCTCATAAACCAATCTTTTAACGAAGGAACATTCCCGGATTATTTAAAGAAAGCCATAATTAAACCTATTCACAAAAAAAACACTAAAACAGACCCAAATCATTATCGACCCCAAACGGCCTCCAAAATATTTGAGAAAGCAATGTGTCACCGTGTCCTCAGCTTTTGTGAAAAATATAAAATTTTTGACGAATGCCAAAATGGCTTTCGTAAAAATAGGTCAACTACTCTAGCAGTCTATAAATATATCCATGAAATTTTAAATGCAATTAACGATAAAAAATACGCAGTTGGAATATTACTAGACATGACAAAAGCATATGATAAGTTAAGTATGAAGTATCTTTTTCTATTTATTTTTTATTTTCTTCAACTTCATTTTTTTTTTATTACTTTTACGGTCATCCCGTGAAACGTGTTAATGCCCTCTACCGAGAGACTTCAACACTCCTTAAAAAAAAAATGAAGTTGAAGAAAATAAAAAATAAATAGAAAAAGATACTTCATACTTAACTTGTAAAAGTTGGCCTAGTAGCGCCATCTCTTGGTCCAGGTGAGCGGGTAGCTCCGAAGGAGTGTTGAAGTCTCTCGGTAGTCGGTAGAGGGCATTAACATAGATGCGCTTTATCACTGCCTAATGTGATTATAACAGACTGAAGTGTACGATGTATGGGAAAGATTCGTCGCTAACTTCTAGACCAGTGATGGTGTAGGGGTAAGCACGCAGCACGGAACGCTGAGGACCTGGGTTCGATTCCCAGCATTGGTCTTTTTTCTGGGGTTTTTTCTGTGCATCTATATTTCAGTTTGTATTTAGTTTGAAACATATGATAAGGTTCAGTACGATATATTGTTAAACAAGTTATATGGCATAGGAATACGTGGCATAGCTCATAAGTGGTTTGCCTCCTACTTAAAAGATCGTGAACAGTTCACAGAAGTAGAATATTTTGATTATGAGACAGGTGAAATAAAAAAAATCCGTTCTGAAAAAAAACTTGTAAATACTTCTATCGCTCAAGGTAGCGTAATTGGATGCCTTTTATTTTTAATTTATATAAACGACCTACCGAAAATTATGAACGAGCCATGTATTCTATTTGCTGATGACATTTCCCTCCTTACAATATGTAAAAATAATTTTAATTTAACCAACACATTAGACTCTATATTTGAACGGACCAATTCCTGGATGAAAGATCATAATTTACAAATTAATTACGAAAAAACAAAAATAATGACCTACTACCCACATCAAAAAAAACAAAAATAATGACCTACTACCCACATCAAAAAAAACAAAAATAATGACCTACTACCCACATCAAAAAAAACAAAAATAATGACCTACTACCCACATCAAAAAAAACAAAAATAATGACCTACTACCCACATCAAAAAAATCCATTAGACTTAAATTACTTCTACAAAAATTTTAAATTAGAGATGGTTGATGATTTTACTCTACTCGGATTAGTCATAGATACCCACCTAAATTGGAAATCGCATATAAAAAAATAAGAGGTAAACTATCTAGTTTCGCGTACGCACTTCGAGAGATAAAAAAATCGACAGACTTACACACTGCACTTGTGACATATTATGCATATGCCCATGCGTGGCTTAGCTACGGCATCATCTTGTGGGGAAATAGCACAGATGCACAAACACTTTTTACTGCACAAAAAAAACTTATCCGGATTCTAGTCAACATCACCAACACTGAGAGCTGCAAGCCCCACTTCCAAGCACAAAAAATACTAACAGTACCTTGCTTGTATATTTTATAAATATGTAAGTTTGTCCGCAAATACCCTGATTACTTTACACAGCGAGACGATAACCAAAGTACATACTCACTACGCCACAGAAATAAATTAAATTTGCCACCATCCCTCCTCAAACTACACTCTCACGGAACCTACGCTATGTCAGTAAAAATATATAATAAACTACCTACCCAAATAAAAATAGGAACAAAAGATAAAAAATTTATAAGAATGTTAAAAGATCTCTTACTCCAAAAATGCTACTACACTATAAATGAATATCTAGAAGAATAAGTATATTTTTAATATTTTTTATTTTTAAGTAATATTTTTAATTATTGTCATGGTATGTATTTAGTCAAAGGATATAGTTTAAAAGTTACTGCTTAATTTTAAGTTTAATTGCTACGCCCCAACAGGGCATCATATTTGTACAAATTTTTGTAAGAAATGTTGCGATTCAATAAATTCTGAAATACTGAAAATAGAGTCAAAAATCCAATTGTGAAAAACGAAAGTCGAAAATGACCGCAAACCAATAGTAACGCTTCGTTGGTACCTAACCTATCGTACGATCGTACGCTACTTGTACCAACGAAGCGTTACTTTACTATTGGTTTGCGGTCATTTTCGACATTCGTTTTTCACAATTGGATTTTTGACTCTAGTCAAAATAGTAATTATAAATCGATTGTACAATCGAAACTAAATCACCTCGTTTCGGGAAAACAACCACTAAAATTTCACGGTGTATATATGAAAAAAACGTCACAAAACTGACCAAAAAAATAAGGACACTGTTTTTCTTTATGAAAATGAAATGTACTCGTGATGTTGAATCAGAAAACCCCAAAATTACTTAATCTATACTTAATTTATAAAGTACCTACATTTTTTTTTAAATGCCCATTTATAATAATATCATGCAAGTTTAGTAAAACCTTGCATGTCAAATTGACATGAAAAGTATCCGGTTGGATGACAACGCATGTACAGTCAAAGAAAAATATTATAATAACTTTTTCTTCCAGCTACGATGACGTGGTGTGGCACAAGCTTGGAACTTGCGCATGGTGGCCTGCGCGGGTCCTCACTCCGGGTGAGACGCCCTCCTGCCTGCTGTCTCGCTCGCACGCGCCGCACGAGTGGCCGCTGCGTTACTACGGTAAGTACCAACGTTTAATTTGATCAATGTAGATCACGGGTGGCCAACTTGCACGGGCGTAGCCAGGGGGTAGTTTTAGGGGTTCAAACCTCCCCCGAAATAAATAAATAAATAAATATCAATCTTACACAAATCGACCTAGTCCCAAACTAAGCAAAGCTTGTACTATGGGTACTAGACGACGATAAACATACTTATATAGATAAATAAATACTTAAATACATAGAAAACATCCATAACTCAGGAACAAATATTCGTGCTCATCATACAAATAAATGCCCTTACCGGGATTTGAACCCAGGACCTCTTGCTTCGTAGGCAGGGTCACTACCAACTAGGCTAAAGCGGTCGTTAAATATTCAAAATATTACTTTAATCCGTTAACAACTGTTAATTTGAAAAAAAATCATAACGACGGTTAAAAGGCAAAACGCATGAAGCGACAATTTTTTAACTTTGCATGAAACTCGGCTCAAACGACGGAGAAAAATTCGCTGATTTCAAATATGTATATTTTTGTCATCTTGACAAAAAGTGTCGCTTCATGCGTTTTGCCTTTTGACCGTCGATAATATTACCTGTCATTTCATTCACATTTTTGTTGTTTTATTTTCTGAACCCCCCGCCCCCCCCCCTATACTGAAACCTGGCTACGCCCGAACTTGATTGGACCCAAGAACTACTGTTTACTGACGAATCCTTGGGCGATCTACCAATGATATAAATTCAGCAGTTGGTGATTGAATACTTTTATTCGTAACCAATTTATTAATAAATTTTATGTTCGACTGGTAAGTATTTTTAACTGTTGCATGTATTGCGGTTCTCACATATTCTTGACTAAAATTACTTTTTGTGTGACGTAGTTAGGTACATTTCCCCTTATAGTGATAAAATTCGGCTGCATCATCGCCAACGTCCATACCACGTTGAAAACACCGGTTCTCGTCCGATCACCGAAGTTAAGCAACGTCGGGCGCGGTCAGTACTTGGATGGGTGACCGCCTGGGAACACCGCGTGCCGTTGGCTTTTTGCTTTTTTTCGTAACCAACTTATCAAATCAAAACTTTTATGAATGCTGTAGGGTGGACAATTAGCATGTGGGTCATCTGATGGTAAGTGAGCAGAGCACCACCACCCATCGCAACACCGGAGGATGCCGTTTCGTTGCCAGCTTAGAGTGCTGCGATAGAATATGTACCTGCCTCATGTAGTTATTTCTAATTTCATTGGTTTTCTCACTGTCCGCGCCGGAACGTAGCAGCGTAAAAACTGTTGCTTGATGGTGGCAGTGTGATTCTAATACAAGGGCCTACCACCATCTCGTTTCGTTTTAAATGACGTTACAGGACTGTATAAGTATTCAAAGAGCGACATTAAAGACTGGAAACGACTGAAAAAAATTACTTGAAAATGTAGTTGCATACAACCATATTACGGTCAAAAATGTGAATCAAAATCACACTCTTTTAACAGACTTCAAAAAAGGAGGTTTTATGTTCGACTGTATGTATGTTTAACTTTTGAATGTATTGCGGTTCTCACATGTTGTTGACTAAAATTACTTTTTGTGTGACGTAGTTAGGTACATTTCCCCTTATAGTGATAAAATTCGGCTGCATCATCGCCAACGTCCATACCACGTTGAAAACACCGGTTCTCGTCCGATCACCGAAGTTAAGCAACGTCGGGCGCGGTCAGTACTTGGATGGGTGACCGCCTGGGAACACCGCGTGCCGTTGGCTTTTTGCTTTTTTTCGTAACCAACTTATCAAATCAAAACTTTTATGAATGCTGTCATACTTTTGATTGGTAGGTAGGTATTTCATTTGTCTATTAACCGAAACGTTGAAATGAAAAAATAAAAAAATTATATTGGACTGAAATTTTTTAGCCGACCCACTTGCAATATATTTATTAACATTTTAAACATTAAACTACCGTGAGACTCACTCATAGTGAACATAAACGGATCACTCACGTCTTAAAACGAGTTTAACTGGACATGTTTCGGGCTAATCCGTAGCCCTTCTTCTAGGAGTCACCCGTCACGGCGGCTGCCAAACGCGCACTGCGTGCCACCGCCCTGGTCGCGCGGCTACTCGACACAACTGACAGCGACACACAACTACCCTATAGTTATTAACATATTTAATTTAATATAAAATATTTTCATCCATTAACCAGATCGGTGAAGGTCGTTGTACACTCGGATTCTAGACTATCACGCACCAAGTCTACACCGACTGTGACAAAGTCGTATTCGGTGCCTGGACCCATGTATTTGTGCTTTCGCTTTATCAACCGCTTTTCTTTCATATTAGGCACAGAAAACCACGCATGGGGCTGTGGCGAACGCATGTGCTTGTTCCTACGTCGGCACTTGACACGCGACGCGGCACGACGCTCCAAGAGGCAGTATTAGACGCTTGCGACGACTACATCGCTGTTTACTTGACTTGAATGACTTGTTCAAGAACGACTGCTAAGTTTTTATAATATAGTTAGATATAAGGGCCCGATCCTATTCACTGGCGGCGCGACGAGCGTTTTCACTGTTTATTGCGTTGGCTCCGAGGTTTGACACTACAGCCACATAATAAAGAATATAGGTAACGCCATCAGAGTTGAGGTCACGCACACAACAACACGTCATGCAATGACAGCGAGATTTTGACATTTATTCGTACCGATAGCAAGTTCAACAGACTCAACATAGAATTACAAGATTGACTAAAAATTTCTTCAAACTATTTCTTTAAGAATAATTTAGGAAAATAGGTACATCTAGTTGAAACAAAACGGAAAATAAAATATTTTGATGTATTTTATATAAATCAGATAAGCATATTTTTCGCTAGTACCTGGGCGACCGAGCTACGCTCGGGCTGAAACTCGGTACCAAGCGTTTTCCCAGAGATAAGACCAAGCTAGATCAATTTTTCATCCCCGAAAACCCCCATATACCAAATTTCATCGAAAACGTTGGAGCCGTTTCTGAGATTTTGATTATATATATAAGTATATATACAAGAATTGCTCGTTTAAAGGTATTTTTTTTTCTTGCGAATATTTCTCATCAGTTTCAAATTGTTTTATTTAAAAAGTAGGTTGTATAAAAAAATAAAATTATAATATGCTTATTCTTGCGTAAGTATTTCATCATAAGATCATATACTTATGACATTTTCATTCACTCGGTCATTTCATTCATTCACTATCTTGTTTGCAATCAGTACTTTTATGTAAATGTGTGTGTAATCATTCGTCTCAACTCTCGTGGCGTTACCTATAGTACAGCGAGCGTCTCGAAACGAGAAAACGCTTGCCGGGACGCCAAGGGGACTACTACGAAATTCAATTTTCGAAATACGTACAATACGTTTACTTTTAGTTTACCACTGACAGATGGCTTGCCTTCATTTCATTTCCAACTTTAACACCATACAAATAAAGTAGCTATTACAAAATCTGCAAACGTGGGTAACAGTATTCTAAAATTGGCTTTATTTGTAGGTCGTTAAAGTTGAATATGAAATGATGGCAAACCAGCTGTCAGTGGTAAACTTTATGTAATTCTACTGTATAGTGCCGTCTCTTTCACTCTTCTGTTTAATACAATTAGCTTAAACGGAACGGCACAATACAAAGTTCGAAAATCGACTTTCGTAGTATAAAGTCAGGAACGACTGCTAGGTTTCTTACACTTAATAAATCTAAATATAAGGGCCAAACCACTGTTATAGATAAGTACACAGGCGGCCCTAGGAGCGTTTTCACCGTTCATTGCGTTTCCTGCTAGGTAACCACGCTATAGGTACTTTTTTTTAAGCATTAGGAAGAAGATAAGCGGTCTTGAACGTTTGAAAAACATTTGAAAAATAAATCCTAGCATATATCGACACCCGATAGCAAAAACATTGTAAGTAATTTTACGGTGTAATTTAATATTCAAAGGTTGAAATAAGCAAAAGCTGACCTATCTGCGTATCTATTTGCTTTTTGCCTAAGATGAAAATTGAAAAAGTTAGTACGTGTGATTACATTGTAAGTAATTATTTTTATCTCATTGGTCTTATTTTTTTAGTGTAACATTATTGCAAATTTAGTTACAATGTGAAAAAATCTCGATTGGTAAACAGTATACCAGCAAAAACATTGTAAATAATATTGCTATTATTTTATTTCTCGTGCGATCTAGGTATCGGGGAGTATAATGATCAACAATATGGTAAGAAGACTTACATGAATAATAATAATAATATTAACCATTTGATTCAGATAATTGCATCCATAGAAATGTTAGTATCGTTACTTACAGCTACGTCAGTCCTTAAAAAATAAAATTCACTTTAACAGATAGCAGTAGGTAATACTAATAGTATAGAATAATGTGCTTTTCAATTAATGAAATTTAATCAACTGAATGATTCTAAAGTAATTGTATTATTCAATTCAATTGAATTTAATTTAATTAATTAACCCGATCCAAAATTTGAGGATGGAACTATTGATCCTATTCGCAAATGCCAACAGAATATTGTTGCGGCAACCCCGCTCCCAGCTCAGCAGGGATGGGATTCTCTTTCTTTCTTTTAACTGCATAAAAATTGTCTGTGTGTTTCTCGGCAAACATCCCCGAGGCGCTGCAGTAGCGAGGTAGCTCCAACAGCATCCTGAAGGCATTATTATATTGGAGACGGAGGGCATTGTACGCTTTCTGCGTGTAATTAATTCATAGGCTGCTCGTGTAAAAAACTTGACAGAGCGCCTTAAAAAGGGTAATTTTGACTTGTCTTGAACAATGAGCGAACCTACGAGCCAGCATATTACTTCGCACTGCTAGCGCCCAGACAGACCGTCAGACAGGATGTGTCCCAGATATTTAAACTGAGTTACTCGATTGACTGGCTCACCATTTAAATAATGATATACCATAGTAAACACTGGGATTCATCCTATGCGACTTGAAGACCATGTACTCGCTTTTGTTACAATTGTATATTTAACCATGCTTCTCTGCATATGACTCACACGCGCACAACATTTGTCTGAGAGCACAGACCGAGGGGCACATCAGCACCATATCGTCGGCGTAGCTTAAATTGTTAACGCTGACACCATCCACATAGCATCCGACATGCATGCTGCTGAGCTCCCTGATCAGACTGTTGACGTACTACAGGTTGAAGAGCTTGGGTGAGGTTAAACCCCCTTATCTCACCCGCATTCCAACCTATAGGCCTCCGACAATGAACCATTTCATCTTTCGTAGTTGAGCTGATTGCTGTACCAAAACTTAAAAACATTGACGAGCTCATGTGGTGTACTTGTACTAGCTAGCTTATCCCATATGATACCGTAGAACACCAAATCAAGCCTTTGTTTTGGTTTTCTGGCTATTAATAATTCTTTTGAGCAATGAAGTTGTAACATTGGTAATCATCAGTAGAATTGACTCTGTCTTTTTATACATTGATGGTGGCTGAACAGCAAATTTGATCATAAATACGTGTAAACAGATGCAAACTAACCCGTTCACAGACACAAAAATAATTACACAAATTTGAGTATATTATAATTACCTTGTCAATGACACTTAATAATTGTAAATACTAAGACATTGTATTGCTATAGTAGTTTGGTGTTGATATACATAACTCATTAAAATAGAATTTCTGGTTCATATCAAGTTTTATTCTATGATAGTACCCAGTGTTGCTTTTAATAAGGTTTTTTGTCATTAAAACTACTTAAATTGATTGAAATATTGTAAAATATTATAAAAATAGGTAAAAGTATATTAGATATACAATGAAGTTAGACAAAATTCATCTATGCATCAATATAAATTCGATAATAGACCATGGTAAGTAGTACTTACAATCTTTTTATGCGGTTTTATTTTTATTTTTTTGCATTGTAACTGTATGTATATCAGAAACTATAATAGTTAGAATAATTCAAGATTTATGTATATAAAGGCCATAAAAAGTTACATAAAACCACATTGTCAAATTAGAAAAAAATAAGAAAAATAAAAATTATCACCACTCCAAAGTATTGAAATTAGTAAAAACGTCATACTGTAAACCTATTAAAAATAATTACAATGTTTTTGCTATCGGGTGTCGATATGTAACAATTAGCAAGGACATTATGGTCATTTACCTACTTTTTTTGGTTTCATAAGTAATAATACTATATTTTTAAAAGCGTTTTTAAATAAAAAAGACTTCAAGATAGTTTACCCTATTTTTAATGCTAAAAAAACGGAATTGTACTTATATAATGTTATTTCTGGGTGTAGTTCATAAAGTTGGACACTAGCGCCGTTAATTAAAATTAGTATGAAAGTTCTCCGTTGTGACACGAAACTAAACCATATATTGTAAGTATGGTTAACTGCGATCTAACGTGGTCCAAATTTTTGGTCTCCACCCTTTTGCGATATTGCCACAGCTCCAAATTACGCGTCGGCGTATTTTGAGCTCAGATGAGAAAAAAATTATCTTCAGTTTTTTTTTTTTATTTAATTGAAGGTACCTAACCTAATTTCTTAAAGATGAATCTCAAAGTAAGTATATAAGATTTTTTTTTTTATGTTAGGTAGGTGAAATTAATCAGTAATTAATCATTGTTGCTTTATTTTTCTTTTTTATTAATTTGTGGTGAAAATGTTACCAAAAATAACTATCAATAATGTTAAAAGCCTTTATGTGATATTTTAATTATAAGTTGTTTTTATATATTGTATGTGATATTATTTATCTTTGCATGTTTAATAGTTAACGAAAAAAACATTGAACCATTATGTCCATTCATCCTCAGTTTTATCACAGTACACTGAACTGACCTAACCACAGTATATAAGTACACCTTACACACGCACATGCCAAGGAGATCTAAGCTACACTACGTGAAGTTCACAATGCTAATATTCAAATTTAAGAGATACTTACTTGTGATTATGACACTCATCAACTGGTATTTAAGTATGTAATGTATGGTCAAGTGCAAAAATATGTATCGATCAATCCTCTCATCGTTATGTATCGATATCTTAATTCGACGACATATTTATGAGCAAGTTGTAACCCATATCGACTGTGGAAAGGTAATATCGCCAAAGCGCCCATAAGTTATATGATATAATGGCGCTTCAACGATTTTAACTTTCCACCGTCGAAGTACACTTGCCTGTACCCATGGCTTAAGTGCATGTTAATTCGCGGTTTCTGACGTTTAGAGTTAGCTTATATTTTTAAGACTTGTTATATTTCGTTGTGTGGTACTACTAGTAAAGTTGGTTTGTTAATGATTCATTATGAAAGTCTAAATAATCTAATAGTGAATAATAATAATAGTCTAGTAGGGAATTAAGTCTAGGAATTTTAACATCTTGACTACTTATGTTGTTTGTGTTTTTATCATTTAAACTGTCTTTCTCGTTTTTGCTGGATCGTACCTAAACGTACCTACTCGGTAGTTGGGTAATTCGACAAAAATCCCTATCTCCTCTATTTTATTTTTATATATTTAAGTTCCATAATAGTGACTGACGATGCGACTGTATCCATATCAAAATACCTATTATGAAAAACCATTATCTAAATTGATTTTACTGTAGAAAGTCATATCTGTCACGTCACTTGGGTATTTTACAAGTAGGTACTTGAAAATTCACCTATATCCTTAAAGGGTTTAATAATAATCCCCACTTATCAAGATATGAGATACGCGAATTTATGCGCACCGATAAAAAACCGTTTAAAAAACGATCATTCATTTTGCTCATCATTTTATCTGTATTAGACGCGGGTTTGGGAGATTAAGATACTATTAATATTTGGATGGACACAATAAAACAACCTTTTGTCTTGCGGTAGTTAGCAATTCAATATGAATGCACCACGTTTATTTTCAAACAGTTATATTTATAGCGAACGCAGCCAACCACAGATAACACAACATGCCCTTTCTTTAATAAGACAAAAAGACTAACAGTTATGACATCTGACGTTTGACTTAACTGACTGACAATGACATTTAATTATTAACAATAACATGCAAGATTTATAAAATACATTAGACAATTAATTAGAATATAATATTAAGAATTCAATTATAATTAATTATTTGACTAGACTATTTACAACGACAATTATTCTATATTTATAAATTATGTACAATTATTTTACAATTTGCAATTAAATGTTTACAAATCCAACCTGTTAGTTTTCTTTAGCAATCTGCCTCTAGAACTGTATCTTATTTCAGGAGTATTGCTACTAATTGCCATATCTAACATTTCTGGTAAGTTTTGAACATTATTGCTTGATTCTGACTGACTTTCTGACTGTGACATGACTAATTCATTTTCATTCAAGAATTCTGTATCTTGATTTCTTTCATTTATTTCCACATACAATGGAGACAATATTGTATATTCATCATTACTTATTTCTGACAAAGGACTTACAATATTAGACATATTTGACATTTCATTTTCAATATTTATATGACTTGATACATTGTTATCATTTGATGGACTAATTACATTCGACTGACTTGACTCCATCGACATAAAACTTTCACTTATGGAGTTTGTTTTAGAGCTACTTTGACTATCATTTGTACCATTTATCAATTGGTTTTGAGCATTAATAATGTACTCTGGAATGTAATAATATTTCACGTTATCATTCTCCTTTATTTTTTCACATTGACTTGGACTCTGACCTTTCGACCTGACATTGAAATTTGACTTATTTTTACTGTTTGTAAGTGTTTGGCTAGACTGATTAGAATGTGACTTCGACAATATTTGATTTTTATTAGTTTGACTATGACGACTTGACTGCAATGATATGCTTGACTTAAACAATTTAATATGCTGAGAATTTCTTCTATATGTTACACCATTTTCACCTTTCACTAGATATGATCTAGGAAATTTGGACTTTGACAAAATATAACCTTTAGACCATGTTAGATCTTTGGGGTTTTTCTTAAAATATACTTGATCATTAAGCTGAAAATCCTGAGATTCTATAGCACTTCTATCATAGTATGACTTTCTTTTTTCTATCATTTCAGACTTATTTTTGAAATGATTAGAAAATTTGACAATTTTAGGCTTTAATTGACTAGTTTTAATGGGTATTTTTGTTCTTAATCTTCTTGACATTAACAATTCTGATGGTGACTTTAAATTACCTCTAGGTGTTGACCTATATTGTAACAACCCTATATAAATATCTGTGCCCGACTTTTCACATTTTCTTAATATGTTTTTAATTATTTTTACAGATATTTCTGCGAGACCGTTCGACCTTGACAAATGAGGACTAGACATAATGTGTTCAATATCCCAATCTTTCACAAAATTAAGGAATTCATGGGAATTGTACAGTGGACCCCCGTCACTCACCAACTGCACTGGAATTCCGTGACGGGCAAAAATAGACTTTAATTTTTTTATTAAAGTTTGACTTCGACTATCTGTATTTAACTCAGCTATTTCTATATAATTAGAGTAATAATCAACAACTAGTAAATATTTTTTGTTATTGTACTCAAATAAATCTGTTGCTACTTTTTGCCATGGCAAAATTGGCTGTTCATGAGTTAATAAAGATTCTTTAGTTTTATTTGCACTGTATGTCATACAAGTCTCACATTGTCTAATTTTTATTTCTATGTCATGATAAATGTTTGGCCAAAATACAATACCACGGGCTAAATTTTTAGTTTTTTCCATGCCCATGTGACCCTCATGCAACTGCTGGAGTATTTCTGATCGCAATGACTTTGGAATAATCACCGATTGATTTTTGAATACAATTTCATCAATAACATGAATTTCATCTCTAATATTCCAATATGGTAAGGTTAATGGATCACATTGCTGTTTATTATTGGGCCAACCCATTTTATGATACTCTATTAGTTTTTGTAAAATTTCATCTGACTTTGTATGAGATACAATTTGCTTCAATCTACACTCACTTATTGATAAATTTGAAGTCAATAATTTGACTTGACCAATAATATTGTTTTCAAATTCATCCAAATCCAATTTTTCTACCTCAGTATTTAAGACAGGTGCTCTAGACAAAGTATCTGAGATATACATTTCAGAACCTTTTGTGTATGACACACTTAAGTCGTATGATTGTAACGTGATCATCATTCTTTGAAGCCGTGCTGGAACATCAGATAATGGTTTTTTAAATAACGTGATAAGAGGCTGATGATCAGTTTCGACATGTGTTGTTTTGCCATAGATGTATTGATGAAACTTTTTACACCCGAAAACAATTGCATACAATTCTTTTTCAATCTGAGCATAATTTTCTTGAGTCTTTGTTAAAGATTTGGACGAGTAAGCTATGGGGTTTTTTCCGTGAAATATGACTGCCCCAACTGCTTTTTGACTCGCATCGACTGACATTCTAACTGGTTTATTTACATCATAATGTACTAAGACTGGTGACTGACAAATTAGTTCTTTTAAATTAATGAATTGCTTATCATGGTTGATTGTCCATTGCCAAATATTTTGTTTTTTAAGTAAATCTCGAAGTAGACTTGTTTCATGAGCTAGATTAGGAATATATGAACCCAGGTAGTTCACCATACCTAGAAATCGCTGGAGGTCTTTGACATTCTCCGGCTTTGGCATTTTCATTATAGCTTCTACTTTTGAACCATCTGCCGATATACCATTTTTGTTAAAGATATGACCTACATAAGCTATCTCAGTCTTATTAAATTGACATTTTGACTTATTGAATTTTAAATTGACTTCTCTAGCTTTCCTTAAAACATTTTCTAACCTTTTATTATGTTCCACTTCGTCTGAACCATATACTAATATATCATCGACAAATATCAAAACACCAGGCAATTCACCAAAAATATCCGTCATAACTCGATGAAAAATTTCACCACTTGAATTTATGCCATAAGGTAAACGAAGGAATTTATATCTACCAAATTGTGTATTGAATGTACAGAGGTCACTACTTTCTGCATCAAGTTTAATCATCCAATAGCCTGAATTTGCATCTAATTTTGAAAATATAGCAGCGCCAGCCATTTTTGAGCGTAAATCATCTAAAGTTGGATATGGAAAATGAGGTCTTTTAATAGCTTTATTGAGATTTCTTGGATCTAGACAAATTCGTAATGAACCATTGGGTTTTTCAACAGGGACTATCGCGTTAACCCAATTAGTTGGTTTAGTTACTTTTTGAATGACTTGCATTTTTACCATTCTGTCTAACTCTGACTTAAGTTTAGGGTGCAATGCATAAGGAATTCTACGAACCGGACAGACTTTAGGAGCAATAGTAGTATCTACGTCTAAATGAGCTTCAAATGGCAAACATCCTAACCCTTCGAATGTATCTTTGTAGTTTTCAAGAATAAATTGTACTGACCTTTGATTCTCACTAGTGATTGGACTATTTGTTAATTTAAACATTCTTTTGACAATGCCACATTCCTCACAAGTCTTCCAACCTAGTATTGTTGCACATTTACAATTTACTACAATGAAATCAATGTTCAACTTTTGACCGTTATCGAAAATACATGTCAATGTAACACTACCCACATTTTCTATAAGTTGACCTGAAAATGAGAATATTTTGTTATTTGTTCTTTTTATATGGATATTAATGCTACAAATATTTTCTAAATGGTACAGCGTATTCAAAGAAATTACATTGATGTCGGCTCCTGTGTCAATTTGACAGTTAACTATCTGTTCAAAAATTTTTACATTTATTTTCCAATTACTAGACGAATTACAATTATTATCATTTTGGCTATTATTTAATGAATTAATTACAAAATTATTAGAATAATTATTAGTCTCTTCCATGTCAGTTTCATTTACATTTAAATTACTGGAATTAATAGAACTTACATTTTTATTGTTTTTATTTCGGTCGCTGAAGTAACAATATGCTGCACAATGGTTTGGCTTCTTACAGTTGGAGCATATTTTCCCTTGGGCTGGACATCTTATTCTGTGCTGTTGACCACATCTTTTACAGATTGAGTTAATGCCTCTTGGATTACTTTTTGACCTGAAATTGCTAGAAAACAAATTATTAGTTCTTCTTTCTTGACTTTGACTATTATTTCTATTTTTTCGCTGGCTGTCGAACTTAGGTCTTGATTTCTGACTCGTCGGTGTTGAACTTCTGCTTAAATGACTTCTTTTTACAATGGCTTGTACTTGAAGATCGCTTTCTTTATTTCCCAACTTTTTTGATCTCTGGCCTGATAATTCTATTGTTTTTGCTGTTTCGACTGCTTCGTTGACATCTTTGAATTCATTTTGAAGAAGTTTTTCTTTTATTTGACTGTCCTTAATGCCAATTATGAACATATCTTTGACTAGAGATTCTTTTAGTGTCTCGAATTTGCAACTTGACGATAAATTATTTAAATAAGTCACATATTCATCTAGACTCTCATTTTGTTCTTGATAACGGGTAAAGAAATTATATCTTTCGACCGTTACATTTTTATGTTCGTTAAATTTTAAATCAAATTTTTGTAAAATGGACGTTAACGTTTCCGTTTTTGAATCGACATTGAAAGAATTATATATTTGCAGACCTTCATCGCCTATTGCATTTAGGAATATAGCGATTTGCTTTGGCTCTGGTACTTTTTCCAAATCATTGGCTTCGAAATAAATAAGGAATTTTTGTTTCCACAGCTTCCATTTTTCGGAAAAAGCATAGTCCTTAGTTAAGCATAGAGGTTTTAAATTATTAGCTAGTATGACATTATGTACCTTTTCTCCCATTTTACTGTTGGTTTCTTGACTTCTTCACTAAGTATTCCTGAGATTTCTTTGACTTCTTCAGATTTCTTTGACTTTTTCAGACTTGTCTTCCACACTCTGACACCATGTATTAGACGCGGGTTTGGGAGATTAAGATACTATTAATATTTGGATGGACACAATAAAACAACCTTTTGTCTTGCGGTAGTTAGCAATTCAATATGAATGCACCACGTTTATTTTCAAACAGTTATATTTATAGCGAACGCAGCCAACCACAGATAACACAACATTATCTATTATTTTTTATACTTTTCGTCGATTATCGACGATAAGCAAAGTGAAATCATATTGGTCTTTTTTTATTTCGAGACATTAAATTGAATTCAATCATGATTTGAATACCTGCCTTCCGATCCTAGATTATGATAAGTCTAGTCACAATAATTTGGAACCTGCAAGTTTATTGCGCCTGATCAACTTTTTAACCTTGATAATTTTGATGATGATAAGATAACATTAATTTAAATCCTCTGTCCACTATCGCGATGTCTTTTGCACGTTAATTGCGGCACCATCTTTTGTTTCTTTGACAATGGGTATCCGAAGAAACAGCTACTCAGTCAGACCAAAGACAAAAATAGACGGATGACAGAAAGTGAACAAGTTTTAAAAGCTGTCAATAAAATAAATCATCGATCTGGCTCATTCCTTTTATTCACCCTAAAACAGCCGCCATAAGGTGGATACTCGGTAAAGAGTGTCCATCTATCCACCCTGGGCCCAATTGCATAACAAATTACAACTAATATTACACAAGTTAGCTATGAAGTATCTTTTTTTGTACTTATTTTATCTTCAGTTAAAAAAAAAAATAAGTACAAAAAAAGATACTTCATAGCTAACTTGTTTAAAGTTGCACAGTAGCGCCATCTCTTGTCCAGGTGAGCGGTTAGTTCCGAAGGAGTGTTAAAATCTCTCGATGAGGGTGTAACATAGATGTGCGTTTGTCACTGCATAAGGTGATGATTTAGCAGATTGAAATGTATGATGTATAGGAAAGATTCGTGTCTAATCTCTAGACCAGTGGTGGTGTAGGGGTATGGCACGCGGCACGGAATGCTGAGGACCTGGGTTCGATTCCCAGCATTGGTCTTTTTTTCTGGGGTTTTTTCTGTGCATCTATATTTCAGTTTGTATTTAGTACAAAATGTATGATTTCACGGGATGACCGTAAAAGTAATAAAAAAAAAAAAAAAAAAATGAAGTTGAAAAAATAAGTACAAAAAAAGATACTTCATAGCTAACTTGTTTAAAGTTGCACAGTAGCGCCATCTCTTGTCCAGGTGAGCGGTTAGTTCCGAAGGAGTGTTAAAATCACTCGATGAGGGTGTAACATAGATGTGCGTTTGTCACTGCATAAGGTGATGATTTAGCAGATTGAAATGTATGATGTATAGGAAAGATTCGTGTCTAATCTCTAGACCAGTGGTGGTGTAGGGGTATGGCACGCGGCACGGAATGCTGAGGACCTGGGTTCGATTCCCAGCATTGGTCTTTTTTTCTGGGGTTTTTTCTGTGCATCTATATTTCAGTTTGTATTTAGTACAAAATGTACTAATATTACAAGCGGTACTCTCGCTTCAGTTATATTAACTAGAAAGGAAGTTCCGCTTATAATATAAGTTGTACTTTGTTATGCAATTGGGCCCTGAACGGGATGGAAAGGTAGGTAATCCAAATTCACTTCTGATTTTTTTTTTCTAATTTTTACCCCTAGTAAAACCTTTTTAAAGCCCGACCAGGAATATATGATCACACGCCACGTTGCAGAATTTAATTGGAACTAGTTTCTTACGCTGGTCATAATTTTAATTCGGATGCCACAATCGCACATGTGCGTTCAAATTACTGCCAAACTATGGCAGCGGCACTAGGCGAAAGCCACGAATGCGTTCCCGACAGTGAATGCGTTATCTCGTATAAAAGAGTAGAAATTAAATGAGAGCGTACTTTCTATGTAACTGGCTATTGTTGAATGTAAAAGTTCGAATATGGCAAGAATTTAGTTCCTCTTACATCCGTGTTCTACTACTTCTACTCTATTATATCCAGATTTAACCTTTTGAACGCCAGTGTTGGCTATAGACGACAATAAGGTAATACAAAAATTAACCTACCCGCATCCGAATAAAAATCAATTTAGTTCGTAACAAAAACGATGTGTGTTCAAAAGTTTGGTGTTAGCTTAACCTTATGTAGCGCAGTGGCTCAAATTAAAACAAAGTATTATGTATAGCTATTTTATTTCAAATTTTACATAAAAAATAATACTTTAAATAATTCAACACTTAGCAAAAGCATCAAACATGATGAGACGTTCACTTTTGTACTTATAAAAAATAAACTTAATCGGTATTAACAATATTTTACATACATACATTGGACATTACAAATCGCGTTCACTGTTTTCACATACTATATCTGTCACGAAGAAAGTGTTGACAGGAAAGACTCCTTACAAAATAGGTTATGTAAGATCTATTTTATCTCGACATGTTAGTGTTTTCAATATAAAATTTCAGTTTCTGCCACCATAATGATATTTATAGCTGAAATTGGTTTTTATAAAAAAAAATCTCTTTTTTGCTAATTTTATAGGCAACTACAAAGGTCCGCCAATAAATAATACGGCGGACATGTCATATTTTGTAATACCATGTCTAAAGCAGAATAAATAATTTTAATTTCAAAAGTTACACAAATATGTGTACACGACATTATTGACTTACATTAAGGTCGTGTTCGTGTATAGGGAACGTGCACATAGTCGGTGCTGCCATTAATTTGAATGTTTTACCCTGATAAATTTCTACTACTGTCCGCATAGTGTCTCTTCTGTCGCATTAGTGCTGCCGCCTATAGTTCCTGCACGTTCCCTATACACATTTTCGTAACTTAGCCGTTTCGATATATTTGTAGTCGAATATATATTATAAATCCGACCATCTGATTCAAGTGAATTAAATTCGACTTCCAGGATTTGATCCGCACCAACACGCAAGTTAAATAAAATATTGTAATTAATGAAATAATCCAAGGCAATGATTCAAATATCATGTCTGTTGATTTCAAACATATTTTTCAAATACATTCTGATTGTGCAAAAAAAGTGAAATTTTAGTAGTAAGATACACCCAAATTGCTACTTGCATTTAAATCAAATGAAATAGGTTAGGCCTCCAAAATATACTCGTAATTTGCTGCATTTTTGTTTTCAGGTGACGACATGGGCTTGTGGATCAATCTTTTAGAGTAGAGATCCCCAAACTTTTGTGTCTTGTAGACCCCTAACCATATTTTTAAATTTTAGGTTAACCCCCTGCACTTAATATTTATTTGTTGTATAGTAATCTACTTCAAATTAGACCCCTCGCAGGTCTTCGTCGTCCCCTGGAGGTCGGTATGGATCACTTTGGGTATCACTGCTTTAGAGTATTTCTTTGTTTTAACTCTTCACTCGGGTTTTTTAACAGATATGTTACAATCAAACGCAATATAGGGTAAATGGCCAATAACTGGCCACCCTTCAGTAACTGGCCCCCTCGTACTGAAAATGAACTCTGTTCCTCTATAAACATAATTCAATTTAGAATAACGTGGCCAATTATTGAAGGGTGGCCAGTAATTAACACCTTATACTAAAAATGAATTCTATTACGGGTGAATAGAGTTCATTTTTAGTATGAGATGGCTAGTTATTGGCGATTTACCAGAAATCCCTCTCTACTAAGAGCGCTATAGTACATTTAATTTTAAATTACTAACAAATTAAGAAATAACAGTGTTATTCTGATCAATCATCAAACGGAAGAACCGTTCAATTATTATATTTAAACACAACAGAGTATTCTAATAATGCATAATACAGTGTTTCGGGTAGTAACTAACTAGTCTATACAAAGGGTACTTCTCGTTTCTTACATGGAACTGGGACACAGACGACTATCATGGAACAAATCAGAAGTATCCGCTACAAGTAGACGATATAAATACAATAAAATTACATCACAGATACCATTTCTACAAATGCGTTCGTTCTCTCGATCAAATATCCATCTCGAGGCAGAGAAAAACTATTAGAAATATGTATCTTACATCGCAAGTTTGAGTATTTATTTGCCTGCAAATTAAAATAGAACTGGTTTTACGAATATTTACAGATAAGAAACATACGCTCGTAATTTTCTACTTAAGTTCAGGCGAATTCTTTTCTCGAACAAACGAAAAATTCCGAAAGCTATTTGCTTCTTGTATTTAATACAATATTGTAATGTTTGTCTTTGCCTCAAGACAATCATAAAGTTAAAACATATCTAAACATTTCATTGCAGATCAAAAAGAATTTGCTAGCGTGGTCAACCATCTTCTAGTTTTTTAAATATTTCTTTTACTTGGCCAAGATAAGATGAAAGATTTGGGCGATATAGTGTATTGTTACGTCTCTTTAAATTAAAGAGCCTCACCCAACTTTGCCAAATAAAAGATTAAACTGAAAGATGCATTACATTACATAAAATTGTTACAAATAATATTAATAACGTAACCACAACAATTTTGTTCTGATTTTAACAAATTCAATCAGATACATTGTTTAAGTATTTTATCATAATCATAAATTAATTATTATAAAAATCTGTGACATTCACATATTTAAAATTTTGAATTACTTAATTATATTTGCAAATAACAAATTGTATTGAAAAAATAAGCATACCTTTAATTTAATTTGTATAAAACAGTCCAAATAGACTATGTTATAAAAAGGAAATTATTTTGTCGCTTACGCTTAATTCTCTATACAAAGAAGAACTGTGTAAGCGACAGATATCCAAGTAGTCCTAATTAGAGAAAATGTCACACACAATATACAAGGCAGCAAAGAATATAACGGTTCTAACAAAAACTCAACATTACCCGAGTTACAGTCGAGTTCTCCAATATCTGTACAGCCAACCGTTCATAAATATCTGTACATAGACCTTATTACCGTAACATAAGGTTCATGTTTATATATTTATGAACAGTTGGCTGTACAGATATTGGAGAACTCGACTGTACCTCGATATTTTGAAGTATTTTGTCTAAGTGCTCTAAAATATCAAGCGAATCAACTGTCTTATCATCCCATACTCGGATATTTCTAGCACCTCCTTTTATCCGTAAAGCTTAATTTTGACGGTCCGAACATATCATGGGCGTTGAGTTACATTTCCATTGATAATCGACCCCTTCTAAACCCACAGTCGCGCGGCCCCGCAGTACAACCAAGCACATTTCTCACGCCGTCTAGATGAAACTTTACATTAGACGCTGCCTCATAAAATGTTGATTTTCAAGAAGTCGAATTTTAAATCTCAACCGACTTTTAACTTGAATTCGTAAAAAACCATCTAAAATCCGACAGTCGACGGAACTTTAAGATCTTACAATCCTCTACTGGCTGATGCTTTAAAATCAATACCGCTATGCAACACGCATCGCTTCATCTAGATCTGAAAGCTTGCTCGACTTAGCGTGAGCGGGATGGCACGATACGAAGTTCGAAAATCGGTCTTCGTAGTATACGGCCTGTCACAAAAAACTTCATTACATAATTTGTAGCCTCACTATACTTCGTTTTTTTTAGCATTAGTAAGAAGGTAAGCGATTTTGATGTCTTTTTATTGAAATAACTTTTGAAAAAAAAATAAGTCCCAGCTACTGTGTAACAATTTGAAAGGAAATATGGTCATTTACACTATTTTGGTTTCATAAGTCATCATCATCATCATTTCAGCCGTAGGACAGAAGGACAGGTTTCATATAAGTAATACTTACTATTCTTTTAAAAGCTTTTTTTTAAATAAAAAGGCTCGTCAAGATTGTTTACTGGTCTATTCACAAAAGTTGGCACGAATGGAATGAACGAAAGCAATGTCACTTTGACATTTTTGTAGGAAAATGACTGATGCATGACATTTTCATATTTGTGTGAAGTGTATTCAAATAGGTAACACATAGATACTTTCATTCACTCATTCGATCCATTCGTGCCAACTCTTGTGAATCGACCTGTACCTTATTTCTAATGCTAAAAAAAATGAGGAATAATATAGGTAGAAGCGGCATTAAGAAATGGGGTCGCATCGTGGTTTTGAGTTCAAGCTTCACGGCCATCCGTCCTATCAGGACTAAAAAATAAATTGATGAGGAACTATACAGCATACATACATATTGTCACTTACACCTTACACAATTGTCCTAAGCGCCACGTCTATTCGCCGGGGCCGATGAAAAGCGCACTCACTGCGAAGAAGAGGAACACTAGGCCACCGATTATCGTAACTGGAAAGAAAAATGAGTATGATGTAGTCAAGAACAATCAACAAAATCAGGCCAGATTCATCATCCCAGCCTATATACGAGGGGCGTTCAATATAAAGTGAGAATGAGATGCAAACTCTTTTAATATTACGAAATTAAATACTGGCCGGTAAAGCTAATCTATCTAGCTGATTGCTATGAAAAAAAAAACTAACTGTCTTTTGTTTAAAAAAATATACGGTAATTTCTTTGCAATGCTATTGAGTACATTAGCCAAAATGGAGAAAATTGAACTGCGCGCCGTTATCAAATACTTGTATTTGAAAAATTTTTCTACGGACCAAGTCAATTTGGATTTGCGGGACACTTTAGGGTCTAATGCTCCTCCGTATTCGACAGTCGCACGTTGTTGCGCCGAATTTAGACGTGGAAGAACATCGACAATGGACGACCCCCGCTCCGGACGCCCTACTACAGCAGTAACTGAAGAAATTGTAAAAAAAGTCGAAAACTCAGTTTTGGCGGATCGTCGTGTCACAGTTCGTTTTATTGCTGAAAATGTAAAGATTTCAACGGGGAGCGTGCATAATATTTTACATGAACGCTTGGGTATGAAAAAGGTATCTGCGCGTTGGGTACCAAGAATGCTTACTGACACGCAAAAACAAACTAGACTAGAGATTTGTCAACAAGCTTTGAACCTGATGCAGCAAGACCGGGAACTTTTTTTGGCGCGATTTATAACAATGGACGAAACATGGCTCCATCATTACGACCCTGAAACGAAACGGCAGTCTATGACATGAATGAACTCCGAAGAAATTCAAGGCGAGCCCATCTGCCGGTAAGGTCATGGGCTCTGTTTTATGGGATGGTAAAGGGGATTAATGATTGAGTATCTCGAGCATGGAGCCACTATTACGGGCACTTTATACGCCAAACAAATAGCAACATTGCGCAATGAGATCCGCGAAAAACGGCGAGGTAAACTCTCGAAAGTTGTGCTGTTCCACCAGGATAATGCCCCGGCACACAAGTCCGCCGTTGCAATGGCTGCAATTCGTGATGCTTGGGTTCGATATCCTTAAGCATCCTCCGTATTCACCAGATCTCGCTCCCAGTGATTTCTACCTATTTCCGAGATTGAAACAATACTTGAGAGGCCAGAAATTTGAAGACGACGACGCGGTAGTCGCTGCAGTACAAGATTTTTTAAGTACTCAGGATGAGACCTTTTTTAAAAATGGAATTTTAAGTTTAGAAAAATGATATACTAAGTGTATTATGCTAAAAGGTGACTATGTCGAAAAATAAAATGACATTTAGTAAAAGTTGTTTATAACATACTCATTCTCACTTTTTATTGAACGCCCCTAGTACGTCCCACTGCAGGGCACAGGCCTCCTCTCAGAATGAAAGGGCTTGGGCCGGTGTACTTCCGTTTGGCAAATTATTTTTCCCAAACTGATTCATTTGGCAAATGTTTAATTTCCCAAATGTTTATGCTTTCTGAAACTGTCAACTATTCAGGATATATTTCAGGACTATTCTGTTGGTTAGGTTAGGTTTGTTTTATAACAATCCTGAAAATTGTACAGTTTCAGAAAAAATAAACATTTGGGAAATGAAACATTTGCCAAATGAATCAGTGTGGGAATAATAATTTGCGAAACATTAGTAAACCCTTGGGCCGTGCCGTAGTTCCCACGCGGGGCCAGTGCGGATTGGGAACTTCACACACACCATTTAATTTCTTCTCAGGTGTGTGCAGGTTTTCCTTCACCGTAAAGCTCATGGTAGGTAAATTCCAAATATAATTTCGAAAAATTCGGAGGTGCGAGCCCGGATTCGAACCCATGACCTTCTACTTGAGAGGCAATAGGTTAAACCACCTTGGCTAACATCAACACAAGTCAGATTACTTACAGTTTTAAATGCTCTCTACACTAGGTGTGCAATAATGAGATTTGCTCTATTTACGAAAATGTCCATAACAAATAGTTAAAAAAAGACAATGAATCAAAATTGGTTTAGTTTCGCGTCTTTTTACAATGGAATTAGGTACAATACTGAGAATAACGAGGGAACTTCGAATTACTTCTTTTTTTTTAAGCTTTCTTATAGTTTAGTGGCCAGGCATAGCATAGCAAGCTAGAACAAATATTTCACTTCATTCATAGCTCACTCTCACACTTAAGCTCTTGCACTCTCAAGCAGAAAGTTGTGGGTACGAGACCGGGCTGAAATTGAGTGTGTGAAATTACGTCTGAAATTTATCATGTGCCTTACGGTGAAGGAAAACATCGCGAGGAAACCTGCACATACCTGCGAAGAAATTCAATGGTGTATGCAAAGTTCCCAATCTGCACTGAGCCCCCTTGGGAACTACGGCCCAAGCCCTCTCATTGAGAGGAGCCCTATGCCCTACAGTGGGATGTATACAGGTTGGATGATGTGATGTGACTTCACCCATAGACACATCCGACGATAGGATTTAATTGGTTAGGAATTTACGGTACCGGTTTAAAAAACGCTGATCTATACAACTTACCGGTCCTCACAGAGATCTTCTGCGCCACCATCCTCCCCCCTATCACAGCCAGGCCGGTGCAGAGCGCGTGCCCGAGCGACCCCCCCACCACGACTCCAACAGCGTTTTCCCTCGTCGCCAAAACAACAGTCGCCAGCTGCGACCGATCCCCCCACTCGGCCAGGAACGTCAATGATGCCGCTTGAAGTAGAACTTTTATTAGGGCATTGCGTTTTCTCCGCCTGTCCGCTTGACCTTGTTCCAGCATGTCTAAGGTCTCTTCTTTCTCCTCCTGAAATGGTATGTTTTTGTATTTTTTGCAATGGTAACACTTTTTTTATTAGAAACTTTTTTGGTTACGTTTTTTCGTAGAGAGGGTACGAAAATTACTTTTTGATAATTGTCGTAATCTACAGGTAATTTCACAATCAAATAATACATTATTCAATTCAGGTTTAGGTAGACTTGAAGCAGGCATTAGGTGGATAAGCCCGCGAAACGGTGCGTCTGCAGTGATCTTCTTCGCTACCAAAATCGACGAATATATTCATGGAACCA
The DNA here is from genome assembly GCA_947859365.1 of Archips crataeganus. Lineage (NCBI taxonomy): Eukaryota > Metazoa > Arthropoda > Insecta > Lepidoptera > Tortricidae > Archips > Archips crataeganus. Next base: position 8,128,138 of record OX402067.1, on the reverse strand, counting down.
ACGACCTCGCTGTGAAGACGGCTACATACTCCTGTAGCAAAATATCAAGGTAATTTACTTTTAGTTCATGGACATATTTTGGTAGCGCCGAGGATACGAGCCTTGTAGCGATATGATCAATAAATCAGAAGAATAGGTACAACTCTTGAAAACATGTGTTAGCTGCTTTCAACAGGTAATATAAATGATAAAATGAAATAGTGACTTCAAAGTTAAAAGTAAGCAAAGTAAATACAGAATGCATTTAAGCGCCGCCGGGCGCTACGTTGCGCGCATGGTTTTACCGGAGGCATTATTCTATTTTGGTAACAAATCTTTTTGTGTACACGACACGGACACGAACCGAGTATTACTTTATAATCATACCATTAAATGATAAATGACGTATTCATTTCAAAGCCTAAGACAACATTACAATGTGATTAAATGTGAGAAAATTGTGACTATGTGACTTTACAATACATGCCTTAGATACAATACAAGCGCGATTTAAAATATGACGAGCCATAGAAAAAAGTGCGCATTTGCGAATGGCACTTACATCCTATTAAGTTAGAGTACAGATAAATGACAAAAAGGCGTAAGTGCCAATTGCTTATAGACGCCTTTTTAAATCAATCTCAAATACGCTGCTAATTGACAGGCTTAATAAATGGGATTAAAATGAGTATAGGTACGTCTGATTAAGTACAATATCGCATACGAGGCATACAAAGCACGATTTTACCACAAATGCTGAATTCCTTTTGAAACGCTAAGCTTAAATGCTTTAGTGATTGTGCTAAACGTAAAAAAGCTAGGCTAAAAGAAAAAAAACTAATGTGTCATTCGTACTGCCAGGCATAATGACGTAAGTTCACCCTCAGCGTTTCGGGGGTGGTGGAGGGACCCGGGATGGGTTCCTCGGGGGCCCCAGGGCTTGGGGCCGACTCCGGGGTAGGGGCCCCAGAGCGGGCAGACGTTGGCGACGCCGTCTCAGGTGACCTCGATCGTTCTCTTGCAGACTCCTGCAGTTGCAAGTTGGTTTCCATTTTGGTTTGCTTTTATCCTTATTTCAAGCTCTAACCCTAATGACTCAAACAAAGGAATTCAACATTTGTCCAAAGTGAATAACCTAGGCAGAATTAAATGATTCGAGTTCAGAAAAACAAAACCCCTAAACAAAGTCAGTTCGTTACCAATGAAATTATACCTGAATAGTTACGTATTCAGATCGTAGCGATAAAAAATCTCGGATTATAACCAGATCAATATCATAAAATTATCTGTCTTAGTAACACGCCGAATCTAAAGTGCACAATTAGAATTAGATATGCTGGAAAAGTAGAAGTAAAAAAGATGTGAAAGTTTGTTTTTAACTGTATGTAACGAATAGATTTCGCTCTATTTCAGACTACATATTTTTAATGAACTTAGATTGATTTCCTTCAATCATCGAAACGAAACGTAAGTGCTGTTTTTGCCGTAGATAAAAGCACAATTCTTAATTTCCGTTGCAAATATTCACCGTTAACGATAAAAACGATCGTCACAAAACTAACCAAACCAAACCAAACTAACTAACCATAAGCTACTCTACCTATCGGTTTAAATGATGTAAGTACTAAAAATAAGTTTGTATAATTGTAGTTGTTCCAAACGATGCATAGATTAGCGTAGGAGGGAACGTAACCATTTAGTATGACAAATCCTACAAATAAACAGTGCACGAACTTGTAAACATCGATTATCATTATGACAAGTGCAAACGACAGGTCCGCTTTCAATCAGATAACTTGTAGGTTCATTTCACTATCATTTATTTATTCGTACCGCACACAGCTCATGTGTTCACGGCATCCTTATCATAGATTTAAACAAGAGATTAATAGAATAAAATCACGATTAGCTCCTTGTCATGTACCGCTGTTAAGAATCGCCTGCTAAGCAGATTACAAATTAATCATTTAATTTTCGTCGATAAAATATCACTCTTGAATTTTAATGGCACGAATTTGCTGTTGCCTCATTGGACAATACATCGATCGGTCTTCTGTTATCCATGCTATCAAAACGCCTAAAATTTAAACATTAATTTTAATGATGATCCTGTTCTCTTTCCGCGCATTTATGATGGATGTAGACTACTTAGTACACATTGCGATGCAATCATGAAAGTAACAAATTCTCGGACGGCTGGAACATGATCATGAATTTCATGTTACATTACACCAGTCTGTATGAACCTAAAGCCTTTCCAAATCCAAGCCAAAATAACAAAGCACAAATAAATCGTTCAACTAACCTGGTCCTCTCTTCGCTTTAACTCGCTCTGCACTTCTTCCAACTCTTCTTGCCCCTCATTGGGGTCCATCTTCCACCCGTCTCTTAGCATCTTAATACCGAATATCGCGAACAGCGCAGCACTTATATAATACGTATAAATTCTGGGGATATATGTTGCTATCCATCCGAATCCAGCGGAGAGTATTGTCATGAAAACTAAGGCTGATATGGCGCCTGCGAAAACTATGATTCTTGGGTGCTTCATCGCCATGATGGCTGCTATGAAGAAGGTTTTGTCTCCGAGTTCCGACACGATGACAACTGACAGAGATGCGAGGAAGCCCTGCCAGAAGCTGCCACCGGTCGCAGCACGCTGAAAAGAGGAGAATTAGGTTGGATAAGTAATAGTTGCATGTAATTTAGTCAAAAATATTTGCTCCAACTCCTTCGACAGAAATTTGGGGACCGCCATAAAACGTACGCGTAATAGAAAATTTGTATTCGCGAGCAGGTATTTACAACATATTATTCGTTCTATGACCATTTTGTTTGTGGTCGCACAAAATTCATACACAATACTCAATACTCGTATTTTTTAAGAACTCCAGCATCACGCCTATTTTTCAATTACACGTGACCACAGATACAGTATCAGGTGTAGTTACGTACATAATCCAGGCTTTACTTCCTCCGGTGGCCATGCAAAACCCTATACAATCACACGGTTATATAATTACTATTGTCACAAGAATTTTTTGGTGAACGTCTTATTTACGGCAGCAAATACATCTGTTTGCCGAAGGAATCCTTTTTAATAACGCTTTGTGATTAAAATGTCGCAACGATGAATAAATTACATTGCAATGCTTCTAGGATGCTAAAGTTTGATGTTAGTTTATTTGTTTCGAAATACGCAGTATTACCGAGCGTTAAATGTAAGATGGTGATGGTAACTGACTACAAAATGGATTTTTCTACCCCTGTAGTATAATCTTTCAATTATGTGGTCAAAAACTATGCAATTATAACTAACGTTATAAGTCTGTTCCAAGTTCTATGCTCTATGGTGCAAATTCAGTAACATAATAACCCATAGCAATTTCATTATGTTACGGGACAGAGTAATATAATAACATTCAAAAAAAGAATACTGAAATCAATTTTGATAATCGAGTTTCTTTAAATATGCGTGTGCCACGTGATTGGTTGCTTAAAAATGAGTAAGAACAGGTCAATCACAATCAAGGTTTATTTTTCAAGCGAAATTTCGTAATTGAGAACACGCTGATCAAGCTCTATGGTACGAGTACGGTCGCAAATAAAAAAAAAGCGGGAAATTAATATAAAGTCATTATACATTAATTAAAATATGCATAAAATATACATTAACAATTATTATTAATAATAATAATAATAATAACATCGCAGGGCGGCTTGTGGCGAGCTGTTGGTGCGTAGCGACACCACAAACCCGAGTCCTCCAGGGGTACACACATACACACATGCGCTTATACACACAGTTACACACCCACCCCGCCTCTAGTTTGCCTTTATTGGCCGCCTAGAGTGGAGCGCAAGAGCTAAATGCTCAAAGGATGGATGTGTTTGGCCGTAAGTGGCGAGTTGGCATTTTGAAGTTTAAAGTCCAGGAACACCTCTCCATCCTTAGCCGTTCACACCAATGTTGCCGCCTCGTTGCCCCGAGCGGGCAATAGTTTGAGGGGCCCATTTAGTGAATGGCGAGTCACCGCCTACCAAAAGTTCAGTTTATGAGATATTGAAATGGTAGGTGTCCGTTATCTCACTCCATAGCCCGGTAATCCTGTCCACAACATCCCAACCCTATAGCCAATTCCACGTCGCTTCCTACCTGGCAATAGATTGGCAACTGTGGATGACTGTCCGCTAGCACATCCTCATGGTGTATTAGGGGATAGACCTCCATAATTGCGCCCATGTCATTTATATTATATGGTACCTTTGATCAATTATAACTGTAGATCCACAGTCGCGCGCCCGCCCGAAAATGTCCGAGCCAAATGAGCGCCACTTTAATAAAAGTGGCCTTCTTTTTTCTCAGTACGATGCGTGAAATTGTCAAGTTTAGCTGTCAAGTGTCAACCGAAATTCGGCTGTAATAAAGTAAAGACTAGGTTCAAATTTCTGTGTAGGTGATGATTTTAATTGTTATGCAAACAAATAAAAAAGTTCGGACATTCTTTGAAGGGGATTTTGTTCGGCAATGTGTACAGCTCGCGCGATAAGAGTTTGGCTTTGACCGTTGTTGCGCATTGGGTAACAACGGGGGTGCGGGGTATGCGCAGTAATCCCCTCCACCCGAAGGTCAAAGCCAAACTCTTATCGCGCGAGCTGTATCTTCAGTTATAATTGATCAAAGGTATGACCTAAAGTTCCCGGGTCCATTCTAACGTTGCGAGTAGTGAAAAAAAAGTTTCAAAATAGCGGGAATTTGTTTTGCTTTGCACGGAGTTCTTTCAATTCAAGTTGAAAGAAATAAAAGAGTTAATCACTATTTAAATGACTTTATATCTGTAAGAATTTGTGACTTTGGTGAATTAAGTGATGCAGAAATGTTGACGCCGCTAGAAATAAAACAGGCGGCAATTGAAGTGAGCAATAATTTGCTACTTTTAAAATCGAAAAATTAATTTATTGTCCGCTATGTAAGTAATCATTATTTAATAATTGTTTATTTTGAACTCGTAGAAAAAGTAATGTATGCAACTATTCATAATCGGCCATTAAGACACTCATGCGTATCTATTATGACACGAGGCTTTTCGTGTCTTAATGGCCCTTATTATGATACAGTTGCATAAAATACTATTGTGCAAAGACACTGGATCGATCTATATATCTTTTTAATTTATTTTGATCTAGGGGCTAAAACCCATCAAGGGTAAGTGTTTCTCTTAGGAAATCTCCATACACCGAAAAAATGCCGGCAAGTACGGTAACAGTAGGTAGTTACAGACAATCGCGTGTGGTATGCATTGTCTCATATAATATACGGTAGATACCAGAGGCATGTAAAATTCAGCAGACTCCGCTCCTCACCTTGTGTGTACAGCAGAAGCGTCATAACTTACATTCTCAAATACAGTAAAAACACTATGTTTCGTTTTTATTTATTGTAAAGTCATGATGAGATTGATGAGCCTATTTAGAAAGATGTCATCGCTAAAGCTTAGTTTAGATTTGTAAGAAAGCTTATGTAAGTTGCATTGCATTGCGCGGCCGTAAAGCGAAAGAGAGAGAGAGAGAGAGAGAGAGAGAGAGAGAGAGAGAGAGAGAGAGAGATGTTTATTTACACATATTCGATACACAGGAAAAGAGAAGAAAGAGTTTGAAATGGTCAATCGAGCGCCGCAATGTAATACAACTTGCACGATTTTAATTATCAGGTTTGTACGATCGACGTCGTACAGATTATTGCTAGCTTTGCGACCTACTTTTGTCGCCTCAAAAACAATTAGTTTAGTTGACAAATAACACCGCTCGCGATCGGACACAGTCAAGCACTTTACTTTAACTTTACTTTAAATGTTTTTTCTTTCTTTCTTTCTTTCTTTCTAACTTACTACTTTTTACAATAAAACGGTGATTTTGTGTTCAACTCAATTTGCAACCACAAGCAACAACTTCCCTCAACCTTTTGACCATACAAGGTTGTTTGCATTTTGTGCTTGAGATCGCTGTATCGCTGAAGAATCGCGATCATATCAAAATTAAAATATTTCTCCAGCCTTCTACGGGTTACACGATTGAGTAATTCTTAATTAAATAATTATAACAAAGCCTTTTGTAAGTTTCCACAAAGATCTTCATGACTTTGGCATTTATTCAGTAAAGTATAACAATGTAAATAGTTCCGGAGACAACAATAAGATAATTTTATCTTATTCAGAAAGGCTGTAATAAAATCATTTACCAACTTTTTAAAGATAAAACGTATAAAGTGGATCCGAGTTATCTTGGAGATAGTGGAAGTGATACATGTCATTGGACTAAAGGATACATTTTTTGCATTGTTATTTTTTTGTTCTAAATGCATGTATGATACGAATGTTGTGTAAACGTTATCTTTTTGTTAAGTTTCTATCACCAACTACTTCAAAAGAAAATTGTAATTTTTCCGTTTGTTAAACGTTTATGCAATAGTTTTTGCGCAATAAATTACAAGTAAGGTTTAAGTGAAATGGTTATTTGTGATACGAGGTTGGTATGGTTTTACAAATGAGTTGACGAGTGATAAACCCGAGCCGTAAGGCCGGTTTTCATCGTCACGAGTTTGTAAAACCTTGTCAACCGTGTATCATACGACGTTTTTCAATACATTTGTGAGAAAATAGGCAAGTACTTAATAGCACAAAATTGAAAAATAAAAAAGACTATTTTGCGCGATTTGAGCCTAACTTAAAATATCGGGCGGAGTTAATTCCATGTTATTGTCGACTTCATCACTTGAAGAACTCATTTTGTTTGGTTTTTGTACATATACTATTAATCAACAACACAAAACAACGCAAAGCTTTACAAAATTGGCGCGTCCGTAATGCGCATCACATGCGTATGTTTTGTTTTTAATTAGGTTAGCTAAAATTATCAGGCAAAGGTTCGACGTGTTCAGCCACTGCGATTTTTTCGAATAAATAAAAGGTGGAAATCATTAAAATCTGAGGTAATTAAATTACAGTATATAATAATTACAATAAATTATTCAAATTCATTACTAAGTTTGGTATATTTATACATTTTTCGACGTATAAGTCCATATTTTTTTATTTTTGTCATTTAATTTGACTCTTTGCTTGTAAACTTTTAAAATGGAGAACTAAAACAAACTGTAAAAAAATCTCACTAGTGCGATAAAATTAACTTACGAGCCATGTATACATCCTTTGAAAGTGAATTTTTCGAGCAAATTTTTCGATAAAACATTTACGTCCCTTACACCTTCAGAGATACAAAGTGATACAGAAGATAGTCCTACCTAATCCTGTCTATCTTCTCGGCTAGGAGGACTATCTCTGATTTTTTTTCTCATTTGTTCGCACTGAAGACAAGTAGACGGCACTGACCACATTCCCAGTAGTTTGCACCGGCGACGATTAGTGCGGGTGCTGAGGAAAAATTCGCAGTAGTTCGCAGTACAAACAAAAGGGCGCGGACTACCTACCTAACCTCTGTATCTGTGTAGGTGGTATCATAAGTCTGCACTTATAGTTTCTGTTAACGTTTTAACTCTTTTACCTAGGAACTATAGAAAGAGACGTCAACCGTACCTAGAACAATCTTAGCAAATGTTTACAAACAAAAAAATAAGACATGGGCAATTCATAGTGAAAATAAACGGATCGCTCACGTCTTAAAACGAGTTTAACTCGACATGTTTCGGGCTAATCCGTAGCCCTTCCTCTCGGAGTCGCACGTCACGGCGGCTGCCAAACGTGCACCCGCCGTGACGTGCGACTCCGAGAGGAAGGGCTACGGATTAGCCCGAAACATGTCGAGTTAAACTCGTTTTAAGACGTTAGTGATCCGTTTATTTTCACTATGAGTGAGTCTCACGGTAGTTTCATGTTTAACATGGGCAATTAATTATCGTATAAGGAAGTATTTACATAACATGTTCCTAGATAATCAGCAATATAGTTTAGTGTCAATGACCTACAGTAACACGGTATTTCATATCACAGCATAACAATTTTAATGGCCTGTGATTGGGTAATGCATGTCGCAATCGGTAGCCGACCAATCACGGCGGGTGGCCCGAGAAAACTAAGTTTGTCAGCCTATCTACGACACACGACCTACACGGACACGATTCAGATCTACAAGATTATACAAGCGAAAGTAATTCAGTTTGTCTGTCAGTTACACCTTCACGCCTAAACAGCTGAACCGATTTAGATTAAATTTGGCATGGAGATAGTTTGAGACCCTGGGAAGGACATTGGATAGATTTTATAAATAATTGAGAAAACTGAGCTCGCGCGGGATGGCGCTAAACGGATTCTTGCAGACGGAGTCGCTGCAACAGCTAGTTACTAATAAATTATAAAAATATAGGGAAAGTTGACCGACGTGCCAGTCCCGCCGGTACCCCATTGATTTCTTGTAACCCCCCCCCCCTTCTATTTTTTTTTATTTTTTTATTTATTGTTATATATTTCGAAATTCACGTGCGAAATTACATCTGAAATTTACTATGAGCTCTACGGTGAAGGAAAACATCGTGTGCAGGTCCTCGCACGCATCTGCGAAGCAATTCAATGGTTTGTGTGAAGTTGGCAATTTTTTCACATTGGCACAAGCCCTCTCATTCTTAGATGAGGCCTGTGCCGTGCAGTGAAACGTTTGTAGACTGGGATGATGATGATCTATTAAAGTTCTTGAGATACAGCCCTGTGACGGACAGACGGACGCATGGACAGTGTAGCTAAATTAATAGGGTTCTGTTTGTCAGCTTCATGTTACGGAACCCTAAAAACAAGTCCATAAGAGGAAGTGTATCAAAATTAGATTGTTAACCGGAAAAACCAAACATTTAAAAAAGATAATTAAAGTAAAGAATCCCTCATTTAAATCTCATTGCGGATGCTTATAAAATTATAATAATTCAACAAATATTTGAAGTGATTTAAACAGATATATAATCGTAGTCTCATTAAGGTTGCGTTATCAAGGCTGAGACTTTATTATTTACTAGCTGGTGTCCGCGACTCCGTCTGCGAAGAATTCCTTGTTGCCATCCCGCCCGCGGAACCTAAGCAATTTTTTAAGAGGGCGCCGAGCTTTTGGCGCTACTCGATTTTAGGTATTATTGTGCACGGTGTCTCGCGGGAGTCGCGGACAGGAGGGAATCGTGGCGGCTCAGGTTAGGATGGGCGGAACGCGCGCGAATGTAGTTATTTCCTTCGTATTATTAAAACAATAGATATTTTGAAGATTGTAAGTCGTATACGTTACAGAAAATAAGTAGTTTTGTTATTATAAAAAAACTCATTACGTTCCGTTAAGTATTTACGTTGTACTAAGGGAATCCATTTTTTTTTAGAGTTAACTTTGGATTTAATTTCTTTCGAGCAAAGTATAAGTAATCGTGTTTCTAAGCGTACGACTTATAGAGTAAAGTAAATCCTTAAAATGTCTAACTTATGACCCACATAGACTAAGATTTAGAAATAACGATTTAGTACGGAATATAACAAACGCAATTATGTCGTTATTTCCTCGGTACAGCCTTAAGCAAATATACACTAGAGGCTCTGGTGAAGCAGAAAACCACAATATTAAAGTACAATAACTGCACGCGTACTACCCCAGGTTTTACAAATAAGATAAGTATTCTAGATCTAATGGTCAGGATACACGACGACACTAGACACTACACACTCAATGTGTCATCAAGACAAGACAGTGTCTTCGTGTCCCACGTCGGTGACACAGAGTTCGGTGTTTTGATACCAGAAACAACACTGATTTTTGTAGGTACTTGTATTAGTTTACGTACATAATAATATTATCTTTCGGCAAGCTACTAAGCATGCTGTTGACGAAAGTGTTACCATCCTGTGATATCTAGAAGGTTGTGGACTAAAAAGATAGTGTACAGTAATGAATAAAATATGCCATTTTGCTAAGTAAATCTGTAGGAATTTAGCTAGGTCCAATGATATATAAAATGTGACGAGTAAGTCAAGTATACATAATTAAATATAATTATTTACTCAGAACTTATACTTCTTTGAAAATATCGTAAAAAAAGATGGACATTAAAAACCGGCCAAGTGAGAGCAAACTCGTACACGAAAATTACGCTATACCGCATAAATGCCAACATGCAAAAATATAGCTTTTTGTATGGGGAACTCCCTTAATTTAAACATTATACAGGGTTATTTGTAGTTCATTGACATCCTCTTAACCCTGAATTCCTATCACTCAAACAAATGTTTTTGTTTTACGTCTTTTTAAAATGAAGCACTTTTTTCCCATACAAATACACTACACAGAGTATCGTACAAATAAGAGGTAATCTCAAATTTTCAAAACGTTATTACACCAAAAATATTACGTTATGACAAAAGCCGTAAAAGAAAAAAACATTTGTTTAAGTGGTACGAGTTTAGGGTTAAAAGGATGCTAGTGAATTTCAAATAACCCTGTATTTTGTAATAGCAGCTATGGTAATCCTATGTGCAGGTACATTTTTAAGCATCTCTTACGATTCTAAAGATACTAGGGGCGTTCAATAAAAAGTGAGAATGAGTATGTTATAAACAACTTTTACTAAATGTGATTTTATTTTTCGACATAGTCACCTTTTAGCATAATACACTTAGTATATCTTTTTTCTAAACTTATAATTCCATTTTTAAAAAAGGTCTCATCTTGAGTACTTCAAAAATCTTGTACTGCAGCGACTACCGCGTCGTCGTCTTCAAATTTCTGGCCTCTCAGGTATTGTTTGAATCTCGGAAATAGGTAGAAATCACTGGAAGCGAGTTCTGGTGAATACGGAGGATGCTTAAGGATATCGAACCCAGCATCACGAATTGCAGCCATTGCAACGGCGGACTTGTGTGCCGGGGCATTGTCCTGGTGGAACAGCACAACTTTCGAGAGTTTACCTCGCCGTTTTTCGCGGATCTCATTGCGCAATGTTGCTATTTGTTTGGCGTATAATGTGCCCGTAATAGTGGCTCCATGCTCGAGATACTCAATCATTAATACCCCTTTACCATCCCAAAAAACAGAGCCCATGACCTTACCGGCAGATGGGCTCACCTTGAATTTCTTCGGAGTTGGAGATGATGGCCTTTTCCATGTCATAGACTGCAGTTTCGTTTCTGGGTCGTAATGATGGAGCCATGTTTCGTCCATTGTTATAAATCGCGCCAAAAAAAGTTCCCGGTCTTGCTGCATCAGGTTCAAAGCTTCTTGACAAATCTCTAGTCTAGTTTGTTTTTGCGTGTCAGTAAGCATTCTTGGTACCCAACGCGCAGATACCTTTTTCATACCCAAGCGTTCATGTAAAATATTATGCACGCTCCCCGTTGAAATCTTTACATTTTCAGCAATAAAACGAACCGTGACACGACGATCCGCCAAAACTGAGTTTTCGACTTTTTTCACAATTTCTTCAGTTACTGCTGTAGTAGGGCGTCCGGAGCGGGGATCGTCCATTGTCGATGTTCTTCCACGTCTAAATTCGGCGCGCCAACGTGCGACTGTCGAATACGGAGGAGCATTAGACCCTAAAGTGTCCCGCAAATCCAAATTGACTTGGTCCGTAGAAAAACTTTTCAAACACAAGTATTTGATAACGGCGCGCAGTTCAATTTTCTCCATTTTCGCTAACGTACTCAATAGCATTGCAAAGAAATTACCGTATATTTTATTAAACAAAAGACAGTTAGTTTTTTTTTTCATAGCAATCAGCTAGATAGATTAGCTTTACCGGCCAGTATTTAATTTCGTAATATTAAAAGAGTTTGCATCTCATTCTCACTTTATATTGAACGCCCCTCGTATAATGCTGTGATTGGCGTACGGATAGACAGCGGTGGCTTAGTAATAGGTTCTGGTTGGCACCTTTAGGTAAGGAACCCTAAAAAGTAGAACTAAATCCAAACGCATGGTAGCTTTAAGGGCAAGTGCCCAGTGATTATATCATTTGTTCGTAGTGCGAACAAGTCGGAATAGCTCAGAGCAGCTAGTGCTAAAAAATTAACCTTATTGTTTGAGCGATACATTTATCCTGACAGAAAATGAGAGAAGAATGCTCCAGTTTCGTCATCAACAGGTTTCCGAGCTTAAGAAAATTTTAAATTTAGTTAACTGATTGAAAAACAAAACTACAGTACATGTGACGTGTAGTAGAAACGTATCCATATAAATTCTGTGCACTAGGTACTACATACCATACAACAGGTCTGTCATGTAAAAAATGTCTATACTGCTTGCATTTCAGGCTGATAATACAGACACTTAACCATGAGCCAAGTGATACGTTGACGAGATTATATTTGACGACTGATAACTTGCATATTAGATCGCATCTTGACCGTGTTTCAAGACAAAGTTGGAAAAACCCAGCAAAAACAAAACAAGTAATTGACACATACTGATAGACAAGGAAAACTAGACAATATCTAAAATAAGCTAGCTTAAATAGACGCCTTGATAGCTTCTTGTGTACAAAGTAAGATACAGTTCGGTTGGGAACACGTATGAGTAGCACCGACTTGTATATCATGATAGTTAGTTTGGATGCTAGATATATAAGAATAATTTTATAAATTTTGCATACCAAGAAAAATACAATAAAACTAACCTAAACTTAAAATAACCTTACATATTAAAAATAAAGAAAGAAAAGAAGAATTGTAGTGCGCAAAAGACACATAGGCAAAGGGCCACGGGAGCTATTCCGAAATTCGGAACTCTCATGTTTTCTCGCTCACTCGAGACTATGGGTTTTGAAGACTAAATTGAATTTTACTAAACTAATTTTTAAAAGGAGGCCGGCAACAACACCACCATGGCATGGGTTCAATAAGCAATTTCCGAAATATATGAAATGATAAGGCTAACCTTCATAAATGCTTATCGATAACTATAATTAAATGAATAAGCTTTTACATTTTCCTGTGGGCGTGTGGTATCAGAAGTTCGTGAGATAACCATAGATTTTGGAAAATTCTACTGTCATAGTTGTGCAATTTCCATAATCTCTAAATAAAATATCGATGGCAGATTATACTCTTTCTACAAAACCTGAGAATTAGTGCCAGAACTCTACTTTTTAAGATAATAATAACATCATTTAACGCATTGAGCTTATGGGTTTATTTAGGATTGTATTTATTTATACACGATTAACTAGTGGCTAATTAGTCTAATTAACAAAACTAATTGTAGTCAGGAAAGTACGTTAGGTACGTATTATATCAGATACGTTACTCTAAAAGCATGCACTTTCTGTGATTTTCTACTACCCGATTATTTTGAAGGATGTTTGATGAATTTTCGTATATGAGGTGTCATTCATTAGATTCATAATAATTAATCAGATTTATTTGTTTAATTAATTCTAAACTTTACGTTTTAGACTAATTTGACCGCGAATTTTAATGTATCCAGAGACAATCATTGATTCTCTTACAATATTACTACAGAGCGAGAGAACAACTTAATTTTACTTTATTGATCATGAACCTCCACATAGGAATGCCTAAATCAATGAAATATAAACCTTTTTCCCTAAAAAATGTGCAATTTTCTCTTCATATAGCGCCGTCATTAATAAAATGTAGGAGCCTTTAGATACCTAGTTGTGTGCGTACGACTGTACAGTCGGCATCATAAACTTTGGAGCTGTCTAGGTGCTTAAGCATTTCTGAACACGACCGTATTGTTAATCGCGTAAGTACGGTTCAGATATTTTGCATCTAAACAGTTCCGTCCGATGTTTTTGATAGCGACTGTACGATACGCACTGCCGCCGAATACTAATATCGGCGAAACCAGCACACAACCTTAAGCGATTTAATTGCATCCTTGCCTTGCCAGTTCACGCATGCTGGCAAACCGGTGCCGATTCAGTTTTAAACGACAACGAAAGCGAAAATTTCAAGTTTTTTCTTTCATTCCCAAAATAGCTAGACTAATACCGCCAACGGGCAGCTAAACTATCTAGCAAAAGATGTTTACTTTAATAAATAGTAGATTGTACATCAAGAGCATAAAACGAGCCATTTTACCCGAGACGTTCATATGGCCACCCGAACCGGTACGTCAGGGGAAAATGGGTTAAATGCTCGAGTTTTACACTCTGCTTTTCACTTCGATTACAAGGAAATTAAACAGCGACATTGGAAACAAACTGAACAAGCTCTTATATGTCATGCATTGCAATTTCTATAATAATATACTAAATCTGTCTAGTTTTATTAATTTCGTAATATAAAACACCAGTTATATAAAAAAAAAAACAAGAAACTTATATTTTATAACGAAGAATGCCCATAAAATGCCTGGAATGTACAGAGAAAACCATTACTCCAAAAAATATATTATACGTATAATTAAATAATATAAATATACCGATTAAATTGTAGTCTGGTAATGATTGGAATAATATGCACATTATTTAATATACTTTTACTGAACATTCGTCGTTCACACGAAATGTCGTGATAGTCGTATAGATAATGATCTATAGGTACTTCGTTTTTTTAGCATTAGAAATAAAAGCTATCTTGATGTGTCTTTTTATCGAAAAATACTTTTGAAAAATAAATCACAGCAAATACGTAACAATTTGACTTCGGTCCCCGGCATAACATCTTTCTGGAGAGAGATCTCTTTATTGTGGTCTACCTACTGTTCGGTAAGCCGTGGTGGCCTAGTGGTTTAACCTATGGCCTCTCAAGCAGAGGGTCGTGGATTCTAAGTATTTCGAAATTTATGTGCGAAATTACATGTGTAATTTACCATGAGCTTTACGGTGAAGGAAAAAATCGTGAGGAAACCTGCATAACATATATAGCCTGGGATGTTGATGATGACGTAACAATTAGCAAAAACTTATGGTCGTTTACATTATTTGGCTTTCATAAGTAGGTACTTAATATGGACATTCCCCTTTCTGCTATTTGTGGCTGTTTGCGCCTGATTGCCTTGGCCTTAGACGAAGATTTTACTTTATGCACTAGAGCATAAAATGCCATTTTATGCAGCATTCTCCCGACATAAAGAACAACTATACGAGCATGAGAAGTGAAAAGGATTTTTTTTTATTTGTTTGTACGTAAAGAGCAATTTAAATCTCTGGGACCAGTGCCCGTATTGTCTCCCGCAGGGGATCCCAACCTTTTCTTGGTCAGGGACCACTTTTATATTATTCTTGTTAGCAGGGACCACTATGTAGGTGTATACTTAATAAAATAATAAACTGTAATAATCAAACTGAAACTTTAATAAAAAAACTCAATGGGAAATTAAAATTTAATATCATTCGCGGACCTTATTTTGGCTTCTGCGGACCACTGGTGGTCCACGGACCACTGGTTGGGAACCACTGGTCTAACGCGCGGGCCCTAGCGTCGCGTTCGCCATCTCTTTCTCCACCCGATACCGTGTGGCAGAAAGAAATAGTGAAAACAATTTTGATTCCAAGTAGGTACGTTATACCAGGCCTGGGTACCCAAGGCCTATTGTATATCGAAACGTGGCATGGTGCTCAAAATTCTTCCACCAATGAAAAGCTACAAGCTTTTCCTGCTAAACTTAGATTTTTATCCCGAGAGAGTGCAGTTTTCTTACGGGACTAAGGGGTTCCTAGAAATCTGATATTTTGAAAACCAGCTCATTATTTCACAGTATAAAAGCAATGTCTCATCAATTTATCATGTGATATATTCCTTACATTATTATTTGTTGTGTGCGCTGTGTCGCCCTATTCATAACCGAGTAATTAATTATGCCTTAATTTTAGCAAAAGTATGGATATAAATAAAGTCTCGCTCGATGAAAATTTTACGATGTTTTTAAAACAATCAATGACCAAAACATTTCTATAAATATTGTTTTCATACGTGATGAAGGTAAGGTGGACTGGACTGGACTGACGTCAAAGATATGATTGCCAATTTTTTATTTTATTTTAACTAACGACGTCAAAGTGCGCCAAAATAAATACGGACGCGACAAAAACAAATCTCACTTTACGGTGTGGCATCGTCGTCGGTTTTTTGTGCGAAATTGTTCACAATAGATATATTCGACGCGGTTAACCAATGCGAAACATCAAAAGATGATTCATACATATGCAAGTAGGCTGGTACTTATCTACCTACTTGAAGAATTATTATTTTGGTAATTTGGATAGAGACCGAAAAGTAAAGTTAAGTGGGAGTTAACCATACAAAACGACTGACTGATAAAGTTTCGTTGTAATTCGAAAATTACCCATACCATAAAAATTTCAGGCTAATTTCAACCACCTGCGTTAATGTATCCAACTTTTTAAACCCCCCACATTTATTTCCAAGCTAAAACAAGAATTAAAGGTAGACCTTTAATTCTTGTTTGGAAGATAGATCTTGTGCAACAAGACAACACGATGGAAAAAGTACAACGAAACGACAAAATATTATAATTTTAAATACCTAATGAGCTTATATCATGTTTAACGTGACCATTTTTTTCTCACTTTAAAACGGGACAACGACTTTTTAAGAAGATTTTGGGCAAAATAAACTTTTGTTTTACAATAACAAACGGCTTACCACCCAAATGTTGTATTTAATTTTTTTTCCGATGCGCAATTATACTTTAGTACTGGGTGACAAGTGTGACAACTTCCAAAATGTGTACAACTCTTGGCAAGATTTTTGAAATATTACTTATCTTTAACAATTACTATTATAACATAGTTCAAACTAACGTAGACATCTACATAATTGAGTTTTCTTTTCTGCCCGCATGATACCTGTTCGACTACCGCTTACGTGTTTATATTCTAAATATTAATAAAACGGGACATTTTCGCGTCCCCAACTAATTTTTCGGGACACCGGGACAGAGTAGCTGAGAGCGGGACAGTCCCCAGATACGTGGATGTACCATTTGCGAAAGATAATTGGCAGGAACAGAGTAAAATGAGCAGGTTTTAGGATAAGCCCATGTCCAGCAGCTGACATAAGCAACAACAAACCTAAGTAAATTTTACGAATCCTCTCACACTATTTGTTAATTTAACACAAATTTATAGCTACACCATATACCGTTACAGCCTAATTGATTTTGCCTAAGACTATAATTTTTTTATCGTCTTACTTTCGGCTATAAATAATTTTATAAACACTCGTAAACATACTAATTCCCTGATATGAAAATTGAAACTCATGTTCAGACATTTCAAGAACTTGTAGCGAAGCAGGCACTTAGTTCTTTTACGAGGCTTGTTTTATTCTCGTAAAGATAACAAGTAACTTAATTCTGAAAACACGGTGATCTCATTTAAATGAGACATTATTTATTAAATGATTCAGATTACTTCCATTCATTTGTGCGAAAATAAAGTTGCAGCTTAATTTACATGCGTATTTTTTTTTGTTTTACAGTGGATCATTAGGGCCGACGCTCACTGACGGCATGGCACGGCATGGCACGGCATGGCACGGCAGGTTACATACGAATTTTACCGCAGCATCCCTCGGCACGTCGCGGCATCGTGGTATCGAAATAAAGTAACATGAGTTCTAAACTCATTGAAATAAGATTCAAAATAGCTTGATAGTAATAAAATCCTTTGCCATGCCATGCCGTGCCATGCCGTCAGTGAGCTCCGGCCATTATTAACTTTACTTTTAAGATCGTTTTCGTGACAGTAAAAAGCAGAGACAAAATAAATCTTTACAGCATTAATTACTCACTCAGAATCGTCGTAATTATGCATCAAAAAAAATTTTCGGATACATTATCATTTATCTCATACGACTATAAGTGCAGCTAGGTAGTACCCATCAGCACTCGTGCCTAAAATACCACGTTTCCAAAATACTTACCACATTTTCCAAAACACAACATTACTTATTTATTACATTCCCATTATAACAAATGTCCAAAATAAGACATTCCACCAAAAACATCACTTCCTTGAGTAATATTTGATTTTGTAATGTGGTGCAACGGAATCTGGTAAGCTAGAAATGTGGTAATTATGTAATGTAGTATTTTGAAAAATGTGGTATTTTGGGAACTTGGTATTTTAGGCACGAGCGCTCATCTTCAGCATCTCGCAAACAATATTACAGCTAAGGAGGTGTCAGGATATAATGTTACTAGTAAGTTTTATTAGAATATGTACGTAAAGTTATATGTCAAGTTCTTTAATTTGTTATTAATGAATTAATCCCTACTTATCGCATTGTGGATAGTTGATTTAAAACTTCTAGAAGTTAACTTAAGAAGCTATTATTAAAATTAAATAACTCAAGAAAGTATGATAAAATGTTTAGGTACTATTCGGATGCCGCCTCCGCCTAGTCTAAAAGCATGATTAAAGTAAACTACACTGACGAGTTACAAAAATGACGATATATAACTACAAAACCCGCTGTGATAGCTTCTTCGAGTAAAATGACAAGACAAAGATTAATTGAGAGTAAAACTCTTTACTAAACTCATTTTACTCAAAGAAGCTATCACAGCGGGTTTTGTAGTTATCGTCATTTTTGTAACCGACCCTTTATTTTTGCTCGTCAGTGTATAATAAGAACAAAGTTCCAATATTTTTATACAATAATAACATTCTTCGATGTTAGTCCGAAGGTAATATAAGACGTACGATTCATTAAAAAACAATAAAATAAAAAAGGCAAAAAATAAATAGCGCTTTGTTTACGTTTGATTCCTAAATAGATTCCAACTAGATTTATCGCCCCTGTGGATTTATTCGGCTATGTCCGGAGTTTCGGCCGCTTGCCCGAACATTATTTTATATAATTATATGGAATTTTGGCTAGTCTTATATTTAGTAATATCGACGTCTTTATGAAACGCACGCAGAAATTTGTTTAATCAACTGTTTTATATCATGAGTAAAAAGTCCTAACTTTTTAAAATGTTCAGGTTTATTTCAGGAATTATGTACCAAATTTCAAAATGGCAACCCTACTCCCGAAAATATACTTGAAAATTTGATACCGAATTGTTCTCCTATCTGAATCCAAATGATACATCATAACTCACGACCAGTAGCCAAAAATTAATAAGTACAGGCACTAAAAATATAAATATTTTGTGAATAAAAATTCTTCCTTTTATTAAAACACACCTGCAAAAAGACATTAGTCAACCAGGTACTTAAATCCGGCGCCTCTGTAGAAGGCACCATGGTAGTAGTATCTGGTCCCATGGTGGTACTCAACCAATCGGTTGTGGTATAATTCATTTTTTATAACACTGGCCACTTCACTTTTTAATCAAAAAAACCGCCACTCGATTCGCGAGAGAACAAAACACTGCCGATTAACAAATGAAACTCCACCGAACTGATAACTTTATCGTTCCGTAAGATCAGATAATATGTAATTTTAGGATAGCGTTTTGTACACGACGCGTCGGCAGCGCGCTGGCGCTAGCACTGACACTAAACATATAGTTTTGTAGGAAAACTTGAGGAAATATTTAACTCTGTAGGTACAGGTGGAAAGGATTTGTGTGAATGATAAGATACATTCTTGCACACAAATGCATACGTTCGTGATGCAGGCGTTGCTGCTTTGAAGAAGAGTTAGTACAGTCGTGACGTCGCTTAGGTAAAAGCACGTGCTCATTGCACATAATATTACACTCGACTAAAAACTGAATCACCGAATAGAACAATTAAATGAGTACGAAACATTTTTCTATAGAATATAATTAAAGTACTTAACTTTCAAGAACGGAGGAGTTTTTTATTTAAGTTTGTGTAACAACCTCTTGGGATAAGAAGAATAAAGGTGACAAAACACTTTATAGAGCATAATTTTTTTCTTACTATTTTAGAAGAAATAATAGAAGGAAGGAGAGGAAGAGGAAGACCGAAAATTAAATTATTTCGACCTACTTAGAGATACCGAGAGGAAAGGGAAGTGGCAATTACTTCGCCGTCAAGGGCGCAAATGTTGATGATGGTGACCACCATTGCTTCCCAGTTCAATTTCACCCTTTAGTTTACCACCACTCACTGCTTTCTCTCTTAGTTCTCGGGTAAGGAACGCATGCGCTTTCATTAGAGGAGTGGACTCGTGCAAAATCAACCAATCATATTGGCCCATTGCAAATGAGGCAAGATGTGGATAACTATACTAATGCTGGTTCCCAGGATCTATGTCCTGTGCCTGGGCTGGGCGCCGCTGACACTGTATAAGTACTGTATTTCAAACAAATCATCGCCGGCCTATATGAGTCAATCATCTTTTCCTTGACCTTGCAAGTTTTTTTTATATATTCAATCGAACCCATGACCCTCTGCTCGAGAGACCATAAGTCAAACCACTAAGCTACAAAGGCTTCAAAATCTTGAAAAAATATCAGCGCCGTGGAACAAAACGGGTATGCCACTGGGTGCCACAAATTATCAATTAAACTGTACAGTATGACATAATGCGGCGCAAGCCGAGTGAAAACACCGCAGTTTACCTAATTAATATTTACGCACAGTAACATTACGGTGACCAAGTGTTTATAAACACGTCCTTGCTGCCTAGCGCAGTTCCTTCGTCCTAACACCGCTAATCAATACATGATTCATAGCTTTGTCTAGTAATTATAAATACGAAAAATTACAACGCATTTTTTTAGGTAAAGCGAGACTCGGACATCCTATTATGCTACTGATATTATAAATGCGAAACTTCGTCGTGGGTGTGTGTTTGTTACTCTATCGCGCTGAAATGTCCAGCAGATATTTGCTTGACCATAACTAGCAGCTAGCTTATATGTATAACTAGCTGTTGCCTGCCACTCCGTCTGCGAAGAACTCCTTTATCGCTTTTAGAATAACAAAAAAAATGTCTTTTGTAGGGTCTCAAACTATCTCCATACCCATCTAAATCAGTTCAGCGGTTTCAGTAGGTACGAAGAGGTAACCAGACAGCCACAGACAGAGTTAGTTCGCATTTACTATTTTACTAGCTATTGCTTGTGCCTACATTACATATACGAAGAATTCGTGTATCACTATCCCGCGGGAACTATGCAATTTTCGGAGAATAAAACTATCTATAGCGGGATGATTTGGACGCGTACGTAAAGGACTGGTCTGACATTGCGCCGGACCAGGAGTTGTGGAGGTCAAGATAACAGGCTGATAAAAAAATAAAAACTATCCTATGTCCGGTCTCAAACTAAATCCAAACCGAGTTTCCTCTAAATTGGTTCAGCGGTTTAAGCGTGAAGAGGTAACAGTCATACAGAGTTACTTTCGCAATTATAATATTAGTAAGAATTATTTAAATTATTTTAATTTGGGTCGTTTTCAAAAAAAATGTACTTAAAAAATTGGCGTAATGAAAGCAAAATTACGCTCGCCTCCTTTGTGTAACGAAAGTTAGTCATACAAATTATATGAGTGACTTTCGTTACAAAAAGGAATCAATTAAGTTTTGTTTTATTTAATTCCCTTAACTGTATAATATTATTTTTAAAACATCTCATTTACTGATTGAGTTAAATACTGGTGTATAGAGGTAAACAACCTGTTTGTGATCTTGGCCGAGAATCGCAACCTTGCTTTCTTGGACAGTAAGCAAGCTGCGTGGTATTCCTTATTGTTCTGTTCTGTTTATATGTAGATTACTGTGTTAGAAGAGGAAAACCAGTGCTAGCACTATGCTCTAACAGTATGCCTCACTCAAGATAGCATATGTTTTCTCTTTCTACTACCATCGTATACCGATTAAGGTCGATTCATAAATACATACAGACACCGAGTTTGCCAGATACGTGCCATATCAGCATATTATTTTGTCTGCCACGGCACGTGTCTGCTGCGCTCGGTGTTATGTATACAACGTTTTTTTAGCATTAGAAATAAGGTAAACAATCTTGACGAGTCTTTTTATTGAAAAACACTTTTTAAAAAATAGGAACTATTACTTATGAAACCAAAAGGGTGTAAATGACCATATTTCCTTTCAAATTGTTTCATGTTAGCTGTGACTTATTTTTCAAAAGTGTTTTTCAATAAAAAGACACGTCAAGATCACTTACTTTCTTTCTAATGCTAAAAAAACGAAGTGTAGATAGGAATTAATCTTTAGTACTTTTTACTTTTTTGGGATCTTTTACCTTATGTATGACTTTTCAATACATAAGTTAGTAATGAAAAACTATAAAATTATATTCAGATTATTTTTTATTTCTTAAAATCAAATATTTGTCACGTTTATATTGCGAACATTTATCGTATTGAGTTACCATACTCACAGTAAACAACACCGATTGAGTAAGAAAGTTAAGATCCCTGTCAGTATCCGCGGATGTTTTTTTTTCTGACAGACTGTTGCTGTTTGCCTCTGATGGCTTTTACAGCTTTACTCAGCAAGGGGAAAATTTATCTTAGCGTGCCAAAGGGTGCTCCTATAATATTGAGCCGACCTCGGACTTTGGACGCTAAATAGAGTTTAAGTTAGGCAATCGGATTTTTTATGCAACATCGTTTCGGAAAGGCTACGTTAGTCCCGAATAAGAAAAAACGACAAGAAACTCAGTCGGGTTGAGGTCTGATTGGAGAGAATCTACTCGGTACGTGCCGGTATCGGTTAAAATAGTGGGGTCGCCCACGTGTGGTGTACTGTGGGGGACGGCGTCGTCGCCTCCTCCGGAAGGGGCGGTGCTATGAGTAGAGAAAGCTAGTGTTACCCTGTGTTGTTATTGGGCATCTACTTTGATTAATTACAGTAATATCGTCATCGGGGTATCCGCGGATCTTGAGACCATATATGCGTTAGGTATTAGGATTTGTTTTTAACGATTCGGCGCGTCACTAATATTGATTGACATAATAAGTGGTGAATATTAAACAAACGCCTCTCAAGTTTGACGATAAAATGGTTAAGGTGACGAGACTGCATGATTGTATTGATAGCGTTTGACGAGATTATAGAAATTGCATGTCGTTACAAGTGCCGCAGAGCTACTCAATTGCTCCCTAACATATTTCTCTAAACAAGTTAGCTATGAAGTATCTTTTTTTTGTACTTATTTTTTTCAACTTCATTTTTTTTATTACTTTTACGGTCATCCCGTAATCCGTGTCTAATCTCTAGACCAGTGGTGGTGTAGGGGTATGGCACGCGGCACGGAATGCTGAGGACCTGGGTTCGATTCCCAGCATTGGTCTTTTTTCTGGGGTTTTTTCTGTGCATCTATATTTCAGTTTGTATTTAGTACGAAATATATTTCTCTACATATGACTTTTCTTCCTTCCTAGCCATTATTCCTAACGAGCGGACTGCAAGTTTTTCTTCAATAAATAATGACCTTTCAATAGCGAAGATTATTTCGATAACAAGGTCGATGAACGATAAGTCGATTACGTCATTCGGTTTGTCTGTTACGAATATCGCGACAAATAACTTCCGCAATTAATTGAGGACTATTTGTTTCTCTAATTAGGTAAGTGCCGAGCTGGAATTTATCGTAGTTTTAGCGAATAAAAGCAACGATCACGACTGTGACCGTGCGATCGTCCAACAATGAGGCTTCTGGTGTAGATATTTTTTCGTACTATCCATAACAATATATATAAGAGTTGAGATCATATTTTTTCAAATAAAAAATGCAAACCAAGTAGAGCTTTAATTAAAAAAATACTTATTGTTTTCTTAATAAAAGAAGCAGAAACTCCAATGGATCATTCCACACATTACTTATGTAATGTCTATAAGGGTGAGGCCACACGAGCGTAATTTTGTGAGTCGTGAGCGGCAGAATTTCGGTTCGCGCCATACAATTTGCGGGCCATCACGTGACACTCACATGACACAATGTATGGCGCAACCGAAATTCTGCCGCTCATCACAACTCACAAAATTACGCTCGTGTGGCCTCACCCTAATACCTACACTAGTTAAGTATGAAGTATCTTTTTCTATTTATTTTTTTATTTTCTTCAACTTCATTTTTTTATTACTTTTACGGTCATCCCGTGAAACCATATATTTCAAACTAAATACAAACTGAAATATAGATGCACAGAAAAAACCCCAGAAAAAAGACCAATGCTGGGAATCGAACCCAGGTCCTCAGCGTTCCGTGCTGCGTGCTTACCCCTACACCATCACTGGTCTAGAAGTTAGCGACGAATCTTTCCCATACATCGTACACTTCAGTCTGTTATAATCACATTAGGCAGTGATAAAGCGCATCTATGTTAATGCCCTCTACCGAGAGACTTCAACACTCCTTCGGAGCTACCCGCTCACCTGGACCAAGAGATGGCGCTACTAGGCCAACTTTTACAAGTTAAGTATGAAGTATCTTTTTCTATTTATTTTTTTATTTTCTTCAACTTCATTTTTTTTTATTACTTTTACGGTCATCCCGTGAAACCATATATTTCAAACTAAATACAAACTGAAATATAGATGCACAGAAAAAAAAAAAAACCCCCAGAAAAAAGACCAATGCTGGGAATCGAACCCAGGTCCTCAGCGTTCCGTGCTGCGTGCTTACCCCTACACCATCACTGGTCTAGAAGTTAGCGACGAATCTTTCCCATACATCGTACACTTCAGTCTGTTATAATCACATTAGGCAGTGATAAAGCGCATCTATGTTAATGCCCTCTACCTACCCTACCTACACTAGGTTGACACCATAAATCAACGCAATCAGCTATGCTATCAAAACAATATTCTCAAATAATTTGAAAGACACTTGCTACTCATGACATCACTTCTATGCTTCTTCTATGCCAACTCAATCGAGTAACTAATTATTTCTTTCAAAGGAGCTAAAATTATAATTTTTCAGTTAAATAAAAATTAATATGGTTTTCAGGGATAAAATAAAATATATAAAATATGTTCTAGAGTCGCGTCTTGGAATTATTTATTGTCTTACTAGTTGATGCCCGCGGCTTCGCCCCCACTGAAGTGTTATCCCGTGAGAATGAGATATTTTCCCGTGGTAAAAAGTAGCCTATGTCACTTCAGCCCTTTAACTATGTCCATACAAAAAATCACTGCAATCCGTCGCTCAGTTTCGACAGGCCTCCTGCATGCCATGTACTTACGCGCGATATTTACCTACCGCGGGGACGATCTGCTGCGATCGAAATTTCAGTAGGTTGTCACAAGCGCGCGCCGACGCACGTTCATTCGTGTTCCACGGAAAAAATATGCCGCCTGGACTTTTATAAGTGAATGGTGAAACAGGGGGCAAATTTTAATATGACTATGCGAAAATGAATAGCTAATATAACAATTTGGGAGTTCGTATCGTGCTGTCCCTCTTACTCTTCTATAAAAAGCTATAAGCGTGAGCGGGATGGCACGATGCGAAGTTCGAAAATTGACCTTCGTATCTAGTATAACGCTAGGGTACTGTGAGCATGACAATGTGTGTTCTGCGCATTACAATAAAATATCCTTTTTGTTAAGATTCCAGAGCTAAAATGGCAAAAACGGAACCCTTTTAATTTCGCCATGACCGTTTGTCCCTTTGTCCGTTCGTGGCTTAGCTTAGGGAATATTAGTGCTAGAAAGTTTGCATGGATATAATATATAGCAATTATCCCGACAAAATGGTAAAACAACATGTAGAAAAAAATGTTTATTTAAACTGCCAGCCCTTGTCACTGTCGGCACGCACACATTCTTAAGGAGACGGAGTAGTATAATCTGTGGCTATAATCGCGGTAAGTACCAAGATTTTGTACGGGATGCAGTATCTGTTACGAAGTAACTATTAAGTAATCTGTGGTTTCGACGTGTAAGAAGGACAAACAAACACACTTTCACATTATGGTGTCACATCTCTGTTCTGCCTTATTTTTTCGTTCTCTGATGTTAAGAGTTAACTTAAACTTGTTTAAAACAATTAATAATGAAAAAAAATTAGTAAGTACATATATTCAGATTAGGATACTTTCTAGCGGCTTCCCCAGTATCATTTGATTCTACCACGAGAGAGCCATAAATGACCTTCTCGTGTTCACAGAATATTACCATTAGAAAAAAACATCTCAAGTCAATCTATTTGAACTGCTAGTTAGGAATCATGATAATCAACTGGCGTACTTTTTTACGACTCGTCAAAACGCAATCCCCATAGCTATTGTACGGCAATGGTGATGTCGTCACTTTATTGGCCAACTCAATTGACTAACCATTTATTTGTTTCAAAGCCATTAAAAATCTAATTTACAGTAAATTAAAAATTAATCTCGTTTCCAGGGCAAATATGGGTAACTTATGTTATGACATTAATGAAAAGGGTCTAAAATCCAGTGGCGAAGGGTGCTAACAACTCGATTCCCAGCGGGTTGCCTAAAATTTTGAAGTAACCAAACGCTTCTCTTAGTAACCGATTGTTTGTATAGAGACTTACTCTTCCATAATAAACTTTTAAGTATTTTTCAAAATGGTGCAGTAACAAAACGCATCAAAATATCCACAAGACCAATCAGTCATTCATAAATTCAGTATTCCGGCAGGAATTGTACACTCACACATGTAAATATTCATTCATAAAACCATAGATTCACTACAAGCGTCTACCGTAAGAATAGGCATGGAATAGGCTGAAGATAACCCGGTCTCTATCGGCTTATCACATTTAAAAAAAGACTTTCAACGTTGTGCATAAGGCTTAATTTCACTTTGACAGAAGCTTTTTTTTAAATGAATTTATCCCACTTGGAATAGCCGACGGAATTGACATTCATGCAGCCATTCGTAGACTTATTTAAAATTACTGGAGCGAAATTTAATTTTAAAATATCGAGTTTTAGTGTAAAACAGAAAGTACGATATTTTATCTATTTTTATAATAAGATTTATAAACAGACAAAATTAAACCGCCACGGGCTGTGCTCAGCGCGCTGCACAACACCAAATCGTATACGCTGTGCCGCGCTGCCGGAATGTGTTACTGTATGTACGATTCCGAGCCATAGAACGTGCAGGACGTGATCCGCTAGCGCGGTCGATTTGTTTGTGGTGTGGTATTTATTGAAATGACAACATTAGGTAATGTCATGTCAATAGCTCAGTGTTTTGTAGTTTGTTTATTTATATTATAATCAAATTATGTGAAATAATTTTAATAAAAACACAATATTAGATCAGTGTTGATACGCAATATCGGTGAAATTTAATCGTACATATTATCGTCTGTCAGGTTGTAAATCTGATTATAATTCAGTGTCTAATTCATGTATAAGTAACATATTGTTTTGATACTGATATCAGTGAAAGGATAAATATGCTGCAGTCTTATGGACCGAATTACTGCGCGTAAGTACTAGTTTTCAAGAATATAACCTAGTATAACTACTAAGAAATGGGGTATGATTTTTGTTTGCTTTTTTCGTCCGGCTTTACCTGGAAAAAAATTCACGCCTCGCCACTGCTAAAATCAATAAGATGATGTAAGCTGTGTACAACTTTGTCATTCTGCTTAATTGATTGGTTTTTGCGTGGATTAATATGTATTTAAGTATGTATCTGTCTATATAAGTATGTTTATACGTTGTCTAGCACCCATAACACAAGCTTTGCTTAGCTTACTTTGGGGCTAGGTCAATTGGTGTGAATTGTCCCGTGATATTTATTTATTTATTTTTATTTTTATTTATTTACTAAATCATAGGTGTGTGCTGTGTGCATGCAATTAGAAACGGGCAGCCTTGAAATATGTTTGCTATGATAACATTTATTGTCTCTACAATAATAAGTCTACTAAAATTATTGCATTGCGTAAGTTCAAAAGTTATTTATTCAGTATACATCAGTATTAAACAGGCTATAATGAGACTATATAGATCAATTTACCAATATTATTTTCCCCAATATTTTTATTCCCATTCGCTTTTTTCCCCAAATGCTTTTTTTCCCCACTATGATTTTTTACTGAAGCTTATTTTCACAATCGCGTTTTTTTCCAATTTTAATGCTTACAGAAACATAAGTAGGTTTAAGTTATGTTAAGTTTGCAGTGGCCCGCAGGGCTAAAATCACACGTTTTCCGTGTCGATTCAAATTGGGAAAAAACGCGATTGTGAAAATAAGCTTCAGTAAAAAATCATAGTGGGAAAAAAAGCATTTGGGGAAAAATGCGAATGGGAATACAAATATAGGTTGTCTGGAAGAGATCGCTTTTGAGCGATAAGACCGCCTAAAGTCTGTTTGAATTTTTATTGTTATTCATTTTTTTCTGTATTGTTTTGGTGAACAATATAGAATATTTGTATTGTATTGTATTGGGGAAAAATAATATTGGTACATTGATCTGTACTGTACAGTCTAGGTTCTATAATGACTCCTATAAAATTTTAAGTCATTATGTATCATTAGCCATAATCAACGTTAATCATACAGTGATTTATTTCTGAAACAATTTATTTTTCGGAATTGTTATAAAACAAACCTAACCTAACCTACTGCATTCTATAAGATGGCATTTAAAAAAGTCCTGAAAAAAATACCGTTTCAGAAATAAATCACTGTATGGCTAACGTTGATTAGGGTATGTATTACAATACCGAAGTACGAAAGACCGAATGTATTAAAACATCGAATGGATCAAAAGACCGACACGATTTTTTTCTGAAACCGTAAACATTTCAGAATTTATTAAAACGGCATCATACAGAACCCATTAGGTTAGGTTAGGTTTGTTTTATAACAATCTTAAAAAGTTAACGGTTTCAGAAAAAAATCGTGTCGGTCTTTTGACCCATTCGATGTTTTAATACATTCGGTCTTTCGTACTTCGGTATTGTAATACATACCCCGTTGATTATGACTAATGATACATTATGACTTAAAATTTTATGGGAGAAAAGGGGCACCGATACAGTCTACTCTACAATGATACACATTATTAAAATTAAAGACAAGTTAGGCTATGTCTATGCCTGGCACACCTAGTATTTTAGCAAACAGGGTATAAGGGTTTCCATAATACACGGATTATGTAGACAGTGGAGAACTAATGGGGGTTACCTCGTTCACCACATGTTATGTTAGTCGAATTCATTCCAACCCCCGCATTATATCAGCCACGCCACACTTCGTCATTCATGACGCAAGCCATTGACAGCGCTCGCTACCTCTCCCCCCGCAAATATCGGCGGGCTGCGTTTAGAACAAAATTTTCCCTACACTATCATCGCTGCCTACTCTGTGCCAGTTTCGAACCAGCCGGTGTAAGTAACCAGGCCTTATACACACTACAAAATTCGATTTTCGAATTTTGTATCGTGTCGTTCCATCCACACTAATGGCATTAAACAGAAGACTGAAAGGGACGGCACAATACGAACTTCGAGTTTCGTAGTAGCCCCCCAGTGACGGAGCGGCCATTTGGAGTAGGTACTTCCGAAACGATTAATCCGCAATAACATTTAATGCAATTATACGCGTAACCAGTTAAAAGCAATAAACAGGTTGTTTTCTCCCTTGTAGATATTTTAATTTTTTCTACACAATAGACTACAATCTGTAAAACAATGTCAGTATTTAATAACTAATGGCATAGTAATGACCGTCCAGCCAGTTCAGGGTCGATATGGCACGTAAAGAATTCTTTGCGGCAAGAATAGGAAAATACATAAACCAAACTCACTACAGTGTCCGTAGGTAGCATTTCAAGTGTCAAATTAACGATGACTTGGTCTAAGACATTATTAACGAACTCAGAATCACAATCTTTTTCACCACTTCTTTCTGTGATACGGTAGGTATAGGATGAGGTTAGAAAGAGATGGTGAATGAAAGCAATAGCGACCGCCCGCGGGTTAGACAATACGGCCTCTAGTCTGTCGCTTCCATCTTCTTAAGCAAACTTGATTTGAAATAAAGATTTGTCATCTGCTGACTCCTAATCTGTCAAGGGGTCCAATCTACCTACAGTGTGTCTCTTCTGTTTGGCTTGCGCCTTAAGCGTTTTCTTTCTCTATTCTCATCATATCACTCGCTCGTCGCGACGCCGGTCGCACGTATTAGTTAGTGGCCAGGCCGTTAGGGTTGGCATCTCAAACAAATAGATCACGACCGTATTCAATATAGTTTATTCCTAGGGTATTGTCTAACGAGGTGACGCTCGCAATCGGATTCGACATCTCTTTCTACGCTTATCCAATACCGTGTGATAGAAAGAAATGGTAAAACAATCGTGATTCCTAATGCGTTAGACAAGAAGGCCTCAGGTTTTATATTGCGCGGCGTAAGTTTGGTTAGACATTGCATTTAATTTAACAATAGGTTTCACTGCTATATTGTCTGTGTTCCCACAGTCAACCACGTCTCATTATGCTTTTTTCGCAACGCTTAAAATTGTCGCGAGCATTAGGACAGCGATTTGTGAATGACATCAAATCACAGTTTCAAAGGTTGTGAAATGGTTCAGTTATTTGGCTAAAGTTTTTATTTCGTTCAATGAGTGTATTGTCACAGAAAGAGGTGTTCGGGCATTTTCAATTTGAAATGTACCTGCTCCTTTTTTTCAGAATTTGGCAGTTGTGGGGTTTTCTTACCTACTCAAAATCAAGAGCGCTATTGACTTTAATGGTTAAAAAAATGGTCCAAATAATTTCATACATTTTTTTGTGTCAGTTACGCACCACAGAGATTCGCTATGTTACATACATTAAACGAAGGGTCTGTAGGTCTGCATAGCCCAGTAGGTACGTACAGTAAAGTAAGTAATAAATGCATCCAAAAGTAACAAATATAAGACAAACCTGTTTAGTGTATAATCTGTGCGATATGTCGCATCTACGTCAATCTTAGCGAAAATTTCAATCTGCGCAATTCACGATGGTGATTGCTCCCATCTCCCAAATTATATTGACGTAATATGGCTTCTACACATTGCCATAAAGGCCATGATGAGCGTCAGACCGCGCCCTTGACCGAGCCTATTTGTCAGCCATGCAAACAAAATTAAGGGACGTGGAAAGCTACGAAAGCATCTCTAAATATAGAAGACGCTAGGCTAGTCTTACAAGAATAAAACGCCTGCCACAAAGTCTAAATAATAAATTTTCAATTGCTACCACGTTAGTACTATTACTACTACTTATTTAGTTAGTACTATTACTATTACTACTATTTTTTTTTTTTATTAGATCCCTTAAAGGGATAAGTTCGCCTTTGTACATGCATTTCAACGGTTGTCAATAATGTATTTCTTTTTTTCCTTATTTTTGTACAATAAAGAGTTTACATACATACATACATACTATTATTATTACTATTATTACTACTATTATTACTATTACTATACTATTACTACTATATACTACTATTACTACTATTACTTATTCTATTCTGTGTTGTGTTGCTACGTCACAACGGGGCATCGATCTTATACAATTACCAGCTGTTGTCTGCGACTTCATCTGAAATGAATCCTCTTATTTCTATCTTGCGGGGACTATACAATAATCGGGGACAAAATTTACCCTATGTCCGTCCTTCCCACTTTCTCAAACTCCTAACCAAATTTTTATCTAAGCGTGAAGAGGTAACAGACATACATACAGGCCGGCGGATACTTTCGTATTTATGATATTAGTATGGATTTTAAGAAATGTTGCAATTAAATAAATATTCAAAACTAAATAGTGAAAGTCCGCCGTTCCGACAGAGGTCGCTTTAGTTAAGTTCGAGCATGGATGGAACTTCAATAACAGTTAACACCAATCATGAAAACGATCAGACAAACTATTATTGCCGGAATAAGTAATATAGAATCTAACAAAACTGATTTAACACATTTACAGCCGGGAACCCATGCGTTTTCTTGACTTTCTTTCACACAGTGCCGTTGTCATAATTTGAGAGCCATTTGACCGCACATGTGCGTTTACAGCACCTGAAGAGTTCTCACACAGCTGGCATCAAATTCATTCAAGGATGAGCTGCAATGATCAAGTAGAAGCCACAGCGGGCGGATCATATCTGAATAATTAGCGTACTAAAACGACTTTTCACGGTCATAATATAGTTTTACAAAGCTCCACTGATAGCTTCATTGATTAAATTGGACTAACAACTCTCATAGACAACTAAATAATTTTTATAACGTATTGTCTCCACAAAAGCATTACCCATTTCGCGGGGAATAACATGAAACATAAACAAAGAACAAACGGAATTACGTCATTTTTATGCATTATTATGATTGTACGCGCTACCGCAATACCTCTTCTTGATTGTGTCGGGAATCACCATACGTGTTTAGGTATAGGCGTTTCGTATGTCATCAGTTATTTTAGACCAAGTTACCCAAAGTGGTTTACATCAACCCCTAGGGGTCGACGAAGATATGCGAGAGGTCTACATACGCGAAAAAAGAAACATTTTAAGTCAATTACTTGAAAAATATGGCTAGGGGTCTACAAGACATAAAAGATTTATATTTTAAACCATAGGTTTTCAATGTCGGCAATAACGTTCGTTTGTGGGCGTTGAAGGATTGAAGCTCAGAGGATATTAGAAGGCGTTGCTTAGTAAGTAAAAGTGAGGTAGTTTTATAAAAAACCGGCCAAGTGCGAGTCGGACTCGCGCACGAAGGGTTCCGTACCATTATCTATAATTATGCCCTAGAATCCTATAAACTTACATTACATAGGAATGAATTATATAACAATCCGCTTTCAAAAGAAATAGCGGTCAAGGAAGCAATTTGCATATGCTACAAGTATTAATGAAACAGTCTTTGGCCTTATACTTAATATCTTCATTAAAATTCATTAAAAGAAGCTAAAACATTTTATGACTGCTAGTAATTTATCTGAATTATTGAAACGTCTTTCGTAACACTTCAGTTATTTATTTTAACGCCATCTATGTACGTTATCATGAATCAACTGCTATTAAGGCGAGCTAAGCAGTGTGCGCGCATAATTATCTTGATAATTTTCACGCAAATTTAATGGAGAATAATAAGTTTATTAGTTTTTTTACTACTGTAAATAATCGTGCAACTACTGTGATGCCAGTGTGTCCGCTTACTTCTGTGTTAAACAAAACTTTACAGATGACTTTAACTCTGTATTTTTTTAAAAAGCTTTACCAAATTAATAGCGGGTAGCATTAGAGCGAGAAAACAATAGTAAAATCTCAAAATTAGCATTAAATTGTTATGTTTCTTTGTATGTAAAAAGCTATGCGTCGACTTGAGAACCTCCTTCGTTTTTTAGTCGGTTGAAAATAAATAGTCATTGTATTTACTGCTTGTACGGACACTTGCAGAAAAAAAACGCAATGTTCCTTATCAATGCAACAATAAAATGCTTTATTATGGCTTTGGAGAGCAATTTCCATGTAATCTTTTGAGTGTGAATTCACATAAAGTTGGTCTAGCTAGATTAGTACATAATCATAAAACAGTTGAAGTGCTGTGATAAATGAATTTCATGCTAATTGCTCATAGCTAAGTAGATATACCACAGTTAAAGTATGTATGTTTAGTATTATAATGGTCAGAGTGAGATTTTAACCAAATGTATTTAATTATATTTAATTACTAGCTGTTGCCCACAACTCCGTCTACGAAGAATAGGGGTATAAAAAATAGCCTACAACCTATTCTCAGATCTACCAAATATGCAGAAAAAATTTGACAAAAACCGGTCCAGCCGTTTCAGAGGAGTTTGATAACAAACACCGTGAAATGAGATTTTTATATTTTAGATGGTACCCTACACTGCATGTGGTCAGACATGCTCTAGGCCAGTTTTGTATTTAGATATTATAAACAGCCAACAAGTTCTTATGCTGCCGCAAATACTACTTTAATAAAATGTCTACCAGCTCTCATAATATCACACCAGTGATGCAACAAAGTATTACAAATTATAGTTAATATGATTGTAACATTAAAGAAGCTAGTTTCAGTTGCTTTTGATTGTGATTGCTTGTTTATTCAGCTACATTATATATAACATGCCTCAACTGATAGACATGGAATTTGTTAAATAAATAGTTTCAGGAATTCAATATTTAATGTTCATCTTAACTATATCCTTAAAATGCAATATACATATGAATAAAGGAGTGCATATGAGACAAGCACGGACCAAAGTGAGATATGTAAGGTAAAGTACATCAAGCACCCCAGCAGTGGCAAAGAGTACTAACAACCCGATTCCCCCCCCCCCCCTCGGTTGACTAAACTTTTGGAGTTAATAAACGCTTCTCTGCCATTACTGTACTTTCAAGAAGAGAATAAAATAATGGGGTTTTTAGGTTTTTTTGCTCCGGCTTTACTTGCAAAAATTATCACGCCCCGTCACTGCATCCCAGTTGTCATATAAGATTGTCTAGTGTTTTTTGTGATCTAAATCAGCTATAGTAACATAAGACCATACAAGCTAGTTTAAATAAAACTGATTCAAACATATTATAAGGCATGAACATGAAGTACCTTTGAGTGTAATGTTGTAGGTAACTTGTGTCACTGTCATTTCTTAATAGTATGCTACAGTGACATTGGAATCACATTAACCTTAAGTTAACGCCAGATCCACGCCAGATTGAATGCTATCTTTTTGTATTTTTATTCTAATCTGTAATATTGGTAATATTTCAGAAAAATGAGACTCAAATGCAGTTTTTTTTTTTTACTTCCGGCATACAAGAGATTTTCCTAACTTTGAAAAATTATAACAATTGTAAAATGCTCAAAGCAATTTGTAGTGTTGTATTCCCAACCCTACAAACAAATTGGATCGCTTTGACAGTTCCTTTAATAAATTTCTAACTTTAGGGTAGTTTCCGCCACACCTGTCACAGATTGTTAAAAAATTGAGGTAGGTATTATTTTTAACTGGTTTATCAGAGGCTTAAGAGGCTGAATAGGCTTGATTCCATGGCCAAGAATCTAGTTAAAGTAATTAAAAAAACATTTTTTCACTTCCCTTTCGTCATCTAGCGTTGTGTAACTCTTGCTTTTTAAATGAGGATAAGGGAGGACCTCATTTTGCCTCGTGAGGTACTCGCGAGGTACCCCTCATTTGAGGTGAGGTGTAAAACGATTCAAAACGATCGCAATGAAAAGCGCTTAGCGTAGCGAGGCGCGCGCATCGTTGCCACACGACGTGAGGCTTACATCCCTACCCGTTTTACCTCACGAGGTGCCCTTCATTTGAGGTGAGGTGTAAAGAATTTAAAATGATTGCATGAAAAGCGCGTAGCGTAGCGAACGAACGAATAAACAAACACCATTTTTTATTTATAAAATTTTGTCAAATAACGGTTTATTAAATGTTGACTAGGGAATTTTCAGCCTTTTCGTAAAAATATTACTTATTTTCCATAAAAAAAATTGTGTCAATTTTGTGACGAGCCATAATAAACTGTATGAAAAAAACGGCACAAAAGTAACAAAAAATTTGAGACATTCCTTTTTATCATCAAAATCAGTAGCACTCTTAATTCTGAGTAAGAAAACCCCAAAATTTCCTCATTTAGTAACAATTAATGTTCGATCGATTCATTCCATCGAACTCGTTAATCCGTTTCGACTCCCTCGCTCGTGAGTCAGTGAGTAAATAGTAAGTTATCTGTGCTCGCGCCTCGTAATAGAAAATGAGGAGCTAAATGAGGTGGTTCAAAGTTGCAATTCGAGTACTCCCTCATTTTGTCGCGATGAGGAACTCAAACGAGGTACCTCACGAGTGAGGGACTCATCACTATCATCATCCCATCCATCAAGATGGCTTGAAATTTAAAATGAATGTAATCTGAGGAAATCTCATTGTGCTCTTTGTTAAAAGGGCATAAAAAGCCGTGTTTCAATTCACCAAATGGTGATTTACAATAAAATGTATTGATTTCGGAAAAAACGGTGAGTTTTTACCATTACTTGTTTTTTTTCAACCTTTTGGTATTTCGATTTTTATTTGAAATTTAACTTGTGGCTTTCTTGTTCTAGCCGCGAGGCGTTTTTTTTTTATTTATATATAATACATAATTATTTGTATTCCTTCTTTGGGAATGACTATCGACTGTTACGCCTCGCATTTCGGCATGCTGCAACCAATGTAAAGGCACGCGGTGCCGGCCGCCATGTGGATCCCGCCATACATTTCGTTTGTGTTTTTAGCTATTTTTCGTCCATAAACGGTCAGTGAAAAACTTTATTTTACCGCAAGATGCACCAACGTCAAATAATTTTGGGACTTTAGTTTTTTAATATGGAAGTGTAAATTCAACACGCCCTTCTGGCATATTGGTTCAATTCTTTTTTTTGAAAATAGAAGGCGAATGTTGACGCCGAATTATTACATTTGTAGTTAAATTGTAAGAGTAAAATTTGTACAACTAGCTCATAGTTATTAGATAAGTTATTTTTGGCATAAGAGTCCGATAACCAAGCTTACGACGCAATCAGACGAAACTGGGAACCTCTATCAGGTGAGACTTAGTTTTTATTGCCACGTCTGAGTCCCCGGCCTGGATTAAAAAAGTCCAAATTTTGATCTATTGTCTGAGTTTTGGCTGTTTTGTTTTCTTCAAAAATAGCCTGGCGTCCGAAATTTTATTTGTGATTACTAATTTAACTTACCAATTTATTTGTGTACATTCACACCACAACCATAACAAATAAAAAATATTACAAATTCAATTTTTCATCAACATTAGAAGACAGATTAAAGAAGACAAAGACAAACCTCCAAAGTTGTTGGTGAAGAAGTGATTGGTGCCAGGTTCTCGCTGGCCAGTGACAGCGCCCATGATGCCGCAAACACTGCCACTGCTAACACGGAAGTCCGTTTCCGCACCATATTGCACTCTGGCAACCAAAATATTACTTTTAACTTAGTAAAGTTCAGTACAGTAGCACTGTACTGTGTTAATAGATATGACCAGTTAAGGTCTTGTGAATACTACTTATACTTACTGTGTTTGCGTACTTCGGAACTATGTTATGAACAATAAAGTGAAACAATATGCAATCAATTAGAAAAATAATTAACAGCCAGAGCTTGTTACTTTGTTTGATAAAATATGACATATATATGGGTCAGTTATGGATGTAATGTGACGTATTTTCGTATACTCATAAAAATGGTACCAAGGTAGTTTGAAGGACTTTGGTAGCAGAACATGAATTCAATGATAAATTGATGCATGGAAAATAGATTCCTGAAAAAGATTCCTTTCAGTTATTTTCATGTATATTTACACTATAGTACAACAGACAAATATTGCACGGTTTACAAGGCGTAATGGTTTTATCCATCCATACCTCACCTTGACTATAAGGCTTAGCGAATGAGAAGATTACGACACCGTAATCCGACAGCCTCTAATGACTAAAGATGTATACAAAGAAGAATTCTTAATATACTTTGATATTGAAATACGAAAGAAAGTCACAATATAAGGCAAATTACATTGAAACGTCACCGGTACCAAGTGAATGTAACGCACGAGCAATAACTTACATTATACGTAGCTTCTAAGCTACCGTTCTCTAGTTTGATCAATAATACTATGATTCGATAATGCTTACACTATCTTCACATAACGTGACTACAAAAAATTAAATATTTATTGGATAAATCACGCTAAAACACACATTTTCAGACACATCACAAACGTAAAATTGACAGATGGATCCGATTGGCGATTTTTGTTGATGTTGGCATATCTGATTAAAGACAAGGTCTCACAGTAGTAATCAATCAATGTCTGATTTCATTTAATTACCTTGTAGATAAATAAACCGTTTAGTTTTTGGTGATCTATTGCTAAAATATTCATACTTTGCAAAAGCATATACCTAGAGTAGAGAGCCTCCTCCCATAATTTCCAAATAATAGCAAATTAAAAATGCCCAACTCCGAGTATCCGAACGCTTCGACGTTTCGTCATTGCACCACGCGCGCAGCGCAAGAAGGAAGACACTGTAGCACGCTGTAGTAAAATAAAAAAAAACAATGTGAATTGATTGAATGAAGCAGAGAACTAAACGTTCACAACTGACAACCAAGAGGGTAAACGACATTTTATAACCCTAAAATAAACCAAAATGCCTCTCGATTACCGTCGATTTAACGGTCCAGAAGACAGTATATCATACAAACGTTTCACAAAAGACTATCTGAAGACTTACGACGAACTTTACAAGGGGTTAATCAATGAAAGCGGCTTACGACAAGATGCGCGGACGTTGGATGAAGCCCGAAGCATGTGTATGTTTTGTATGTGTTTTTGTTATCAATGAATGAATATTGAATGTAATAGTCACTGATTAACTCTGGCTTTCCTTTTCAGTTGCAAGAACAGATATGGTATCGCAAGCTAAAGGATCAGCTTACATAGAATTGAAGAAAACTAAAGTTGTATGTTCAGTTTTTGATCCCAGAGAAATACCTCACCAGAATGAATTCAGGTTGGTTCATTGAAATTTTTGCCCCTTATAAAATGAAAAATAACTACTAGGTAATATTACTAACATGATAATCTAAATATTTTAACAGCCAACTTGGGCAGTTGTATTGTGAAGTGAAGTATGCACCATTTTCCTGCCCCCGGCAGCGTCGGCCTCACGCGCCTGATCAGGAAGAGAGAGCTTTGTCTGTGGCCTTGAGACAAGCCCTAGAGCCTGCAGTCTGCAGACACCTGTTTCCCAATTACCAGGTATCTTTTAAATAGTGTTGTACTCTCCGCTGTGACAAATTTATGTCACAATAAGTTGACAGTTACTTTTCTGGCTACTCTCAAACAAGCCAAGCTTTTGATCAGCACAGTCAGTTCCATCTTTGCCTACCCAACCTCTCTATACTATCTCTATACAAGCAACATGGCTCTTGGTAATGTGCAATTGAATGCTGAACTAAACTACAGTTAGATGGCATTAAATGACACTTTCACAACTGTCTTTTAGTTAAAGCCAAGTCGTCATGTTTAGTTATACCCATGTCAAATTTTCACTACCAGAATGCATGTCATAAATTTAGCACTGGACCTCGCAAGGTTATGATGGCAGAATGATAATTCTGTTTGTTTTTGGTTCTAGGTTGACATTTTTATCTACATCCTAGAACATGATGGAGCATGTCTTGCGGCTGCCGTAAATGCAGCAGGCCTGGCGCTAGCAGATGCTGCAGTCCCCATGTACGATCTCATCACAGCCTGCTCCCTCGCAGTTATAGGAGATAAAATATTCGTAGACCCAACAGAAGCAGAAGAGCACTTAGCCGTCATGAGTCCACAGTCAAATATTAATCATGGTATTGTTACGATGTCAACACTATCACAACTAAAGCAGATATCGGACTTCACGCAAACAGGCTCAATGGATGTTGAATGCATTACCAAGGCAATGGAAATTCTTCAGAAAGAATGTGAACAAATTGTTCCCAATATTCAAAAAGTTCTTGTTGCAAATATTGTAAAAAGCTACAAGCAACGGAAGGTGTTGGAAGAAGAGGCTAAGGAACGGGAAGTGGCTTTGAATGAAAAGATGAATGAGTGGAAATTGTTATTAAATGCTGGATGAAGTTTAAGTTTTGTTTTATTTACATAAAGATATTCACAATGTCCTTAGTACAAACCTTTATTTCATAACATTGTAAACGCTGCTCTTAGTATTAGATACAACCAAATCTATAAAAAAAAGTTAAGATGCTTCATATTTTGATCTTTCACTTTCACAATAATAAATGACTACATTTTTTTAACACATTGGCTGCCATTTGCATCAGTGGTGGGATCACAATCTTCCCTGTGTGGCCAGGCAGCCAATGTGTTAACTGAAATGGTAATTAACACATTCACT
This sequence comes from Archips crataeganus, assembly GCA_947859365.1. Lineage (NCBI taxonomy): Eukaryota > Metazoa > Arthropoda > Insecta > Lepidoptera > Tortricidae > Archips > Archips crataeganus. Next base: position 8,088,322 of record OX402067.1, on the reverse strand, counting down.
ACCGGTTGGTTGTTAGATTCGAGATTTCTACAGGTGCCACAAACACATGTGGATTCAAAGAACTGCCAAATTATGACAGAATCACAAGGCGAAAGCTCCCGGCAATTAATGTGTAAAGTTCGAAAACGGCAAAGTAATAATACAGTAGCATGAAAAATTTAAGAGTGAGCAGTTAACATATATTTACTGAGCAACCTTAATTTACAAAATTTGTACATGTAATAATTAATCTTCGGGCTTTTCTGGCGGCGGACCGCACGGCTGCAGCATTTTCTCCATCAGATTGAACTTCACGCGAGCTTTGGACTCATTTTCTACGATAGCAAAGTAGCTTAGCAGATCGGGGTGTCCCATGTAACTACAGCACGAATCTCTGTGCTGATTTGTTAACCACTCGTACTTTGTGGTATCAGCGTGACCTGTGCCGATATACTTGCTCTGTAGATGCTCCAATTGACTGTGAATGTTGTATCTTTCCCCCATTTTAACGCTCTTTAATCGTCGCGTAAACTTAGGTTAGGATGTGGTGTAACTCACGTATAAGATGCTGTTTTGTTTATAACTGTTACAGACCGTAGTGAATGACAATTTTTAAGCCAATACAAATATAGTAACGATCTCGAAAATCGAAATGAACACGGAACAAAGTACAAACACACACACAAGTTGCGCACACAACAAGCTATGTAAGCCACTTTTTTAATAATTGCAATTGTCATTTGTCAAAACAAGTACACCAGATTCTAGGCTTTTTAGCATGGCCATTTTTCCACAATAATTTTAATTGGGTTTTGGAAAGTAAATACAACAATTACGTAAACAAATATGGCTTATGTTTTTGAATCATTTTATGGAAAGATATATGGTAAATATGTCAAGGTATAAATATACAAAGAGCCATACAATACAACAACTGTGCACAGAGCCAGGCAATGCTGAATATTGGCATGGTAACGGCGCCATTTTTAAATAATGTTTGGCCGATTTCGAGGTTTTACGCTTATTTATTGTTGTTAAAGTAAATTATGGATTGTGCCTCTAAGTTAGCAGAGTTAAAACAAAGCGAAGAAGAATTGCGTAAGCAAGCGAAAAGAATCATAAGAAAAAAACAAGGCGATGAAAAAAGACCGACGCATTTATTTATGCACGAAAAGTGTCTTACTGAAATAGTAAGTTTATAAATTGCTAAGACCTAACTTGTCTTTTTGAACACGCGTTTCCTTTTAAGTAAAGGTTAACCAGTTAATTATATTTTACTGCATTATATTTGAAATTGTCCTGCTCGGTGCTTATTTATTGATGTAATGTGAATGTGTATCCTACTTTTTTTATTTACTATAATTTAATACCTGCAGCCAAAACCGAAAAATGAAACTCATGTTATTTACGCTTACTACCACAACAACTACTTATCGAAGATCGAAAACCTTGAGGGATTGCACAACTTAACCCATTTACACCTTCAATGGAACAATATCACCAAAATCCAGGGTCTGGACAACATGCACAAATTAAAGAAATTATATTTGAGTAATAATAAAATCAGCGTTGTTGAGAACTTGGAAAATATGAAATATTTAGAAGAGCTTCATATTGAGAAACAAAATGTAAACAGCTCTGATGGTTTATGTTTTGATCCTAGAACTGTGATTGCCATAGGAGTAAGTAGAATATTTATTGTGTTCCTCTTTTTGGTGTTTAAACTATTGCACTATTTAATTTATTGAATCAGGCGTTACTTTGCGGAGGTCCATATTAATGAACTAAAACAATTACTTTGCTCACCCGCGACCTTACAATAGTTACGTTTATGCAAGAAATGTGCGTTCATAAAGTTAATTTTTGTGGGGTAGTTTGAGAATAAGAAAAATAAAGTGGGTACTTGAGAAGTTACAGTGACAAGTTAAAACATTTGTTTTGGTTTGTTAGTTTAACGTTTGGTAGCATAGCATACGGTTGTGGTAACTCTGAAGATGAGCTCTGGTTGAGTTCGAAACGCGTCAGTGTAGCTTGGTGGTGGTGATGGTTGGGTTTATGTGATTTGTGTGTGTTCGTACAGTGTGGAGGTGGAGGAACTGCATGAACGCACATTTCTTGCATAAACGTAACTATTGTAAGGTCGCGGGTGAGCAAAGTAATTGTTTTAGTTCATTATTGCACTATTTTTATTCCAATAAAGACAATTAATTAAGACGTTGTCGAAAGTAAATGAAAGCCGGCCGAAACATTATCTTACTAACGACATAAGAAAGGGTAAGTCCACTAACGTCTAGATTCCACTCACTTCGAAGGATATGTCTGGCATGGCATTACTTCGAGACATAGAGAGAGAGAGAGAGATCCATTTTTTATTTTCTTTTGTTCCAGGCATCTTTAAGAATTTTAAACGTATCAGAAAATAAATTAATGGATGTCGCTTGGGCCAAACCCCTCCGACGACTGGAAGTGCTGATAGCAAAGAAAAATAGATTAGACGATTTCGCAGTAAGCATCCCGATTATTCGTAGCAGTTATAAATTACCCTATTCATTTAATTTGCAGCAAAATGAGCGAAATTCATTCATTCATTTCGACATTCAAAATTATCTTTTAGGGGGTGGTCTCTTAATTAACTTGGTATTAGAGTTGTATGACAAAGGTCATTTCGAACATTACAACCACTCATTCTTTTTTGCTGATATCTGTAAATATTTATTATTTTCTTTAGGAGGTAGCTGACGATCTCTGTACTCTGGTTTCGCTAGTAGACATAAACTTTCTTGGAAATCCAATGACTAAGAAACATCGTTATAAGGAGACCCTTATCGCAAGATGTGCACAATTACGTGAGTGTGGCACATCTTTATCTTTAGAATATACCGAATTATTTCGATAATCATCTGACGCAGATGTAGGTAGATATTGAATATTCTCTTCAGTTTCTACCAGTTTCTACCAATTCAGTAAAATTCTGCTAATAATCATTATATATTAATTTCTAACTTCTGTATTTAGATTTCTACCAAAGTTCTACTTTCCTATTTATTTTCTCAGGCGTACTCGACACAATAGTGCTCCACTCGATGTCCAAAACTTTTCTCCGAAGTTTTGACAAGGCCGTGCGTCTGCGACAGATGCACGAAAAAAACAAAATTAGCATGACACGGCAAGGGGCTGATGAGTTTTTCGAACTCAACATGTTACCAGGACCCCGCGCGCAAAGTGCTGCCGCCATTTCAGAGTTTTCAAATCAGAAACCCAAAAGTAAGTTAACGTAGTATTTTTCTCCCTTTTTAGATATTTTTGTATAATGCAACTGTCCATAATTTTTTTTTTGCAGTATCGGCTATAGATTCCACTTACACTTTCATGCCACGCGCCTTCTGGCATACCAGGACACTACCCTCGCCCCGAGGTGAAGCACCTCCACCTAACGAACCTCAAGTAGCTATTAAAGATAAAGAACCAATCTTGGATGCTTCTGGACAACCTATCAAGGGGATTCTAAAAAAACCTATGCCTATGAAATACATTTAAAAATTACATTATATTTGTTATTTTGTGACGCTATTAAAACTCGTTTTTAAATCTTTCTAATATTTTTTTAAATCATTGCTAAAAAGCCAAGCATCTGAGGACTGAGGATTAAAAAACATCGAGTGACGGATATCAGCTGGTCACTTTTTTAGGTTATGTTTACGGAATGTGAAATGTGAAACTGAAGGTAGTGGTAGTGAAGGAAATGTTTGTTTTTTGTAGTGCTTTGTTCTGTGAATTGAAATAAATAAATAACAATGAACAGTATTATTACTAGTGCATTTAATGCTCTTCATGAGGAGTCATCAGGTATAGTTTTCTAAAGGTTTAAGAAACAGATTTATTTTAGTATTTCTCTTCAACCATTTTGAAGTTGCAATTTTCCTTTAGACCTTTACCTTGGTGAAAGTTTATCAGAGACATGTGCATTGGAGCCCTTGGATTTCTATAGGGATTATGTGTCCAAGAATATTCCTGTCATCATCAGAGGGGGATGCTCTTCCTGGCCAGCTGCTAAAAAATGGAATTCTTCCTATTTTAAGTAAGTATTTTTTTCTATGAAAGTTAGTAGTGTTTTCAGCGGTCTTAGCTGATCATTTTTAAAGTTTAACAACCCCCAACAATCCCAACATCTATTATAAGGTTGGCAACTGCAACTACATGCAAGTAAATAGTAAGTATATTGTTACCTACAATCTAAACCAAACTGAACCTTGATGTACACTTAGTAAAGTTCACTTGGCCAGATTATCCATTTTGAGATGTGAGTTTTTCAAAGTAGTGACAATATTAGTCTGTTAATTTGATTCTATTGTCTTTCTGTTTCCAAAGATTGCCTGGAACAGGCAATAATGTATATCTTCAAATTTTTTTTCTTTGTTTTTCACCCTTGCTGTCTTAGCAAGGCGTATTTTGCCAATGTTGACGTAATGACATGACACACATGAGGAGACTGTTTGGATTAAAAAATTTTGATTTTGGGGGTGAAGATGAATTGTTTGATGAATATATAAAAAAATACATTTTTTAAGCTCTGTCATTCATGCTCAATGAGTCTGAGAAATAATATTTAATCTAATTTTTCAGGAAAAGAATACCAGAAAAAAGAGTAACTGTAGCGGTCACACCAAATGGCTTGGCAGATGGTATTGCAGTCAACGAAAAAGGAATTGAGTACTTTGTTTTGCCTTACGAAATGGAGATGACTATGGCCGAATTCGTAGATTGTTTAGAGAACAAAAGGTAGCTATGGTTCAGGTGTGGAAAATATTATTTATTGTTTAGGACTTATGGTTGAAAATTTGAAGATCAAACTCCACCACCGGTTCCCAATATTTGATTCATTAATAATTAATTATGAAAATCTCACAGATGGCTTTATTTATCAAAATACTAAAGGACCTCGAAAAAGTTAGGAAATTGTAGTGAAATTATGATATGTTGTAAATTTAAGTGCCCTGATCAAAAGTCCCTTTGGGGGCTACCACGGTTCCTGTGCTGTACATAATCTTCTTTTTGAGCTCTACTGCACTCTGATAACATTTAATCAAACATAAATGTCAAAACAAATAAATAGCAACAATTATTTTCAGAGAGAACTTCATTCCGTACATTCAGAAGCAAAATTCAAATTTGACAGAGGACTTTCCTGAATTGCTGTGCGATGTTGAGCCCGAGATACTGTTTGCCAGTGACGCCTTGGGCAGGTCACCTGATGCTGTCAACTTTTGGATGGGGGATGAGAGAGCAGTTACTTCAAGTGGGTATTGCTTTTGGGAATATAAATTGCTTGATTTTTAGAGTTTCGTACCGAGAGAGTGCCAACGGGACCCTATTACTGAGACTCCGCAGTCTGTCTATCCGTCCAGCTGTCACAGTCTGACCGTCTGACTCACAGGGCTCTATCTCTTGGACTGTAATATCTAAACTTCAAATTTTCACTGGCTGCTATAACCAGTGCTAAAAATAAGATAAAGATAAAAATTAAACGGGGTTTGTCATAAAAGAAACAAGTTTTTTTCAGAGCTTTTAACTCTATCTTTATGGGAACAAACTTGATGCTCGAAATTTTTACAGAATAAATTTTGCTACAGCCACTATTACAACATAAAAAAAAAAAAAATCGTATGGAGGTATGGAACACTTGGCCGGTTTTTTAATTCTCACCCCCTACGAAATTTTTACATCATATTGTGTAGGTAGAATAAGGAAAACTATGGGGGAAGTCAAACAGTACTTTAGGTAAATAAAACACTAAGGGGCTGTTTCACCACTTTTCTTAAAGTTCGGATTAGCTTAATCATAACCTTATTTGACAGATGGAATTAAAATTTCTGTTTCACCAGTCTCGATTAGCGCTAAGTGACGGACAAACTGTTTCTTAATTTGACCATCAGATCAGGAGGCATTTAGCATTTTTATCCGTCACATAAAGTTAGTTTATTTTTTTGTGGCCATAGTTGGAGAGCCCTTCAGCCGGTTTCAGAAAAATAAATCAAAGTATTTTTTATTTTTTAAAGAAAGAGGTCATGCTAAATTGCATAAAATAATTTAAATATCAAGATTTGAATAAAAAAAATGTAGGTACACTTTTAGTATGTAAAAATAAATCCAAAATTTCGTAATATTTTTTAATAACAAACTTTTTTTCAGTGGCTCAATCGTTTGTTCTACCTGAACTTGTATGTCGCCATTAAAAAAAAGTTTATCTGTCAAATGGTTTGGCGCCACTTTTCGATTCGTTTTACGTGATTTTATTTTTCTTTGTTATTGTTAACAAAGTATCGTAAATAAATACCGTTTTTGGATCAGTTATAATGTTACATATTTGTTTATGCAAAAAAAAATAGATGTATTCAAAAATTATATAGTAAACCATTTCTTTTGCTTTAATAATGAGTGACTCTTTGAACGAAAGTGTGCGAACAGGAACGCGTGGTCGTGAAATGCGACGTTGTCATTCCGACTTTTTGTTAAACCGACGATTAGTTAAGTGGTACTTAGTTTGCACAGGACCGGAGTGGTGAAACTGAAAAAACACTAGCTGACAGATTTGTCCAGTACTTAGTTTATTCATTGGTTACGTAACCAGCAGTTTGACAATAAGGTGGTGAAACACCCCCTAAGTATTCATAGACATCAATTGTAGTCATAGGTAACTACAATTTCCTATTATTTTTATTGCAGTGCACAAAGACCCTTACGAGAATATTTACTGCGTGTTAGACGGATTCAAAGACTTCATATTAATCCCCCCAACCGATTTGCCCTTTATGCCCTACCACCGCTACCCGCAAGCAGAGTTCAAGAGAGACGGTGACCAGTGGAAGATAGTGCCTTTAACTGAAGATAAAGATAGTGTAAACTGTCTGGAGAAAAATGATAATGATGAGGAAGAGAAAACAATAAATGAGGATACACCAAAAAAATGTCCGGAAGATAGTTCTAATGACACTTTGGACACTGATCTACCCTGGATCTGTGTTGGTAAGCGATAAATTTAATATTTAATTTACTTATTTTTATTGTACGTAAAAATACCTCACTTTGCTTGACAAGGAAAATCATTATGACTCTTAGTGTGAAAAAGTTCTATCATAATTTCATCCCAGCCTATATACGTCCCACTGCAGGGCACAGGCCTCCTCTCAGAATGAGAGGGCTTGGGCCGTAGGTCCCACGCGGGTCCAGTGCGGTTGAGAACTTCACACACACCATTGAATTTCTTGGCAGGTGTATGCAGGTTTCCTCACGATGTTTTCCTTCACCGTAAAGCTTATAGTAAATTTCAAATGTAATTTCGCACATAAATTCCGAAAAACTCAGAGGTGCGAGCCGGGATTTGTACCCACAACCCTCTGCATGAGAGGCCATATGATGTATGGGAACGCCTTGCTGAGTCAGGCGGGCTGTCGATCGTTTTGCACAGTCATTCAGCCCAAATGAGAGGCCATAGGTCAAACCGCTAGGCCACCACAGCTTTTCCTATGTTCTATGATGGATCAAAAATCAAATGGTAAAAACTGTACTAGAGACAACATAAAAAAACCGGTCAAGTGCGAGTCGGACTCGCGCACAAAGGGTTCCGCACCATTATCTATAAAAACTGCAAAAAAATCACGTTTGTTGTATGGGAGCCCCCTTAAACATTTGTTTTAATTTAATTTAATTATTTATTTTTAAAGTGAATAACTAATTATTCTGTGAATATTTCAACCGTCTACCTGTTGCCGATATCAATATCGAGCAAAAACGAGCAAAAAAAATCACTTTTGTTGTATGGCAGCCCCCTTAAATATTTATTTCGGCTGGCATTGCGTAAGGGCTTAGCGAACCGTTACTTTAGTTCTTAGATTTCTTTTATGTTACTTGATTTACTTTTAATCGCGCTAATCATGCTATTTCAGATGCCAAGAACCCTGACTACACTAAATACCCTCAATTCAGGAAGGCCAACAAATATCACGTCAGGATACAAAAAGGCGATTGTTTGTACTTGCCTAGTCTGTGGTTCCACCACGTTACCCAAAGCCACGGATGTATCGCTGTCAATTATTGGTACGACATGGAATATGACATAAAGTACTGTTACTTTAAAATGTTAGAAAAAATGTGTAGGCTCTAGATGTAGATGTAAATTAAAATGTTAATATTTTGTTTTATATTTTTTATTTTATTATTTTAATAAATATGCCACCAAAAGAATAAGCCACTTCATTATTCGCGGTCGATCTGATGACGATCTCTTCTTCGCCATTAGTTTGACGTGCTGAAATAAAAAGATAAAATTATAATCTAATCTTACACGTTCACTGGTCCCCATACAAAATGATCCTCATTCATTTGACAGTCACATGTCCAAGTGTGCTTCCACTTTGAAGTTGTGAAGCCATTGTGGAAGCATGGACTCCTGAAATAAAGCTTCATCCAACATTGGATTGGACCCTGGACAGGGAAGGTGTTAAAAATTTCAATAACAATGGTACAGTAAAATTACATAAAGTTCACCACTGACAGATGGTTTGCCTTCATTTCATATTCAACTTTAACGACCTACAAATAAAGCCAATTTTAGAATACTGTTACCCACGTTTGAAGATTTTGTAATAGCTACTTTATTTGTATGGTGTTAAAGTTGGAAATGAAAGCCATCTGTCAGTGGTAAACTAAAAGTAAACGTATTGTAAGCCCGTGTTGATATTTTAATAAAGTGACTTTTGATAATGCTCTATCCACGTAGCAGATTAGATTTGCATCAGTCCGAAAATAGACAAACCATAGAAATAGGAGCTCCGCGATGTGGATACTTTGTCGACTCAGTCGCATTGGGTGTAACGTAACTATTGTTTATTTGATGTTTGCGAAATGGTGTCACTTGTAGATGTATCATCATAATAAATAAAAAATAAGAATAGTTAGGGGTATATTGGTATATATTTGTATGTTATATATTTATGTAAACTCTTTACTGTACAAAAAATAAGACAAAAAAAAACAAAACACTATTGACAACCGTTGAGTGTATGTACAAAGGCGAACTTATCCCTTTAACCCTTCGGATGCCTTGTACCGGATCCGTACCCAATTTAAGGCTTTCTTTTTGTATTTTTTTTTAAATCTGTATCATTGGATTTATATGAAACTGTTGAGGCTAGAATGCACGACTTTTTTTTTTTACTTTCGGCATACGAAAGGTTAAGGGATCTCTACCAGTCAACCTTTGAGTGGATGAAAGGAGCATTTTTTGTACGAAAAATACGAATGTTTGCTCTCGAGATTTGGGTGTTAAATATGTATTTAACCCTTAAAAAGGTAGATGTGATTTACCGATCACATGCATTGCTTTGGAAATTCAACCGTATTGCTTTCCATAATACGTCACAATATCCATTGTAATTATTGAAAATACGACTAGTTATAAAAATATACTTTATCACTTATCAGGTATGCATACGATAGCTCTACTTTTGATTCTGTGGTAGTATGCTGCAATGAATTGTGCCTTATTATGGTATGTATCTTTTTATATAAGTATTTTTATCCGTTGCCTAGTACCCATAACACATGCTTTGCTTACTTTAGGACTATGTCGGTTGGTGTGAATTGTCCCGTAATATTTATGTATTTACGTGATGGCTGTATAGACATTATGCCTTCGGCTGTACCATGATATCCGGGTAGACGTTGGACCGTGGCGTTCCGCGGCCCGGCTTGCAGATGCCCCGGATGGTGCAGACGCCGACCAGGTTCAGGCTGACGCACCAGTCGTCCACCGGCCACGCGCGGACCAGCGTCTCGTTGCAATCCTCGCACAGGTAGAACGTTAGGTTTGCTGGAAGAACATGAAGCCTTTACCTACCGCTTCAAAGAATGTAAGTCCAGTGTAGCGACAACTAGCGCCATCTAGTCATCACATGAGAAACTAATTACTACAAAACCTGCATCGCACTATCGAAGTATCTCTATTGTAGCCTACCCTCAAACCAATTTAACGCGTTCACGGACAGTACATCGACGAACGTAAATTATATGATACTAGCTTTTGACCGCGGCTCCGTTTGCGAAGAATTCGTTTATCGCTATCTCGAAACTATGCAATCCAGGATAAAAACGATTTTATGTCCTTTCTAGGATCTCAAACTAACTTCATACCAAATTTCATCTGAATCGGTTCAGTGGTTATTGATTCTCCATACAAACTTCCGCCCTCCTTTTCACCCCCTAACGGCACTTTCACACGGGCAACGTCCCGTTTTTTGCGGGTTCGGTTTTTTGCAGGATCCCGTTTAGTAGCATACGTGCTACTGTGGTAACATTCACACGAGCATTCGGTTTGCAGGATACCGCAATTTGCTCGTGTGAATATTACCACAGTAGCACGTATGCTACTAAACGGGATCCTGCAAAAAACCGAACCCGCAAATAACGGGACGTTGCCCGTGTGAAAGTGCCGTGAAAAGGAAGATTTCTAGGATAAAAACTGTCATTATGTCCTTTCCCGGGACTCTTATCTCTATACCAAAAAATGCCCATTTACAAAATTCTTTGCATCAGAGGTATAAATTAAAACTACACCCGTTAAGCCCACACTCACGGCCTCTGTAGTCCTCGCCAAGCCAGTTCTGCGGTGCGGTAACGTTCAACTCCCGCGCAGCCGTCTCTGCGTCGACGCACCTCGACTCAAGCATTCCCTGGATCAGGCAGCAGGCGCCGCACATTCTGGCATCGGCTAACTTGCCGCGCTGGAGACATGATGAAACACGTTGATTAACAAGATGTAAAACGTTTAACCTATTATGGGCTTTCAAGCACAGGGTCGTAACAAAAAATACTTTCTGCCAAGCGCAATTGCGGCGTATTCTTAACAATGTTGGTCTTTCCAAAAGGGTTGGTAGTACTTATAAAAAAATGATATGCAAAAGGGCCAATGGCCTGATTACAGAATAAACATTTTGTTTTTTCATACTGGGAGAGCATTTACGCATCGACAGATGTGGGTAGACCATTTCCACGCTAACAGATAAGACCGTTTCCGCGTCGACAGATGTGAGAGGATCGTTTCCACTTCCACGTCGACAGATGTAGGAAGACTAAGTTCGCGTCGACAAAATAAATGTGGGGCGACCATTTCCGCGTTGATTTGTAATAATTGTAATAGTAAGGCGCCGTAGGTGGTGCCATCTATTGGTTGTCACCTTAACTTTTCAGATACCTAGTTAACGAACCAGAGATTTATCGTCGTACAAAAGCACCACAATAATCCACTAGATGGCGTCACCTGTGACAACCATTTCCGCTTCAACAGATGTGGGGAAATACCTGGCGGCCCTTCTGGCTGCTCGCCCTCCTCCGGTAAGCTTTAAAAACCATCAGAGGCTAATAGCAACAGTCCATCCATAAAAAAAGATGTGGGGAAACCATTTCCGCATCGACAGACGTGGAGCGACCATTTCCGCGTCGACGGGTGCGGGGAGACCCTTTAATGAAACACTAAGTTATACCATCCCCTTGAGCTCGCACTGACACTCGCGGAGCCCCAGCGCCGCGCACTCGGCGGCGTGGCAGCTGCCGTCCGGGAGGCAGCGGCCGCCTAGTCCGCAGCGGCACTCGCTGCTGTTGCACGCGCACTCCTGGTCCAGCGTTCTGCAGTCCTGGGACGTAAGAGAATGTGGTAGAGAATAAATAAGATCAAAAATTAACTCTTATTTTTCATACGGAATTATTAGAAAAAGATCCGTCAGGTACTTACGAAAATAGTGGCACGCTCCATTTGGGTACTCTTTTCTTTGTGGCATGAAGGTATTGTCAGGCGTGGTAATTAATAACAAAACGTGTCATTTTTATAGGATTTGGCTCATAGAAACTCCCGATAAAAGTATTATCAACCAGCGAATTTTATTTAGTAATAGGTAAGTACCTATAACAAGATAATTTATCACTAAAGACAAGATAGGTAGTTATGATCTCGAGGAAAAGTAACCATGTTTGACGGTAGTCTACAACTCTAAATAAATGTTTTGGTTGTGCACTCTAAAACTTGCATATGTTTTTGTCTTAAATTATCTAAGGTTTTTATCAGTAAATAAATGACACCGCACCGCTACACATCTAATGGGAACTGTTCTACGCCTATTAGTTCTAATAAAATAAAGACAGTCTCTTTATTTTTTTAATAGGGACTACGATTACGGCATACTCAAAAAATTTAATAAGACAGGCGAACGAGGCACTATGAACGAGGTCATATGAGGCCAGTAGTAAAGATGGTTTTAAATCACTACGGCAAGCAGATTGCCCGGCGATGACTTACGATTCCATCTTGCGTGAGGTTGGCGTACTGGCAGTTGGCGCCGCAGCACGGGCCTTGCGAGGGATGGCACATTGCAGACGGGGCCACCTCGCAACCCTCCTTGTGTAGGGTCCTATAGCAAACAGTTAGTTGAGCCTGCCTGTTCACTGGAGCAGAGCGAGGAAGCGCAGTGGTGAAAGTTAAAAATCCACCAATAGAATTGCGTATAATTTTCTTTCCTTTTCAGTAGACATGGAGTTGAAAAAGTAGTTAAAAAATTAATCTCGACGCGAGTAATCTGCATACCAACCTGCGAAGCAGTTCAAGTTTCAATATATACCAGTAGGTAGGAACAGCAAGGTTGGTTGTACCTACAGGTGACGTGGTGAACGTGGTAAGGTATGGCCATATTCAACCGTTTAGGTAGCGCAAAAGTGAATTAAGTTGATATTTGCACAATTCGCACCTTTGAAACGACGCTTACGTAAATGCAAATGTGAACTTTTCAAGATAAGGAACTTCAAGGATCGCTCCAATAATAACACAACGACACATCCCCCTGGCGGTATCTTATCGATTTACTTGAAAGTCAATGTCGCACTTAATTAAAAGTTTGATCGATTTTTGAACGGTCTCTATCATGAAGTCATTTTTGGAATAAATTACGTCATTGTTATTTTAGAGGTTGCTTACCCCTCCTCGTAGAAGAGGGCGCCACCAGCTCTTGGAGTGCAGCAGGGGTCGCGGTTGGCGCAGCGCGACGGCATTCCACAGTCACAGGTCTCCCCTTCTTCCACTATACCTGGAATGACCATCATAATCATCATCTCCCACCTATGCACGTCCCGCTCCTTGGCGTAGGCCTAACATTATCAGGTAACCGGCACCTGTGAAGCAATTCAATGGTGCGTGTGATGTTTCCAATTCGCACTGGGCCCGCGTGAGAACTAAATAAATAAATAAATAAATAAATATTAGGGGGCAATCTTACACAAATCGACCTAGTCCCAAACTAAGCAAGGCCTGTACTATGGGTACTAGACGACGATAAACATACTTATATAGATAAATAAATACTTAAATACATAGAAAACATCCATAACTCAGGAACAAATATTCGTGCTCATCACACAAATGCCCTTACCGGGATCCGAACCCAGGACCTCTTGCTTCGTAGGCAGGGTCACTACCAACTAGGCTAAAGCGGTCGTTAACTACGGTCTAAGTCCGTATTGCGCTGTGTTCGTTCCACGTCCTTGGTAACGGTTGTCCACCACGTGGCCAATGGCCGCTCTCTGCCCTTTTTCTTCTCTACTTGCATGCCAAATTTAAAATGCCTAATAATTATAGTTACGGAGATAGGGCCACTTTGAAGCAAAAATATAAAAACAATATTCGCTATCCCGTGGGAATTTGAAAAAAATCCATCATAGCGGATGCCTGCCTACGTCATAATAGCTATATGCATGTAGTTGCAGCACAATCCGTTCAGTAGTTTGAGCTGTGCGTCGATAGATCAGTCAGAAACTTCTGCCTTTTAATTATACAGATGACGCTAACCATTCCCGCAGAAAGGCCGATCCTCCTCCAGGAGGCAGTAACTCATGCTACTGAGGGTGGCAGCGATCAGCCGCTTGCTGCACAGCGAGAACTCGAAGTGCTTGGGGCTGTTGGCCGTCGAGGACTGCGAGCCCATCAGGTAGCCGCGGCACTCCTGGTTGGGGAAGTTGTCGTCGTGGTGGGCGCCGAAACTGTGGCCTGGGGAGAACTAACGTAGATGTAGCCAATGTATTAATGGACACGTATCTGACTCAGGGCTTTAAAATACCGGTATTTTCAGAAACCGGTATTGTGGACCTTGAGAACCTGTAATAATTGATTAGTATTTTTCGGTACTAATACCGGTATTCTTCCGGTACCGGTTCTCTGGAACCGAAACAAAGAAAAGCAGTAAGTAAATATCGGTATGTCACAGGTATTTTCGGTACTGGTTCCAAGCCGTGATCTTACTTAATAATATACCTAACAAAGGTCTTTTAAATCAAGAGTGCCTTATTATCTACGCTGCCTTTTATAAATATTTTTATTTTAAAATCATCACGATGTTCTCCAGAATTTTGGATTTGGATTGATGTAAATTAAAATATGTCCTCTCTAGGTCATTTATTTATACTGTCAAGGAAGATTAAATCAAAAGGATTGTCAATGTCCATACAACGCCGCGTTGCTTTAAAATAATGAACTGCCGTAGCTAGTTTTACTATAGAGAGGTCTCTGTACCATTCATTTCGTATGGCATTTTGACTTCTGGCCTCTGCTCACACAATAGCACCATCTATGAAATCAACGAAGTAAACTAAATTGATATGGCGCTATCGTGTTAAGCTGCGGTCTAAGTTGCGCCATCTTTTATTTGTAATTGACAACGAAACAGATAGGTAATACAGTAGCTGGGCATTTTCAATAAAAAGTTTACCCTTTACTTTTTTTAATCAAGAAAATAATAATAAGTAGGTATACCTGTTATAAATACATGTAAATATGAACAATATATATTATGTTAAAAATATACATACTTAAAAGCCTTTAGTAAGATTCGTCAGTTACTAAATTTTAACGGGGAAAGGGTCCGAAATCATAATTACTAATAATATATAATTATTATTTACAATAGTAACACCATCGAAGAAGGAAATGGGGAACGCGTTACGCGTTAAGCTTGCGACTCCTATATCTCCGCAAGCTCAAGAGATGGCGCCACTGTACCATTCACAGACTAATCCTTAATTTACGATTTCTATATTCCGTCTTCCTCTAAATTAATTTGATTTGTTGCAAGAATTTGAAACTGGAATTAAAAAGGATCCATCTTGTTTAAAAAACGTCTCTGAGTTAGTTATTTTTATCGGAATGCACAGAGTGGGGAAACCCCGATATCACAGACGGGACATGCGTAGATCATGAATTTAGTCAAATGATGTCATCGAGAGCCGCTTATCTTCTTGCGCTTTAAGCGCTTTAATTTTATAAAAAATATTGCCATACTTTTTTTTTACGTTTTTGGATATAGAAATTTTAAATTACGCCGTAGTTTCATTTGCATCATTGACTAGCAACATTACTATAAATAGCAGTACCGTAATGGTGCAAATGAAACTAGGGCCGCATTATACTTATTAATAATTTTACGCGAAAAATTGTCTGATTTAGTTGTTATACATTGTACATGTATCGTAAAGTGTAATGGCGGTACAGTCAAGGTCATAAATATACACCGTGAAATTTTAGTGGTTGTTTTCCCGAAACGAGGTGATTTAGTATCGATTGTACAATCGATTTATAATTACTATTTTGACTAAAGTCAAAAATCCAATTGTGAAAAACGAAAGTCGAAAATGACCGCAAACCAATAGTAACGCTTCGTTGGTACCTAACCTATCGTACGATCGTACGCTACTTGTACCAACGAAGCGTTACTATTGGTTTGCGGTCATTTTCGACTTTCGTTTTTCACAATTGGATTTTTGACTCTAGTCAAAATAGTAATTATAAATCGATTGTACAATCGAAACTAAATCATCTCGTTTCGGGAAAACAACCACTAAAATATCACGGTGTATATGTACGTTACGAAGAAGACAAAATTATCTATACACCTCTATGCCACTGATCATAAGGTTGGTGTTTATGTATATTTGAGGCGATGGCTGTAAGATATCTGTGTCCTCGACCACTTGCATTGGAAATATGTGTAAGAAGATTATATGCAAATGCAGTAGAGTAGAGGGGTGCGTGGTCAAAACCAATAAGTCGATCTAATCAAATCAAATCTGCGAATTTTTCGCTTATCGCTATCCCGCGGAAACTATGCAATTTTCCGGGATAAAAACTTTTCTAAGTCCTTTCCCGAAACTCAAACTATCTTTTTACTAAATTTCATATAAATCGGTTCAGCGATTTAAGCGTGATGACTTGAGGTAAAAGTAGGTAATAGCAGACAGACAGACAGACACACTTTCGCATTTAGAATATTAAACAAACAAGTATGGATTAGTTGGATATTAGCATGGATTAGTACGGATTTTACCGCCCGGATTTGTCCATGAATACCAGTCTGCTTAAGTGTGTAGCAACCCTTAGTCAGCTACTTCGTATTTACTAGTGTGGTCCATTGCAGATCTATGGGACTCATTATTAAAAACAAACAAAAACCGCTTTTTGCATATTTTAAAGCGCAAAAAGCGCTTACGGCGTCGATGTCACTTCTATTGACGTGCTCCTACTTGTATAATTTTATTTATCATTATTCTAGTGGATTTAGAACAAATAGTTGCACCAAGTTAATAATTGATAAACAATAATATTTAATACGTACATTTTATACATTTTTACAAGATTCTTTTATGAAAAATGTTGTGTTATTTGTAAAGGTGATACTTTTTACTAGCTTAGGTTCTTAGTAGCCGATTTTCTTTGGTAAGTTTTATTAAGACGCCTCGGTTTTCATTTATTTTTGTATTTTTTATCTATTAAGTACTTATTGATAATTTACTGATTAGTGGCCGTTATCTCGCTATCGAAAGCAAATTATAAGTAGGTACTATTGGCAATACAATATAGAACGCACATTTCAATGCTTACTTTGGTGTTGGTATTGAATTTGATGCATGTACCGCAATGTATCGAATAAAATGGAATCGTATCCTAACTATGGTACCTTTTCACGACAAATGCAAGAGTGACACTGAAATGCCTGTTAATCATTAAGATGGCGCGAGAAAGTGGTGAGAGTTGTGGAGTTGTGATACATTGCCGTCGGTGATTGATTACTAAAAGTGCTGTTAACTCGTAAATAACTGCAATGTAATGAAACTTGCACGTTATCTCATGCTCTGTCTAAGCTAAAAATCAAAATCAAAGTCAAAGTCAATGTCAAAATCAAAAATAAAGATTTTAATTCTGTACCTAAGTAGGCCGCAACGGGCGCTTTTAAATGTCTATTTTATTACTACCTACCAGCGCTTTCGGAAAGACCATCACAGCATGCATTGATGTTTCATGAATA
Organism: Archips crataeganus; assembly: GCA_947859365.1. Lineage (NCBI taxonomy): Eukaryota > Metazoa > Arthropoda > Insecta > Lepidoptera > Tortricidae > Archips > Archips crataeganus. Next base: position 8,070,953 of record OX402067.1, on the reverse strand, counting down.
ATTAAATAAAAGATAGAAATTACAGGGTGTAGGATATTGTTGTTTTCTGTTAAACCATATAGGCACTGAACTAATCACATGAAGATGCAGGTTGACTTAACACTTTTTACTATATTTTCGAGTTCACATGTCTGGGGGTTACTCCGAAATTCGAAGTTCGAAGTTCGGATCGTGCGGTCCCTCTCACTCTCGTAATAAATACCATTTGTGTGAGCGGAACGGCATGAAACGAAGTTCGAATTTCGCGCTTCGAAGTATAGGGCCTGTTCTTAATTTTACTTTAATTAAAAATGGAGAGCGTCGTTGTAAGAAGCCATGTTGAAAGGGAAGAGAGCGAGAGAGACATAGGCCGCGTAAAAGAGACGGACGATCTCTATTATTGCGTTCCGAAAATAGAATTTAGTAAGGGGCCATTTATTTATTACGTAAGACGATTTTTGCTAGTTTTTGACCCCCTCCCCCCCTGTAAAAGAAAAAATAAGAATCGGCCGACCCCTTCCCCCCTATGTAATATTTATTACGTAAGAATCTAAAGGAAAAAATTAATACAAGTTTGGATTGTTTTAATTTTTATTTTTCAAAGAAACAATTTTTAGTTACTAATATTTTTTATTTTTTGGTAATAATCAACTTTGGTTTTATTTTCGAATTTTTGTTGCCATGGAAATCGTTTACCTATACGCATATTATCCGAGCGCGCGCTTTTTCAAAGTACAACTTTGCGCTTTTTTGTGATCTTACGTAAGAACTATCAAGACCCCCTCCCACCCCCTTGTAAGAAAAAATAAGACATGGTCGACCCCCTCCCGCCCTAAATCGTCTTACGCAATAAATTAATGGCCTCTAATTACTAAACACAGGGTGTCGAACGAAACATATTTCATTTATCATTAACTAATCAGACCGCCTATTGCTTACCTCAAGTATAATTATATATTTTTTCCATGTACTTATTTTTCAATATTGATTTCTTTGTGATGGACAATAAATAAATAAATAATAAATAAATATCACGGGACAATTCACACCAATGGACTTAGTCCCAAAGTAAGCTAGGCAAAGCTTGTGTTATGGGTACTAGGTAACGGATAAACATACTTATATAGATAGATAGGTACATACTTAAATACGTATTAAACACCCAAGGCCCGAGAACAAACATTCGTATTTATTCATACAAATATCTGCCCCGACACGGGAATCGAACCCGGGACCTCAAACTTCATAGTCAGGGTCTCTAACCACTAGGCCATCTGGTCGTCTTCAACAGTCAGTCATTCATTTTAGTCGTCGTTTATTTAGTCGTCAATAGTCAGTCCTTGTATTGTATTTATTATACAGGTATTAAGTTTTTACGGGGATTTATGAGGTCTCTTAGTGAAGCTTACTGCGAGAGCATTTTAGGCAGACTGACGGAAATGTTGTGGAATTACAAATTTTTCTAATTGATTTCATAAAAGGAGGTTCTAATTTGTCAGTTTTTTCCCCTCAATTGACAACCCTGATTGTAAAACTAATAAATAGACCCATTGTGATAGTGATCATATCCTTAAATTACAATACGTTGTTAGTTTAGAATGTTTTCCACATAATAAGTAGTACGAAGACCTACTTGGCGGGGATTTAAAAATTTAACTAAATCGTGTATTTTGTTAACGATATTTTCACTTATTTTTAGCTTCCATCGTTTCATTATGGCTAGATCAACAGAAGTGAAACCTACACTGGCCCAAAACAAACTGTTAGAGATGGAATTCCCAGAAGATGATGAAATAAAGGAAGCTGTAGAAGAAAGATACACAAATACGGTTCAGGATGAGACAGACAGTGACAGTGATATGTCTGACGATTCGGACATCGAAGACAGTATGGAAAAGTATATATGGGACGGCTTATTTCCCACGGATAAACCATATACAAATACTTTAGAAGACTTACAAAAGATACTGGAATGTCTGCCTATAAGATTCAGTACTAGACACAGAAAGATAAATTCGGATTTAAACGAAAAGTACAAATCTTATCAGAAAATGAAGAAGATTATTGAAATGCGGCTGGTTGTCGAAGATATAGATCAAGAAATACTGATAGAGAATTTGCACAGGGTTAGGAATATTATTAAGAAGAAAATTAAGAAAAGAGAAAAAATAATAAGAAATAACATCCTGCTCCGGGAATGCGTAGTTCGGCTAGAAATAATGAAATTGTAAGTAAGTAAGTAAAGTCAAGTGTAAGAATATGGGTTGGGTGCATACAACTGGTAAATACGTCCCATAGCTTTTATGTCGTCGAATTAAGGTATGGGTTTTTAAATATGAGTTGAGTCGATACATATTTTTGCACTTGACCGTACCGTCGAATCAACTGAATCGTGACCTAACGTGGATTTTTTTATAGAAAAAGCCACAGTGTCACCCAAAGAACAGAAAATACAGTCGTGCCGAGTGTGGCACTCTTATTCGTATAGTGCCATTCCGTTCACGCTAATAGTACTAAACAGAAGAATGAAAGGGAAGACACGATACGAACTTCGAATTACGAATTTCGTAGTAGCCCCCCAGTTCGCCGCAGAGGCATGTGGGAGACGATTGTGCGAACTGAAACGAAATTCCACTGTGCGTGATGTTGTTGGTGCGGCTATCAGTTTTTAAATCCAAAATGGAACAATAAGGGCTATTTCCATCTGTCCTGTCGTTTAAGCAAAAATCATTTCACTAGTGTCTAAATCAGTTTAAACATATTTATTGGATATGAAAACGGCTGTGGCTGGAAATAATGTTATTGCTAGTTTGGTAGTTACGTTTCAAATAATTTACATACAATAAAAATAACATTAAAGACGTTACAAATAACGTTACATTTAATACAAATATTTTTGGAATGTTTATCATATAGTATATTAGGGAGTCACATTAGCGCTGCATCTTTTGAGTATTCACGCAGCGGCGCCGCGTCATTGGCGTTTTTTGTTTAAAGCTGCGTACGGACTGCGCGCACATTACACGTACCCTACGCGAGCCCGGGTACGCGAGCCCGGGTACGCGTGTCCTGGAACGCCATGTCCGTACGCTATGTACGCGTACACTACGCGTAGCTGCAAGTACGGACATGGAGTTCCAGGACACGCGTACCCGGGCTCGCGAAGGGTAGGTAGGTACGCGTAATGTGCGCGCAGTCCGTACGCAGCTAAGACGCTGACGTTCAACTTTTTGACTTTGACGCTATTGACGCTGCGGCACCGTTCCGTAAGCGTTACGTCAATGCTGTGCGGGCACTGTTACGCGAAGGGTCCACGGAAAGAACATGTCTGGTCACTGTAGTCACCTTTTCTGAAAATTTAGATTTCAATCCCAAAATGTAGAGCTCGCAAAGTACTATAACTTACCATTGAATTAAAAATGGATATCTGAAAACAATTTTTTTTTACTTTTAATTAAATGGTTACCTACCATAGTAATTGTTCGTGATGACTAACTTTCAAACCGCTATAGCTCAGAAAGTTGCTTAGGTGACTAGACTATCATGTTCTTTCCGTGGACCCTTCACGTTGATACCTAACGCCCGAACGATGCCCGGGTGAGCAGGCCTGTTAGTCTGTTAGTGCAATAAGATGGAGACCAAGAAGAACCTAAAACTTGGACTACTTACGTTAAACGGTAGTTAACCATACAGAACGACTGTCTGGAAAAAGTTCCGTTGTTGCAAGAAAATTACTCATACAATTGTATGTTTCATATTCTTGTCACAAACGAAAAACTCATACATTTTTTTAATTATCGGCGTTAACGAAAATTATTTCAACTCCGCCCATTAATGTTACATTTTAATGTATAAGTAAAGATTTAATAAATATTTTTTAGTTGGAAAGTTAGTAATCTGTTAGTTACTAAAAATTAGTTGTTTAGTCATTTGAACCAAATGATTTACCTACAATTACCAAGGATGATTATTAAGTTAAAGGACTGCCACGTGCCTTTAAAAAAATAAGCCAGCTGTAGCTAATTTCAATACAGAGAGGTACAGGTACAATGAGGGTTTTCTGATAGGTGGAATATCGCTAGATGGCGTTAGTATCGTAAGGTCTATTTGACGTTACACCCATACAACAAATGTGAAAGTTGTCAAACGGACCTGACGATACTAGCGCCAAATAGCCTCTCATAGAAAACCCTCATTAATTTTGTATGTTAGACGTCTGCTTAACAGAATAACGCTATCTATATTTTGTTTCTTCATTTAGTTTATATAGGTTTTGCTATTATGTTAAACAGAGGTTAAAAATGCCATGCAAAATGAATGGTATGTATAGAGCTGCGTTCCGCAAAGTGTGTGCCGCGGTACACTGGTGTACCGTGGTCATGTTTGCCTCAGAAAAATAAGGTTATCTTATAAAGCTAAATAGACGGACAGAAGAAAAATACTTACACAAATGTAAATCACGCTGCTTCACATGATTTTTCATTTGTGGTGTACCTACCTACAAAAATTTTCGTTTCCAAAGATGTACCTTGAACACGAAAAGTTTGCGGAACACTGGTATAGAGACTCTGTATTATAGTAAATTCTGGCTAAAGTACCATCGGCCCAGACGCCAGCTAAGCACCTTAAAGGCCCAGTTTGCGTGCAGTGGCTAGACATCTGTCCATACCAATCCATACAAAAAAACTTCAACGGCTGCAAGCAAATTCACAAACAAAAAAAGCATTCAAAGCATTCTGTCACTGCTCTTCAACATTCTTTTTAATCCTTCGGCTCCTTTACACCTTTCCGAGCGATTCAGCTACTTAGCTGAAGGCAGCTAACATCGTTTGCGGTCAAGCGCCAACCTCCTTCTAGCATCTCCTTCTACCTCATCCAAGTTCTACTCCAAATCCTTTTCTGTGCGTGCGACTAGGCTGTGGAATCGGTTGCCGATCACCGTCCGACAATCTTCCTCCGTATACTCGTTCAGGGAGACATTGAAGAAGATGTGGCTTACACTATAGTTCCTTGATTATTTATTTAGTAAGTAATTATCCTTTATACTTGTGTTTATTTATGTATTGTATGTAAATGTGTGTATTTATGTATTTTGTATTTATGTATTAATGTTTTATTTATTTATGTATAATAACTTATAAGTATATTGTATAGGCATAGTTAGGTATTTGAGATTTACATATGCATTTATATTTATTCAAATGTTTTGCTCTATTTGTCGATCCTTGTTTTTTGATTGCTCTTATCTACCACTCAAAGGTTGACTGGCAGAGATCCCTTCAGGGATAAGTCCGCCTTTGTACTTATAATTTTTTTTTCTGTACTTAACCTTTTTAAATAATTTATTGAATCAGGCGTTACTTTGCGGAGGTCCATATTAATGAACTAAAACAATTACTTTGCTCACCCGCGACCTTACAATAGTTACGTTTATGCAAGAAATGTGCGTTCATGCAGTTCCTCCACCTCCACACTGTACGAACACACACAAATCACATAAACCCAACCATCACCACCACCAAGCTACACTGACGCGTTTCGAACTCAACCAGAGCTCATCTTCAGAGTTACCACTACCGTATGCTATGCTACCAACTGTTTTAACATAGCATAGCATACGGTTGTGGTAACTCTGAAGATGAGCTCTGGTTGAGTTCGAAACGCGTCAGTGTAGCTTGGTGGTGGTGATGGTTGGGTTTATGTGATTTGTGTGTGTTCGTACAGTGTGGAGGTGGAGGAACTGCATGAACGCACATTTCTTGCATAAACGTAACTATTGTAAGGTCGCGGGTGAGCAAAGTAATTGTTTTAGTTCATTAACCTTTTTGTTTTCCTTTTGTACAATAAAGAGTATAAACAAACAAACAAACAACAAATTTGTTTTGAAAATGGCAAGCTGACGTCTGGGGCGATAGTACTATGTTTAGTATTTTAAAGGAAAGGCGACATTGTAAACAAGCACATTGACAGTAGGTACTCTTGATTTATTCGTCCTTTACGGGTCATACACATTTTTATGTTCGCGTCTCTCCTGTGGACATGGCAAAAGGGTCTATAGCTAATATTTTTTAGTCAAGCAAGTCTACATCGGCGGGTGGGATGCCTCCAACTTTCGGCCCATTTAAATACCTACAACTTAAGTTTGCTGACTCGGAGTCGCTAATTTTATGTCCACAGGAGCGACAACTTTTGTTTCATACGCTCGCTGTGTATATGATCTTTAACAGTAGTAAATAAATGACAGGTAATCTAGAGGGGACCGATTTTTGAAATCACATCAGTTTAAAATGCTTTCTGAAAGTGGAGAAAATTGTGCTGATTTGGAAATTAAAGTTAAAGGTAGCGTATACAACAAGGCGGTCTTATCCCCTACCCCTACCTAACCTATGCACTAACTAACTAAGAGCCCTGAGACTTACAGACAGGCTAAATAATATTATCTAAATTTTCTCCACATTTCGTCTATATTGCTACAGTATGACCAGGGTTTTTGTTTTGCCTACAGACGTTAAAATAATTTAAAATTAGGTATATTATATTTACATTGTAGTAGTAAGTAACTATATGACATAAGTTTGTATTTTTATATACCATTGTTATAAATCATAATTGTTATGTGTGTGATCCATACAGCTCAAAGATGTCTAGGAATTAAACCCATTAAAGAAGTACTTATTATAAAGCTGCGTATCGAGTTCGTGCGGCAAACCGTCGTCGAACATTGGCTCGCGCGGCAGCCGCGCACTATGTTGTACTTATACCATGCCATGAGGCAACTCGAAAAAACCGCTGGAACGTGCCAAAACACAGGTTTGCGGCGGTCGAACAATGCCCTGAACTGATCTCTAAACATTTTTGGTGTGTGCATCAATATTATACATAATAAATATATTTCTTAAATACAGACTTGTTTTTATAGACCTAACAAATCAATAGCCTAAGTGGGCTTACCTATTTCGTGTGCTAAAGTGAGGATGGCTTTGTGTTCCGGCACGTGCACTGTGTCCTCCCCGTGGTCGCGAGCGCAGGCGTGTTGAACGAGCGTCCTTAAGTTGCGTACGGACTGCGCGCACATTACGCGTACCCTACGCGAGCCCGGGTACGCGTACCCGGGTACGCGTGTCCTGGAACGCCATGTCCGTACTTGCAGCTACGCGTACAGTGTACGCGTACATGGCGGTACCCGGGTACGCGTAATGTGCGCGCAGTCTGTACGCAGCTTTACGCACGTCGGTTGTACAGGCTGCCCGCCGCCTAAGCAATGTGAAGCTTCTTCGGCTTTTATGTTTGGCTTGGCATATTTTTTTGGCCCATAGTTTCGTCTTTTGTCCAAGTATTCATGGTCGGTACTCTGCTTTAAACAGCGCGCGCAGCATAAAAATACTTTCGTACGGCACGAGCTCGTGAGCGACACGAAACACGCGCCAACGTGTAAGCACGTCGCAAGCGCTTGCCGCAAGCTTCCTTTAATATGAGTTCAAAAACAGACACTGGCTCGGATCGGTGGCAAGCTGTTGCATGCTAAGACACAAGACAAGCTCAACACCTCTTCACACGCTTGTGTTTGTGAAAGGTTGTAGAAGCTTGGCAAGCGTGTAAATATAGTATTGGACACTATGGCCTCTGTATACGCTTAGTATAAGTTTCACTTCACCAAAATACTTCTCGATCGCGTTTACGTAAAAAAATCAATTACTAGGGAAACATGGACAGCGCCTCCGCGGCCGCGCGTCCATGTTTCCATAGAATTGAATTTTTTACGTAAACGCGATCGAGAAGTATTTCGTGAAGTAAAAACTTATACTAAGCATACTGTACCTCTACCACGAGTCCACACTAGTTAACAGTGACCGTACTCGCTAGCGACGGCGTAAATGATTTGTATGGAGAATTGTACTTCCGTAAGTGACCGCTAGAGGCGCTGTACAATTCTCCATACAAATAACCCACGCCGTCGCTAGCGAGTACGGTCACGGAAACCAGTGCAAACTCATGGTAGAGGCACTGGTCTGTGGGCTTACCCATTTCGTGTGCTAGAGTGAGGGCGGCGACACGTTCCGGCACGCGCGCCCTGTCCTCTCCCGTGGCATGAGCGAGCGCGAGCGTGTTGAATGAACGCCCGTACGCGCGCCGGTCGCACAGGCCGCCCGCCGCGCCGCCTAGCCCGCCGCCTAGCGATGTGAAGCTAGGGACAAGCGTACATATACACATAAAGCCTGCAATACATGTTGGCCGAGCGTCGCCGAGTGAACGTCAACACCAACGTATAGACAGTATATTTGCATTGTCTTGCCATCGCTCGGTGTCGCTCGCCTAGTTAGCCGAGTAAAGTCAAGCGCCAACGTGTATAGAACTTATTTGGCGTAGCTTGTCTCAACTTGCAGTCGCTCGCGACCACTTGCCGCACTTCGGAGCGCTGTCGGTTTTTTTGCAGAAATCAAAGGCGCTCGCGCGCACTCGGCCATTAGTGTCCACATGTTTGTCAGGGCGCCATTACGCGGTTGGCCCAATGTGTAGGCAGTAGCACTTGCCTTGTATTAATTTGCCTACGCTCGCGTTGGCCTGAGCTCGACCAACATGTCGCTTAAGGCGCAAGCCACACAGAAGAGACGTGGGAATTGATCTAGGTACTTAATGTAGTTTTTACCTCAAACCCAGCGTTCTATTATGAAAAGCGTGCCCCGAGAACGCAACACCGAGACACACCTCGCTAAGGCGGCGCAGCCGAGCGAACCGCATGAGGTAGCTCCGGCCATCCACCTGGAAAGGTAGGTAATTAGATTACACTTTGTAACTACCAGAAATCCTGAGTGAGTGAGTATGTGTAGGTGAGCATGCGTGTGTGTACTTACCTAAGAAAACCTATTCGCTTAAGAACTATGATGATTAAAACTATGTAAATGCAAACAGCTTCTGTCAATATCGTCATTGCAATTTCGTGTCGTGTGATTCCTTGTCGTGTCAGTGGTGATCATTTAACATCAGGTGACCCACTAGTTCGTTTGTCTGGCCTCTCTAACATAAAAAAATGGCTAATAAATACAACAATGAAGTTTCAAGAAATTCAGACCGTCCGTTCGCCAAGCAGATCGCCGAACACTCGTGCAGTGGTCTCGTTCGAAGTCAGGACGAGGATGTACTTCACCGAGAACCCTGGAAGCGATACAGACAATCTAGCCTTCACACGTTTCAATGAGCAGGGCTCAGGACAAAGAGTACGGATAGCGGCAAATTCTTTGTGAATTAGGTACCAGGCCGGTCCCGAGGTCTAGGTAGTCGTTTGGCATTGAGATACTTTTCAGGCAAAGATGCAAAATGCATTTTAAATTCAGAACCCTCGGGTGTTGCTGTGCAGCAACAACCGAGGCTACAAAACAGTTAATAACTGTCTGTGTAACAGTAAATAAGTCGTAAAAAAATCTTTTAAGAGATGCACATGCTAGTTTGTTAGGTAATTCTATTTGCATTGCCGTCCATACTACGTATTCGTATAAACTACAAGTCAATCCGATCCGATACAGATAGTACAGGCGATTAAAAAAAAACTCACCTATATTATCCGGCACGCCATCTTCATTGAAATCCGCATTCCTGAATATGATATCCGCCTGCGCTACGGCGTGCATCATCCGCCTCACCACATGGTTCAGGCTGGAGTTGGCATCTTTCTCATAGAACTCTTTGTCAGCCAGAAGCAGGAGGTCGCAGATTCTGGCGCGGGCGGTGTTCTTCGGCCGGCGATTCTTCTCGATATGGTAAGGGAAGGCGACCTTGCCGAAGGCTCCGGGAAACTGAGGGGATCAACATGTCATATGCGACCGAGTGGCTTAACTTAAAACTTACATTTCGTACTAAATACAAACTGAAATATAGATGCACAGAAAAAACCCCAGAAAAAAGACCAATGCTGGGAATCGAACCCAGGTCCTCAGCATTCCGTGCCGCGTGCCATACCCCTACACCACCACTGGTCTAGAGATTAGACACGAATCTTTCCTATACATCATACATTTCAATCTGCTAAATCATCACCTTATGCAGTGACAAACGCACATCTATGTTACACCCTCATCGAGAGATTTTAACACTCCTTCGGAAGTAACCAGTGGTGGTGTAGGGGTATGGCACGCGGCACGGAATGCTGAGGACCTGGGTTCGATTCCCAGCATTGGTCTTTTTTCTGGGGTTTTTTCTGTGCATCTATATTTCAGTTTGTATTTAGTACGAAATGTATGATTTCACGGGATGACCGTAAAAGTAATAAAAAAAAAATGAAGTTGAAAAAATAAGTACAAAAAAAAAAAGCTAACTTGTTTAAAGTTGCACAGTAGCGCCATCTCTTGTCCAGGTGAGCGGTTAGTTCCGAAGGAGTGTTAAAATCTCTCGATGAGGGTGTAACATAGATGTGCGTTTGTCACTGCATAAGGTGATGATTTAGCAGATTGAAATGTATGATGTATAGGAAAGATTCGTGTCTAATCTCTAGACCAGTGGTGGTGTAGGGGTATGGCACGCGGCACGGAATGCTGAGGACCTGGGTTCGATTCCCAGCATTGGTCTTTTTTCTGGGGTTTTTTCTGTGCATCTATATTTCAGTTTGTATTTAGTACGAAATGTATGATTTCACGGGATGACCGTAAAAGTAATAAAAAAAAAAAAAAAAAAAAATGAAGTTGAAAAAATAAGTACAAAAAAAGATACTTCATAGCTAACTTGTTTTAACTTAAAACTGGATTTCAGTGCCAGATAAATGTACGAGTTAGTTCGCGTAATTATGGATCAACGAGCTTTTGTGCTGTGTTGTTCAGTGTCGAACTAAAAGCGACACACGAGCGAAAAAACTTGCAGAGCCACAAGCACTTCATGATCATCATATCAGCCAAAAGACGTTTACGGCTGGACAACGGTAACTGTAACTACTGTGGTAACTGGCGACTCTCCGAGCTATGTATGTCAGTGACTTTGGTTCTCCCGGGGATCTCCTCATTTCTGATTCGATAATGTTAGGAAACTTCAAGCGTATGTAGCTCGCACCGTCGTTCTTTGAGTGACTTTGAGCTTTCTTATAAAGCACAAGTACTTGCGTGAACTAACATAACCGAACGTTTAGGTCATTTACATAACTACTTGCCATCTTTGACCAGCTTTCACTTCACACTTCGCAGTCGCAGGTTATAATTTAAGTGCAAGAGTGTGGCTGGGTGTTCAAAAGTTTGTGTATGTGACTTTTGGCATGAATACCTACAATGAATGAAAACATGCTCGTCGCGCCGCCGTAAGGGCGTAGTCATGGCTGGGTCGAAGCCTTAGTATAGAATGGCCGCATCACCTGTTCACCTGTGCTTGGTCGCGGCGCGGGCGCAGCGGGGCGACCATGTTGTCGTCTTCGAACTCCCCGAACGACCGCATGGGGTCGTCCGTTCCGTAGGGGTCGGCGTGGAGGGTGCGGTTACCTTCAGTTATAATTGGACTTTAACCCTTAATAAGGTAGAGGCGATTTAGCGACCACATGCATTGAGTTGGAAATTCAACCTTATTGATTTCACTATGCGTCACAATTTCCATTGCAATCAAAATCAAAACGTTTATTCTACACTTAGGCCGCAAAGGGCTCTTTTACATGTCACTTTTTTAAAACTACCAGCGCTTTCGGAAGGACCATCAATGCCAAGAAGAATGCGCCTCAAGAAACTTGGCAATTATATTTGCAATTAGTGCCAATAAAGTTTCTTGCGGCGCATTCTTCTTGGCACTTATGGTCTTTCCGAAAGCGCTGGTGGAGTAAAAAAAACTTGTTAAAGAGCCCTTCACGGCCTACTTATAGAAATAAAATTTTGATTTTGAACACCCATAAAACAAGCTTGGCTTAGTTTAGGACTACGTCAAATGGTGTCAATAGTTCCATGAAAAATAAATACCAAGATGCAGCACGCCGTAGAAGTGATGGTCTTCCCCGATGTAGCCCTCAGCAGACCCTGTTTGCGGCGCCGTGACCGGGAAGCCATAGGCCATAGTCACCTCGCCCAGGGTGAAGTCCTTCCGCAGCTCTCCAGGGTTCCCGTCCAGGTCGGGATCCAGGAAGAGAGCCGAGCGTTTGGATGTTAGGTAGGTAGTTGCTGGAAATTAAAATGTACCTATGGTTTCGATTCGACTATATAGAGTAAAAATATCATTGGTACAGATTAGATTATCAATACACGTGACCCCGGCGCCACACATAGACAAATGTTTCAACACATATTTGAACACATATTTGATCTATGGTTGATTGTATGGTTGTTCTATTGAACAAATAAGCAAATACCGGTGCTTCACATGTGATCAAATATGTGTTCAAATATGTGTTGAAACATTTGTGCTATGTGTGGCGCCGGGGTGACAAACACATATTATCATGATCCGTATCACAAATGTATTGACGTGTATGCCAGTGTATGGGTCGTACACAGCGTAAGTAACAAGAGTTGTCTCTCCTGTGGACATAAAATTAGCGACTCCGTCGGCAAATTGCCAGGCGTCCCACACGCTGATGTAGAGACCAAAAAAATATTGGCTATAGACCTTTAACTTTTGCCATGTCCACAGGAGAGATGCGAACAAACATCGCAATATAAATGAAGTGGATTTCCGGATGTTTTGAAATCCGCAATAATATGTCAATAATATCAGGATGATGTATGTACATATATTAGGATATAGCGCTGCTTTGCTAAAAAACCGGCCTAATTCGAAATGATACGCTGTGCAAATAAGGTGGATAGTTACACAGCGTATCATTTCGAATTATGCCGGTTTTTTAGCAAAGCAGCGATAGGTAGAACCCGTACCGTACCTATGCCATTTGAAAATAGTGAAAAATTGTGCCGAATTTGAAATGATCTCAGAATGGAGTGGGAAAATATTACTACTAAAAAATATAAAAAAATAATATTACTATTCTATTAATAATTTTCGCTACTAAGTAATCAAAGTAGCTCGTGTATTAGTTTTAATCCGTGTATTTATTACCTAGACCTCTCAGAAAAAGCGGGCATATTCCATACTCCCACACGGGCCTAGTGGGGACTGGGAACTTAACACACACAGTTGAATTCTTCACAGGTGTGTGCAAGACTTTCTCAATGTTTTCCTTCAGCGTAAAGCTCATGGTAAATTTCAAATGTGATTTGCTTGAGTTCGTAGTTTAGATAGAACCAGCCTAGTAGCTAGCGCTGGTAATTTCATAGCGCTATCGAAATTCCATAACTCGGATTTATAAAAACAACTAGCTTTTGCCCGCGGCTTCGCTCGCGTGTACCATGAGTATTCCAAGGAACCAAGATATCAAGCAAGCAAGCATACAGGCAAGCAAGAAAGCATGCAAGCATGCAAGCAAGCATGCATGCACGCAAGCAAGCAAGCGTGCTGGAAAGCGTGCAAGTAAGCGTGCAAGCAAGCGTGCAAGCAAGCACGACTAAACTTCAGGTAGATAAGGTCCTTTACAGTATTTCTTTATATACAATGTTTTTCACTAATTCGGAAGCGAGCACTAAAAATCTGAATAACCAGAAAGAATACAACTAAAGGTCTATTCTACGTGCATATGATATTTAAAGAAACTTCCTATAACTCCTAACCGTTAAGGAGTTTAACCTTCCATCATCAGCTCACCTGGATAACCTGAAAAATACAACTATCGGTCTATCGGTCTACCGGTCTTTCGAATAAAAAAAGATTTTTTAAAATAGGTCCACAATTGACCGAAAAATCGGTGAACATACCTACATAAAAAAATACATACAGTGGAATGCATAACCTCCTTCTTTTACTGAAGTCGGTTAAAGAGCCTTTTATGGCCTACTTACAGTATAAACTTTTGAATTTTGAAATTTTACCTTTCTACAACCAGTAAAACGCAAAATCCCGTTTTTCCCGTTCCCATAAGAATTTCAGGAAATGCTTTATTAATGCTCCCCTACACTCCCCAAGGAACCCACTTGCCAAATTTCAGCTTTCTAAGACCAGTAAAACTAAAAATTCCGTTTTTTCCCTTTCCCGTGGGAATTCCAGAAAGTCGTCTCTCAATGCTCCTCTACACTCCCCAAGCAACCTACATGCCGAATTTCAACTTTCTACGACCAGTAAAACGAAAAATCCCGTTTTTTCCTTATCCCGTGGGAATTTCCGAAAATCATAAAAACTCTTTTTTACTACTATAATTACCTAATTCTATGCCAAATTTGAAGAGTCCAGTAATTATAGTTCATAGGATTCCGTTGAACTGAACATATAAATCCCGTTTGTTCTCGTTCCCGTGGGAATTTCGGAAAGTCCTGTCTCAATGCTCCTCTACACTCCCCAAGCAACCTACATGCCGAATTTCAGCTTTCTGCGACCAGTAAAACGAAAAATCCCGTTTTTTCCTTATCCCGTGGGAATTTCCAAAAATCCTTAAAACTGTTTTTTATTATTATAATTACCTACTTCTATGCCAAATTTGAAGAGTCTAGTAATTATAGTACCTACATAGGATTCCGTTGAACTGAATGTATAAATCCTGTTTTTTCCTTATCCCGTGGAAATTTTTAAAAGCCTGAAATTAATGTTTTAACTTATGTAATACCTACTTGTGTATCAAATTTGTAGAGTCTAGTTATTATAGTTACTGAGATAGGGTCACTCGGAATCGAATATATAAATCCCGTTTTTTCCCGTTCCCGTGGGAATTCCCAAAAATCCTTCCTTAGTGGATGCCTACATTGTGCAAAATTTCAAGTCTCTAGGTCCAGTGGTTTGAGCAAAACCTTAAAAACGTTACCCATATTGATATTTAGACATTCAACCCCATCGCACCACATCCAGGGAGATGGTATTTTACGTATGCCACATCGAATTTTAAAACCGTTGTTGTTTCCATAACCAGCGACCCGATAAACCATAGAAACAACACCCATGTTGATTTTCAGACTTTGTTACCCCTTTCTTCCCTTTTAGGGGTTGAATTCTCAAAAAACCTGAAACTCGTGTTTACTCTTTTATCATTAGGAGTACTTCTGTGAAGTTTCAAATAAATAAAATAGTCGAACTAATCTTGTTTCCCCATACAAACTTTGAACCCCCTTTTCACCCCCCTAGGGAGTGAATTTTGAAAAATCCTTTCTTAGTGCACCCCTAGACCTTATAAGGAACCTATATGCCAAATTTGGAATCTCTAGGCCCAGCGGTTTGAGCTGTGCGTTGATATGTCAGTCAGTCAGTCAGTCAGTTTCTTCTTTTATATATTAAGACTTCCCTCTCTTCCTTCAGACTCAAGTTCTCAGTTGTAAAACCTACCTGAAGAGAGATCTCTTTATTGTGGCCTTTCTTCATGCACTAATCTATCATGGATTATTTTTAAACAATTAAAAAGTTAATAAATAACAAATTATGGTAGTATACATTCACGTTCATACCTATAGGTTCCAACCTTAGACACAATACGTGGTCTTCGTCCCCAAATTTCGCATATACAGAAGTATATCCATAGATATTGCAGGTACCGTGGCCACCATCCACAACTTCTACGTCCAACCCCATAACCCCCACACAAACAATGAAGACAGAATTAATTAATAACCAAAGCAACATTGTCTAATTTTGAATTTATCAATTATTGCCCTGGAATATCCTTTTCGCCCATTGGAACAATTTTTTGTGGAAGTCAATGAAATTAGGTTAGAATTTTGTTTGTTTCGGTTTGTTTACAAAACCTAACCTCATCGTATTGATACTGTCAAAATGATTGTTTTCTATCATAGGCCGCCTTTACACCTGTAAGTTACTTCCGTAATACTTATATAAGTTACTTACGGTTGCATTTACACTTGAAATAACTTACAGTAAATAATGCTTACGTAAGTTTTGTGATTTTTAACTTACGTAAGTTATTACATACCCATTTACATTATACTTACAAAAAACCAGTAAGTAACTAAAATGTCTTCTCATCGGCGGCAAGTTCAAAAAGCAAAAAAAATGCTGGGTAAAACCTTGGCTAGAAAAAAGAATGGTACAAGGTGCCTATGAAAATCTTTTGAAAGAGTTGAGAATGGATGACCGAAGCCAATTTTTCAATTTTATAAGAATTAATGCCACAAATTTCGAACTTATATTGGAACAAGTAGCACCAATAATTAAAAAAGAAAATACAAATTTTCGACAGGCAATTTTACCAGCTGAGAAACTTATGGTCACTCTTCCTTCGATTGTTAGCTACAGGTATATGATTTATGTAAAAAATTATGCAAATTAAAGTGCATTCATTCAAAGTTGGACAATTGCTAATTGTATATAACGTGCTTCAAAAGCGGTAATTAATGTTTCTACCTCATCTGGTAACTTGGTTTTGCTTTGTTTTTGTTTAGCCATAGCGGGAAAATAATTCGTAAGTTCTCAACTTATCAATTTAGTTTAGTTTGATAAGCTGCGAGTTCTTCTGTAAGCAAGCTCGACCACGTTTAGACTTGTAATTTTCTAATTTACGTAACTAGTAAGAAATTACAGTAAGCCACTTACTTACAAAGAGTGTTTACATTTGAAAATTTTTCGTAAGTCACTAACGTAACTGACTTACGTAAGTAAAGCTCACAGGTGTAAAGGCGGCCTTAAGATTTTGTTTTTTTTTTCTCTCAATTCTGCCTGTTTCTGTTCTGTCAGTTTAGCGAGAAGAAGGAGGTTACTTATGTTTAATGTTTAATGTTTATTTGGGCAAAAAACGGCACAATATAATGAGTGAACTTAAAGAAAAACTTAAGTAATACATAGGCCAGCAAATATGCCACAGTTAATTTATGCCAATGAATGTTTATTATATTTTTCTAGAGTTTCAATCATCACATCACATCATTCGATCGACAATGCTTGTGGAAACGATGAAAATTTAGCAACGTGACGTTGAATTTAATATTGTAAATAAATTAAAGTCGGATAAAATATAGGTTGTTTAATGTTCCCGAGTTAATTATAGTTTTAATTTTTTTCTCCATCTTCCATAATAGGAGCTCAATAAGAGCGTCCTCACTGAGAGTATTCTTACGAGTAAACGAGCAACCGCCGGCGCCGGCTACGCTCGGCGCAACGTCGACGCCACTCGAATATTCGACGCCGAATGCTCAATTCATTCATTACACGCGAACGCTCTCAGCGGGGACGCTCCTAATTAATCGGTGCAACGGTTCGTCAAGTCAAGTGGTAATAGACAGATAGGCAGAGTTACTTTCGCATATATGCTTAACTAGCCTTCCGTCCGCAGCTTCGCCCGCGATAAAATTAATTTTCCCTTAGGAAAAGGTATTTTCCCGCGGTAAAAAGTAGCCTATGTCACGCTGTGGTAATGTAGCTTTCTAACGGCAAAAGAATTTTTCAAATCGGTCCGGTAGTTTCGGAGCCTATTCAATGCAAACAAACAAAGAAACATACAAACAAACAATCAAATATTTCCTCTTTAT
The DNA here is from genome assembly GCA_947859365.1 of Archips crataeganus. Classification (NCBI taxonomy): domain Eukaryota; kingdom Metazoa; phylum Arthropoda; class Insecta; order Lepidoptera; family Tortricidae; genus Archips; species Archips crataeganus. The sequence goes on along the minus strand of OX402067.1, from coordinate 8,053,509 downwards.
AATATTAGTATAGACTAGTTGATGCCCGCGGCTTCGCCCCCGCTTAAGTAGACTAATGCGTGTTGATAATGGGAATGAGATATATTCCCGTGGTAAAAAATAGTCTATGTCACTCTCTAGCCCTTCAACTATGTCCATACAAAAATTCACGGCAATCCGTCGCTCAGTTTCGACGTGAAAGAAGAAGAAACAAACAAACACACTTTCACATTTATAATATTACTTAGTTTACTATGGATATTAAAATAGTCTTTAAAAAACGAGCCTACCAATTCCTAAAAGGGTCGGCAACGCACCTGTGACGCCCCCCGTGTTGCGGGTGTCCATGGGCGACGGTGATCGCTTTCCATTAGGTGACCCGTCTGCTCGTTTGCCACCTCTTATATAAAAAAAAATATTAGGCTGGTACATACTTACTTTGCTATTAAAAATAGAAACTTCAATATTATTTATTCGTATAGTTGTATAGTAGGTACAGTCAACATTATACAGGGTTATTTGTAATTCACTAGCATCCTTTTAACCCTAAACTCCTACCACTTAAACAAATGTTTTTTGTTTTACGGCTTTTGTCATAACTTAATATTTTTGGTGTAATAACGTTTTGAAAATTAGAGATTACCTCTTATTTTTACGATACTCTGTGTATTTGTATGGGAAAAAAAGTGCTTCATTTTAAAAAGTCGTAAAACAAAAAACATTTGTTTGAGTGTTAGGAATTCAGGGTTAAGAGGATGTCAGTGAATTAAAAATAACCCTATGTAAATAAGTGATCACTTTTGTACCTGTCGCTTTCGGTCGTTACATAATTTTTGCATAATTTCGTATGGCTTGTCAAACATGACGGTAAAGTGACAAGGTACAAAAGTGATCACTTTGTGACGTTGTTCTACCTACTTAGTATGTACAGTATCTATAAATATCGTAATCAAGAATGGAGTAAAATATTATAATATCGGTACTCTTCGCGGTCGCTTACAATTCTCCATTCATACTATCGTGGGACCGGCAACTTTTACCATCTAATAATAGCCAGTGCGTGCAACTGTCGAGCAAAATTAAACTTATGACGCCTATAATTTGCTCACGTCGTGCATGCTAAGAACTTCGCTGGAACTAAGTATGTAAGTAAACGACAATGTTTGTGATAAGGCGTAGTTATAGTGTCCAAAATAATACCTAATGCCTTCAGGATACTGTTGGGGCTGCCTCGCTACTGCAGTCACCCCGGATCTACGATTTTTTCGAACCGAGGCAGGAATTTGATAATGGCGCCTTTCTCTCAAGCGTTTTCCAACTTGAACAAAAGATTGATAGTGACACTCCTCAGCCTCTGAGTTTTACAACTCGACAGTGAAAATTTCAAGTGTATATTATGGTTCAAGAGATAGAGCCCTGTGACAGACGGACAGACAGACAGACAGCCGAGTCTCTGTAACTAATAGGGTCCCGTTGGTACCCTTTGGGTACGAAACCCTAATAAAGGTTTAGACGACCAGATGGCCTAGTGGTTAGAGAACCTGATTATGAAGCTTGAGGTCCCGGGTTCGATTCCCGTGTCGGGGCAGATATTTGTATGAAAAATACGAATGTTTGTTCGGGTCTTGGGTGTTTAATATGTATATAAGTATATGTTTCTATTATATAAGTATGTTTATCCGATGGCTAGTACCCATAACACAAGCTTTGCCTAGCTTACTTTGGGACTAGGTCAATTGGTGTGAATTGTCCCGTGACTTTATTTTTTATTTAATGAAGATTTAACAAGGTATACTTACCTTTTAACTGATGGGGGAGCATCTGCAGCATTCAAAAATGGATTTTGGAGCGCTCAATTCATAGCTCCTATGTTATGTCGTTATATTTCTGATTAATCTTTAAACCTGGAATAAGGAATTAATAATAATGAGCTTGTGTTCTCCAATTTAAATTAATTTCAAATTTGAATATTGCACGAACACGCGGCCTAGGGCTTGTATTGTAATAAAGAGTCATGTTAACTTGAGATTCTGTAGGGATTATTCATAAACAATGTTTGTAGAAAGACTAATGGGCAATGCCGTCGAATTATGAGCTTGAATGGAGCTGCTATGCGGAATGACTTCCGCGAGATGGGATGATAAAATGCAAACATGTATTAAGCGTATATGTATTAGAGACCAGTAGAGAGTTTTACTCTTTCATGCTAAAACGGTTGGACGGATTCTGATGAAATTTGGCACACACATAGTTTACAACCTGGATTAACATATACACCGTGAAATTTTAGTGGTTGTTTTCCCGAAACGAGGTGATTTCGTATCGATTGTACAATCGATTTATAATTACTATTTTGACTAGAGTCAAAAATCCAATTGTGAAAAACGAAAGCCGAAAATGACCGCAAACCAATAGTAACGCTTCGTTGGTACCTAAACTATCGTACGATCGTACGCTACTTGTACCAACGAAGCGTTACTATTGGTTTGCGGTCATTTTCGACATTCGTTTTTCACAATTGGATTTTTTACTCTAGTCAAAATAGTAATTATAAATCGATTGTACAATCGAAACTAAATCACCTCGTTTCGGGAAAACAACCACTAAAATTTCACGGTGTAGAATACTTTTATAACGGAAAATTGCATAGTTCCCACGGGATAGCGATAAACGAGCAGTCGCAGTCGGAGTCGCGGGCAATAGTTTATAAGTAATATTAGTAAATTTTTTTTAAAAAAATAATATTATAACAAACATCAGTGAACTTACTGTTAATTGTATACTTATCTAAAAATACCAATTCATACAAAGAAAGCCTCGTCCGTCTTTGAAGTCAGTTTAAAATAAAAGATAATGACAGCCATTAAGAAACAAACGCACGTGCCTACCTATGCTTCACCTGTAGATTTAGGTATTTGGTAATTAAGCTGACCGCAAATGAATCAATCATTAATATAATTATTAATCCTATGACGGATCTCTGCCTTTTCCCAATTATATTTCATCCGATTCATTTGCCAAGTGGGTAGTTCTAGTAGCTTTAGTTCTACTAAGTAGATACCTACAGCGTGCTTGTGGTATAATTTCAATTTGTTGAAATTTCACGCTAAATTTATTTTAATCGAGCTGACCGCAAATTAATCAATCATTAATATAATTATTAATCCTATGTCGGATCTCTGTCTTTTCCCAATTATATTTTTCCCAACTGATTCATTTGCCAAGTGGGTAGTTCTACTAGCATTAGTTCTACTACTTAGATATTTGTTGAAATTTCACGCTAACTGTAGCTTATTTATACTGTTTTAAACTTTCTTGATTTTTACTTATAAACTTAAGTCGACACGTTTTATGCGCCCCGGGTGTTTTGTTTACATGGCAATACTTCTGCTAATTAAATTGTTAGCTAAGAATTTACATTAAAATTTAGCCAGTTTTGCGCTACGATCATATCGATCGATTTCATGATCAAATTAAATAAAAAGTTTACAACAGTTCTAACTAAACAGGTCTAGAACTACTATAACAGACCACAACACTAGAAGTACTACTGGTTTTACATAACCACTCAACCACAATTAATAAGGCAAAGAGTATTGAAGTGATTAATTATGACAAAGCGGCTAATAACCTCTTAGAAACAAATTTAGAAGCACTTTTACTGTCATCAGACCGTAACTATGTGATTGAGCAACTAACTCTTAAACTAAATTCAGCAATAAACGAGAGCAAAAACACTGAAGTTAATACCCAGAAAAAAAAAGAACTATCAAACCATGGATAACTCCGGGTATCCTGCGGTGTATAAAAAAGAAACCAAATGCAGCTTAAGCTTAGATCAGATCCTGATAATGAGGTTCTGAGGGACACTTTCGGGAGATATCGCAATTTTACGAACAAAAAAACTAAAGCGTAAGTATGTTAGGCAACTATTAGAAAAAACCTTAAAAAAATCCAAGGCCTTATGGAGTACGACTACTAACACTAGTGACCTACTAAAAGCTAAACCAACTCCTGATGAATCTATAAACCATATTAATGAGTTCTTCACAAATATTGGAAAAAAAAACTAGCTGAAGATGTTGCTCGTTCACAGGGAATTACTACACTTACTGCTTACACAAACTATAATCTCACCTGGTACATTTGTACTTTTCGAAACGGACCCGCAGGAAGTCTCCACTATCTTAATGTCGTTGAAATCTGACAGTGCGACCGGTTATGATAATGTTCCTACAAGTTTCCTGAAGCAGTGTAAATCGGCAGTTGTACCTGTGATTAGATTAGTCACCTAGCAAATCTATGCTTTGCGAAAGGACTTTCCCCCTCTTTGCTTAAAAAGTCACTTGTAACGCCCCAAGTAGCACAGTTAGCAAATCACTTTGGGTATAACTCGGAACTTCATGACTTAATAAACAGTTAATATGGTTCAACTGAGAACTTAGAGCTGCGTATTACGCTTTAGTCTGTATAACAGCATCATAAAAGTAGAAACGGATACTATTGTTACGGGATCAGAGTTAGTGCAGATGTCAAAAATGCCTTCTTACAGTCTCTTTTGCATTGGTTGCTTAAGAGCATTATAGTGGTAGTAAAATATGCTATTGCTGTTTTTAAAGGCGTAGAATTATACCACTGAAATGCTAGCGTCTTAAAAGTGTCACTGTGAATTACCGTACAGCTAACAGTTTTAGAGTAGTGTACACTTAGAGTAATTTAACACAAAAAGTTCCACATCGGTTCGCCTCGGCTCTGTTATAAGCCTATTTTTCAAAGCAGTTAAAAGGTGTTTTATTAATACACGTGAACACCGAAGGTATTTCAAGATCCTTGTTTAACTCAGAAATGCAGCATTTGGCTGTGAAATATACCAATATATTGTTTTAGTCTGCATAAAAGAACACTTTACAGATATTATAACGCACGAAGCTGCAATCAGGTTCACGTTAGTCAATCATTAAATTCTTAAGCGGTCATTTTAACAGTTGGCGTGGATCGTGTATTAAATTATACAAAATGCAAAAAAAATTGAAAAATTAAAACAAGATTGAATTAAAATTAAAACACTAAATAAAAATTAAATAACTTTTAAAAGGTAATGCGTTTAAGTAGTTCAAATAAATGGTTTTAGCGTTTATGTGAACCATACTAAAACTAATAACAGCTGACAGGCTGAATATTGGTTCACTTGAACTCTTATTTACTGCAATAAGTATAATAAAGGAACTGGGGTGTACTCTTGTACAGCCATGGTAATTAATTCAGAATAAAAAGAGTTCACAAAAGTTTCTTAAGAATGCGCCATTTTATTATAACCTAAATCGTATATATTGATAATTATTCTGTTGTTATTTATATTTTACTGCCCTAAATTACACGTTATTCATATACACTTATTATAGTATACTATAAAACTTCGTATAATTTTATGTAAATCGCTCAAAAATGTATACATATATTTTTCGTGTGTTACTTTTTTCACAACATTTCTAATTAAAACGAGATATTTCCAAAGCGCGTAAAAATTTTGCTAAAAAACCATATAAACATTCACAGTAAACTTGCATTCCCAAATGTTTTCACAGTAGGTTGGCTATAAAGGTGTACTTTCGTGAGTTAACACAAATTCTCAATAAAATTGTGACATTTACTTCGCCATTACACATCACACTCTGGAAATTTATCGGCACCGCTATAATACTATTAAAAGCAAATCTGCAAATATAATAAGCAATTTCAATATGAACGAAGAGTAATGTAAAACCTAAAGCGTTATATAAGACTAGCAGTCACCCAATCCTGACGCTTAGTCTGTATAACAGGACACTCGTATTCTGTTAAGCAGCTGATAAACAGCCTGGTGACCCATAATAATTCCAATATAGTGCTACTGTAATGCTGTTAAACAGAAATGTGAACTAAACTAGAACTATAGGCTGAATAATTTGTGCCCAAATAAGAGTTATTTCAGTGTTAACAGCGCTGTTAACACCATTGTAACACTGTCTTGTACAGCTTAAAGTTTCCGTGTACACCAAAAGTGATTTCTTATAATGCTACTTGTGCTACTTGGGGCCTGTCTACAGGAGTGGGAAGAAGAACGACTTAAACAATTATAAGCCAATTTCCGTACTAACAGCAATATCTAAAATAATTGAGAAACTAATCAACAGCAGACTAGTCAACTATTTGGATAAATATAACCTACTATCAAGTTCACAGTATGGTTTCAGACAGGATAAATCTACGGAGGATGCCGTGCTAAACCTAACATCACTTAAAGTAATGTTCGAATTGATTAGAGGTAAGGCTCATAATCCAGGTATTCTTGGCATGATGAGTCTATCTGTACCGGACGATTATATAATGCGGCGGCGGCGGCCTAAGTAAGTTGTTTAAGGTACCCCGCGGCCGGACCAATCTCCTAAACAAGGCTTCATTTACTCGAGACTTACTCATCTTAAACAATGTGGCTGAAAAGACAGACTTGTTCTCGTGTTCGCTGCGTGAATTCACTAAAGTGACCTTTTATGTTTTATGTTATGATACTTATGATTATTGTGATATTGCAGCATAGAAAATTCCTTTATGTTAAATTAAGTAAGCTAATTTGTGTATAATTAACTCGGTATACTATCGCATTGGGTTTCCTGTAGTGACGGTGTTCTGTTTACTTAAATCTATTCTATACATATAATAAATCTGTAACAAGTCGGTATCTCTACATTGAAGATATTTGAGAAAAACTGTCACTAGGGCTATTTATTAGCGTAATAGAACCCAAAACAATGATTTTTAGAATTATTGTCTGTTTGTCTGTTTGTCTGTTTGTCTGTGCGTTTGTGCGCGCTAATCTCAGAAAGGACTTAACCTAGAAGGATGCGGTTTTCACTGATATGTTGGTATTTTCTTGGATTAACATTTAGTGTTTGTTTCATTTGAATCGGTTCACAAATAAGAAAAATATGTTTATTTTAAGAATTTATCGAACAGTTTTTAGAAGAATTGACTGACAATCGCTCGCCGGACTTTAGGAATTCTTTCAGTGTTAGATAGCCCATTTATCGAGGAAGGCTATAGGCTATATATCATCACGCTAACACCAATAGGAGCGGAGCGGAGCGGAAGAATATTTCAAAATCGGGGGTTTTTGAAGTAGAACTTTTTTATATCGACGAACTAAGGAGAGCCATAATTGAAGAAAAAGCAAATTGGATAAAAAAAATAAGCTGCCCAAATTACTAATTCCACGCGAACGGAGTCGCGGGCAAAAGCTAGTAAATAAATAAATCTCTAAAGAAGTAGATAGCGGAAATCAATGTTTAGCTGTCTTTCTCGATCTAAAGAAAGCCTTCGACACGGTCTCTGTTCCTACTCTTGTGGACAAGATAGAACGCTTAGGTATTCGGGGAAGTTAAGGTTGGTAACTACGTTAGTACCCTCTTGAAAGTCACTTTTGGAGTCCCACAGGAAAGTGTCCTTGGTCCGACACTTTTTCTGGTTTACATTAACGACCTTAACTACTACTACTACTACTAGTACTAATCTTCAAGATGGACACGTCATTTCGTACGCTGATTATACAGGCCTTATACTACGAAGTGCAAAATTCGAACTTCGTATCGTGCCGTTCCGCTCACGCTAATAGCATTTAATACGAGAGCGAGCCAGACGGTAAGATGCGAACTTCGATTTTCGAATTTCGGAGTAGCCCCCCAGTGGTTGTCTGTACTGGGAAAAGTTGGAACTCTGTGCATAAAACAGCTGAAATGGGATTGCGAAGGATAAACTCTATGCTGATCTCAAATATGCTTACACTTAACACTGTCAAAACAAACTACACCTGTTTCACAAAAAATACAACCTAATACAGACTTAACCCTCCAAATTCATTATTGTGACCCCTCAGCTAGGACACGTTGTGATTGTAAACAGGTGGAAAAAGTACTCTCAATCAGATATCTAGGAGTAATTATTGATCAGCGACTGTCTTGGCATCTACACATAGAACACATAAGCACAAGAATACGTAAACTCATATGGATATTTAAAACACTGAGGCACATTAGTACTGAAACTCTACTGAACCAAATTTAAATTGCTTTAGCTCAGTCTATTATGACGTATTGCATAACCGTGTGGGGTGGTGCAACTAAATCTACCTAAGTATCTTGAAGTGGAACGTGGGCAGAGGTGCTTACTGAAAAGTGAAAACCATGTAACTATTTCAAACCATACCGTTATCCCACAACCGAACTGTACAAACATTGTAAACTCTAAAGTATGCGTACATAATATCGGAAGTCTTAAGACTTCATAAAAATATGCTTTCAAGCCTCCAACTCTTCACCGAAGAAGAGCAATTGCAGTAGCTCCTGTGCCCACGAGCAAATCTGTTATGCAAGACGGCAATTTGATATGCAATCTGCTAACATATATAATAAAATAAATAAACAAATTAATATCTATCCTGAACAGAAAGAAACAGAAGAATTACTGTTATAATAATACTGTAGTTTTATTAGCGTACGCTTGCGCACACACACGCACAACACAAGAACGCACGCGCGCACACGTACATACACACACACACACACACACACACACACACACACACACACACACACACACACACACACACACTTTTCATATAGATTAAGTAAACAAAAATGTAGCATATTGGGAAGACTGTTGTAATAATATCTTTTTCACTTCTCATGCTCTAAAAGTAGGTCAATATAGCCTTACGAGGCGGGAGTAAAGTGAGTGCTTTAGTCCCCAGGGAGTAAAAGTAATTAATTTTTTAATTCATTTCGAGTGACTTAGATAAACCCAAATAGCAGTACTTGCTTAGTGGCAAAACAAAATATATAAAAAAAATAAGATTGTGTGGACCATTTTAATGACGAAAATGTTACGTTCCTAGTCTACGTGGTCTAGTTCTATGCTTTTTCCGCACAGAAGGTGGCGCCATTCTATTTTTTCCAGTTTGCGTATGGACCATTTCGCCGATGCGATTTTGTTATATCTGTGTCTGGTTGGAAAAAATACATACCGCGAAAACTTTGAAATTGTTGTAGAGCGTAAATCGTAAACGATTAAAATAAATTGATTATTCTCACAATGTCGCCAAGTGATAGTGAAAATTATGATGTCGAGCAAAGAGCAAAAGACGTAATTGATAATCTTTTGCCGCCGAAATCTAGAAAGATTAATTTAAAAACCTATGAAAGTTTTATGGACTGGAGGAATAAGAAACGCATTAATTCTTTCACAGAAAGCGTTTTTTTAGCATATTTTGACGAGATGTCCAAAAGATATCAATCGTCAACATTGTGGAGTATTTATTCAATGTTTAAAATGACAGTAAAAATTAAGCACGGAGTGCAAATGAAAACATATGCAAATTTGACTGCATTGCTAAAGCGATTGTCCAGTGGACATAAAGGAAAAAAGTCAAAAGGTTTTACGTCTGAGGAAGTGGATTTTTAAATGACGCTCCTAATGAAAAATATATTTAGCGACCAAGGTATGTTTATGTCCAATTTAAACACTTTTAACAGTTAAAGGCAACGTAAGGCAATTAAAGTACGTTACATAAAATATATTTTTAACAAAAACTTATTTACTTACAGGTTGCCTTGATTTTTGGCATAAGTGGCGCATGCAGAGGGAACTGGTGAACATTACTCTGGCAGATGTAGAAAGCGACAGTAAATTACAGGCTGTAAATTTGCCTAATACGAAGACAAATAAACAGCGAATGTTCGTAATATCTGGAGAGTACTTGAACAAGCTACTACGAGTACGCGTGTCAATATTCCCGGAATGAGCATGATTTACAATATTAAAAACAATTCAAATTGTACATTTAACTTTTAATAAACATTTTTATTTTTATTTTTTTATTAAATCTTTTTGTACTAAACTGACTATTTTTTTCTCACCATCGAAGTGAAAAATAGAGTTTTCACCTGGAGACTAACAGTCAATATAAACCCTCGGATAAATAGACACCCTCGCTAAAGCTCGGGTGGCTAACACCTCGGGTATATATTGGCTTCTTTTAGTCCCTCGATAAAAAATATACTAAATTAGAACAATAAAGTGTGCCCAAAGTTTTGACAAGACTAATAAAATAACCAAACAAAGATTAAGTGGAACACTCTTTCCTTATAAATTGCGGTCGGGAAATCGCTTATTGAATAAATGCCTGATTGATAGGACATAAATATACAGTTTGTGTTTTTTTTATCTAATTAAAATGACATTAAATGTTAAGTGCAAAATTCTATTAAAAGACTTCTATTCTGACCTTTTTCCTTATCATTTGTTCCTTTGATATTCCACCGGTCAAGGGCGAATCGCGATCGCACGTGAAGGGTTTCGTACGGTACCTAAGTTTCGTATGCACAGTTACTTAGAAGTGGATGATATACATAGGTTCATAATGATTTACACATCCTTGTATTACTTTGGCAGTTATTCGCGTGTAGACCATTTTGAGCGCCACCATCGCTTTATCCACTACTGCTGCTGATTGTTTCACTCTACAAGTGTCATTAATAAGATAAAAAACCGAGCAAGAGCGTGTCGGACACGACCAGGATAGATTTTCGTAGCCGTTATAAATAAAATCCTTGCAATTGCGTACCGTAATCGCCTTCACCAAGCGTCACACACTCCAATGTGCTGTTATTTGAACGGGAACTTTATGTATGATTGCTACTATTTTATTTTTCCAGATATATGTATACTAAGTATTTATTTTAGGTGCTATCCGTATTAAAAAAAGTAATATTTTTCAAAGAATTTTGTATTTTGTACGGAATTTTCCATATATTTCCGTATATTTTGCAAGCTATAAGTAAACTGCTATTTACTCTTAAGCTACTAATAATTCTCGAGCAGACGTAGCCGTAGCAGTTTTCCTTGTTAATTTTCAAACCAACAGTTTAGCTTTCACAGCGGGGGGATGCTCGACTTAAAAACTCCCTTTCAAAATTGAATATTTCGAAACGAATCACTGTATCGCAAAGTCGTCTTCTGATAGATACGGGAATACTGGGAATAATATCTAGAATTTAAAGGTACACATTTCTTCAGGAAAGCTGTTTATAATTTGACTTATGTCATAGACAACTTAAATACACATCAGCTCCTTCACCCTTAGTTGGGAAACCTAAAATACAAAACAAATAACAATTTTGGGTGATTCTTCGAGGTTGTGATTTTTGTTTTATTCCTCTGTCGTATTTTTTTTTTACTTATTTGACAGAAAAACTCATGCTCCCATGAAAATAGATTTCACACAAATAGAACAAATGTTCAATAACATAAATATTGTTTTGGCACTCATTTTTATGAAACCATTTTGAAAATAATTAACATTTTAGTTTTTGTGTCCAGAGGAATAAAAATAGTAGTAAAAATATACGTTAAATATTAATAAAAAAATATAAATAGTAATTAGAGTATTATTATACGTAAAAATGAACAATCTAGGTACATAATTATTCTTGAAAACATTTTCTGTGCTTATTATTTGTACTTATATACTCAACGGCAAATCTAACCGCCCACTTTAATATGTCACATAAAACTACCTTGAAATTTTATTTTTTTACTGTTAAGGCATGTTTTATTTCAAAATAACTAAATAAACTTTACTTTTATTAAAAAACTACCATTAAAACTGTATTTTTTTTATTCCAATGTCCATTTATCCATAGGAATAAAGGACATAGGAATAAAAAAAGTAAATAAAAATAGTGATGATTCATAATACGAACATTCTGGAAAGTTGCCGTTAATACTATAGAAAGATAGTACTAAAAGCAGTGAATCAAGCATAATTTAAAAAAAATAAGGGTTATACAAGCGTCAGAAAACCTGGCAGAGTAATAAAAATGTTACCTGAACCAAGGACAGAGAAATAAAATATTTACCTTCGTATCTCTGGAGCTAATTGCACCAGCTGAAATATCCACTACTAGACATGAACGAAACGCGAGTAAAAACAGCCCACGTGTGAATTTATCACTAGTTTCTTAATTTTTCTTTATGAAACAACTGATTGAAACGCGCTCCAGAGTAATAAAGAATTTCCGCCGGACACATCTTATTTCCTCAGCTATAAAGTTAATACTACAAGTAAAAATTATTCATCAGTTGTTTATTACGTAACAACTAATATTCTTTGAATGTGGTCACTCAACATGTTGTTACAGTTGACTGATTTTGAGATATAATCGTATGTTTTCATGAAAATGGGGAACGGACACGACAGAGTAGTAAAAATCATGGTGTTAATTATTTTTTTGTAAATAATTAGAACCAGTTACACAAAAACTGACACATGCCCCAGTTAAATACAGATATATGCTACCTCTGAAAAAAAAATCAAACTTCTAAACTGAAGGGTTCATTAAAATTATCCCCCGGACATCGAAAATCGGGGCCTCGAAAAATCACCCTTTTAATAATACTTATGAAATATTTAAACAATAACCAGGTATTAAAAGAAGGACCATCAAATTTTATAGCTAATGTTTCTTTTAGGTCTTAAGATTCTAACACAGGGAACCTCAACAGGTGTGACCGTCGAGTATTCTGCTGTCTCTACCTGTTGTCCTACTGGCTCTACCCGTTCCACCTGTTGTTCTACTGGCTCTACTGGATCTACTTGTTCCACCCCCTTATCTGCATCTTACCAGTCATCACCTAATCCTTCCTCATCCAGAAGTTGAAAGGGTGATAATAAGACGAATTGTGACGATGCCTGAGACCTAACCACGCGCGCGATTCTCCTTGCTACTAACATCAGAAACGTCATTAGACACGCAAAACATCAGCTGATCCATGTGTCGTTTAAGAGTAACATTATCTCCCTCTAATCTATCTATTCTATACATATAATAAATCTGTAACAAGTCGGTGTCTGTACATTGAAGATATTTGAGAAAAACTGTCACTAGGGCTATTTATTAGCACAATAGAACCCAAAACAATGATTTTTAGAATTATTGTCTGTTTGTCTGTGCGTTTGTGCGCGCTAATCTCAGAAACGGCTTAACCTAGAAGGATGCGGTTTTCACTGATATGTTGGTATTTTCTTGGATTAACAATTAGTGTTTGTTTCATTTGAATCGGTTCACAAATAAGAAAGATACGTCTATTTTAAGAATTTATCGAACAGGTTTTTTTTTTAACGCGCTAATCTCAGGAACTACTGCTCCGATTAGAAAAATTCTTTCAGTGTTATATATAGCCCATTTATCGAGGAAGGCTATAGGCTATATATCATCACGCTAACACCAATAGGAGCGGAGCGGAGCGGAAGAATGTTTCAAAATCGGGGGTTTTTGAAGTAAAACTTCTATAGGCACGCTTGACTTGGGAGTACGGTGCACGGTGTTGAATGTGAACGCGGGTGTGCGGGGGCGGGTAATTTTTTTATATCAAGGAACTAAGGAGAGCCATAATTGAAGAAAAAGCAAATTGGATAAAAAAAAATAAGCTGCCCAAATTACTAATTCCACGCGGACGGAGTCGCGGGCAAAAGCTAGTTGTATAATAAACATCCGACCCCATTTTTTTGTAATAGTCCCTTTTTCCAAATTGGTTTTCTATCTATGTAGATAGAACTACACCAAACCTACACCAAACTCTACTTTCTTGGGTAACTTTCTAGCTCTAATAGTCTCTCTCTAAGCTAAGCCACGGACGGACGGACGGACGGACAGACGGACAGACGGACAGGCAGACATGGCGAAACTATAAGGACTCCGTTTTTGCCATTGCTCCGGAACCCTAAAAAAAGGTGTGTTAAGTATTTATAAATAAACAACAAATTAAGGTAATTAAAGGCAATATTCTTTCGTTTCTGACTACAAATAGCTTGGTATATAACTGAGACTATAAAAGCGAAGCTTCATTCACCTAAAGCATCGAAGAATACTAAAGTATCCTATATGTATAAATAAAAATACGTAAGAAATAACCACGCGCCGCATTACGCGTCGTTCATTTGAAATCGAACGACACGTACGAGCGCGCGCGGAACATTATTTAAAAATCGAACGATACATTTTTTTTACATTCAGTTTTTTTTTATAACTTGCCAGTTCTTTACATTTTTGTATAGTTTAATATTAAATTACAAAAATGTTAAAATATGTCGTGAAAAAGTGTTGTGCCGAAGGTACAAAAATAAACCAAGTTCTTATATCGGCTTTAGGTAAGTAAATTATTAATTAAAGTAATTATACAAAAAAAAACAACTCTATTAGTAGCTAATAAGTATAACAAAAACGGAATCTTTAAGGTTTCGTCATGTCTCATCCATCTGTCTGTGTGTCTGTCTGCCCGCCACTTAGCTCTGATACTCTTAGTTGTTGGAAAGCTGTAATTTTGGCATGAGTTCGGTGGGTATACATAATAATTACACCAAAAAAGTGGCGAAAAAAATTTTTAAATAACGCTAATTTGGATATAGCTTAGAAAAATAGCTTTTTAGTGATATTTTTTTTTGTTTATTGTAAACTAAATAGTTACGTTTGGAGATGTGAAGAAATCATGTTTAAATTCACGTTCTTTCCTTGTCCCGTGGGAATTTCGAAAAATCCTATAATCAGTTTCTTACTGTTATTTAATGTTATTATTATGGTGATAGGGCCACTCTGAATCGAACATATAAACCCTGTTTATTGACAATCCCTTGGGAATTTCGACAAATCCGTCCTCATTTATTATCTACGTCATAAAGGCAATCCCTATGCGAAATTTTATTCTTCTAAGGCCAAGGTTTTGGGCTGGGCGTTGATAAGTCAGTTAGGCAGTCAATTAGTCAGGACTCTTCTTTTCATACATATACAGGGTGGAATCGATAAGTGATCTCACTCGATTATTTCTAAACTATACAAGATATCGAAAAACTGGTTACTGATCCTGAAAGTGCTTCACGAGCTCTATCAAACGGTATCAATAATAGGTTACAGAATAAACTGGATCTATCCGAAAATTCAATGTTTCCAGCTTCCATACATTTAGTACAGCCACATGGCACTCATCTCTTGATAATACCATAGCAAGTAAAGCCTATTTAAAATCAATGTTTTTCATAAATAATTTTAAATAAGAATGCCATTTCAGGATTACCAGTTTTTCGATATATTGTATAGTTTAGAAATAATTGAGCGGGATGGGATTACTTGTCGTTTCCACCCTGTATGTAAATTAAATATTACATTTCTCCGTAGAAATAAAATACACCCCTTACATAGTTGAGTACTAATTGTAATAACAGTAACATAACTTTCTTTTTTTTCTAAGAAACATTGCAATTAGTATGTAGCATGAACACAACGTGTAATTTGAGACACAGAGACGGCAATTAGTGTATCTACTATCTTATATTTCTCTCGGAGTGAGACAGGCTGAATTCAGTCATCATCATCAGATCAGCAAAAATACGTCCACTGTTGGACAAAAGCACCCACCATAGAGTTTCACAACGATTGGTACTGCGCTGCGCGCATCCTAGTGGTTCCTGCAACCTTTACCTAGGGTTGCAATCTTTGAAATTCGGCAACCATGCAGGATAAAAAACGTAAAATCCCCAGATTTTAGAGCTCAGAACACGGACACGGCAACTTTTTTTTAATTTTTGTCCGTACCTACTAGCCGTTTACGCGTTTATCGCTATCCCGCAAGAACTATGCAATTTTCCAGAATAAAAATTATCCTATATGTTAATCCAGCAGGCTAATTGTGTAACTCCCTCGCAATCGCCATCGCGTTCATTTTGACAGTAAAGTTCTTGTATGGGCTGACAATTGGGGATGTCTATTTTTTTGCAATGTATAGTAAATCGAAAACCATTTCGAGATAAATGGTTTTTAACTCGTTCTCTGTAGTTATTTAATTTTAATATTATATAATGAATTTATTACATAACAAATAAGCAATGACCTTCATTTGACTTTGGTGTAAATTGCGTGACCGGTCCAAGTCGTACTTTATTCTGTGTGGTTAGAATTCTTCACAAATTTACGCGTGGATTATAACGGAGTTTGATTTGGACCCACTGCCTGACATCTAGCACTTTGACAGCGCCAGTAAAGTGACACTAGTTACAGTGTACCACCACGCAAAAAATAATTAAAGGGGTTGCCTTATCGTACGCATTTAGATAGATTTAGAAATTTGGCAGTGTGGGAGCCCTCAATTACAATCTGACGTCATCAACCAAAATAGTTTCAATAATTAATTTTGAAAAAAGTAGTGAACTAAGTGACAAAATATTGAAATTAGTTTCTTATAATTGAATTTTCTATACAAAAAAAATATAAAAACCACTGGTAATTTTTTTTAGACATTCCCAATTGGTATGGGAAACAGCCAGCTGTCACAGCCATAGAAAAACTGTCATTTCAATCCGATGCCAAGTGTCAAAAAAGTTACACAATTATCCTGCTGGTCATGAAATAGGTAACTATGTGCCAAATTTCAACAGAATCCGTCAAATCGATTTGACGTGAAAGAGCAACAAACATCCATAAGTACATGCAAAATATCGAGTTAGTAATATTAGTAAGATGATAAAAAATTGGTCAAATAGTCATAAATTATTTATTTATTTTCAAACAAACTTTTAACTAATCTTCTCATAGTTTTGAGAAACTTTTTCAAAATAGTATACCTACTTTCGACAATCGTCCAGCGGCGACCAAAAAGTACTTAGAAAAATTCAAACCCGGACTAAAAATGGAACTTCGCCCAGACGTTCCCCGGACGCTCTCTAAACTAGGACAAATCCGGGGAAATCCGGATGGATGGCCCATCTTGTTTGGTGGCCTTCCTTTCCTATGCCATGCTTCCGGTTCCCAGTCCCCACTCTAAGGCTGTGTGAATGTGAGCAGGCTCACTGTGAGCCCCAGTGTGAACGTTATTTTGTACGGTATTTTATTTCGGCGACTACGCATAGCGTAATGGCGTATTGTCGGTTTGGTGTGAACGAAACAGTGAATATGTATGGAAATACAATAAACTGCGTAACGCGCGCTCACATTCGGCGGCCGACAGTCGGTTTGGTCTGAACACAGCCTAAAACTTTACTGCCCCATCGGCCGTTGGTTCTACGAGCAGTGAGCTCTGCCCACTGGCACATAAGTCAGACTCCGAGCAGTGGCGTAGCTGCCTTGCCCTGTGTCAAAATTAGTTGGGGAGCTTTCCCGGGGAGCACGAGATTAAGTGACATTGTGGATAACATTTTACTAATTTTTACTTACACACGTAGGAGCCTCTGTAGCCCGGGGGCCTCATACCATTGATACGGCTGATACGGCGGTAGCTACGCCCCTGGCTCCGAGCTACGTCAGTAACTTTGGTTCCCCTGGGGATCTCCTCATTTCTGATTCGATGACGTAGGGAAACTCCGAGCATAGCTCGCGCCATCGCACTTTGAGTGACTTTAAGCTTTATAAATGTATGTGCATCCATGATTTACCTACAAAACATATTATGCATTATATTATAATGTAAGTATATGTTTCCTGACCTGCTAAAGCAAAATAAGAGAAACCGGCCAAGTGCGAGTCGGACTCGCGCACCGAGGGGCCAGTTGACACCCTTGGGTACGGAACTCTAAAAATTAACCACCAGTATTATACAGATTATCTGATGACTGTTAATTTATAGTAAAAACATACATAACGTAGAAGTAGTTGGGGTAGGTCTTGCTTGTTTATCTTTTACTTAAATTGAGTACCTATTAGGTGTAATGCAATGCGTGTATGCGCGTGTACGTCTGAGTACTTACGAGTATTTACCGTGGGCATGGCAAATGCGCCAGTCATAAATAAGCATAAAGCACATTTCTGAGCCATTCAGAAGTAAAAAATACTATAAGAACCAGGGGTCTAATCGCTAATTTCAACTTTCCTTTCTTTCAAACAAAAAATATTAATAATTTCGAACTTCAACATAACAAAGATTTTTGACTTAGTCTTTACAAGGACGAAAATAAAACTACATAGGTATACAAGAAGAACAGGCTCGATGATTAGTAATGTGCCAAAATTATTTTGTCGTGAGCCATTCGTTCGCTATCCCTGCCCTATGGTATTGGGTGGGTATCTTTTAATAGGCCTTTTTAAAAATTCTGCATGTTTTCGAAGACTTTTCTGCAATTCAGGATTTAATTTGGTTTAAAGTACAAATTTTTGTTAGTGTTAAATTAGTTGTTTTTGGATTTCGTGATTTCGCACGTAAATTTCGAAAAACTTAGGGTGAAGGAAGCCAGACGAGCGTAATCAACGTATTTTTGGGCCATGGTGTAGTATTAGACCTAGGGTCCCACAAACGCACGGTCCACTCTGGTAAAGTTGCGGTAACCTAGTGGCTTAACTTCCTATCAAGCAGAGGGTCGTGGGTTAAAGCCCGGTATCGCACCTCTAAGGGTGAAGCCAGACGAGCGTAATTTTGTGAGTCGTGAGCGGCAGAATTTCGGTTTCGCCATACATTGTGTCACGTGATGACCTGCATATTGCATGGCGCGACCGAAATTCTGCCGCTCACGACTCACAAAATTACGCTCGTCTGGCTTCGCCCTTAGAGGTGCGATCCCGGGCTTGAACTCACGACCCTCTGCTTGATAGGAAGTTAAACCACTAGGTTACCGCGACTTTACCAGATTGGACCGTGCGTTTGTGGGACCCTAGGTCTTATACTACACCATGGCCCAAAAATACGTTGACAAAGATTTTTCGAGATTTTTTTTAACGAATCTTACTATAACACATTAAATATAAAAACTGCAATATTTTAAAGTAAAAATAAATGAATTACGGCCATTCTCCGGAGGCGAAATTTTGCTTGTCCGAGACGAAAATCCCATAAAAATGAAATAATAATAATGTGACCTATTTTTTTTAAGATAATTTACGCTCGTTCCCATTATGTGCACTTAAATACAATGCTCATTTATTTATAGTTTGGTAGAAATAATTTTTCAAACCTCGTTCTCCTAAGTGCCCTGACTTGTCCGCGCGCTTTCTTAGTTTACAAAACTATTTTAAATTAATTTTTAGAAGAGATTAATGACATTCTATTTAACATTTTGAATAGGTGAATATATTATTTACAATATATTAAAAAACGGATCCACTGAAGCCAGTCTTCCAGTACAAAAACAATAATAAAGTACATGTCCGGCGTCAAGGACTAATTGCCAATACCGTTCATATTCGTGAGCGTCCTTCCCTAACCGACGATATTTGGCACGTCACTATAGCTCGAGACGCGAGCCCTAAGTCTCGCTTCGACGCTTGACGAGCGAGGACGTGCGTTGCAGCCTTATTTATGCCGAGAATTCACATAAGTATCTAATTGCCCTGACTTTGGTTTTAAAATTTTCTAATTATTCTGACCTCAATTTTTGGCTTATTTGTGAAGGTTAGCGTATTGTAGTATTTTAACACGAATGCACTATTTTGGCCCTAATGATTTGAGATATATCTTTATTGGCAATATTTTTGTTTTAACAGTTTTTTGTAATGAAAATAGGTTTCTCCCTAATTACTACGTCTCTAATTGCCACGTATATTTCTAATTGCCAGTATCGTTATGTTCTATCTTACTACATAAAATGTAAATTAATAGATTAAAAAACACTAGAAAAACACGCTTTTATAAATGCACGTAAAAACAAAAAATAAATTATGGATCGTTCAAGTTGTCTCTATTTCTGGGCTGAAGTGTAAACTATGTGCTTTTAATTATAATATTTGAATGTAAAAGCTTGGGGCGCTGGAACAGGAAACTAAAATAAAATAAAATACAACCAAAGAAACTGAATCATAAAAATATTTCCGTTAACTTTTTTTAATGTTTTTAGTCGCTGTTCCCACATTTACTTAACAAAAAAAAACTAAAGTGCTATTTTTTATTTGTCAATGTTTAATGAATATTTATAGTGCTTGTTAATTTAACTATTAAATAGCTTCATACATTTAATATAGACGATACTGACTAAAAAAATGCATATTTCTAATTGCTCCAACCCGAAAGAATTTCAATTTTCTAATTTATTTGATCACATGTGTAGCACCGGTATTTGCTTATTTGTTCAATAGAACAACCATACAATCAACCATAGATCAAATATATGTTCAAATATGTGTTGAAACATTTGTAATATGTGTGGCGCCGGGGTAAGATTGACCACACACTATAATCCATTGGATTTAGATCAGACGAGTAGGGTGGCCACTCTTTTGGGCTTATGAATCCGGGTAAATTGTCTTTACACCACTGCTGCACATTGCGGGCTCTGTGAGATGGGGCAGAGTCCTGTTGGAATATGCACGGGTTGTTTCCAAAATGTCGTTGACTCCAAGGAATAACTACGGCTTCAAGAATATCTCTTCTGTATATTTCTTGATTAATTTTAACGCCTTTTTCTATGATTATGAGCCTATTCAATGGAAAAAAGTTTTTCTTCTGAAAAAATAATATTTTCCATTTTTCAGAAGCGGCACGCGCTGCTTGATAAGACGACATCTGTCAAGGCGAACTTTTTTATCTTTATCTTCAAGAAGTTGTGCCTTACGTACGCAGCTTGTACGCTCTCAATTCGAGGTCACTAGCGACAATACGTTGCACCGTCGCACGACTTACACCCAGCTCACGAGCCATTTTTCGAACTTTCGTCCGTGGATCACGATCAAGTCGTTTCTTGACTTCGATCAACAATACATGATCGAAGTTTCTTGACAATGTTCCGTAACCTAGGAGTCCTAACAGTCATCTTTCTTCCTCTTCATGGGCGGTCTGCGGCATGCCCGAGCTCATTACGCCGCTTAATAGTCTTGAAAACTAATTGACGACTGACACCTTAGCAACCGAACTATCTCATACTGTCGTTTTCCGGAGTCGTATAAGGAAATTATTTATTTGTGATGCAAAGATATGACAAGAAACAATAATATTAATAAGAATAATTTTAAGGAGCTATCAATATCAAATCGTTATTTAGCAAAATATGTAAAAACACAACAAAGAAACAAATGAACACATAAGGCTGCGGCTCCACTGAGGCGGAGACGAGCGGAGCTGAGAGGAGACGTGTGGGGATCGACCAATCATATTACATGAAATCCACATCTCGTCTCCGTTCATGTAATATGATTGGTCGATCCCCACACGTCTCCTCTCAGCTCCGCTTGTCTCCGCCTCAGTGGAGCCGCAGCCTAACGCGTTCCATTTTCAAATTTTACGCTTTTTAATTTTGTCAACGTATTTTTGGGCCACACACGGTGTACTTGGGATGGGATCTACCTAATTAATCAAATAATAGGGATGTTGACACCACCAATCAACTGACGTACTTTTTATGAGCTGTCAAAACACAATTCGCCCATAGTTTAAATGGCAACTTATGATGTCACTTGTTCGCCAACTCTAGGTAACTATTTTATTTGTTCTAAAGCAACAAAAAAATCTAATTTTGCAGTTAATTGAAAATTAATCTGGTTTTCAGAGCTAAAATAAAGCTCTCTGCCTTCGAAATATTTTTTATTGGCGTCAACATCCCTATTGCGACTATGTAAAAAACGGTCTTCGATATTATGCAAGGTCTCCGAAGGTTGGGGGCCCTTTAAAGCCACGGGGCCCTGAGCTGCAGACCAAAAAACCCCCGGACATTACGCATTTGAATGGTATTTGATTTTCCTGCAGAAAGTTCTGGAACAAGCCTTTGTGCTCGTGCTAAATCTGATAGCATCAGTCACGGTTAATAATTGATGGGTCAATTGTATGGTCAAGAATACACATACAAACAAGACTGCATCTTTTATTTGTGAAAATTAAATGAAGTGGACTTCGTTTCTAGATGAAGGTGCATTGCAACATGCAGTTGTTTGTTTGGAGTTTACAGGATGTTAACTATACAGGGTAATTTTTTAATAAGTGCACAAATTTTAATATGTGATACAGTGTCGTTAAAATAACAAATTTCAGTATTTTTCGTTATAATTTTTTTCACTTATTTTTTTATTTTTCATAGTAACTCGACCAATTTATTGGATGAATTACTATGAACAAAATTATGGGCCAAATTACAGCGTCCAGGCAGTAAAAGTACCCGCAATGTACAAATAATTGGCTAGAATATTTTTTATACATTACTTTAGCACTTAATCTAACTGGGGCACGATTCTTTTTTGTTTAAAGTAAGTATAATTAACTGTAAATAGTTATCAAACCTCTAAAACCTTATTCCCTTGGTGCGTCCATTGCCCATTTTGTGAACAAACTACCCCGAAAAGAACATGTTATGTATTGAAATCAAGTATTGTATTTAGTTAAATAGTTACAATATAAGTCATTGGTTTAAAAGAAAAAATATGGTTCCTAAATTTATCGCAGTTTTTAAAAAAAACGATCTTAAAGCTTTGTCCAGAGCTAAGCTATGATTCCCTTGGTGCCTCATTCAACATCCTGCTGATCCCTACTTAAACGTCATATGACGCGTTGTGATCGCGGGGCTCGACAAACGTCAGTAACGCTTCCAGCATGGCCGGGAGAGGTCGTGACTCGACGCTGGAATTATTAGCTATGGAGGTAAATATATGATTACCTTGGCTTTGGTTCACTGTGATTCTGATTCTCTTGGACTTACATATAAAATTTTGTGCATGCAATTGGTACATAGTGTTAAGTAAAAAGAAAACTACATTACTGCCTGCATATGATGAATTAGTAGTAATTATTATAACAATAACAGTTTCGGCAGAATCGACAAGAAACATACATATTCTTATTCCCTTGGGTTTTGAACAAGGGAATCATAGTTTTCTTGCGTTTTGTTGTAAAGAAAAATAGTTTTCTTTTAATTCACTGATTTATTCATTTAGAAATGTATTCAATTGATAGCAGGTCTCAAATATTACATTCTCTTCAATGTTCTACTTTTTTATCCCCCTGTCCTTTTGTATGATTCCCTTGGCGTTTTTTTATTCCCTTGGCGTTTTATCTTATTCACCTGTCATTTTTCTTATTCCCCTGGCACTGAAAACTTAAAGTAGTATATTTCAATACCAAACTGACCAAAATTAATGCCTATTCGATAAATCTGCTTATAATTAAATACAATTTCATATTTTATAGTAAATAGGTTGAAAAAAGTAAAAGTAAAAAACGCCAAGGGAATCAGACGGAGAATCCGATTCCGAAGAATGACCCACAAGCCAAATTTCAAAATGTAAAAAAAATCTTGAACAGATAATCGTGATCTATCAACGATACTGAATCACATATCAAAATTTGTGCACTGATAAATAAACTATAGTTTATAATAATATAGTTTATAATATCGTTTAAAGGTATTAGATTAGATACCTAAGGTCCCAGCGCCCTGTAAGGCCCATGTTATGCAAAACTTCAATAAATCAAAAATAAAAAAAACTTTTGAAATCAAACATTATTAAAGTATTCTTCATTTATTTGAGAAGAAAATAAACATAAAAATCAACAACTGAGATCAAATTTCTTAAAGAAAATAATCATTCTTAAAAACCTCGAATATGGGCTGTTTTAGGAACATAGGTACTTATCTTGGCCCAATTTTAAACACGTAATAATTATCAAAATGCTATCGAAACAAAAAATATGTTTATACATTTAACTTCACGCATAATATGAGTTTCTCAGGTAATCAGTCTCTTACAATGTATTTTTCGGTCACAAATGGACAGTGGGCCATTTTGGGCCTAGCAAAACTTAATGTACGAAAAAAAACAAAAACTCCGCATAAAATATCATACAAATAACGTTTTTCCTCTGATTATTCTAGTATTTTTGTAAACATAAATAAAGAATAACGTTACAAGTCATAAACTTTTTTTTTACGATTTCAGTAGGCCTTATTAGGAGTATAGAAAAAAATCCGGCGGATACTGATCATAGCTGCTGCTTTACATTATGTCCAAGGAGCGGAATTTCTCATAGCAAAAATCAAACATCAAAGGGATTGAACATAAGTTTTATCGACTATTCCAGTTATCGATGTTATCGAATCGTCTCTTCGCTTGTTATCGCTTTTTAACATCATTTGTAACATGGTTATGGTTATGGTTATGGTTAATCCCTGGCAGCAAGATTATAGACAGCAGCACCAGCTGCCTACCCAGTAGTTTACCAGTATTTATAAATAGGAATGCATGGAACTTGTTCCCTGTAGATTTAATTACATTGTTTGTGTCGTACTGATGGAGGCAAGTGGCTATTAATGAGATCGTGGCAACATCGCAGGTTCATACGGGGCTAATAAATCAGGCATTTGTACATTTGATTTATCAACGAATACAATAAGGCCTCTTACATCTTGACAGACGAAACAAGCATCGTAATATGAATATTATGATCAATAGATCATAATAAAAACATCCTGTAAATAACGTGTCAAATTTCGATTCAAATGATTTGTATACAGGGTATCTCGATACCCAACGATAACCTGACCGGGCGAGAGGTCAATAAACCAGTTCTGGGTATAAGGGCATTTCTATCTACCGTTGTACCCTTTACTTTTTTGGATGTCCCCTAATATTTTTAGCGATTTTCTCAGAAGTTGTTGATTTTATCCTGTTAAGTGTTGCTTTTCTGTAAAATATATATAATTGTCTCGTCCTTAATTAAGTTAAATACAGAATAAATAACTTGTTTCGTGCATAAAAACTAGTTTTTAAATATGGTAAAATCGTCCCGCCATACTGTCCCCTCCACCAAATTCCATTTTCAAGTGCAATTTTACGCATATTTTTCTAAGGCGGTAACACTAAGTAATACATTTCTGGTATAGTTTAAACTTCAGAAAATGTGTTTTTGATGAATAATAGCGTTTAAAACATCATTATTAGGGTTTAATTTAGATTAAAACGTTGTCCCCTCGGAATCACGATTTGGACATAGTCCGGTTGGTTACGCAATTTTCGCAGTGAAAGCAAAATATTTTTTAAAACTTTTTAGGTGATTTTTAATCCTGACAACACTATGACCATAGACAGAACTTGTCACGTCAAATTTGATTTTAAATAGTAAATTCGCGGCCGACTTTAGCGTGCTGGAGTGTGGACAGGTAAGTTTATCCAATTTTTTGTCCGGTTGGTTACACTGTTTATGCAGCTTAAACGTTAAGTAACTAGAATCTTGTTTATATAGAATAAAACTGTGTTTCAAGCAGTTATTTGTTAATTAAATAGGTTGAGAATTGCGGTTAGTTTTGTATTGTTTTGAATAGAATTAATTCTGCTTCATAGAAGTCGTTACGTCCGTTTGGTAACGATTTGTCGCGTAACGTATAACCGGACATGCAAACGTAACCAAACGGACACGGTAAAGTCGCATGCACATTGAGTACAGATAGTTATTCCTGTGACTTTGTCTGTACGATTTATTACGTAAGTTTTTAAGGAGCTCTAAACCGTAGACGTATCAAAACTTATCTTCACTTAAGACAACCGGTTAAAATTAAAATAATAAACTTTACAAATTATTTCCTTTTAATTGCTAATTTCTATTAGATCACATTAGACAAAATTGCAGTAAGGTTTGTAAATCTAAACTGTTGTGAGTCATAATATGACCACCACCATTTCACCATTAGTTTTTTTTTTTATAAATAATTAGGTAAGTATTATAAATTATAATATAGGATTGAGCGAGGCATTTTGAGCATATTTGAGTTTACCATAAATCTAATAGATGAATAAATAAGTAAATAAATACTTAAATAAATAAATTGGTTTGGAGCTTGCATTTTATACTTATATACTAGATAGATACATACTTAGGTACATAACTCAGGAAAAAACATTTATGATAAATATCAAAATAATGTGTATTAAAATATCAGTATTAAACCTAAGTAAGATGAAGTTATCAATATCAAAGAAAGTAAAAAAAAAACTGCAAAAACATGGCGTTGACGGCAGCGGAAAGAATACAAAGATATAGAGATCGTCTGAAAAATAATCCAGAAAAAAAAAGAAGTTCCTAACTAAAATGATTAAGTAAACACTTAGAAAAGGGAAGTTCTCTTGTTACAATCATATGCTTTGTCCAAATAAAGTTATTACGTATTTTGTAACAACTTTATTTGGACTAAGTATATGATTGTAAGCAATGTGATAAGTACATAAATATATATCTTAATGTGCATGTAAAGTACATAAATTTACGTTTCTTTCTATTTTATAAAATGTTTCATACCAAAGGTAGCTCTCGCATAGTCTCATGTAACATGTATGTACCTGTGTTGGTAGGTAGCGAAGTACCTTTGTACTCATAGTTACCATGTTTTTTAAATATGCTATGTTCTGTTGTTAAACTAGAATATCAGTGCTTTAATCAAAGGTCTTTCGTCTGAAATGACGATGATGATGAATCAAAGCTCCTTGTTATTTATTTACTAGGTATGTGATCTCGTCTTTACTTTGTCCGTTTAGTTACAAGGGTGTCCATTTGGAGATTGTCCCCTTGTTTTTTGAACTGATTTTCTTGATTTTACAGAGTTTGGAAGCTTAATTGTTTATTATTTTGGATAATAACTATATGTTATTTTTAGTTCTACCTTTTTTTGTTTATCACATAACAGTAAATGTCAATGATTATTTAAATAATCCAAACATTAGTTACGGTTTGGACCCAAACCGTAACCAAACGCCTTGAGATTCAATTTTATGTGAAAAGTTTTCTCGAAATTGAGCTTTTTTTATTGTTTTTAGTTTATTTGATTATAATTTTGTTCAATAAAGCTAAAAACATTTAGTTTAGCTACGTATTTTATTAACTACATGCAGAATAATTTGTAACCAAACGGACCATCAAAAACCTCCTTTGTCCTATTAAATATTTATTTTAACGTATTTAACCTATAAATACAGCGAATCTCTTTAGTTTTTAGCAAAATAGAATATATTTACTCTTAGAATTAGTTATAAGAATATCGAAAACCTAAAATAATATTTGGTACTCTTCAATTCAACCGGGGTACAACGGTAGATAGAAATGCCCTAAAATAAGACAAATCCATGACACTTAGATACCTTAAGCGATAATAGAATTACATGTTCACTTTTAGTATTACATATTTTTGAAAATAAAGTCGGTTTACGGACGATAATTTAACGTGACAACGTCATAACAAAACATCCAAAAAACAAAAATTAAACCAGGCGGTCACCCATCCAAGTACTGACCGCGCCCGACGTTGCTTAACCTCGGTAATCGGACGACAACCGGTGTTTTGTCAAATATCTTGAAAACGGTGCATCCTACGGCAAAATCAATGAAATTTTCATCCCCCTTTAATAATTACCCGAACGCTAGTACCTACTAAGATTGTAGGTACACATCGTACATCCTGGGCATCCTGGCGCGCGCTGCTCTCTTGTACATCCTGGCGTTCACTGCAATGTACGGGATATTGCGTCATCCTTTTTTGTGCGTGCAGCCGGCGTTCATCGATTTATTAGACGTTGTCACGTCAAAATGTCTATTATCCAAGAATAGATATTTAAATGATATTATCGATTATAGCTAATTAAGGATTTGTCACACTGGATGCGTGTCATACCGCGCGGACCACACGGTCAGATCGCATATCTATACAAAATATATAGAGACCGACAATGTTGTTCATACGTAATGGGGGCTGCGTTCAATTTGACCTGACCGCGACCGCAGAACGCATCCAGTGTGACAAATCCTTTAATTTGTGCATGCGATACACTTAACTATAACTATAAAATACTTGCGTGTCCTTGTGAGAGACGCAAACAAAAAAATGTGTAAGAACCCTTCTTTTATGTCATAGAGAAACTACGATAACATGGCCCGCCCCTCCACATTACTATTTCAATGTGTTTAGTCACATATTTACGAAATAATTTTTATTTAGTAGTAACTGTTTTGTTTGACGGCTGTCTCAACACGCACACATGCGTTGAAAGTTTTGGTGTGCTTTATAAATAGTTTCACAATACATTGAAGACTTCTTGAATTGTGGAGGGGCGGGTCATGTCATGTTATCGTAGCGTAGATTATCTCTTCTCGTACTTTGCCTAAAGGTATCCTATCTCCACAGTGGTTCTGCCCATATTTTCATATGGCACAGCTGTGGGTTGGCTCTCCCCCATGGGTCCTAAACTCATGGCCGACAAGAGCCTGGACGTCTCGGCTGAAGTCGTATCCTGGATGGCTTCCGTGGTCTACCTCGTGGGCATCCCAGCTGTCTTCATCTTTGGGTACATTGTCGACAACTACGGGAGGAAGAAAGCGCTGATGCTTACGTCGTTTTTTATGACGGTAAGTGTTTTGTTAAGGACCAAAAAATTACTAATTGATGAATAGAAACGTTACTGTATGTATTTCCTCCTGGCATTAATAAATAAGCCACTTCTTAGCCTCTCTTGCTAAGTAGGTAGGTACTAGGTTTAAGCTATCACATGCATGTTTCGGTCTTTCTTTTCATAGTTTTGAGTTAAGTACTGTAGTCGCCAATGAAATATTTGACAGTCCGGGCCGCGCGACCAATATGCCTCAAACCGTCCGGGTTTTTTATCGACGGACGCACCGCGCCGCGCGTTCACTACTTTCTAACAAAAACGTCTGTATCTTCCGAACTACAAGGCTTTAAATAAAGAAAAAAAATACTGAGACGTAAATTAATGTTTATTCTTTCGAATACTATTTATAAATCAAATAGCACACGTATAATTTTTTTGCATAAATCAAGGTCAAAGTTGTAAAATCGGTAAACTTGGCTGTAAGTTTCTTAATGAACTAAAACAATTACTTTGCTCACCCGCGACCTTACAATAGTTACGTTTATGCAAGAAATGTGCGTTCATGCAGTTCCTCCACCTCCACACTGTACGAACACACACAAATCACATAAACCCAACCATCACCACCACCAAGCTACACTGACGCGTTTCGAACTCAACCAGAGCTCATCTTCAGAGTTATCACAACCGTATGCTATGCTACCAAATGTTAAACTAACAAACCAAAACAAATGTTTTAACTTGTCACTGTAACTTCTCAAGTACCCACTTTATTTTTCTTATTCTCAAACTACCCCACAAAAATTAACTTTTATTGACATATTATAAAACTACCTTGAATTTTTTGTTTATTTATTTATAAGGCATATTTAATTAATACTAACTGTTCAAATTCGACCCAAGCCGCAGTAAAGGAGAAGATACTAAATTTACCTGTTCATTAATAATAGACCCCATAGTGTTGTACCTAATTATTTCCATGCATTCCAGAGCATCCAGACGCAACCCCTTGCCGCAATAATGTAACACTTCATAAGAATCTGAATCTAACAATGAATGATTTGATTCCAACAAATGTTTTGCAAAATTCGATCTATCTGGATGCTCATTCCTATATGCCGAAACATGCTCTTTAAATCTAGTATTAAAACTTCGGCCTGTCTGTCCTACGTATATCCCATTGCAGTCATTACAAGTAAGCTTGTATACCCCCGATCTAGTTCCCTTATCTACCTGTTCTTTGTGGTTACATAGCCTAGAGTACAAAGAGTTGTTAGTCTTAAAGGCAACATTTAAAGAACATTTATTTATTTAGTATTTAAAGAACAAGAAGATTTAAAGAGCATGTTTCGGCATATAGGAATGAGCATCCAGATAGATCGAATTTTGCAAAACATTTGTTGGAATCAAATCATTCATTGTTAGATTCAGATTCTTATGAAGTGTTACATTATTGCGGCAAGGGGTTGCGTCTGGATGCTCTGGAATGCATGGAAATAATTAGGTACAACACTATGGGGTCTATTATTAATGGACAGGTAAATTTAGTATCTTCTCCTTTACTGCGGCTTGGGTCGAATTTGAACAGTTAGTATTAATTAAATATGCCTTATAAATAAATAAACAAAAAATTCAAGGTAGTTTTATAATATGTCAATAAAGGTTAATTTTTGTGGGGTAGTTTGAGAATAAGAAAAATAAAGTGGGTACTTGAGAAGTTACAGTGACAAGTTAAAACATTTGTTTTGGTTTGTTAGTTTAACATTTGGTAGCATAGCATACGGTTGTGATAACTCTGAAGATGAGCTCTGGTTGAGTTCGAAACGCGTCAGTGTAGCTTGGTGGTGGTGATGGTTGGGTTTATGTGATTTGTGTGTGTTCGTACAGTGTGGAGGTGGAGGAACAGCATGAACGCACATTTCTTGCATAAACGTAACTATTGTAAGGTCGCGGGTGAGCAAAGTAATTGTTTTAGTTCATTAATATGGACCTCCGCAAAGTAACGCCTGATTCAATAAATTATTCAATAAATTATGTAAGTTTCTTGTTTGACGACTAATAACTCGAAATGTTGAGCGACGACCCCCTTTTTTATAAATTAAAAAAAAAGTACAGTTTTTCACCTTAAAAATGATACTATCTAAACATACCGTTCCCAGTGAGTTAGCAAAATGAATTAATCAAGTTGCCTACTCCTCGCAACATTTATAATTTTGCGAAACTGATTTTGTAGCAAGATGGCCGCCCTCGTAAGGCTGCCTGCAACCGCTAACCACTTTACAGTTCGTGCATACTATGGTATCCATTGTCACGAGATTAAAAAACTAAATTTAATTTATTTTTTGTTTTTTTTTTGTTTAAAGACATAATTTACATTACATGAAATTGATAGCTGATGCATTTCGCCTGTTTTTAGCCGTATACTTTTAATATTATTTTTATTAATTTAATAATTAAAACATTCTTAAAAACAATAGCACCTATAGCAAAAACTTAAAAAATACATACAAACAGAAACAATAATGCCAAACACCGAATAATCAAGTCACACGAGAAATAGTTTGTACAAACCCTTATTTCAGATATATTTTCAAATGTCCATGGATACTCAACCATCCACAGCATAAAACCTGAGGAACACCGTAAGTGTTTTGATGAATCCTTGGCGAGTGTGACATATTTCCCAAATAAAAGTTTATTAATCTAATCTTCATAAACCAATCGTCAATATTTATTGTATATTTCAGTAATCAGGGCGTCAAATTACTAAAAATTTGGCTATAAATCTTCAAAGTCCCAGCTCAAAGCTGGTGAGTGCTATATTAAATAATCAAGATATCGAGACTGTATACGTACTAGGTGACTTTAATGCCCATCCTAACGAATTATTTTATGATGAATTGTTAGAATTGTGCAGTGAATTGAAATTGATTTGTGCGGATGTAAATATTCTAGGCCTGGATTCCAACTCATATACTTTTGTTAGTGACGCTAATGGATCTAGACGTTGGCTAGACCACTGCGTGGTAACGGAAGCGGCATTGCAATCTGTTACAAGTGTCAGCATAAAATATGATGTATTATGGTCAGATCATTATCCTTTGATTGTTACATGTAATATTGACATTATTAAATCTAAGACTTTTTGTAATACATTTAATACATTTAATGTTTGACATTTAATAGTATTTTATGGGGTGAACGAAAACCCGAGCAAATTGAACATTATAATAAATTATGTAATGATAATTTAAAATTGATTGATTTTCCTGACGAGTTTAGTTTTTGTTGTGATAAAATATGTAAAGACGAAGATCACAGGAAGAGTTTGGATAAATTATATCAAAATATCGTTGATGTTCTTGGCAATGCCGCCTCTGAAAGTTGTATTCTAAAAAATCTTAAAAAGATAAAACCGGTTCTGGGATGGAACAGACAAGTGAGTGATGCACACAGGGAGGCTAGGTTGAAATTTCAGCTGTGGTTGTGGTACGGAAAACCAAAATCAGGCCCGATATATGAGGAAATGAAAGTTTCCCGAAACATTTTTAAGTCGCGTCTAAAATGGTGTCAGAAAAATAGTGAACAATTGAGGATGGATAAATTAGCGTCACTTCATTCAAAACACGACTTTCGAAACTTTTGGAAGACTACTAATAAATTAAATAGCAAGTCTGGCCTCCCAGTGAGCGTAAATGGCATTAGTGATCGTTACGATATAGCCGAATTGTTTAGACAGCACTTCACGGTACAGTCACCCTTGGGCCCATCGCGGTCACACAGCGCGGAGGGGCAGTCAGATCAGGAGATTACAGCTGCATTCGCAGCCAAGGACGTTGCAGATATTATAAGGCAAATGTCGGGCGGGAAGTCTCCTGGTCATGACGGTCTGAGTATTGAACATCTTAAGCACGCGGGCCCTCATTTACCTAGACTGCTCGCATTACTCTTTAAGCTGTGCCTTGGACACTCTTACATACCTGAGGCGCTGATGAAGACCGTGGTGGTGCCTATTATTAAAAACAAAACTGGTGACATTTGTGACAAGGTCAACTATAGGCCAATCTCGTTAGCAACAATTGTGGCAAAAGTTTTTGATGGTTTGCTTAACAGTCAACTCGATAGATACATCACGTTACATGATAATCAATTTGGTTTTATTCGTGGACTCTCAACAGAAACGGCCATTTTGTCTGTTAAGCAAACTATCAAGTACTACACAGATAGGAAGACACCTGTCTATGCATGCTTCCTCGACTTGTCCAAGGCGTTTGACTTGGTTAATTATGACATCCTATGGCGGAAACTGGAGAACATTGCTGTTCCTCCAGAGTTGAACAGAACGCTTAAATTTTGGTACCTTAACCAGGTCAACGTCGTGCGCTGGTTGGGAGTATATTCGAGGCCATACAGGTTGGAGTGCGGCGTGAGACAAGGTGGACTTACATCACCTAAGCTCTTCAATCTGTATGTCAATGCGTTAATGGAGGAGCTCGGCAGCATGCATGTCGGCTGTCGTATTGACGGCACCTGTCTCAATAACATCAGCTACGCAGACGACATGGTGCTGCTGAGCGCGTCTCCGTGTGGTCTTGCCAAGCTGTTGCGGGTGTGTGAGAGATATGCTGGCGGGTGTGTGAGAGATATGCTGTCAGCCATGGCTTATCTTATAATGTTAAGAAAAGTGAATGCATGGTCTTTTGGGTCAGAGGTAAACCTCAGTATACTGTTCCTACCATAAGACTGAACGGAACACCCTTAAAGGTAGTGAACCAATTTAAATACCTGGGTCACATATTGACCTCTGACCTAAAGGACGATGCAGACATAGAGAGAGAGCGCAGGGCGTTGTCTGTCAGAGCAAACATGGTGGCTCGACGGTTTGCTCGGTGCTCTAGAGAGGTGAAGCTGTCGCTATTTAGAGCATACTGCACGAACTTCTACACGAGCAGCATGTGGTTAACCTACACGCGCAGGCAGTACAACGCCCTGCGTGTACAATATAACAATGCTTTTAGGGTGCTGATGAGGCTGCCTCGATTCTGCAGCGCTTCGGGTATGTTCGCGGAGGCTAGAATGGACTGCTTTTATGCCACCATGAGAAAGCGCTGCACATCCCTGGTGCGCAGGGTGCGGGCCAGTTCCAACAGCATCCTAATTCCATTCGCGCAGAGGTTCGACTGTCAGTACATGAATCATTGCAGTATGGTTCATGTACTGACTAAAGTGTAGCGTCACTAACAATTAGAATCTAAGCTTTTATGTATTGTATTACTAACACTATGATCCTATGTTGGTCGAAATAAAGTATTATTATTATTATGTTGGTACGGATTTCCGATCACGGGCCCATGGGGACCCGGTCATTTGAAAGGCATTCATGGGGTCAAAGCCAACATGAAGAGGCCTTTGGTACCATATAATATAAATGAGATGGGCGCAACTATGGAGGTCTATCCCCTAATACACCATGAGGATGTGCTAGCGGACAGTCCTCCACAGTTGCCAATCTATTGCCAGGTAGGAATCGACATGGAATTGGCTATGGGGTTGGGATGTTGTGGACGGGATTACCGGGCTATGGAGTGAGATAACGGACACCTACCATTTCAATATCTCATAAACTAAACTTTTGGTAGGCGGTGACTCGTCATTCACTAAATGGGCCCCTCAAACTATTGCCGACTCGGGGCAACGAGGCGGCAACATTGGTGTGAACGGCTAAGGATGGAGAGGTGTTCCTGGACTTTAAACTTCAAAATGCCAACTCGCCACTTACGGAAACACATCCATCCTTCGAGCATTTAGCTCTTGCGCTCCACTCTAGGCGGCCAACAAAGGCAAACTAGAGGCGGGGTGGGTGTGTAGCTGTGTGTGAGTGTGTGTATAAGCGCATGTGTGTATGTGTACCCCTGGAGGTCTTGAGTTCGTGGTGTCGCTACGCACCAACAGCTCGCCACAAGCCGCCCTGCGATGACTGACTGCACTGGTGACACAACAACACCAGCGGGCGATGAGGTCGTCACATCCCTACGCCTTTTGACTGACTGCGCTGGTGACAGACACCACAACACCATTATTATTATTATGTTGGTACGGATTTCCGATCACGGACCCATGGGGACCCGGTCATTTGAAAGGCATTCATGGGGCCACGCCAACACGAAGAGGCCTTTGGTACCATATAATATAAATGAGATGGGCGCAACTATGGAGGTCTATCCCCTAATACACCATGAGGATGTGCTAGCGGACAGTCCTCCACAGTTGCCAATCTATTGCCAGGTAGGAATCGACATGGAATTGGCTATGGGGTTGAGATGTTGTGGACAGGTAATAATTATTATTATTATTAATAAAAAAAATCCTCGATGTTTTAAATTGAAATTGCACTGTATTTACACTCACATTCAGTAGATTTAAGACGGAATCATAGAAAATAAACATTTGTTGTCATTTTTATGTACAATAACCCTGAAAACTAAGTAATAAATGTGAAATACTTAAGACATAACGGCACGTTCACCACAAACACTGACAATCAAGCGCAGAATTCACAGGTCACTGCGAAATCTTTTTTTTTTTACCGATAAGCTGTCCGCCACTACTGCCATCTATATTTTTTAGGGCTAATAATTTAGTCAGGCTACGTTTGTGCATCAATACATTTTGTAAATAATGCCGGGTATTTTTACTAGATGGCATTGAAATCAACTATTCATTCCTCCACCTTTTACGACACTAAGGTATCCGCGGACGGGTTGACGCATATTGGTTTTGGATACCATGGTATCGTCGGACTGTCAAGTGGTTAACCACAATCTTTACAATTACCCATAATAAGCAATTCTAATAGTTTGCGAAATAATCCGAATAAAATACCTAAGTAATGATTTAGAAATATTTAAATCACTATAAGGCAAATGAAAATTACTGAAAAGAATACGTAATTGTATATGAAATTGGCGAAAATAGTACAATACTATTTCTGACCTAACGTCCCTTTTCAGCTTTGTTGGGGCTTGAAGATCTACTCTACATCAACTTGGGCCCTCATCACAGCCCGAGCTATAATGGGCCTCGGAGTCAGCGGCTCCTACGTCGTCACTCCTCTTTACATCAAAGAGATCAGTGAGGACTCCATCAGAGGCACTCTAGGCAGCCTCGTAGTCTTGAGCCAGAATCTGGGGAACCTGGTGGTGTACATAATGGGCGCGTATCTGAGTTACCACCTGGTGCTGTGGATCTGCTTGGCGGTGCCACTGATTCATTTGCTGGTGTTCGTGAGCATGCCCGAAACGCCGTCCTATCTATTGAAGATAGGGAAGACTGAGGTAAGAATATAGGTTTTGAATAGTAAATTGAGGATTTTCGAGAAAAGTACCTTCGACATAGCGATAGGTACAAAACTTCTCAAATATGACCACGATGGAGGCGCAATTGCCTCTCAATCCACCCCAACTTCCACGACTGTCATTCCATGGCTGGACACTGTCATATTTTTGTACAAAAACAGAAAATCAAGCTTAGGATATCGATATACTCGATAGGGGGTGTCCTGAAAATCAGCGCTGTGCCAGTCAGGGCCTCCTGTGGATACCTGACTCACAGCATACGCTGAGTGCATCCCCTTTGCCACAACTAATGGCACAGTGTTAATTTTAGTTTAGTTTTTTTAAATATTAATTAAATATGTAATAATTTTTCTGTATTTTACTTTATGTTGTGGCAATAAATGAAATTGTATTCTATTCTATTCTATTCTATATAGTTCATATTCATCATTATCATCATTTCAGCCGAAAGACGTCCACTAGCTGATGAACATAGCCTCCCCAAGGTTCGCCAAACGTGTCCGTGGACCGTGGACACCACCCGAGATCCTTTTGGCCCCAACGGCCATATTAGCATAGTTAACAAGCTTAAACAGCAATGAGTAGGTCAGATATGCCGCAGAACTGATGGCTCGAGGCAGACAGGTTCTTGGTGGATACCGTGAGTCGGCAAATGAAGGACGCCCTGATGCAAAGTGCGGCGATGGTAATCCTGAGACAATGATGTGGCTCACACCATCACTTTAATATATTGAGAACACTGCTTATTTATTATATGTATTTTGCATATATATGTTGTATATGGTAGTATATTTTTATTAGGTTTCTTTATATTATGAGTTTATGTATTGTATTTACTAAAAGTTGTATTGTAGCCCTTGCTTTGTCCGACTGTATTATTTTGACTTACTCTTTGTCGGTCCCTTACTAAATGCTCCTTTCATCCACTCAAGGGTTGACTGGTAGAGATCCCTTAAAGGGATAAGTTCGCCTTTGTACATGCATTTCAACGGTTGTCAATAATTTATTTCTTTTTTTCCTTATTTTTGTACAATAAAGAGTTTACATACATACATACATACATACAATGGGCAGGGGTTGGAGGCGGAACGTCAAGGTCATTAGCGTGCCTTGGTCCCGGAGTAGACTGACGATTATGATGATGATTGAGGAATCTTTGTGTTTAGGAAGCCCGAGACGCGCTGGCCTGGTTGCTTTGCCGTGAGAAGTCGGAAGCGGTCGTGGAGAGTCATCTGCAACTGCTAGTGCACGAGCGAGAACAGGAGAACAAGAGCGGATGCTTCAAGGACGCCATCAAAACTCTCAGTAAGTTTTTGAAGCCTGAGGATTGGAACTTGGCAGCGCCGTGCCGTCGCAAAGAAAAGTTTTTTAAACTGATATAGCAAGTGAAAGGCTTATAGTTAGTCCCGTTGTCCAGCAGTGGACGTCTTTTCAAATTCAAATTCAGATAAGTAATATTTTTCTATTGTTTCTTTTAATAATTCTTCTAATAATATTTTCGACTAGCTTTTGCCCGCGACTCCGTCCGCGTGGAATTAGTAATTTGGGCAGCTTATTTTTTTTATCAA
Organism: Archips crataeganus; assembly: GCA_947859365.1. NCBI lineage: Eukaryota > Metazoa > Arthropoda > Insecta > Lepidoptera > Tortricidae > Archips > Archips crataeganus. The sequence continues at coordinate 8,016,258 of OX402067.1, read as the reverse complement.
ATTTGCTTTTTCATCAATAATGGCTCTCCTTATTTCCTCGATATAAAAAAATTACCCGCCCCCGCACCCCCACTCCCCCCAACCCCCACCCCCCCACCAAACCCCCCGCACACCCGCGTTCACATTCACCACCGCACCGTACTCCCAAGTTAAGCGTGCCTATAGAAGTTTTACTTCAAAAACCCCTGATTTTAAAACATTCTTCCGCTCCACTCCGCTCCTATTGGTGTTAGCGTGATGATATACATATAGCCTATAGCCTTCCTCGATAAATAGACTATCTAACACTGAAACAATTTTTCAAATCGGAGCAGTAGTTCTTGAGATTAGCTTAGCTTAGCTTATTAATTCTTCTTAAAACTTTTCGATACATTCTTAAAATAGACGTATCTTTCTTATTTGTTAACCGATTTAAATGAAACAAACACTAAACGTTAATCCAAGAAAATACCAACATATCAGTGAAAACCGCATCCTTCTAGGTTAAGCCGTTTCTGAGATTAGCGCGCACAAACGCACTAATAAATAGCCCTAGTGACAGTTTTTCTCAAATGTCTTCAATGTACAGACACCGACTTGTTACAGATTTATTATATGTATAGATATAGATATAGATATAGATGATATGACGACTTACAAGTTACAAGGTTGTAACAGTTGCCTATTGTAGATACAATTAATCCAATCTCTGGAAGTGGATTATGTTATGTATAATTTTGCAAAATTTAAAGCAGACGGAAACGAAATAGAGTTAAATATAAATAAAACCTTGTTAAAAGCGTTTTCCTATAAATCTACTTTTATCCAGACGACGTCACGGGCGAATGTTAGTTAATATCTTTCTAAAAGAGCCGGTGACAAGTTGTTAACGATCCATTTAAAATCAATTAAGTACCGTTTAAATGTAACAATTTGATTTCTTATTTTAGACCGGCATGTCATCATTATTAAAAACTAGCTGTCTCAGCTACACTACTTAATGATCAATTGGCATCTCCAAATGAGATGATGTAACAGATGAGATCACGTGCGAAGGTACCTGTAGGTAATGGCCGTCGTTAGGGGTAAACAGTGGGTAAACATCATTAGTCCGTTTGTGGGAAACTGTTTGGACACTTGGCCTTAAGTGCGGCCAGTGGGGTGGCGACGTGCCTAAGGTTAGTTACCTAAATTATTTTATTTTTCATGATTTATCAAGTTGTCAATAGGGCTTGGGACGTAGTTCGCACGCGGGCCCAGTGCGGATGAAATGAATAATAATATAAAATGAACTGATGAATTAACGCAACCTATGTCAGCTATCTTTGCCTTTTTAGGGTTCCGTAGTCAACTTATAGTTTCGCCATGTCTGTCCGTCTGTCTGTCTGTCTGTCTGTCCGCGGCTAAGCTCAGAGACTGTTAGTACTAGAAAGCTGTAATTTGGTATGAATATATATATCAGTCACGCCGACAAAGTGATTGAATAAAAAATAGTGATATAAAAAAGTTACCCCAAGGATGGGGAAAAAATATAAAATAAAAACTTTTTAACAAAAAAATTAAACCGCCGAAAAAAACTGAAAAAAAAAATACCTTTTTTGTTTGACCTTAGTCTAGGTACCAGTTTGAAGTCGGTGCTTCAGCACGAGCCAGGAGGAGTGATAGAAGCCAATCAGGTAGAAGATTATAGGTCCACTCCTCCTGGCTAGTGCGGAGGCACTGACTTCAAACTGGTACCTACCTAGATTAAGGTCAAACAAAAAAGGTATTATTTTTTGCATTTCAAATAATTTATTGAATCAGGCGTTACTTTGCGGAGGTCCATATTAATTGGAAAGGGCGAGGAAAATATGGTTAAGTGAAGAGTCGCGTAGTTGGTTCCGTGTTAGAGATAGTTTAAAATTACATCTCAAAGTATTGCAGTCTGAACTTAATTTTAAGTTACATAAAATTGAATTCGATCGTTTGGATGAAAAAGCCCGGTTTTTTGCTTCAGTAGACGCTCATAAAAAGTATTTGACTCAGTGTAAAAAGTTACGTTGGCTTACAGGACGTCGAACAGAATCTTTTTCTTCTTTGAACAATAATTATCGAGGTTCTACTAACGGTCATAATTTCTACCCTCGCGTTAAAAATCTTACTAATGTGGAATTTTTGGATGATGAGAATCAGTTATTGGAAAAAGGTTTAAAATATAATCTACCCACTAAATTTAGTCAAAAAATAGTGGAAGGTTTGGCGGTAGATTCTGAGATTGCTATTACAAGTAACTGTGGTGATTTTGAAACAAGTGTTAGTGGCAAATACACTTAAAAATACCAATTCCACAGAGTGTATTGTCAATATAACCGAATTAAATTCTTTGAAATCTATTCAGGAGAAAGTGTATGATAATGATTTAGTGGTGACAAAGGCAGACAAAGGAAATTGTATTGTTTTATTGGATAGGTATCAATATAATCGGAAAGTTTTAGATATTGTTCAAGGGGACGGTTTTACAGTTTTACGAAAGGACCCTACAATTACATTTCACAAAGATTTAAAGAGACTAATAACGGGTTCTTTGTTTGCCTTTGAAACCGAACAACAAAAGAATTTTGTAATTCCCATGAATCCGCAGGCACCAATTCTATATGGATTATCTAAAATTCATAAAGATGATTTGCCTGTTCGTCCAGTTGTCTCATACGTGAGTGCTCCAGCATATAAATTGGCGATGAAATTAAATAGTATTATTCGTGTGAAGGCTTCCTTTAAACCTTCTTATAGTTTTAAAAAATGGTTTAGATTGGTTAGTAAAATTAAGGACATCAGCATACCGCCGAATGCAACGTTGCTTTCTTTGGATGTAGACAGTTTATTTACTAACGTACCATATAGTGAGACACTAGAAATTCTAAAAGACCATTTAGAAAGGAAGCGGTTGCATCCGGGTGAAGTTTGTGAATTAATAGATTTGGTAACTTTATGCATGAAACAATAGTACATTGTTGTAGAGGCTGGAAAGTAAGCAATAGATGGACGAGTTTGTTTGAGGGCCGACGCGTAGCGGAGGCCCTCGAAAGTACGAGTCCATCTATTGCACTTTTGGCCGAGACTAAACATTGTGCTTTTCACGACTAATGCGAGGAAATCATTATCATCATCATCATCATAATCATCCATCCATCCATCCCGTCCATCCCGTCCATCCCGTCCATCCCGTCCATCCTGTCCATCCCGTCCATCTGCCCATCCGTCCATTCTGTCCATCCCGTCCATCCCGTCCATTCCGTCCATCCGTCCATTCCGTCCATCCCGTCCATCCCGTCCATCCTACCCATCCGTCCATTCTGTCTATCCCGTCCAACCCGTCCATCCCATCCATCCCGTCCATTCCGGCCATCCCGTCCATTCCGTCAATCCCGTCCATCCGTCCCGTCCGTCCCGTCCATCCCGTCCATCCTGTCTATCCCGTCCAACCCGTCCATCCCGTCCATCCCGTCCAACCCGTCTATCCCGTCCAACCCGTCCATCCCGTCCATTCCGTCCATCCGTCCATCCGTCCATCCATCCGTCCATTCCGTCCATCCCGTCCATCCGTCCATCCGTCCATCCTGACCATCCCGTCCATCTGTCCATCCTGTCCATCCCGTCCATTTGCCCATCCGTCCATTCTGTCCATCCCGTCCATCCCGTCCATTCCGTCCATCCGTCCATTCCGTCCATCCCGTCCATCCTGCCCATCCGTCCATTCTGTCTATCCCGTCCAACCCGTCCATCCCATCCATCCCGTCCATTCCGGCCATCCCGTCCATTCCGTCCATCCCGTCCATCCGTCCCGTCCGTCCCGTCCATCCTGTCCATCCCGTCCAACCCGTCCATCCCGTCCATCCCGTCCAACCCGTCTATCCCGTCCAACCCGTCCATCCCGTCCATTCCGTCCATCCGTCCATCCGTCCATCCATCCGTCCATTCCGTCCATCCCGTCCATCCGTCCATCCGTCCATCCTGACCATCCCGTCCATCTGTCCATCCTGTCCATCCCGTCCATCTGCCCATCCGTCCATTCTGTCCATCCCGTCCATCCCGTCCATTCCGTCCATCCGTCCATTCCGTCCATCCCGTCCATCCAGTCCATCCTGCCCATCCGTCCATTCTGTCTATCCCGTCCAACCCGTCCATCCCATCCATCCCGTCCATTCCGGCCATCCCGTCCATTCCGTCCATCCCGTCCATCCCGTCCAACCCGTCTATCCCGTCCAACCCGTCCATCCCGTCCATTCCGTCCATCCGTCCATCCGTCCATCCATCCGTCCATTCCGTCCATCCCGTCCATCCGTCCATCCGTCCATCCTGACCATCCCGTCCATCTGTCCATCCTGTCCATCCCGTCCATTTGCCCATCCGTCCATTCTGTCCATCCCGTCCATCCCGTCCATTCCGTCCATCCGTCCATTCCGTCCATCCCGTCCATCCTGCCCATCCGTCCATTCTGTCTATCCCGTCCAACCCGTCCATCCCATCCATCCCGTCCATTCCGGCCATCCCGTCCATTCCGTCCATCCCGTCCATCCGTCCCGTCCGTCCCGTCCATCCTGTCCATCCCGTCCAACCCGTCCATCCCGTCCATCCCGTCCAACCCGTCTATCCCGTCCAACCCGTCCATCCCGTCCATTCCGTCCATCCGTCCATCCGTCCATCCATCCGTCCATTCCGTCCATCCCGTCCATCCGTCCATCCGTCCATCCTGACCATCCCGTCCATCTGTCCATCCTGTCCATCCCGTCCATCTGCCCATCCGTCCATTCTGTCCATCCCGTCCATCCCGTCCATTCCGTCCATCCGTCCATTCCGTCCATCCCGTCCATCCAGTCCATCCTGCCCATCCGTCCATTCTGTCTATCCCGTCCAACCCGTCCATCCCATCCATCCCGTCCATTCCGGCCATCCCGTCCATTCCGTCCATCCCGTCCATCCCGTCCAACCCGTCTATCCCGTCCAACCCGTCCATCCCGTCCATTCCGTCCATCCGTCCATCCGTCCATTCCGTCCATCCCGTCCATCCGTCCATCCTGACCATCCCGTCCATCTGTCCATCCGTCCATTCTGTCCATCCCGTCCATCCCGTCCATCCCGTCCATCCCGTCCATCCCGTCCATCCAGTCCGTCTGTCCGTCCGTCCGTCCGTCCGTCCGTCCGTCCGTCCGTCCGTCCGTCCATCCATCCATTCATCCATCCATCCATCGCATGCAGCAGACGATTACTGTTGATTGGTCCAATAATGTCGTTTCAGCACGCCAGGAATGAAATTCAGAAATTATCTTTCAAAAAGTCGTATCGTATAATGAAATACATATACTGATACGTCCTGTTTTCGATTAGTGTAACTTTGTTGTCGTGTTTGTGCGCCATAAATGAGTCAGCTGTTAAATGTACATATATAGGCAGTTTTGAGTACTGGATTTAGGTTATTTATGGCCACATTTTCGAGCAGTGTCGTGAAAAATTATTTCCGGTTCAATGGTCTTTATTACTTACAGAGTGATGGTTTAGCTATGGGTTCACCTCTGAGTCCTTTACTGGCAGATATATAATATTGCTTATGGATAAATCATTGTACTGTGTAAAAGAATATGATATTATCCTTATTTAAATTTGACATCTGAATCAGAATGTATTTTTATTCTTTTTGTTTTTATTGTTATTATTTATTAATTATTTGGTCTTATGACATCTTCATATTATGTGAATTAATATTATTCATTTATCATTTTTATGTTGTGGTTCTAAATTTCTTTGACATTCACACATTATGTGATTTAATATTTTTATTGACATTTTTGTTTTTTTACACTTTTATTGTTTTTAATTATTATCCTTGTGACATTTTATATTAATGTATTTTTCATTTATGTTTTTAAATTCTTTTGACGATCTTTTTGTGAATTCTTTATATTTGTGACATTTGGAATGCTGAATATAATTGTAATTTTCAATCTGAAATAAATTAATCTATCTAATCTATCTATCTATCTATTTATGGATCATTTTGAGAATCAGTATATTGTGGGTAATAGTAATATTGTGTACTATTTTAGGTATGTTGATGATTTGATCCTATGCTGGAGAGGGAGTATGAGACAGCTTGACGTGTTTATTAATGGTTTGAATAACAAGCACGTAAAGATAAAGTTCAAAAAAGAATTGGAGGAAAATTGTTCGTTGAACTTTTTGGATTTAACGATTTCAAAGTTAAATGGTAAACATCAATTTAAAATATACCGTAAGCCCACGTACACAGATGCTGTCATACCAGCATCTTCTAATCATCCGTGGCAGCATAAACTGGCTGCTTTCCATTGTTATGTTAATAGATTGCTGACTGTGCCTCTTTCTAAGGAACATTTTGATTTAGAGTTGAGTACTATTTATCAGATAGCGATCTCAAATGGTTATACAAAATCAATGGTAGATAGTTTAGATCAAAAGAAGCAGGCACGGTTAGTAAATAGCATGCTTTACGCTGCGTTACCTTCTCAGTCTACTAACAAATATAGATCTAGCATCTCTTACGTTGGGGGTTTGTCTGTTAAGATTTATGGCATTTTAAAATCAAACAATATTAATGTTGCCTTTAAGACTAACAACTCTTTGTACTCTACGCTATGTAACCACAAAGAACAGGTAGATAAGGGAACTAGATCGGGGGTATACAAGCTTACTTGTAATGACTGCAATGGGATATACGTAGGACAGACAGGCCGAAGTTTTAATACTAGATTTAAAGAGCATGTTTCGGCATATAGGAATGAGCATCCAGATAGATCGAATTTTGCAAAACATTTGTTGGAATCAAATCATTCATTGTTAGATTCAGATTCTTATGAAGTGTTACATTATTGCGGCAAGGGGTTGCGTCTGGATGCTCTGGAATGCATGGAAATAATTAGGTACAACACTATGGGATCTATTATTAATGAACAGGTAAATTTAGTATCTTCTCCTTTACTGCGGCTTGGGTCGAATTTGAACAGTTAGTATTAATTAAATATGCCTTATAAATAAATAAACAAAAATTCAAGGTAGTTTTTTAATATGTCAATAAATGTTCATTTTTGTGGGGTAGTTTGAGAATAAGAAACATAAAGTGGGTACTTGAGAAGTTACAGTGACAAGTTAAAACATTTGTTTTGGTTTGTTAGTTTAACATTTGGTAGCATAGCATACGGTTGTGGTAACTCTGAAGATGAGCTCTGGTTGAGTTCGAAACGCGTCAGTGTAGCTTGGTGGTGGTGATGGTTGGGTTTATGTGATTTGTGTGTGTTCGTACAGTGTGGAGGTGGAGGAACTGCATGAACGCACATTTCTTGCATAAACGTAACTATTGTAAGGTCGCGGCTGAGCAAAGTAATTGTTTTAGTTCATTTTGCTTTTCAGTTTTTTCGGCGGATTAATTTTTTTGTTAAAAAGTTTTTATTTTATATTTTTTTCCCATCCTTGGGGTAACTTTTTTATATAATACCAACTTCAGGTATACCCTATCCAATAAAAAAGAATTATGAAAATCAGACTACTCTGTAAAAAGTTAGTCAATCATCCCCTGTTTTCCTACCCTTAGGGTAGGAATATTATTTCCAAATTTACATGGGACCACCCTTGGGGTATACGATTTCCAATAAAAAAAGAATCATCAAAATCCGACTACTCTGTAATAAGTTATGCGTAAGTTTTTCGCTTATAAATAATCTTAGATTCGGTGAGCAGCCGCACTGCTAATAAAATAAATAATATTTGAAGTTATGCGTGGTCATATAGTACAATCAGTAACTGAACAATCAATCATCCCCTGTTTTCCTACCCTTAGGGTAGGAATATTATTTCCAAATTTAAATGGGACCACCCTCGGGGTTACGCTTTCCAATAAAAAAAGAATCATCAAAATCGGACTACTCTGTAAAAAGGTATGCGTGATCATACATAAAAAAAAAACAAATATACACGTCGACTTGAGAACCTCCTCCTTTTGTTTTCGCCGGTTGAAAAAAACTAAAAAAAATTTTTAGGGTACATCCCATAGACTTAAAGTGGGGGTGATTTTTTTTTTCTCGGCTAACCCTATAGTGTGGGGTAACGTTGGATAGGTCTTTTAAAACCATTGCGGGGTTGCTAACATGATTTTTCTATTCAGTGATCTGTTTGCGAAATATTCAACTTTAAAGTGAAAATTTTCATTAAAATCGACCGTCCTCCCCCCTCTAAAATCTAAACTGATGAGTAAAAAAAAATTTGAAAAAATTCAGAATGGTAGTAAATATATCAAATTTACGGGAACCTATTGATGTTTAGAAAATTTTATTTTCGAAGGTTTAGAATCCCGAAAACTTCATTTGTCCGAAAGCATTTTTTTCTGAAACTGTAAGTATTTCAGGATTTATTTCAGGACCATCGTGTAGAATCCTTTAGGTTAGGTTAGGGTTGTTTTATAAAAATCCTGAAATATTTACAGTTTCAGAAAAAACTGCATTCGGATAAATGAAGCATTCGGGATTTTAAATATTCTGAAAAAAGTATTTCTAAATTTTGATAGGTAACCCAAATTTACTAGGAAAATTATAGCGGCTAAGATTGCTTGGAAATTATTTGTAGTTTAAGAGTAAATAGTAGCCTAAGGTATAAAACATACCTAAACTTGGATAATTCCGTACACATACGAAATCCTTAGAAAAATATTACCTGACTTTTTCGTAATGGCTACGGAACCCTACCTTGGGCGTGTCCGACACGCTCTTGGCCGGTTTTCTTCTTTTAGGTTTAAATAAAAGACTTAATTTGTCAATTACTCGGCTAGCGGATACATGTGATCGATCAGGCCCCGCGGCGCGATGAGCTTTTTCTCTGCGTGAGCTGCTATGTAACCACCGAGCTGCTAGCATCTCTGCCGTGCATTGGACACAGAAAACGCTGAACGCTTCGCCGGTCTTAGATATTATTCTACCTACGAACGATACACTGAAACTTGTCTAGGTTATTCAAACATTGTTGGTTGCGAATACCTCCAGTCAACTAACACCACCCTAACACTCAACTAAGCCGACATTTCCCTCAAGAACAGAGCCATGACCTCGACAGTCGCTAGGGTCTAGCAAAACAAACACTCCGTCATTTATATATAAGTCACGTTTTGGGGATTCGTCACTTTCATTGAATAAACACGATAACGAGGTTGCAGCTGAACAATTTCAGTAGAAATTGGTGGTAAATAAAATACGACATCACGTTCTAGTTTAGACACTTGTCAATTTCGGCGTACCTCTACTTACCTAGAATCTAACATGTATGGGTGAGCCCACTTAAGTTTTGTATTATTTTATACAATCGTTGGTTTGGACGCGAAAATATGTAAACGGGACCATGCAATACACTGTTAATTATAAGCGTCCACCAACAATAATGATATGATCGGTGCTACATCATCATCCCAGCCCATAACGCCTGAAGCGATTACTTCGGCTCCTTCGTTGGACATATTTAGGAGACGACTCAAAAATTGGCTTCTCGAGCACACATTCTACACTTTTGATGAATTTCTTAACTTTCAGCCAGAAACTTCAACTTATTAATTATTATGATGACTATGAATAATATATTAAAATAATTTTAAGAATGACATGTAATGAATATTATGAATAAATGAGTATGAGTATGAGTATATACGTCCCACTGCAGGGCACAGGCCTCCTCCCAGAATGAGAAGGCTTGGGCCGTAGTTCCCACGCGGACCCAGTGCGGATTGGGAACTTCACATACACCATTGAATTTCTTCTCAGGTGTATGCAGGTTTCCTCACGATGTTTTCCTTCACCGTAAAGCTCATGGGAAATTTCAAATGTATTTTCGCACATAAATTCCGAAAAACTCAGAGGTGCGAGCCGGGACTCAAACCTCTCTGCTGGAGAAGCCATATAGGTCAAACCGCTAAACCACCACGGCTTGATACGGACGGCACGGTGATACATAAGACGACCAGATGGCCTAGTGGTTAGAGAACCTGACTTTGAAGCTTGAGGTCCCGGGTTCGATTCCCGTGTCGGGGTAGACATTTGTATGAAAAATACGAATGTTTACTCTCGGGTCTTGGGTGTTTAATATGTATTTAAGTATGTATCAATCTATATACTTAAGTATGTTTATCCGTTGCCTAGTACCCATAACACAAGCTTTGCTTAGCTTACTTTGTGAATTGTCCTGTGATATTTATATTTATATTTATACATGAGGGGTATAGAATCAAAGTCCGCTAAATCCATTCTGGTTTGGTATGGATTTACACACAAAACCAAAATGGATTTAGCGGACTTTGATTCTATACCCCTCACATAAAGTGATACAAACATGGACTCACCCCATGCCTTTTCTCTTACAATATCAGACCGCAGCGCTTTCCGTGCGTTTCGTATAGTAGTCATCATAACTTTGGCTCGGGAACTCTGCGGCTGCGTGGCAGTGCTCCACTACGCGTCTGAGATCTTTAAAGACGCGAGCGCTGGAGACACCGGCGTGATGTTGAACCCGAACCAGCAGGCAGCGGTGCTGGGCGTCGTCCAGTTGGTGGGGTCCTGCACTGCTTCTACTTTGGTGGAGCGGACCGGGAGAAAGGTGGGACTTAGAATAAGCTACTCACACTTGTACTTGCTTCGGCAGTATGGTGGGCTGCAAAAGTGTATGGACATCTCGGGGCGATAATCGCGTGAGCGCGCGCGCGCGCGGGTATGTTAATAACATGAAGCGATCAAACACTGTGTCCATGTCCATGCACTTTTGCAGCCCATCATACATATACTAAAACTAGCTTTTGCCCGCGACTCCGTCCGCGTGGAATTAGTAATTTGGGCAGCTTATTTTTTTATCCAATTTGCTTTTTCATCAATTATGGCTCTCCTTAGTTCCTCGATATAAAAAAATTACCCCCCCCCCCCACCGAACCCCCCCGCACACACACACCCGCGTTCACATTCACCACCGCACCTACTCCCAAATCAAGCGTGCCTATAGAAGTTTTATACTAGGCTCGCACCTCTGAGTTTTTCGGAATTGATGTGAGAAATTACGTTTGAAATTTACCATGTGAAGGAAAACATCGTGAGGAAACTTGCACACTGCTTGCTTGCTTGCTTGGTGTGTGTGAAGTTCCCAATCCGCAGTGGGCCCGCGTTGGAACTACGGCCCACGCTCGTTCTGAGAGGGGGCCTGTGCCCTGCAGTGGGACGTATATAGGCTGGGATGATGATAACCTGGTAATCCTCCAGCTGTTCTGTTGCAGCCTCTGCTGGCCGTCACGTGTATGGTCTCCGGCGCCGCCATGTGCGTGCTGGGCGCCTGGTTCGCGCACGGCGGCGGCGGCTGGCTGCCCGTGGCTGCCCTCTGCCTCTGCATCTATTGCGACGCGGCTGGCATACAGCCGGTGCCGTTCGTCGTCCTCACTGAGATGTTCTCGTTCCAGGTGAGACATTTATTAATTATAGCTGTTGCCCGCGACTCCGTCTGCGTGGAATTAGTAATTTTGGCGGCTAATTTTTTTATCCAATTTGCTTTTTCATCAATTATGGCTCTCCTTAGTTCCTCGATACAAAAAAATTACCCCCCCCCCGCACTCCCCTCCCAACCCACACCCCCCACCGAACCCCCCGCACACCCGCGTTCACATTCACCACAAGTCAAGCGTGCCTATAGAAGTTTTACTTCAAAAACCCCCGATTTTGAAACATTCTTCCGCTCCGCTCCGCTCCTATTGGTGTTAGCGTGATGATTATATAGCCTATAGCCTTCCTCGATAAATGTGCTATCTAACACTGAAAGAATTTTTCAAATCGGAGCAGTAGTTCCTGAGATTAGCGCGTTCAAACAAAAAAAACCTGTTCGATAAATTCTTAAAATAGACGTATCTTTCTTATTTGTGAACCGATTCAAATGAAACAAACACTAAATGTTAATCCAAGAAAATACCAACATGCCAGTGAAAACCGCATCCTTCTACGTTAAGCCGTTTCTGAGATTAGCGCGCACAAACACACAGACAAACAGACAATAATTCTAAAAATCATTGTTTTGGGTTCTATTGCGCTAATAAATAACCCTAGTGACAGTTTTTCTCAAATATTTTCAATGTACAGACACCGACTTGTTACAGATTTATTATATGTATAGATATAGATAGATAGAAGATTTATTATTAAGAGTTATCGGTGTACCATGTGTTAGGATTTAGGTAGCCTTAGAGAAATATGCGCACTCTGCAGTTACTCGCACTTAGTGAAGACGTGAAGCCGTGGTGCCCTACTGGTTTAACCTATTGCCTATCAAGCAGAGGGTCGTTGGTTCGAATCCGGGCGCGCACCTCTGAGGTTATCGGAACTCAAGTGCGAAATTATATTTGAAATTTACCGTGAACTTTACGGTAAGGAAAACAACGTGAGGAAACCTGCACACACCTGAAAATAAATTAAATGGTGTCTGTGAAGTTTCCAATCGGCACTGGGCACGCGTGGGAGCGACGGCCCAAGCCCTCTCATTCTAAGAGGAGGCCTGTGCCTTGCAGTGATGTTGATGATGAGTGAAGAGGCTCGTTATGTACGTGCATATGAAGCCTGAGCATGCCATGCCGGTTGGGCTTGAAAATTAATAACTGCATTGATGCAAAATTTATTTGCAAACGCTCAAAAGCATTTTCAACCGCCGTATCTTCCGAGCCTTACCGAAATGTAGTATTGTCAACAAGCAGCGACACGGGTCCTGATAAAATCGGGTATAGATTTTTTTTTTTTTTTTTTTTATGTTAGAAAGGCCAGACAAACGAACTAGTGGGTCACCTGATGTTAAATGATCACCACTGTCCATAGACACCCGCAGCGCTTTACACGATGCTAGTGCGTTGTCGGTAAGGGTAAGGCTACGAAGCGTTTCAACCGACGTATCTTCGGCGCTACCAAGCTCTACGAATATGTCCGTGAACTGAACCCAATTACCTCGTTATTAAAACGGAGACGATCACTTATCATGTAAAAGCGATTTTATTTTAGTTCATGAACGTTTTTGTCGATTTTGGTAGCGCAGAAGATACAGCGTTTAAACGCCTCATGGCCTTACCGCCCGGCCACGACTTCGCGCGTTTGGTGACGCGGCAAGCGTTTTATCAGTTCATTGCGTGTGCCGCCAAGTAACCACTGTACGGCGAGCGTCTCGGTCGCGCAATGAACACAGAAAACGCTCGCCGCGCCGATAAACGCGCGAAGTCATGGCCGAGCCGTTTTCCACAAGGGCCATTCTAACCTTTATTTTGTAATCGCAACTCACCTGTATTCCAGCTTCGCGGCACTGTCACCTCCCTGGTCATGGCGTTCGCTTGTGCCCTGGTCTCCATGGAACTCCGTTTCTTCCACCCGCTGGCCTCCCTGGCGGGCATGCACACGGTTTTCTGGATATTCTCTGGCGTCTGCCTCATCAGTACGGTCTACATTGTCATCTGTGTGCCGGAAACCAGGATGCGGACCTTGGAAGACATCTACGCCGAGATAGGGGGGAAGAAGAACCCTAAAAACTGCGAGCCGGACATCACGAGATTGTAGAAGCTTGGAGTAAAATGCCGTTTGTAAAAATGTTTAGTTTGCTTCGTCTTGGAATGACGATTCAATATTGATGGATGGACTTTAAAAAGTCGCAAAGCTTTACTTTTTTTTAAGACAGCTTAGTATACTCGTTTCATTGTTTTTTGATTCAGTTCAAGATCGGGCGTTTATAAAGGTTGACATCGGAGACGTAATCAGAAGTCATAAGAAGCATTAAAGTGGGATCATTATAAATTATAACAAAGGTGGGATCTATATTATAATTTATTGCTAAAAGTGGATCACCCTATTGACAAGAACGAGTTACAAAATAAACGTATGTCACGTGCTTCAAATGCCCACTGCACCATTGCGCCAAAATAGTGAAGGGTACCTAATAGAAAAAAAAAAACCATTTTTGTTTTGTGTAAACTGAAAATGACTGTAAATGACCACGTATTAGTGAATCTGAAAAAGTGGTCACGTCTCTGACTGATGTCAACCTGTATTTAAGCATTATTGAAGCCTCAGAAATAGTGAAGTGGGATTTATAAAAAAAAATTGTTTCGTCTTGTGAGCGACTATTGATTGTAAATGACTACAGAAATTTAAGACCTAAAGTAAGGGAATTAATGAAATGGTAGATCAAAACTGTCTTTGTAATTAGATTTTAGTCTAGAGTGTAGAAAGTCTTTTATACTTAATATTTTATGAGTTGCCATATTATAAATTATAACAACGAACTTTAAGGATTTGATATTAGATTATTTATTGAATTATTCGTGTTCTAGGATTAGCTTTAAGAAAAAAAATGCCATGTTTTTATGCTTTTTGTGTTGACTAGTAAATATATGTAAAATAAATTAATTATGTGATTGACTTGGTTATGAAATACCAAAAACTGCGAATGCGCTTTTTTATATAGATAAAATTATTGCAATTTTTAGTTCTAGCTTTTGATTCGGTGTAATGTTTGATAGCGAAAATGGCAATGCGTTATTTGTAAATCTATTGACTAGTGTAGGCATATCGTATGGATTGCAAAGCTAATTTTTTACAGAGCAAAACATAAAAGTTCAAGTTATTTTTGCCAGCTGTATTTGTATGTTAAAAATAAAATAATTAGCACAGCTAAATTACTAATTTCTAATCTGGAACCTAAATTCACAGAAATATCTTAAAATCGCAACCTGAAAATACATATGCTCCATCTAACATTTTTCACTTGTTTTCATATGAATCTTGGAAGTTACCTAGAGTTGGCATTCTTCCTCAAAACACGGTTGGAGTTAAAATCTTTCAATTCTCAAGTTGCGAAAATCCTTTACCAAGAACACAACCACCTCAACTGCGAAATATTGGAAGATATATAAAATAAAACACTGTTCACAAGCAATGGAATGTTTATAATTGCAATGATAAATTCCTTACAGTATCAATAATGTAAGTACATATATGCTTCGCGCGACGCAGCGTTGCCTCGCATATATATAACTTCAGCACATAATATTACATTGTTAACTATATAAACTTTACCAGGGGTCAATCCGTTCGTTGGGGTCACAACCATATAAAACTCTCTAGGAACAGATAATAAAAATAGGCCTCCGCGGATAAAGATTTGATATCAGACGTTCTATCAAGATCTACTCTGGCTGCTGAAGAGGTCCCTTGCCTCTGGGTCTTCCGGTTGGTTTCTGCAGGGTCTCCCAAAACAATGATAACCTGTTACCAGGTGAGAGCTAAAATTATACCAGTTCTAGAAATAATAAGAAAACATTCCATGTCACTTAGTTACGCGATAATAGAGTCACACACATAATGTATCACTTTAAGGGGCTGTTTCACCACCCATTTGTTAATTTTAACTGACGGATAAATGTGATGCCGTCTCCGTCTATTCGAACAAAACAAACAGAGACGGAATCACATTTATCCGTCAAATAAATTTAATCAATGGATGGGGAAACAGGGGGTTAGTACCGTAAACTGGGGTGTCTTTGATGAAATTGGGGCAACTTTGATAGTTTTAAAATCGCTATAAAGTCGACATTGTTCATATGAGGTAAATGGTTGACATGTCGACAGAAAGAATATAGATGACGACATCGACAAGGAATAGCAAATGCTAACAAAAATGCGTGAGTTGCTCGAAAGAATGTCTTATTATCGCTGAAGTGGCATGGATTTTTTTCCTTATTTTTTTCACAACTGCTATAATTTGGCCTCCAGCTCGTTACCAGCTTATCGTCGAGTATAAAGACACCTGTATAGTACGGGTAGGCTGACTTTGTTGAAGATCAAAAAGCAGACTTCCTACTGATATAGCTGGTCTGATTTGTCAAAGACTAACGGAAAATAATATTTATTTCAAAAAGGATTGCACTACCGTTCCCTTTTGTTTATACATAGATAGACAATTTCTCTTAATTATGGTTAGTTAAGTACGTTATTTATTTTGTCACTTTCTTTAGACAGTACGGCACAACGCTGCGTGGCTCACAATGCATTTTATACACAAATACAAAACTGCATGAAACTGGTTATACAATCACACATAACATACATATCGATGTATATGTGGTCTACACGTATACAACACGGATATAAAACGAAGTTTATGTAAAAACGACACGAACAGTGCTTAGATTTTTGTGCTTTCTTATATGTTATCATATACGTTGTTATAATAACTTAATGGATAGTAGACATATAACTACATACGCTAGTACTATTACAAAATCTATTTGAATGGTACAAAAGATTATTATGTAGTACTTATTTAAGTAGTAACTTGTATGCAGCATAAAGGTACTTTACAGGTTCAATACAGTGTGGTATAAATATAATTGTCCTTTATTTGTATTTTATTTATTTTATCGAATTTATCACGAGTGTTCGTAATTGTGTGACGTCATAATACAGTAGTGATGTGGTTCATGTACAAAAAACTTAACGTCTCAATTGAGAAATCTGTTCAGAAAAACATTTTATCTTTTTATTCACAACGTCTATTACCCATGTTGAATATGCTTTAGTATTCCCTATTATTATAATTTTTACAAATAAACGCAAACAAGTGAAGATTTTTTTTTATAGTGATAGGTAATTTCACTGTCTTCACGCCGATTATCCAACCAACATAGAAATAGACAAAAGCTGCGTGCTAATGAGCTAAAAAAAGTGATCGGCTGGGATATTCATATTTAATAACCCCAAGGTCTTTCCCACTCGCAGGAAAAAGGGATCATCCAGTGTCACTTCAAAGATGGCCGATTGTCAAATTCATCCACTCGCTCGCAATGTTATTTTACAAATTAGCTTCAATAAAAGGCTTACATCCGACTGTACTTGATTCAATATACACTACGATTATGCTTTGGATCTAAGCTACAGATTAAACTAATAAATTAAAGCAAAACTAAAACCATCACAATGCCTCGGCAAGTCGTATCAATATTGCACTTAAAACTCGAAAACTTTGGGAGCCAAAATTTTTTAACAATTAATACTTAATAAAGAAAATCGAGCACTGGTTTGCCAGCTAAAGTACTTTCCAAAAGGATTACAGACAGGGCTGATACTACGAAGATCATAATTCGAGCTTCGTATCGTGCCGCCCGCTCTCGCTAATAGGATTTAATACGAGAGTGAGCAAGACGCTACGATACGAACTTCGATTTTCGAATGACGGAGTAGCTCCGCAGGTTACAGGACTAAAGTAATGACCTGACAAAATTTTGTCAAATGATTTTAGGGTTACAGACAAACAACGTCATTCGATGCGCTTCTGTAATACTTATGCAGCAATATTGAAACATGTACAATGTTTTAGTAAATGGCATGTAATGCCCATCTTAAGTCGGATTTATATTTGTCTGACGTGTCGTGTCGTGAAGCGTCAGAACGGTATCGGTTGTATGTATGTATTGTTTCTTCCTCTCTTCCTCATATTAAATGTACGAGACTGATGCCGTTCTGACGTGCTGAAAGCATGATACGTCAGATAAATGTGTGGTATTATTTGCAGGATCTGTCCACAGTTAGGCTCCTATCGGGAACATCAAGGATAAGCCTCTATAATTCTAGTGAAAAACAGTCAAACTGATTAAGATTTTATATGAAATCAGACTAAATTAGTAGAAAGGGCCAGTAAAAAATAGAGGCATCCCGTGCGTCGAGGTCAACAAACCTCCAAATTACAATTTATATTAACTTCATATACGTCACACACGATAGCCCAATAAAATGATATGCAAAATACTTAACCTAAATGGTGAACGTGTAACGAAATTCTAAAAATATCTTGAGTAGCCTCACTTTAAAGCCTAATAAAAAAAATATGAAAATTTTTATAAAAATGAGTTCTAATATTGATGTATGAGTTTTACTCAATATGGATGATAACACCACCAATCAACTGGCGTAGTACTTTTAATGAATAATAAAACACGATTCGCCTATAGATTTTTTATAGCAATTGCTAGTTTTAACGTCACTTGTATGCAAACTCAATCAACTAAAAGCCACCACAGACCGCAGCGTCGCCAGCTGTGAGTGCCAGCGTATATGATTCAGTGTTATACAACGCGCTGGGCCCGCTCCGTCGGCGCCCCGTGTACGCCCCGCGTTTCGGTTTGTGGTGGCCTTTACTGTTTATTTGTTTTAAAGCAGCTAAAAATAAAGTGTTTTTTACTAGAGTCGCGTCTTTAAATTATTGTTTTATGGTGTCATCATACCTATTTATTACCACCTAACGCCGCATTTCAATAAATTTTTTTACTTCATGAAAATGACTATTTTTTTGTAACAATTTATTGGAAACAGCAGTGGTTGACAGGATAGGTGGTACGGTCAAACGTAGGAATAAAATAATGCAATATATTCAAAAGCGTCCTCAATTTTTTTTGTGCTTTTTCTTTTTTGGCTGTTCGAATAGTTTTGCTGCTGAGTGCACGAAGGCGTTAGATGTACGATATCTTTCAGTATTATGCTTAATAATAACAAGCCGTCAAATAATATGCAGAGGTCATACAACAGGCACTAAGATGTAAAAACTAAAATAACACGACGAGATTACAATAACCTAAAATAAGTCACTTAAAAATAAGTACAGTGCATTTTTGGATAAATCAAATGTCGTGAAAAGTACATAAAATGGTACTCAATTAAAATATACGTTTTGGTTTACTATAATTTGGCATTTCCACTTATTCGGTGGCCAACATTTTCTCAGTCTTAGCTAGCATTAAAATAATGAGCAATTTTAAGGGAAATCCATAAGAGGTGCGTGAAATTAAAACTAAAATAAGTAAGTACATATTAAAATTGGGAGTCCACACCGTTTTTCAACAATAATTAACATGCAAAGTACAACACTGGAATGTTATGAAGAAAAATAACAACAAGATAAAAAAGAAAAATAAATATTTTTTTAAATGTTACGTCGCGAGCTCGAGTTATTTTATATTTGCATTTTTAAAAGGCTAGCACAATAGCTGCGTATACTTTTGTCGCTAATTCTGTCCTTCTTATACCTACTCGTGTAGGAAAGAGAGACCGAGCAACAAGCGTTGAATTTTAGTGCTAGAGGTTCCGAGCATGAGCGTAATAAATATAAAAGCTCTTAATTTTGCACAATTAATTTTGTTTCCAGCTCCAACATATTTTGACAGGAAGTATCAATTGACATATTTGTACATTTTGGAAGGAATTGACAAATGGAAGACAGAAAACGAATATGATCAGACGTAAGACGTTATAAAGACTCGAAACTAGTTCACGGCAGGACCGTTTTACTGCGTCGAGTAATACTTAGGGCATTGAAATTAAACTATTTAACCAGTTTGTATGTAAAGCTTTATTTATACGGTGTGTGAAACACCGTGCGTGCTGCTTTGACAGTCAACGACTGCTATCAAGTAAATCCCATGACCATGACTCATGCATGGCACAACTATGAAGTACGACCGGATAGCCTAGTTGTTAGAGAACCTGGCTGGCTGGTTCGATTCCCAGTCGGGGCAGATGTTTGTGTGAAAAATATGAATATTTGTGCTCGAGTCTTGGATATTTAATATGTATTTAAGTATGTATTTATCTATACACCGTGAAATTTTAGTGGTTGTTTTCCCGAAACGAGGTGATTTAGTATCGATTGTACAATCGATTTATAATTATTATTTTGACTAGAGTCAAAAATCCAATTGTGAAAAACGAAAGTCGAAAATGACCGCAAACCAATAGTAACGCTTCGTTGGTACCTAACCTACCGTACGATCGTACGCTACTTGTACCAACGAAGCGTTACTATTGGTTTGCGGTCATTTTCGACTTTCGTTTTTCACAATTGGATTTTTGACTCTAGTCAAAATAGTAATTATAAATCGATTGACCAATCGAAACTAAATCACCTCGTTTCGGGAAAACAACCACTAAAATTTCACGGTGTATAAGTATGTTTATCCGTTGTCTAGTATCCATAGTACAAGCTTTGCTTAGTTTGGGACTAGGTCAATTGGTGTCGATTGTCCAGTGTTTTTTTTTCTGAATATTGACAATGTCAACCATAGGAAAATAAATGCTTACGTGCATTTTCTCAGATGGTACAGTTTCCCAGAAGGAACATTTTTTTCCTAAGAGCCGTATTTGTACATATCAAATTAACGGCCGTCTCATAAACTTGTACATTATGGACATGTGTGCGTTTTGGAAAAGCGTACTTTAAAAAAAAACACTTATTGGACAAGTGCATGTATGGTAAAGTGTGTATTTCGAGAAAATACCCTAATTGAAAAGGGTATTTTTTTTTGCGGAAAGTGCACTTGTAGATAACATACACAATTTAGGAAAATTAGTTTTATGAGACTATGCTCGCGAGTTGCGGTACATTGCCGTCGAATATAGATCACTTATAAATTCAGTCGCGCAGCCCCGCACTGTAACGAACCTAGCACGATATCTCTCACGCCGTCTAAAACAAGCTTAAGGCTGCGTTTCCACGAGAGATGTGCGAGGATGCGTTGCGAGGGATGTGTTTGTCATGAACCAATACAAACACTTAATTTACAAGAACCAAGTGCCAAATGAAGAGTTTTTATTGGTTCATGACAAACAGATCCCTCGCAACGCATCCTCGCACAGCTCCGGTGGATACGCAGCCTAAGGCTTGACGTTGCAAAATCCCAAAAGGTAACTCATATTAAACCGTTTAAATGGCTTCATTTCAATGTATCAAGTTATAAAAACATAAGACTTCACTATTAATTAGGGCAAACGTAAAAGCAAGGGGACTAGACACAAGCAAAAAACGTATCTTACAAAATAAGGTATCTTATGTTAGTATAATACATATATTTAGTTCTCGTTTTAAAAACAAGTTTGAGAAAGCTATGATTCTTGCCAACAAGTCTACAATATCAAAACATTCGTCGTTGCCTACTAAAACCGACTACGGCGATGGCGAGAGGGTAACATGTTTAACTCTTGGACACATATCAACATATTATAACGTCAAAATCGTCAAATCAAGAAGAGGACGTGAATGATGTTGAATCCATGAGCTGTTCTGAAGTTGTCTCGAGATGAATCTTTGCTATTTATGCTTACAAATATCTTCATAAAATTTATATAACTACAGTAAAAAAACACGATATAAGTTACTTGCAATTGTAGATCTACTTTTGGAGAATATTATTTAATAATTTATTGAATCAGGCGTTACTTTGCTTTTTTCTTTGGATGTAGACAGTTTATTTACTAACGTACCATATAGTGAGACACTAGAAATTCTAAAAGACCACTTAGAAAGGAAGCGGTTGCATCCGGGTGAAGTTTGTGAATTAATAGATTTGGTAACTTTATGCATGAAACAAAATTATTTCCGGTTCAATGGTCTTTATTACTTACAGAGTGATGGTTTAGCTATGGGTTCACCTCTGAGTCCTTTAATGGCAGATATATTTATGGATCATTTTGAGAATCAGTATATTGTGGGTAATAGTAATATTGTGTACTATTTTAGGTTTGTTGATGATTTGATCCTATGCTGGAGAGGGAGTATGAGACAGCTTGACGTGTTTATTAATGGTTTGAATAACAAGCACGTAAAGATAAGGTTCAAAAAAGAATTGGAGGAAAATTGTTCGTTGAACTTTTTGGATTTAACGATTTCAAAATTAAATGGTAAACATCAATTTAAAATATACCGTAAGCCCACGTACACAGATGCTGTTATACCAGCATCTTCTAATCATCCGTGGCAGCATAAACTGGCTGCTTTCCATTGTTATGTTAATAGATTGTTGACTGTGCCTCTTTCTAAGGAACATTATGATTTAGAGTTGAGTACTATTTATCAGATAGCGATCTCAAATGGTTATACAAAATCAATGGTAGATAGTTTAGTTCAAAAGAAGCAGGCACGGTTAGTAAATAGCATGCTTTACGCTGCGTTACCTTCTCAGTCTACTAACAAATATAGATCTAGCATCTCTTACGTCGGGGGTTTGTCTGATAAGATTTATGGCATTTTAAAATCAAACAATATTAATGTTGCCTTTAAGACTAACAACTCTTTGTACTCTAGGCTATGTAACCACAAAGAACAGGTAGATAAGGGAACTAGATCGGGGGTATACAAGCTTACTTGTAATGACTGCAATGGGATATACGTAGGACAGACAGGCCGAAGTTTTAATACTAGATTTAAAGAGCATGTTTCGGCATATAGGAATGAGCATCCAGATAGATCGAATTTTGCAAAACATTTGTTGGAATCAAATCATTCATTGTTAGATTCAGATTCTTATGAAGTGTTACATTATTGCGGCAAGGGGTTGCGTCTGGATGCTCTCGAATGCATGGAAATAATTAGGTACAACACTATGGGGTCTATTATTAATGAACAGGTAAATTTAGTATCTTCTCCTTTACTGCGGCTTGGGTCGAATTTGAACAGTTAGTATTAATTAAATATGCCTTATAAATAAATAAACAAAAAAATTCAAGGTAGTTTTAAATATGTCAATAAAAGTTAATTTTTGTGGGGTAGTTTGAGAATAAGAAAAATAAAGTGGGTACTTGAGAAGTTACAGTGACAAGTTAAAACATTTGTTTTGGTTTGTTAGTTTAACGTTTGGTAGCATAGCATACGGTTGTGGTAACTCTGAAGATGAGCTCTGGTTGAGTTCGAAACGCGTCAGTGTAGCTTGGTGGTGGTGATGGTTGGGTTTATGTGATTTGTGTGTGTTCGTACAGTGTGGAGGTGGAGGAACTGCATGAACGCACATTTCTTGCATAAACGTAACTATTGTAAGGTCGCGGGTGAGCAAAGTAATTGTTTTAGTTCATTATTATTTAATATTTATTAAGAAATTGCTTATTGTTTCACTATACAAATATACCTGTTTCTGATCACAAATATGCATCACTATTTTAACTCTGTTGATTGTTTATAAAAAGAAAGTACACAAATCAATCACGAGAGTATACCTACCTTGATTCTTTAGGTATTGGAAAGCAATCGAACTAAGGCCCATACTACACGGGCGGTTTCCCGCCGCGGGAAACCGCCCGACGGAGCTGCGCAGTGTAGTTTGCACCATACAACTTACATATAAAATTGTGTCTAGTGGCGGTTCAGAAGCGGTTTCCCGCGGCGGGAGAACCGCCCGTGTAGTATGGGCCTAAGAGTTTGGTGTTTCTATTAATGGGCCATTCTACTTTTAAGTAACCATTAATCTTTCGTGAAATATAAGGCATACCTGGTGATTTTTTTCAAGTGTAAATAACTTATATGAAAACTGAAATAACTAAATTTAATATTTGAAAGCAAAAAAAACTTAAAATTCAAAGAAATTTTGTGGAAAAAATTGGTAACTCAGCGAAAAATACACCAATTTTCATACAAATGGCGGGGACACGCATGTCCACTGCGTTTCCTACTTTATAGATAATGATTACTTTTTATGTGTAGTGATAATTTTAAATATAAGCTTTTTTATGTGCCTATTTAAATCTTTAATGATAAAACCGAGCACTTTACCGTTTTTGTAAAAAAAATATTTGAAGAGCACATTACTAAAAATGACTGGTCAACGAAAAGTAGAATGGCCCTAATACGAAATGCCATATTGATAAGTCAATACGCGTGAAGAATAGCGATTTAGAAGAAGAGGTCGGAAATAGAAGAAAACTTATTTCATTCTCACTTGTAAAAATGGGTCCCAGCCCAACAAATTCTATCGCGTGATTTGGCAATTCAGCGCGACCATAGTTAGCTAAATTCGATATGATTAGTTAATTGGCTTTATAACTTGTAAATTATATGAAGACGTGACTGACATAGTATTAACTTTTAACTTAATTCTGCCTATCAGAAATACTTAAAGAAACAAGGTACGAGTTGTAATAAACGGATAACACGCTCTTGGAAGCTCGATAGACACATAAACTAAGTGTTTGTCGAGCGCCATGCGAGTGATCATGATTAAAAATAACGAAACGATTCTAAAATCTAACGACTAAACACCTTAGGGTCACAATTTAGACTGAGAGGCGAGGCGGCTTATTTCATTCAGTAAATACCTCGACGAGTACTCATTTGTTTTGTAATGATTTATTTGTAAACAATAAATTGTTGTCAAAATTAAATGTCTTCGCACTATTCTCAACCAGAGGGCATACAAAAGCCAACGTTAAGTGGGTAGGGTTATATAGTCACTCGAACTCAAAAATCGACTAATAAAATAATATATGTCTTTCACCCAAAGATCTGAATAACCACCACGCGTGGTGTGGTGTGTGGTCGCAGAATTACAATTGGTTTTAGTTTATGAACATTATCCTTAAATTTTCGTAACATACGGGATATGAGACCTAGATAAAAGTAAATTATTAAAGTAAAAAAGGAAAAGTAGATTATTATTATTAAATAAATAAAATGAACAATGGAATATGCCCGTTTGCGACGCTTCTCAGTGTGAATTGATTATAAGTGATCCGTTTCAATATATTAGTGTCACATGGTAGATTTTAAGTATGTAACGACTTTAGAAATCGAAATTAAATTGCGACGCTTCTCAGTGTGAATTAATTCTAAGTCATCCGTTTGAATATGTTAGTGTCTCATGGTAGATTTATAAGTAATGACTTTACAAATCGAAATTAAATTTCCTGCTTCCACGCCATAGTCATTTTAAACAAAGTCGACACGTCTGTCCATTGATAAATTTGATAAGTAATAATGATAGTATAGTTTAATTAGGTTAGTTATTTTATTACATACAGGGTGCCACTATGTCCGTGGGTAGTAGTGGCCAGTGCGCGCAGGCAGCGGTGGAGGGGTGTCCTGTGGGAAAAAGGACCTTAAATTATGGAAGATAAGGACTATAACGGCGTGGTGAGTTTAAACCTAGTTTAGACCTGCAAGAAAAATCGTGCCAGTTGCATTTCGGCGCTCGATTTCAAGCTCGTTCGCTATACGGCCTCGCAATGTAATGCAAGTTAAGAGAGTCGTCGATATAATATCGGCACTTTTGATGGCTTTTGTTGAAATATTCGTAATTTCTTTTGAAGAAGTGACTAAGTGGTTGTAAAGAGTAACATTTAAAGTACAGTGTCGTACCTGGGCATTTTTATAAAAAGTGGACCCTTTTCTTTAAAAAAAAATACTAATTTTCCATGCAATTTTTTTGTGTCAGTTTTGTGACAAGTCATATACTCTATATGAAAAAAAAAACGTCAAAAAACAGACAAAAAAAATGGGGACATTTTTTTATCATAAAAATCAATAACAAAAGAAAGTAAACCCCAAAATTTCCTTTTTAAATTGCCTATCTTCACTAGGGAATGCAATCTCGTTCTCGCGAGATCTCGCGAGTTTAACGAGATTGAACTCGAGCATAAAAACGTCTTATTCGAAGCGCGGACAGCTACAATTAGCGCGCACAATTAGCCGACGATTCTTTGGACATGTTGTGCTTCTTAAGGAGCTACTTTCAAAATAATTCGTAATAATGGCTTGTGATTTGAACTGAACAAATCTTTAATGTGATTGGTATATTTTGTTAATTAATCTGTAATATCTAATGGATCTATCTACTGAGTAGATATAGTTTCATTTAATTGATAACAATATCTCGGTTTCAACTCAACTTAAATCATAACTTAATAAGTTGCATTTTTTTTACTTCTCGTTGTTTTGTTTGTTATAAACTTGTAAAAGAACTGTTTTATTACTAAAATATTTTTGTTTGGTATTAGAAGAGAAGACTGGTTGTTTCTTTCATTTATTATTTTATAGATACGTACGTCAAAGTATTCTTACTAATTAGAAGTTTATTAAAAATTTTAGACAGATACGTCACGTTTATGCATAAAGGTCTATTGAAAAAAGTCGTAAAAATTAATGTTTATTATATAATACTTATAATTTTTATTATTTTTTTCCTAATTTATATAAAAATTTTGATTATTTGCCAAAAAACACGCAAAACTACCAATCTCGCGAGATCTCGAAATTGGCGAGATCTCGCAGTATTGTTATTCATAAACTCGCGGGATCTCGCTTGAGTCCCAATCTCGCGAGATTTGCATTCCCTAATCTTCACGAGTTGATTAACTACTATAGTCTAGCTTCGATTTGATAATCTAACCGTTTGTCGGCTGCAAGCAGTATACAGGTGACAGAAAACAAAAAATATAAATTTTATATTTTTGCAACAAGCGTAAATTAACATAATAATATAAGAGTGAATCAAGTTTTGAGTGCCGCCCGTTGCTATGGTTACACAAATTTTGTTCCTTGGAAAACCTAACCATTTGTCTATTTTTTTATTAGTGTCACTTGAACAACCGGGGACAGAGTAAACAATACAAAAAAGTTGATTCACACATAAGTTAAACAAAATGCGTAGTAAAACATACAGTTATACCAAGAACTATAACACCAAGAGGACTGTCAAGGCCACAACAAACCGGGAACGCGGGGCGCCGACGGAGCGAGCCCAGCGCTAACACCACTGAGCCCAGCGCTAACACCACTGAACCCAGCGCTAATAACACTGAATCAAATACAGTGTGCCGCGCTGTTGGTGTGTCTCACCGTATATTTGATTCAGTGGAGCGCGCTGGGCACGCTCCGTCGGCGCCCCGCGCTCCCGATTTGTGGTAGCCTTCAATGTCTATACAAAGTCGCCTTCCTTTAAAATAATAAGTTTTACTATAGAGGTCTTTGTAAATTATCATATGGTGTGTCATTCATTTCATATTGAATTTTGACTTAGCTTAACACATCCTATCTATGAACACAAAGAAAGAAAAAGAAAGAAAGAAAGAAAAACATTAATTCGCGACAAAAAGAATTAACGGAATAAGCTACTTATTTAACTACTTTTTTATTATTTTTTCTTTTTTATTTACTTATTTAATGAAGAAACTAAATAGAGATGGCGCTTGTGTCAACCCTTAATAAGGTAGAGGCGATTTTAGCGACCACATGCATTGAGTTGGAAATTGAACCTTATTGATTTCATTATGCATCCCAATTTCCATTGTAATCATTGAAAATACTAGCTTTAAAAATATTATATGTTAGTATGCTCCAAAAGTGGAGCCTTATTAAGGGTTAAGCAGAGGTCTAAGGCCGGGGCCGCACTGGTAAGGCGACCAGCGACGCGACGCGACGGCGACTAAATCCAACATAGTTTGAGTTATGTGAGCGGCCGCAGCAGCCGCAGCGGCGACGGCGACTAAATCAACTAAGTTTGATTTAGTCGCCGTCGCGTCGCGTCGCCGGTCGCTTTACCAGTGCGGCCCCGGCCTAAGTATAGAGGCCTATCTATAGCGGAACAAGCTACAGCAAGCTTATTATTTTAACGGAGTATGACATCGTGTAGAAATAGGGATGCTGGCAACACTTTTTATGAGCTGTCAAAACTCCCATAGAGTTTGAATGGCAATAGCAACTCAGTCAACTAACTATGTATTTGTTTTAAGAGGGTACGATGCGCACCATTTCTCCATACAAACGTAATCTCCTGTTTCCTACCTGGATAATGGCTTTAGAGCCAAATTTTTTTTACTGTGTTATCTGTATCTACCACAGTTATGCCCTATGTTTCGTTTTTTTACATATTTCAATTAACATAAGAAATATGAGCTTTCAAAAACTGAAAAAATTGCCCAATTTCAACGTCATTTTCAGACACTCGTCAGAAAAGAATCCTTCATAAAAACTTTTTAACAAAAAATTAAACCGCCGAAAAAACTGAAATGCAAAAAATAATACCTTTTTTGTTTGACCTTAATCTAGGTACCAGTTTGAAGTCGGTGCCTCAGCACTTAGCCAGGAGGAGTGGACCTATAATCGTCTACCTGATTGGCTTCTATCACTCCTCCTGGCTCGTGCTGAGGCACCGACTTCAAACTGGTACCTAGATTAAGGTCAAACAAAAAACGTATTATTTTTTGCTTTTCAGTTTTTTCGGCGGTTTAATTTTTTGTTAAAAAGTTTTTATTTTATACTTTTTTTCCATCCTTGGGGTATTTTTTTTTCCAAATTTATAATACCAACTTCAAGGTATCCCTATCTATCCAATAAAAAAGAATTATGAAAATCAGACTACTCTGTAAAAAGTTAGTCAATCATCCCCTGTTTTCCTACCCTTAGGGTAGGAATATTATTTCCAAATTTAAATGGGACCACCCTTGGGGTATCCGCTTTCCAATAAAAAAAGAATCATCAAAATCCGACTACTCTGTAATAAGTTATGCGTGGTCATATAGTACAATCAGTAACTGAACAATCAATCATCCCCTGTTTTTCTACCCTTAGGGTAGGAATATTGTTTCCAAATTTAAATGGGACCACCCTCGGGGTATACGCTTTCCAATAAAAAAAGAATCATCAAAATCGGACTACTCTGTAAAAAGTTATGCGTGATCATACATATATACACGTCGAATTGAGAACCTCCTCCTTTTGTTTTCGTCGGTTGATAAACAAAAAAAGGAAAACATACGGGCATAGCTAAATCTGTCCTCTAATTATTTTTGAAAAAAATAATTTTATTGGCCCAGTTTTCGAGAAGAAAACAGGGGATTACGAAATGCTGTTTTGATCATTTTTACGCGCCTATTTAACGGTCTGAGTTGCAGTTGTCCCGCTCTCGCTGTACTGACACGGAGGGGTTCGGGCGAGACAGCGACATTTCATTAAAATACCTATTTCTCAAAAGTCTCTCAGCCATCGTACCCTCTTAAAGCAACAAAAAATCTAATTTTGCAGTTAATCGAAAATTAATCTGGTTTTCAGGGCTAAAATAAAGCGTTGTTTTACTGGAGTTGTGTCCTCGAATTATTTTTTAATGGCGTCACCAGCCCAATGCCTATTCTCTTGGTTTCGTCGTCCTTGGTTGGCCTAGGGATCGGACGACCGAGTGCAAGTGACACAAGGAACAGGATTAATGGACCAGTGTTACGTTTTTTACGCATTCGATTTTGTAGATGTCATCGTAGATAACATTTCTACGGTGTTTATCTAATGAAATAGGTAATGGGGCATCAATTTGTATTGTAGAAGCGACTGCTTTAAAAAATGCAATCCCAGGATCACAAATAATTCGCATTGGGTGTGATAAAATGGACACACTGTAGCAATCAAACAGACAGGTCCTGAAAACAGGTTATACTCACTTTTTATATATGAATCTCCAATTTTAACGATAAAATAATTATACGAAGTCATTGACAACGGAAAATTTGTCGACTGCATAAAAATGCACTGATTTCATGTAATTTGCACTCAATCATCCGATCCCTAGATGTACAAAAAAAAAGAAAAAGCAAACAAACCTCTAGCCATAAATACAGGTAATTAAACTTAGGATTGCGTTTGTACACTAGTCGCCATGTTCTGAAATAAAACGGATAAGCTATTTAAAAACAAATAAAAACCAAAGCAAAAGGTGTGAAATAATAACAATAAAAAAAAGCAAGAGAAAAAAAACTAATCGTGGTATCCTTACAGGGATTGACAGCGAAGTTAGATACACACTGTCACTGAAAACGTCCGTTGGGTTTTACAACATCAAACGCCCGTATCGAAAGATAGGGGTACTTTGACCCAATCCAGACTGGCCCATTTTTGGTCGGTCCAGACGTCATGGAGTAATCGGGGAACATACATAAAAAAACTGACTAAACGAGAACCCCTCCTCTTGTTTTTTTTTTAATATGTTGTGAGTATTATTGTTTATTGCACACATTTTTACTTATGAAATATTTCTCCAAATTGCAAAACAATTTGTTGGCGAACCAAACACTCATTTCAAATAGATACAGTACAGTACCTACATCTTACAAAACTGACTAAACTAAATACTTAACAATTTTTTGTATGAATCGGTTAAAAAGCTAGGGCCAGTAATGTTACCTGAACATTGTTGTCGTGTAGGTAGTGACGAGGCGGCTGCGGTCTTGGCATCGGCTCGTCACTGTCGTCATCCTCCTCGAAATCTGCAACAAAAAAGCAAAGTCTTACTTTGACGACCAAATACAGGTGCCATTCACGAAGACGCGTGAACTTGTCAAAATTAGACATTAATGTTAGTGGCATTGTAATAAGAACCACGGCACGTGACACATGAATGACTCGATCTATAACCTCACGAAGCGGTTCGCTTCATCTTTCATAACACACTGCTAAGAAATTATTCGCTCCCGTCGTCTGAGTTTCTAGATAAATAAAACCCAGGGCTCTTCAAGGCTAGAATGAATAGGATGTTACTGAACCAGTGAGAACATTTTCAACATTTTAGCTTCATTAACTAAAATCGTTTGTATTTAAAAATTGAACATATTATGCTACGCATAGGCGACCAAGTAAATGCTTTACCATTTTTTTTACACGCTTTATATTATTTAATGACAGGTTCTACATCAGAATAAAAACAATAAGGGTGATTGTCAGATTGACTTGTAAGTGAAAATAGCCTCTGATGTCGTACGCTCCACGGGTTAAGGTGGTGAAGGAATTTCTTAGTCGACTGTACCCGTGGAAATATAATGAATTATCACTGTACCCATGGTCTATTGAACGGATAATAGTAATTTATATTCGAAACACGGTGCAACGGACATGCTCTCGAAACCATGCAGAAATCGAAAGAAAGACTCTTAGATTCGCGAAACTGCATTCAAAACACCACACTCCAAAACATTACGGTTCAAGTCAAAATAGTACCAAATAGTAAGTAACTAACACATGTATCCAATGTGTTTTAAAAAAATTGAACCCCGAAACTAAATCATAAATGGCCTTACCTCAAAAAATTTAAACATGTCTTAGCTGCCTGCCTCAAATGACAGTTTTCTATGAGCTGACATGTGTTAAAATGTACCCGTTTCTTTTTTCAGAATTATGCAGTTTGAGGTTTAATTACTCAGACTAAAAAGCGCTATTGAGTTTGATGATAAAAATGTAAATTTTTCATATAATTATTTCCTGTCAGTTTTGTGATGGATGAGCCACAGAAACTGTATGAAAAAAAGTCACAAAAGTGACATAATAAAATAAGAATACTTTTTTCTTATGAAAATGAATAGTACTCGTGATTTTGAACAAGAAAACCCAAAAATTTCCTCTAAAAAAAGTAAAAGCTACACTTTAAAATATGTATAAATAAATGAAAAAAAAATCTATAAATATTGTCACTTATTATTGTTCTTCATTCGCGTACTCTCAAACAAAACTCAACCGTAACGTCAAGGAGTAAGTTACAACAAAATTAATTAGAACTTACCTCTCTGCTTCCTTGGACCGATGGCACCTTTGACGGTATCCTCAGTATCGGAGCCCTCTGCAAAACATTTAGTAACATAAAACAACGAAATACAATATTTAGAATGAGAAAGAGAAACTTTACATACAATGATAAAAAAATGGTTGAGATTTTTGAAAACCAGCGTGAAGAAGTGACAAGTAAACTTTTGACATTGAAATTGAGGTAAAAGTACGAAATACGAAGACCACTATAATAGTGTCACAAAATCGTTAGTAAGAAAACTTATTGAAACGAAACGATAATTAATTAAATTGTGGCCAACTTTATTTATAGTAGAAAAGTTAATTGAACATTTTTAAATTAAAAATCTGCTTCTCGAACAAAAGGGGAAAAAACTATTTCATAGAGGCTATTAAGGTTTATAGAAAATTAATTTCTCCAAAAACCGTGCCTGGGGAAGCAGTTTTCTATTCAGTAGTTACACTTACCTGAAATATAATTTATTATATCAAATGTTCATTATGTAGATATTATGATGGTTACTCTTTTAAAACTTTATATAACATGCTTCAACACATACTGGTTTAAAAATAACCATTTCCGGAGAAATGATGCACTTGGAGAAACTAGTTTTTCTGTGAACTTTTTTTTCTTGGCCTAAATTAAATTTAAACAATTATGTCGAACATCATTCTGGCTCATGCTAACAACCATCATCTTTGTTGGGACTAAAACAAACATTAAAATGACATTGACATGCCTTGGCTAGATTGAAAATTGTATCAAAGTTAGAGACAGTGAAATACATTAAAATGTATGTAATTTGAATGGACAAAATTACTCGACTTAAAAAAAGCTCAATGAAAAGATATATTAAGCTGGGTCAGATAATTTTTTATTCAAATAAACTACATACATCTTATGATAATTACGAAAACAATCTAAAATTACCAATAGTTAGTCAATGTAGCATCTGCAATTTGAAATAAGCTTTGGTGATTCTTGACACTTGTAACAAGCCCAGCAAGAAGTTTCAAAAATGGTGCTAAAAAACTAATTTTACTCGTGTTTGAAACCGGAAAAAGACGTGTAGAAAAGAAAGGAGGTCAAACTGACAGTTTTACAATAATTTGTTATTTTATGCATTATTCCATTGATAAAATGAGACAGCTGTTTTTTAAAGATCATTCATAAATATAAAACACACAAAACTGTGAAACAAGCAAAAACGCACTTCAAAACTTAAAATTTAACAGCATAGATTTGCACAAATTGACTTTTTTGCGTAAAAGACTAATTTGCTAGGGGATGTAGACTGTGAATACCCGTAGCAAAATGTCTGTTGCGCAAATTTTCCCATATAATGCATATCGTGACTAATTTGAACAGCTCGTACCTCAAATCAATATGTAAACCAAACTGAACCTTGATGCACATTTGGTAGAGTTCACTTTCACAGATTATCGATTTTGAGTCACAAGCTTTTTTTCAAAGTAGTGACGATATCGCACTCCTAGATCAAGACTCCATTAACTCAAAATAATACACCATTTTAATTTAGACCTTATAAAACTCAATTAAATCTAAATTAGAATAATGGATTATTTTGACTCTTGATCTAGGAGTGCGATAGGTAAATTAAAAGTGAATTATTAAAAACTATTAATTTGTGCAAAACTTTGTTTTGTTGACACCTTGCTTTTTTAATACTATAGAGTGGCAACATTGCAATTAAAATATTTCGAACAGTATCAGATAGGAAAGCTTTCAGCTAATTACTAATCATTTCTACAGCTTCGCTTTATGTACGTCTCTCGTCTCAGTAAGAATTGTTCTGAACATACACCTTGATAATTTGTGTACAGTATTCATGAATTGTCAGTATCTTGATATTTAGAAAAATATACAGTCTTTTCTTTCAAATATTTACTGCGTGTTTTTTAATGTGCCAGACCTTCTATAGTTTAGAAAAGCAAGGTAGAGATATAAACTGATATGTATACTGACCGGAATTGAGTTCTCTCACTAGCGTCGACATAGCGTTAGTTACAGAGTCCGCTGCGTAGAGCAGGTCGCTTCTGAGGCTGCGGTTGTCTATCCCCACTGCGAAAACAATAATATCTATAACAACAAATTAATAAAAAATATATATGTACTAAATTAATAATTAATACTTTGTCACGATAAACAACAACCTTGGGGCGGTTTGAATTGTTTTTGTGGCGAGAGCCACATTCTTTAACATTAATCTTGTGCGTGTGATAGGTTAAGATGTAGTTGGTCACGTAAGACTATTAAGGCATGTAGATAGATAGTGTAGGCTTACTGAGTATATTATTGTATATAAATACTAGCTTTTGCCCGCGACTCCGTCCGCGTGGAATTAGTAATTTGGGCAGCTTATTTTTTTTATCAAATTTGCTGTTTCGTCAATTATGGCTCTCCTTAGTTGCTCGATATAAAAAATACCCCCCCCCCGCACACCCGCGTTCACATTCACCACCGTACTCCCAAGTCAAGCGTGCCTATAGAAGTTTTACTTCAAAAACCCCCGATTTTGAAACATTCTTCCGCTCCGCTCCGCTCCTATTGGTGTTAGCGTTAGCGTGATGATATATAGCCTATGTCCTTTCTCAGGCTCTAGACTATTTGTGTACCAAATTTCATTTAAATCGGTTCAGTAGTTTTAGCGTGAAAGCGAGACAGACAGACAGAGTTACTTTCGCATTTATAATATTAGTTAGGACAAGGTTTTAGATTATTAAATATATCAGTGTTAGTAGACATGTCGGTCATGGCAGTCTCATGTAGAACATCCACAAGGTAGTTTCTTTAACCCCCTGCTCCCTCCAATATCCGGCAAGATGTAGTCTACCAGTGGAACTACGTCTTGCCGGTAAAGTTTTAAATTAATGTCATTGACAAAGTATAAAATGAAATAACGGAGTGGCTTGAAAGATGTTGTGATTCGTATAGAGGAAGGAATGTTAAGTTGGTCTGGGCATGTGGAGAGGATGAACGAAGGAAGAATTACGAAAGATATATATAAGCGAGTGTAGATGGAAATGTTGGAAGAGGGAGACCAAGAAGGACATTCCGTGATCAGATTGGGGATGTATTGATGAAAGATCAGGTCAAGAGTAGATCAAAAATGTATGTCGGGATCGTAGCAGGTGGAAACAAATAGTCTCTGCCTACCCCTTTGCTGGGAAGGAGGCGTGATTGTAAGTATGTATGGACGTATGTATACGCTTATCTACTATACGTAAATATCCCGTATCTGCACTACATACATATAGTTTTACAGGGGATGGTTTTAATTTCATATTTGTTTAATTTCTACGCATTTCGAGTCAAGATTGGAAATACTAAATTTGTCAGATATGCAATTATCCAATGCCAGTTAAGCGGATAGGCACTATCCCCGACGATATGAGCTTTTACTCACTGGTGGTTGGCCGTTGATTCTGATGGAAGTTTCTGCCATCGTTGCCCATACTTTCCATCCCACCTGTAAATAAGGAAATTAGTTATGGAATCAGCTTTTTTTATTCAAGCGCTGGTTATGAGAGACTTATCACACTGGCGATTAGCCGGGTCTCCACTGAGCGAACTGCCTCGCGAAGCAGCCATTTTCGGCGCGATTTTGAACCTTGTGTCGAACAAAATTATGTATCATGCGCTAGCCTCGCGAGGCAGCTCGCTTAGTGGGGATCCAGCTATATTAGGGCTATATCTCACCGGGACACCACGGCGGCACAACCAGTCTCTGCCACCAACAAAATGTATACAGGTCTACGGAGGGTATCTCACCTGGCGTCCACTTGGTTGCGCAACGGATTTGGCGGCGCAACCACCATAGACGCGTGCATGCAACATTACTGGCCGCGCCGCCACGTTGGTTGCGCCACCACTAATTAGTTTGGCGCTGTATGCTATCTCACTCACTCGGCTACCAGTCGCGCCACCAGCGACGCTCCCACAGCATCAGCATAACTATCTCATCGGCTAAAACAATTACTTTGCTCACCCGCGACCTTACAATAGTTACGTTTATGCAAGAAATGTGCGTTCATGCAGTTCCTCCACCTCCACACTGTACGAACACACACAAATCACATAAACCCAACCATTACCACCACCAAGCTACACTGACGCGTTTCGAACTCAACCAGAGCTCATCTTCAGAGTTACCACAACATATAGAGTTTAACATTTGGTAGCATAGCATACGGTTGTGGTAACTCTGAAGATGAGCTCTGGTTGAGTTCGAAACGCGTCAGTGTAGCTTGGTGGTGGTGATGGTTGGGTTTATGTGATTTGTGTGTGTTCGTACAGTGTGGAGGTGGAGGAACTGCATGAACGCACATTTCTTGCATAAACGTAACTATTGTAAGGTCGCGGGTGAGCAAAGTAATTGTTTTAGTTCATTAATATGGACCTCCGCAAAGTAACGCCTGATTCAATAAATTATCTCATCGGCGCCCATTTTGAGACTGCGCTGAATCTGGTGTCTCTATTGGTGGCTCGGTTTGGAAGCTAGTTGGGTAGCTAGACACCACGGCTGCGCGACTGGTTGCGCCGCCGTGGTGTCCCTGTGAGATATAGCCCTGCGTACGTGTTAAAAGTTGCCGCGAATGCGTAACGATTTCGTCACGAGCGCGCAGAGAGTTCGTCGCGCCTATAGGGCTTGGACGCAATGACGTACACTCACGTACGTCAACTAACATCTATTCTACCAACTTCAGTTTTTTGTACGCCGCGCGCCCGGCCCGCTTTTAACACGTTCGTGAATCGCCAGTGTGACTGATAAGGCTCTAAGAAGTAGGGTTGCGTACCGAGACTGTGAGTCATGTCGATGCGCTCTCGCTCCCCGAGAGAAGGCGTCTGGGGCGCGCTACGGACCGTACCCCGGGTGCTGGGTTCCCTACAAACAAAAAAGTTGCGAAACATTTTCATGACTTGCATTAAGTTTATTTTTTATTTTTATTTGTATACATATTGGGTTCCGCGGGATGGCCATCGAAACAGAGGCAGACCGAAGAGAAGATGGCGGGACAACTTGGACGCATATCAAGTAGATTGGCAGGATCATGCTCTCGATAGGGACGAATGGCGGAAAAAAGGGGAGGCCTTTGCCCAGCAGTGGGACACTTTAACAGGCTAAAAAAAAAAAAACAAAAAAAAAATTGTATACATACATACAGGATGAGGATAATTGGAGTTTCGGGACATCCTTAGGTTATTGAACATGGTACGGTTATCATCCCAGCCTATATACATACGTCCCACTGCAGGGCACAGGCCTCCTCTTAGAATGAGAGGGCTTGGGCCGTAGCTCTCACGCGGGCCCAGTGCGGATTGGGAACTTCACACATACCATTGAATTTCTTTGCAGGTGTATGCCGGTTTCCTCACGATATTTTCCTTCACCGTAAAGCTCATGGTAAATTTCAAATGTGATTTCGCACATAAATTCCGAATAACTCAGAGGTGCGAGCCGGGATTTCAACCCACAATCCTCTACTTGTGAGGCCATAGGTCAAAAAGCTAGGCCACCACGGCTTTCTAGGCTACCACGGTTTTGGTACGGTCACGGACATAAATTAATTGGCCACTGTGGAACGCTGTCATTAACACTACCAATCCGTCCGCTAGCAACGTGTTTGTAAACAAACATTAAAAACACTGTGACAACGTTCCATGTACGCTCAACCATTTAAGTCCTTGATACGAAACAACAACAATTTAACTACCTAAAACACGTCATGCTAAGTGACAAATTAATCATCGATAGTCGATAAAACACAATGGTCAACTCAATCTCTCTTGACGTTTGATTTTTAGGGTTCCGTAGTCAACTAGGAACCCTTATAGTTTCGCCATGTCTGTCCGTCTGTCTGTCTGTCTGTCCGTCCGCGGCTAAGCTCAGAGACTGTTAGTACTAGAAAGCTGTAATTTGGCATGAATATATCAGTCACGCCGACAAAGTGATTGAATAAAAAAAACAAAAAAAAATTTTTTTAGGGTACCTCTCATAGACGTAAAGTGGGGGTGATTTTTTTTTCTCGGCTAACCCTATAGTGTGAGGTATCGTTGGATAGGTCTTTTAAAACCATTGCGGGGTTGCTAACATGATTTTTCTATTCAGTGATCTGTTTGCGAAATATTCAACTTTAAAGTGAACATTTTCATTAAAATCGACCGTGCCCCCCCCCCTCTAAAATGTAAACTTTTGGGTGGAAAAATTTGAAAAAATTCAGAATGGTAGTAAATATATCAAATTTACTAGGAAAATTATAGCGGCTAAGATTGCTTGGAAATTATTTGTAGTTTAAGAGTAAATAGTAGCCTAAGGTATAAAACATACATAAACTTGGATGATTCCGTACACACATACGAAATCCTTAGAAATTACTTGATTTTTTCGTTATGGCTACGGAACCCTACCTTGGGCGTGTCCGACACGCTCTTGGCCGGTTTTTTTTGCTATGAAAATTCCGCCTTACAAGACATACCTCTCGGGCGCGGTGGGCTGCGGCTGCGCACCCGGCAGCGGCGGACTCTTGGTCGAGCGCGGGGACGAGTTCGGCGTCGAGCGCGGCGACGACTGCTGCGTCTGACGGACAAACAACAGTTATGATTATCACCAGGGCCGTATATCACCATCGTGACTGTAGGGTATGCTTGATAGTGTGCGTAGATGAAAGGCGAAGACCGTTTCGAATAATCAGTTTAAAGCGACAAAGTTACAACGAGGAAGCCGTGCGGTTAGGCTCACGTATAACAGACGACTGCCAAGATGGCGCCGACATAAAAATATTGGCGGGTACGCCTAGAACATTTCTTAAATCTACCTTCTTGCAAAAAAAAAACAAATAATAAGTAAAATAAACATGAGCGCGTCGCTAACAGTGACAATTGTCGAGCGACAAGTGACAAGTGACAATTATGAAAAATCTCGTGTCTCAGTCTTTGTTATCAAACTCCTCCGAAACGGCTGGACCGATTTTTTCGGTCGATATTATTTGGTAGGTCTGAGAATAGGTCCTAGGCTATTTTTATACCCTTATTCTTCGTAGACAGAGTCGCGGGCAACAGCTAGTTTTCTACAGGAGATTTGTTACAATTGTTTGTGTCTAATTTAATGACAATTACGAGTATGCTGTGAAACAAGAATATTCCTAGTCGACACATTTGTAGACTTGTCGGTAAATCTTGACATGAGATTAGACCCG
Source organism: Archips crataeganus (assembly GCA_947859365.1). Classification (NCBI taxonomy): domain Eukaryota; kingdom Metazoa; phylum Arthropoda; class Insecta; order Lepidoptera; family Tortricidae; genus Archips; species Archips crataeganus. Next base: position 7,977,672 of record OX402067.1, on the reverse strand, counting down.
TGTCAGGTTTGCGTTACAATTGTAGTGTTTTGTGGTCAACATACGCGTATCACATGAATAAATAAAGAGCAGAATAAAAACTTCAAACAACGCCGCGCACGCATATGGTGGATGTTACCACACGCCACCGTTGGTGTATGTAAGCGATTAAGAATTTCGGGGGAGTCGGTTGGATGCGACGTGGTTCAATTGGTAGAACACCCGTTGGGGCGCATACCCAGGAGACGTTGGTTCGAATCCCACCGGCGCACCCGAAAAACTTTTTCGCTTTTAAATAATCTTAAAACAAATAAATAGTTAGTTGATTGAGTATGCGAACAATGACGTCATATGTCGCTATTGTCACTCAAACTCTATGGGAGATTGTGTTTTGACAGCTCATAAAAAGAAAGTCAGTTGATTGGTGGTGTCAACATCCCTATTGACGACATTTCATTTTTTTAACACATGAAAATTACTACAGGAATCTAAAGAGTTTTGCCTCCTAAACACGGAAAAATATTTATTATAAAATTATAATTCATTTCTCTATATTTAAAAAATACAAGACATTAAAAAATATATCCGTATTTACCAATACCTACTACCACAGAATAGATGTTCCCTTTGCCCTTTTCACCAGAAAAAAGAACTGTAATAATTTTAAATTTGATAACAACCTCAACGTCAGATTTACATCATTACTTTTTTTAATAGAGACTAGACAAAAGTAATGGATCTATTGTGTGGTAGTTTTGGAATTATGCCCTTTTAGAATAAGCACATCTTAAAAAAATCGTTATAAATTAATTCATCCCAGTGAAAATATAAAACTATCAGCGTTTTTCTCTTTCTAAACAGAATACATAGAACAAATCATATTATAGCCTTAGAAATATGAAGTCTTGTCAATTCCCAAAAATGGTGGTTTTCATTTACTTTGGATGAACAATCGGCGCAAAATTTTTATGTCTCTGGATTCTGGACTAAGTAAAACGACAGCCTCATTTGAACCGATATTTGAAGTGTTGATCTTGAATAAATACGGGGCGCTAGGGCTACAAAATTACAATTCATCATCATCATCCCAGCCTATCTACATCCCACTGCAGGGCACAGGCCTCCTCTCATATTTAAAGGGTTTGAGCCGTAGTTCCCAAGCGGGCCCAGTGCGTATTGGGAACTTCACACAAACCATATAATTTCTTCTCTTTAATTATTAATTATTATTTGCATTTATCAAAAATATACTTGTATTAATTAATTTAATTATAAATTGACATGTTTCATTATTTAAATTCAACAAATATTTGCACGCTTGCATGCAGGCTGAATACACTGTACCACTTTCTTGTAACACCTTAATAATAATAACTGTATTCTAGCAAATAAACTTATTTGATTTGATTTGATTTGATCTCACGTATTTGCAGGTTTCCTTCACCGAAAAGCTCATGGTAAATTTCAAATGTAATTTCGCACAAAAATTCCGAAAAACTCAGAGGTACGAGCCCGGACTCAAACCTACGACCCTCTGCTTGAGAGGGCATATAACAAACCACTAGGCCACCACATTTATAATTAACTTATCTTTTTTGTAAATTAATTAAAAATTATCTACCCGCACCCCATTATTTATAGACAATGTATTTACTTAAGAGGGTTTATACCTGCTGAGCTGGCAACGTTGCATTTTTGTTAGTTTTTCTCGATTATTCCATAAAAATTGAATGAAAATTAAAAATGTTTTGTATACAAATTGTTCTAATATATAAGTTAATGTGTCTACTGCAATAATAATTCGTGATAAGACTTTTATTTTGTTTAAAAACTGCTAGGTAATAATTTGTTCGTTTTTAAAGAAAATAAAAGTCTATCACGAATTATTATCGCTCTTAAGCGATAAGGCCGCCTATTGCTTACCTTGCAACTTACTCTCTGTGTACCTGTTGTCTGTATTGCTTACTATTCCTGGTGTACAATAAAGAGTCATTGTATTGTATTGTATTGTATTATTGCAGTAGACACTAAGTTATATATTAGAACAATTTGTAAACAAAACATTTTTAATTTTCATTCAATTTTTATGGAATAATCGAGAAAATCTAACAAAAATGCGACGTTGCCAGCTCAGCAGGTATAAAACCTCTTAAAAGGTATATCTAAAAGCGTGCAACTGTATAAATAAATTCGTAGTATGACACCACTTTACCACCCACAAACATCCCAAACTCAACGACTTCTATATTTCCAGTTTTCAATAATCATGAAGATTGTACTATTAACTATGGGAATCGTTGTGGTCGTCACGGCTACACCCATAGGAAAAATAGAAGAAGAGCTTTTAAACAACAATATCGAAATACCTATGAGTAACTTAGAAAATGTCGAATCATTACAAGTGACAAAGACAAAATCAAACATACTAGCAAAGCCTGATGCCGATAAAGTGATTGACTTAATTCCAGAGGATGAAAAGAGTTTGAAAATACCATTGAAATATAACATCAATATCACTGAAGCAAAAAAATTGAATGATGGTGCGATATTTAAGAAGTTATCTGGTTTAGCAAAATCGTTAAATGCTAGTATACAGGATTCGAAGTTTAATTAATGTGTTTACGAGGGTGCAAAGGCTTTTGTCATTTGCGAACTACATGTAGCCTCAGAAATGGAAGGTAAGGTATATCCGCCCATAGCTTTACCTTGGATATTTTTTCAATGAACTTGTTTTTCTGTACCGTAAACTGGGGTTACTTTGAAATGCGGGGGGGCTACTTTAGAAAACAGTTTTTTACGCGGTCCTAATTTTTTTAGACCATCTGTGGCAGTGAAATAACTACCTTGATAAATCACCTAACTTTTTACGTCATTTGCTCAATCGTGCTATGAATATTTGCGTTTTTATAACCATTTTAAATCTATCAAAGTAGCCCCAAAATTTCCTTAAGTAACCCCAGTTTACCGGTATTGTTTTCTTTGCGGTGTACAATAAAGAGTCATTGTATTGTATATCTACACAGTAGCCGAAGTGTGAACCGTCAGATTTAAAATATGAACTGTTTACGTTACTTCAAGCCAATAATTCATATTATACTCCTTTCACTGTAGCATGGTGCGGGTGGCAGGTGTCAAAACCCACAGACTAGAGAGGTGAAAGCTATAAAACTCGAATCGATAAATCTATAAATTTATAACTTTAATTAGGTATATTAATAATATAAATTTACGATTACTTCATGGAATTAAGTAAAGCAAACTAAGTACCGGAGTTTTTTATAATGCAAAAAAAGTCGAGGTCGTACAAATTTTTAGGTATATCGAAAATAGGCCGTAACATAAAGCAAAACTATAATAAACAAAACTAAAGCAGTAACTATAACAATCCAGTGTTAGCAGAGCCCTGCTTCTAAGTAAAATTTACCTACGCATTCGGGTATCATTTTATATTGGTCAGTCGGGACCCCCTTAATGTTTAATTTGATTATATTTTTATCATTTGTTGTTGTAGCGGCCATAATTAACATAATTGGTGAAGATTTCAAGAATCTAGTTGATACCATTATAAAGATCGAGTAAAAACGCTGACAAATGATAAATCTTCTTCTCGTGGTAGATTGTGTCCCATCATTAAATGTTCTGTTACACGCATACTACGTTTCTTGACTTAATCGTATTTCTTTTATAAAAAATAATTAGGTTAAATTTCTTTCGCGCACGATAGTGTTTTCGAAGTTTACGTGTTTAACTCCAGAAAAATTCAGACTGGAATTTAAATAAATCGCTATTAAATACACCGCAGCAATTTTGTCTAAGTGTAACGAAACGGTGTGTCAAGTGTCACCTGCACCATGCTACAGTGAAAGGAGTATAACATTATTAATGCGAAAGTGTGTCTCTGTCTGTTACCTCTTCACGCTTAAACCGATTTAGATGAAAAGTCAAAGACAAACATTCTATATTCAATTTAGTCTTAAGCTCCTATCTCTAAGCTGAACGTCGAGGAATCTACCACCGGTTCGGTAAAACCCTGTTGAGAAGAATCCGGCAAGAAACTCAACAAGGTATATTTTTTTCAAACAGATCATAAATCTAATCTAAAACATTTAAACGAGTTTTTTCGACTGTACATTATTAAGGTTTCCTATAACTCTTTATTCCAGATGTCGTGGACTTTTTCCCCTTCATCAAATGCGCATCTACGGCCGCCGTAGCCTTCGCTAACTGCTTTTTCCACAAATCAGGATTATTACACCCTCTACGCGAAGACATCGGAGCGAATAAAGATACAAAAGCGATATACAAGACATTACAAGATACAATTATGAAGATGTTTGTGGCTTTTGATAACATTGATGCTCAGAAGGTCATTGGCACGGATTACTATTCTGAACACGAGGATACTACTCCAGAAGTGAATGAATAACTCCATATAAAATAAGTATACTATTCTATTCTTATACAATTAAAACCGGGCGTGCGAGTCGGACTCACGCATTGAGGGTTCCATGCAATTTGTAGGTATGTCAATGTCAATGGTATAAACGGACGCATGTATTTAGAACACCCTGTTGAGTTTGAAATCTACTAGAAATAGCAGTCATCATTGATTTAAACGGACATGGATACAATTAAATAAATTGTTCAAAATGTACCTTTCTATTGATTATTAACCAATGTTACCTCTTCGAGCGTTAAATCGATTTAGGTGAAATTTGGTACGGAAATAATTTAAGACCCTTAAAAAGACAGGATAGATTTTATCCAAGAAAATTGGTTCCCGTGGGATGGCGATAAACGAATTCCTCGTAGACAGAATCGCGGGTAACAGTTAGTAAATAATATTATCAGAAGAAGATAGAAATTCACATTTTATTTATAGTAACACAAAGACTACGGTTGGCCCCGATGAAAGCTATGGCCGGTGGCCGGCGCTGATGGCTGTACCTTGAGCATCCGCATGAGGCCTTCCAGCTGCTGCATGAGGTGCTTCCTGGACTCCTGGAGCGAGAACAGGTGCCCCTCCAGCTCGTCCTTGCGACCAGTGGCGGCGCGAAGCCCGAGCCGCCCGTTGACACTACCTCCTGCTGACTATATACCTTGAGCATCCGCATGAGTCCTTCCAGCTGCTGCATGAGGTGCTTCCTAGACTCCTGCAGCGAGGACAGGTGTCCCTCCAGCTCGTCCTTGCGCTGGCGCAGCGCGCGCAACTCTGAGACCAGCGGCGGCGCGGAGCCCGAGCCGCCCGCTGACGCTTCCGCCTCTTGCTGGCGCCTGCCGAATACATTCAGGCTACAGAACCTGATACATCGCGATGACACAGTGGAGTACGGTCGCGTGCTTTAATTTGGTACCCATATAAAAAAAATATCCTTCGAATTCCTATACAACTAGCGGACCCGACAGACGTTGCCCTGCATGAACCTAGATACCGACTGCAGCGCCATCTGCCGGGCTGATTTGTGAATCTAAACCATCCATGGCGCCACCCAAACGATTACAAAAAAAATCAATCAAATCGGTCCAGCCATTTTGGAGGAGTTCAGTGACATACACACGTACAGTAGAATTATACATATACAAAGATAATTAAAAAATTAAGAAGAAGAAGAAGAAGAATAAAGAAATAAGAAGAAGAATTATATATAAAGATATGACAGGACTGACAACCTTAAGTGGGTCCCAAATTAAAGCTGGTGACTACAATTATTTGGACATTTTACACCAGCAGTTAAAAATAGTATGATACCATTCCGTTGTGCGACAGACAATTAACCATACAAGTTTCCGAGTATGTTTTTTTATAAGAGGGGGAAAATGAGCATGTGGGCTACCTTATGGGAAGCAACCACCGCCGCCCATAGGGGTACATGCATTACAATACCGAAGTACGAAAGACCGAATGTATTAAAACATCGAATGGGTCAAAAGACCGACACAATTTTTTTCTGAAACCGTTAACTTTTTATGATTGCTATAAAACAAACAAAAGTTTTAATAAATTCTGAAAAGTTTACGGTTTCAGAAAAAAATCGTGTCGGTCTTTTGACCCATTCGATGTTTTAATACATTCGGTCTTTCGTACTTCGGTATTGTAATACATACCCGCCCATAGACACCCGCAACACTAAGGGTATCATAGGCGCGTTGTCGGCGCTTTGAGAGATAGATAGGCTCGTTTTTTTAGGGTCCCTAAGTTGTATCGCTCCAGGAATGATGTCTTAGGAAGCTGGCTCCAATACTTCGTCGTGCGTGGGAAAATGTTCCGCTTATATCGGACCGTGTATGTCTTTTTGTATGTAACCATCTCCATTTCACCACTGGACATCCAGGCGGGGGAGCATCTTCACCCTTATGTGGTTAGTACTTACTCCACTGGACCGCACGAAGCTGTTTGCTCATCTTTCCTAATATGAACTGCTAAGGAATGGAATTCGCTCTCATCGTCCGTATTTCCAGATAGGAACCTAGGGCTCTTCAAGGCTATAGGCTGTAACTGAATCCGTTCGTTCCCTAAATATCAGAATTACAAAATACTAGATTGCCGGCTTACCCTATTCCTAAAATACCAAATTTCCAGAATACCAGACTTTCCTATCACCGTGTTTTTCTCTATATCGGATTACCAAAAAAGCTTGTTTTCAGTACACCATGTTCCATTCAAAACCGAATTCCCATAATACCAGATAGTGAAATCACCAGGCTCGTAAAACACGACCATGGCCTCCCCGCGACGACCACGACCTGCCTGACGAGCCTGGCGATCTCACTATCTGGTATTATGGGAATTCGGTTTTGAATTGAACATGGTGTATTGAAAATAAGCTTTTTCGGCAATCCGATATAGAGAAAAATACGGTGACAGGAAAGACTGGTATTCTGGGAATTTGGTATTTTAGAAATAGGGTAAGTCGGCAATCTAGTATTTTGCAATTCTGAAATTTAGGGAACGAGCGTCTGAATCAGTGAGATACACTTTTGGCCTAGTAGTTACGGGTAGTGGTTGATAACGTTGAGCTGTACTTACCGGAGCCTGGCGATCTCCCTCATGATCTCTCTGTTCTTGGCTTCGAGCTGCGAGATCAGCTCACGCTGCTGCCTCGCCGCGTCCACTTCTGATCCTTCCGAAGACGACCGACCCTGATGGAGACAAGTAATACACATAGGCGCAAGCCACAGAGAAGAGACGTGGGACGGGCACGCGCGCAGACCGCGTCTTGGCCCGTCTCTTCTGTCTGCTTTGAATCGCGACGCTTCTATACATAAAGAGTGTATTGTTCCCTTAAAGGCCGGCAACGGACTAGTGACCCTTCTGGGGTTTCTGGTTCTCATGGGTGGTGGTGATCGCTTACCAACAGGTGACCCACTTGCTCGTTTACCTCCCTCTATCAATAAAAAAAAAAAAATACATCCTAATCCTAATCCTAACTAATATTATAAATGCGAAAGTAACTCTGTCTGTCTGTCTCGCTTTCACGCTAAAACTACTGAACCGATTTAAATTAAATTTGATACACAGATAGTCTAGAGCCTGAGAAAGGACATAGGCTATATTATCATTACGCTAACACTAATAGGAGCGGAGCGGAGCAGAAGAATATTTCAAAATCGGGGGTTTTTGAAGTAAAACTTCTATAGGCACGCTTGACTTGGGAGTACGGTGGTGAATGTGAACTGAACGCGGGTCTGCGGGGGGGGTTCTGTGGTGGACGGAGTCGCGGGCAAAAGCTAGTTTAGTATGAAAACTGATTGAAGGGTCGCCGCGACTGCGACACGCCTCCGTCCCACGTCTCTTCTGTGTGGTTTGCGCCTAATACCCTGTGTAAAATTTCTGATAACTTAAGTGCCATCCATATCTTTGATGATGCATTATGTTCGAACAGAGATGATATCATGGATATCTGTCACATAAAAAAGGCAATACTTACCAGTTCTGGCGTAAGCGAAGCAGATCTCCCAGCGCGGGGCTACAAATACAAAATAACAGCATAAAATACACATTTATCTTTATTATTATACTAGCTGATGCCCGCGGCTTCGCCCCCGTTGTATTTTTTCTTTCATAAGAACCTTCTCCTGACAGTAAAAAACGCAACAAAAAAAGAATTATCCAATTTGGTGCAGTCGTTCGGAAGTTACGCGCGTACAAACATTTCGGTGATTCATTTTTATTTATATAGATTATAGACAGTTATTTTTTCTTTTTAATTATATTTAACATGATAGTAATATGATGATCGAACTTCCGACGGCACACAAAAAAGGTGGATCAAATTCCATTTAAGACTGGTGGACAAAATTAGGTTGAAATTACACCCAACAGATTGAGATATGGATGTATGGGAAAAATTCGTGTCTAAACTCCTGACACGCGGCACGGAATGCTGAGCACCTGGGTTCGATTCCCAGCGCTGGTCTTTTTTCTGTGCATCCATATTTCAGTTTGTATTTAGTATGAAATATATGGATTTCACGGGATGACCGTAAAAGTAATAAAAAAAAATGAAAAATACTAAAAGATAGTTCATATCAAACTTGTTGAAATCACACCCGTCATTTGGCTGGGAAGCAGTGGACGAGACTGGCGCAGTATGCAAAATGGCGTTAAAAAGAAGCCTTTCCCCATTATTGGGTGGATTTCATTGGTGTATTACCATGGTACGATTCTCGTGCGCCAGCCGGGCGGCGTAGCGAGCGATTAGTCGGTGCTCGTCGTCCACGCCGCGTGATAAATGCTCCGCTATACCTGCGTACAATACGTTTACTTTTAGTTTACCACTGACAGATTGCTTGCCTTCATTTCATTTCCAACTTTAACACCATACAAATAAAGTAGTCATTACAAAATCTGCAAACGTGGGTAACAGTATTCTAAAATTGGTTTTATTTGTAGGTAGTTAAAGTTGAATATGAAATGAAGGCAAACCATCTGTCAGTGGTAAACTTTATGTAATTTTACTGTACGACATATACAATATGTAACAGAGCGAAGGGCAAAGCCGACACCTGATTGATGGCAAGAGGACTATGATGGAATGTCATACTTTTTGCTAACTATTTAGCACTTTTTTTTCGTATGGTTTACTTTATTAACTTACTAGCTGATGCCCTCGGCTTCGCCCCTGTTGAAGTAGAATTAAACGTGTTTTCCCGTGGGGATGAGATATTTTCCCGTGGTAAAAGGTAGCCTATGTCACTCTCCAGCCCTTCAACTTTGTCCATACAAAAAAATCACGACAAACCGTCGCTCAGTTTCGACGTGAAAGAAGGACAAACAAACAAATAAACACACTTTCACATTTTTCGTATCAGGATTTAATTTTAAGTTGACCAAACGAAAAAAAGTACTAAAAGTTAATAAATTTACGGTCCAGAATCGAATGTTTTGACAGGGTTGTCAAATGGTTTAAGAAGTATTTTAATACTTACTGCGATGCGTGGAGCGAGAGGAGCGCGAGTCGAGCGACCCTGTGTTGACGTACCCTGCCGCGTATTCCGGGAAACCGTTGTGGGCGGGCACCGGCGACGGAGGCCTGACAAGTAATAAACAGTTTGAGAATACTTTAAGAGGGTACGATGGCTGAGAGAATTTTGAGAAATAGGTATTTTAATGAAATGTCGCTGTCTCGCCCGAACCCCTCCGTGTCAGTACAGCGAGAGCGGGACAACTGCACCTCAGACCGTTAATAGGCGCGTAAAATTGATCAAAACAGCATTTCGTAATCCCCTGTTTTCTTCTCGAAAACTGAACCAATAAATTTTTTTTTTATAAATAATTAGAGGACAGATTTAGGTATGCCCCTATGTTTTCCTTTTTTTGTTTATAGAAGGGATTCTTTTCTGATGAGTGTTTGAAAATGACGTTGAAATTGGGCAATTTTGTCAGTTTTTGAAAGCTCATATTTCTTATGTTGATTGAAATATGGAAAAAAACGAAACATAGGGGCATAGCTAGCTGTGGTAGATACAGATTACACAGTAAAAAAAATTTGGCTCTAAAGCCATTATCCAGGGAGGAAACAGGGGATTACGTTTGTGTGGAGAAATGGTGCGCATCGTACCCTCTTAAGCTCCAAAAGCACAGACAGCGGAGGCGTGGCGGTGACGGTTGTAATATTCTAACTTGTATGAACGGTTGTGCGGCACCGTACCGCGAACTCGTTCATACAAGTTAGAATATTACAACCGTCACCGCCACCGCACCGCCACGCCTCCGCTGTCTGTGCGTTTGGAGCTTTTACTAGGGTAAACTACCCAGTTATTGCCATTATTAATAGTTTGTATTGTTATTGATTGATCACTTTAAGAAAAACCCGCCCAAGTGCGAGTCGGACTCGCGCACCGCAATTATATTTTTATTATTTGTCGTTGTACCGGCCATTTGCTATGAGTGGATCTACTTTAACAGTGTAACTACAACATTCAACAGCTTGCTACTCACACGATGTGGCTAAGGTCGAGCGTGCGTTCGGGCCGGTCGGGGTAGCGCGGGACCTGCGTGCGCGCACGCTCCGGCACGCAACGGAACGACTTGCGGAGCGTCGCGCCGATCTGCTTCGAAGGCGATTTCTGAAACAACAAACCATTCAGACATTTTTTAGGGTTCCGCACCTCTATAGGAAAAATATAACCACTATAAGATCACTTTGTAGTCCGTCTGCTGTCAAGGTCTTTTTTTTTACAGGCTCGCGTGGCGGTATCAAGTTCAAATTAACATCAAAAAATTATGTTTGCAGTAAGTAGTAAGTCAACGCAATCCAAAGATACGGCCATTTGAGCTTTACTTTCTAACATTTCGCAGGGGAAACTAAACTTACAGGGCACTTCCCATAGACATAGAATTATAAAATTTGGCATGTAGGAAGTCAACACAAGTGAAGAAAAAAATCCAAAAATCGTTAATTTTTTTGTTCCATTATAAAAACAAATGCCAGGACACCTCCTGCTGCCGGCAGACATTAAAGGGTGCAGCGACTCACGTAGTGCGCGTACAGTAGTACACAACTGATATGGCTCACCGACATACCTGCGCAGAATAAGCGTTTTAGAGTCGCGGGAAACGCAATTGACCAATCGGTACACTCAACGCACGGCGAGTCTTTTTCCTGTGCCGCTATTGGTGGATTGCTGCCACGATAATAGCGCGCGTCGCGTAGCATGTTAGTCAGCCGCCAATGCCGCCATACTTCTGAGTGAGTTCGCGTGAGTGAGAGCATAACCGGTGCACTGTAATTTGCATCTTGTAACTATATGACATAAGAGTGATTCAAAGTTTGAATCGTACCTTCGGATATCATCGGAATAGTTTGTTCGTGTCTGCGCGGCCGAAAATGCACGACGCGCCATATAAATTGTGTAGTACTTACTTACTCTTTGATTTCGTGCTCGTTCGTATGCACCTAGATGAAACGGCCGCGCCAGAAACGGTACTGGCAGAGCGTGTTGGGGCAGCGCGAGTAGCGGTACCGGAAACCTGTACCGAGCATGCCAGGAGATGGATAGCTACTGGTAAACATTACAGGGTGCAGCGACTCACGTAGTGCGCGTACTCCTTGAGTTCGTGCTCGTTGGTGTGTCCCTGGCTGACGCGGTCGCATTAGAAGCAGTCTTGGCAGAGCGTGTTGGGGCAGCGCGAGTAGCGGTACCGGAAACCTGTCCCGAGCATGCCAGGAGATGGATAGCTACTGGTAAACATTACAGGGTGCAGCGACTCACGTAGTGCGCGTACTCCTTGAGTTCGTGCTCGTTGGTGTGTCCCTGGCTGACGCGGTCGCATTAGAAGCAGTCTTGGCAGAGCGTGTTGGGGCAGCGCGAGTAGCGGTACGGGAAACCTGTCCCGAGCATGCCAGGAGATGGATAGCTAGACTGGTAAATATCACAGGGTGGGACGACTCACGTAGTGCGCGTACTCCTTGACTTCGTGCTCGTTGGTGTGTCCCTGGCTGACGCGGCCGCGCCAGAAGCAGTCTTGGCAGAGCGTGTAGTTCGCGCAGCGTGAGCAGCGGTACCGGAAGCCCGTCAGCGAGCTCTGCCGGCACGCTGAACACGCCAGGGGGTGGACAACTGCCGACAAACGTTACAATAACTACAAGTAAACAAATGAACAACTTTACGAGGGAGCTTGTGACGTGTTTAATGTTAACACCTTGAGACATTCTTGTGAACCTTACTTACTTACCTTACCTTACTGTAGATTAATTAAGTAGAATATTTCTTCTCTGCCGCTGCAATAGCACTGAAATATTTTTGCTATCTTTATTTTTTTTTCTCATGTTCCCGAACTTTATGTTGCGCATCCACCAGAGTTGTGCGAGGAAGCGGAGGAGCGGAGTCTAGGTAAATTAAATAATCCTATTGGTGATTTTTTGACGTGACAACGTCTAATAAATCGATGAACGCCGGCTGCATACACGAAAAAGGATGACGCAATGTAACGTTACGTTGTAAGTACATGAGCCACGAAGGCCAGTTGCAAGAGAGAGCGGCGAACGGGGTTTCATTTTTGTTTTTTTGAATGTTTTAATGGGGGGTGAAAATTTCATTGATTTTGCCGTAGGATGCACCGTTTTCAAGATAGGTATTTGACAAAACACCGGTTCTCGTCCGATCACCGAGGTTAAGAAACATCGGGCGCGATCAGTACTTGGATGGGTGACCGCCTGGTTTCATTTTTGTTTTTTGAATGTTTTGTTATGACGTTGTCACGTTAAACTATCGTCCGTAAACCGACTTTACAGACAACCGGTTTTTTTCGCCCATATCTGGTAGGTTCCGCAATAACAGCGGAAAAATGTCTGTCTGACTTGCTCGGCTCTGTTCGGCCGTCGATATCTTTTTCGCTTTTATTACTTGAACAGAAAGCTTTTTTTGCGCGTCGATAGATGTGGGGAGACCTTGAGAGGGGGACGAGTAGTGATGCATTCTGGGCAGCAGTTGGAAAAAAGAATCAAAAGTGTTGCTGATGTCAAATAACCTATTTTTCCGTCTGTGCCGGGATGTTTATGGTCACTTAAGAGTATTTACGTATTTAAGGTAGGTTAGACCATATCTCCATACCATTTTCGACGCTAGCGAGCCGATGTAGGAGCGGCAGCCACACCAAGCACGGCGGTCCGGGGTCAGACATCAGCGTATCCAGGAAGTCATTCACAGTTATCTTGCCATTCTGTCAACAAGTTAACTTTAAACATGAAAAGTAATTTAAATAAGTTTTTCATTCCGCGGAAGGTGCGTGAAGCCATCGAGATTGGTCGTCATCCAAATTTTAACCGGGATAGTGGTTGGTCAGTACCCCCGAGTTGGAAAACAGTGTTGAATGTTCGTACTGCGTCAACGGTGAGTGTGAGCGAACCTTTATAAAGTGATGTGGTTAGTGTTATGTGCTACCCTACATTTGACAATGACAATAAAAGTGATGATGAAAACGGGGGTAGTTGTGTGTCGCTGTCAGTTGCGTCGAGTAGCCGCGCGACCAGGGCGTTAGCACGCAGTGCACGTTTGGCAGCCGCCGTGACGTGCGACTCCGAGAGGAAGGGCTACGGATTAGCCCGAAACATATCGAGTTAAACTCGTTTTAAGACGTGAGTGATCCGTTTATTTTCACTATTATATATTTCATATATATTTAATATATTTCAATAGACATAGTAGAGTCAAAAGAAAAAGTTCAAGCTACAGCAGCCTATTTGAGTATCTACGGTCCCGTGCTTTCATTTGGGACCCATTTCGAAAAAAATCCTTTGAATTCCTATACAATATGACAAGACCTTAAGTGGGTCTCAAATTAAAGCTCGTGACTTTACTGTACCACGAGTCTCAATGAACATTACAGTGGGTTTGCTGTCATAAAACTTGTTGCCTGTCAATTTTAGAATTAAGCTATGTAAATATATGGTTAGCTTGTTTATGAATTTTGATTTATTTTAGCCAACTTCAAAAAAAAGGTTGGTTTTTAATTTGTCTGTATAGTCGACCAAGACAGTCCATAACCTCAATGGCATTTGTATGGCTTAAAACATCAAAGGCTATTTTCACATGCAAATAAATGTAAAGGTGTATTTACACACATGCGCAGAAGTTATTTTTACAAATTTGATATTCGCTCAAACGAAAATTTCAGTACATACTAAAAAAAGATAAAAGTTACGAAAATATTACAAACTGACAACATTCGATGAGTTGTCAGGGAATTGATTACTAATGTTCATTAGCTTGGTCCCCACTGAGCGAGCGACCTCACAAGGCAAGCGCATGAGGCATAATTTTATTCGACACAGGGTTCAAAATCGCGCCGAAATTGGCTGCCCCGCGAAGGCGTTCGCTCAGTGGACTACCGGCTATTGAAAAGTATAGAGTAAAGTCGAACCAGCTGAATCGTGATCCAATCTGGAACCTTATCACAGAAAATGTCACAGTGACATCGCATTAGAGCTCGTTCCCACTATGTCGTGTGTCGGATTCCGATTTTAATCGGGTGTCGGCGCCTCTGTTCACACTAAGGGCCGGCGCCCACTGACGGCATGGCACGGCGTGGCATTTTATTACTATCAAGTTATTTTGAATCTTATTTCAATGAGTTTAGAATTCATGTTACTTTATTGGTTATGCGTGGCATCGGCCCTCAGGACGTCGCGGCATCGTGGTATCGAAATAAAGTAACATGAATTCCAAAGTCATTGAAATAAGATTCAAAATAACTTGATAGTAATAAAATGCCACGCCGTGCCATGCCGTCAGTGGGCGCCGGCCTTAATCGGCTGTCGGCCACGACCGCACAGTCATTTTGAGGATTCTGTACACGATTTCCGGACGAGGGCTGACAAAACACACGATACTTTTTGTCGGATCCGACACAAAATCGTTGTCGGACGAATGTGAATGAATAGCTTCATATAAAATGTTCTGCCACTGGAACGCCCGATTAAAAAACGGACCGACACACGACATAGTGGGAACGAGCTCTCACTTGACAAGGAAAATCATTATAACGCTTTACTGTGAAAACATTCTATGATGGGTCAGAAATCAAATGGTTCGACTGTACATGTTACATTGATAGTAACCTGGTTGAACATAGACAGTGCCAAGGATTCATTGTAGCTGAAAGAAGGCGATTCGTACACAGCAGCAGGCAAAGCCAGCACTTCTCTCAAGTAGTCGGACAATCTCTTCATTAGCAGGTGACCGTTGCCGTCTGACAGTTGCGAAAATATATCTGGAATTGTATTTATTTTTTAATAAAATGTGTAAGGTCAAAGGTGCCCCCACATTTGGAACATTTGTTTACAATCTAACAATCGGAACTAGATTCTTAGCACTAATTGTTAAAATTATGATCACAAAATTTTATCTTTAATTTCTATTTTCTCATGTTTTTTCAATTGAAAAGTATAATCGTTAATGTCTTAAATGCATTGATTTTATACTTTTGATTGACGTACGACGCTTGTATTAACTGTTGGGGCAGGCTACTTAAAGATCTTTTTTTTTACTTTATAATTTGTAAACAAATATAACAAAAAGCCATGGTGGCATAATGGCTTGACCTATGGCCTCTCAAGCAGAGGGTTGTGGGTTCGAACCCAGGCTAGCTTTTCTGACATTTTCGGAATTTATACGCGAAATTACATTTGAAATTTATCATGAGCTTTATGGTGAAGGAAAACAACATGATGTGACATGCACATGCACACACCTGAAAAGAATTACATGGGGTGTGCAAAGTGCCCAATCCGCACTGCGCCTGCTTGGGAACTCAGGTTCAACCCTTCTCATTCAGTGAGAAGGCCTGCGGCCAGCAGTGGGGCGTATGCCGAGACGAAACAGATATTTGAAATACTATAATCTCAAAGATCTGTTCTAAGATACAAATAAATGCAAACAATAAAATTGTCCTCCTGTAAAATGATTAGTATGATTGCGACCGAGGGTAATTGATATGCTATTTAAAATCAATGTTTTATTACAGATTAAGAAATATACTCACATCTCAATTTATCCATAAGTTTACCCGCACACATGGTGGCCAGTGCCACTTTGATGGAGAACACTCTTATCTTGCCTACATTTTCACTGAAACAAAAAAAAAACTATATAGCACTAAAAACTATACACCGTGAAATTTTAGTGGTTGTTTTCCCGAAACGAGGTGATTTAGTATCGATTGTACAATCGATTTATAATTACTATTTTGCCTAGAGTCAAAAATCCAAATGTGAAAAACGAAAGTCGAAAATGACCGCAAACCAATAGTAACGCTTCGTTGGTACCTAACCTATCGTACGATCGTACGCTACTTGTACCAACGAAGCGTTACTATTGGTTTGCGGTCATTTTCGACTTTCGTTTTTCACATTTGGATTTTTGACTCTAGTCAAAATAGTAATTATAAATCGATTGTACAATCGATACTAAATCACCTCGTTTCGGGAAAACAACCACTAAAATTTCACGGTGTATACATATTTTAATTTATTATTAAAGTAAACATAAAAATACCGTGAGACTCACTCATAGTGAAAATATACGGATCACTCATGTCTTCAGTGCACGTTTGATAGCCCGGTGGCTGCCAAACGTGCACTGAAGACGTGAGTGATCCGTATATTTTCAAATATCTGTTTCGTGACGTGTGGCTCCAGGAAGAAGGGCTACGGATTAGCCCGAAATATGTTGAGTTAAACTCGTTTTAAGACATGAGTGATCCATATATTATCATTATAGTATTAAAGTTTTGCCATCTTAACTTTTTTTTTGTGTTCAATAAAGAGTACCCACTTGTATTGTGTTGAATTATATTAACAAATCTGATGGATTAGAATGTCATTGTAGCATCTTAATTTAACAACTACCAGTCCTTATTAAAACACGATAAAATATCATCAATACAAAAAGTGTGAAATTGTCAAGCGTTGCCATTTTAGCCCATTATAATAATAACAAGTTGTATTTATCTCAATGAACAAGCATTATAGAGTACATAGTTCACAGTTAAAGTACATACTATGATAATGTGGTGTCAATTTCATTTAGGAAGGTTAATTGGATCTGATAACCTATAGCCAAGGCTACAAGTCAAGATGGCCCTCATAATAAATTGCTTTAATGCAATTTTTTTATCTAATTCTAGAAAACTAACTGACACATTCAGACATCTCTATTAATATTGCATTAGGTATATAAAATTGGATTTTAGGCGCACAAAAATTTTGGACAATTTAGTATCCAATGAATTAAATTGATATCTGTAATAGTCTTTCCCATTAAGGACACAATGGGGCCAAAGTCCAGGAACCCCAACCTCATGGGGTCCCAAAATGTAATATATTTGCTTATATGAAAATAAAGACAATATTAGTTTTATTGCTAATGAAATTAAGTTGTTTATGTTCCAACAGGGCCTATATTCCATGGTTAGGCACCAAGGGTCCCAATGCATCCTAAACAACTCTGTATATTTAATTGTAAGTGTGCACTGATACATCCTACTAATATTATAAATCACACCCCCAGCCGAATAAAGCGGTAATATGAAATGTCTTAGTTTACAAACTAAGCCATAAAGCGACCGGATAAAGCTTAGCTTACAAACTAAGGCATTTCATATTACCGCTTTATTTGGTTGGGGGTGCGAAATGTGAAAGTTTGTGAAGATGTTTGGATGTTTATTACTCAATCACGCAATAATGACTGAACAGATTTACATGAAATTTGGTATGGAGATATTTTGAGACCTTAGGAATATCATAGAAAAGTTTTTATTCCAAAAATTACCTAGTTCCTGCGGGATAGCAACAAACAAATTTGAAGACAGAGACGCGGACAACAGCGACTTACAAATAAATCAAACTAAACATTCCTCTAAACATGCAAAACAGGTTCCATCTTTTTTTAAAGGCATGTGTTAACACATTTGCTGCCACGTATTGCTACGCGCTACGCTCGTAGCCCGTAGCAGCGTTTTTCTGCTTTGTAGCGAAAACTGCCTACGAACGGAGAACTCCCCTAGCGCGTTCTCGGCACTGAATGTGTTAAGCATCTGACGTTAAACATTTGATAACCAGATGGCTTAGTGGTTAGGGAACCTGATCCCTGGCTGGGTCAGATATTATGTATGAAAAATGTAAATGTTTGTTCTCAAATCTTTGATGTGTAATATGTATTTTTAAGTATGTTTATCCATTGCCTAGTGTCAATAGGTGTGAAATATTCCTTGATATTTATTATTTCCTTATTTAGTTATTTATATGTAATTTAGTGTTAATAACTCAATTACTCACCCAGTACTATAAGCGGAGAGTAACCAATTCAGGAGAAGGGCAGAACATGCTTCCACTGACACTTGGTGTGCTGGTGGCAAACGTTTGTTCAAATTGTGGTACAACGATGACACTAGTGTCTCCAGCCGTGTTACATTCACACATGCGTTTGGTTCAAGAGTGTTCAGAGCATTTTCACGGAATGCTTCTATTACGTTCCATATGTCAATTACGTGCACTGAAAGAGTCCATTACATTATATCTTTTTTATTGTTTAAGTATGGTGATGAATTCAAAATAAATCAGTGATTTTGAATGAAAATTCATGGGAATAACCACTTTAATATTGTTTAAATTTGTTCCTGTATCCATTAGCTCCTTAAAAAAGTAGTTTTCTAGTCAAAATCAAAACAATTCAAATTTTTACTTACAAGACAAATTTTATATGCTAGCACAAGTACTTGTAATGAATGAAATAAACTTTTATTTTATATGATAACTACTCCACAACACTAAAAATATAAAATCAGTACATCACTCACAGTTACACTTCTTTTGGACATATCGGAGTTTACATGCAGTTCTGTACGAAGCAAATCGGATCAGGTCGAAATTTTGCTCCCTCATCTCCTGGTGCAGCTGAGATCGAGGGTCGGAACCTCCAACACCCGCGTTGGGCATACCGCCCATGCCTTCGCGCTCAAGAGACATTGTGACTCCTATAAACAATTAAATAATTGTAGTTCAAACAACCCTGAAAAATAAGTATTATCCTTATTCTACCGCAAGGAGACGTGTCTAAATATCCTTTGTTTATGTATTTGGAAAACCGAAGGTCGTCACGGTTTTCGAACTTGTTAAAACAATACTGATAACTGACGCGAATGTAGATGCGTCCAGTTGAGCGAAAAAAATACGTTTACTCCACCTGTTACGGTCAAACATTACACACACCTGCTATTAGCGGTTAACTCATAATTTTGTTGACATAGCGATAATGAATTCACGGCGCGACGGCTGATATTTTCGTAGTTATATCGATTCTAAGACACTAATTTAACGATATTTATGTCCGTGTATTTATTTCACGATATAACACTAAAAGTACGTAGCGACACAGTATCATACGTATTTTCTGGACTGATACTGCTATAATTAATATTTTCCCGGCTCTTAATGTTATGAATACGTAATAAAGCACATTACTTTAGCTAATAAATTAAGAAATCTTGGAATCAAATCAACATGACAAGTCTGCCATTGTAAGTACGTTCCGTGTTTGCTTTCTATTTATAACATTAATCAATGAAATTATCTAAAATTAAATACAGACAACTAGCCTAAACTAAATAAATATACATCGTTTGATGAGAAAATATCAAATTATATAGATAAATCACTAAAATGTGATAAAATCATTGAAAGCTGTAGTATTTAAATTAAATGGAACGTTTTATAAATATGCGTACAACGAAACATTTCTTTCCAGAGGCCCTACCACGAAGTGCATAATTCGAACTTTGTTTCGTGCCGTCCCGCTCACGCTAATATGATTTGACACGAGAGTGAGAGGGATAATACGATACGAACTTCGATTTTCGAATTTCGTAGTAGCGCCTCTGCAGTGTAGCCCTATACTACGAAGAGCGAAATTCGAACTTCGTTTCATGCCGTTCCGCTCACGCTAATGGTATTTATTACGAGAGTGAGAGGGACCGCACGATCCGAACTTCGAACTTCGAATTTCGTAGTAACCCCCCAGACTCCATCATGAATTCAAGACTTATTTTTTTAAAATTATGGAATTATATTAAAACAACTGCTAAAATAAATGGACATTACACTAATTACGATAAATGTTTAAAATTTGTATGTTTAGTTTATTCTGTAAAATCATCGAAAAAATTAACGTGAACACGGACGTGCTTGAATTTAACCTGGTAACATTCAACTAAGCCGCCAAGGGCGCCAAGTTAGGTCAGTCAGTGCATGCATTGTTCAACGTTTTAGATAATTTTAAGACAACGTTAATCTAATAATCATTCAATTTGCGAGAATTCTATTTTATTTCGCTACTGTTTCAACAATTTTCGTTATTGCAGTATCGTTACTGGGACGAGCCACTGGATAGGTATTAATAAACACAATTATTATGTAAGTAGGTACTTACTTATCAATTTACTTTCGCTTGCGCTAACTTGCTTAATTTTTTACCGCCATTTTTTTTAGTTACATGCAATCGATCGTATCTCGGGAACGGATTCGAGAATTGTGGTAGCACCCGAAGGGACTTTGATCTGGATATTAATTCTACTTAAATACCTAATAGGTATAACATATCAAAATTTCACCAAAAATTAACTGAAACCACATTTTCCTTACAACTTTTTCGGGGTCTTATCATCAAAATCCGTTGAGCGTTTTTGTTTTAGGAAATTTAATATCTTCAAATTAGTCAAATTTGGAGGTCAATACCTCCTCAACGTCCTCTCCTCCCCCAAATTAGCACAGGGACCTAGAGGTCGAAAACTTAAGGATAGTCTTCTTAGTATTAGTCTTTAGCTTGGCCTATATTAACTATATCTACTGGAGGTAGCTGAAGTAGGTAACTGAGTAGTAGCGTTCAAAATCGTACCAAATATATCTATCACTTTTATTTAAACAAAGAAGGCCTACCCGACAAAGCTTAAGGCTTATTTACAATCTTAGTAGGAATAGCAAGTGAAATATATAAATATATCTTAGAATGAATTTTAATGAAAAAATCCTTGTGTAAAAGGCTGAATACTAGGGATGTAGACACCACTAATCAACTGACGTACTTTTTATGAGCTGTCAAAACACATTCTTCCATAGAGTTGAATGGCAATTGCAACTTATGACGACCTTGTTCGCCAACTCAATCAACTACTTAACTATTTATTGGTTTGAAATTTTAAAGCAACAATAAACTTAATTTTACAGTTACTTAATCGAAAGTTAATCTGGTTTTCAGGGCTCAAATAAAGCATTTTTTTACTGGAGTCGTGCCTTCAAATTATTTTTAATGAAAGAAATAAAAACATTTATTCGTGACATTTTTATAAGAACAAAAAACAAGGTACAGACGAATTTAGAACCTCCTTTTTTTTGAAGTCGGTTAAAGAAACGGAAACTGAGACAAATATTGTCACGAAATGGTCCCAACTCGGCATAGCGTCAACATCCCCCTATCATGTTGATGACATAGAGGCAAAGACAGACGCAGAGTACCAAAATTGAATTCGTTGTTTTCCAACTTGTACTAACTATCGTTCGCAAAAAGATGTTGGACGTTGCGTTTTTTTTGTACTTATTGTAATAATGGAAAAAGGTGAAAATCTGAGTAGGGCGATTGCATTATTTTTGTAGTCGACAATACGAATGAATTAGTAAGTGGTTTTGCGTGTCGTAATACTCACCTTTACCTGCGGTACGCGTACAGTGTCCAAAAAAACAAATATAGTGTACAGTTATCTAAGACATTTATTTATAAATAAATGAACACAGTTTTACATTTAGTACTGCAGAAAATTCTAAAATTTAAATATTATTTACAACTTCTAATATATTTATCGGACAACATTAATATACTTTTATAGATCTGTTTTTACTCACCCGGAGCATTGCTATTCAATACACGAACAATTTATATATTTTACATAACTATTCATACATCTCACATGTCAATCATCATTATACATTTTAATTCTTATGAGTATCTAACCGTTCTTATTTATTAAACAATATGTTTCGTCCTTCAGTTGCCTCGGGGTCAAGCCTTTTATTCGGCGTCATAAAATTCGTGCAGGTGCATAGGTACGATGGGCTACAAAAGTGCATGGACATCTCGGGGCGATAATCGCGTGAGCAGTGTTTGATCGTTTGATGTTATTAACAAACCCGCGCGCGCTCGCACACACTCGATTATCGCCCCGAGGTGTCCATGCACTATTGCAGCCCACTGTACCGACTTTCTTTCTTTCTCACACACTCTTAAGCTGCGTACGGACTGCGCGCACTCGGGTACGCGTACCCGGGCTTGCGTGTCCTAGAACGCCATGTCCGTACGCCATGTACGCGTACACTGTACACGTACACGTACTGTACACGTAAACGTACACTGTACGCGGACATGGCGTACGGACATGGCGTTCCAGGACACGCAAGCCCGGGTACGCGTACCCGAGTGCGCGCAGTCCGTACGCAGCTTTACGCTGCATCACATGGGATACGGCATATCTAAATTGATTCGCTTTAATTTTTTTTATCGAAGAATATGATTGGAAGGAGGGGGGGGGTCATCATCTCCCCGTGAGCCTTTCCTCTCGGATTGCGATTGATGCAGAGACGCAAGAGAGAGCTCCCAAAGACTTCTAGGCTGTGGTATTTATATTTAGATAACCTAGATTATATTGTGCTATATTTATAACAATAGGAGTATCATAATGTACATAATAGTATATTCAAAACTGGCTACTAATTAAAATTCAATAGTAATATTTCTTTGCACAACTTGCATAATACCATGTTGTATTTTCTAAATAAATACGAAGTTTAAAAAACTAATTTGGCAAGCAAGTTACCTGCTTCATAAATTAATACTAATTGGATTATGGAAACATTGAATCATGATTATGATCCCTGAAACACGAAACCTAATTGGGTGGGGCTCGTGTGTTACGAAAATCTAAGGATAATGACCATGAACTAAAACAATTTACAATTCTGTGGCCACATACGGTGTAGACGCAAAATTACCAATTTATGTATTGGAAAAAATAACGCAGCAGGACCAAAACGCGTAATGACCAATATATAATACGCATATTGACCAATCTTATTAGGTTTAGGTTATGTTAGTTTTGCATGGGCCCGAAGGGCTAAAAGCACGCACAAGTAGGAGCTCCGCGTGGGCGGAGCTCCGTCGACACTGTTTTGTATCGATTGGAATTGGGAATATAATGTACATTTGTCATGATATACATTTTACACTGCGGTCATTTTTCATATGTGTCAATTTGCGTATGTGGCATTTCGCGTATGTGTCTATTTATGTAGATATGTCATTATGCGTATACAAGGTTATTTGTATTTCACTAGCATCCCTTTTAACCCTAAACTCCTACCACTTAAACAAATGTTTTTTGTTTTACGGCTTTTGTCATGACTTAATATTTTTGGTGTAATAACGTTTTGAAAATTTGAGATTACCTCTTATTTTTACAATACTTACTCTGTGTATTTTGTATGGGAAAAAAGTGCTTCATTTTAAAAAGTCTTAAAACAAAAAACATTTGTTTGAGTGATAGGAATTCAGGGTTAAGAGGATGTCAGTGAATTAAAAATAACCCTGTAGAGGCCACATACCTACTTACCACACCACGCGATATTCGTAACGCACACGGCATACGGCCGTTTGAACACTTTAGAGCCCCAACCAATTTTAATTTTCAATAATACTTAGATACGTATTAGCTACGAAAAAATAAAATGGGCTACGACAAGCCTCTGCTGACGTTAAGGATAACTATATCGAGCAAAAATAAAGGGTAACTTTTCTTATCAGTTAGGTAAGGTGATCCTGTTATCACCCGACTGTCGAAGGAGGGTTCTTTTAAATTTAAATCTGTACTCTAAAATTATGTACCTACACAGTACCGTTTGAAATCGAAAAAAAAATACTAACATAAATCGGGGTGATAGTAATAAATACTGATATCTACCGTTCCGGTACCTATCTTAAAATTATTGGGCAAAAATAAAAGTATTTCAGTAAATTTAATGTATACTTATCCATAATTACCAGTATTCTAAACAATTAAAAATAAAGACTCATTTCTCATTACACTTTTTATCTAGTAAATCAGTACTTAGTAGGTATTTGGGTACATAGGCCGCATACGCAATAGTAGAGTTCTTAATACCATTGATATTTCTATCCAAGGAACAGTTGTTCTTTTGATAAAATCTAGCGTAAAAAGCGTATTTTATTGATGTCTGCAGCTGAATCAACAAACCGTTATTAAAATTGAAAATACTCTGTGCATCGTTGCAACTTCAATGACGTCACACCTAAGCACAATGGACGGGCGTAATCAATGTCCGACCTGTTATTGCATGCCCTTTGGATTATTGAAGTGGTATTGGAGGTACATTCCGTGTCGTATACTATTGTCTTCAAATGGAATGGACATAATAATAGAATTAACTGGGTGTGCGTATAGTTTGCGTTGCTGAGACGTCATCGGGAAAAATCTTTTTTGGCGACAATTTACTATATTCAAACTCTACCATGCATGAATTTTTAAATGAAATGAATGGAAGTAGTCTGCGCAAATTATGTTAGGTATCACAAACAAATAATATGTAACTATTTTTCAATAGTAGTCAAATTCCTTATTGTAATAAATTGAATTAAATTTTTACTATGCCTCTTACACCACCCTCAAATGGTTACATGATGCATCTTATTTAAACTACGTCAAAATGTAGTTTACTTAAACAAAATGTCCGAAGTCTTACAAAAATATTTTTTTAAGCTTACAAATGGCAAAATATAGTTATATATGTGAGTAAATATGTTTTATTCTGGTAAATATTATGTACAAAATTATTGTGTATGTCACAGATTTGTTAGCGAGCTTGGTCCGAATCGGGACGATAAGTATATTGTTCCACTAGAATGGTTACGTTGTTAAGTTTTTTATATGTACAATATTAACATATCTAACATCGAATATATATGTACATATATAGTTTTAATCATGATATCGCTTTTTGTCGTTTCTAGGTTTTACATGCAAAATAATTAAGTAGGCTTCGGCTCGAATTTCAATAGAATTCAAGGAATAGAGTAAAGTTACTTTAGTTTTCATGAGCTTATTGATATAGGTACCTAGTTACCTTTTCATTAACATTGTCAATTTATCAGTATGCACATATTATAATTATCTATAACATACTCGCAACTAGGTCGTGATAATCAATTATTAATTTTGTCTAGATTTATTTAATGTCACATTTAAATATATACTGAACTAAATATATGTACATATTTCCAAGAGCACTCGCCATTTACTCAAATATTTCGAGCATTTGCTTAAAATAGTAGTTTAAAGCCTATTGTCTACCTGAATTTTTATTTTTGTAATGTCACTGTACTGTTTTTGGTGATCAATAAAGAATATTTGTATTGTATTGTATTGTAAAGTCTTTGTAAGTATCTAATCATTATAAATAACAATCAACATAATATGCCACATTGTTTTTATGTACCTTTTACCATTTCCTAGAGAATTTATCATCTTGTGGCGCCAAATGAAAGGAAAATTAGAGCAGAATATACTTGTTGCCGAAGCGATATTTTAAAATAAGTATTCAAAAAATCATGACGTATATTGGCAATTTAAATTTGCATTTAGCGATAAGAGTTTTGGGCACTGCCCATAGTGTTTTACTCTCACCCGTTCGTTTGCTTTGCTAGCTACCTTGTCATGTTAAAATAGTGTGCTTTGCACGTTTAATAAAGCCATTGCTTTTGGTTTACAGCTTTGCACTGCTTGTATGTGTAGCTACAAATAGCTTTATTCTTATTTCGGCCCTTTTCTAGATAGTTATTCAACAAGAGACGCACGAACAATGAGGACAATATTTTTTTTTATTTGATCAATTCAAACGTAAAGCCAATGTCGCCAGCTGAAGCGGCTGACAGGAGCACCACCTCGAATCGCCTCGTGTTCTGATTCCGGTGATATACAGCATGCTAACCTCTGAAAAATAAAATAAACATAAATGTCAAATGTTGCCCTTAGTTTGGCATTTTATTTGCGTTGCATGGATTACATTAAGTGCACGTTTATCCTATACTTAGGTGATCTCAAGAAACAAGGACAATTATTCTTCTCATGGCTTTGATTTGATTTATGTTTTGTTGTGACTCGCTACCTGAAATTGCAAAAATCCAGAACGAATCATCTTTTAGTTTAGTTACCTCTCTAAAAGTCCCAGGCGTAGTTAGAAGTTTATAGAGAGCGACGACAGGGATCATTAAAATGGATGAGCAGGCCAGCCCCCAGCCCAAAACTTCAGCCCATCTTGGATATGTATAGTGCTGGTACTGCAGTGGCTGCTGGTATAGAAGTCCGAAGACCACAACACCCTGAAAGTATAGGTGCAAAACTCAAAGTTACTCATAGTACGTATAAAACTGATTCAATCAGTGGTACTGTTTAGAAAAGCAAAATTATTAATGTAATCAATGTACCTCTAGGTTAATCTATTGGCATGAATCAATTTCAAAAAACGCTTAGGGCCATATTCACTTATTTTCCTTTGATCTCAACCAAACTCATGTGCATCACTATGTCATAGTTAAGAGCAGTTCATGCACTCACTATTTTATAATATTTTTTCGTACTCACTATAATAAATATAGGACTGACAAATTTCCAACATATCCTCCAGTACAAGCCAGGTCTGAAGCCTAACATTTCTTCGACATCGTCAGAAAACCTCTTTAGCCCTGTAAACAGCATAAAATGCATTTAAAAATGTGCTTAATCAAAAGTTGGTTCACCGTCATTTGGTATGATATAGATTCTCCGTATTTAATGTGGACATAAAATACTGGTATAATCATTGAATTCCAAGATCTTACGGTCGTGCTTGGTATAAGGCTTCGAAAATGAATTCTAACAAGGTTTGAAACGAGTTATCGTCTTGTGTGCTTTTGGTTCTAGGACTTATAGGTACAGTCAAGGAATTTAATTTCTTACCCACCTAAGTTTGAATATCGTACGGCAAACTGTCACCATAAGAGCTAAGCTTTTGACGTGTTCCAATTGACATTTCGACCTTAATGCATTGCGAATATTGCACGACATTTTTACGAAAAGGGTAGGGAATTAAGTTCCTTGACTGTACTTGGTGGATTTAAGTAGAAGTGGTAGGAGTGCTCGTGGAATGTAGATTTGCCGCTTACCGTAGAACCAGGAGACTGCAACAGCCTCAAATAACGCAGAACATAGCAGAGATATGCCTGCAGCGTATGTGTCCAAAAGGTGGAACATGTAAATCCCTCCCTGAAAAAAAAATCATATTAGTTACAGCTGCGGTTCTGGAGGCAAATAATTACGAGTTTTTTTATATTCAGTATAACTAACCAACGATTGACATTTATTTGACAGGTCAGATAGATGAGACACAATGGTTCAGAAACAGTCCCTCTGGTCTTGATTAGCTCTAAATTGTATTTATTCGAAAAGACGCGACAGATAGTCTTTTTTTATTTAATCTTAAAGTAAGTATTCATTTCATAGACTCACTGGTGTGATGTTGATGCAAGCGACACAGAAAGAGACGCAGACAACTAGCAATGTGAAGTGCTCTCGACGCAGCCAGTGTGCACCACTTGCTCGTGCCTGATCGAGCAGCCCCGTTATAACGCACTCTAGGCCTCCCATCTGAAATAAATGCATAATGCTAAGTGCAGTATTATCAACACTTAACTAACTGCATCGTTTTTAAATTTTCTATCATATGTTTTTTTAAGAAAAACCTTCCTCCATTACTTATATTTGTTATATACGTGGTGGTCGTGGTGGTGGTGGTCGTGGTGGTGGTGGTGGTCGTGGTGGTGGTGGTGGTATATACGTGGGTTAAGTTCGAAATGTATATTAGCTTTTAGGTACATGCCCACGACAAAAACAGATACCATTTACAATGCAAAGTGTTGTATTGAATATAATAGGCTCAGAGCATTTTGAAAACGTAGACAATTTACTTTTCTGTCAAAATGATGGAAACTCCATCCATAGTAACCCGAGACGGTAACCCATATAATATACTCATGCCTAATGACAAGTAATGGTAAATTATTAATTTTCATGGCTTACCCCGGAATCCAAACCAAGCATGATGAGCATGAAAAAGAACAGCATCGCCCAAATACTGGCTCCAGGAAGAGTAGCCACAGCCTCGGGATATACTTGGAAAACGAGACCTGGCCCTGGAATAACAAATATTACTGAATTCTCCAAAAGAATTTTGTTAAAAACATTATAACACCAGAACCACACACAAAGCCAGATAATTTAAAAGCACCAGATCACAAAAAGAATTAAAATAATTAAGAGGGTACGATGCGCACTATTTCTCCATACAAACGTAATCCCCTGTTTCCTCCCTGGATAATGGCTTTAGAGCCAAATTTTTTTTACTGTGTAATCTGTATCTACCACAGCTATGCCCCTATGTTTCGTTTTATTCCATATTTCAATTAACATAAGAAATATGAGCTTTCTAAAACTGAAAAAAATGCCCAATTTCAACGTCATTTTCAGACACTCATCAGAAAAGAATCCCTGCTATAAACAAAGAAAGGAAAACATAGGGGCATAGCTAAATCTGTCCTCTATTTATGAAAAAAATAAATTTATTGGTCCAGTTTTCGAGAAGAAAACAGGGGATTACGAAATGCTGTTTTGATCAATTTTACGCGCCTATTAACGGTCTGAGGTGCAGTTGTCCCGCTCTCGCTGTACATTTCATTAAAATACCTATTTCTCAAAATTCTCTCAGCCATCGTACCCTCTTAAGGGACAGATGAAAATCAATACAGATAAAAATCTATGCCTACGTGAATGTGCTTAGAGAAATGATGAACTATTGAATTAAAGTTATTAGTAAAAACAGTCTCTAGTTAATTAGCTCCTAGGCTCTACGATACCTTCAGTGGCCACAGAAGATATAGGAACGCCTTGTTTGTGAGACATGAATCCGAGATATGTGAAGATGACGAATCCAGAGAAGAATGACGTGAAGCAATTCACTAGAGTCGTCACTAGACAGTCTCTGCAAACAATTTGATCATAAGAATATTATTTAAAGTTAATGTATAGCCGACGAAATAAGTGTATTATTATTTATTACTGTTTCTAAATCAGAATAAAAACAATAAGATTCATTATCACATTGACTTGTAGGTGAAAATAGCATTGATGATTTAAGCTATTTCAACTGGCATTGAACCTTGGGGCGGTAAAGGAATTAATTTCTTGGTCGACTAGCTAGATAAATGCACAGAAGTTTACCTGTAGCAATTGTTATGAAAAGTGTTATAACTCGCATAGGACAAATGGACGCCGAAACCAGCCCCCACTGAGTAGAAAATCTGGACGGCTGCGTCTACCCACACCTGGAATTAACGATAAATAATTATTGTTATTTTATTAGAATCACATCTATGGCATACAAATTCTTTACTTTCGTTGTACCTGTTGATAAAAAAGTTGAATCAAAGTGTGGCTAGATCTAGATCACACATCGCATGTTGTTTCGCTTACCGAGAGTAAACCACAGAGTAAACTTACTCATTATTAAATTGTGGGCCTATTTTTCTTTTGGTCAAAAAAGGCAAACTGGCAGGTAAGTGATTCTCGCTGTCATAGACAACCGTGCCACCAGAGCGATTACAAACGCGTTGCCAACTTAGAGGGCTATGATGAAATACTAAATTTAATGTTTGTGTATTTTTACTGTGCCAATTATTTCACCTGTGTATCTTTCAGCCTAGTCAACTCCGGTTGAAGATAGTAAGCAATGCCTCTCGTAGCGCCAGGCAGCAATAAGCCTCTTGCAAGGAGGATGGACAACACGACGTACGGCATGGTCGCAGTCATCCAGACTACCTTACCTGGATGTTGGAAATACAAATAAGTCAAAACAAATTATAACGAAAAATGCTAGTGATTGATTTATAAATGCGTTATTTGTCTAGACACCAAACGCTTTCGGTTTCAGGTGTTGTCTCCTGTCGGTTCTTGAAATACGTATCCAGTTTTTTTTAATTACCTATAACTGCATATAGAAATCGATACTTTTGTCAGGAATAGAATTTTTTTTATATAGCCTATAAATATGTCCCACTGCTGGGCAAATGCTTCCCTTTTCCTCCGCCATTCTTCCCTATCCTGGGCATGCATGAACAGATTTTAAACGTCCTAAATTGATATTATATTGTGTGTAATAATAATGAATAAGTACTAATTGAGAAGTACAGTCGACGAGTGTGAATAATTAGATTAAATAATAAAAAATCTTACCAGAACTCTTTACACCTTTGAATAGCGAGAGGTAGAGTGTGAAGTACACCAGAGCGAGGCAGAGGGCTAGTTGCCATTTCGGAAAGCCCAAGTCATTTAGCCCTTCGGAATATTGCATCTCAAGCACAGCTCGACTGTATTAAAAAAAATTAAAACGCGTTATGTATTTTTATTTTTAAGGTTAGATAGAACTCATTTTTGTTTTATTATAACATTTTATCTACTCGGAACCGTTTTTAAATCGCTTGCAATCGGTAGAAGTGAGCATACAATACACTAAAATTTCCTGTACGCTATTTATACTTAAAATAGGTATCATGCCTACTGAATTTGTTGAATGAACCCAACTAGGATTCGTCAATGGAACACGAAATTTCAGCGTATTTCAGAAAATCATGGAATAAAAGGAGCTCTGATATTACGAAACTTTTTAGCTGTAGAAAACCTAAATTTAACAATGCACATCAGACTCCCAAAAACTTACTGGAAGAACTCAGAGGCCGGTGTGAAGTGCGACAGCGGGCCCTGGTACGGCACTTCGGTTTTATTTGTCGTGTTGTGACGTGAGGCATCCCAGCACTGCTCTGTGTTCCAAGAGTTGTCGCAATGCAGCCAGGGGAGCTCGGAACGGGCGGACGACACAAGGAAGTAGAAGGCCCAGCCTGAAGGAGGTATCAATATTATATTATAGTACTTACTTAATAGGTAACAATCTGTTACTCTCACTAAGGGTTTAAGAAGTTTCGATGCATGTTGACGAAATCTAATATTAAACTCTTGACCTCCACAGTAATCCAGTCATGACAGCCAGTGAAAAGGCTTACACGTCAACGTCGTCTATACATGAACAATATTCAACTCGAAATAGTCCTTCCACAAAGGTAATAAAGCCCTATTTATCAACTAGACGGTTTGTTCCTTGGCGTACAGAGCGCGTCACTTCGTTTGTTTTGTGGTGGTCAAAATTGCTGTGTGGTTGTTGTCCTAATAAATTAACATGTCAGTTACGCACAATTTTACTCTCCTAAGCAAGATATCAGTCTAATTCTTATTAGTCGAAGTAGTACAGATACAGTACAGATTATCGTTGCACCATGACGAACCTGACTGTGGTTTTACATATTATACTTACTATTTAAGTATATGTAAGTACTCACTACACAGTACATAGGTGCATTTAAATTTTACAAGAGTTAAGACTAAACTTGTGATAATTAAAATCTAATATGACTAGTCCATTAAAATGCAGTATTAAAATTAAATTATCGCACATACGAGTGCTTACATAACCATAAGCACAATTTGTCGCCGTTTTGCTATGTAATCCATTTAAAACCACATGTATTTACCGTAATTCTCATTTCACGGCCAGTAGTTGGCTGCTATTTTCATTTGGAAGTTTTCCAGCACGGCCCTAGGGACCCTGCTTGAACGGGCAGCCCTGACTAAATGACGTGTCGTTTAAAATATTACCTACGTCGTTACTATTAGCTGTTACATCGCTTATGACCGTGAATTTTATACTGTTACATAGTTAAAATATTATCTACTTACTTATACGAGGGGCGTTCAATATAAAGTGAGAATGAGATGCAAACTCTTTTAATATTACGAAATTAAATACTGGCCGGTAAAGCTAAACTATCTAGCTGATTGCTATGAAAAAAAAACTAACTGTCTTTTGTTTAAAAAAATATACGGTAATTTCTTTGCAATGCTATTGAGTACGTTAGCGAAAATGGAGAAAATTGAACTGCGCGCCGTTATCAACTACTTGTGTTTGAAAAATTTTTCTACGGACCAAGTCAATTTGGATTTGCGGGACACTTTAGGGTCTAATGCTCCTCCGTATTCGACAGTCGCACGTTGGTGTGCCGAATTTAGACGTGGAAGAACATCGACAATGGACGACCCCCGCTCCGGACGCCCTACTACAGCAGTAACTGAAGAAATTGTGAAAAAAGTCGAAAACTCAGTTTTGGCGGATCATCTTGTCACGGTTCGTTTTATTGCTGAAAATGTAAAGATTTCAACGGGGAGCGTGCATAATATTTTACATGAACGCTTGGGTATGAAAAAGGTATCTGCGCGTTGGGTACCAAGAATGCTTACTGATACGCAGAAACAAACTAGACTAGAGATTTGTCAAGAAGCTTTGAACCTGATGCAGCAAGACCGGGAACTTTTTTTGGCGCGATTTATAACAATGGACGAAACATGGCTCCATCATTACGACCCAGAAACGAAACTGCAGTCTATGACATGGAAAAGGCCATCATCTCCAACTCCGAAGAAATTCAAGGTGAGCCCATCTGCCGGTAAGGTCATGGGCTCTGTTTTTTGGGATGGTAAAGGGGTATTAATGATTGAGTATCTCGAGCATGGAGCCACTATTACGGGCACATTATACGCCAAACAAATAGCAACATTACGCAATGAGATCCGCGAAAAACGGCGAGGTAAACTCTCGAAAGTTGTGCTGTTCCACCAGGACAATGCCCCGGCACACAAGTCCGCCGTTGCAATGGCTGCAATTCGTGATGCTGGGTTCGATATCCTTAAGCATCCTCCGTATTCACCAGATCTCGCTCCCAGTGATTTCTACCTATTTCCGAGATTGAAACAATACCTGAGAGGCCAGAAATTTGAAGACGACGCGGTAGTCGCTGCAGTACAAGATTTTTTAAGTACTCAAGATGAGACCTTTTTTAAAAATGGAATTTTAAGTTTAGAAAAAAGATTATACTAAGTGTATTATGCTAAAAGGTGACTATGTCGAAAAATAAAATGACATTTAGTAAAAGTTGTTTATAACATACTCATTCTCACTTTTTATTGAACGCCCCTAGTATGTATATTCCTCGTGACGTTGACAAGGTGGGTCATGCGATTGATCAATTGTTTATTTGAATACTAGCTTTTGCCCGCGGCTTCGCTCGCGTGTACCATGAGTATTCCAAAGAACCAAGATATCAAGCAAGCAAGCATACAGGCAAGCAAGAAAGCATGCAAGTATGCAAGAAAGCATGCAAGCAATAAATATGCAAGCAAGCATGCATGCACGCAAGCAAGCAAGCGTGCAAGAAAGCGTGCAAGTAAGCGTGCAAGCAAGCGTGCAAGCAAGCACGACTAAACTTCAGGTAGATACGATCCTTTACAGTATTTCTTTGTATACAATGTTTTTCACTAATTCGGAAGCGAGCACTAAAAATCTGTATAACCAGAAAGAATACAACTAAAGATCTATACATGCATATGATATTTAAAGAAACTTCCTATAACTCCTAACCGTTAAGGAGTTTAACCTTCCATCATCAGCTCACCTGGATAACCTGCAAAAATACAACTATCGGTCTATACGTACCTATAATATTTGAAAAAATATCCTCAACTCCTAACCGTTAAGGAGTTTTACCTTCCATCATCAGCTCATCAACATGAGATGATGTCTACCAGACGCAAACACTTAAATAGCTTGAGAAAATATATGAAAAACGTAATGCGTGCCTACAAAATTTGAACGTTGCCCTCGATTTCCCTGAGATCCCGTCATCAGATCCTGATTTGGTGACAATGGGACCATCTCAGGAGTATATGTAAGTGTATAAAGTAAGTCTTTCGTATAAAAAAAGAATTTTTAAAATCGGTCCACAATTGACCGAAAAATCGGTGAATATACCTACATAAAAAAATACATACAGTGGAATGCATAACCTCCTCCTTTTTTGAAGTCGGTTAAAGAGCCCTTTGTGGCCTATTTACAGTATAAACTTTAGAATTTTGAAATTTTACCTTTCTACAACCAGTAAAACGCAAAATCCCGTTTTTTCTCGTTCCCGTAAGAATTTCGGGAAATGCTTTATTAATGCTCCCCTACACTCCCCAAGGAACCCACTTGCCTAATTTCAGCTTTCTACGACCAGTAAAACGAAAAATCCCGTTTTTTCTAGTTCCCGTGGGAATTTCAGAAAGTTCTCTCTCAATGCTCCTCTGCACTCCCCAAGCAACCTACATACCGAATTTCAGCTTTCTACGACCAGTAAAACGAAAAATCCCGTTTTTTCCTTATCCCGTGGGAATTTCTGAAAGTCCTTAAAACAGTTTTTTACTACTATAATTACCTACTTCTATGCCAAATTTGAAGAGTCTAGTAATTATAGTTCATGGGATTCCGTTGAACTGAATATATAAATCCTGTTTTTTCTCGTTCCCGTGGGAATTTCGGAAAGTCCTCTCTCAATGCTCCTCTACACTCCCAAAGCAACCTACATGCCGAATTTCAGCTTTCTACGACCAGTAAAACGAAAAATCCCGTTTTTTCCCGTTCCCGTGGGAATTTTGTAAAGTCCTCTCTCAATGCTCCTCTATACTTCCCAAGCAATCTACATGCCGAATTTCAGCTTTCTACGACCATTAAAACGAAAAATCCCGTTTTTTCCTTATCCCGTGGGAATTTCCGAAAACCCTTAAAACTGTTTTTTACTATTATACCTACTTCTATGCCAAATTTGAAGAGTCTAGTAATTATAGTTCATAGGATTCCGTTGAACTGAATATATAAGTCCCGTTTTTTCCTTATCCCGTGAGAATTTTGAAAAATCCTGAAATTAATGTTTTAACTAATGTAATACCTACTTGTGTATCAAATTTGAAGAGTCTAGTTATTATAGTTACTGAGATAGGGTCACTCGGAATCCAATATATAAATCCCGTTTTTTCCCGTTCCCGTGGGAATTCCCAAAAATCCTTCCTTAGTGGATACCTACATTGTATAAGGTATCTATGTGCAAAATTTCAAGTTTCTAGGTCCAGTGGTTTGGGCTATACATTAAAAACGACACCCATATTGATATTTAGACATTTCAACCCCATCGCACCCCATCCAGGGAGATGGTATTTTACGTATGCCACATCGGATTTTAAAACCGTTGTTGTTTTCATAACCAGCGACCCGATAAACCATAGAAACAACACCCATGTGGATTTTCAGACTTTGTTACCCCTTTCCCCCCTTTTAGGGGTTGAATTCTCAAAAAACCTGAAACACGTGTTTACTCATTTATGATTAGGAGTATTTCTGTGAAGTTTCGATTAAAATAGTCGAACTAATCTTGTTTCGCCATACAAACTTTGAGCCCCCGTTTCACCCCATTAGGGAGTGAATTTTGAAAAATCCTTTCTTAGTGCACCCCTAGACCTTATAAGGAACCTACATGCCAAATTTGGAATCTCTAGGCCCAGTGGTTTGGGCTGTGCGTTGATATGTCAGTCAGTCAGTCAGTCAGTTTCTTCTTTTATATATTAAGATATTATCTGTCTCATTTAACTTTTGAAAACTTATCTAGTCGATATCAATAGTTTTTACAGCAAAACTCTAACACGCAACATACAGAGTCGCAGATACAGCGCCTTCATAATTTGCTGATATTTATAAATTAAAATTATGACTATATAAAACTATACTGTTCTCACCGATAATCACATTGTAGTAGAAGGAAACGTAGAATGCGACCATGACGGCACAAAATCCTACACCTGAAACATAAGTTCAACTTAATACAACATAAAAGTAAAATTGAAAATCCTTCACTTGCAATGCATTTCTGTGAATTGCGAGAGCGATCCCTAATGGAAAACTAAGTAGCATTGGTTGCATGCAATAAACATCAACATTATAAACAGCACTTATATCTTTACTTTAAATATCTATGTGCGGTAAATATCCATTTATTCCGAACACAATATAATTAATATAAAGTAACTAGTTAGGTACTTTCCTTGAAAGTGTAACAAAGGTCATATATTTATTTCTAAATTCAATACGCTCCGAACATGTTCCGAATAATAACTTATCAAAAATATTTTTTTAAAGTAAGGTAAACGTTCCTGTGCTCTACACTGACCCAATACATGGCACCTTCAATCTTATGTCATAGTAAGAGAGGTGTCAGATGGGTGTCGTATACTGGGCGTTGAGGTGTCGAGCATTGGTACGTTTACCTTAATTATGGAAATCTCAAACTTTAATTCGTATTAGCTTTATCTAGTTACTAGCTGTTGCCCGCGACTCCGTCCGCGAAGAATAGGGTTAGGTTTTAAAAATAGCCTGCAACCTATTCTCAGTCCTACCGAATACAGATAAAAAAGTTTCATAAAAATTGGTCAAGTTGTCTCGGAGGCGTTCGATGGCAAACACCGTGACACAAGATTTTTATATATTAGGTTTTAAGACCTCACAGTTATAATTTTTTGAATTTAAAACATTATATTTTTCCCAATTTGGCATTGCAAGACTTGTACCTAATTTAAATTCAATGCAAAATACCCTTAGTCACAATAAAATTTGTACAATCGTACCAACTGAATCGTGATCCACTATGGAACTTTTTCACAGAAAATGTCAAAGTGACATCGCATTGCTTGACAAGGGAAATCATTATGACGCTTACTGTGAAAAAGCTGTTTGGCTGTACATAACCTCTTAACTTATTTATCTTATCATTTTACTCAAAAAATATAATTAATAATAAAATTAAGTAGGAATTATACTTATTGTACCTTTGAAAAGAGGGCATATCTTCCAGAGGGTGATGGGGCCTTGCCTGTTGTACTGACCCAGTATCAATTCCATGTAGAACAGGGGCACTGCCCCGAATATTAACATCAATGTGTAGGGTATTAGGAAGGCTCCTGAAAAAATACGGTAAGTACTTAACCGAATTTATGAACCGTGTCGTCTTCAATTTATTGAAAATCTAGTCTATTGTAAACTAAATTCTTGGATTAAAATTAAACCATCATCAAGATTTTGTTGAGAACTTCAGGACATGCAGTTTTACGGAACTGACTGGTACTGACCACCACCATTTCTGTAGCAGAGATAAGGAAAGCGCCATACGTTGGCCAAGTCGACCGCAAAACCAATGATGGAGAGGAGGAAGTCTGCTCCCGTGCCCCACGTCTCCCGCCCGTCGTCAGCTTCTGTGTAGAATAAATAAAGTACTATAGCGCCATGTACCGGCTTAGCCGGGGATTGCTCGCCTTACTTCCCACGAACTCGCCGCGCCTGTATACCTAGTTCGCGCACCCGCGCGTTGGCCAACGGGGTGATTTTTACCCTTTGTCTATGGCAACACTGCTAGATTGTAGAATTCTCTCATGTCTGTGTCTGATTTTCATTAATTCAAGATTCATCCAAGAAATTCTTTTTCTTGCCCTGTTACACTGGCGCCCAACGTGGGGCCCCAGTGCAACAGGGCGAAGAAAAAAGGATTGCTTAGATAATTCTTGACTTAATAAAAAGAATACATCAAGTTACAATCACACTGAAATATTGTAGAATTTTCTGCGTGATTGTAACTTGATGTCTGTTTTTTATTAAATCAAGATTTATCTACGCAATCCTTTTTTTTTCACCCTGTTACAGTACCTAGGTAAATAGTTATATTTACTACAAGATATAAGACTACAGAATAATGAAGATAAGAATATGTGTTGAAGAGAGTGCGAATGTAACGCCATTGCCAGACTAAGATTAAAACTCATTGCTAATGGAAAGGTACCAGGAGACTTCAAGTCACTAAGGTACCGGTAAGCCAAATCATCCAATCATGGATGAAGTGGTAAGAGCAATGGAATAAATCCGAATGAGACGAAAATACACAAATACCCCTGTGGGTCGAAGTGTGGCCATAAGAACGTAGTAACTACGTAGTAATTATTAATAAGATAAGATTCAAGACTTGGATGAGGTTTAGGTATATCAATGAACTACACAATTAATTGTGTTACCTACAAAAAAAGAAAATAATTACTTATACCAACTTACCTGGCTTAATACTAGTAGATCTAATCTTTTTCGATGCATCATTGTAATACGTCTCCTCTTCTATTTGAATCTTAGGCTCCTCTGTGGACAAATTAAATACATACGAGGGGCGTTCAATATAAAGTGAGAATGAGATGCAAACTCTTTTAATATTACGAAATTAAATACTGGCCGGCAAAACTAATCTATCTAGCTGATTGCTATGAAAAAAAAAACTAACTGTCTTTTGTTTAAAAAAATATACGGTAATTTCTTTGCAATGCTATTGAGTACGTTAGCGAAAATGGAGAAAATTGAACTGCGCGCCGTTATCAAATACTAGTATTTGAAAAATTTTTCTACGGACCAAGTCAATTTGGATTTGCGGGACACTTTAGGGTCTAATGCTCCTCCGTATTCGACAGTCGCACGTTGGTGCGCCGAATTTAGACGTGGACGAACATCGACAATGGACGACCCCCGCTCCGGACGCTCTACTACAGCAGTAACTGAAGAAATTGTGAAAAAAGTCGAAAACTCAGTTTTGGCGGATCGTCGTGTCACAGTTCGTTTAATTGCTGAAAATGTAAAGATTTCAACGGGGAGCGTGCATAATATTTTACATGAACGCTTGGGTATGAAAAAGGTATCTGCGCGTTGGGTATCAAGAATGCTTACTGACACGCAAAAACAAACTAGACTAGAGATTTGTCAAGAAGCTTTGAACCTGATGCAGCAAGACCGGGAACTTTTTTTGGCGCGATTTATAACAATGGACGAAACATGGCTCCATCATTACGACCCTGAAACGAAACTGCAGTCTATGACATGGAAAAGGCCATCATCTCCAACTCCGAAGAAATTCAAGGTAAGCCCATCTGCCGGTAAGGTCATGGGCTCTGTTTTTTGGGATGGTAAAGGGGTATTAATGATTGAGTATCTCGAGCATGGAGCCACTATTACGGGCACTTTATACGCCAAACAAATAGCAACATTGCGCAATGAGATCCGCGAAAAACGGCGAGGTAAACTCTCGAAAGTTGTGCTGTTCCACCAGGACCATGCCCCGGCACACAAGTCCGCCGTTGCAATGGCTGCAATTCGTGATGCTGGGTTCGATATCCTTAAGCATCCTCCGTATTCACCAGATCTCGCTCCCAGTGATTTCTACCTATTTCCGAGATTGAAACAATACCTGAGAGGCCAGAAATTTGAAGACGACGACGCGGTAGTCGCTGCAGTACAAGATTTTTTAAGTACTCAAGATGAGACCTTTTTTAAAAATGGAATTTTAAGTTTAGAAAAAAGATATACTAAGAGTATTATGCTAAAAGGTGACTATGTCGAAAAATAAAATGACATTTAGTAAAAGTTGTTTATAACATACTCATTCTCACTTTTTATTGAACGCCCCTAGTAAATAAAAAATCTTAGCATAAAACATATTTTTACAACTTACGGTACCTACCAAAAAACCGAGAGAAAATATTTAATCAGAAAAATCCAGCGTCTGGACTGGACACACTGACTGACAAGTCCAAAAATTCAACAGCTGTAATCTTATGACGAAATTTTATCACAAGTTTCGGACGTCTATACTCTCTTATATGTGCAATGTGTATAATTTACAGGATGATTCTAGAGATTGATCAAGCAAGACTAACCCCAATGAATTCAGTTATAGGCTAGCGTTTCATAGCAGTAGAAAATTAGTGAGATTAGTGTTCTTTGATTAGTTGGAGTTAAAAAAGCTGGACCTGAACGGCGGTAGTTAAAAATTGTATGAAAGTTATCAGTTGTGACACGAAAATTAACCATACCATTGTAGGGGTAATTTTCGTGTCACAACTGAACTTTTTCCAGTCAGTCGTTTTGTATAGCTACGATTTAACAAATTTAATTCGTACTAAAACTAATTAAACTTACTCTTATAACACGACAACGTCACAACAGAGCCTTTTGTCGATACATTGTGATCTGCGGAAGAAATTAAAATAATTAAGAGAGTTCTCGTCTTACCAAAATTTTCACCATTTGTACGAGTAGGTAGGTATCTTGCTTTACATAATGAGACGTTGCTTGATTACTAGATTTTTTTTTAAAATAGCCTATACAGTGTCCCACTGCTGGGCAAAGGCCTCCCCTTTCTCCTTCCACTCGTCCCTGGCTTCGGCAAAGTGTTGCCAGTCCGGCTGGAATCGCTCCAAATCGTCCCGCCACCTTCTTTTAGGCCTACCTCTGCTCCGGTGCCCGTCGCTTGGAACCCAATCAGTAGTGATTTTGGCCCAGCGATCCGGGTGCATCCGGCAGACATGACCTGCCCAGTCCCACTTGAGTTTGGCGGTCTTTGTCCCCACATCAACAATTCGGGTTTTGGAGCGCAGTTCAGTGTTTCTGATTCTATCAGCTCTTCGAACACCTAGGATACTGCGCTCCATAGCCCGATGGCAAAGCTTGAGTTTGGACTTCTGGGCCTCAGTCAAAGACCAGGTCTGAACACCGTAGGTTAGGATGGGCAGAATGCACATGTCAACGAGCTTGCGTTTTAAGGCTAGGGGAAGTTTACCCTTCATTTAGTGCTTTCATGGACCAGTAGCTCCTCCAGGCATTTTCGATTCGTTTGTCGACTTCTTTGCCTTGTCGATTCTCGAAGGACTATCTGGCCCAAATAAGTATACTCGTTGACATATTCAATCACTTGCCCATCTACCGTTACCCTACGTTTGATGCTATTCGTCATCAACTTAGTCTGACCGATTCATCGTAAGTCCAACTTCAAGGCTTGCACCTTAACTAATGACGTAATGACGGTATAAAAAACACGAATAGTGATATCTACCATATTTATTGAAGTGTTTCAATTTTACAAACGCTTAATACGCAGGGTGATCCATGGCACGATTAAAACTTTGTAGACTCTCGTCTATTAAAGATAATGAAATAGCTCTTTCGTAATAAACGTCATACGTCAACAACTAGCAAAGGAGATTAACAAACAAACTAGCAAAACATCTGCAATATTTTAAATACGCAACAACCCTTCAATGTCGGGATTTGTTATGTATGAATGTATAATACGTATAACTCTTTATCGTATATAAAACACACGAAATTAACAGGGCACAGAGGCCCTACCACGAAGTGCATAATTCGAACTTCGTTTCGTGCTGTTCCGCTCACGCTAATATGATTTGACACGAGAGTGAGAGGGATAATACGATACGAACTTCGATTTTCGAATTTCGTAGTAGCGCCTCAGGACTAGCAACTGTATACGATAAAAGGAATCTTTTCCTACCTTTGGATGATTGACAGGACAATAGAAACTAGAGTACAAAAGTTTAAAGAGCTGAACCCTAAAATTTACTTAAATAGTGCATTAAAAATACACATAGGTATTTTCTATAGGTACACTCTACATAGTAAATAGCATTAATACAATAATCTAATATACAGGTTATTTTTTTAATAAGTGCACATATTTCAATATGTGATACAGTGTCGTTAAAACAACACAACAAATTTCAGTATTTTTCGTTATAATATTTATCACTTATTTTTTTTATTTTTCATAGTAACTCGACCAATTTATTGGATGAATAAATGAATGAACAACCCAAATTTCAAAATGTAAAAAAAAAATCTTGAACAGATAATCGTGATCTATTAACGATACTGAATCACGTACCAAAATTTGTGCACTGATTAAAAAATTACCCTGTATTTCTACTAAAATAAATAGGTATGTCCCCATTATAATATTAATAAATTTATGTATATAGGTACATACACGTCAGTGGCGTGGCGTAACAAACTCAATTCCTACCGGGTTGCTTAATTTTTTGTCGTTAGTGATCCGAAGACACACTTAACCCACGTTCTCCGGGTTGTCATACAAAAATGTTCACCTCACGCACAAAGACACACTTTCGCATTTATATATTACTTAGTATGGATGAGCCAATCACAGTCAAGACCGTAATGTCAAACGGACGATACTAACGCCATCTAGCGATATTCGATCTGTCACAAAACCCCCATTAAAACGCCTTTTCACAACAGTCATCCGAGTCATCGTCATAATTCCTCATTGTAAAACCTAGTGTATTATTTTAATAAAACGTCAAGCACCCCGGCAGCGGCACACATCGGCACGCTAGCCGGTGTCCAACACCTCGGATGCCTCGCGTTCCGCATCCTTAATAGAGATACCGACGTGAATCCTCAATATCGGATAATAGGATGCCAGTGGGGAAAAATTTCGCAATAATTCCTCACCTCTATTGGAATTCAAAAACGGTTCGCTAATGGTGCGCGGGATTCCGACGCGGAGGCATTCGGTAATTGAACTCTATGAATGCATTGATGGGGTTTCCGCTTTAATTTCTGATCAGATTAAATTAAAAGATGGCGGATGCGGCGCCGCGGCGTCTCGTAATCTAGATTAAAATACAGAAGGTGATTTTCAGTAGGTAAATACTTAAGTTGCAGATTGAGTTCTAAGTATTCGACGCGTTAAATTAAAGTCTTGTTTTTTTCACCGTTTTTTAAAAGTTATTAAGAAAAATTAAGACCTGACTACGGAAAAAATTGAGAATATGATACTACGAGCGCTGCGTGATAGTTGAGTGCAATTACAATTCCAATGAAAATAGGGATAGTGACATCCACCACCAATCAACTGACTTAAGTTGTGTTCATTAATGAAATATACCTCATCGTTTTTGAACCACCATCTAACAAAATGCAATAACCCATTTCTTGATCAGTTAACTTCGGAACAGACTGAGCTGGGGAAAAAAACTGTGGATCAAACTGCGATCTTGCTAACTATTTCATAAACCGGCTAATATTTTAATAGTGGCTACCAAATCTAAAAACATGAAGAAATCTTATACATATTTTTGATCTCTCGGGTTTGATATCAACAAAAATTAAGGCAACTGTAGTCAACTTTTTGAACTTAACAATCTGAGAGTGATCAATCTCAGATTCCCTGTTATGTACGACAGGTAAAAAAAATGTTTGAATGCCCTTTTTCTTAAATCTAAAATCGAAGCCATGGTTCCTAAGAACAGATTTTGCTATCTCTCATAGTTTCTGATTTCTCCATACTGACCCATTTGGATTGATCATCCTGTATATACTTAATGATTCTTTATCCTACACCACATAGAAAACAAGTACCTATACTAACTAAAATTAGAACTATATCCATTATCTCCAATATTATTATTTAATAAACTGCCGGTACTCGTTGCATCCGATAAACAAGTCTGCATTGCCTTGGCTAAGTCCTTCAAAGTTTTCCTATTCCTTGAACTAGTGGTGTTAAAAACTAACGCAATTAAAATTCTAAATTAACTTTTTTAGGGTTCCTTACCCAAAGGGCAAAAACGGGATCCTATTACTGAGACTTCCCTGTCCGTTCGTCTGTACGTCTGTCTGTCACCAGGCTGTATCTCATGAACCATGATAGCCGTAACAACAAATACTAAAAAACAGAATAAAATAAATATTTAAGGGGGCTCCATACAACAAACGTGATTTTTTTGCTCGTTTTTGCTCAATATTGATAGCGACATTCACAGAATATTTAGTTATTATATTCACTTTAAAAATAAATAATTCAATTAAAATTAAACAAATATTTAAATATTTAAAATTAAACAAATATCCCATACAACGAACGCGTTATTTTGCCGTTTTTTATAGATAATGGTACGGAAACCCTTTGTGCGCGAGTCCGACTCGCACTTGGCCGATTTTTTTTTATGTACATTCGAGTTTTACTTATGGCATTTAAGAGGCTTTAATGACTATTGATATTAATAAATTATCTACGTTTCCTTTACTTCCATCTTTCTTAAGGTTACAAATTGACAAATACCTACTTCGGCAATCCTCGTTTTAGTTGACGAAAATTAATATGTTAAACTTTCAATATTTATTAATTTACTCTTAGTTTATTTATGCACTAGATAGAGTGTCAGTAGCAAACATTGCGATACAAAACGTCCACAAATTTCTTTTGACAGCTTCATATTACGATCGCGTTACGTCATTCAAACTGAAGCGAGGCAAATGACATATAAGCCTTATATTTTCCGGGACGTTTTCATGCCGTCGAAGCTCTATCTAGTGTATAAATAATCTAAGAATTTACTTATCAATTTTATTTCTAGCCGTAGTAAATACTGCGTTTCTCCCCGTCACTCAATGTATCTATTTAAACCTTAAATAAATTGAAAGAAACGAATCATGACCATTAAAACACGAATTAAGGGAATTAAGTATATCAGCAAAAATACCATTTGAAACTGATAAAAATCTGTGTAAGTAAGTACAGTCACTAGTTTTTATTTG
This sequence comes from Archips crataeganus, assembly GCA_947859365.1. Lineage (NCBI taxonomy): Eukaryota > Metazoa > Arthropoda > Insecta > Lepidoptera > Tortricidae > Archips > Archips crataeganus. The sequence continues at coordinate 7,933,141 of OX402067.1, read as the reverse complement.
GGACCCACTTAAGGTTGACAGTCCTGTCATATTGTATTTTTACGAAATGGGTCCCAAATTAAAGCACGAGACCGTACATACATACCTACTTAGTTGTGTATACTAAAGCTCAAAATCGACTACTTGAAAAAAATAGAGCCTTAATGAAATTAACTCGTATTTCAAGTTTAGCCCAACTTTTCACTATTTTCGAATGGTAATTTCAGAAATATGATTATAAAATCGCCCCCTGCATGGCGTTACTTATTCTTCACTTGCAAGCTTTGCAACACGACTGTCAAAGCATGTCGCGACTCTCATCTCATTTGTGTAGTTTGACAGCGTTCGTCTTGGTAACATTTATCGTCAAAGTAAAAGGTACGTACTGTCAAGACTGGCAAATGAAATTCTGCATTCCAGTGCTAAATAAAATAAGACTTATTAACCGACTTCAAAAAAAAGAGGAGGTTCTCAATTCGTCTGAATGTTTTTTTTTTGTTTTTAGTATTTGACAAGGCAATCTCTAAACGCATAATGGTAGAATTTTGCCCGGAAGTCGTTACTAGTAACTATCTGAGGTAGGGTAGTGATGTTTAAATATCGATAAGACGAACTTTGGACGTCCATTATTAGATTTCTTGCAAGGAAATCGTTCTGGCAACCTCCTGCGGTAGGGCAGAGATGATTATAGTTCACGGAAGTGGAAAACCGACGCACCCGACGGAAGTTGTCAGGTGGCAAAGTATGTTTGACCTATAAGCCAGGGACCTATTTTACCAACATGACAATTGTCAGTGACATATGTCGAGATTGTGCCTACCACTAGCGGGTTCTTGGCACCAAATGTGTTAATGACTATTAATTTATGTTGTGAAACGAGTATATTTTTTTGTACTCGACATATTTGTAGATTGTGTGTAAATCTTGACATAAGATTAAAGCTGTGTCAGTCTTGCGTTACATTGTAGTATTTCGTGGTCAACATACGCGTATAATTTATAATTTTCATGTATAATGTGTATTACATAATAGGTGTGACAATTGTCACGTGGGTGAAATAGGGTCCAGGTGTGTTGACAGAAAGCATTCATTTGACATGATGTAGGTACCCAGAGATTGTAATTTTTTTTTCTGCTAATCAAAACAATTGACCGTTTGATTGGAAATTATAATTTGCCTAAAAGTCTATTGACATAATGATGGGGCTCCAGGCAGTCCCCAAGGCCCCGAAGATGAGAGTGTAGCGAAAATCTTAAACCTTCCCCGCTGGACCGAATCGCACGCTTCAATGGATTTCTCGTTTGATTGCAATGCGAAACCTAATCGTTGGAATAAGAGAGCTTTTTTATAAAATAAAATATAGTCAGAAAAACAAAATCAATCATGGCGTTGTTTTGTTGTTAAGTTCTTAATCCAAGAAGATTATTTGGACCGAAAATTATGCTATTTTCATCACAGTCATTTTATGTATGGGTAATACACACCGTAAGAAACAAAAGTTGTCTTCCCTGTGGACATAAAAATAGCCACTCCGAGTCAGCAAACTTAAGATTTATTTAAATGGGCCGAAAGTTGCCCAGTCGTCCCACATACCGATGTAGAGTTGTCTAAATATATTGGCTATACATAGACCCTTAACTTTAGCTATACATAGCCCTTAAGAAATAAATAAACTTATGAAGAGCTTTCCAATACTTGCATTTAACCGCAACGTTATTTATTTACTTGAAAACAGAGGTAGATATTTTCAAGTCCAGTTAATATTATAGAACCCTGACTCTACCGGCTCAAGTTGTTTAAGATTAAATAAAGGGAAATTACTTTTCTAGACTCTAGAACGAATGCCAAGGTCCCGGCGCTGCAAATTTCATGATATTGCCTCTTCACTTCCGGTCTTGTTCTATGATTACATTTTTTCAATTATATTGAAACAATATTTCTACGCACTAAAGCTAGTTATTAAGTCGATGTCGGTGCTTATATTCAAGATTAAGTAAGCTAAGTATGAAGTTCAGTTATTTATCAAACAGTAGGTATTATACAGGGTTATTTGTAATTCACTGACATCCTCTTAACCCTGAATTCCTATCACTCAAACAAATGTTTTTTGTTTTACGACTTTTTAAAATGAAGCACTTTTTTTCCTATACAAATACACAGAGTATCGTAAAAATAAGAGGTAATCTCAAATTTTCAAAACGTTATTACACCAAAAATATTAAGTTACTAGCTTTTGCCCGCGACTTCGTCCGCGTAGAATTCCAATTTGTGGTAAAGCTTCTTTATCTCTTTCATTGTATAAAACAAAAATCCGGCAACGGCAACATCCATCATTATTATCATTTCATCATTTCATCATCATCAATCAGTATCAGTTAGTGAATATTATAAATCCCGTTTATTCCCTGTCCTGTGGGAATTTCAACAAATTTGTCCTTATTCTATGCAAAATTTCACTTATTTTTATCCCGCGGGAATTTTGCATTTTCTCCGAGAAAAAGTAGCCTATGTCCTTAAAGGTGTAGCTTTCTACCGGTAAAAGAAGTTTTAAAATCAGCCCCGTAGTTGAATTCACTTATTTTTTTCCCGTGGGAATTTTGCTTTTTCACGGAGAAAAGTAGTCTATGTAAATAATGGTTGGTGTAGCTTCCTGTTGGTGAAAGAAATTTTCAAATCAGCCCTCAAGTGATATTCACTTCTTTCTATCCCACGGGAATTTTGCATTTTACCAAATAAATAGTAGGTAGCCTAGCCTATACCAATAAAGGATAGTGTAGCTTTCCTAGTGTAGCATTTTACCCTACTGTACCTGACTGTACCCGACTGTACCCTACTGTAACCGACTGTACCCCATTTTACCCTACTGTACCCGACTGTACCCTACTGTACCCTATTTTACCCTACTGTTCCCGACTGTATCCCATTTTACCCTACTGTACCCGACTGTACCCTACTGTACCCTATTTTACCCTACTGTTCCCGACTGTATCCCATTTTACCCTACTGTACCCGACTGTACCCTACTGTACCCTATTTCACCCGACTGTACCCTACTGTACCCGACTGTACCCCATTTTACCCTACTGTACCCGACTGTACCCGACTGTACCCTACTGTACCCTATTTTACCCTACTGTTCCCGACTGTATCCCATTTTACCCTACTGTACCCGACTGTACCCTACTGTACCCGACTGTACCCTACAGTAGGGTACAGTACAGTACAGTAGAGTCGAGTCGTAGGAAAAATATTGTATGCAACGGTGTATAATTTGGTCTTAACGGCTCGTGCCGTCTTCCATTGCGATACTCGCATTCGCTCGTATCGCAACTCACGTCACTCGCCTTTTAAGACCTCACTTATACAACCGTTGCATAAAATACTATTAAATCAAAAGCACTAAGGAGTATTGAATCAACTTCGAAGCAAATCACCCCCAAAATAACTTTCTACTCCTTTTTAACCCCGTCAAGGAATGAATTTCAATAAAATACGAAACACGTCTTCCATCAATTCTGTTATAGAATGTTTATGCAAAATTTGAAGTAGATTGGACCAAGGAATCACGTTATCCCATACAAACTTTGCCCCCCTTTTTTACCCCCTTAGGAGTAGAACTACGAAAAATCCTTTCTTATCGGATGCCTACGTCATACAAAGAACACACCCTCCAGTTTCAGGTCTCTACGATCAGCGGTTTAGGCTGTGCGTTGATCCGTCAGTCAGTCAGGACAAAGGATTTTATATGTATAGATGACAAAAGCCGTAAAACAAAAAACATTTGTTTAAGTGGTAGGAGTTTAGGGTTAAAAGGATGCTAGTGAATTACAAATAACCCTGTATATTCCTTCGTAGTAAAATTTTTTCCACGGCTTAGAAAACAGGACTAGCTAGAGTATCAGCAGTCCTCACTCTAGGTCCGAACTATGTCGTATCAGAATGACGCTATGTACCTACGAGTATGAAGAGGACGGAGTGGTACATATATTACAGATTTTTTTTACAAGAAAAATCCTATTTAGATTATTTGTTGGATCGGGCGTTACTTTGCGGAGGTCCATATCAATGAACTGAAATAATTAGTTTGCTCACCCGCGAACGGTCGCCGGTCGGTCGTGGCTGAGCAAAGTAATTGTTACAGTTCATTCCTATTTCAAAACGAATCGAATTTTTTCATATTCGCTCGTAGAACTGATGGCCGATGGGGCAAAAAGGTTCTTGAGTTGCGTCCACGAAGATGGAGCGATAACCTGGTTTAGGTTGCAGGATCGCTTTGGATGCGGATGGCACGGCACTGATCTGTTTGGTGAGCCTTGGGGGAGGCTTATGTTCAGCAGTGGACGTCTTTCGGCTGAAATGATGATGATGATTATTTAAAAGCGAAAAAGTTTTTCGGGTGCGCCGGTGGGATTCGAACCCACGTCTCCTGGGTATGCGCCCCAACGGGTGTTCTACCAATAGCCAATGTCGCGCTAAGGCGGTTTGGTTTGTCCCACCCCCCAGGAGGAGAAATGAGACAAATAACTGCGCAACAAAAATAACAATTTAATATGCCCGTAGGCTAAGCTCAGGAATTTAAATTTACAATTTAAAAAAGGTGGGTAGGTAAATAAAGGGTGTGGTTCGAATCTAGTACGCAAGTCTAACGGAAATACGATTCCTATTATTCTTCCTAGTAAGCACTTCCCTGCACTGAAGCCGCAGATGATGGTCGGGCGCTGGTCCGCGGGCGTAGGGTAGAACACCCAATAACGGCCGTCGCTCTGGCCGCAGTGTGGCAGTAGATTGGTAAAAAAAACAGGCCCCCAGTGAGCTAACCCGTACTTGGGACCCCGAGATTGGGGTTGAAGACACTATTGCACTTTAACTAGATTTAACTAGATTTCATAAGGTTAACGTGTAGGGACGAGAACATTCGCCGGTTACGCGAAGTACGTAGTAAGACCGGAGATGTTAGCGTGCGTTCACCTCTGTGCTGATACGGAATAATCTTAGATTCGGTGAGCAGCCGTACTGCTAATAAAATAAAGATGATGATGATGTTGATGATTCATGTGTGTAGCATTGTATCTCATTCGTAACACGAAATGTGTGAGCAATGGGATCTCCGTAGCTGATCTACGCTTCCGTAATAGCGCTACGACGCACGTAGCAGTACAGTGTCGAGGTTTTTAGACAGCAATACTATGGAGTTTTCTTCACTCTACGCTGTATCTACAGCTACAGCATAGATCATTTGTTTGGTGGAAAATGAAAATAATAGTCCAACAAGCAAATGGAGAGAAGAGAGAGAAAAAGAGAGTGGTGGCAAATTAAAAACCGGCCAAGTGCGAGTCGGACTCGCGCACGAAGGGTTCCGTATGTACATTATCTATAAAAACGGAAAAAAAATCACGTTTGTTTTATGGGAGCCCTCTTAAATATTTGTTTTATTTTAATTTAATTACCTATTTATTTTTAAAGTGAATATATAACTAAATATTCTGTGAATATTTCAAGCGTCTACCTGTTGCTGTTATCAATATCGAGCAAAAACGAGCAAAAATAATCACGTTTGTTGTATGGGAGCCCCCCCTAAATATTTATTTTATTCTGTTTTTTAGTACTTAGTTGTTGCTATAGCTGCAACCGAAATACATCATCTGTGAAAATTTCAACTGTCTAGATATCATGGTTCATGAGATGCAGCCTGGTGACAGACGGACTTACGGACAGCGGAGCCTCAGTAATAGGGTCCCGTTTTTACCCTTTAGGTACGGAACCCTAAAATGACTTAAGCTCCATATCAATTTTGTGCACTACTACATACAACTGGTCAACTTCTTAAGTTTTTCACCTATACAGCAGATCGGCAGCTGTACAGGCCTAGTTCTTTTGGCTTATCTGTGAAAGGGTTAACTTAAAAAAACGGTGCGTTGTCTCTGACCTCGCGCTCGCGGCGTGCTGCTGGCACTGCAGTAGCCGTCGTCACGCGCGCTGCGCCCGCCCGGCGTGCCCGTCGTGCGGCTCAGCAAAGCGGGACTCGCGCGCTGTTCCTCGTACGAAGGGGCTGCGTGCGTCACTATACCACCGCCGCTGAGCGTTGCCTGTAGCAACACAAACTAGTATATAATAAATTTTATCTACTCTCATATCGTAAAATTCGAATTATAAAATTCAAAAAGAGTTTATATTGACATACTTTTTAAACACAATACCGAAATATTAAAAAAAAAAACATATTATAACACTTTTCTTCTAACGAAATAATGTTATAATACAATTTTTTTTACCATTACGATACAGGGCAAATCCAAAAAGTTTATATCACCAAGTTTTGATTCCAATTTTCACTTGTCTGTGGCAGCGCCCGCTTTAGGGCATGCGCGCTCATGTGCGGTGATGTACTGGGTTTTAGCGCCATTCCATTCATACGTGTCGTTTTGTTGTACGAATTTTCGTGGGAAAATTTAGTTCTTGATTGCTTAAAAATATCTGATATCAGTGAATGCGAAGAAAATTTGACTCTGCCCGATATTTTAGATGCGGCGTAGGAAATGACTCATAATTTATTACTAGCAAAGTTCAGAAAATTATACGATAAATGCTATCAAGATTTTATGGCATGAAAAATGCAAAAAGGCTACTTCGTTTTTGGAAAAATGTGTGAGAGAAGATAAAATATTGTATGCAACTGTACGTAATTTGGCCTTAAAACGCTCATGTGACACTTTATGAAACCACATTCGTGTTTTAAGGACCCCTATTACGATACAGTTGCATAAATAGCTATAAAAAAACGAATGTACTTGCTATTAGCCTGGTATATCGTACTTAAGAGGGTTTATACCTACTGAGCTGGCAACGTTGCATTTTTGTTAGTTTTTCTCGATTATTCCATAAAAATTGAATGAAAATTAAAAATGTTTGGTATACAAATTGTTCTAATATATAAGTTAATGTGTCTACTGCAATAATAATTCGTGATAGACTTTTATTTTCTTTAAAAACGAACAAATTATTACCTAACGGTTTTTAAAGAACGGTTTTTAGACGACCAGATGGCCTAGTGGTTAGAGAACCTGACTACGAAGCTTGAGGTTCCGGGTTCGATTCCCGTGTCGGGGCAGATATTTGTATGAAAAATACGAATGTTTGTTCTCGGGTCTTGGGTGTTTAATATGTATTTAAGTATGTATCTATCTATATAAGTATGTTTATCCGTTGCTTAGTACCCATAACACAAGCTTTGCTAAGCTTACTTTGGGACTAGGTCAATTGGTGTGAATTGTCCCATGATATTTATTTTTATTTTTTATTTTAAAGAAAATAAAATTCTTATCACGAATTATTATTGCAGTAGACACATTAACAATTTGTATACAAAACATTTTTAATTTTCATTCAATTTTTATGGAATAATCAAGAAAAACTAACAAAAATGCAACGTTGCCAGCTCAGCAGGTATAAACCCTCTTAAGTCGCCTCACACATAGCCTCGTCCTGCCCAATGTGCTTGATTAAGGACATCCCCATTTCAAAGGAATTTATATCATTCTAAATTGGAACAGAGTTGCATTTATTTAATTTGTTTCGTACGATTTGAAAAGAAAACAAATTCGAATCTATTTCCTATTTACCGTTGACTCATGTTTTTCACTGGCATTTTTGCTAGTATGGTGGGCAGGTCGAGGATTATTTATTTATTGATAAAATAGTTTACATGACATTACAGTAATAACCAATGCGTCACGAAACTTAGAGGATAGAACAGAACAGAACAACAGACAATTCTACTAGATAGACCGGCATCCCGACAGTTGTGGAAAAGCCGTGGTGGCCTAGCGGTTTGACCTATGGCCTCTCAAGCAGAGAGTCGAGGGTTCACATCCCGGCGCGCACTTCTGAGTTTTTCGGAATTTATATGCGAAATTACATTTGAAATTTACCATGAGCTTTACGGGGGAAACATCGTGAGGAAACCTGCATACACCTGCGAAGAAAATCAATTGTGTGTGTGTGAAGTTCCCAACCCGCACTGGGCCCGCGTGGTAACTACAGCCCAAGCTTTCTCATTCTGAGAGGAGGCCTGTGCGCTGCAGTGGGACGTATATAGGCTGGGACGGGACGACGATTTTTTTTTTTGATTGGGAGTCGCCTCACCTTGCCAATAAAGTATATTTTTTAAAATGCTGCAACAACCCGGTTTTGAGCAATCAACTCGATCAGCGATGCGTAACAGACTGAGCAGGAAAATGCATGCGTGGCTTTTTAACTACATTTCTATTCGTTTTATTACTTTAAATACCAGTAGCAAAATGCAGAAAGGAGTCTCGACACACCATAACAATCATCATCACCTAAAAGATCCCCACAATTACAACTTTTAGTTTGCGACCACTTTTTGACCTAGCGATCGATGTGTCAAGTGGAATGAAGGACACAAGTAGGTACCTAGTGTCTTCGTCTGCATAGGGTGGTGGTTGATTTCATATTAATTACAAAGACATAAAATATTCACCAGTAGCTTGCATCCCACACATAATACAAGTGTCTACGTTTGCGAAGCGTCATGAAATTAAAAAAAGTGTACAGTCAACGTCATAAATAAAACCCCTTCTACACGGTCGGGTCCAACTGCCGACCGTCGTGTCGCTCGCGTCGGCCGACAGCGTTCCGTTCGGTTGGGGCCGACCACGGACAATGCGCTCGCGACCAAGGCCGTTGACATCAACCAAATATTGGTCGGGTCAACCGATTTCTACACTGTCCATTTTTAAATCAACCCGACCAAGGACACGATGGTTAGTAGAAGGGGTTTTAGTGATCACTTTTGTACCTTGTCGCTTTCAGTCCTTATTATGTATACATAATTTCGTATGGCTTTTCGAACATGACGTTACAGTGACAAGGTACAAAAGTGATCACTTATTTATGACGTTGACCATACTCTTTACTTTTTTTTAAATAAGGTAATTTTGGGATTCTTATTCAAAATCATTTTTATAAAGAAAAAAGTGTCCTTAATATTTGGGCCAGTTTTGTGGCGGTTTTTCATATAGTTCATATGGGTCGTCACAAACCGACAAAAGAATTATATGTATGGAAAATAAGGGACATTTTTAATCATCAAAATCAATAGCACTCTGGATTCTACTTAATTAAAAAAAAAAACAAAATATCATCATTAAAAAAGTGGGAGTACACTTTTTATTAAAAACGCCCTTATAATGTTACCATTGTAGGAATCTTGGCATTATGGTAGTCTCGGTTGTAGGGTGGTCTTGGCGGCAGCGCGCTGGTCAGGTCCGGACGGTGACCGTCACCGTCACCCTCGTAGTCCTAGGCAGACAAGTTGTAATTAGTAACCCCTATGAGTGCCTAATACATAGGCATACATACCTAAGGGTATAGTTAGGTAGAGCTATAGCAATAAAGAAAAAATGTAAAAGCTACGATGGGGTGAGATTGAGCTTAATTTATATGGACAGTTATTGCGCATAAAATTAAAAAAAACATGAAACAGATATCTTCTATATCTATACATATAATAAATCTGTAACAAGTCGGTGTCTGTACATTGAAGATATTTGAGAAAAACTGTCACTAGGGCTATTTATTAGCGCAATAGAACCAGAAACAATGATTTTTAGAATTATTGTCTGTTTGTCTGTTTGTCTGTGCGTTTGTGCGCGCTAATCTGAGAAACGGCTTAACCTAGAAGGATGCGGTTTTCACTGATATGTTGGTATTTTCTTGGATTAACATTAAGTGTTTGTTTCATTTCAATCGGTTCACAAATAAGAAAGATACGTCTATTTTAAGAATTTATCGAACAGTTTTTAGAAGAATTAATAAGCTGAAGAGTTTGTTTGTTGTTTTCTGAACGCGCTAATCTCAGGAACTACTGCTCCGATTTGAAAAATTCTTTCAGTGTTAGATAGCCCATTTATCGAGGAAGGCTATATAGGCTATATATCATCACGCTAACACCAATAGGAGCGGAGCGGAAGAATGTTTCAAAATCAGGGGTTTTTGAAGTAAAACTTCTATAGGCTCGCTTGACTTGGGAGTACGGTGGTGAATGTGAACGCGGGTGTGTGGGGGGGTGGGATTGAAAGGGGAGTGAGGGGGGGAACTAAGGAGAGCCATAATTGATGAAAAAGCAAATTAGATAAAAAAAATAAGCTGCCCAAATTACTAATTTCACGCTAACGGAGTCGCGGGCAAAAGCTAGTACATAATAAAATGCGAATTTAATAAGAATCCTTGATAAGGAATCTCTTTCAGCTAACCTAGTTGTGAGAAGAAAATTTACAAAGATAGGCAAACGGTCAAAATTATGTGTAGTTAAAAAGAAAACAATACCAACTTAAAAAAAATTAAATACCTACATTAATTCATATAGGTTATGCACAATTAATGTCATTGTCTACCTAATAATTATTAGCGATCGGATCATCGAGTGCAAATGACATAAGGACCAGGACTAAGTAATAGACTAGATTTCAGTGCTATATTTTTTATGCAGTCTACAAAGTCAATGATATCGTAGATAAAATTTCTACATAATTATTTTATCGTTATGAATGGCTATTCGACTATATAATAGTACATTTCGATGCTAGTGCGGAAAGTATGTCATTACTGCAGGAGCTCCGAGATATCTTGCCACGAGCCGAAGGCGAGTGGCAAAACTCGGGACGAGTGAAGAATGACATTTGCGCGCGTGTATTGAACGACTTTTTTAATACAGTTGCGAAAAAAAATACAACAGAATAATTTGAGACTTAATAATAATAATAATAAAAAACATTTTTATCACCAACAACACCCATCAACATCCATCAACATCCATCAACATCCATCAACATCCATCAACATCCGTCAACATCCGTCAACATCCGTCAACATCCGTCAACATCCGTCAACATCCGTCAACATCCGTCAACATCCATCAACATCCATCAACATCCATCAACATCCATCAACATCCATCAACATCCATCAACATCCATCAACATCCATCAACATCCATCAACATCCATCAACATCCGTCAACATCCGTCAACATCCGTCAACATCCATCAACATCCATCAACATCCATCAACATCCATGAACATCCATCCATCAGACTTCAGTGAATTGGAACAAGTACTAGGGGCGTTCAATAAAAAGTGAGAATGAGTATGTTATAAACAACTTTTACTAAATGTCATTTTATTTTTCGACATAGTCACCTTTTAGCATAATACACTTAGTATATCTTTTTTCTAAACTTAAAATTCCATTTTTAAAAAAGGTCTCATCTTGAGTACTTAAAAAATCTTGTACTGCAGCGACTACCGCGTCGTCGTCTTCAAATTTCTGGCCTCTCAGGTATTGTTTCAATCTCGGAAATAGGTAGAAATCACTGGGAGCGAGATCTGGTGAATACGGAGGATGCTTAAGGATATCGAACCCAGCATCACGAATTGCAGCCATTGCAACGGCGGACTTGTGTGCCGGGGCATTGTCCTGGTGGAACAGCACAACTTTCGAGAGTTTACCTCGCCGTTTTTCGCGGATCTCATTGCGCAATGTTGCTATTTGTTTGGCGTATAAAGTGCCCGTAATAGTGGCTCCATGCTCGAGATACTCAATCATTAATACCCCTTTACCATCCCAAAAAACAGAGCCCATGACTTTACCGGCAGATGGACTCACCTTGAATTTCTTCGGAGTTGGAGATGATGGCCTTTTCCATGTCATAGACTGCAGTTTCGTTTCAGGGTCGTAATGATGGAGCCATGTTTCGTCCATTGTTATAAATCGCGCCAAAAAAAGTTCCCGGTCTTGCTGCATCAGGTTCAAAGCTTCTTGACAAATCTCTAGTCTAGTTTGTTTTTGCGTGTCAGTAAGCATTCTTGGTACCCAACGCGCAGATACCTTTTTCATACCCAAGCGTTCATGTAAAATATTATGCACGCTCCCCGTTGAAATCTTTACATTTTCAGCAATAAAACGAACCGTGACACGACGATCCGCCAAAACTGAGTTTTCGACTTTTTTCACAATTTCTTCAGTTACTGCTGTAGTAGGGCGTCCGGAGCGGGGGTCGTCCATTGTCGATGTTCTTCCACGTCTAAATTCGGCGCACCAACGTGCGACTGTCGAATACAGAGGAGAATTAGACCCTAAAGTGTCCCGCAAATCCAAATTGACTTGGTCCGTAGAAAAATTTTTCAAATACAAGTATTTGATAACGGCGCGCAGTTCAATTTTCTCCATTTTCGCTAACGTATTCAATAGCATTGCAAATAAATTACCGTATATTTTTTTAAACAAAAGACAGTTAGTTTTTTTTTTCATAGCAATCAGCTAGATAGATTAGCTTTACCGGCCAGTATTTAATTTCGTAATATTAAAAGAGTTTGCATCTCATTCTCACTTTATATTGAACGCCCCTCGTACAAATTTAAAAAACTAGAAAAGTAAATTGCACTAGTTCGCAAAAACGAACTTTGCTTTGTTAGATTTTTGCTCTATTCATATTAGATATTCTATATACCTAACGATAACCTCTTGCTTAGAAATGAAGTTTTACAGTCACATGTTTTATATTAAACAAAAGAAACCTTCTCATCTTGTAGTAAATTATCAAAGTCTAACTTATTCTGTTATTTATCGGACCAGGAAGTTAACGGAGTATAAAATAATAAGTTTATGATGGGTTAAGATATTATATTTGGTAAGTAAAACAAACAGATCAAATCATATTTCGAGAAATCGCTTATATTGAAACAAATATTATCTTCCAATGAAATAACAGCTTTTAATGATCACAAATAACAACCACACTAGATTTTCGACATATATAAATATTATTCAGTTACCAACATAATTCAAGTATTCATTGATTTATAGCTTTACACGTTAATATGTAAGCTATACGATAATTATTATTGTATTTACATATGAAAGATATAGAAACAAATTATAGTCATTTATTAATTATACAAACAAGTAAGTACTTAACTGTCAAGTGACCACGGCGACGGCTCGTAACAAAGTGCCTCTACCTGGCCTAAGAAGGCCTTTTATAAGTTTGCCTTGCCGTCTGGGTGAGTCGCAAACAACTGACGTCACCAGAGTAAGACAATCGGAAAGTATCTTAATTATTATTTCGCTTGTCTTTAGAGCCAAGCATTACCTAAATTATCAATTCCATTATTATATTTCATTTACTTACTTATTTTAACAATATATTTTATCACCTTACATATCTAATAATGTTATAACAGTTTCTATTACTTAGTATATCTAACACACGCAATACAGCCAAAAAAAGGGCACTTTTTGAGCAACTGTATTGAAAAACATTTTTAGGAGCGGAGTGTTTGACGAACCTTGGGGGTTGGGGGATGTTTATGTTCAGCAGTAGTGGAGGACTTTAGGCTGAAATGATGATGATGATGATTATTTTTTATTGCTACTAGAGTTAGAGATTTTATATTTGAGATTTTGAGATTGAATTTTTTAAAGCGACTGACTACATGCCCATAAAGTCTATTTCATTACATAAACACTCTATCCTCTCTTTTATGAGAGAAGATAGAGAGAGGTTGGGGAAGGGTTAACGACCGCTTTAGCCTAGTTGATAGTGACCCTTCCTACGAAGCAAGAGGTCCTGGGTTCGAATCCCGGTAAGGGCATTTATTTGTGTGATGAGCACGAATATTTGTTCCTGAGTTATGGATGTTTTCTATGTATTTAAGTTTTTATTTATCTATATATGTATGTTTATCGTCGTCTAGTACCTACCCATAGTACAAGCTTTGCTTAGTTTGGGACTAGGTCGATTTGTGTAAGATTGTCCCCTAATATTTATTTATTAATATTTATTTATTTATTTATGTAGTAATTTTATCTACGACAAATCGACAAATTTGTCTACTGCAAAAAATTGTAACACAGATTTCTACTCCATTAGTCCTGTTCCTTACGTCATTTGCACTGAATCGTCCGATTTTCACTAATTATTTTAGAATAAAGGATCATTAGTATCATTACTGCCTTTCGTGATCGAGAGGTCGGGAGTCCTGCCTGGGTATGGGCCTCGTGTGGCTCTTATGGGAAACATACAGCAAGAGACATCGGAATAAAATATGTAGTTATAAAAAAAAACCTGTGCCCGTTGTGGGGAGGAGCCGCGCCGGGACCCACTGCTTGACGACCTGTTGCTGGTGTCTGCAACAAAAATAATTTCATGTAATAATCAGTGATACTACAATTTAAACATGAAGCTACCGTGAGACTAATTTATAGTGAAAATATACGGATCTCTCACGTCTTCAAACGAGTTCAACTTGACATGTTTCGGGCTAATCCGTAGCCCTCCTTTCCGTCACAGCGGCTGCCAAACGTGCACTACGCGCTACCACTCTGCTCGCGCGGCTGCTGACACAGCCACCATTGACGCAGTATGACAATCAGTAAGTCAATAGTGAATGTGAACGGGCCTTTACAGGGTGATGTTGTTAGTGTTGTGTGCTACCCTACATTTAACAGTGGCAGTAAAATGTCGATGAAAACGCGGGTAGTCAGTCGTACGCCGGTATCATTGTCGTCGAGCAGCCGCGCGAGCAGAGGTAGCGCGAGTGCACGTTTGGCAGCTGTGTTTGGCAGCCACTGTGACGTGTGGCTCCGGGAAGAAAGGCTTTGGATTAGCCCGAAACAAGTCGAGTTAAACTCGTTTTAAGACGTGAGCGATCCGTATATTTTCACTCTGATTCTACAATATCAAAAATAAGCCGTGGTAGCCTGTGGTTTGATTTGACCTGCCTTTCAATAAGATGGACATAATTCGAACTACTCTTATTGTCTAACGCGCTGACGCTTGCCTTCGCTTATACCTTTAAACGAGCAATTCTTGTAGCTATATTTATTTCGTGATCTCAGGAACGACTCTAAAACAATTTCAATTAGTTTGGACTTATGTCTGGGAATACGCGTATTTTCGACTTTTAGCCCTGGCGAAGCACGGTTGGCCAGCTACTATATCTTAAATGTAAAATTAGGTATACATATAAATTATATATAAAGAAGATTAAAATATCAATTTCGTATGGCAATAAGTTTTATCAAGACGCTCTAGGAGAACCTACGGTGACACGGCAATTCCATTTAGCTTCAAAATTTGCCGGTCGTCACGAGATTAGATGTAGCTAACCGTGTTATAAATTAAAAGCATTATCGGATAGAAGCAGTGAGAAATGAAAAGTTCAAGATACTTTTGCGAGAAAGAGATACAAAGTGGAGTGGGAGTGTGGTCACGCATTACAATGTTACCAGGTCCAAAAACATAAAAGCCGGACTGGGCGCTTACCACTGCGGGAACTTAAGACTGAGCTCCTTATTAGGTAATTTGTAAATGCTATTATTCAATTTCAGAATTTTTGACAGATAATTTTAATGAAATGATTAGTTTTATTATCGTTGACATTCCTACAATTATTATTTTGTTATTTTTTGTATACATTTAAATGTAATCCTAGTTTTAATTTTAAATCTGATTTTATCAGTGTTGCATGCCTAACTTTTCCACCACTGTAATCAGTTGTTTACAATTAAATCACTTTGATTTTGTCTTCACATACGAAATCTCGAACAAAAGCTAGTTTATATTTTTTTATTATGCACTCAATAATCAAATAATCACGTAACTATACTATAATAAGCATATCTTGCATACACCGTGAAATTTTAGTGGTTGTTTTCCCGAAACGAGGTGATTTAGTTTCGATTGTACAATCGATTTATAATTACTATTTTGACTAGAGTCAAAAATCCAATTGTGAAAAACGAAAGTCGAAAATGACTGCAAACCAATAGTAACGCTTCGTTGGTATGTACAAGTAGCGTACGATCGTACGATAGGTTAGGTACCAACGAAGCGTTACTATTGGTTTGCGGTCATTTTCGACTTTCGTTTTTCACAATTGGATTTTTGACTCTGACTGACTCTGACTGCAAACCAATAGTAACGCTTCGTTGGTATGTACAAGTAGCGTACGATCGTACGATAGGTTAGGTACCAACGAAGCGTTACTATTGGTTTGCGGTCATTTTCGACTTTCGTTTTTCACAATTGGATTTTTGACTCTAGTCAAAATAGTAATTATAAATCGATTGTACAATCGAAACTAAATCACCTCGTTTCGGGAAAACAACCACTAAAATTTCACGGTGTATAGTGGAGTGTAGTGCACATTTTCGTTGTGCAACCCGCAGGCTTATTGTCTAACGCTCCTGAAATCACTATTCCTTTCTGTCAAACGGTATAAGATGATGACAGAAAGAGATGGTGAAAGCGAAGGCAAGCGTCAGAAGCGATAGACAGTACGGCCTCCGGAGAGCGAGACAAGCGTGAGTTAGGCGCAAGCTACACAGAAGAGACGTGGGACGAAGGCGCGTCGCAGTCCGCGTCGTTTGTTCGAAGGCCGCGTCTCCGCCCCGTCTCTTCTGTCTTTTTTTTTTTTTACATAAAACTGACCCGTGATTGACCACTATCTCACCTGATGAAAAGTGCAGATGAGGCCAAAGGTGTACCTCACTGGTTCAGTAACAGCCTATTCACTCTAGCCTTGAAGAGACCTAGGTTGTATTTATCAGGAAATACAGACGACGGGAGCGAATTCCATTCATTAGCAGTTCGCATTAGGAAGGATGACGCGAAGCGCTTCGTACGGGCCACTGGAATACTAACCACATAAGGATGAAGACGCTCCCCCCGCCTGGATGTCCGTTGGTGAAATGGAGATGGAGGAATTAAATCATGTAATTCCTGCGCACACTCTCCAAAATGTATCCGATAAAAAACAGACAAACAAGCAACTCGACGACGGTGCTCGAGGCTCTGTAGCCTACCACCGATTGACGAACTATCACCAATGAGTCTTCGGGCTCGATGCTCCACCGAATCCAACGCCGCCAACTGATACTTGGCAGAACCGTCCCAAAGGTGGCAGCAGTATTCCATACATGATCTAACCTGTGCTTTGTATAAAGTAAAAATTTGCTGCGGCGTGAAATACCGTCCCACCTTATTTATATAAGATACCAAGTTTCTTAGCAGCAGTTTTCGCCCTGGACTCAATGGCCGCGCCGAAGTTGAGATTAGATGGCACGCTCAGTCCAAGAAGCTCAAGGTGGTCCTTGGGTGGTAAGGATAAATTCTGGAAAGTAGGAGCCAAGGTGAATGGACTCCGCTTTGCGGTGAACAGACACGCCTGTGTCTTGGCAGCATTAAACTGGACCAAGTTGGCCGATCCCCAGTCGGACACGGCCTCCAAGGTCTTATTCGTCCGTTGTACCATAGCCTCCCTGAGTGATCCAATCTCGTCACCACTGGCTCTGCTGTTAGATAGGTACCTCTCTGTGACTGTGCTGTCATCCGCGTACCCATAGATACCTCTACTTTGTCTACTGTGGATCTCGACGCTTCTATACATTTACTTAGTATGAACACTGATTCAAGGGAGCCCGCGCCTACGACGCGCCCCCGCCCCACATCTCTTCTGTGTGGTTTGCGCCTCAGGCTAGTCTTCCGACGCAATACCCCGCAGTAAATGTACCTATAGTCTACCAAGAAATCCGTTTACCACCCCAAGTTTCAAAGTCAGTTGTACAGTTTAAAACATTAAAGCCTATTTTCACTTACAAGTTACAAGTAAATGTGACCATCGGCTTTATTTTTTTTTCTGACGCAGGAACTGTCACGAAAAATAGTAAACCTTACTTGGCCGACTATACTTAGATCATCGTTGAATAGAGCTGTATTAAATAAAGTATAACACTATTATTTGCCCCGCGACCTGCCTTAAGCTTTGAAATCGTAATTAGGTACGTGTAATTCAAAAAGCGATGCTCTCGAACTGACGCCTCTCGACCTCCCGTCTAAATCAAATAAAAATATACACGCAGGCCCTCTGATTCACGGGCCTAAACAAATACGTGTTTCATCAAATGTCAGTACGTACACAAAGTCGAGAATTTAGTCTAATAAAACCTGTTAAATATTTTTTATGTTTCGTCAATACTACGCTGTAAATATGTTAATTTGCGAGCGTTGCCGTTTGACTACCAGATGGCCTAGTGGTTAGAGAACCTGATTACGAAGCTTGAGGTCCCGGGTTCGATTCCCGTGTCGGGGCAGATATTTGTATGTAAAATACGAATGTTTATTCTCGGGTCCTGGGTGTTTAATATTTATTTAAGTACCTATCGATCTATCTATATCATTGTGCATCTGTAATATTAAGGTTAGTAATAGGGTTGTATCAGTGAACCTTTTTTTATCTTTAGTAAAGTTATGTAGTTAGTAAGCATCACTTTGCACAAGAATCTTATTGTCAGAACGTGACGCCAACAAACTGTTTCACAGTTTGGCGTACTTAAATATATGTATTGTTATACTGAATGTGCTAATATTTAAAAAAATAGTATGTTTATCCGTTGCCTAGTACAGTCAACATCATAAATAAGTGATCACTTTTGTAACTTGTCGTTTGCAGTCGACACATAAATTTCGTATAACTTTTCAAACATGACGTTAAAGTGACAAGGTACAAAAGTAACAACTACAACAAACTACAAAAGTGTTGTGGGAGTCCATGGGCGGCGGTGATTGCTTCCCATCAGGTGACCCGCATGCTCGTTTTCCCCGTTTCATATAAAAAACAGGCTTAAGCCTCATTCACATTTATCTGACGTGTTGTGTCGTGACGCATCAGAACAGTTTCAGTTTCATATATTTAATATGATTGCGTTCATATTTCTCTGATGCAGCGTGTTGTGACGGCTTGTCTTAAATGCATGAAACCGATACTGTTCTGTTGCGTCACAACACAACACGTCAGATAAATGTGAATGCGGCTTTATTGAATTGACTGTACCTAAGTACTAGTGATGCTCACCTCGGGTGGGTCGAAGGTCACCAGCGCCCACGCTGTTGCCCAGCACTGGCATGCCCGCCATGCCGCCTGCTACACTCCTCCCGCCTTCATGTTACACCTGCCAACAATGTAGCCATTTACACAGTTTTTGCTGAGAGCGCAAATATACAAGGATTTTTGAATTTCGGAGTAGCGTCACATTCATGGTAGGCCATGGCCGCGAACTGGACGCCAGCGGGCAGCGGGGCGTTTTCTCTCTTCATTGCGTTATGCTGCCATGTGATTATTATGCTTCGAGTGTCTCGGCCGTTCAATGTACAGAGAATACGCTTGCAGCTCCGCTGCCCGCCCCGCTGTCCGCGGCCCAAGATTCTTGAAAAAAATGTATCAAAGTGTACTGTCCGCGACCGTAAACTTTATATGGCATGCGATCTTGCATGAATTTATATTTTATGACGGACGAACATCGAAACATACTTCACCCTAGCATAAAATGCACAGTAAAGAAAATTGGTACATGCCTATTGCCTAACTAGCTTTCGTGTGATTTGAAGAATAAATTATTGCAATTTATTTATGTTCCCAACATAAGTGACTTTTCTAAATTAAGAAGTTAGGTGCTCGCGTTTATTGAAAAGTTTAAAGTAAGTACCTACATAATAAAATTAGTGATTACTTAAATATTTATTCGAATAACTAGCTGTTGCCCGCGACTCCGTCCGCGAAGAATAGGGGTATAAGAAATAGCCAACGACCTATTCTCAGACCTATCAAATACGGAGAAAAATTTAATAATAATCGGTCAAGCCGTTTCGGAGGAGATCGATAACAAACACCGTGACACGAGATTTTTATATATTAGATAAAGACGGTACAATTGATATAAAAACTATCCTAAAATCCTATCTCTTACCCCGGCGCCACACATATTACAAATGTTTGAACACATTTATTTGATCACATGTGTAGCACCGGTATTTGCTTATTTGTTCAATAGAACATCCATACAATCAACCATAGATCAAATATGTGTTCAAATATGTGTTGAAACATTTGTAATATGTGTGGCGCTGGGGTTAGTACAATGCGAAACCGTGGGAGCCTAGTCGGAATGACGTGCGAAGTTAAATTTATAATTGACCTTGAGCTTTACGGTGAGAAAACACCCTGAGGAAACCTGAGAAGAAATTCAAAGGTGTGTGTGAAGTTCCCAGTCCGCACTGGGCCCGCGTGGGAACTACGGCCCAAGCTCTCTCATTCTGATAGGAGGCCTGTGCCCTGCAGTGGGACGTAGGTATATAGGCTGGGATGATGATGATGATGATGATGATATATCCAATTCCCCTAAGTCCTGCCCCTGCGCAAGAGTGCCCTTACGGCTGACAGCATTTCCGCGCTGGATTGTGATGCCAATACGCTGGGCGAGAAATGCACCAGCCAAGTCACGGGTAATAAAAAGTTCACCATATAAGAATAACCTC
Organism: Archips crataeganus; assembly: GCA_947859365.1. Lineage (NCBI taxonomy): Eukaryota > Metazoa > Arthropoda > Insecta > Lepidoptera > Tortricidae > Archips > Archips crataeganus. The sequence continues at coordinate 7,912,766 of OX402067.1, read as the reverse complement.
TTTTTAGGGTTCCGTATCCAAAGGGTAAAAAACCGGCCAAGAGCGTGTCGGACACGCCCAAGGTAGGGTTCCGTAGCCATTACGAAAAAATCAAGTAATATTTTTCTAAGGATTTCGTATGTGTACGGAATCATCCAAGTTTAGGTATGTTTTATACCTTAGGCTACTATTTACTCTAAGGGGGTGTTTCACCACCTTATTGTCAAACTGCTGGTTACGTAACCAATGAATAAACTAAGTACTGGACAAATCTGTCAGCTAGTGTTTTTTCAGTTTCACCACTCCGGTCCTGTGCAAACTAAGTACCACTTAACTAATCGTGGGTATAACAAAAAGTCGGAATGGCAACGTCGCATTTCACGACCACGCGTTCCTGTTCGCACACTTTCGTTCAAAGAGTCACTCATTATTAAAGCAAAAGAAATGGTTAACTATATAATTTTTGAATAAATCAATTTTTTTTTGCATAAATTAACATGTAACATTATAATTGATCCAAAAACGGTATTTATTTACGATACTTTGTTAACAATAACAAAGAAAAATAAAATCACGTAAAACGAATCGAAAAGTGGCGCCAAACCATTACACAGATAAACTTTTTTTTAATGGCGACAGACAGACGGACAGACATGACGAAACTATAAGGGTTCTTAGTTGACTACGGAACCCTAAAAACGGGATCCTATTACTGAGACTTCGCTGTCCGTCCGTCTGTCACGGCTGTATCTCACGAACCGAGTTAGCTAGACAGTTGAAATTTTCACAGATGATGTATTTCGGTTACCGCTTTAACAACAAATACTAAAAAAACAGAATAAAACAAATATTTAAGGGGGACTCCCATACAACAAACGTGTTTTTTTTGCCTTTTGTATAGATAATGGTACGGAACCCTTCGTGCGCGAGTCCGACTCGCACTTGGCCAGTTTTTTTAATTCAGCAAGGGCAAGACTCAACCACGTTGCGACGGAAGGCAGTGACAACTTGACAAGGTCGTGGTCGTGACATCACGCCCAGCACCGAAGGATCCCACGTTGTAAATCAACTAATAACCGCCTAGGGACTTCGCGCCTCTGTTGATTGTTCATATTAGTTTGCTAAAATATGTATACATTTTTTTACACGCTTTATATTAGCTTCACCTGTATGTTTGTATGTGTGTTTGTATGTTTGTATGTTTGTAACCGACTCCTTAGGGCGCGATTTTGACCCACTTCCCGGTTTTCGATTGAGCTAAAATTTTGCACATATGTGTAAATTGGATGACAATGCAATATTATTGTAACATGGAGCTGATCTGATGATGGAGCTGGATGGTGGCCGTAGGAACTATGTAATAAAACAACACAATCCCGTCGAGTTTGGGCTCGTTTGATTCGTCTTGACGAGCACTTTGATCTCAGATGGTAACCAGGGTCTGATGATGGAGCTGGAAGATGGCCAAAGGCACTCCATAATAAAACCACACAACCCCGTCGAGTTTGGGCTCGTTTGATTCGTCTTGACGAGCACTTTGATCCTAGATGGTAACCAGGGTCTGATGATGGAGCTGGAAGATGGCCAAAGGCCAAAGGAAGGGGGGTAGGTGGCGGGGTGGGGGGGGGGATGGGGTATGGGGTAAGGGGGTCGGGGGTTTAGAGGGTTAGGGTGTGGCGGTTGGGGTTTACGGGGAATAGGGTGGGGGTGTTGGGGGGTTCGGGGGTAAGTGATTTTGGGGGGTTGTGGGAAATGGGGAGGGGGTAAGAGACCTAGATGGTAACAAGGGTTTGATGATGGAACTGGAAGGGGGGGCGGTAGGTGGCGGGGTGGGGGGGAGGGGTTGGGGGGGGCAGGTGGTGGGGTGGGGGAGAGGGGGGGGGGTTCCGGGGGTTTGGGGGGTTCGGTGTTACGGGGGGTTGGGTTTAGGTGGTTCGGGGGTTTGTAAAATGAGGAGGGGGGGTAAGGGGGGTTTAGGGGATTGGGGGTAAGGGTGTGGGGTTTGGAGGGGGGGTTGGGGAAATGGGGTGGGGGATGTTGGGGGGTTGGGTTTAGGGGGTTTGGGGGTTGTAGGTGAGGGGGGTAAAGTTAGAAAGAAAAAAAATGCAACTAAAAAATAGAAAATAAATAATAGTTTAAAAAAACTAAAAAACACGCTTTAAAAAATAAAAAATAAATTTTAATAAATTTCAATTCACTATTCTTATAGTGCAGTAAAAAATCTTAATAAGCAATTATTATATTGTTATATCCAGATCAAAATTTGTAAACAATTCTAAATATTGATAAAATAATTAATAATAGTTTAAAATATTTTATTGTAAAAAAAGCGCGGGGTGCTTTTTAAGATGTTATCAAAATGATAATCCTTGACAATTGACACCATGCACCCCACGCTTTTTTACAATAAAATATTTTAAACTATTATTATTTATTTTATCAATATTTAGAATTGTTTACAAATTTTGATCTGGATATAACAATATAATAATTGCTTATTAAGATTTTTTACTGCACTATAAGAATAGTGAATTGAAATTTATTAAAATTTATTTTTTATTTTTTAAAGCGTGTTTTTGAGGTAATAAATTGAATGTTACAAATTACGAGTGAAGAGTTTACAAATCAAGAAGAATTAGTGATTCAGTAAAACTCATTTTTTTTTTTTAAATAATTAAGGTATTTGTAAATATAATTAAAGGCTGGCATAGTCACACAGGTGCACTAAAGCCTCGAAAAAAAAAAGAAAAAAAAACCATATATAATAATAATTAAGCCTTTTCCAGGGCCCGTCTATTTAGATCAAAAAAAAACACAAAAATAATCAACAACTGCACAACTAATATTTGTGTTATAACTATGCAGGATTAATTTAAAAGCAAATCATATTTAATAGATTGAATTAGATTTTCTACCATATTGTAAAGGCAGGAAGGTCGAATCTTTATGTAGATTTATAAATCTATCACATAAATGTGGTCGCTATATGCGCTATGCCTGGAAAAGGGTAGACTAACTTTGATTACTTAAAAAATATAGTTACGATGTCTGAGGTTTTCATTATACAGGGTTATTTGTAATTCACTAGCATCCCTTTTAACCCTAAACTCCTACCACTTAAACAAATGTTTTTTGTTTTACGGCTTTTGTCATCTATACATATAAAATCCTTTGTCCTGACTGACTGACGGATCAACGCACAGCCTAAACCGCTGATCGTAGAGACCTGAAACTGGAGGGTGTGTTCTTTGTATGACGTAGGCATCCGATAAGAAAGGATTTTTCGTAGTTCTACTCCTAAGGGGGTAAAAAAGGGGGGCAAAGTTTGTATGGGATAACGTGATTCCTTGGTCCAATCTACTTCAAATTTTGCATAAACATTCTATAACAGAATTGATGGAAGACGTGTTTAGGGTTAAAAGGATGCTAGTGAATTACAAATAACCCTGTATTGGTTAAGTCCTTGAACAACTAGCGACGCGTCCCGATTTCGTGCGGCTGTGGTTTCCTGTGGTGCGGTGGGAAAGAGAGGTGAAAACATGTGAGATAGCGGACGCCAAGAGCCTCTTTAAGTATGTTAGCTTTGGTTTGGCTTGTTTAGTCTTAATAAAGTCACAGTCCAATCAAATACTCCTAGGCAGTTTACACGCTACATAATCTAACACCCTTGGCTATAGGTGCCTACATATAGTTGTATATATCGGCGCAACGACATCAAAATTGAATTTATTTTAATCCTAGAATATTTACTGTTTAAATAGAAGTTAATTTGAACATTATCAATATCCAATAGTTCAGAATTTAGCTACTAGTTCCATTTCTGTGCGCAGCTCAGTGGCGCCATTTATTGTTACTGCTTTAATTAATTTGGAATTTAATTTGATTTATTCTAGATCAAGACTGAAATACAAATAATCAGTGTTTTGTTATTTGTCGTTAATGCTATTTTCAGTTTTAAATTACAATAAAGAAAGGTGATAGTTAAAATAACTAAGACTGTCAAAGAACTTCGTTATTTTTTGACGTTTGAACAAGAGGACCAATCACGATACTTGGTTTGCTGCAACCAATAAGGACGCTACAAACCAAGTGACAGTTCGCTGCCTCTTTTTGAGGTTTCGTCTTATTGAAACGGATGCCAGGTCGGGCACTTTTTGCGGAGCACCTGACCTGGACGGCTGTGTATCGAAGGAGCGTCGTAAGAAAATACAAAGCTGAGTATTCTTATCAATTTTCATTTATATGTCTCTACTTGTTTGTCTCTACTTAATAATTATCCTGCTAGATCCGTAACTAAGAGGTAACATAAGTCTTAGGTATGGATGATGCAGGCGGTGGTGGGTATAGTGGCGTCAACCAGGGCGACGGCACGAACCCTGGAAGCATTCCAATTATTCCCACGCCGGTATATATAATATTTATTATTATCTATTTATTTCATTTATAAGTCATATTCATTACATTAGGTAACATATTGTGCAGTAGTAGGTACACAACACCCTGTTAGGGTGCAAAAATGACAATTCCCAGACTCTTTTAATATATTATTCATCGCTTCAATATGATAGAGTCTATAATTGAGCAGAGGCAGAGGCCAAGTTGTCCAACACGCTCGCAATCACAATCGTAACCACTACTTCTTTCTACTGTCATCTTTTACCGTTTGACAGACAGTAATGGTGATATGACCACACGTGCGTCGAGCAATATGATTTCAGGTTGTTGCCCGAATCTGTGTCTAATATTTTTATACGCCGTTTACTTATATACCAAAATAAAATTAATCTGTCGGTCTGTACGCGCTATAAAACGTTAATGGACCATCAAAATGACAGCTGGCAACACTATGAAAGTTAAGAGATGACATAAAAATATATTGACTTTCATCTAACCATTTAAAATAGATATTAGGACATACACTTACGTACTTGATATACCTATATGGTACCGGTACTATCTAATTTACCTGTAATAAAAATACCTGTTACAATTGACTAAAGAGCAAAACTACGTTAAGCATAATGTTTATTGTAGTTTTGCATTTTTTTACGATTTTACAATTTATAGGAAAGAATACGAGCATCCGCGTTTTAAAAAAAATGGCTGGAGTTTTTACCGGACTGCAAGGACAGGGTTATGTTTTTAACCTATTCTACTATTCAAAATAGATAAAACAGATAAAACAACAACAACACTTGAAAAACCGACATACGAGTGCAATTTACGGCTGTACGAATAAGTAGAGTTGCAAATATTATTTATTTTATTAGCAGTTACGTCTGCTCACCGAACCTAAGATTTAAAAGCGAAAAAGTTGCGAGTTGGATGCGACGTGGTTCAGTTGGTAGAACACCCGTTGGGGCGCATACCCAGGCGACGTGGGTTCGAGTCCCACCGGCGCACCCGGAAATTTTCGCTTTTAAATCTTAAGTAGAGTTGCATTAGATATTTTAGGATTTGTCACACTGGATGCGTTCTGCGTTCGCGGTCAGGTCAAACTGAACGCAGCCCGCATTATGACTGTATGAACAACATTGTAGATAGTTTTTAACCCGGAAAATTGCATAGTTCGCTGACGGAGTGACGGGCAACAGCTAGTATTTTTATAACGATATCTCTCATATCAGTTTAATAAATAAATATCACGGGACAATCCACACCATTTGACCTAGTCCAAAGTAAGCTAAGCAAAGCTTTTGTTATGGGTCTACTAGGCAATGGATAAACATACTTATATAAATAGATACATACTTAAATACAACATGTTAAATACCCAAGACCTAGGAACAAACATTCATATTTTTCATACAAAATTAAATATCTGCCCCGACACGGGAATCGAACCCGGGACCTCAAGCTTCATAGCCAGGTTCTCTAACCACTAGGCCATCTGGTCGTCTGGTGGTGGTTATATCATAAAAGAGTTTGCAGTGAAGTAAAAAATCTGCCTTTCGGACAAGGGATATAGGATACGGTTTTATCAAAGGCAGTGGAGTGAGACGGGCTAATTTGACAGGTCTGTTCATTATCCAGAAAACGCCCACTCAGCGCCGGCTGGCTTAATGCTGTCATTTACCGTCCGATTTAGGTACTAAGTAAATGATACGCAAGTCGCAAATTTAGTATTTTTTTTTATTTTTTTTATTTTTAAATGTGATATATTTGGTTATGGAGTGATTATTATTACAAGGCTATAGAGGAGAATTTTTTTTTGTATAGTATACCATTTATCTACTGGTCAGTCGCCACACTAATATTGATGGATTGATATATACCAAAATGCCCTACTACTCGTATTTTTGTTTTATTATAATATTGTTTACACGACATACTAAGAAGGGTTTAATATCACCCAATGAAACATTTTTTATTGTCTTATGAAATACACTATACTCTTACTTTATGCTATGACAAACATATTAAATAAGATATTTTAAATGAGCATATTTTGAAGTGACTGCAATCCACGCCGTTAGTTACAGTTGTTTCAAAACATTGCATCAACTCCAGGTTTTTTTTTTTTTTGGTAATATACACAAATCAAACCATCAAAAATATTACCCTTGTACTGCATGCTAGTAAAAAGGGTAGAGTAGAGTGAATCTGCCTACAAATACCATCTCATGTACTACAAACATACAGACAACCTTAAAGTAACAAACAGCAAAGACTTCGCGTCTTTGGCCCCTCTGGCGACTCATTCAAAAAAAAAAAAACATACAGACAAACATTGTAAAGTCAAACAAAAGCTTGTCTAAAACATCCCAATTAATAGACAAATTCGCAACACCTCTAGCTGGTCCAAGACGTTTGTTGATGCAAGAAACTTATACCACGCTTGCAATGGAATCGTTTAATACTGCGACAAATCAGTCGCACCGTGAATAGCCTTTAACGCCAGTGGTGGTTAATGTTGCCGGCCCTAAGTTACGCGCACTGGCCGATAACACTGCAGCGTTAAGGTCCGTCGTCCAATAGGCAGGGAGCTGGTTGCTATTTTGGTATAGGTATCATTTGTTCATGTTCGTTTATCGATAGGTAAGTTTAGGTCGATATGAATTGATTTGATTCAGTCAGTTAACGTCGAATGTCGCTGCGATTTTGAGTTTCAGAACTCTTAAAATTATATCACTCGAAAATATCATTCGTACTAGTGAAAGATTTTGCTGAATATGAATATAAGTAGTAGCAGAAAATCACACATCTGATTAACATTGTCAATTTAGCAAAAATTTAATTTCAGCTGTAATTTTGTATACTTGAATAGAATTTTTGAATGGTATTTTCAAGTGATGAGCTTTCAAAAGTCGGTCCACTGACTAACATTTTGGTAAGTATATTGATTTCATCATGTCTCTTATCGATATTGATGAAAGTTCAGATCAATATATCGGTTCGGCCCAGTCAGTTAAGGACGTCAGTAGCTGCAATTTTAAGTTATAGAGCTACAAAACCATAATATGGTCTGCTCTCGAAAAATTAGACGTCGGAATATTAGTCGTCTTGACTACCAATTTAGCCAGACCCTGGCAGATGACAGACCATTTTGGTATCCAGCTCCCTGACTACAACCCGTCGAGATATTGGCTGATATACAGGTTACCTAGTAATTAATCACCCGTGAACTGATAGGGAAGACAATTCCGATGAATGTAGGCATACTGTAACTTTTTTTTACCGGCCGGCTGCCGCTGACAGTGTCATTAAATACCTACACTTTCGAGTGCTAGTAGAATGTCTACGCATCAACGATAGCAATGGAGAATTACCTATACTCTGTTGCACACTGGTAACGGGGGGCACATTTTTTCACATAACTTTTTAAGTCCTATTATCGGAAGTCTGAAATTATTTCTCACACCATTTTACATAGATCACTCTTCATAAAAATATTCAATACTAATGATTGTAGCTGCTAATCATTTAAATTCATAACGCCAATGCGTTTTATACTAAGTAATATTTGTTTTCATATATATATTTCCTAATCATAAGTGGAAAATCTTATGCCGTTTAGATCAATTCGACTTACATAGGTTAGGTTAGGTTAGAATTGCGTCAAGGAGTAGAAATTTAAGAACAAAAAAACCGGCCAGGTGAGAGTCGGACTCGCGCACGAATTGTTCCGTACCACTATCTAAAACGGCAAACATCTAAACGGCAAAAAAACCACATTTGTTAAGGGGGACTTTAAATATTTGTTTTATTTTAATTTAATAATTTATTTTTAAAGTGAATATATAACTAAATATTCAGTGAATATTTCCAGCGTCTACCTGTTGCCGTTATCAATAACGAGCAAGAACGAGCAAAATAATCACGTTTGTTGTATGGAAGCCCCTTAAATATTTATTTGATTCTGTTTTTTAGTATTTGTTGTTATAGCAGCAACCGAAATACATCATCTGTGAAAATTTCAACTGTCTAGCTATCACGGCTCATGAGATACAGCCTGGTGACAGACGGACGGACGAACGGACGGACGGTCGGACGGACGGAGGGACGAACTGACGGACGGACGGGCGGGCGGACGGACGGACGGACGGACGGATAGACAGACAGACGGACGGAGCCTCAGTAATAGGGTCTCGTTTTTACCCCATGGGCACAGAACCCTAAAAAAGTACGAGGAAAAAAATTATGAAGAGTGATTAATTGATTATTATAACGAACGAACACAAACCGGTAGTGAGCTTTTCTCAAAAAAATGCCACTCTTATTTTTTTTTTATATTCCCAACAATTTTATGTTATTCCTACTCAGAATCACGAGTTCTTTCCATATTATCCCTGTAGGAGATAAAAAATGTCCGGAAATTGTTGTACATTTTTTATGTTCTTTCTTTTCGTTACGCCATACAAAGTGTATGGAATAGTAACAAAATAGGAAAAAAAACTTAGGGACATTTTTTTTGTCATATTAAGATTGAAAGAGCTCGTGATTCTGATTAGGAATAACATACAAAGTGTATGGAATAGTAACAAATAGGAAAAAAACTTAGGGACATTTTTTTTGTCATATTAAGATTGAAAGAGCTCGTGATTCTGAGTAGGAATAACATACAAACAAAGTGTAGGGAATAGTAACAAAATAGGAAAAAAACTTAGGGACATTTTTTTGTCATATTACGATTGAAAGAGCTCGTGATTCTGAGTAGGAATAACATAAAATTATTAGAATATAAAAAAATATAGAGGTGCCATTTTTTTTGAGAAATGCTCTATTATAACAAAAAAAAGGAATAAGAATTTTAGGTGACCTAATATCATATGAAAAATAAGCACATTACATACAAAAACCCTAAATAAAACGCCTCGCGACTGCCGCTGCGGTTTACTTAACAGCCGCAATCTGCTAAGACTCAATACTTCCGACAGTCCTTGATGTGGTAATATCCGGGCTCGTGTCACGCCGCTAGTTGTAATGTTGTTACCGCGTTACCCGTCGCTTTAGCGGTAGATCGAAAATGAAAACGATTTCTTTATTGACTTAGCAGACGTTTATCGACATCTAAGGCGTTTAGGTTCACTTCGTCCACATTCCCATGTCGTCCACATTCCCAAGACTCCCGAACGGGATTACTGTGAAATTTAATTCAGCCCTTACGCACTAGCAAACAACCATGTAAGGTCACCAATAGAAATATGAAATAATAAAAATTGTATTTCATTTTGTTTTATTTTATTGAAATTAAACTTCTAAATGTGACTTCCAACAAGCGTTGGGTTAAATGCATTGCGTTAAATACGTAACGCAACGCAACGCAAGTTGACGTTTACGAGACGTTTGTTTTTGAAGTAAAACTTCTATAGGCACTTGAAAGCGGGTTGGGGGCGGGTTGGGAGCGGGTTGGGGCGGGTTGAGAGCGGGTTGGGGCGGGTTGGGGCGGTTGGGGGCGGGTTGGGAGCGGGTTGGGGGCGGGTTGAAAGCGAGTTGGGGCGGGTTGGGAGCGGGTTGGGGGCGGGTTAGGAGCGGGTTGGGGGCAGATTGGGAGCGGGTTGGTTTATTATGAAGTTTCACTTCTTCCGCGCGGAGGGACTCCACGCACTGTTTTTTTATTCTATTTCTGATTTTATTTTACGCGTGTTAGTTAAGCTAGGAATGCTGACGTAGTGGGAATGCGGACGAAATGGGAATGTTGACTAAGTAGGAATATGGACGAAATGGGAATGTTGACAAAATAGGAAGTGGACGATGTGGGAATCGATTGTGGACGAAATGGGATTGTTGACGGTCTATGAAGTTGACAAAATGGGAATGAGGACGAAGTGAACCTAAACGGTCTAAGGTATTCTTGAGGTCATTAAAGCCATATCATACTGGCGATTTGCAAACGTATTAAGCAGAGTGAACGCGCAGCGTGTTAGGGCCGGCGCTCACTGACGGCATGGCACGGCAGGTTATGCGTTGCGTCATACCGCAGCATCTCTCGGCACGTCGCGGCATCGTGGTATCTAAATAAAGTAACATGAATTCTAAACTCATTGAAATAAGATTCAAAATAACTTGATTAGTAATAAAATCCTTTGCCATGACACGCCGTGCCGTGCCCTTAGCCGCGGGCGCGCAATGGATTCGCCGCGAACGCGCAACGTACCTCATCCCAGCCTATATATATACGTCCCACTGCAGTACACAGGCCTCCTCTCAGAATGAAAGGGGTTGGGCCGTAGTTACCACGCGGGCCCAGTGCGGATTAGGAACTTGAAACACACCATTGAATTTCTTCGCAAGTGTATGCAGGTTTTCTCACGATGTTTTCCTTCACCGTAAAGCTCATGGTAAATTTCAAATGTAATATCGCACATAAATTCCGAATAACTTAGAGGTGCGAGCCGGGATTTGAACCCACGACCCTCTGCTTGAAAGGTCATAGGTCAATTGTCAAACCGCTAGGCCACCACGGCCACGGCTTTCAAAACATTATACTACACGTCTATTTACACCAAATTTGGTTTCACCCGTCTGTTGTCACTTGTACATACTTAACAATGTCTACACCGAGTAATTAAGGTACATTGTATTGATATTGAGACGGATGTGGTCCTTCTCTACAATGGTGGCGTGACGCGGTAATGTAATTTGTATTAAGCAGCTCACAACTCTCATGGTGATCAATTTAGCATAACCGTGTGGGCCAACTTAGCCTCGTAAGTCCATCAATATTTTATAAAGTACTAATCCATCCTAAGAGTAATATAAATGTACAGTGGACCAAAAATATGGTCTACAACTTACGTTTAAGTTTATTTGCACGACATGATACAACGAGGTCGATTTTCCTTTCAACAACATGATGACAGTGACTAAAGACTTCACTCAATTAACAACCTTAGCGATATTTAGATCTCACAGAAACTTGGGATGCACCAAAAAAAATAACATATAGTTTTTATATTTTTTTTTGGAAAGAATAGGATATTTTATGATACCATTTTCATCGATTTTGAATTTGGTTGAGTATTTAATTTTTTATATTTTTTTTAAGAAATAGGTTGGATGACGTCGCAGTGAGAGAGCCACGTTTCATTGCCTAGAAAAATTCAAGTCGTGCATAACATAATCTGTGGCACTACTGGCCTTATACTACGAAGTGCAAAATTCGAACTTCGTATTGTGCCATTCCTCTCACGCTAATAGTATTTAATACAAGAGCGAGCAAGACGATGCGATACGAACTTCGATTTTCGAATTTCGGAGTTGGTAGCCCCCCTGATTTGTCTTGTCACTGTCAATAATACAAGCACGGCTTAGGGTCCTAAAATGAACCATATGACAAATAGTTTTATTTATTTCTCTTCTTTTAGCTTCGATTAAATTCCTGTTTGTTTAATGGTGTGATAGTAAATAGATATTTTTTATTAAAATCTGATATTTAAATTCTTTTATATTTACTTGCAACGTAGTAACTTAATAATTAAATTTGTAAAAAATACATTGGAAATACTCGTATACATTTCGGATTTTACGATAAATGACAACTGTTTAAAGCCAGGTGCGCATCATGTGATTAAAGTTCTGTCTTTGTCACTCTTTGCTATTATAAGCAGGACAGCAACATTTCAAACTGTCAATTTGCTTTAGAGTGTAGACCTTCTTTATATCTGCCTCTGTGATGATTCACTGCAGGGGTGAAATGAAGGTCATTACTTAAAATTTCTTTATTTAATTCAGTTTACCATATTTTTGGAATCTGATTTCTGAAAACGCTTCACAAAGCCTATTTCTCCAAACGGTTTTCGATTTATTATATGTTTTCAAAAATTGGGACATCCCATTTCGTACTAGACCACTTTCTTGGTCGAACGTACTGGTGAAAAAATACGGATAACACGTCTAGATGTCCGAGTTTGGGTGTTTCCGTATTTTTTCACTATGAGCTCACAATAGTTTAATGTTCAAACCAAATATAACAACTACATAATGGAGTACTACAAATATTTAAATGAAATGAGAACTTTTTTTGTAGAAATTAGTTCCAACTAACTAATGAACTGATGGCCGATGGGGCAAAAAGGTTCTCGAGTGGCGTCCACGGACCGGAAGACGCGTATAGGTAGGCCTCCAACAAGATGGAGAGACGACCTGGTTAAGGTTGCGGGATCGCGTTGGATGCGGATGAAAATCCGCAACATGCTTCGTCAAGGAACATGGAATATATTTAATTCCCACTCAGCACCCCGCCCGATCCAAAGGTCCCCATTATACTAGCAGCATTGCCCCGCTGAATAGCAATGGAGACCTGCTGGACCAACCAGGACCCAGAGCGGGGATCGTTGCCCTTCTCTGTCAATCTTCGCCCTAGTAATCCTAACTAATTATACATGCGAAAGTAACTCTGTCTGTCTGTCTGTCTGTTTCGCTTTCACGCTAAAACTACTGAACCGATTTAAATGAAATTTTGTACACAGATAGTCTACAGCCTGAGAAAGGACACAGGCTATATAATAATATCATCATGCTAACACCAATAGGAGCGGAAGAATGTTTCAAAATCGGGGGTTTTTACACGCTTTATATTAGCTTCACCTGTATGTTTGTATGTATGTATGTTTGTATGTATGTTTGTATGTTTGTTTGTAACCGACTCCTTAGGGCGCGATTTTGACCCACTTCCCGGTTTCCGATTGAGCTGAAATTTTGCACATATGTGTAAATTGGATGACAATGCAATATTATTGTAACATGGAGCTGATCTGATGATGGAGCTGGATGGTGGCCATAGGAACTATGTAATAAAACAACACAATCCCGTCGAGTTTGGGCTCATTTGATTTGTCTTGACGAGCACTTTGATCCCAGATGGTAACCAGGGTCTGATGATGGAGCTGGAAGATGGCCAAAGGCACTCCACAATAAAACGACACGACCCCATCGAGTTTGGGCTCGTTTGATTCGTCTTGACGAGCACTTTGATCCCATATGGTAACCAGGGTCTGATGATGGAGCTGGAAGATGGCCAAAGGCACTCCACAATAAAACGAAACAACCCCATCGAGTTTGGGCTCGTTTGATTCGTTTTGACGAGTACTTTGGTCCTAGATGGTAACAAGAGTCTGATGATGGAGCTGGAAGGGGGGTAGGTGGTGGGTTGGGGGGGGGGGAATGGGGTATGGGGTAAGGGGTCGGGGGTTTAGAGGGTTGGGGGTTAGGGTGTGGCGGTTGGGGTTAGGGGATGGGGGGGGGTTTACGGGAAATAGGGGGTTCAGTGTTAGGGGGGTTGGGTTTAGGTGGTTCGGGGGTTTGTAAAATGAGGAGGGGGTAAGGGGGGTTTAGGGGATTGGGGGTAAGGGTGTGGGGTTTGGGGGGGGTTTGGGGAAATGGGGTGGGGGATGTTGGGGGGTTGGGTTTAGGGGGTTTGGGGGTTGTAGGTGAGGGGGTAAAGTTAGAAAGAAAAAAAATGCAACTAAAAAATAGAAAATAAATAATAGTTTAAAAAAACTAAAAAACACGCTTTAAAAAATAAAAAATAAATTTTAATAAATTTCAATTCACTATTCTTATAGTGCAGTAAAAAATCTTAATAAGCAATTATTATATTGTTATATCCAGATCAAAATTTGTAAACCATTCTAAATATTGATAAAATAATTAATAATAGTTTAAAATATTTTATTGTAAAAAAAGCGTGGGGTGCTTTTTAAGATGTTATCAAAATGACAATCCTTGACAATTGACACCATGCACCCCACGCTTTTTTTACAATAAAATATTTGAAACTATTATTATTTATTTTATCAATATTTAGAATTGTTTACAAATTTTGATCTGGATATAACAATATAATAATTGCTTATTAAGATTTTTTACTGCACTATAAGAATAGTGAATTGAAATTTATTAAAATTTATTTTTTATTTTTTAAAGCGTGTTTTTTAGTTTTTTTAAACTATTATTTTTTGAAGTAAAAGTTCTATGGGCACGCTTGACTTGGGAGTACGGTGATGAATGTGAACGCGGGTGTGCGGTGGGGTTCGGAGGGGGGGGGGGTCTGTGGTGGGGGGGGGGGGGGGGTAATTTTTTATATCGAGGAACTAAGGAGTGCCATAATTGATGAAAAAGCAAATTGGATAAAAAAATAAGCTGCCCAAATTACTAATTCCACGCGGACTGAGTCGCGGGCAAAAGCTACTTTGTAATAATTTGTAATTTGTCGATAAATCTTGACATGAGATTAAACCTGTCAGTCTTGCGTTACAATTTTAGTATTTCGTGGTCAACATACGCGTATATTAATAGGTGCGACAATTGTCACGTTGGAGAAATAGAGCCCAGGTTTGCCTACTGAATATATTTTTTTCAAGACAGCCTAAATGATCTGTCTAAGATTGTCCTTAATAGCATCTGACTTGTATTGTGAAACCCTGTCCTGTCTAAATAGATTGAGGCCCTAAACGCGTTTGCATCGAGTATCCGATTGCTTGCAGCGGAGGCTGAGTGCACCTCTGTCTGCGAAATAATTCCATTTCGGACCCATCTGTTCAAAAATGAAATCCAGTAATGACAAACTTACACTGTCTTAAGATTTAACGAAAAATATAAAAAGCACAAATTGCGTTACCATATACAATAAAAGCGACGATGACAATACCAATTAACAATTTTACAAATAAAATGTAAACTGGATAGCCTAGTGGTTAGAGAACCTGACTACGAAGCTGGAGGTCCCGGTTCGATCTACGTAAGGGGCAGATATTTGTATGAAAAATATGAATGTTTGGTCTCGAGTCTTTAATGTTAGCCATGTATTTAAGTATGTGTTTATCTATAATTATATATTGTATGTTTGTCCGTTGTCTAGTACACATAGTACAGTCCAGTGTACAAATATGGTTGCATACAACTTGCTCATAAATACATATGTCCCACACTTCTTATGTGGTTAGTTCTACAAATTGAGGAATTCTACAAATTGGTTGGCGCGGGTCGTGGAACAATATACTTATATTAATTATTTGTGTTGTCTGATACAATGAAATAATAGTTTGTATCGGTTTCTAATTGGACGCTGAAAATCATCTCTCTCAAGCAAATATAAAATGTCAAAATTGTCACATCCCTGTGGGGCGACATTCCCAAAATTCAAGGTATTCCAAGTATCACCACTTCCTGAAATATTCCTGATTATTCACCTAAGTATTTGAGAAAAGTTAAAATCTATTCACTTGTTTTGCCCCATAGGATATTTATACTTTATTTTTTGTGCGTATTAATACGACGGTAAACAATACGAAGCAATCTAGCTAATGCAGTATCTCCGATCAACAAAGAAAAAGGAAAAGATGGTGGACGTGTAGGGATTCCAAGGGATAATAGACGAGATCAATATAGAAAAAAATTAAGATAGGATCAGCAAAGTGTTATTACTTCTAGTTATAAAAATGTACGGAGAAGTATTTTTTTGCTATTAAATTAAGAAATCCGCTTACGAATCACCTAAAATCCGGCCGAGTGCGAGTCGGACTCACGCACTGGGATTTCCATACAAATTTATAAATTTTAATACCTGGTTTACACTCGCGTACGAGTGGCGAGACGAACTGCGGGACGAGCCACGAGACGAGAGTGTGAACAGGCGCGCCTCGCGCCTCGTCTCGTGATAATCGTGATTTGCCTTGATTTTGAGGCTCGCGTCCGGAGCGAGACGACGAGGCGAGGCGCGAGGCGAGGTGACGAGGCGAGGTGACGAGGCGAGAGTGTAAATCAGGTATTAAGAACTTGCAAATAATCATTAAGTAGTACGGTCAAGTGCAACAATATGTATCTATTTAATGCTCTCATCATTATGTACAGTCAAGGGCATAAATATCTATACAGTCATCGCGTCAAATAAATGTAAACACCAACCTTATGATTAGTGAGATTTTTGACGTCTTGGTAACGTACATATATTTATGCCCTTGACTGTACCCATATCTTAATTCAATAACATAAGAGCACACCCATATTTTGAAAGCTTTTTATTAACTTGCAAGGTTTGTAAATATGTACCTATGTACGGGTCAAATCTTGGAAGTTAAATTTGACCAACTTTCAGTGGTCGGATCAACTTGAAATTTGGTAGGTATACTTATGTAGGTTGGATGACAATGCAAGTATAGTTAACAACACGTACAGTCAGTGAAAAAGCTTGCATTAAAAATGATTTTTTTTTTAAATATTTACACTTTTCTTTTATGTACCATCTTACAGTATTTCCATGAAAACAAAGTATTTTTGTGAATCAATGATTTTAGACTGTTCCTTTTATTTGCGGTTTAATTCTTGCCAAATTTCGTAATTTTATGTGAACGGAAGTAGGTATCCTATAGGTTTTGGTTCCCGTGGTTTTTGTATGAGAATAGGTACGTTTTCAAAAGATTGTATTGTTTGATCGCGTGAACTTAAGAACATATTTTTTTACAGTTTTGCAAAAAAACGCAGTCCACTATCACCCGTTCCTAAGAAAGAGAGTCTAGAGACGTACCTACAAACTGAAAATGAAGCGATCCTGTTTAATAGGGTTCCTTTTTAATTTTATGGAACGGAACCCGAAAATTATCCTTTCAAAATTAACAACTAATCTAATTTACTAGTTTGATTAGGTATAGATATTTTTGAATAAAAAAAACCTTGTGAATACAGACTTAAATAAATATCAGCATAGCAAGAATTAACAGAAAAACTCGAGTCTTTCATAAAAGGTCCGGAAGCCACAACCACCCTTAATAGGGTATCTGTTCACAAAGATGCCTTTAAAAACCTATGAAAAAGGATTCTGACAACGATTATATTTAGAATTGACTGAGCCCTTAGGTATCGCGTCCATTAAAGCGGAAGGAGCGAAGAGTAAGCCATCGTAGTAGCGTCGGTTCTATGGCCTCTCAGTTAGAGGATAGTGAGTTCATACCCGGGCTCGCCTCTCTGAATTTTGCTGAATTCATGACCGAAATTACATCTGAAACGGGTTGAAAGAAAACATCAAAAAATAAACTTTACACATAAGTATACAATACAATACAATACAATACAATGACTCTTTATTGTACACCAGGAATAGTAAGCAAATACATAAAACAGGTACACAGAGAGTAAGTTACAAGGTAATCAATAGGCGGGCCTTATCGCTTAAGAGCGATCTCTTCCAGGCAACCCTTTACCAGAAAGAAGGAAGGATTAGTTTACAGCAGGTGGTATACATATACGCCGGCCTCTATGTGGCCCACTGCCCGGTACATTGCTCCTCTCACAATGAGAGGCCGTAATTGGGGATGTCTATTTTTTTGCAATGTATAGTAATTCGAAAACCATTTCGAGATAAACGCTTTTAAACTCGTTTTCTGTAGTTATTTAATTTAATATTATGTAATGAATTTATTACATAATAAATAAGCAATGACCTTCATTTGACATTGGTGTACATTGCGTAACCGGTCCAAGTCGTACTTTATTATGTGTGGTTAGAATTACTCACAATTTACGCGTGGATTATACTACGGAGTTTGATTTGAACCCGCTGTCTGACATCTAACACATTGACAGCGCCAGTAAAGTGACACTAGTTACAGTGTACCACTACGCAAAAAATAATTAAAAGGGGTCGCCTTATCGTACGCATTTAGATAGATTTAGAAATTTGGCATTGTGGAAGCCCTCAATTATAATCTGACGTCATCAACCAAAATAGTTTCAATAATTAAATTTGAAAAAAGTAGTGAACTAAATGACAAAATATTGAAATTAGTTTCTTATAATTGACTTTTCTATACAAAAAAAATATAAAAACCACTGTTAATTTTTTTTAGACATTCCCAATTCCCACGCTGGCCCAGTGCAGGTTGGGTACTTCACGGACACCATTGAATTTCTTCGCAGGTGGCCCTAAAATTTTAAGGTAGCCCCTTTATTATCTTTATTATTTTTTGTTTAATTGACAAAAGAAAAAATTCGTATCCAATATTTTTCATTTAATAGATGAATGGATCATACATACACAGCGTATGAAACAAAAGTCGTCTCTCCTGTAGACATAAACTTATTATTTATTTAAATGGGCCGTAAGTTGCCCAGGGGTCCCACACATCATTGTAAACTTGACTAAAAAATGTTGGCTAGGTATAATAGACCCTTATTTAAATTAAATAGTAGGTAAGCAGATTGATGAACAAGTAGATTAGATAAAAAAATAAGCTACCCAAATTACTAATTTCACGAGGACGAAGTCGCGAGCAAAAGCTAGTATTAAATCTGAAATTATAATAAAATGTACTGTCATTTGACAGTTTTGACATGTATTCTGGCTTTTTAGGGGTCCGTATTCCGTACCCAAAGGGTAAAAACGGGTCCCTATTACTTAAATAGACTTCGCTGTGTTTCGTGTCCGTCTGTCTGTCACCAGGCTGTATCTCATGAACCGTGATAGCTAGACAGTTTTCAACATTATTACATTGGGTTTTTGTGCAACGAATGCAATTAAATGTCTAATTTAAAAAAAATATTTAATTTTGTTTTATGCTACTAAATTCTATTTTAATATACTTAATTAAGTTTTACAGTTTCGTCGTTAGTTTTAGATAATTATCTAGAAAAAAAAACAAAGACAATTTGCCACACTGTTTTCCATCTGTTTAGAATAAGGCCTTAGAAGTGACCTCAACCTTCTGGCATCCGTTCTCAATGGTGTTTGTGCTACCTTCTACTGCAATACTGCAATGTCTAAACTAGGTTTATTTATAAATAGCAACTTCAACTAGTTCTTGGTTTACTCTGGAGGTTGGTTATTTGGATTGTGCAACCAGATCGCCCGTGTGAGACTTATGTATGAGGCACCCCTTTTTCGTTGTCGTGTTTCGACAAGAAATATTTTTCTTACGTTTCAAATTTAAGTGTAAAATTAAACCACAGTCGTGAATATTGTCTTGGGTCACTTGTACCTAGTTGTAGTTACTTATAGCTACTCACTTATTCTACTTAACAATAAATGAGAAAGTATACTTATTTTCCTAAAGATAGACAAAAATCTGGATTGAGAAGTACCTTTTCATCTCCTTTTTTCATATCTTTTTAATGTTTTGAAAATCTAATACCCCGTGGTTTCGGGTTTAGAATTATGACGACCAGATGGCCTAGTGGTTAGAGAACCTGACTATGAAGCTTGAGGTCCCGGGTTCGATTCCCGTGTCGGGGCAGATATTTGTATGAAAAATACGAATGTTTGTTCTCGGGTCTTGGGTGTTTAATGTGTACTTAAGTATGTATCTATCTATATAAGTATGTTTATCCGTTGCCTAGTACCCATAACACAAGCTTTACCTAGCTTACTTTGGGACTAGGTAAATTGGTGTGAATTGTCCCGTGATATTTATTTATTTATTTATTATTATTTATTTTATACCTCTCCGGTTCTTCCGTGGATGTCGTAAGAAGCGACTAAGGAAATAGGTAAAGGTGTATTGTAGGCTATAATGGAGCCTAGATGTACTAGCTATAACGTCTTGGCTTTTGCTGTAAAGTTATATGTTAAGTTGTGATAAATAAATAAATAAATAAAATAAATAAATATTAGGGGACAATCTTACACAAATCGACCTAGTCCCAAACTAAGCAAAGCTTGTATTATTAAATAAACCTGTTACAGAGCATTTCTCAATAAGTTTAAATTACTACATTTCTCGGATAGTGGTAACAAAAAATTTAATATCAAATGTAATCATATTGTGGTTGCATATTATTAACTGTTTCCTAAGGATTCAGTACCTATCTTAATTTTTAATAGAGATTGGAAGTCTAAATTAACTGTAAATGTTATTTAATTGAGGGTACCGCTTTTATCTTTAAACCTAAAATTGCTAAAAGTACCACTGTAAAGTGTAAGTCCAACGATAGTTTTCCTATTAAATTAAGGTGCAATTCATTCTTACGTAACACATCGTTGTGATTGTATGTACCTATACGTACCTACATAATTATGTTGTACATGCTCGTCACGTTTATTGGTTACGTGTTGCAGCTTGCAGGCGAGATGCAACGTGATAATTATGTTGCTGCTTATTTTCATAACCCATGTTATCCCCATGTTATAAATAAACCCATGTTATTTTTCAATACCCATATAACCCATCCATCTTAAGGTTTATTTGAATGGGCCAAAAGTTGGCCAGGTGTCCAACGTGCCGATGTAGACTTGACTTAAAAAATATTGGCTATAGACCCTAAAGTTTTACCATGTTGACAGGAGAGAGATGCGAACATAAAAATGTGTATGACCCTTGACCCGTTTTCAGCCCCGCAGGCTTCGTAATTTTGAAAAAAAAAAACTAAATCGATACAAAAAATATATGATTATCGAACAAAATCTCACGAGAATCGGTTGAAAAATGTGCTACTTGTAGAAGAAAATAGACAACCGGAACGCCGGACATGCCAAAGCATTTTGCCCTAACTGAAAATGGACGCTTCGCGCGCGCTGGATTAAATATTCAACGGGATATAATAGGAATGTTTCAATGCATCTACTAGCATTACGATCATGGTAACGGAAGCGAAAGTACACACAGTCGACTCGCAAGAATTCGGTCTACACAACTGCATTAACCACCATTCCCTATTTCTTTAGTCTGGAAATGATTGTGATGGTGGTAGAAGTATCAAATTATCGGAAGTCATTACCTAACTAAAGGTAATCACGGTCTACAGTCCTGTAGAAAATATTATGTCTAATGCGATTGACCGTGCATCATTATCATGAAGCCATCATGAAGATGATAGGGGGCAGGCTGGACTGCCCCTGCTTGCTCCGCTGCAGTCGGCTACATGCGCCGTACTCTCCTAGTGCATAGTACTAGGGGCGTTCAATAAAAAGTGAGAATGAGTATGTTATAAACAACTTTTACTAAATGTCATTTTATTTTTCGACATAGTCACCTTTTAGCATAATACACTTAGTATATCTTTTTTCTAAACTTAAAATTCCATTTTTAAAAAAGGTCTCATCTTGAGTACTTAAAAAATCTTGTACTGCAGCGACTACCGCGTCGTCGTCTTCAAATTTCTGGCCTCTCAGGTATTGTTTCAATCTCGGAAATAGGTAGAAATCACTGGGAGCGAGATCTGGTGAATACGGAGGATGCTTAAGGATATCGAACCCAGCATCACGAATTGCAGCCATTGCAACGGCGGACTTGTGTGCCGGGGCATTGTCCTGGTGGAACAGCACAACTTTCGAGAGTTTACCTCGCCGTTTTTCGCGGATCTCATTGCGCAATGTTGCTATTTGTTTGGCGTATAAAGTGCCCGTAATAGTGGCTCCATGCTTGAGATACTCAATCATTAATACCCCTTTACCATCCCAAAAAACGACCTTACCGGCAGATGGGCTCACCTTGAATTTCTTCGGAGTTGGAGATGATGGCCTTTTCCATGTCATAGACTGCAGTTTCGTTTCAGGGTCGTAACGATGGAGCCATGTTTCGTCCATTGTTATAAATCGCGCCAAAAAAAGTTCCCGGTCTTGCTGCATCAGGTTCAAAGCTTCTTGACAAATCTCTAGTCTAGTTTGTTTTTGCGTGTCAGTAAGCATTCTTGGTACCCAACGCGCAGATACCTTTTTCATACCCAAGCGTTCATGTTAAATATTATGCACGCTCCCCGTTGAAATCTTTACATTTTCAGCAATAAAACTAACTGTGACACAACGATCCGCCAAAACTGAGTTTTCGACTTTTTTCACAATTTCTTCAGTTACTGCTGTAGTAGGGCGTCCGGAGCGGGGGTCGTCCATTGTCGATGTTCTTCCACGTCTAAATTCGGCGCACCAACGTGCGACTGTCGAATACGGAGGAGCATTAGACCCTAAAGTGTCCCGCAAATCCAAATTGACTTGGTCCGTAGAAAAATTTTTCAAATACAAGTATTTGATAACGGCGCGCAGTTCAATTTTCTCCATTTTCGCTAACGTACTCAATAGCATTGCAAAGAAATTACTGTATATTTTTTTAAACAAAAGACAGTTAGTTTTTTTTTTTCATAGCAATCAGCTAGATAGATTAGCTTTAACGGCCAGTATTTAATTTCGTAATATTAAAAGAGTTTGCATCTCATTCTCACTTTATATTGAACGCCCCTCGTATAGTTAATCGGCATTAGGTGTTAGTTAAGTATTACAACTAACATTATTAGAAGTAAGCCTTACTAACGATCTATGAGGGTACCTTACTTGAAATAAAATGATTTATTATTATTACTAAAAACAGTTAACAGTTAGCTATTGCATTCAAGGACAAAATGCACTTGAAAAAATATTTTTGTGCTTGAAATGAAAGTTTTGATGCGGAACTTTATATACCTGTATGTATACACAGCTACAATCCTGAATCTTTTGACCCGAAATAATGAAATAAAGTTAATTTTCTAAATGAAGCCTTTCGGGAATTGAGAAGTTTATATTATGCGTTAAAGGGCACTTATTCGAACCTTTCGACCCCCTCATTTATCTGGTTACTTGTTTACATTTTTTAAGAAATGACTGTAGATTTTGATGGGCTTTCAGTTATATTAGAGGTCCTGTAACCACTTAACTGGAAACTGTGTCAGAATCTTCTGCCATTTCTTAAAAATGTGACCAGATAAATGAGGCGATTAAAACGCTGGAATAAATGCCCTAAAAATACTTTTTGTTTTCTAAACGAATAAGTGTTTCGTCTAGGTTACTAGCTTTTGTCTACAGCCTTGTGGGTGGTAATGTATTGGTCGACTATACTTACCAATGAACAAATAATGTGCCCGCGTTGTTCATCTTAGATGAATTATATTTTAGCCACCTCCTCCGTTTACTCTTGTTTAGGTTCGAGTAATTAAACCTCAACGTAGGAACATTATTTACGCTGTCGGTTTAGTACGATACAGTAGTGTTGCCAACGCAAAAGTAGACAGATTTTAGCTAATTTACAACATGTTTTAGGCTAAGGCGCTTAACTTTTCTTGGCATAACTTTCAAGACATGTTTTTTTTCCAATGATAAGAAGTCGAGCAATGCCCGATTTACGAGTGTCATTATCTTTGACTGCAGTGCAAACTCAGTAGTCGGCAATAGGCAACTAATCACTGGATTGAGGTACAGAGCCAAAAGGTCATCTCGACCAATACTAATAAGAGAAGCGGTTGAAATCCTGAAGTGCAAAATTTTAAATTATGAGGATGAGTTGAGATTTTCCAGCATTACATTGGGCTTTTATGACCGGGATAACAAACGAGCTAGTGGGTGACCTGACGGGAAGTGAGCATCTATAGACACACGTGACGCCAGAGAATTGCAGATGCGTTGCCAGCCTAGAGGGTTAAAATGGAATGTCCCGAGAGCCAGTAATTTCACAGGCTGTCTTATTTGGGTTATTAAGTATACATTTAAATTTTTGTATTTTTGACGACCGGATAGCCTAGTTGTTAGAGAACCTGACTAATAAGTTTGAGGTCCTGGGTTCGATCCCGAGTCGGGGCAGATATTTGTGTAAAAAAATTTGAATGTTTGTGCTTGAGTCTTGGATGTTTAATATGTACGATGGGCTGCAGAAGTGCATGGACACCTCGGGGCGATAATCGCGTGAGCAGTGTTTGATCGTTTGATGTTTGATGAACACAAACGATCAAATACTGCTCACGCGATTATCGCCCCGAGGTGTCCATATACTTTTGCAGCCCATAATACATAAATATGTATTTATCCATATATTATGTTTATCCGTTGTCCTACGATTTATTATTATTATGACATTGTTCACAGAACCGACGGCTGATGGGGCAGTAAAGTTCTAAAGTGATGATTGTGAACCAGAAGATGTGGTGTAGGAAGGTACCCAAGAAGATGGGCCGATGTGGACCATTTGGATGATGGCACGCCGGAACTTTCGTTGTGGAACTCTTTGGGAGAGACCTTTGTCCAGCACTGGACGTCTTTTGGCTGATATAATGATGATGATAGTAAGTAATTTAGTTTCCCAATCGTCCTCTAAAGCCACATAGATCTGCCTATTATATTCTCCAATTCTGTTTTAGCCTCGTTTATTCACCGTTTGCCGCAAAATTCGTATCCGGCCAATTTTTGAAACAGAATGTCGCCACTTTTTGTTGCTGTGACTTGGCAACACTATGCCAAAAGTACCGCATGTGAACAAAACTTCCCCAAGATTCGAACGATTAAGCACGGCCGGTAGAATTGTGTTGAATAGGAAACACCTAAGTGATTTAAAGTTGAAAACATTTACGTGGCCTAAGGAAATGTCTGAAGAATTCTTGGGAAACTCGAGACGAGGTCGAGGGCATTAAATAGCTGGTTATATTAAACTTAAAGCCTGGTATTAAACTTAAAACCGTCAATTAATATGTCATTGTCATTCAAAGTCAAAGTCAAAATTCTTTATTCAATTTAGGCATCAATTGATGCTCCTATGAACGTCGAGAATCTACCACCGGTTCGGAAAAAACCCTGTTGAGAAGAAACCGGCAAGAAACTCAACAAGGTATATTTTTTTCGATCAGATCTACATTGTTATTAAATTACATACATCTAAATTATTTAATACAATTAAATTTTTAATGTATTCATTATTCATTAATGTATTTTTTTATGGAACGATAGTATTAACAGTGTTGCCATTGCTACGACAATTGCCGAGCTAGTCAATACCATCCATTCATTCATCTTTTCTATCAGATGAGTCAAAAAAGTGATATCTTGGAGATATCCAATCAAACAACAACATTCAGTGTAGCAGTATCTTTATCATTAAGGGCCGCTTGCACGGTCTAAGGTTAATAAATTAAATCGTCAACTTTGGGTTATGTATGACGGATGATGTTTACGTACCTATTTAGATTTAAAAAATCAATTGATTTAGCTATACTATTTTGTAATTACTTTGAATAATTTGTTATTTTTCTTTATTGTGTCTGGATTCAACTTTATTTTATGTCTGCATATTTTTATAAAATATTTGCACTGTTAAGCTTAGCTGATTATTTCTTTATTTTAATTATTTATGATAGCTCGTTTAGCCTGCGATACAGAGTTCTCTAGTAACCCTAGTGCAGGCATACGTGTTACATAGACTTTTGTAAAACATTCTATTTCTTGTCATCTTGTACTGCAAATTATTGAATAAATTATCTTATCTTATCTTATCTTATCTTATCTTATGGATGACTGGTTTATGTAAAGAAAGAAAGATAGAAAAATATATTATTTAAGGTTTCAAAAGTACCACCAACAAACAGTGCAAAACAACATTAAATTAACACCTAATAAGCAAGTTCGTCATGGTAGTGAGTGACACCAAATTGTCACCGAAAAAGGGTTTGCACTCAGCATGTGTTGTGAGCATGTAAAGGGGGGGCGCTGTTTTATTCTTGTAAAGAAGGCGGTAGTGCATTAAAGGTTAAGAACCTATGGTTTACATTCACACCTGGGTACAGTAGCGAATGAATGGCACAGAAAGGTTTTCATAATATGTCACTCCAAGGTATGGCTTTGAACGTGGGACAGGTGTAGGTTTGCCAACTATTTCTTGAGAAAATATAGTATTTTCCAGCGCAAGGTATAAAAAATATAGTACACTGAAAAAAAACATAGTACTTAGATGAAAAAACTAAAAAAAAAGTGTAAAACGAACGCCTGGATGAACCAAGCGCATGGACTGACCGAAATATACTTAGTGTTTTTTTGCGTACTAATATATTTCTTCAACGGTATTTACTACACAGAGCCAAAATATTGTACAATACTATATACAGGGTAACTTTTTAATCAGTGCACAAATTTTGATATAAGAATCAGTATCATTGATAGATCACGATTATCTGTACGAGATTTTTTTTTTACATTTTGAAATTTGGGATGTTCATATTAATTCATCCAATAATTGGTCGAGCTACTATGAAAAACGAAAAAAAAATAAGTGATTAATATTATAACGAAAAATACTGAAATTTGTTATTTTAACGACACTGTATCACATATTAAAATTTGTGCACTTATAAAAAAATTACCCTGTATGTGTATCTATGTACTTTGAAGTAGTAAGTACTCTTGTACTTTGTCGCAATAACCAGTTATACTGTGAATTTTTTTATTTATTTGTTTATTTATTAAAGTAAACAGTACCACTACCATGAGTTCACAGTGACGGTACTCGATAGCGACTGCGTAAATGATTTGTATGGAGTCTCCATACAAATCGTTTACGCAGTCGCTATCGAGTACGGACATTGCAAACTCATGGTAGTGGTACAGAACACTATCATTACAGGACACCCAATGCGCTAGTATACCGAATCAATTATATACAAATTAGCTTAATTAATAATTAACATAAAGGAATAGCATAATATTGTAGCATAGGAAAGGATTTCCTATGCTACAATATTATCTACAACAATCATAACATAAATCATAAAAAGTCACTTTAGTGAATAGTTTAGTTACTTTAGTGAATTTTGAAATATATCACGTTAATGAAAGTGATATAAAGTACTACAGTATTCAGCGACTTCTGGGACCAACCGTAATTGATTCCCGATCTGTAGAACGTTCTCACATTACGTTTGATAATAAATTCCCTTGTCAAGCAATGCGACTTTGTTATGATTTTTTCTGAGAAAAGGTTCCAAAAGCGGGTCACGGTTCAGTTGGTTACCTATCTTTCACGGCAGACCTGACCCCAGCGTGTTAAATTAAAAAATGTTCATTAATAACGAAAAACCGTATCACACCATCCTGTGTCCACACGGATGATTAATTACACGTTACTGGTATAGGTGAATCAAAGCTGGAACAGCGAAAACGGATAAACAAATATTTGGAGCGAAATAAAAGAGTCATCATCAGCATCATCATCATGATCCCATACAGGGTGTCCCAAAATTTAAAGATAACCTGATATTTATAAGCGAAAGGCTAGGTTATAGCAGATCTGGAAGAAATAAAGAAAAATCTATGATACTTAGTTAAGACTAGCTTTTTCCCGCGACTTCGTCCGCGCATAATAAAATTTATTGTCTACTCCCGATTACTATCCCGTGGGAAGTTCCAAAAATCCCTTTATACTGCACCTCTAATATCCTAAAAGTATAGTTACTGAGATACGGTCCCATTGAATCGAATATAATATACATCCCGTTTTGTCCCTATCCCGAGGGATTTTCTGGAAAACCTGAAATCTGAATTTTTACTGTTATAGTCACCTACTTTCGTGACAAATTTGAAATCTATAATGATGATAGTTGAGGAGATAGGGCCACTTTGAAGTGAAAATATAAATCCCATTTATTTCCTATCCCGTGGGAATTTCAAAAAAATCCCTTCTTAGCGGATGCCTACGTCATAACAGCTAACTTTGTGCCAAATTTCAGCACAATCCGTTCATTGGTTTGAGCTGTGTGTTGATAGATCAGTCAGTCACGGTTGCCTTTTATATATACAGAAGAGAAGAGAAGAAAAAGAACAAAGAAGAAGAAGAAGAACAAAGAATATGATAATAGACACTTTTTTGAAAATATCTAATACTAAAAATGATATATTATTTGTTATTTGGCTCTATTGTCGCTTAACTAATGGTTTTTTTTTATTCTTTCCAGTACTGGTATAAGTTGACCTCTCGCCCGGTATCAGGTTATCATTATTAGATATGGAACATCCTGTAGGTATACTCCCACTAAAGGCCACAACAAACCGCGAGCGCGGGGCGCCGACGGAGCGTGCCCAGCGCGGTCAATAACACTGAATCATATACGGTGTGCCGCGCTGCCGGTGTGTCACCGTATATTTGATTTTGTGTTATAGAGCGCGCTGAGCACGCTCCGTCGGCACCCCGCACTCCCGGTTTGTCGTGGCCTTAAGCAGAGTTGGGCAAAAATTATCTATTTACGAAAAACCGGAAAGATAACTAAATCATCTTTTATTTGAAGTAACTAAATAATCCGTCATTTCTTATTTTGAATTTATCTAGATCAGTTTCATTTTTATCTAAACAGTAAAATTAGTTGGGATTTTAAATAAAACATGAATGTCAGTAGTACAGTCATGTAGTACTAGAAGTGGTGTCAGTGTGACGGTTTGACCCGACGTGACATTCTGTATAGGTACATTTATTATTATAAGCTTACTTCAATAACAAACGAGGTCGGTTATCTTCATCTAGATAATTTATCTAAATAAAAAAGTTGTCAACGCACTATTTGTGATTGAATTTATCTTCGAATAAATTTATTTGAAATGATTTTATGTGAAATAATTATCTAGATAAGAAATTATCTTAATAACGCCCAACTCTGGCCTTAAGACACAGACTTTCTCAGATGCCCCCGGCTCGCACATCTAAGTTTTTCGATATTTATGTGCGAAATTAAATTTGAAACTTAGCTACCATAAGCTTTACGCAATCTTTAGGCAAAGATCATGAGCAAACCTGCTTACACCTGTGAAGTAATTCAATGGAGTGCATGAAGGCCCGCACGGGAACTACAGACCAAGCTCTCTCATTCTGAGAGGAGGCCTGTCAAAATCAAAATCAAAATTTTATTTTTGTAAGTAGGCATGTTTTTTTAGTCTAATTTTTTCTAAAACCAAATCACGATTTCATCATTAATCGCCCTTCAACTACAAATCCGTATCAAAATTTCAAGTTAATCTCATCATTTAAAAGTGATCCAAATTTGATTTACAAGATTTGACCTAAACAAGCATACAAAGTGACCTTACAATCCTTGTAACTTGTGAAATGCGAAGTTCCTCGTTTAATTTAAATCGTAAAGCAGCACAAGTCATAGGCCTCTGTGGACAATTTGTTAGCCGCATCATTTGTCCACGCCTCATTGGAAATCGGTAGCTCTAACTTACGCTATAAAAAGCCTTATACTTCGCTGTACATTAAAAACTCAACTGTTAAACTCGCGTTTATCTCTTAGCAACCAACAGAAAAAATTGAGATTTTGCGAAAAATATCACCATTCTCATCGAAACAAACGGGAGCCTATTACAGACCCCCATTTATATATATATAGCGAGTATAAGTACCTATAGGTAGTATAATAATAGCTACAAAATATTGTTTCAAACAAAATTAGACGTTAATTACAATGACTAAAAATATTTTGGAAGCAAAAATAACGGTTCACATTGGCATAGTCATAACTAAACAACGTAAATAACAAGTGCGATTCGGACTCGCGCACGTTTTTTGTATGGGAGCCCCCCTTAAATATTTGTTTTATTTTAATTTAATTTTGTTATTTTTAAAGTGAATGTATAACTAAATATTCTATGAATATTTCAAGCGTCTACCTGTTGCCCATATCAATATCGAGCAAAAACGAGCAAAAACATCACGTTTGTTGTATGGGAGCCCCTATTTAAATATTTATTATACTCTATTTTTATTTGTTGTTATAGCGGCAATCGAAATACATCATCTGTGAAAATTTCAACTGTCTAGCTATCACGGTTCATGAGATACAGCCTGGTAACCGACGGACAGACGGACGGGCGGACGGACAGCGAAGTCTCAGTAATAGGGTCCCGTTTTACCCTTTGGCTACGGAACCCTAAAAACATACTCGTCAGTACGTTTGGCTCAAACTGTTCTCTTTATTGTACATATTGAACATTATTACTGAGAAATAAACGATAAATATGAATAATTGTTTGAACGGGGAGATTAAACTTTATTTTTCAAAAAATTGTACCGGAAGAATGCGTTGTTTCTGTTTGCTGAATCTTTTTAGGGTTCCGTACCCAAAGGGTAAAAACGGGAAAAGGGTAGTCCGTCTGTCACCAGGCTGTATCTCATGAACCGTGATAGCTCGACAGTTGAAATTTTCACAGATGATGTATTTCGGTTACCGCTATAACAGCAAATACTAAAAAACAAAATAAAAAATAAATAATAAAATAAATATTTAAGGGGGCTCAACGAACGTGATTATTTTGCTCATTTTTGCTCGATATTGATAACGGCAACAGGTAGACACTTGAAATATTCACAGACTATTTAGTTATATATTCACTTTAAAAATAAATAATTAAATTGAAATAACACAAATATTTAAGGGGGGCTCCCATACAACAAAAGTGAATTTTTGCCGTTTTTATAGATAATGGTACGGAACCCTTCGTGCGCGAGTCTTTTCATATTATTATTTATTATTGCTATAGGGTAGGTCCACATTTGAATAGCTCTTGGAATTCACGAAGGCGAGTGGTCTTACTTGCATCATTTCACATTATTTGCCAAAAGCTTTGCGACATTTGAATGTATTTGTTGGTTCTAACTAATACATAATGTTTTTCTTTATTTTTTAATCCCCGACACAAAAAGACTGGTGTTATAAGTTTGACCACTATATGTGTATATGTGTGTGTTTGTATGTCTGTCTGTGGCATCATAGCTCCGATTTGGATGGAATTGTTTTGTGTTTGAAAGCAGTTTTCTTAGCTATGGTTCTGAGACAAGTTTCATCAAAATTAGTTTAGCCGTTTCAAAGTTTTAACTGTAATACCTACCATAAAAGATTTAAGTATGAAAAATGGAAAATAATTTGCTAAAAGTAAAAAAAAAACGACTCAAAAAACCACGCAATTAACTACAAAAAAGCAATAAAATAAGTAAAAATTAAAAAATTTAAAAACCCCCATCGCAATTATGTCACACGTATGTTTGAGCATAAAATACCTACCCATTATGCGTCTAAGATCCCTTCGGCAGCTTACAAAACAGCCGATAACTTTCAAACGGCTGAACCGATTTTGATGAAACATATCTAAGAAACATCGCCAAGAAACTTGCTTTCTAATAAATAAACCGCATCCAAATCGGTTCACCCGTTTAAGAGCTATGATGCCACAGACAGACAGACAGACATACAGACAAACAGACACAAATACATAGCGGTCAAACTTATAACACCCCTCTTTTTGTGTCGGGGGTTAATAACTAAAACGTGTGAATTGTTATCTATAATATAAAAGTGAACGGCCAGAACGGGATAAAAAAAACGAGACAGAGCAGGATGGCGCTCTACAACACCATTTTGACACGTTTCTCCCAAACAACGCATTATTTCTCTGGAATTTTAAAGCAATTCGATTCTTTGATCTTGGGAATCGCAATAAACTTGAGAAAATATGATATTGGGTGTGTACATTTCGTATATTAAGCAAAATAAAATCACAAGTTCGAATTTCGAACCAAAAGCGAGCGATCTATTTTTTTTTTTTTTTTTTGGAATTTTATGGCCTGGTAACTGGACCTTTAAGCCAAGTCTTTATTTTCATATTGTCATAGCGGTTATTTGCTCATTGGTAACACCATTGATTAAACGTCACGTCATTCACTTCACATTTCACATGAAAGAGTAGTTTCAGTACATAGACTAAAGTATATATGTATGTTTCAATTGTTTCACGTTTCACTTTTACGTTTTTCTTTTGTGGTAATGTCAGAGTTCTTTGAAAGTATTTTTAATATATTTAAAGATTGGTATATAACAGTCCACATTTTTTAACAATTCACTGAGGCGGCGGGAGGGGTCGTTAGTTGATAACACTTTGACTTCACTAGCCAGGATTAACCTATCCAAGGAGTATGCCGGACAGGAAAAAATGAAATGGTCTATATCGCCGATACTGCCGCAGTTGTTGCATTTATTATTATGTACAATTCCAAGTCTGGTCAGATGTGCAGGTGTCTTAGTATGGCCAAAACGAAGACGATTGATTGTGGTGATAAAATCACGGCTGGGTGACTTGAGCTTATTATACCATGGTTTGACTGGTAAGTCTTGTTGAATGCTTCCATACCATTTTCCCTTGACTTCCTGGTCCTTCTTCCAAAATTCTTGCCACAATTTTTGTATATCATGTTTAATGGCGGCATAACAATCAGTAACCGGAATATTTACAATTAAAGACACATCTAACGCATTGATTCCATCATATGCAGCCTTATCAGCTATTTCATTGCCTGTTATTCCTTTATGTGACGGTATCCACATAAAAGAAATGTCTAATCCTTTTTTCCTATAATTATTAATCATTTCTCTTATTTTATAAATCATATATGATGTTTTAAAATGAACTTTGAAGCTTTCCAGAGCTTTAATTAGACTTGAAGAGTCAGTAAGAATCAAAAACTTATGGTAACTATTAGTAAATGCAATTAACTTAAGTGCTTCTAAAACTGCATATGCCTCCGCAGTAAATATACTACAATTACTATTCAGAACAAAGCTTTGAACAAACTTATTTTGAGGGTTATAAACAGCACTACGAACATAATTTTCTCCCTTACTGCCATCTGTATAAAGTTTGTAGTAATCCTCATTTTCACTTAAAAATTCTAACATATCCTGATTAGAGGTGATGGAAGCCCTAATTACTGAAACTTGAGGGAATAAAGAACTGAATGAGTGTGAATAACATGGCCAAGGTGATATTGCATACAATGATGGGAAATTCTTCCTCATTTCCAGCAGGATGCGAGAGACTTTGGGAGCCTGGCCATTGAGAAGATCGGCACCTGTAGTCATAGGATCATGGCAGTCTAATTCACAAGGTATTATTTTTTTAATTATATGTTGATTATTTGAAGCTAATAGCTTCACACTATGTCTTTCTGCCAGTAGTAATCTTCTCAATGCAAGAGGCATGATAGTTGTTTCAACCTCCATTGCTCTAATGGGAGTAGAGCAGAAAGCTCCTGAAATCACCCTCAAAGCCTTATTCTGAATAATGTCTAGTCTATGTACATAATTACTATCTAAGTAAGCTAAACAACTATAGTCAAAATGGCTTCTAACTATTGCTTTATACAACATTGACAGTATCTTTGGGTCTGCCCCCCAAGATACTCCTGCTAGACACCTCATAATATTTAGCCCTTTTGTGGAGTTTTGAGATATATATTTAATATGTTTTTCAAACTTTAAGTTATTCTCAATAACTATGCCTAAAAATTTATGATGGTTAACTTGAGAAATTACTTCATTATTGAATATAATATTATTAGAAGGAGAGTCCTTACTAAAAATCATAGCACTGCTTTTAGTTGGATTAATTTGTAGGTGTAATCTGTTATGGTAAAACAAATGTAGTTCCTCAAGAGCATAGTTAATTTTATGGATGGCTATGTCTATATCATTATTGACACTATATAGTACAAGGTCATCAGCAAACTGTAAAATATTTACAAAATCTGTATTTACATATTTACAAATCTCACTAGTATATAAATTATATAGCAAAGGTGACAGAATTGCACCTTGCATAGTGCCTTTAGACACAGATCTTGGGCCATGTATTATATTATTATGTTTCACATATAATGTCCGGTTAATTAGAAATTCATGCACCCACTTGGCAACTAACCCCGGTATTCCCAAGTTAGTTATCACCTTAACTAATATTCCAGGATGAACATTATCAAATGCTCCTCTGACATCCAAAAAAACACATGCAACACTAACATTACTATTTTTTGCATATTTCAGATCTGATATAAGGGACAAGAAGCTGTCTGCACAACTCCTACCTCGTCTGAATCCATATTGCATTTGCGGAATAATGCTATTTGATTCAACAAACCAGTCGAGGCGACATTTTACCATGTTTTCAAAAACTTTACCAATGCATGATGACAAGGAAATAGGCCGATATGAATCAGCACAATCTGGGGACTTATCTGGTTTAAGAACTGGAATCACGCACTGGGTTTTCCACGGCTGAGGAATTATTTGTTTTGACCATAGTGCATTGAATATATCTAATAAAATATCTTGTACAGTTGAATCCAAGTTTTTAATTAGTATGTAGGGAAAATCATCTAAACCAGGGCTTGTATTTTTACGTGACTGAAGGCTTAGTAAGAATTCATTTCTTGAGAAAGGTTCTAACAGAAACTTGGATTTCTCATTATTATTATTAAGATTAAAGTATACATCTAGATTGTCGAAACTATCTGTGCTGTCCTCCGACAACTTATCTAAAAAGGATGCGATAAACTCATTGTTGTATGATTTGTTTTTACTTTTATTCATACCTTTAAACATTTTAATGTAATTCCAAATAATGCTTATTGGTGTGGTTCTATTAAAATTGTCGCAAAGTCTTTGCCAGCCATTCTTTTTTTCCTCAGCAATAGTCCTTTTTTTAATAGCATCAATTTTTTTGTATTGTATGTAATTTTCCATAGTAGGAGTAACTCTGTAGCACTTTAAAGCCTCATAAGAGTTGACAACACTCTGTTCACATTTATCATTCCACCATGGTGCCGGAGGTTTACTTCGAAAAGTTGAAGTTTTAGTAAATTTAGGTATGCATTCTTGCTTAAGTGTGTTGAGACAAATACAAAACTGATTATATGATTCCAAAGGGTTCTCATTGTCCACAGTCAAATCGTTAAAGATATCAATTGATAATTTTTTAAACTTTTCCCAGTCTGCCTTGTTATATAAAAACTTGTCAACAGGAGGGTTTATTTGATATCTGTCTATTGAGAGTGTTATGTCTGTTATAGTTGGGAAATGATAACTTCCCATGTTGTCATCATGTACTGACCACTCACAAAGAGGGGCAATACAAGGACTGATTAGACTTACGTCTATAGCAGAAGGATTGCGATTAGGATAATTAAGAGTTGTAAAGCTGCCATCATTTAATATACATAAATTACACTCGTCAATCATGTCGAACAATTGTTGGCCACGACCCTTAGTGGAAACGCAGCCGAAAGCTATGTGGTGAGCATTAAAGTCTCCTGCTACAAAAATGGGTTTAGGTAGATCATTTATTAATTTCCGTAAATTATTAATACGCATAAGGCCTCCAGTAGGGGGACAATAGACACATAAAATTGACATATTACCACTTTCAACAGACAGCGATAAAGCAATTGCTTGAATGTCCTCATAAAAAGCAGTTTGTAATAATTTACACTTATAAAATGATTTTATCAGAATGGCTACACCTCCGTGTTCATTTTTCGCATTTTTATAAAATATATTGTAACCAGGAATGTTAAAAGTTTGATTTTCTTTAAGCCATGTTTCATTCAGTAGGCAGATATCTATATTATTTTCTTTTAAAAACTTAATAATTAAAGGCTTTTTGTTTTTAACACTTTGAATATTATGAAGAGCGATTCTTAACTGTGAATTATGAGAAGAACTGGAATCCATTTATGATAAATTTTTAAAAAGCATCTCTTTAATTATTGCGGTAGTAATGGGAGTGTCATCACCATTATTAGCCAATTGGATCAATGTACGAACAATAGCCATAGTCAGATCATTATTACCTAATAGCTGAGTTTTAACATCAGCAACAGAAGTGAAATTCGTTAGGTTCTGTGTCTTATTTACAGTGGTATTTAAAGGCTTATTTACATTCAAATTTACATTTTGTACAGTTTGCTGAGTAGTTTTTAATGGGGGAAAGTCCACAACGTTTTTGGTATTTACAATAGAAGAGTAAGTAATTTTACTCTTTTTCTCCATCATTTTTTGCATTTTTATTGGACAAGTCCTTGAAATAGCCATATGTGGCCCGCTGCAATTTACGCAAGAAAGCTCGTTTGGTTTATCGCATTCTTTGTAGTGGTGATCACCGGCACAACAACTGCAGCGCTGTTTGCCGCTGCAGATCTTGGCCGAGTGATTAAACTTAAAACATCTGTAACATTGCTGCAGAGGGGGAATATAATCGAATACCCTGTACGAGAACAGGTCATATTGAACATTGTCAGGCAATGAATTTGACAGAAACGTAATGCTCACAGTTTGCAAAGGCACTCGTTCTTGTCCTACTTTTTTCGAAAAACGTCTAACTGAAATTATTTCATATATCGACGACAGCTTGGAGTACAAGTCCTTGTTTGAAATGTTCACTGGAACAAATCGAATAATTCCTATTTTTTCAATATGAGCTGCGGGTATGAAAGCTCGCATGCCATTTTTTTCCAAAAAAGCCGTGTTGTTAATAAAGTTGTTGGCCGTGTTAAATTGTTTAAATACCACCACAATCTTACTAGCGTTTATTCTACGAATAGCCACTACACCTTTGATTCCATTTGTGAATATGTGGTTCAAATAAATTGGGCTTTTGTTTCCTAGTCTTTCGTTCGTACTACTAGATTCGACGAATACTTTAAATTCCGTGGAAGCCGAGTTTTCCGGATAGAGTCTCTTGTAATCAGGTTTGTGAAAAGGTAAGTAAAGATTGTCCTCACCGCCACTGTTCTTTTCACTGTCCACTGTCCTGCCCCGTTTTGTGCCGGGGGCGAGGGGAACGCCACCCCCGCCCTCGTTACCCTCCATTTTTAAAACACTTCACTAAATATTAGTTATTTGCAGACAAATAAAAACACTTAAACACAAATATATACAATATTATGAATTTTCTTTTCAAAAAAATCAAGTTTTACGCCCTTTCGTTTCAAATTCCCGCCAAAGAATCGAGCGATCTATTTTATCTATGCCAGTGTTGCCATTGAGGGAAAAAGAAATCCATTCATTATCCTGCATTGCAGTCTGTAAAGCTCTTTAAGCACTGACCTGCATATTAAAGTATGACAAGTTCCTATTTAGCCCTCGCTATGTTGCGGATTTTCAGTGGAACTAATTTATTTTAATGGCAATGATTTTTTTTGACAATAGACGTTGGAAGTCATTGAATGTCACCGATAGGGCTTGCAATCCGGATAACTAATCACTAGCACTACAATCCTACATCACGCTATCGAAGTTTCTCAACTCGGCTGCATAAATACAACTTCCAACTTTCATCCATTGGACTTCGGTCCCCAGGCATAACATCTGCCTGGAGAGAGATCTCTCTATTGTGACTACCCCCAAATTGGTGACCCACGACATTGAACAAAAATCGCAACCTTCAGACACACAAAACGATGACGCAGTCTCACAGCAAGCCATACTCACCGCATTGTGCACCATTAGCATGTATCTGTTATCTGCCTGGTGTCTACAGTTCGCAAATCCTCCTCCCACTACTTCCACTTGCCAATCAATCAACCAACGCTCGCCAACAAGGCTCCGAGCAATCATGCAACAGGCATGCATCTACAAGTAGCAGAGGAACAACAATGCTCGCCGACGAGGCTCTGAGCGACTGGCCCTTGCAAGCGCCCACATGACGCACAGACTGCACTCCACTGCAATTCGTATCGACCTCCGGTCTAATAGGGGGGCTGATGTAGCGACTACTGGCGCCATCTAGTCGTCACATGGGGAACTGATTACTGCAGTCCTGCATCGCGCTGTCGAGATTTCTCAGCTCGGCTGCATGAATGCAGCTTCCAACTTTCATCCATCGGACTTCGGTCCCCAGGCATAACATCTGCCTGGAGAGAGATCTCTCTATTGCAACTACCCCCAAAATTGCATGTAAGGAAAATCTCATAACTGTGAAGAACAAGGTTTATACCTAATAACTTTTAAGTACCTAACGTATTTTTATTGTTTTCGATTCATACATTTGTTGTCGATTATTTGATTTGTATGTAAACTAATAAGGATCTCATTCTGGTTAATATTTTAAAAAACTATACACATTTACATTGAAAAGCCCCTGGAGAAGACGATTTACGACTGAGCTCCTGAGATCTGGTGGTAAACCTATAAGGAAGGAGCTCCAGAACATTTTTAATACTGTTCTATTTGATGGCAGAACTCCAGAGACGTGGAGTAAGAGTGTTGTCGTGTTGTTTTTCTAAAAGGGTGATAAAACTTTTTTGAAGAACTACCGACCGATTTCACTGTTAAGCCACGTCTATAAGCTGTTTTCGAAATTCATCACGAACCGTCTTGCGCGAAGGCTCGACGAGTTCGACGGGATACGGCACTATAGACCACATCCATACAGCGCGGCAGATTATACAGAAGACCGAAGAGTATGGCCCCTATGCTTAGCGTTTGTGGACTATGAAAAGGCTTTTGACTCGATCGAAATCTGGTCTGTTCTGGAATCTTTGCCGCGATGCCAAGTTGATTGGCGATACATCCAAGTGTTGAGAGGGCTTTACAACGCCGCTACTATGGCCGTCCAAGTCCAGAACCGGCAGTCTGAACCTATCCCCTTGCATCGTGGTGTGAGATAAGGGGACGTTATATCCCCCAAATTCTTCACAAATGCATTGGAGGATATATTCAAGACGCTGGACTGGAAGGGGCGCGGCATTAACATAAATGGCGAGTACCTCTCACACTTGCGATTTGCAGATGATAATATCGTCATCGTGACGGAAACGCTGCAAGATTTGCAACATATGTTGAATGGCCTAGCTGATTCTTCTCAACGCGTAGGTCTTCGGATGAACCTGGATAAAACCAAGGTTATGTTCAATAAACATGCACATCCGGAACCAATTTCAGTTCAAGGCAATATTCTCGAGTGGTTAAGAAGTATGTTTACCTCGGGCAAACTATGTAGTTGGGTAAAAACAACTCCGAGAAAGAGGCGAACAGAAGAATACAGCTGGGATGGGCAGCGTATGGGAAAATGCGTCAAGTCTTCACATCGCCAATTCCACAGAGTCTAAAGACGAAAGTCTTCAATCAGTGCGTCCTACCCGTCATGATATACGGTACCGAAGCATGGACATTCACTTTAGGGCTGGTCCACAAATTTAAAGTTGCTCAACGTGCTATGGAAAGGGCTATGCTCGGAGTTTCTCTTAAAGATCGAATTCGTTACGAAGTGATCCGACAGAGAACCAAAGTTGTCGACATAGCCCACCGCATTACCACGCTGAAGTGGCAATGGGCTGGCCATATAACCCGAAGAACTGATATGATAACCGTTGGGGTAGACGAGTTCTTCAGTGGAGGCCACGGATCGGCAAACGTAGCGTAGGACGTCCTCAGACTCGTTGGAGCTATGATCTTCGTAAGGCGGCTGGCAAGAGCTGGATGAGAGTGGCCGAGGATCGTGCTCAGTGGCATGCCGTGGGAGAGGCCTATGTCCAGCACTGGACGAACATAGGCGGATGATGATGATGATGAGGAAAAAATCGTGTCGGTCTTTTGACCCATTCGATGTTTTAATACATTCGGTCTTTCGTACTTCGATATTGTAATACATACTTACCCATCATTGTTTACATATTTTTCAAATTAACTTCACTCATTAAAGTGACAAATAATTATTTTTAAGTCCTTATCAGACATTTTTGGTTAAATTTATTAAAAACACTCATTTTTAAGTTGATTGAACAATTTATAAATTATATTAGCGTTTTTTTTTAATGTTTGGAAAATTATTCAAATTATCCGAAAAAACCGGATATCCGGATACAGAGATTTTACATATCCGAAATATCCGGATAGTCAAAAGTTACCGGATAGTGCAAGCCCTAGTCACCGATGTAAACAAAACGAAAATAATTGTATAGTCGACCAAGTAAGTGGTTTACCATTTTTTGTGACAGTTCCTACATCAGAATAAAAACAATAAGGCTGATTGTCACATTGACTTGTTAGTGAAAATAGCCTTTGATGTCTTAAGTCATACAACTGACATTGAACTTTAGGGTGGCAAAGGAGTTTCTTGGTCGACTATACATATTTCAGAATAATAATCGATTTTGCAATCAAAATGCCCAAAAAAGTTCACCCCGATGCAAAAAAAAATTTAAATACATTCAAATGGTTGCGGCAGTCACGGTGTTTGTTATCGAACTCCTCCGAAACGGCTTGATCGATTTTTATCAAATTTTTTCTCTATATTTGGTAGGTTTGACAACAGGTTGTAGGCTATTTTTTATACCCTTATTCTTCGCGGATGGAGTCGCGGGCAACAGCTAGTGTATGATAAATGCTAAAAAGGGTGCTACGGTCAAGTGCTACGCGGCGTAGGTGAAGCGACGCCGTAGCGCGCTACGCTGCTACGACGGAGCTGCAAATTAATATTACTTGAAACCAATGGCCTTGCTACTCTGCAAATCCGCCACCACATATCCAAGAAAGCTACGTCCGTACGATATACAGGGTATTGCTTTGATAATCTGTGGATAGACACTTAAGACTATCTAAAAATATGACACCAAATTTTGACGTATTTGTTTCTTTTTTAAATGATATCTTTGTTCATACATAATACTCAATACTATATTGCACATGTAAGTAGGTAATGGTTTTAAAGGTGGTATGACTTAAACTACGAGGTCACACATTCCCTGTTGAGCGCAGCAATTAGGATTACAATATATTATTTATTATTAATAATTATTTACTGATTATTAGTTATTAATTATTAATTTTACACTTACTCCAAATAATAATAATGTTTTTTTGACTGTGTCTCTATTGTTAGCATTTTGTCTTAATGTTCTATTAATGAAAACGTAAAATGACGCCTCACTCGATCAATAAAAATAATAAAAAAATGTTAAATATTTTGAACTGCATTATGTGGCTCTAAGGTAACGTAAGTCCATAATTAATTTTATCTACGCGTTGGTACTGAAATTATATCTAAAATTCAAGTCACTCTGCTTAAAAATCTTATAGTGAACCATAAAATCAAAAAAATAGATGTTTAGATCCGTGGTAATTTATTAAGATTCTTTATCAACACAATGTTTTTTTAAATTAACTTAAACATACCATTTCAAAGATAACTGGATTACTTATTCGTATTTTATATAACAATTACTTACTGTGCATTTAATTTAATTAATAAAATTTAATATTTGACTGATTTAGTTACTCATATGTATAATTATCGATCTGAACAGTCATTTTTTACCAAAGTTTTAGTTTGACACCCTACAATTCTCTTCTATTTTTTTGAAGAATTAATTTATTTTAGCGTAAAGTATTTCTGATGAAGGAGCAAGGTTTCAAAACGTAGAGAATAATAATTATAAATCATGTGAAAAACTATTTTAACAATTGCTCGGTCCACGAACTTAACTATCAAATCAGTTTTAAATATTATATGAAGGATGACAATTTAGTTTTTGAAATACCTACTTAATAATCATTATACGTACTCGTATAGGTGAATTCTTTAACGTACTACCAAACACACCTTTACAACGTATTAAGTACTAAATTTTTAAATTGTCTTATTTAATTTCATATTTTGATTTTAGCAATATTATGAACATCCCATAAGCAACTGAGTTAATGAAATATTGTCCACCATCAACTGTGTCAGAAACAATAATTTTGCGTCAAGTAATATTCATCCTTAATTTAATCGAATTTAGAAAAAAACTCGAATAAAATTAAACAGAACTTACCAGCCAGTAATCCCTCCGCAACTTCGTGCACACTCGGCAAAGTTCGGCAGCTAGAGCGGGACGCACGACCGCGCCGCTCGGAGGCTCACGCGGAACTGACGCTACAACCACCGCGCGACTTCGGTTCGGGACATTATAGAGCCACCGAGAATAAGGGCTGAACTTCACCACAAATAATGTATGTACTTCGTTTTTTTAGCATTAGAAAGAAGGCAAGCGATCTTGACTTGTCTTTTTATTTAGTATATAAGTATTCGGCCGGCTACCCCTTACTTCAAGGCATCTGTAGTAATGTAGGTACTATTATACTATTAACATCTTTTAATTACTAAGACTATTAATTAATCTATTAATTATTAATTAGTACTATTATTAAGAGCTAGCAGCTACCTCGCACAACGTATCAGCATTGCTATACAGCGAGGTAATGCTGCCAGTGTCTTTGGGTCCATGCCGCGGGGGGAACCTTTTGTTAATTTTATTTAGTTTTAGTTTAAGTTAGTTTTATTTTATTTTATTTATAGTTATAGTATTAATTTATTATTGTTATTGTTTCTTAATATTTGTATTTTAAAATAAAAAAGTCATATTGCGACTGTCTTACAGACTGTCAACGTCATCCTAATCAACAAAGGAATCCCAAAAGTACTTGTAAAATACTTTTACAGTTTCATATTAATAGTTCAAGCAAGCGTTAACATCTTATATAATTATTTATTATATTAAGGGCCGATTTTTCAATCCCCAGATAACAGTTTATTTTAAATAGTTAAAACAGCCCGGCACGACTTCGCGCGACCGGCGGCAGCGGCGAGCGTTTTCTCCGTTCAAAGCGCGGCCGAGACGTTCGTCGCACAGAGATTATCTGGCAGCACACGCAATGAACTGATAAAACGCTCGCCGCTACCGCCGGTCAAGCCATAAGATACTCTCAACAGTAACGGTCGGTCGGGTCGGATAGGATCCGGTCGGCTTTGTGTAAATAAAACATTTGCGAAATTGCATTTGACATTAAATTTAAATACTACGAGTTTACGGTGAAGGAAAACATCATGACGAAACCTTCACCCACCTACGAAGCAATTCAATGGTATGTGTGAAGTTGTCAATCCACACAAGGTTCGCGTGAGAACTATATTTAGAGTCCAAGTCTTCTCATTCTGAGAAGAGGCTTGTGCCCAGCAGTGGAACGAGTGATAGGCTGGACATGACGAGATAACCTTGCCTTGCCTATATCTGAAATAACTGCCTTTTGCCGTCTTTTCTTCAAAATCTGTGCTTCAAAGGACCGCAAACTTTCAAGATCATAATAATGAAACTCGACCTCTTGTTGTTTGTCAAACATTTGAACAAACAAGTTGCCAACTTCGCTACGGCGTAGACTGCTACGTGCTACGAACTTTGCTACGGTACTTGAAAGCTTTCAGAAGCGATTTGAACCGTATTTTATATACTTTAGGGGTGCTTTTTGACTATTATTTGTGTAAGATGAGAAGAAAGTGTTTAGATGGCTTTATGAACTGAGGTTGCAGTGGTTTCTTTAAGACTTTTGTAAAGAAATGCAAGCATTTGATTTAAACTTTACCTTCGAATTTGAATGATATAAATGAAAAACTTATTAATTTCACTAAAAACTATTCTACATATTATATACATCATCGTGTATTTTACTTGTGTAGATAATGCTGTCTGATATCATATCCCTAACTACATCGTATTATTTGATCGAAGTGTTGCTTTGATTATATTTTTATTTCGCATCCAAACAGATTTTTTTCGAGAAACGTCATTACAAGCTTTTTTTTAACTTGCAATATATGCACGTACTCGAATCTATACTAGGTATAAAGGATTAGATAATTTACTAAATGTAAACAAACATCAGCTGCCAACACGAACAAAAGTTATGGCGTCGGGTTATCCAGCCAAATGCAATATTTGTAATTGACATTCACGCGTCGCATTTTCAACGTACTCTTTAGTTTAGTTGCATAATATGGAGTTTGTTTACATTTAGGCCGCCCTTACACCTGTAAGTTACTTCCGTAATACTTATGTAAGTTACTTACGGTTGCATTTACACTTAAAATAAACTTGCAGTAAATAATGCTTACGTAAGTTTTGTGATTTTTAACTTACGTAAGTTATTACATACCCATTTACATTAGACTTACAAAAAA
This sequence comes from Archips crataeganus, assembly GCA_947859365.1. NCBI lineage: Eukaryota > Metazoa > Arthropoda > Insecta > Lepidoptera > Tortricidae > Archips > Archips crataeganus. The sequence continues at coordinate 7,868,827 of OX402067.1, read as the reverse complement.
CCAGTAACGAAAATGTCTTCTCATCGGCGGCAAGTTCAAGCGGCTGCTGCATACATTATTTTAACAAATGAGCAGCGAAAGCAAAAGAAATGCTGGGTAAAACCTTGGCTAGAAAAAAGAATGGTACAAGGTGCCTATGAAAATCTTTTGAAAGAGTTGAGAATGGAAGACCGAAGCCAATTTTTCAATTTTATAAGAATGAATGCCACAAATTTCGAACTTATATTGGAACAAGTAGCACCGATAATTAAAAAAGAAAATACACATTTTCCACAGGCAATTTCACCAGCTGAGAAACTTATGGTCACTCTTCGATTTTTAGCTACAGGTATATGATTTATGTAAAAAATTATGCAAATTAAAGTGCATTCATTCAAAGTTGGACAATTGCTAATTGTGTAGAACGTGCTTCAAAAGCGGTAATTAATGTTTCTACCTCATCTGGTAACTTGGATTTGTTTTGTTTTTGTTTAGCCATAGCGGGAAAATAATTCGTAAGTTCTCACCTTATCAATTTAGTTTGATAAGCTTTGAGTTCTTCTGTAAGCAAACTCGACCACGTTTAGACTTGTAATTTTCCAATTTATGTAAGTAGTAAGAAATGACAGTAAGCCACTTACAAAGAGTGTTTACATTTGAAAAATTTTCGTAAGTCGCTTACGTAACTGACTTACGTAAGTAAAACTCACAGGTGTAAAGGCGGCCAGTACCTCTACCATGAGTTACACTAGTTTACAGTGACCGTACTCGCTAGCGACGGCGTAAATGATTTGTATGGAGAATTATGTACAGCGCCTCTAGCGGTCACTTACGTAAGTAGAATTCTCCATACAAAATCATTTACGCCGTCGCTAGCGAGTACGGTCACTGTGAACTAGTGTAACTCATGGTAGAGGTACTGTATAGTACCTAAACCTTTATAGATAACTATGTGCATACGCATACTTATACGCGTATATGGGTGAATATTCGAGCGTTTTGACCGCGCGGTTAAACGTCATTACCATTCGACGATTATTACCACAACCGAAGGACGAATCGCGCGAAATTTCATCAAACTAGATTCAGCATCGGTACTGTCTTAAGTTTTCATAAAAAGTTAACCCTAAGTATCATCCATTTTAATAATTTCTGCTCAAATGGTAATGACAAAAAAAACCGCCGTAAAAACGCTGAATATTTACCCATATACGGGTCAAATCTTTCAAGTAAGACCCACTTACCGGTTTCCGATTGAGCTAAAATTTTGCATGCATGTGTAAATTGGATGACAATGCAATATTAATTATGATCTGATGATAGAGCTTTAAGGTGGCCAAAGGGACTCCTTAATAAAACGACATGACCGCATCGAGTTTTGGCAAGTTTGATTCGTCTTGACGAGTGCTTTGGTAACCAGGGGCAAAAAATACAGTCGCCACAAAAAACTTGTATTAAAAATGGCATTTTTAACAAAATTTTAGTTTTCTCTCCGCTTCCCTCCTCACACCCTTATTATCCCACTTTTCTGAACTCTTCTCCCACTTAGGCCCGATTTTTCAATCCTCAGATGAATACTTTTATCTTTCGGATAAATGTAAGCTCTGTCCTTTCTTTTCCTATGACTTGAGAAAAGGAAAGCGACAGTTTTAACTGACGGATACTTTTATCTGGGGATTGAAAAATCAGCCCTTAATGCAATAGCAGCGTTGTAATCTTATTTTTTTCTTGTTGGTACAAAAGGCAACTTATAATGTGTTCCCCTTTTTACTTCCCCGTCTGACCGATCACAAGCACCATAACAAGATTTCTAAAATATTAAATCACAGACGTAAGAGTCCCTTCGACAAGATCAGGCAAAACATTGTGTGAAAGCCTGCCAAGTGTGTGCACAGTGTGTGGTTCCGTACTAAGATCATCAACATCATCATCATCATCCCGCTGCAGGGCACAGGCCTCCATTCAGAATATGAGGGCTTGGACCGTAGTTCCCACGCGGGCCCAGTGCGGATTGACTTCACACACATCATTGAATTTCTTCGCAGGTGTCTGCAGGTTTCCTCGCGATGTTTTCCTTCACCGTAAAGCTCAAGGTAAATTACAAAAGTAATTTCGCACATAAATTTCGAATTTCGAAAAACTCAGAGGTGCGAGCAGAGATTTGAACCCACGACCCTCTGCTTGAGAGGCCACAGATCAAACCACTAGGCCAATACGGCTTACTACTAACATGCGATAAATCTGTACATTGATATAAAATTTAAAGTCCTGACCTGTTTGTCTGATATATGAACACGCACAGCCCAAACCGCTGAAACTAAAGACTTGAAATTTGGCACACATGCATACCTTGAGTGTCATGGATATGTATAGGAACACTAAGAAGGGATTTTTCGATATTCCCACGGGATAAGAAACAAATGAGATTTATATTTTTACATACAGTGTAGTCCGTTTAGTACGACTTGGCATATAACAACCAACCGTTTTTAGCGATGTAGTATAGGCATCTGTTTGGTTTTAATATGAGCCACTATGAAAGTACATCCGTTTATTACGACTCCGCCTATAACGACCAACCGCTTTTAACGACGGATTTCACACAAAATTATCCGGTTATAACGACGAGCGTTGACGTTTTTACAAATACATACATTTCAAGTTAAGTATGAAGTATCTTTTTCTATTTATTTTTTATTTTCTTAAACTTCATTTTTTTATTACTTTTACGGTCATCCCGTGAAACCATATATTTCAAACTAAATACAAACTGAAATACAGATGCACAGAAAAAACCCCAGAAAAAAGACCAATGCTGGGAATCGAACCCAGGTCCTCAGCGTTCCGTGCTGCGTGCTTACCCCTACACCATCACTGGTCTAGAAGTTAGCGACGAATCTTTCCCATACATCGGGTAGCTCCGAAGGAGTGTTGAAGTCTCTCGGTAGAGGGCATAACATAGATGCGCTTTATCACTGCCTAATGTGATTATAACAGACTGAAGTGTACGATGTATGGGAAAGATTCGTCGCTAACTTCTAGACCAGTGATGGTGTAGGGGTAAGCACGCAGCACGGAACGCTGAGGACCTGGGTTCGATTCCCAGCATTGGTCTTTTTTCTGGGGTTTTTTCTGTGCATCTGTATTTCAGTTTGTATTTAGTTTGAAACATACATTTCAATCTTTTCTTTTTAGTGACACATTTTGCCTGTTTACTTGTGTGACATATGTGTTATTCATCTGGTAGTGGAGGCCGAGTTTCCTGAATGAAACACATAACCTGTCCTGTATATACACATAAACCTGTCGCACAGACGTAGCTTTGCTCGTATGTAGCGGAGGTGCAAGGTAAAAGGTTCACAAAGGTTTTCACAAACTTTTTTTCTATACTTTTATGACTAAGCAGCGTTATCCATTCACCCAAGGTCTGTGGTTCCTGATAACAGCGTAGTTGCCTGCAGAATTAATATGCGGACCTTCGCAGGTCGCTGGTTCCATGATTTAATATTGCTTCAGGCGGTCAGGTAAGTTGTTACGGATAATTTCATCTTTTAATAACCCTTTGAGAATGTTGGAGTATTTTTAGGGTTCCGTATACAAAAGATGGTAAGGGGACAATAATATTACTAAGGTTCTGCTGGCGATCTCTCTGTTACGAGAATGTATCTTCAAATTTATGTAATTGGGCATTTTCACTTTAATATTAAAATGTACCCGCTTCTTTACTTCAGAGCTAAGTAGTTTTGGGGTTTCCTACTCAGAATCAAGAGTGCTATTGATTTTGATCATAAAAAAGTGTCCCTAATTTTTTTTTATAAACAAACAGACTTAAAATTAAGGACACTTTTTTCATTATGAAAATGAGTAGTACCTACCTACTCGTGATATCGAATAAGAAAACCTTAAAACTTCCTCATAAAAAAAGTAAAAGGAGCACTTTAAATTGAAAATGCCCAACCACCAACGGCTGCTGCAATGTGGCTGAAACGTCAAGGTAAATATTGTTTGCAGGATAGGCCCGTTTAGTATAGTAATTAATGAGTGAAAATCACGAAAGTTAGTGGGGGATGAAGTTACTCACATCCGCAGGATTCGCCACTTTTTTCCCTGCACGTGTCCCCTGGGTGGCGCTAAACGAGTAACAAACTTTCGGCTGCTGTAAATGTTGCCTATGAGCTACCTCACAGCACGATAACCGAGTCGCTTCTTAAGATACGAATACGATACGATACGAATATACATGCAATCTCGAATATCACTATGGATAATTTGTTTAATATCCCCAACCCTCAGAAAATCAATATATGGCCAAATTTAAGAGTGTGCCAGCTCAATATTGAAGGAATCAGCTTGGCAAAGTGCGAAGTACTGCACAGAATTCTGACGAAACATGACGTGGACATTTTACTGCTTCAGGAGACACATACAAAGGATGAACAAAGCTTAGCTTCCAGGGGTAGAATTCCAGGATACAATATGATCCATGCAGTAAATCACCCTAAATATGGAATAGCAGCCTACGCAAAAGAAGACATGACGAAAATCACTATTCTCCCGCAGAGTGCCAGTCGGAGTTATTACCTCTCCGTGTTTAAAGTTGGAGACCTAACAATAGCAAATGTCTATAAGCCGCCGGCCAACACGTGCGCTAATGGTTTGCCGATCTTCCCGCACCCTTTTGTCTGCACGGGTGATTTCAATAGCCACCATACCTCATGGCGTTACGACTCCAACGATTTGAATGGCGAGGAGCTGATTGGATGGGCGGAATACAACAATTATCATCTAGTTTTCGACGCAAAGGACAGAGGTTCCTTCAATTCAGCACGATGGAGGAAAGACTACAATCCGGATCTGACTTTTGTCTCACGAGACACCTCTAATGTTCCCCTTTCTGCTGCGAGAAAAATTCTGTCAAACTTTCCTAACAGCCAGCATCGTCTTGCTCTAATAGAGATTGGTGATCGGATTCCCCTAGTGCGATCTGCGCCATTGCCGAGATGGAACTTCCAAAAGGCAAACTGGGGCGACTTTGCTAAGGATGTGGACGCTGCTGTGAGGTGGATCCCTCCCAGGGCTGAAAACTATAATAGGTTTGTGGGTCTGATTACTGCCGTCGCTAAGAAACATGTTCCACGAGGCTACAGGAAAGTTTACATCCCGGGCTGGTTGAGCGATAGTGAGGCACTTTATCTGCAGTACAAGCAGTCCGGTGATCAGGAAATTGGGCGGGATCTACTGTTGTCATTGGATGAGCGGAGAAAGAACAAATGGATGGCTACTGTTGAAGAAATGAACTTCAAGATATCAAGTCGTAAGGCGTGGAGAGTCCTCAATAGACTTACAGGAAAATCAGGGGCCAAAAATCACAATGCCTCGCAAAAACTGACCGATTCTATAGCTAGTCGCATTGTAGACACGTCACGCGTCAAGGGTGATCGCTATCATACCAAAAACGTTAAAAAGCTCTCTTCACAGCTTAGAGATACACTACCAGTTGATGAGGATCTCTCCAAACCATTCTCATTTGATGAAGTAGCTTCTGTCATCAGGCAACTCTCGCTTGGCAAGGCCGCTGGGCAGGATGGCATATACAACGAATTTATTAAAAGTTTAGGACCAAGGTGCATAAGGTGGCTCACTGCCTTTTTCTCCGATATACTGGCTAGAAATATATTACCATCAGCTTTTAAATTCGCCAAAATAATTGCCGTTCTTAAACCCGAAAAGCCGATAGACGATGAGAAAAGCTACAGGCCAATCGCTTTGCTCAGCTCTATGTATGAACTGTTGGAAAAGATGTTGGCAAACAGGATCACCCCACTCATAGACAGTGCTGTTCCCGTGGAGCAGGCTGGTTTTAGAGGCGGTCGGAATTGTACGGACCAGGTCCTTTCTCTTACTACGCATATAGAGGCTGGTTTCCAAAAACAACAAAAAACTGTGGCTGTTTTCGTGGACCTATCTGCGGCTTACGACACCGTGTGGCGGAATGGTCTGATCTACAAGTTGATGAAAGTGGTGCCTTGCCGTAGGATTACGAGCCTTATAGACAACATGTTGAGCAACCGTCAGTTCGTTGTTCACCTGGGAGTCAAGCAAAGCCGTGTTAGGACATTACAAAATGGCCTTCCACAGGGATCGACACTGGCACCACTGCTATTTAATCTCTACACCCACGACCTACCCGATACTGCAGCCAGAAAATTTGTGTATGCGGACGACATTGCCTTTGCTCACCAGCACAGAACATTCACGGTATCAGAGATCCAACTTACTAAAGATCTACAGAAATTGAATGTCTACTTGAAAAATTGGAGGCTAGTTCCAAATGCCAGTAAGACTGTAGTATCGACCTTTCACCTACATAATCAACTGGCCTCTTATGCCCCAAAAATCAGTTTTGATGGTAGATCTCTTGAATATAATCCACAACCTAAATACCTTGGTGTTACTCTTGACCGCTCACTGACGTACTGCTCTCACCTGACCAACCTGCCAACCAACCAATTGGGAACTTGCACAAACTGACTGCTACATCCTGGGGAGCGCGAGCTGACGTGCTGCGCACAACCGGTCTCAGTCTGGTTTACTCTGCGGGAGAATACTGCGCCCCCGTCTGGCTCAACAGTGCGCATACAGAGAAGGTCGACGTCCAATTGCGCAGGACTATGCGCTGCATATCTGGCACCATTCAATCCACCCCTACTCACTGGCTGCCCTCGTTGAGTCACATACCTCCGCCGCACCTTAGAAGACAACAGGCCCTACTAAATGAGGCAAAGAAAATAGCAAAGAACTCAGATCTGCCAGCTCATCGGGAGTTCATGTATCCCCCTTGTCATCGTCTGAAGTCACGGAGTCCGCCCTACCAGTCGACTCGGAGCCTGTTCGATGAACCGTTCGACATTAAATTGAGATGAAAGGACGAATGGCGGTCTAACCCTCCTAAAGCCGCCCTATCGGATCACGACCCCACCCAAAAACCTTGGGGATTCTCTGGTCCAAGGCGAGAATGGTGCCAGATAAATAGGCTCCGCACTGAGCATGGGCTCTGCGGGGAGTACATGTTCAAGTGTGGGTGGCGAGGCTCTCCGGCGTGCGATTGTGGTGCACCTGTTCAGTCCATCCACCACATCATTCGTGACTGCCCAAAGAGGAGATATGCTGGAAACACCCTGAACCTGTTCTCTACTGATGCGAACGCAGCCCTATGGGCAAAGAACTTAGATATTCGTTTGTAGTATAGCTTTTTTAGTAGTATTAAGTGATTGTTGTTAAGCGACTCTGTATATCATAAATTGCATGCCATACGATTAAATAAATAAAACGAAAGTTTAAAACAGTATATTTAATACTACGTCCGTAAACGTCCGTACTATACTAAATATCATAAAAAATTTAACAATTGGACGTCTGTCGGTTGAAATGATGAATTGACATCAATAAGGGTTTTCTGACTGGTGTGATCACTAAAGTTGTTAGTATCGTGTGGTCAATTCGACACGTGTCACGTTTGAAACAAGATTAATGTTAAGTGGCCTTATCGTCAGTCGGACGATATGTTGTTCATCAGAAGTCAGAACACCCATAAGGATCGTGAATTAGTTCCACTCGTACCCTGATATGTCATCAATTTATTCGAGTGTACTTAAATCAACTAAATTGTTACTTAATTTCTGTAACTAGGTCGGGCTCTTTTACATGTATTTTTTTAGTCTACCAGCGCTTCCAGTTAGATCATAATTGCCAAGTAGAATGCGCCGCAAGAATCTAGATTTTTTTTCTAAAAATAGACTACAATTTCATCATTGAACACTACGGAATACACTTAATGTGTGTATGTACTGTAGGTACGTACATGGGTACAGTAGATCCTTGAATGTACCTGTCATATGGTGGACTTCAAAGAACTTGTAGCTCCATGGATCGCTCTGTATTGTGACGTATCGTAAAACTTCATTCGGCGCATTTATTTTACAGCTTACCTTTTCAGCCTTTGAAGGACCGAAAGGTCTTTTATGAGGTGAATCTATAGCGCTATCAAAGGTATTGGACTTTATACAGCGACTAGCAGTTGTCCCCTGCTTCAGCGTTAGTGCACATCTATATTACTACAGGTAAGTAAGAGTAAATATGACAGTTTGGCGGCAAAATATGTACCACAATGAATCTTTGTTTATAACTTTATCTTGGCACTAGAAATGAGGATCTGCCGAGTCCTACCAAAATTTAGGGGTCCTACCCCCTCCCAGGGGGTATAGACAGGGGAAATTTTAAAAGGCGGGTGAGGTATAAGTTTCATTGTGATTTGTAGTACATATTTTGGCGCCAAAATATGCTGTTTTTCCTGTAGTAATACGATTGAAGGTATAGATTAGCCAAGTTTAGGCTGTGCGTTGTCTGGCAGTCAGTACTTTTTAGGGTTCCGTACCCAAAGGGTAAAAATGGGACCCTATTACTGAGGCTCCGCTGTCCGTCCGTCCGTCCGTCTGTCCGTCTGTCACCAGGCTGTATCTCGGGAACCGTGATAGCTAGAGAGTTGAAATTTTCACAGATGATGTACCTATTTCGGTTGCCGCTAAAAGTAACAACAAATACTAAAAAATGGAATAAAATAAATATTTAAGGGGGCTCCCATACAACAAACGTGATTTTTATAGATAATTGTACGGAACCCTTCGTGCGCGAGTCCGACTCGCACTTGGCCGGTTTTTTTATCTATACCTATAAAACAGTACCGTGACTGACTGACTGACTGACTGACTGACTGACTGACTGACTGACAGACAACGCACAGCCTAAACTACTGGTGCTAGAGACTTGAAATTCGGCATACATGTACTTACCTTGAGTATTGTAGAGGTGCACAAAGGAAAGATTTCTTGGTAACATAGCGTCATACGTTTGCGAACTTACTAGCTAATATAAATACATGCTTTATAATCGCGCTTTGGCTCGGCGGACATTTTTACAGTATCTAATACGACGTATAACTTTCCAAATTAACTTTGCAGTTTTCCGAGCGTCTTTACGTTTAATGTAAAAAGGTAATTGGCTAAGTTTTGATGTAAAGCAAATAAACTTATAGGTAATTTAACTTCAACCTTCAATTAGGTATTTATAATTATTCCTAATACCTGGGTCATACACATTTTTAAATTCGCGTCTCCCCTGTGGACAAGGCAAAAGTTAAAGGATTTGTCACACTGAATGCGTTCTGCGGTCGCGGTCAGGTCAAATTGACCGCAGCCCGCATTATGTATGAACAACATTGTCGGTCTCTATATATTTTGTATAGATACGCGATCTGACCGTGCGGTTCGCGCGGTCAGATCGCACTCACGCGCAATTTATTTTGACATACTTAAGAGTGTTTATACCTGCTGAGCTGGCAACGTTGCATTTTTGTTAGTTTTTCTCGATTATTCCATAAAAATTGAATGAAAATTAAAAATGTTTTGTATACAAATTGTTCTAATATACAAGGTTATTTGTAATTCACTAGCATCCTTTTAACCCTAAACTCCTACCACTTAAACAAATGTTTTTTCTTTTACGGCTTTTGTCAAAACTTAATATTTTTGGTGTAATAACGTTTTGAAAATTTGAGATTACCTCTTATTTTTACGATACTCTGTGTATTTGTATGGGAAAAAAGTGCTTCATTTTAAAAAGTCGTAAACCAAAAAAACATTTGTTTGAGTGATAGGAATTCAGGGTTAAGAGGATGTCAGTGAATTAAAAGTAACCCTGTATAAGTTAATGTGTCTACTGCAATAATAATTCGTGATAGACTTTTATTTTCTTTAAAACGAACAAAAACGGTTTTTAAAGAAAATAAAAGTCTTATCACGAATTATTATTGCAGTAGACACATTAACTTATATATTAGAACAATTTGTATGCAAAACATTTTTAATTTTCATTCATTTTTTATGGAATAATCGAGAAAAACTAACAAAAATGCAACGTTGCCAGCTCAGCAGGTATAAACCCTCTTAAGTTTTATGAGTGTGAAAATGCGATACAACTATCATTATGGATCACTTATTGTTATTAGCCAACTCGCCTGATTAACAGGGTATTGATTTTAAAGCTAGCAAACCAAAAATTTAAATTTTACATTTAATTGAAAAATAATCTGGTTTTTCAAATAAAAATTAAATGTTTTTATAGAGCTGTGTCATAGAATAAGGTACCTAGATAATACCACCAATCAACTGACGTAGTTTTGATCTGTTAATGCACGGATTTCTCACAGATTTTGTACGGCGATTATTAGCTGTGACATAATTTATTTGCCAACTTAATCGTCTATAAGTAGATTTATTTGTTTCAAAGCAACTACTAATAACCTAATCTTACAGTTGATAGAGAATTAATCTCGATTTTCGGACTGAAATAAGGGTTTTTTTTCGCGTTAAGGTTCTAACTACCTAATTATTGGTAAATAGCCTCAAATACTTTATTAGGTAAAGATTCACTGAAAACATTTTCCTAAAGGGATTTAATTAAAACAAAAGTTAATTGATTCCATTGTAAAACAAATGTTACCCATATACATATACCCATTTATACCTAGTTTGTATAATATACACCGTGAAATTTTAGTGGTTGTTTTCCCGAAACAAGGTGATTTAGTATCGGTTGTACAATCGATTTATAATTACTATTTTGACTAAAGTCAAAAATCCAATTGTGAAAAACGAAAGTCGAAAATGACCGCAAACCAATAGTAACGCTTCGTTGGTACCTAACCTATCGTACGATTGTACGCTACTTGTACCATCGAAGCGTTACTATTGGTTTGCGGTCATTTTCGACTTTCGTTTTTCACAATGGGATTTTTGACTCTAGTCAAAATAGTAACTATAAATCGATTGTACAATCGAAACTAACTCACCTCGTTTCGGGAAAACAACCACTAAAATTTCACGGTGTATATACTTTCGTTACACAAAGGACGCGATCGTCATTTTGTTTTCATTAAACCCTTGATTACCTACGTATTTTTTTTTGAAAACGACCCATGCAGTGTACTGTGATAATAACGACCTAAATAAAATAAAATATAATAACAAAGGATCTTCTAAAAATCATTACAAACCAAAAATCTTCGACAAATTGCTATCGCTAATCGTTGTAATAAAATCTTGACGATGCCATTACTCAATGGAGGCGCATTGTCCGCTCCGCATTATGAATAGTTTGGAGAAGGGATGCTGCTTACATCCGCATCCGCATCCTCATCCGCAATAGGGACGTTGTCGCCATTAAAAAATAATTCGAAGACACGACTCCAGTAAAAAAACGCTTTATTTTAGCCCTGAAAACCAGATTAATTTTCGATTAACTGTAAAATTAGATTTTTTGTTGCTTTAAAATAAATAAATAGTTAATTGATTGAGTTGGCGAACAAGTGACGTCATAAGTCATATAAGTTACTATTGCCATTAAAACTCTATGGGAGAATTGTGTTTTGACAGCTCATAAAAGTACGTCAGTTCATTGGTGGTGTCAACATCCCTATAGGGAACGTGCACATCGACGGTGCTGCCAACTGGTGCCATCAATTTGACTGTTTTACTCTGATAAGTTTCTTTTACTGTCCGCATAGTGTCTCTTCTGTCGCAATAGTGCTGCTGCCTATAGGGAACGTGCACATAGACAGTGCTGCCAATTGGTGCCATCAATTTGAGTGTTTTACCGTGATAAGTTTCTTTTACTGTCCGCATATTGTCTCTTGTGTCGCATTAGTGCTGCCGCCTATAGTTACTGCACGTTCCCTATTGTGGAACGTTGTATCATCCCACGGACTAACCGTGTATCATCCCACGGACTAACCGTGTATCAACCCACGGACTAACCGTGTATCAACCAGAGGGTAATAACTAATAAAAAATAATCACTAAGTACTAAAATTTATGTATTTTCCTTTTCTTTTCATGAAACTAAACGTTTAAAAGAGTAATGTGGCTTACTAACTGACAAAACATACAGACAGCGCATAGTAAAGCAATAAACCAGTGCTACAGGCAGATAGAGATTGACTTATCCCTTATACTTAGAAAGTACTCCGCCGTTGTATTTCTTTCTGTGTACCGTTTATATTTAAAAAAATTATGTGCAATAAAGAGTTCATCCCACCATACTCGTGGGCCCACTGCGGTGACCCACCAGTCGATCCACGAGTAATTTTGAGTTTATTTGTGGTCCCACCGCTTCGCTCTCGACAGGTCTTAGGAGATAAGTATCACGAAATATGGTATGTTACCTACTGTTAGAGCCTATCCAAGTATTTGCTTTCTGACAGAATATTTTTTAGAAAACATGATGTAGTTTTTTTTTTATACAACGTTGAAGGCAAACGAGCACCTGATGTTAAGTGGGCTCAGAGTCCCGTGCATGTATGCAACTATGAGATTGCAAAAGCGTTGCCAATCCTGAGGACCAAGATGCCTTTATGCTAGTGATTACACCGGCTGTCTTACCCCCACACCGGAAAACAATAGTGCGGAGCACTACTGCTTGGCGGCAGGTTAGCGGGTAAGATGGTGGTAGCGGCGTATTAGATTAAATACTTCATTTTCAAGTGTCAATTACAGGAGTACATTTAATTATCAACTGTCAATTACATACCTAAAACATTTTTGGTCAAGAACGAAGCAGTGGGACCACAAGTAAACTTAAAATTACTCGTGGACCCACAGGTGGGTCACCGCAGGGGTCCACGAGTGTGGTGGGGAGTTCCCCACACTTACACCGGGAAGGCGGTACATCCCTAGTTCGCGGCGCTTCCTTAAACAATAGGCTTTGCAAATTTTATAGGTATTTTGACGACGAAGGATTAGTTTTATTATTCCGATTGAAATAAGGTATCTTCTCATTACGTACACGTTATTTGTCGCAGTTTGCAATCACTTGTAAGGCCCAGTTTAAAATACAAAGAGATATAAAATTGTGCATGTTTAAAGTGGTCAACGGAGCGCCGCAGTGCAATGCAACTTGTACAAGTTTTCTTGCTGGTCTGAACTGGGCTTAAAGCAATCAGTAATGCCCACTTATTTTGCTATAAGAAATCGGGATACTACATCTACATCTACACTAATATTATAAAGAGGAAAGATTTGTACCTATGTTTGTATGTTTGTAATGAATAGGCTCAAAAAGTACTGGGCCGATTTAAAAAATTCTTTCACTAATAGAATGCTACATTCTTCCAATTTGACATAGGCTACATTTCATTTTGAAAAAAATTAGGGATCCTTGGTAAAATTTGAACAATGTAACCGAAGGTGTAGAAAAATGAGTCTTAAAATGTCTTTCGTCGAATGCGCTGCCGAAACTATTAGCGATAGAACAAAATAATGTAGAACAATATTGAATAACATCATAATGTCTACAAAAAACTCCGCGGTAGCATATGTCCAACTATTGTAGTTATGTCACTACAACAACTTTTTTCATTTTAAATATTAATGAAAATGCTAACCAAATTCAAACCATGCTATTTATGTGTTTATATTAATCCTTATCCAAATAAATTATTTAATGGTAAAGACCATTTAACTACCTATAAAATAGTTTTTAAATTATTTAAATTGGACTTTCCATTCAAAAGATATTACGAATTAAAAAATTCAAACAGTAAACAAAACCGCCATAGCGCCGTGGCCGTTGTTTGCGATGCAGTCTGAAAAGCGCGCCGGGCATCGCGGCGGGCGGGGTGGAGGGGGCACTGAAATACAGGAGTGGGGCGTGCACGTCTGTAATAATTAATAAATAATAAATAATAATTTTTTAATAAATAAAAATATTTGTGAAAAAAAGTGTTTTATATCCAAATTTCCAAAAATAAATAATTGTCTACCCCGTGCGAAGCCGGGACGGGCTGCTAGTTTTTCATAATTTCAATTGACATACAAACGTTTGCCATAAAATATATGGAACCATGCGGAATTTTTAGAAATATCATCTTATCGAATTACAACGATGCCAAGCATCCCCAAAACCTCAAGACTCCTTCATAAGTAAAAGCACATCTGTTGAAGTACTTAGCATAGAAACCCAACAAAAAACGTCAATAAACACGTGCCGAAGAAATTAAAAACCGCCATCGGGCCGCGAGGCACCTTAAAAATTCCGATCCGTCGATATTGCGCGGTTGGGCCGAGACAACTATTTCATAAGACGTATAATTGGAATTGCCGCAACACCCTCTCGCACCTCAGGCGTTAGGGTGTTTATTCACCAAAGATGTGCTATGCTACGATGCTATGGATATGGATGTTTTATATCCACCTTTCATATTGGTCCACATAGGATAACACTGGTGGAAAGTTTTTTATTATGGAAAGATGTGTAGGGACACATTGTAACAGAGTGCTGATGTGGCTCATATTCAAGTGCGGCTGTACTACAATATGAGTCGAGTCAGCATAGCCAATACTCTCTCAGGCCGCAGGTACAAAAGCCAGTAGCCTTGCACACCACTATGTACTAACGTGTGAAACGCAATAAATGGAGTCAAACTGGAATATGAAAATATCATTTGGAGTGACACCTAAAGCTACTCCTATACATAGATGCATGCTTTGGAAGCGTGGGGCGTATCCCACTATTTCCATGGAAACACAAAATAGAAAAAGTGGAATAAGCGTTTTTTCCAAATAATATCAAATTATTTCTATTGCGACAAAAAACAACCGCCATAAATAAATGTAAATAAATAAATAAATATTATGGGACAATTCACATCAATTGACCTAGTCCCAAAGTAAGCTAAGCAAAGCTTGTGTTATGGGTACTAGGCAACGGATAAACATAGTTATACAGATATATACATACTTAAATACATATTAAACATCCAAGACCCGAGACCAAACATTCGTATTTGCATACAAATATCTGCCCCGACACGGGAATCGAACGCGGGACCTCAAGCGTCGTAGTCAGATTCTCTAACCACTAGGCCGTCTAAAGAGGTAATGCAGCGTTTTTTTTGCTGCCGCCGCCAGCAATAGAAATAGTGGGAGAATCTATCCCAGTATTTCTATCAATAGAAATTCATAATAGAAATAGTGGGATCCACCCGAAGCGTGCTTTGAGTGCGTACTCTGGGTACACACGAATTAAATGGCTACATAGCTTAGTATTAGTGGAAACGGTCACAGTTTCGTAGCGTACCTAGCTAAGCTGCATAGCACCTCTTACGTGAAAAGCACCTTTAGGGCTGCAGATATGGTGGAACCTACACACATCATCAATCAATTGACATTCTTTATATGACCTATTTTTGTTTTTATCTATATAAGATGTAGATATTTATACCTTCCACTGTTCAGAATAACTTTCAAGCTTTAAAGATAACCTCAACTTGTGCAAAAACGAAGTTTACGCCGACTGAAAGCAACTAGAATGTGGTCGACTCAAGGCGAGTGCTCATAATTGCATTTTCACGCACACGACCTAATAAATGCAGCTCGCTCTTGTGTTACCGCCCTAACGGCCAGGCCATAACCACGCGCGACCAGCGACGCGACGCGGCGAGCGTTTTATCAGTTCATTGCGTGTGCCGCCCGGTAATCATTGAACAGCGAGCGTGTCGCCCACGCAATGAACATAGAAAATGCTCGCTGCGCCACCAGTCGTGCAAATTTTTGGCCGGGCCATATAGGCGCGCGACCAGCGGCATGGTGGGCGTTTTTAGTTTATTGCTTGCGCTGTAAAGTATCCAGTATATGGCGAGCGTTTCGGGTGAGCAATGAACAGAAAAAACCGCCTAATGCGAATCAGTCCGTAAAAATTTTAGGTAGGTATGTCAAAATATACGCCGTAAACATCCAGTGTTAGCAGAGCCCTGCTCCTAAGCAAAATGCACCTAAGCAGTATAGTACCTAATTTTGTATTACTTAATTGGTTATTGTTCGAGCGAACATTGTGCTTTAAAAATGTTACCCGATCCGGTTTTCATAGACTTCTAACATGGGCGAAGCGGCGACTTTTTTTTACATAAAACTGACCCGTGATTGACCACTATTTCACCATTTTCACGTGATGAAAAGTGCAGATGAGACCACTGGTTCACTATCTCACTGGTTCAGGGTTCAGTAATATTCACTCTAGCCTTGAAGAGCCCTAGCTATTAAGGTTCTTGAGATACAGGCCCGTTTATCACCCTTCAGGTATGGTATCCTAATAAACCAATTAATTAAACAGTTTATGAGTTACTTGTTTTCAAATTTTTGTCTTAGAGTCATATCAGATTTGCGATTTGCGAACGTATTAAAAGCGGAGCGAGCGCGCAGCGTGTTCGCCACGAGCGGGCAACATATTCGCCGCGAATGCGTAACGTTTTGATCGCGAGCGTGCAGCGAGTTCGTCGCGTCTAATAGAACTGAGGGGCGCCATGCCGTGAGTACAAAAACATAGCCCTCCTTCGACAGGCGGGTGAAAACTGAAATGGGTAAAATAGACTTACGTGAGTTTTGCTTTCAATACGTTAGCAAATTGCCAGTGTTATATAGCTCTCATAATCTGAGATTTATGTAAATTGTAAAGCCATGCTTCCCGTCACTCTGTTCCGAACTGTTAAGTTACTCCGAAATTTGAAAATCGAAATTCACAGTACCGTCTTGCTCACTCTAGTATTAAATATCATAAGCGTGAGCGAGAAAGCATGACACGAAGTTCTAATTTCTAACTTCGTAGTAGGCATGTCGTCATTTGCGGGCAATCTCGCTTTAAATTACACCTCGCCGCCGCTAACCGCATCAACTGGCCAATTAAAATTAACCTGTTGATTTTGTTCGGCATCTAATCCACCGCTCGCTAGTTTGAGAAGATTTTGAATGTTGCGGTACTCATATCACAGAAATAGTACTTGATGAACTAGCCGTTGCCTGCGAAAAATTCGTTTATCGCGAACCCGCGGGAATTATGCAATTTTCTGGAATAAATAGTATCCTATATGTTAATCTAGATTATAAACTATCAGTGTGCCAAATTTCATCAGAATCCATCGAACTGTTTTAGCGTGAAAGAGTAACAAATATCCACGTAAACATCCACACATCTATTCACACAAACTTTCACGTTTACGCGATAAGATGAAATAAAATAATTTTATTCCAGAAGCAAGTAAATACATAAAAGAAATAAGAATTAAATTCCATGAAATTAATTTAAAAATATTATATTAAATAATAAATAATTTAGGCATAGAAATGCTCGGCTGGCCAGTGTTCGGGAAGCTCGCAATACGAGTATCTTGTCACCCAATATATCGTAGAGTCTCAAGCCACATAAGAAGGCTCAACGTCACTCAGAGGGCGTTGAAGAGGCCTATGCTTGGAGTTTCTCTACGGGATCACATTAGAAATGCTGAATCCGCGCACGAACTAAACTCATCGATATAGTACCTATAGCTCGAAGAATTTGCCAGACTCAAGTGGCAGTGGGCAGGGCACATCGCCCGTAGAACTGATGATTGGGCCAAAAGGTTCTCTGATGGCAACATCGGACCGGAAGACACAGTGTCGATAAGCGTCCAAAAAGATAGAGCGACGACCTGGTTGAAGTTTCGAAGCTGAATGCGGATGGCGCAGGACCGCACCCCATCCCGGGGTGGCCAGTGGGGGTCGCGGTGACTCTACATGCTCCCGTGGCGTTCACAATGGCAAATGAGGGCCATGCGGTCGTTAGTGGGCATGCCCATATACTTACTGCCCGTTTCCCTGATCGGGGAGACGGATAAGGTGCATTTTCCACACCAAAAGGGGACCACACCCAGAGGGAGGCCTATGTTTAGCAGTAGACATCTTTCGGCTGAAATAATAATGATGATACGTTCCTAACCATAAACGCTTGCCTTAGGTATACAATCTCTTTTGTTGATATTTAACTGATTTTTTAAATGACATCTGACGTTGCAATATAAATCATCAGTGACATTTTACACCTTTCGATATTTTGTAAACATACTTTTTGAAATTTATTTATAGAAGGAATTATTCTTTTTTATTCAGAAATTTATCACTCAAAGGTCAGTAATAACAGCAGTTAAGGCCGCCGCAGACCAGATGCGTGTACATGTCACGCACCAGTGTAATGAATGAAACTGTGAGAAAGATTTCACACCATGTGCACGCATCTAGTGCTAGTGTGCTATCCCTCCCACAGCTCCACTCACCACAACCGGTGCGTGTGCGGTCTGCGCCGGCCTTCGGTGTCATTGCGTTTTCTCATTAACACTCTACTAAGCATGGTGAGATGTTGTATACCTAATATGGTAGCTCTTTGTGATTGTAAGTATAAAAGTTCCACTGCGAAAAAACCCGTAAACCTCTTGAAGCGAGAATTTGATGAGTTTCTCGTTTCCTTATTCTTGCACTCACGTGTTCTTCGATCGATATCAGGTAGGGATTTCATGGGTTAGGTCAGGTTAAAGCTGAACCCGCATTGCATGGTGTCGAACAGAGGAGCCCCGCCCCATGCCGGGGTGGCCAGTGGGCGTCGCGGTGTGTCTTCATGCTCGCATGGCGTTCACAATGGCAACGAGGGAATCCGTTCAGTTTTTAGTGGATAGGTAGGACCCTAGTGGGAGGGCCCCACATACCCTCTGTTTCCCCGAAGAGAGAAGAAAGCATAAGGCGGATTTTCTGCACCATATATAAAAAAGGCTATATAAAAATCATTATGATTTTCAAAATTTTTGACTTTTAATGCTTTTAACCATCTGCCCCAACGGGGATCGAACCCGGCACCTTATGCTTCGTACTCGTAGTCATGTTCACTAACCACTGGGCTATCCGGTCATCCAAATATTTAAGAACTTAGTTTTTTTCCCTGCAGCTACCATGGCGGACAAGGGCAAATGCACGTTCGGCACGCGCATGCCCATCGACATCCACATGCTGAATGAGATCATCAGTCGCGAAGTCAAACATTTCCGCAACTACAAGATCTACCGGCCCAACTTTGGATGTTAGTATGAACGACCGAAACCCAAATTAAACCAATAAAAATCAATACGTTTATTCTGCAAGTAAGCCGCAAAGATTTCTTTTAAATGTCATTTTTTTTTAACTATCAGCACTCTCGGAAGTACCAACGTTGACAACAAGAATGCGCCGCAAGAAACTTGGCTGAATAGAATAGCAAATAAGGTCTTAAAGCCACTCTACGTTTCGCAATAAGACCATTACTTACTTATACATATATTATAGGTTGAAATTCAAATCGCAATGCAAAATTAGTGTACCTATCTAGAACTCAGTTAATGCTAGACAATTATAATGCACTAACTCAATTATTTTAATTACTTAATCTTTTTTTTAATTTGAGGCGTCCATGCATTGATTAATTAAGGCATGCTTTAATTTCAACGAAGTATAAATTAAAGCATCCTATGTTTTATCAGACTAATTTTAACAATTGAGTTAAGTATTGCATTATGTTGCGCAGCATTAACAACAGTAATTTTGTATTGTGATTTCAATTTCAGTCTGTTGTAAACAAACAGACACACGGTCTATATCTAAACCTATAACCTAGCCTAGATTATTTAATTCACGTTTTAGCCGAAACGCGACTTCGGCATTATTGCATTTTAGGCAAACTTAGAACAAACAAACAATCTAAAACGGGAAAAAAGTGAGAAATATTTATGAAATAAGTACTCTTATTTACCGTTTTACAAAGTTGTTGTAAGATTTGCCGTAGGCGTGTTTGAATGATAATCATAATGAGAAGTATTATTATTGGCTCCCACGCCAAAGAACAGAGTTCAAGTTTACGGTTGTTTAATGAGTCAACATAACCGCATGGATTGAATATTGCGACGTTTAATAATAAGTATAAACAATAATTTAAGTTCAATTTTTTTTTGAAAAGAATAATGTCTTCAAATTAATCCGGATGATTTCAGCAGATGGTCAGATTACTTTGAATTAACATACGAGGGGCGTTCAATATAAAGTGAGAATGAGATGCAAACTCTTTTAATATTACGAAATTAAATACTGGCCGGTAAAGCTAATCTATCTAGCTGATTGCTATGAAAAAAAAAACTAACTGTCTTTTGTTTAAAAAAATATACGGTAATTTCTTTGCAATGCTATTGAGTACGTTAGCGAAAATGAAGAAAATTGAACTGCGCGCCGTTATCAAATACTTGTATTTGAAAATTTTTTCTACGGACCTAGTCAATTTGGATTTGCGGGACACTTTAAGGTCTAATGCTCCTCCGTATTCGACAGTCACACGTTGGTGCGCCGAATTTAGACGTGGAAGAACATCGACAATGGACGATCCCCGCTCCGGACGCCCTACTACAGCAGTAACTGAAGAAATTGTGAAAAAAGTC
This sequence comes from Archips crataeganus, assembly GCA_947859365.1. Lineage (NCBI taxonomy): Eukaryota > Metazoa > Arthropoda > Insecta > Lepidoptera > Tortricidae > Archips > Archips crataeganus. Next base: position 7,848,480 of record OX402067.1, on the reverse strand, counting down.
GAAAACTCAGTTTTGGCGGATCGTCGTGTCACAGTTCGTTTTATTGCTGAAAATGTAAAGATTTCAACGGGGAGCGTGCATAATATTTTACATGAACGCTTGGGTATGAAAAAGGTATCTACGCATTGGGTACCAAGAATGCTTACTGACACGCAAAAACAAACTAGACTAGAGATTTGTCAAGAAGCTTTGAACCTGATGCAGCAAGACCGGGAACTTTTTTTGGCGCGATTTATAACAATGGACGAAACATGGCTCCATCATTACGACCCTGAAACAAAACTGCAGTCTATGACATGGAAAAGGCCATCATCTCCAACTCCGAAGAAATTCAAGGTGAGCCCATCTGCCGGTAAGGTCATGGGCTCTGTTTTTTGGGATGGTAAAGGGGTTATTAATGATTGAGTATCTCGAGCATGGAGCCACTATTACGGGCACTTTATACGCCAAACAAATAGCAACATTGCGCAATGAGATCCGCGAAAAACGGCGAGGTAAACTCTCGAAAGTTGTGCTGTTCCACCAGGACAATGCCCCGGCACACAAGTCCGCCGTTGCAATGGCTGCAATTCGTGATGCTGGGTTCGATATCCTTAAGCATCCTCCGTATTGACCAGATCTCGCTCCCAGTGATTTCTACCTATTTCCGAGATTGAAACAATACCTGAGAGGCCAGAAATTTGAAGACAACGACGCGGTAGTCGCTGCAGTACAAGATTTTTTAAGTACTCAAGATGAGACCTTTTTTAAAAATGGAATTTTAAGTTTGGAAAAAAGATATACTAAGTGTATTATGCTAAAAGGTGACTATGTCGAAAAATAAAATGACATTTAGTAAAAGTTGTTTATAACATACTCATTCTCACTTTTTATTGAACGCCCCTAGTACATAAGTACATGCCTACCTACATAAATCATTTTCAGGATTTTTTAATTGTACTTCATATTATCAATATTGAGCAACAAAAAAGGATAGATTTGTTGAAATTCCCACGGGATAGGGAATAAACGGGATTTATTTATTATATTCACTAAGTAATACCAATGATGATGAGACGATGGATTTTTGGATGTTACCGTTGCCGGATTTTTATTTTATTCAATGAAAGAAATGAAGAAGCTTTACTGCGCGGTCGTATTCGCGGGCACCAGCTAGTAATATTAAGTAGTATGTATGTTTCCAATACGAAACCATATACCTCGCACTGTAAAAAAAAATCAGATATCATGTCGACGGCAGCAATTAACATTGTCGGAATTGCATTTTTTGGCAATTTTATTTTTTACACTATGTCTTAAAATAATGTTATAGCATCTCTGCGAAATTGAAACGAAATTAAAGATTTTTCACATAGTTATGACACTGTTTAATAGCTGCAGTCGATGTAGAGCCAAGCTTCTAACTCTACACCCCCTAACTTCACAAACTCTACACCTTAGTCAAAATATATGTATGAGGCTTGACCATTTTAACAGATTCCCTGTCCCGAAGCAATGTGCGGCGTTCTTTCGACACGTCCCCATAGTAACAATGATACTAAACGCTCATAGAGTCATGAGGCACATGCGCCTCATGGACGTACCAGTAAAGTCACACATGAGCCGCATGTGCCTCATAGGACAGGGAACCTGTTAAAATGATCGAAATAGGTGTGTGTCACGTAATTTGTGGACGACCCCTAACTTTGGGCCACGCCCACCCTTAAGAAAGTGCACTTAGGGATCGGGTAGTGTATTTGGCCTTTAAGTAAAGCTGTCATTGTTAATATATTATTCCATTTTCAAAAATTGCAAAGTGTTAAAGTGTTAAAGTAGTTTGACGATTTAGCTTTTGCTAGTAATATTGTGTTTTTGTTCATAATATTATGAGCTTTTTGAGTAACGAAACTGCGAAGTACGTTAGAAAGTGCCTGTTTGCTGCTGGTAAACCAAAATACCGTAGGTGTATTAAATAGTTATAATATTCGTCGCGCGCTTGTTCAATGTCCTTAATAGGCGACAATTGTAATCTTTGCTAGCTGACGTGATAACGAAGAAGAGGGAAAGTATGCCTTTTATAACATACTAGCCTTCCGTCCGCAGCTTCGCCCGCGATAAATTAATTTTCCCGTAGGAAAAGGTATTTTCCCGCGGTAAAAAGTAGCCTATGTTAGTCAGTGATAATGTAGCTGTCTAACGGCAAAAGAATTTTTGAAATCGGTCCAGTAGTTTCGGAGCCTATTCAATGCAAACAATCAAACAAACAATCAAATCTTTCCTCTTTATAATATTAGTATAGACAAAGAGGACATAAAATAAAACACGTGTGTATGCTGCACCTGTGGTTCATGTTGTCTGTTATTTAAAAGCGAAAAAGTTTTTCGGGTGCGCCGGTGGGATTTGAACCCACGTCTCCTGGGTATGCACCCCAACGGGTGTTCACCACGTCGCATCGCTTTTAAATAATCTTAAATTCGGTGAGCAGCCGTACTGCTAATAAAATAAATAATACATGTTGTCTGTTGTTTTGTAAGAAAGAAAACATTTATTTGTGACAACATAAAAAAAACAAGAATTAAATGAAAAATAGGCACGTCACGAAATGGACCCAATTCAGAAAACTGCCGGTCTTGCGAACGGCGTCGATCTTAATCATCATCATCGTCATCGTCCCAGCCTATATACGTCCCACTGCAGGGCCCAGCCCTCCTCTCAGAATGAGAGGGCTGGGGCCGAGTTCCCACGCGGGCCCATTGCGGATTGGAAAGTTCACACACATTATTAGATTTCTTCTCAGGTGTGTCCAAGCTTTCTCGGGATGTTTTGTTTGATGGTTTAAGACAAAGGCGTCTTAAAAATGTTCGTGATTTTCACTCTTAACTATTACTATACACGGGACTTATCAGTTATCACGCATTAATATATTTACCTCGACGTTTCGACCACAATGCAGTGGCCGTGGTCACGATTTGTCAATGCGTGTTAAGTCTCGTGTATAGTAATAGTTATAAAGGCGTCTGTCCACAGCGATACCCGTGGCCACTAAATTCTACGCAGCCCACGACCAAGTTAAGGCGGAGACCCCCGAGCAGGCCGCGAAGGTAGACAACTATGCCCACAACGTGGCCCAGACGCGGGCCAAGGGGCCCCACAGCAAATACCCCGCGCCCGGCACCGAGAACATGGTGTAAGTGTTCTAGAAATAAACGTTTTATTCGATGACATTTGAAAAGAAAAAAAGAAAGAAAGAAAGAAAAATAGTTATTCGTGACATAAACTTAAGTAACAAATAAAAACGGTAACAGACACAACATTATCACGAAACGGTCCCAACTCAGCATGATGTCGGCCGTGAAGCTGACGCTGGTCTTCCTAGTTACAATAAAGCATAGAAATCCACGGACTACTATCAAAAACTTTAACTTTCCTTTACTTTCTTTTACTTTAAGTTTTCTTTACTTTTCGCCAAAGGACAATATATATATATATATATATATATATTTTTATATTAGGGGACAATCTTACACAAATCGACCTAGTCCCAAACTAAGCAAAGCTTGTACTATGGGTACTAGACGACGATAAACATACTTGTATAGATAAATAAATACTTAAATACATAGAAAACATCCATAACTCAAGAACAAATATCCGTGCTCATCACACAAATAAATGCCCTTACCGGGATTTGAACCCAGGACCTCTTGCTTCGTAGGCAGGGTCACTACCAACTAGGCTAAAGCGGTCGTTAACTCAAACGTCTGGATTGTGTAATGTCTTTGTTGCTATATAGACATGAACGCTAAATGTATCTTTAGCAACACGTCTGGATCTTAGAATGTTATAATTTAAAATACTCAAGTAGCGAAACCTTTTCATCTTAGAATGTATCTATTAACTTTAACTTTATGTGTTTATTAACTTTAGACATAAACGCTAAATGGCCCGGTAGCGAAACGTTTGTATCTTAAAATGTCTTAGTAACTAAACAGACATGAACGCCGAATGACCCGTTAGCAAAACGTCTGGATCTTTGACACTTGATAATTAAAACTCATTCCCGCACAATTGATACGTACTAAGTATTTTCATTTTCAGACGTTTTGCTACTAACTCGTTCTGTGTTCATGTCAATTAATTAATTTTACTTTCGGCTAATTAGGTATTCTAAGCACACGGACTATTTATATTTCCAAACGTTCGGCTACTTGCTCATTTCAATTCTGAGACGTCCTGCTAAATTGACACTTTGCTGACTGGGTATTCTACTTTCATGTCATTCAACTGAATTGACTGTTTGCTGACTGTGTATTTTACTGTTATGTCATCTAGCTGAAATGGTCCTTTGGCGAAAAGGGAAATTTCAGAGTAACCCGTGCGCGTAACCTTTACAGAGGCCGTATTGTTCAACGAGCGAGCTCTTGCTACCGCTTTCATCATCTCTTTGTCACCATCTTATACCATTTGACAGAAAAAAATAGTGAATGCGAAAGCAATCGTCCGCCCGTTAGACAATACGGTCTCTGGTCATCGTTCCATCTTGTTTAAGACCTACCTACACTGCGTCTACTGGTCCTTTTGACCCCATCAGCCATCAGTTTGCAATCAGTTGTTGTTGTGTGTGTTGCCAGCAATAACTTTATTGCACTGAGATGTGGCTGCTGACGATGGGCCTTATAAGAAAACTTAAGGTCACTCAGAGTCTGATGGAGAAGGCTAAGCTCGATTTATCTGCGGGATCACATTAGAAATTATGAAATCCACTCTCAATTTGCATGGTCAAAAATTTGTACCTACAGCCAAAGTAGTAGTGTAAGGTGTAAGATGGAGCGACGATCTGGTGGGTGAAGGTGGCGGGAACGCATTGGTTGCGGATGGCGCAGGGCTGATCTGTTTGGCGAGCCTTGCGGGAGGCCTATGTTCAGCAGTGGACGTCTTTCGGCTGAAATGATGATGATGATGTCAGCCAAAGTATTGATATGCGTATCGTTTATGTATTGTGGTGTGGGTGTGTGGTACATTGCTTACCTTGTATGTTTTTTCCATGTACTTATTTTACTACATTGTATTCTTTGTGGTGCACAAGAAAGTCTTTGTGTCCTTTCCAGTTACGGCTGGTACTTCAAACCCCTCGAGCCGATGAACCGCAGCGACCGCCGCTTCTACCACCCCAAGAAAGAGAGCTCCCACACCAAGATTGAAGTTGTCATTAGCATGTCCAACCCGAAGAATAAGCGTAACTAGCATCTTGTTCTGAGTAGCTAGATCAGTTCCCCAAACTTGTTTGTTCCTCGTAGCAAAATTCCCAGTCGCATTTATCCCCACTTTTTTTTCTCACTGGTTTTTTCCTGAAGCTTATTTTCACAGTTTTGCGTTTTTTCCAATTTGAATTGAATTGACACAGAAATACTTAGTGTCGACGGAGTTCCGCTTTTCTTCTGTGTGCTTTTGACCCTTCGGGGCGATGAAAACTTAACATAACCTAAACCTACCTATGTTTCTGTGTCGATGAAGAGGATACGATGCGCACCATTTCTCCATACAAACGTAATCCCCTGTTTCCTCCCTGGATAATGGATTTAGAGCCAAAATTTTTTTACTGTGTAATCTGTATCTACCATAGCTAAACCCCTATGTTTCGTTTTTTTCCATATTTCAATTAACATAAGAAATATGAACTTTCCAAAACTGAAAAAATTGCCCAATTTCAACGTCATTTTCAGACACTCATCAGAAAAGAATCCCTCACATAAACAAAAAAAGGAAAACATAGGGGCATAGCTAAATCTGTCCTCTAATTATTTTTGAAAAAAAAAAACTTTATTGGTCCAGTTTTCGAGAAGAAAACAGGGGATTACGAAATGCTGTTTTGATCAATTTTACGCGCCTATTAACGGTCTGAGCTGCAGTTGTCCCGCTCTCGCTGTACTGACACGGAGGGGTTCTTGCGAGACAGCGACATTTCATTAAAATACCTATTTCTCAAAAGTCTCTCAGCCATCGTACCCTCTTAAAGTTAGGAAAAAACGCGATTGTGAAAATAAGCTTCAGGAAAAAATCATAGTGAGAAAAAAAAGTGGGGAAAAATGCGACTGAGAATTTTGCTACGCGGAACAAACATGTTTGGGGAACTGATCGAGGCACTCCTTGTTCTTATACTACGAAGTCATATTTTCGAACTTCGTATCGTGTCATCCAGACCTTATGCTACGAAATTCGTTCTCGAACTTCGTGTCGTGCCGATGCCGTTCCGTTCACGCAAATAGTATTCAACAGGAGAGTGACAGGGACGGCACTATACGAACTTAGAACTTTCGTAGTAGCCCACCACCCCCCTGCTCACGCTAATAAGTAGTATTTAATAGAGAGCGAGGGGGACGGTACGATACGATTTTTGAATTTTGGAGTAGCCCTTCCTTGCTTGAAAGCGTAAGGACCACAAAACAATAAGAGGAATAGTGCCGTCATAAAGAAAAAAAGACGCGATTTCTTTTCGAAATTGAGTTACTCACATGCATGTTCGGACAGTACAAAAAGACCTATCTTGATACTTAGCTTCCAAAAAGACCTATCTTGGTGTTTTTTTTTTCCGTATAACGTCAGAATATAAATATTATCATAGTCTAAAGTCAACGTCAAAATAATTCGATTTGTCGACGAATCTACCGCCGGTTCAAAAAAAACCCTCTTGAGAAGAATCCGGCAAAAAAACTCAACTTTTTCAACTCCACCCAAAGTCGTTTTCAAAAAATTTGTTCACAATTAAGGAATTAATTATTATTATTATCTAGCCTGGATTGATGTCCCACTGCTGGGCAAAGGCCTCCCCCCATGTCCTCCATTTCTCCCGATCCAAAGCAGCCTGAGGCCAGTCGTCGAGAAATATGTCCAGGTCGTCCCGCCACCACCGTCTCTGGGCCTACCCCGTCGTCGCCATCCATCATGTGGCGCCCACTCAGTGGCATTTTTAGCCCACCGCAGTGGATGCATTCGGCTGACGTGGCCAGCGTGGAGGGATTAATTAAAAACAAAATTTAATTAATTATTTTTGTGTAACGGAGTTATTCATATACTTTGTATGGCTAACTTTCGTTACACAAAAATAGCGATCGTGATTTTTGTTTTGATTAAGCCGTTAACTATGTACAAATTTTTTGAAAACGATCCATCCATATGGAGTGACAAAGCACTGGCAGTCACAGTTCTCGATTACTGTTAGGTGAAATAGATATACATTATTTATCATGTAATTCTTCTCGTAAAAGAATGGTAGTGGATTTTGTGACGCTGTTTCTACTGATTGACCTCTAGCTACATAATCATAATATTCATAATGCTAAGGATGCCTTTCTACCAGAGCTGTGCTATGCAGCTATGCTGTGAGGATGTGTAAGCTATACTATGTGACCGTTTCCACTTATGCTAAGTTACGGTACCTCGTTTTTTCATGGTCCCATTATTTTGTCCCATTACTGGGACCACGAAGGAGAACCGTTTCTCTTCGTCCCATTAGCATGTGTGGTTGTGGAAATTTTCGGCCTGTATATATTTCCTACATAGATAAACTTTTTCCAGTGTGTCGTGAAATCTCTAAATCAACAGAAAGAAGACAAGAATTTATAAAGCTGGACGATATCATAATGAATTATCAACTTCAGCTCATGGACCACCATAGAGTGGAGATATCTTGGTGGGGCATTTTTTGGAAAAATTCAAATAATGTCTAATAGACCCTTATTAATTATATTGAGTTGTATTGCAGTGTACCTAACTGTAATTTTTTGGTTGAATAAATTTTATATTTTTGCTTTCAACATTTACATTTTTAGCAAACCCTTAGATTATTTATACACTAGATGGAGCTTAGGCGGCGCGGCGTGATAACGTCCCGAAACAATATAAGCCAACTGTTGGCTTATATGTCATTTGCCTCCCTTCAGTTTGAATGACGTAACGCGATCGTAATATGAAGCTGCCAAATGGAATTTTTGGACGTTTTGTATCGCAATGTTTGCTACTGACACTCTATCTAGAGCATAAATAATCTAAGAGCAAACCATACATTCTTATTTTTATATACAGGATAGATAAATAGTCATGAGACTACGAGAAACAGTTCTCCCTCGTGGTCCTATTAATGGGACAAAATAAGCCTCCGGAGTATGTTGGGCCAATTGTCAGAATGTCCAGGTGTCAAAATGTCAAGAAAGTAATGTCCAATTATTAAAATGCCCAGTTGACACTATATAATATATCCAGTTGCCAAAATAACAAATTGTTAAAAAATCTAATGGTCATAATGTCCAGTTATCAAAACACCCAATTGCTAAAACGTCTAGTAGCCATAATGTCCAGTTACTAAAGCACCCATTTGCTAAAACGTTTATGCCGTCCGAGGAAGATGTGCTATGAAGACCATCAGCCGAGTGGTAGCTCGAGCTATGAGATGTATCGACAGTAGGGAATCTAGGGAATAGACCATCCGTAGCCCACGTCCACGTCACCCATCCAGAGCTAGAGCATGCATCCAGAGCACGCATCTTTTCATATAAAAATCATAGTTTCCACCAGTGCTATACTATGTGGACCAATGAATATGATTGGTGGATATCAAACGCTTCCATAGCAACGTAATAGCATATCTCTGGTGGAAAGGCACTCTTACGAATCATAATAATGTATTTATAATCTTAAGAGTTTAATTTTGAATATTTTATTTTTGTAAACTAATCGGTGTTAAAAACGTTTATTACTAGTTTTATTCCTAATTATTGTGAAAATTGTGATAATAATAATATAATTAGATGTTTTGCAAAGAAAATCGTTTTAATTTGGTTTTTGAAAATTTGGTGAAGGATACATCGTGAGTGTGAAGTCCCCAATCCGCACTGCGCCCATGTGGTAACTGTGGTCCATGCTCTCTCATTCCGAGAGGAGGCCTAGGCTTAGATCAGGATTTCCCAATCTATGGGTCGAGGCCCGCCGTGGGTCGCGAGCGATTATTGAGTGGGCCCTGCCTGTAGAATCACACACCAACCGACCAAGCCAACGGCGGTAGAGGTGGGTCCCGAGTTTGTAAACTTGTATTAGATGGGTCGTAGCCCAGACAACTTTGGGAACCACTGGCTTAGATGATGACGATGATGATTTGATGTTATCAAAAAATGCTTAATAGGAGTACAACATACACCACTTGGTGCACAATTCCAAGCAACATTGACATACTTACATCTGGATGCGATAAGTTACAAATGTGATTAGCTACTTTTGATGCTAAGGATAAGGGTCACCCCGTACCTAATTTATTGACGCGGAATCGGCTTCAGCGATCGGAAAAACCTTTATGTCAACGCAATAAGAGCGAAACAGACGTTGATCGGCTCGGCTACGCGGGCCGAATTGATACGCATCGATAGATGTGGGAAGATCCTAAGTAGAAGCTTACTTAAAATCAAAACTTACTCAATATTCAAATAAACATTTTTATTTACTTAATTTGACAAGTTCACTAACAATACAGACACATAAAAAACAATATTCAAACGGGCGAAGATCTCAAAGCATTTGCTACAATCGAAATACCTTAGTAAGTAAGTATTAATCATAGGTATTTAAGCCCCATAGCCCGGGTAATTCCTTCTCTAACGCTCCACATCCACCAAAGATGCGCGAGTAAGAGATGCCGTCTACGAGGACAAAATCCACCAATAAGTTCATTGTCCTCCCCATGTCCAGCGCTGTTTTCTTATTGGTGGACATTTTCCTCACACACCACTCTCTACCTCGCCATAGCGGGTGTAAAGCCTACCCCAACTAATTTCACCATCAATTATTCTTTATCTTTCTCCGGCGGAGCGTACTGGTTCCATCCTCTTGTCGCCTTGTTCTTGAAATCGCTCTTTTCTAACGGACGCAGATCAGCAGCCGCCACGCGGTCCCTGGAAGAGCAAACCACGAGAGCTTGACGAAACATCAACCAGCGGGCGTGAAGAACCGTTTTATTCTATTATGGTCTACTGTTTGTTTGTCTGCACAGGCGTGAATAAAGAGGCCATATTATCTATCGGACCATCTCTTTCTGTCACCATCTTATGTCATAAGACAGGTAATAAGACTAAGGACCATATATGTATGGTCCTTGGTTAAGAGCAATGTTTTAGGACCAAAAGTACTCACGCAAACTCCTCGTAGGTCTTAGCCGTGTATATAGCGTCGCATTTGATGTCGTTGACCCTCTCGTATTTCCGGTCAGCCTCCACGCACTCCCTCAGTTGGCCCTCCATCGCTGCGAAGTCAGAGACGTCCAAAGGCTTGTCCATTTTGTATTTATCAGCGATGACCGTCCCGAACTGTAGAAGGTATTAAGTCGTGATTGAGAACGTACCAGCGCCGAATACAACCTCAATTGACTTAGTTTTAAAAGTAAGTTTGGCTCTTCAATGAAAGGAGTGATACCTAGTATTTAACTTTAACTTTTTGTCTCTATAAAGCCGACGGGTGCTAGCAATGCAATGACATCGATTTATGAAGCGGTGACCATGGTTACGCCAATGGTGGAAAGGGCCGAAAAGATTGTATACTTACAAGTTGGCATAAATAATTTACTATGAAGAGCGGGCTAATGAAAAAGGTGTTATTGAACTAGATTTATCCTGCGGCTTCGCTTTCGCAGTTTGAATAGCTCTCTCTCTATCTAGGGCTAGATTTAGAGGTCTGGAGGCTCCGCGGCATAAAAGGAGTGGAGGCCCCTGGCCACAAATTATATTCCAAATAAAAGGACCATTTTTTTTTAGTCGAGATTTCATTAAGCAATTTTTCGAAGTCTCTATTGTAGGGGCCCTGTCTCTATCCAGTGGGAATTTCGGGTCCCTTCTTAATGCACTTAAATGTGATCGTTAAAGATTACGTACGGATTTTATAGCTATTGGTTTTGAATTATATTTTGTTTCTTTTCTTGAATTAAACAGTTTTTTTTTTCTCAAATGCCAAATTTGAAGTCTTCAGCTCCAGCCTCCTGTTCTCTACTAACACTAAAGTATTTTTTGGGAATCTCATTAAGAATGTAATAAGATCCCGGAATTTCAATTCAGCTGCCACCTAATGATCCGCACGAGCAAAGCCGCGAGTAAAATTGAGTAGGTTACTACGTGAAAATCAAATTTATTTTCCGCCTTCATTCACATCCACTTCAACGGGAAAATCCAAAAGACCTGCGAGAAAATTCTATAAGTTGGAATACAAAAAGCTAGATGTAACATAACGACGGTAGTTAAAATTTAGTAAAAAGTTTCCGATTTGACACGAAGATTTGGCAGACAGGGCGCATTGCTCATAGAACTAATGGCCGGTGGCCGAAAGCTTCTCGAGTGGCGTCCACGGACCGGAAAACGCAGTGTTGATAGGCCATCAACAAGATGGTGTAGCGATTTTAAGGTTGCGGGAACGCGATGGATGCGGATGGCTCATGGTAAAATGCAAATGTATGGCACATAAATTCCGAAAAAGTCAGAGGTGCGACCCCGGACTCGAACCCGCGACCATCTGCTTGAGAGACCATAGGTCAAACCACTAATAGGCCACCACGGCTAATACTAGACCACTACGGCTAATAAAACAGTCAGATGAGTGTTGACATCGTACCTATTCCAGATCTCAATTTGGGGGTAAGGTAAGGGCGCTCATAACACGTGTCCTTTTAATTGGGTCAAGATCTACTTATTAAGGGTTAGAATGTAATCCCATTTATTTAATTATTCATTCCATTTCATAGAATGAAAGATTCTACAAAATAAACTACGCTGCTGGGAACATGCCTGTTTACAAAGAATAATGTTTGCCAAAGTTCAAGTAAATCTAAAGTACTTAAAGCTTCAGTAGTTTACATAGTATGCGTCAGTCAGATAGGCAGTCAGATAGTCGCAAGCATTGCTTTTTTGGGTGCGGAAATTTCGGTGCACGAGTACGACTCGCACTTGGACGGTTTTTCGCAATTAAATCAATTCTATTCTATACCTAGTGCTCTATAAATTCTAAAGGTATTAGACTGTGTGTGTGGACTGTGTTTTTATTGTGTCAATTAGGTACTAACATAGGATATAAGAAATATGTATCTAACAAAATGGACGTTGTCTGAATTAAATTATTATTATTATTATTACTTACCAACATAAACAACAATGCTTCTTAGAATCATCATCCTTGTTCACTACTTATATACAAATCGGAATGCATGTATAGTCAACCAATTTGATTCCTGAGCCACCATAGAACCTTATCGTAGTAATTTTTATAATCTAACGAATTATGACGTATTGCCTGTGCACAACGCTTTCCGTGGCTGATTAGCCCGATGCGAGAGCGACATGTTCGGCCAACAGGCCTGACAAAAGAAGTTTGTGGAAGTTGGTGCAGAACTGCCTTGATGTCGTATCTGTCTCTTGTCAGCAAGTGGCTTGAACCAGGCCTCGTCGCAATATTTGCGACCTTCCAAAACAACAACAACAATGCTTACCGAATAACATAAATGTCACGACGATAAGGTGCCCGTGGTGATCTAGGAACTAAATTGACTGTCTGCACTTTACACCCGATGTTATATTAATTTTTTGACAGTTACATAAATATTTTTCGTTCAGAAATAAGAGCACTGCATTCTCTCACCAACAGAGGCCATGTGCTGTATAAGTTTAAGTTAAACCTTTATTGTTGTAACGGCTACGTGAGGTTACGTTATCGGGTGGCGTGTTGACCAAACATCGCTCGTTGGGCCGCTCGGTGTTACGTGACTACTTCAGATTGAACGCTAGTGGTCAGCATCATTCATCATCATCATTTCAACCGTAGGACGTCCACTGCTGGACATAGGCCTCCCTCATTTTCGCCCAATCATTACGGTTGGAAGCGACTTGCATTGCATCCACCATGAATCTGCGACCTTCACCAAATCGTCCGTCCATCTCGTATAGGTGGACGTCCCACGCTGCGCTTGCCAGTCCGTGGTCTCCATTCGAGAACCTTTGGGCCCCAACGGCCATTTGTTCTGCGTGCTATATGGCCTGGCTCATTGCCATTTCAATCCGTTTGGCTATGTCGGTGACCCCGGTTTTTCTACGGATCTCCTCGTTCCTGATTCGATCCCGTAGAGAAACTCCGAGCATAGCCCTCTCCATAACTCGTTGAGTGACTCTGAGCCTATTCATCAGGTCCATAGTGAGCCTCGGATCCATGTGTGATCAACTCATCACTGGCACCACACGCTATATAGTAGTAAATTGATTTATTTTTTACTATCTATTTCCCACGACTTCTTCTGCGATAGATTCGTTTATAGCTATCCCGCGGCAACTATGCTATTCACCGGGATCGCATTCCAGAAAGAAAGAAGAAGAAGTCAATGCGACAAGAAGAAGTTCAGAGTTCGTACTGGGTGCGCGTGGGAACTACGGCCTCATTCTGAGAGGAGGCCTGTACCCTGTAGTGAGTGGGTCATAGCTATATAGATTCTCACCGCTACTAGCGTCTCAACCGTACTATAATGTAAGGCGCTAACCATACAGAAGAGACGTGAAACGGGGGTTCGCAGGCCGCGTCTCCGCCCCGTCCCTTCTGTCTGTTTTGGAGCGCGACGCTTCTAAACTTACATTTAGTATGAAACCTGATTCAAGTCTCGTCTCTGTGGCTTGCACCTGAGCCTCATTCCGCTGACTCTACTGGAGTGGCACTTTCTATATAGTAACACTAGCCTTCCGTCCGCAGCTTCGCCCGCGATAAATTAATTTTCCTGTAGGAAAAGGTATTTTCCCGCGGTAAAAAGTAGCCTATGTCCTACCTATGTCACTCAGTGATAATGTAGCTTTCTAACGGCAATAGAATTTTTGAAATCGGTCCAGTAGTTTTTAAGTATAAACTTTAAGATTTTTATTTTTGTATGTAACGAATAATAAAGAAAGAAGAAAGAAAGAAAATACATTTATTTACAACAATACAAGACACATAAATATTTTAACAAAAAGGACAATACAAAGGCTAAAAATAGAGTGTGTCATTGCGGTTGCAAATTGGACACTGGCTCAGCATAATGCTGAGGCGTTTATAACACCCCAGCGCTGATTTTCAGCCAATCGTTACATACAGAAATAAAAATCTTTCCTCTTTATAATATTAGTGTAGAATACTGTTTGAGTGGCACTGCCGACAGTTCAGTTGTCTAGTTACGGTCCGCGCGTGCCGTCGCCGCGACGCGCGGGATCTCGCCTATGGCTCAGTCGACGCTCGCCACTCTTAGCGCTGCCGCCATGCTCCAATGTAAGTTTAATTTCTAACTTAACTACCCTGATAGTTGCAATATGTAAGCACATGAATAACCTTTTATATAATATATATATAAAATAAAATAAGCCTGTTGATTTAAAAATATATATACGTTTTATTAGACGACCAGATGGCCTAGTGGTTAGAGACCCTGACTATAAAGCTAGAGGTCTCGGGTTCGATTCCCGTGTCGGGGCAGATATTTGTATGAAAAATACAAATGTTTGTTCTCGGGTCTTGGGTGTTTAATATGTATTTAAGTATGTATCTATCTATTATTTATTTTATTAGCAGTTACGTCTGCTTAGGTTCGGTGAGCAGACGTAACTGCTAATAAAATAAATAATATTTGAATTAAATAGAAGTGGTACATCAATTTCTTACGCATTTCCAACTAATTTGGAACGTAGGAGTCATAGCTTCTAATAGTTGTGATGGATGTTACCACACGCCACTGTTGGCGTATGTAAGCGATTAAGAATTTCGGGGAGGTCGGTTGGATGCGACGTGGTTCAGTTGCTAGAACACCCGTTGGGGCGCATACCCAGGAGACGTGGGTTCAAGTCCCACCGGCGCACCCGGAAACTTTTTCGATTTTTAATCTTATGTATCTATCTATATAAGTATGTTTATCTGTTGCCTAGTACCCATTACACAAGCTTTGCCTAGCTTAGCTTACTTTGGGACTAGGTCAATTGGTGTGAATTGTCCCGTGATATTTATTATTATTTATTATAATTATTATTATTAGATTACTTAGTTATAGTTTACTTTAAAGTACAAACAAATGAAACAATCGAACGTAGAATTTCTTAAGATTTAGACAAAATAAAAAACAGCCTGCATAACCATTCAACCTATACATATTAAGGTAAACGTCCCTGTGCTCGACACTGACCCAATAAATGGCACCTTCAATCTTATTCCTAAGAGAGGTGACAGATGGGTGTCATCTACTGGGCGTTGAGGTGTCGAGCATTGGTACGTTTACCTTTACCTCCTATCACAACGACAGTCATCTCGAGCTGCCGCGGGCCAGACCAAAGAGAAAAGTGGGCAAATTAACAACCCTTTCAGTGAAGTTTTCAACCCATCACTGTTTCTTGATCTTCTTATTCTAGAATCAGTCCTTAATTGAAATCGACACGATTAATAAAAGAGATACATGATTAACTGACAGACAACGCATAGCCTCAACCACTGGAGCTAGAGACTTGAAATTCGTCAAACATTTTCCTTGTGATTTTGGCTTTGGCTCAACATCTTCCTTCCCTAAATTTCATGAGAGATTTTTCAAAATGCGTCACTAATTTTAGTGTAATTATATTAATTATTAAAAGAGAATACTTTAATCTGTATTTGCCTGCGTTTAGTTTTAGCTTCGTACTTATACCTTGACAAGCTCGTGCGCGGCGCTCGGCGGAACCCTGTCGCAGGGAGCCTCTGCTGTCCTTAACAAGATTGATTTTAATAAGTGCGGCAAACGCTGACTGCGACAGGGTTCCGCGGAGGGTCGCGCACGAGCTTGTCAGACTATAGTCATCGTCTTGATAGAGAAGCGTGTTTCACTAATCCCGGTTTTCTTGCAATCAGTTTACCGAGAAAAATGTATATTTGCCAAAACCCCCTTTTAAACGTTTCTCATTATAGGGTTCCGTACCCAAAGGGTAAAAACGGAAACCCTATTACTGAGGCTCCGCTGTCCGTCCGTCCGTCTGTCACCAGGCTGTATCTCGGGAACCGTGATAGCTAGAGAGTTGAAATTTTCACAGATGATGTATTTCGGTTGCCGCTATAACAACAAATACTAAAAAACGAAATAAAATAAATATTGAAGGGGCTCCCATACAACAAAAGTGATTTTTTTACGGAACCCTTCGTGCGCGAGTCTGTCTCGCACTTGCCGGTTTTTATTTATGGATGCCTCCCTAATACCTGTCATGCATTTTTTACGCATTCAGTGCCTAGAAAGAATATATGAGTCCAAGCTATTGAATGAAAGTCAGGTAAACGTTTATACACGTTTGAGGCACTGAGCAAAGTCCGGTACATAGCGGAAGTTCGAAGAAAATGCCAGCAGTGAATGCGTTAAGCCCTCGCATCTGATCAACAGACCTCCCATCGCTCATCGGCATCAGTATGGCTGCCTGCGTGAGTCTAGCCTCTTACGAAATCTTCGACTCCTTCGATGAAGTAAATCCAGCATCTTCCGAAATCTCAAGGATAAGCGTGGAACCTCGAAACACTTCTACAACCACCACAGCCAGATCTACAACCGATATAACCATCGATACTGACCCGCCCACCGACATAGTAGAACGAGACTTGCTTGACGTAGCTTCCGAATGGTTAGCCAATACAAAAAAATACACTGAGTGGTTGCAAGATACAACCTTGGCATCTGACAGGTTGCTGAATACAAGTAGAACTTCTACTGTTGGGTTGCCAACAAGTACGGCGTCAAATGAAAAGTTACCGAATACAAGTATGGCGGCTACAGAGGGGCTATTAAATACAAGTTCAACGACGGAAAGCAGTCTCAGGGTCACTGTTGGATATAGTAGAAGAAAGGTAGGTGTTGTGGCTTTTTTATTATGTAAATGTTACATAATTACCTAACATACTTTTAAATAATTGATTGGTTTCTCGAAGACAGTTAGATTAGGATGAAATTTTGGACGTTGACAAAGTTTTATAATTTTACATAAAACTGACCCATGAACCCATGATTGACCACTATCTCACCTGATGAAAAGTGCAGATGAGGTCAAAGAATTTTGAACTTGATGATTTATGTTGAGGAACAGACATTGAAAAAAAAAATATTTTTCACTAAGTAAGTATAGTACCTACTTAAAACATTAAAAAAATAATTATTATTTTAACGCATCTCAAAGAATATTCAAGTAGATATATTCCAAATACGATTGATTATCTATAGAATATACAACAGATGGCACTGCTCTAAACACAATGGTAGAAATAAACTCTAAAGACGACCAGTAAATAAAGCTGGTCACCCTGGTTTTTACTCACTACTTATTATACTTTAGGTCGACTAAATCGTGGGTACCTAGTTATAATTCCTAATTCCGTATCTGGACTAAACAAGTGCTTCAATCTGGAGTTACTTTGAGGACTTTTATGTCTTTGAACTGAAACCAATGCTACTCCACAACTACAATTGCATGCATGTCATGCATGAACCCATCCACCTTCCACAGGTAGGTACCGACTATCATCAACACAACACGAGATCTAAACGCGTTTCAAACTGTACTCGATTTCACGGGCCCACGCTACAATAATTTTGCTGTAGAGATAGGCGTCAATACAACGTGCCCACCATGCAGGTTTCTGCGAGAGTCTAACCACGCATTCCTGAGGCCATATGGAGTAATAAATGTTATGTGAACCTTGGTCGAATTATGCTTTTTAACTTTTTCATACATAATAAATACGCAATCCCAGCACCTCCACCACTTTCACAGTCCACCACCACCACCACCATTAGGCAATCTCCCTCCGTGGTGTCGTTCAGGGAAGCTTTGAAGAAGATGTGGCTCACACCATCACTTTAATATATTGAGAACACTGCTTATTTATTATATGTATTTTGCATATATATGTTGTATATGGTAGTATATTTTTATTAGGTTTCTTTATATTATGAGTTTATGTATTGTATTTACTAAAAGTTGTATTGTAGCCTTTGCTTTGTCCGACTGTATTATTTTGACTTACTCTTTGTCGGTCCCTTACTAAATGCTCCTTTCATCCACTCAAGGGTTGACTGGTAGAGATCCCTTAAAGGGATAAGTTCGCCTTTGTACATGCATTTCAACGGTTGTCAATAATGTATTTCTTTTTTTCCTTATTTTTGTACAATAAAGAGTTTACATACATACATACATACATAGTAAAATTTAAACATAAAAATGGAAATATCTCAAAAACTAAGCATATTTCGACCTAGGTTCAGATAACATTTATTACTCCATATGGCCTCAGGAATGCGTGGTTAGACTCTCGCGGTAACCTGGTGGGCACGTTGTAGAGAAAAAAATGAAAATGAATCGCAATTTTCCTTGGTCACGGCATCACGCGTGAACGGCTGGACCAATCTCGCTAATTCATTTTTTTTGTTGAAAAGAAGGTTCTTATGAAATAAATTATAATTAAAATAGAACGGGGGCAAAATCGCGGGAACAGCTAGTCGTGTAATAAACGTTGCTTAAGGACTTTAGCAGGCGTTTAATTTAATAAATTGGGAACGTGCAGTCGAACAAGGCTTTACACCCAAGCTCGAAATTCGAAGTTCATGTCGTGCCGTTTCACTCACGCTAATAGGTACTTAAGTAGGTATTTACTTAATAGGAGAATGAGAGGGAAGGTGTGATATTGAATTCGAATTTGGGAATCAGTTGAAACGTGAATCACTTTCGCACGTTCTCGGAGTAAATCGTAAAGAGTGTCCTTGTTAGCCATTGGCTTGTATAATAATTACATTTGTTGTGAAATAATTCTAAGGTAGGTAAATTATTTTCACTACTAGATGATGCCCGCAGCTTCGGCCCCGCTGAATTAGATTAAAACGTGTTTTCCCGTGGGAACGAGATGTTTTCCCCTGGTAAAAAGCAGCCTTGTTTCCAGCCTTTAAGTCAATACAAAAATCACGGCAATCCGTCGCTCAGTTTCGACGTGAAAGAAGGAGAAACAAACAAACGAACAAACACACTTTCACATTTATAATTATAAGTAATAATAAGTATTAAGTATAGAAGCATAGAATACCGGGCGAACTGAAGAAGCTTAACTAGGGAAATCATCATCATTATCTTCGATCCATACGTCCCTCTGCTGGGTATAATCTTCATCTCAGAATGAGAAGGCTTGGACTATAGTACCTACGCGGGTCAGTGCCAATTGAGAACTTTACACACCACTGAACGGCTTCTCCAGTATCTCCAGATTTCCTCATGATGTTTTCCTTCCAGTAGATAAATATCAAATAATGTACAGATTTACCTACTTATATTTAACTTTCCCAGCCTATAATACGTCCCACTGCAGGGCACAGGCCTCCTCTCAGAATGAGAGGGCTTGGGCCGTAGTTCCCCCACGGGCCCAGTGCGGATTGGGAACTTCACACACACCATTGATTTTCTTCGCAGGTGTATTGTATAAATCTTCCCAGGTGAATTTTTCGCTTCGAGCCATTACATTAAATTTGAACCTTAATACTATGATGTTACCGTTTGTTTTGAAAGATAAGGGCTGGAAGCGAAAAATTCACCTGGGAAGATTTATACTATATGCAGGTTTCCTCACGACCTACCTACTTAAGTATATTTATATTACAGATAAACCGAGAGACGACCATAAATTGGACCATAACCCTTCCCCCTTCCAACTTAACGGTCCCCCACGACACCTGCCCAGAGGAAGAGAAGCCTTCGAACATTGGGCCTTACGAGGTCCCGACTCAGAAAGACCTGGTACTTCATGTCAGGAGGATCCTGCTACATATGTTCAGGAGTTACCATAAGAAGACGCTGGAGGTTCTTAAGGATATGAAAGAGGTAGGGGCACGAACGCAAATGCATTTTACCTTTGGCGATGTTTACTGAGGCGTGCGCGCGCCGCCGACGGAGTGTGTCCAGCGCGGTCTATAACACTGAATTATATATATTGGACATACACCGGCAGCGCGGCACAGCGTATATGATTTAGTGTTATGCAACGCGCTGGGCACGCTCCGACGGCATCGCACGCTCGCCCCGCGGTGCGGTCTGTGGAGGGCTGGCTGTGCAAGTAACAGCTTTTAACCTATTTCATTTTCTAGTCTCCGCTTCATCTCTATTATAGTTGGGCTTATAATGGAGCTTTTTATTGAGTAACATCATAATTTAGTTTTAAACTACTTCACTCAGGCAACGAAGTCATCATGGCCAAAGGAGGAGAGTTGCCAAGGCGGTTTTAAAGTGGCGTACCGGCGCTGTGTGCGGACTGTCAGCAACCGATGCGAACTGGCGGCCAAAAGCCTCGTGCTGGCGTTGGAGGAGTTACGAGGAGACGTACTGGGGCTGCTACAGGTAAAGCCATCCGCTGCCAACGAAAAAAATACGGCACGACATGTAGGGAGCCAGCTACCCTGATGTCACTCGCTCTCGTACCTACTGAATACTATTGGAGTGAGCGGGACTTTTTCGAGGAGATTTCGAATTTTGAATTTCATTGTATAAGGCTGCCTTTACACCTGTAAGTTACTTCCGTAATACTTATGTAAGTTACTTACGGTTGCATTTACACTTAAAATAAACTTACAGTAAATAATGCTAACGTAAGTTTTGTGATTTTTAACTTACGTAAGTTATTACATACCCATTTACATTAGACTTTTTAAAAACCAGTAACTAAAATGTCTTCTCATCGGCGGCAAGTTCAAGCCTTAAGAAATGCTTACCTTGGCTAGAAAAAAGAATGGTACAAGGTGCATATGAAAATCTTTTGAAAGAGTTGAGAATGGAAGACCGAAGCCAATTTTTCAATTTTATAAGAATGAATGCCACAATATTCGAACTTATATTGGAACAAGTAGCACCAATAATTAAAAAAGAAAATACAAATTTTCGACAGGCAATTTCACCAGCTGAGAAACTTATGGTCACTCTTCGATTGTTAGCTACAGGTATATATGATTTATGTAAAAAATTATGCAAATTAAAGTGCATTCATTCAAAGTTGGACAATTGCTAATTGTATAGAACGTGCTTCAAAAGCGGTAATTAATGTTTCTACCTCATCTGGTAACTTGGTTTTGTTTTGGTTTTGTTTAGCCATAGCGGGAAAATAATTCGTAAGTTCTCAACTTATCAATTTAGTTTGATAAGCTGTGAGTTCATCTGTAAGCAAACTCGAACACGTTTAGACTTGTAATTTTCCAACTTACGTAAGTAGTAATAAATTACAGTAAGCCACTTACAAAGAGTATTTTTACATTTGGAAATTTTTTAAGTCGCTTACGTAACTAACTTACGTAAGTAAAACTCACAGGTGTAAAGGCGGCCTTAGACTTGTAATTTTCCAATTTACGAAAGTAGTAAGAAATTACAGTAAGCCACTTACAAAGAGTGTTTACATTTGAAAATTATTCGTAAGTCGCTTACGTAACTGACATACGTAAGTAAAACTCACAGGTTACAGGCGGCCTAAAGCCAGGCCTTACAATAGGAAGTTCTATTTTGAAACTTCGTATCGAGCTGTCCCGCTTACGCTATTAGGTAATATTTGATACGATTGTGAAAGGGACGATACGATAGGAATTTCAAACTTCAACCTCAGGACGGTCTTAACTAAGTTTTTCAGGGATAGCATAAAGGCCGGCGCAGACCAGATGCGTGTGCAAGTCACGCACCAGTTGTAATGAATGAAACTGTAAGAAAGATGGCACACCATGTGCACGCATCTAGTGTGCCATTCCTCCCACAGCTCCACACTCAACACAACCGGTGCGTATGCGTGTCGTGACACGGACACGCATCCGGTCTGCACCGGCCTTAACCAGGACTGATAAATGGTTGCCCCGGAACATACGACCTAATAATGGACACCCTGATTATTCGTGCTCTTAGTAATTTGTGTACAGCACAAGAACACGAATTATCAGGGCGTGGATTATTATGTCGTCGTCCAGGGCGTACATTCCGGGACTTACAGTAACTACACCCACATTGACTTCAACGTCGAGAGCGTGCGGTAGGATACCTACAGGATTTTACGACTTATTATGAAAAGATTCCTAGGTGCTCAACATTAATTTTCATGACTGTCTTTTGTCATATCAACGCATTATGCGAACACAGAATTTAATTCACTTCACTTTCATTTAATGCGCTTCTTAGTATGAACTCATTATCTAAAACGAACAGCTTACCTAAGAATAAGTAGGTAAGTAATAGGTAAGTATTCTAATAAAACTGTTTTATTCTACACATCAATTCAAGGAACGTTCTTCCTTCGCAGGGCAAAGTATGCAATATTGAGGACATGAATGCGGACCCGATCCAACTGATTAGGATTCTAGCCATGGAAAAGGTATCCCTAGAATTCGCTTTACCTGGCTTCCTGAGACTGCTTAATGCGTGTGCTGGACATTGCTCAAGGTAGGCAATTCTATTTAGAAATTTAATTTACCTGTAGTGGTCTATAGTTTAATTTAAATTTTATGATAGTTACTTAAGTAATGTATAACACCGTTACTTAATTTCAGACCGAATTCTTCAGCTCACTCGCGGAAGCCTCTTCGTCGGATGCTATCAGATCAAGACCTCGTTATCAGGCATTTCCTAACACAAAAAAGTTATAGCCGACTTCTCAAAGGAACAAAATAGGAATCTTTTAATTTTGATGTTTTTTATGCAACAAACTGAACGCGTTTATACTGAACGCACCCACAACTTGTATCGAGCTTTCACACGATTTGAACATACCGTAAACTAGATAGCGCCACTGTCTATGAACTTTTGACGTGAACTTGACTGAAAGTTTTTAGAATAACTTAACCAAAATACTTAACTAAGCTTTTTGCGGAATGTTCCTAGTGATTACTGTGGGAAGTTAACAAAAACTATAATCAAATTATAATACCATGCGTGAGACATGTCCGTGTTTTGACTCCTAGTTGTTAAAATCCAGATGAAAAAATGAACCTTAGTCACTCAAAGAATTTCTTTTAATAAAGGTAAGTAACACAAGTTATTTGTGTTAAAAATCCTATTCCTATACCGGCTCTATTCTTCTGTTATGTATAGAAATTGTAAATATTTCATAAACAAAGCACCTTTACCTATATAAATCGTTAGTAATACGAGAAAGTAGTCTCAATCAACTTTCTATTTTACCACCAAGTTATTTTGTAAACATGGTTTATTTCCCATAGTCTACTTTATCACGTTAATTATTTATCAGATACTAAATTGAAAATTCCGATCTTACCATTATATTCTACCGTAATGGTGCTAGTCACTGTAACTACAGCCAAGAATTCCCAATTATGTGATTTGTAACCCCCGGCCCTCATATGCTTAAGACATTGTGTCAAATTTAGGTCATTCTTTTTGTATTTTTTTTAATCTACTAATTGGTTCTAATGTGAAACAGTTGAGTCTAGAATGCACAATTCTATTCACTTCCCATTCCCGCACACAAAGGGTTAAAATTATATTAATATAAATAGTCCTTATTTTGTTTAAAATTTGTACTCTAATACATTGGGCATTTATTCTTATAATCGATTCATACTTTATAAAGTATGCTAGGATTTACAAGGAACATGTGCAAATTTATTGTACATTAAAATAAAACAATTAAATTCATTTTATTTACTTTATTTTCATTTCATTATGACACAAAAACACTTTACAATTAACTTAATTTGTATTCCAATTTACTTATTGTAAAACACAACTTAATTGCATTTTAATTATAACACCTACTTAAATAATAACTAATATAATGACATAAATGATAAGGACAGTCAGCCTTTTGTTTCCTATAAGGGCCAGATAGAAGTACAGTCTCCAGCATAAATATCAGACCAGTCAAGGTGCTCAAAAATATCTGAACATGCACATACACAAAAGGCAATATAGTTGTGTACAGATATTTTTGACCACCTTGAGAGCTCCAATGTTTTAGATAGTGACTGTACAATGTGTAATAAAGTTTGTGTGCTTGTAGCTTGACTACGTTTGAATGCTTGTATTATATGTCACCACTTAACACAGAAGGTACTCAACCGTAAAAAGTCCCCGTGCCACAGATACACAAACATACTTGTATGTCTATCTGACACCATACAATTTCTATTGTGAGGCAATGCCTAGTCTAATCCCAGCATTTATCACAGATCTAGGAAAACCCATCTCCTTCTAGTTTCTACCAAGAAAAGTAAGACAAGGATAGACCCCATCAGCTCTTTAATAAATGCTGGCAAGTTTCAGGCAGTAATGTCATAGTTAGAAATCATTTCCTACTCTTCTTTTTCTCTTTATGTGACTTCTTTGATTTGGATTTTTTGGATTTCTTCTTTTTCCGTTTCTTTCTCTCTTCTTCCGAGTCACTGCTCTCGGAGTTTGACGATGATGATGATGATGTACTTGATGGTGAACTAGGTGATCTATTAACAAAAGCAGAGGTGTAACATTTAAAAAATAAGCTTAATAGTTCAACCTGTTGTCAAGTGGTTGACAAAAAAATTGCATCACATTTTAAATTATTCTGCAACTCTTGCAATGGATTTAAACATCTTTCCCATGTTTTGAATGGATTCATAATCAGTCTTGCATTTTAGTTTACAATAAGAGTAAGGAATGTTTTATTTTAACTTCATTTTGCTATTCATTCATACTAAATTAATGAGAAATTAGCAATTTAGTGAGACAAGTTAGCTATGAAGTATCTTTTTTTGTACTTATTTTTTCAACTTCATTTTTTTTATTACTTTTACGGTCATCCCGTGAAATCATACATTTCGTACTAAATACAAACTGAAATATAGATGCACAGAAAAAACCCCAGAAAAAAGACCAATGCTGGGAATCGAACCCAGGTCCTCAGCATTCCGTGCCGCGTGCCATACC
The DNA here is from genome assembly GCA_947859365.1 of Archips crataeganus. NCBI lineage: Eukaryota > Metazoa > Arthropoda > Insecta > Lepidoptera > Tortricidae > Archips > Archips crataeganus. The sequence goes on along the minus strand of OX402067.1, from coordinate 7,823,548 downwards.
CCTACACCACCACTGGTCTAGAGATTAGACACGAATCTTTCCTATACATCATACATTTCAATCTGCTAAATCATCACCTTATGCAGTGACAAACGCACATCTATGTTACACCCTCATCGAGAGATTTTAACACTCCTTCGGAACTAACCGCTCACCTGGACAAGAGATGGCGCTACTGTGCAACTTTAAACAAGTTAGCTATGAAGTATCTTTTTTTGTACTTATTTTTTCAACTTCATTTTTTTTATTACTTTTACGGTCATCCCGTGAAATCATACATTTCGTACTAAATACAAACTGAAATATAGATGCACAGAAAAAACCCCAGAAAAAAGACCAATGCTGGGAATCGAACCCAGGTCCTCAGCATTCCGTGCCGCGTGCCATACCCCTACACCACCACTGGTCTAGAGATTAGACACGAATCTTTCCTATACATCATACATTTCAATCTGCTAAATCATCACCTTATGCAGTGACAAACGCACATCTATGTTACACCCTCATCGAGAGATTTTAACACTCCTTCGGAACTAACCGCTCACCTGGACAAGAGATGGCGCTACTGTGCAACTTTAAACAAGTTAGCTATGAAGTATCTTTTTTTGTACTTATTTTTTCAACTTCATTTTTTTTTTATTACTTTTACGGTCATCCCGTGAAATCATACATTTCATACTAAATACAAACTGAAATATAGATGCACAGAAAAAACCCCAGAAAAAAGACCAATGCTGGGAATCGAAAGACCAATGGGGTATGGCACGCGGCACGGAATGCTGAGGACCTGGGTTCGATTCCCAGCATTGGTCTTTTTTCTGGGGTTTTTTCTGTGCATCTATATTTCAGTTTGTATTTAGTACGAAATGTAGAATTTAGTGAGAGTAAAATAATACTTATATAAAATAATACTTATATAAAATAATACTTATATAAAATAATACTTATATAAAATAATACTTATATATTTGCATACCTGGCCCTTTTCTTTTTATGTTTCTTCTCCTTTGCCTTTTTAAGTTTTTCTTCCAGCTTCTTGCGGAGCTCTGTCTCCCGGAGGCTTTGTAATGGGGTGGCGTAGTCTTGCTCACTGTCACTGCTCGTACTGCTTACATCAAGCACTAATTCTTTGTTTGGATCTACCTGAAATGGACAAGAATCAGAGTATTCTTACAAATTTTACATTTTCAACTAACAAAACCATGCTAAGGCCGCATATTCAGGGGTAATAAGGTGATAAGTCAAGAATCGTTATGATTTTTAGTCATAAATTTAGATTTTCGTAGACAATATTAATTATCGTGACACATTTTCACAATTAATTATGATGAAAGTTCTAGAATTTGGTATAAAACACAAGCCAGATGGTACTTTTTGCAATAATAGAATAAAAATGTTGGTAATAAATTAATAAGTACTTACTTTAATAAAGTTTCGACACTGAAAAGTTAAGTGTCCAGCATAACCACACTTTTTGCACGCAGCTCTCGAGGAATCTTTCCCATTTTTACCAATATCAAAGTAGTTCGACATCATTGATTTGTATTTTATAGAATGTTTTGTATTGGTTTTAACATGTAACAAGTAAATAATCAAAGCAAAGATTGCAACAAAAAAAGTATAACGTCAAGTTTAGAAACGTCAACACAAACAACACAACAGTCAAGGTCGATGAAATGAAATGAAAGTTTGGTTTGCGTTTCGTTACCTCAGTTGCAGCTCTTTAGTTTTACTTTTATTGTTTGTCGTAGTTCCCTCTTTGTGTGGGCTGTAACTAACAACTCGCTACTTTTAAATTAAACATTATTTATTTCGTGTTTATGTATACAAAATATACATATTTACAGAAACATATTTTAAAACACAAAAATAAAAAAATAAAAACTTAAATTAACTTAATCTAAACCTAAAAACCTGTATTTACAAATGTCTCCCAGATCGTTGCTAATGGGCAGGGTGCCCATAATGCTGGCTGCGTTTCCTCGTTGTATGGCAACGCCAATACGTTGACCGAGGAAAGAGCCAGCCTTATGGTCACCTGTGGACCGGACAAGTTTACTTTTTAAAAATTTAAAAAGTTTTTGTGCTTCGGATCCCCACGGCCCCAGAGTCTCAACAGCAAAAGCCGCAAATATGTAGCTGTCTGCTAAATTTGCGTATTTGCGGCGTTTTGCTGTTTCGGCCGTTGCAGCCGCCGCGCCCGCCCTCAATGACGTAATAGCTAAGTGGGATGGTGCTAAAGTGTCCACACAAGTGGCGTCCCAAATAAGCGGCCGTCCCATTTGCCAAGGTACTAACGTCATTCCGTCAGGTCTCTTGCCGTCATCACGTGCTAGCCCAACCGGTTCCAATGTAGACGGTACGTTGATGCTGGCAAGAGCCCGACGGATTATGTCGTTGAGGCAAGCGTGGCGAGATAAACGGCCGGCGCTTTTGGGACAAGCTAGACCGTGGTGACCCAGCCGATCCATTTATGTATTGTACTCTGCATTTTATCATAAAATTATTATATCATTTAGAAACTGATAGAGTAACGAAACGCGATGCGCGTCAGCGCGTCACCCACACTACAAGTTTCATTTTACGCATGCTACTTTTTTTATTTAATAATTTTATTTAAATAATGGTCATAAAATTTAAACTTCATACGGCCTCGATTTAAATGATCGTTTAAAACTTTGGAAGAGGTTATTGATACCAATTTCAACATGGGCATCACAAAATATTTTTTAAACCGTATCGCAACGATTTCGTACCACTTTTTTTTTTTTTTTTTTATAAGAGGTGACAAACGAGCAGACGGGTCACCTGATGGAAAGCGATCACCGTCGCCCATGGACACCCGCAACACGGGGGGCATCACAGGTGCGTTGCCGACCCTTTTAGGAATTGGTAGGCTCGTTTTTTAAAGATCCCTAAGTTGTAACGCGTCGGCAGGCAACAGGCATGCGGCTCGCCGTACGGTGAGCAATTACTACAGAGTACCAACTTCCTTGCATCAATCTAAGCACTAGTTTCCGATTCTAACACACCTCTCTTACCCGTCTTTATCACAAAAATTATCTTCATACATTGCCTTGATTCAGCACATAGTACATTTAAGAAATTGTTCCACAGTTAGATAATCAAGAGACATGCCACGTCATGGCAGAGTTCCTGCCACTCTGCGACGTACTGTTCAACGTGATCTCGCTGGCCGGTTACTTCTGCGACGTAGTGTTCGACGTCGTGATGGGTTACGCTCTGCTCGAGCGTGGCTATAACGCCACGTTCGCCGCCGCCATATCCATCGTGGTCACGTCGCTGGTTATCACGCAGGTACAGCCCTAGACCGGTGTGAAACCTGGTCATAGCGTAATATTAGTGAGCATACTCCTCTCTCGCTGCTAACTGTCTACAGTCACACTTAAGGGCGGAAGGGCTGGAGGGAATCAGTATGGAATGAAAATCACGAAGGAACGTATTCCTCTAGTGACCTTATAACTTCAGGATCCACTATTCACATTAAAAATACTTCTACGTTGCCACTAGAGGCTTAGATGACATAAAGCATAAGCATAATCCTTTTTTGACCATGAGCGTACTAAGGTGGGGCAATTTATTTTTTTAACTAGCGCATTTAATTGAAAGGATCTGCTCGCACATAGTTGCGTGCCGCGTCCGGGAACTTTAAATAGAGATCCTTCACTTGGTTTTGCGGTCACTTATGTATACTTTCTACTTATATCTTTCCTCTTCCCTTAAACCAATTCTAGCTACACCCTTGATTCCGACCAATATGAGAGTGCGAAAGGGATAGAGGCATCCACGATAAAAGCTAACGAGCCTAGCATCTCGTGTCTTCAATTCGTTAAATCTCAGGTGCTGTCCTTCCGCTGGTACCTATCAGTGTGGAGTTCGAACGAGCGCAAGTCGCGCGCCCCGTGGCTGGTGGCAGCGTTACACTGCCTTCAGCTAGGCGTGCTGTGGCGGTACGCTCGTCTACTGACCCCGCTGGAGCTGAGACGTGGACACGTGAAGCACCAAGTGCGGGACTTGTGTGAGTATGATACTACACAGTAGAGACCCATAATATCAGAGCGAAGAACGTGGCTGATGGCTGCGTTACACTGCTCATAGCTAGATGAGCTGTGGCGGTATATTAAGCTGCTATAGCTCCGCTTAGGTACCGTAGTTATGACTAATGTAAATGGTATTAGATGCCTTTAGTTTGCTACTTTTGCAAATACTTTGGATATTGATTTGATGGCTCTCATTATGGCGACTATGTGTAATCACCAGAAAAACGGCATGGTCGAGCATACGGACAGTATGCTTAAGAATGAGGTGTGAAACTTGAATACAGCTCTATCGTACAAAAAACATCCCATCAACATCTTACTTGCTGATCCTGCTGCCAAGCAGCGGTACTTGCGCTGCTGTGTTCTGGCCTGGACAGTAAGAGAGGCAGTGAAGTTATCGACACACGAGGAACTATAACGTAGCCCTCTCGGCTGGCAACACATCTGCAGTACACCTTATCTATGAATGGAATACTCTCTTATAATTAGAATTAGTTGACCCGTTTGCTCGTTTCTCACCCCACGTCATTATTAAAGAAAAATCATGTTTCCTTAATCTCTTGCAAAACAAAAATGCAACATTGCAGCTGCAAACCAATGCTGTTGATCAAAAGGACAAAAACGATGAAAAATATTGACGTTGTAGAAGTCTCATTACATTAATATCCCCTACAACATCCATTATTACAGGAGTGGACAGATAAGTTGTTGTTTTCCCTTCAGGTATGTTGCGGTTGGTCCATGCGTGTTGCGAGGCGGCGCCGATGTTGTTATTGCAGCTGCACGTACTGTTCAAGGAGGAGCCAGAGCCTAGCGAGCCCGGGGACGAGCCCACAGGTAGGCCCACAGCACTAGAGGTAATAACACAACACAATCCTCGCCAGCGTGGTACAGGGGCTGGGGGTACGACGACAAAGGGGGCCGGGAGAGGCGCGGGCGGCACCTCTCTCGGCCCCTTTGTCGTCATACCCTCCAGCCCCTGTACCGCGCGGGCGATGACTTATTTAAAGGGTTTAGCTATAATCATTCTAAGAGGAGTATAGAAATGAGAGGCTAATAGAAATGATATCGCTTTCACCATCTCTTTCTGTCACCATCTTATACCGTTTGGCAGAAAGAAATAGTGAATGCAACAGCACGCGTCCGCGCGTTACACAATACGGACTCTGGTGTCGTATTAGGCGTTTTCATTTGCACACCAATCGGCACTGGCGATTCTAGTTTTAAATAGTGTGTCTACTGTGTCTAGTCTATTATAGAACTGTTTTTAAAAAATATATACATAACTTGTTGAATTTCTTGTCGGATTCTTCTCAACAGGATTTTTCCGATCAGTTGGTAGATTCTTCGACATTCAAAAATGCCTAAATTTTATAAAATTGCCCTGCATACCCTAAAAAGCAGTAAGAGCAAAAAAGCGAGTAGAACATTATGTTCTTTACGCTGTGTTGGTTATAGTTCAATATTCAACAGACGTAAAAAACCCTCTTACTGCGTTTTAGGGCCTGCAGGGCAGAAAAATATTTAGATCTTATTCTCTTATCAGCTGGCTCACCACCATTGGTGTAAGTAATTAGCAGTCACTACACTAGTTTTTGAGTGACAACTACCAAAGAGAATAGCATCACTACGCTTCGATAATAGTAGTAACGAGGAAGTTCTACGTCGTATGCAGAGCATCTATTTTTATGTTAGAGAGGCCAGACAAACAAACTAGTGGGTCACCTGATGTTAAATGATCACCACCGTCCATAGACACCCGCAGCGCTTTACGCGATACCAGAGCGTTGTCGGCCCTAAGGAAAAAGGAGAGAGAATAGGGGAGGGGGAGAGGTATTGGGCCCCCGGCGCTCTCACTGACCGTAGGAAACGCAGCAAGAGTACTGCTGCAGCCTGCATCACGCCGGTGTTCTGTGAGAGCGTGGTACTGCCCCGTACGAGCCGGCTCATTCGCGATGCAGCGGCTAGCTACAACATGGCTCTACCACTACAAATATTTCTATTTCGTTCATAAAATGAAGTCATCCCATCAGCGTTTTGTTTCCAGCCAACCAGGCGTTCGCGGAGTTGAACGTGATATCGGCGTCTCTGTCGCTCTTCTCCGTGTGCTGGGCGCTGGCCAGCTTCAGCAAGAACGTGCGTCTGCAGAACGTGCACCGCCTCGTGCTCACCTGGCTCGGGGTCATCTTCCAGGTCAGTGCGCCGCCCACTCGGCTACAGGGCGGTTGGTGTACATGAGTGTGGCTACAGGGCAGTTGGTGCAGGTGAGTGTGGCTTCAGGACGATGCAGGTGAGTGTGGCTTGCAGGTGAATGTAGAGACAGGGTAGTTGGTGTAAGTGAGTGTGGCTAAAGGGCGGTGCAGATGAGTGTGGCTACAGTTGGTGCAGTTGAATGTGGCTAAATGACGGTGCAGATGAGTGTGGATACAGAACAGTTGGTGCGGGTGAGTGTGGCTACAGGGTGGTTGGAGCAGGTGAGTGTGGCAAAAGGGCGATGCAGATGAGTGTGGCTTCAGTTGGTGCCGTTGATCGTGGCTAAAAGATGGTGCAGACTGCAGGTGAGCGTGGCTACAGGGCGGTTGGTGCAGGTGAGTGTGGCTACAGAACAGTGCAGGTGAATGTAGATACAGGGCAGTTGGTGCAAGTGAGTGTGGCTACAGGGCGGTGCTATATGACAACAAGTATTCTTGCTATTTTTCGATGCATGCTACCAGTTGATTTGATTGAATTTCTTGAAAAGTGCGGTTGATATTTTGGCTGAAAATTTTTGCCCCGAAATTTGCATTGCACCAACATTGTTAATCCAGCTCTGCAGGTGAATATGGCTACATGCCACTTGGCACAGGTGAGTGTGCATATAGCAGCGATATGTTACCATAGCGCAATGAATGAAGGAAGGAATAAATGATTCGTTTATTCACAGAAACATTATAGTACCTTAGGATCCTAGGGTTTTGATCACAAACCAATGCCGATTAGGTCAAATTTATTTTGAACTAGCTGGTGCCAGCAACTTCGTCCGCGTTAATCATTGATGCTCTACTCCTGTTTGCCTTGGCGTGATGATATATAGCCTACAGCCTACTAGCCTAAGATTTTTTCAAATCAAACCAGTAGTTCCTGAGATTAGCGCGTTCAAGCAAACAAACAAACAATCTTCAGCTTTATAATATTGTATAGATTTCTACAGTACTACGAGTTTCTTTGCTACAGCGGCGTGGGCGTGGCGCCGTAACAACTTGATTACCACCGGGTAGCCTAAATTATTTACAGGATGCTTGTTTGAACTAAATTCGAGGTATTCACTCGTTCATTCTCTGGGTTGCTCATCGAATTTTTTTTCTCCACGCTAATGCTATTGAAAAAACTCCTATGTGCCAATATATCGTCGTTTTTTTTTTCAGTTCCTGTGGCGGCTCGGCACGATCTCTGCGCGTATCTGCGCACTTACCGCATACGCTCTAGTCTATGAATACTGGGTCTTCTTAGTTATAGGTAATTTCACTATAATACGGTTACTATAGGAAGAACTCTGACAGCTAATGTTTAAGGAACTACCGAGCTTTCGGCGCATTTATTGCATTCATTTAATCTCATGCTGTATCATTACTAGCAAAGCTTTAGTCCTGGAATTCATGTGTAAGATATTTGACGATTCACTCTGTTTATCGAAACACTATTATTTGTAGTTCGCTCGATAGAAAAAAAATCCAAAGACGTCTCTAAAAAATAAAATAAATTCGTAGTACCTACATACGACGTAAATACTGCACTGTCATGCATGACTTTTTGAAGTGCGTGCGGAAGGCACGGGACCGATATGTTTGGCGAGCTCGCCCAGGAGGTCTATTCAGAGTGGACGTCTTCCGCCTGAAATGACGATTATGTTGATAAACTGCATATTACAGGTCTACACTGGGTGTCGATGTTTCTGTGGCTGATCTCGCCAAAGAACGTGTTCGACGGCGAGCGGCTCGGGCGCGCTCGCAAGGCCGCTCTCGCCGCACTCATCGCTGGAGTCTACGTGCTGGCGTACGTCAATCTCCAGGAGCTGAGGCCCCGCCAGACCATGGCAAGTGTACCACGCACGCGCAAGCACAAAAGTTCCCGCACGTGCTACAAATAATAGTTCATTTTTGTCACTGGTGCATAATGAGAGGCGATTTACACGAGTGTGGTTTATGAAAGGAGCCGAAGGCGAGATCACACGAGTGTTTTTAGATAGCAAAGAGCTTAAAAATATATAAGGGTGAATCAACATTTTCTCGTCACCCGTTGCAATGGTTACACAAAATTTGTCTCATGGACAACCTAAGCATTTTTCTATGAAAAAGTATGAAGATATCACTTAGACAACCGGGGCGCTGCACCGTTCAGACCCTTCCTCCAGACCCTTTCTGTATGATTCAGATATAATATGACTGTTGGTCCCCAGGTGACGTTCTACTGCGTGATGTTCGTAGAGAACGCGCTGCTGGTGGCGGCGTGGTGGTGGGCGGCGCCCCCCGCGCGCCCGCCCGCCGCCGCGCTGCCCGCCGCCGCGCTCGCCGCCTACCTCGCCGGCCTGGCCTTCATGCTGCTCTACTACAGGTACATATTTCATATCACTGCAAATGTATTATTATGCAATATTTTTGGAAAATAATACATTTGTAGTAATATGAAACATCTGTAGTCTTATTGTTTTGCCTTCAAAGCCTCTGGCTATATTTCAGCGCCATCTAGATTTAATAATCGAAACTACAAAAACCGCGGCCGATCCGTAGTATGGCGACTGCCAATCCAGTCTATATCATCCTTGGTTTAAACGTAACTTTACTGAATTAAAATACACTATTATCATTCCTGATTTATATACCTACCTAAATATCGGCAAGTGGGAACCCTGTGCTTTAGGTTTCGGGTCAGCGGTACCCAACAGAATATGAACGCTCGTATCACACGAGAAGTTTCAATTTCGCGTGCAAGCAGTTAACGGTCGTAAGAGCAAAAGGCAAAAGCAAAAGGCAAAAGCCAGAGCAAAAGGTCGGCGGTCGTAGACAAATTTTGATACCTAAAGTTGACTTTTGTTCGAGAGTGATCCTTCTGTACGTTAGTAGGTACTATTAGTTATTCTGTGCTATAGGTGCACACACCCCACTACACAAAACACAAGCGCAACACAAATAAAACCCCTTTTTAGACCTCGTTCCCACTAACCCGCACCGGATTTGCCGGAAAACGCCACCCGGACTACGTGTTCGCATTATACCGGAGTTTCTGTGCTTATTTCCATGCTCCTCGTCTAACTCTACATTATTCAGAATGCGATAGAGTTGGGTGAAAAATACCATCACGATGAGAAAATCACAGTGATCCGCCGATCCGCCGTATACAAGTATCACCGTGACATTCGAACAAGGAACAACATTACAAAATCACTAGTTTTAATTTAGCTTAAATTCATGTTTAGTTTTCAAATTGTATTTTATAAATTGTCTGAATAGTAAATTATCTATTAAGGCAACGGCTCTAAACGGAAAGTAGGTATTTTTTCTCATTTAAAACCATTTTATTTTACTAGATTAAAAATAGTAAATAGTTAGTCAATTGAGTTGCCTAACAAGTAACGTATTACCACCACATTACCACACTAAATCTATAGGGAATCTCATTTTGACAACTCATAAAAAGTATGTCACGTGATAAAATGATACTTGGGTTATATTAGACGACCAGATGGCCTAGTGGTTAGAGAACCTGACTATGAAGCTTGAGGTCCCGGGTTTGATTCCCGTGTCGGGGCAGATATTTGTATGAAAATACGAATGTTTGTTCTCGGGTCTTGGGTGTTTAATATGTATTTAAGTATGTATATAAGTATGTTTATCCATTGCCTAGTACCCATAACACAAGCTTTACCTAGCTTACTTTGGGACTAGGTCAATTGGTGTGAATTGTCCCGTGATAATTTTTTATTTTTTTTTATTTTTATTTTATTTGTATAATATAAATATTTTTTCTAGGTATTTCCACGTACGAAGATTAGGCTACATGCTCGGAGAAAACCAACAAGGCACCAACAGCACAAATGCCTCGTCGCAAAACAAAAATGGTAAGTGGCAAAGCATCACATTTCATAGTGTTAATCTTGAATCTTGCCCGCAAATCGGCCTAATCTAAATATCCCTTAAGTAAAATACTCACTCAACAAAGACGATTAAATTAAGACGACATCTTACAGTCATTGCGTCAAAAATATGCAAACACCAACCTTATGGATAGTGTCATAGAGTTGTACAGATATTTTTGACGCCTTGGTAACGTACATATATTTATGCTCTTGATTGTACAGTCAGCGTCAAATAGTTTGTGACACGTCTTTATTACAGTTGGAATAAGGCCGTGTTGCTAACCTTTTGGCCACTTTGGGTGTCACGACCTATTTGACGCTGACTGTACAATGTACATGTATCAGTCAAAAGTACTACCAAAATTCCGGACCCTGCTTACTATTTTATTGCAATGCAAATCGCAATCGGCACTTATCGCTAAACCCCCCTCCTCCCTAAACGTGTGACATATTGTATGTTTTTTTTAGCATTAGAAAGAAGGTAAGCGATCTTGACGTGTCTTTTTATTGAAAAACACTTTTGAAAAATGAATCACACCAAATATGTAACAATTGGGAATGTCTAAAAAAAATTACCAGTGGTTTTCATATTTTTTTTGTATAGAAAAGTCAATTATAAGAAACTAATTTCAATATTTTGTCATTTAGTTCCCTACTTTTTTCAAAATTAATTATTGAAACTATTTTAGTTGATGACGTCAGATTATAATTGAGGGCTCCCACAATGCCAAATTTCTAAATCTATCTAAATGTGTAGTACGATAAGGCAAACCCTTTAATTATTTTTTGCGTAGTGGTACACTATACACTGTGTCACTTTACTGGCACTGTCAAAGTGCTAGATGTCAGACAGCGGGTCCAAATCAAACTCCGTAGAATCCACGCGTAAATTGTGAAGAATTCTAACCACACAGAATAAAGTACGACTTGAACCGGTCACGCAATTTACACCAATGTCAAATGAAGGTCATTGCTTATTTGTTATATTATAAATTCATTACATAATATTAAAATTAAATAACTACAGAAAACGAGTTAAAAAGCATTTATCTCGAAATGGTTTTCGATTTACTATACATTGCAAAAAAATGGACATCCCCAATTGGCAAAGGCATCATGATCATTTTCATTCTTTTGGTTTCATGAGTATTAGTTATTATTTTTTTAAAGTGTTTTTCGATAAAAAGACTCGTCAATATTGTTTATCCTATTTCTACCATAATGCTAAAAAACTAAGTATACCTAACTATAATTTTGCAGGAAAGCAGTCGAACTCATCGGACAATGCGGCAATACCCGGTGTATTCAATTGCCGTTTCACCAATCCAGTTAACAGCAGGTAACGCTAAAAAAACCGTGGTATCCCAGTGTTTGAACCTGTGACCTATCAAGCAGAGGTCGTGGATTCAGATCCGGGCTCGCACCTCTGAGTTTTTCGGATTTTACGTGCGATATTATATTACATTTCTAGTTTCACTTTTGTGCGAAATGTAATCTTGTTTGTAATTTGTGGCTTCTTGTGAAAGTGAATAAATATCTTCTTTCTTTCTTCCTATTTGATATTTAACATGAGCTTTACGGCAAAGGAAAACATCGTGAGGAAATTCAAAGGGTGTGTGTGAAGTTCCCAATCCGCACTGGGCCCACGTGGGAACTATGGCCCAAGCGAAATTATGAGAGGAGGCCCTTGCTTGTGCCCTGCAGTGGGACGCATTAGACTAAGAAGATGATGAGTGTGTCCTTATTCAATGTTGTGTTCGCAGCGCGGCGCAGCGCAAGAAGAAGAAACCGACGTCGTTCGTGCCGCCGCCCGCCGCGCCCGCGCCCGCGCCCGCCCCCGCCCCCGCTGCCGCCTTCTGGCGCCGTCCGCTGCCGGCGCACAACCATCACGTAACTGCATTCATACGTGACATCCCTTTGTGACAATTTCTCAGTCAGAGGACAGACCTCTTAGTCACATATTTGAAAATTTTGAAAATGTTATTCTTACCGTTCCTCCTTCTTCCTCTAAATTATATCATAATAATAATCATCCTTAACTATGACTGGAATTCTCTTCATATGGCGTTAAGGCAAACTAAATCTATACTGAGCTTAGGCTGCGCATTGTCTTTCTGTCAATCGTATTACTGCTTTTTAGTTATATATTACTTAAGCTCTGCTTAAAATTTTCTCAGGGCGGCTCGTCAGAGAACGAAGGTTCAAGCGTGGGCTCCCGCGTCAACATCCAACAGAAACTCCAAGAGAAAAAACAGAAGCAACTCGCAGAACTACGAGTCATAGAAGAAGAAATTAAACAGGGGAAGCTCGCCAAAACAACGCCCGTCGCCGCCGAAGAAATATACAGCAGTTTACAGAGGCAGCCCATACCCAGAGCTAAGACCCACGCCGAACCCCCCGCCTGGCCCAGCATAGAAATGACCCACCCCTACCAAAACTACCCAGTACTACCCCACACTTGCAACATGTATCCAACTTACACAGAAATAAAAAGCTACGCTCAAAATTTCCAAAACAACAACACCGATTTAAACGAGCTCAAAATACACAGACGATACGACGAATCGAGAACCTTCTATGAGAACCCTAGTAACATTCGAAATGATGTTGCCAGAACGGGATTACGCTCTCCGAATTATTTAGCGCTTAGCGAAAATGGGAATTACGATTCCAACGGTTGTAGCAGCCCTAGAAATGTACTTAATAATAGCCCTAGAAACTACGTTGCTGATGTGTCTAACAACTATGAAGTGACTCCTCTAGACAAGCCTAGATTACCTAATAACATATACAACGACGACCATAGGCCTATAGGGGAGTTTAGTTACTGCGAAAGCAACACACAGGCTTACAATAAAGACGAATACGTGTCCAATTTACATAGTGCGCTAACAAATGTCCAAAGTATAGATAATATAAGGAGTTACGAGTGCGGCCAGTACGGGCAGAATTGTGATAGGTTTCCTTATGGGGGTAAAAAGGGGGAGGTGACAAGGAAGATGCAACGCTGCAGGACGCCGGAAATATTGCTGGCGCCGCATTACTTGGAGGGATGCAATAGACAAGTCTGCTGCCATTGGGGCGCGCCTTACACGTAAGTATTCCCAAAATCCGCATAGCGTTTTCGCTCTTCCTTCATTAACCGCACATCTAAAGGATGCATTTCCCTACCCGCGTCCGTGTTCCCTGAACACTACAATTTTTTCAAGTGAATGGGCATTTACAAGTACGTGCTCCATCGTAGACCTACAAAGTATTAGTACAGTTTGACCCCTTTGTGGGGAGGGAAGGGATTAATTACCCTTAGGTTGGGAACCACTGCGATGACGATGAGTTTGAAAATGAGGGCGACGTGGTGCTGTTGGTAGCACACGTGGCGCCTATAGCCTAGGAGATTGGAATCGAAAACTTCGAAGTCTTAATTTTATGTTTCACTTTCGTTGTCAAATGTATGTGCTTAGTTTCCCATGTATTTAATATACATGTGAAATGATTACCAATTAAAAGTACTATGGTGTTAAGAAACAGAAAGAAGGAGGAAGGAGCGGCGAGTAGCGGAGAGGAATCCCACCCGGACGCCGCCGCGCGCGACACGCCGCGACCTCCCAGCGATATCGACAGCCAGGTAAAGCCTATTGCTAGGTTTACACGAGCTTAGTAGCTAATGCTTAGTACTTGTCACTTACACTTGTCAGATGCTTGTATACACCGTGAAATTTTAGTGGTTGTTTTCCCGAAACGAGGTGATTTAGTATCGATTGTACAATCGATTTATAATTACTATTTTGACTAGAGCCAAAAATCCAATTGTGAAAAACAAATGTCGAAAATGGCCGCAAACCAATAGTAACGCTTCGTTGGTACCTAACCTATCGTACGATCGTACGCTACTTGTACCAACAAAGCGTTACTATTGGTTCGCGGTCATTTTCGACTTTCGTTTTTCACAATTGGATTTTTGTCTCTAGTCAAAATAGTAATTATAAATCGATTGTACAATCGAAACTAAATCACCTCGTTTCGGGAAAACAACCACTAAAATTTCACGGTGTATACTGTACTAGCCTTCCGTCCGCAGCTTCGCCCGCGATTTATTAATTTTCCCGTAGGAAAAGGTATTTTCCCGCAGTAAAAAGTAGCCTATGTCACACAGTGATAATGTAGCTTTCTAACGGCGAAAGAATTTTTGAAATCGGTCTAGTAGTTTCGGAGCCTATTCAATGCAAACAAACAAACAAACTAACAAACAAACAAACAAACAAACAAACAATCAAATCTTTCCTCTTTATTATATTAGTATAGATAATACCAAATAATACTAAACATTTGTACAATTGTTTACACACTTCTGACAAGTGTAAGTGACAAGTACTAAGCATTAACTACTAAGCCCCGTGCACTTATCTTTACATCAACATGTTCATTCTTAGTTGTTTTGTTCTACAGTCGAACCTTTCTGTAAACTGGGAAGCTACTACTATACCAGCGTTACTATCATCTGTACGCTTAAGTAGTATAAGTTTTACTTCACCAAATACTTCTCGATCGCGTTTACGTAAAAATTTCAATTCTATGTTAAATTTTAATTTCTATTCTATTTCTATTCTATTTTAATTGTAATTGTTTTTTTTACGTAAACGCGATCGAGAAGTATTTGGTGAAGTAAAACTTATACTAAGCATACTGAGCTCTGGGGCCACTTTACAATACACATAAGTCGAGCCGCTGTACAGTGAGAGCGAGATCCGATGACCTCCCAAGAGCGAGCGAGAGGTTCGAAAACGGGGTTTTATGGTCCCAGGGCTCAGAAGACAGCGACGCTGGTATACCAAATTCGAAATTCTAATTCGATGCGTCTTTTATACACATTGTCGAAGCGTGATTAGCCAGTTTCGCTAAGCGGGTCTAATGAATAGGCTCAAGAGTCAACGAGCTATGGAGAGGGCTATGCTCAGGGTTTCTCTGCGTTATCGAATCAGGAATGAGGAGATCCATAGAAGAACAAGAGTCACCGACGTAGCCAAACGGATTAGCTCATTGAAATGGCAGGCCATAAGCGCACAGAACAAATGGCCGTTGGGGGCGAAAAGTTCTCGAATAGGACCACGGACTGGCAAGCGCAGCGCGGCGCGGGACGTCCACCGACGAAATTGACGGATGATTTTGTAAGGCCACAGACAGGTTCATGGCGGATACAAGCCGCTTCCAACCGAAATTTAATTTAAATATTAATTATTTTATTTATTTTTACTTTACTATCTAGTAGGTACTTAAGTAGAATATACCATAAAAATTGACAGTGGCACTAGACGGAAGTTTTTTTCAGTTTTGTGCAATCAGTGGCAGATCCAGTGGCATACAACGGAATAAATGCAGTACCACAGATTACTTAATAGTTACTTCGTAACAGATACTGCATCCCGTACAAAATCTTGGTACTTACCGCGATTGTAGCCACAGATTATACTACTCCGTCTCCTTAAGAATGTGTGCGTGCCGACAGTGACAAGGGCTGGCAGCTTGGATTATTTTTTTTTCTCTACATGTTGTTTTACCATTTTGTCGGGATAATTGCTATATATTATATCCATGCAAACTTTCTAGCACTAATATTCCCTAAGCTAAGCCACGGACGGACAAAGGGACAGACGGTCATGGCGAAACTATAAAGGTTCCGTTTTTGCCATTTTAGCTCTGGAATCCTAACAAAAAAGGATATTTATTGTAATGCGCAGAACACATTGCCATGCTCACAGTACCCTAACGTTATACTAGATACGACGGTCAACTTTTGAACTTCGCATCGTGCCATCCCGCTCACGCTTATAGCTTTTTATAGAAGAGTAAAGAGGGACAGCACGATACGAACTTCCAAATTGTTATATTAGCTATTAATTCTAGCATAGTCATATTAAAGTTTGCCCCTGTTTCACCATTTTCACTTATAAAAGTCCAGGCGGCATATTTTTTCCGTGGAACACGAATGAACGTGCGTCGGCGCGCGCTTGTGACAACCTACTGAAATTTCGATCGTAGCAGATGATCCCCGCGGTAGGTAAATATCGCGCGTAAGTACATGGCATGCATGAGGCCTGGCAGTACTTTCAATTTATGATTAAGCTAGGTATAATATTGGGACGCCTACATGCGTACTGTCTGTCAAAGTGAAGTCAAATGCTAACGCAATTATAAGCAACCTACTGACTATAAATAGGTCTTGGCTTTCTGATTCAATGACTAAATTAGTTTACATGTTGGATACTTGAGTCACTTGCGAGCATATTATCGACACTGACCGCCCGGCCACGACTTCGCGCGTTTAGCGGCGCGGCGAGCGTTTTCTGTGTTCATTGCGCGGCCGAGACGCTCGCCGTACAGTGGTTACTTGGCGGCACACGCAATGAACTGATAAAACGCTTGCCGCGCCGCCAAATGCGCGAAGTCGTGGCCGGGCGGTAACGGAGTTGAAGATGTTGCCATGGCCGAAATAGGCTGAATCGCATAATATTATCGCTGAATATTATTATTTCCTCAGATTTCGCTGCCTCGATCGTACACGCTGCCGCGCGAGTTTCGCTATTGGCGGCGGCGGCCGCGGCTGCGCGACGCACATGTACCCAGCAATAACAGCAGCGACGGTGAGTGATCCACTGCAAAAGCTGGCATACTGTAGAGCCAACGTATTTTTAACGCTTTCATTAGCTTCACTTGTAACTTGTCACTTTCAAAACGCTACTCTAAAAAATGAGATTTTTGAAGATACTTAGATGAGTTTGGCATGGAGCTGAAGATTAGATGTCCCAGGATTAAAATGATAAAGAGCTATCCTTGTTGTTTATTTTTTGTTTCATTTTATCGCAGGTGACGTAGACAGCGGCGACAACGACAGCGACCGACGCTCCAACTGTTCCGCTGCGTCACAGCTACAAACCTACTCCGAGTTGCGTCACGCTCCCCACGCGACCCATAGCCCCCTGGCGACCCATGGGCCTCTCGCGACCCACGGGCCCCTCGCTCTGGACGACTACGAGCGGCGGCGGCGTCGGAAACCCGCGACAAAGCCCGAGACCAAGCTTTAACATTATTTTAACAAGTCTATATTAATCTTTTTCGAAAAAGCGAACTCGTTTAAAGCCAATCACTTTTTAGTTTTGCAGGTCTGAGACAAAAATTGATACAATTATTGTTAGATGGACATGAAAAATTATTGGGCATGTGCGAAAAGTGACGATTTTAAATGGTAATTTCGAATGGACTACGTATAGTCGACCAAGTAAGTGCTTTAATATTTTTTATGGTAGTTTTACTTCAGAATAACAATAAGGCCGATTGTCACAGGGATTTGAAATTATAAAAATACGCACAGTCGAACATAGAACCTCCTCTTTTCTTTAAAGTCGTCGTTTAATAGTAATGTTTTATGCCATAAAACTGAACCTAAGGGTGGTAAAGGAATTTCTTGGTCGACTATTTTATACACCCGATGAATGTTTATCAATAGCCAACTTCAAGCTCAACCCTTTTTTATTGGTCCTGTGACTGTTGTTATTCGTTTAGGGGTCACAATATTTAGAGTTTATTTTTAATTCGAAAGCAAGTCACCTCAGTGTGTGTGTATTTACTAAGTTATTCGTAGTGTGTATTTAGTTTTTTAAGATCGCTCAAGTCACAACAAGTATTTTGTGTAAATCAATCTTATTAGCTGTAAGTTGATAACAAGAAATGGCGTATTAACTATTCATTCCTATTCAAATACTAAAATGTATTTTAAGTTGGACTTTGTTAACAATTAACTATCTTCAACTCCGTCCATTTATAAATTAATAAAGCCATGTAATAGTAGCATCTATTAGACATTAAAAATGTAAATTATAGTGTACTTTTGCAAGATATTGTATATTTTTATACAGCCAGGCCGTAAGGATGGAAATAAAAGAGACATATCAAACTTTTATTTACTTTATTATCTATAATCCAATTGTAAAAGGGAACCAGTCGCTCGCTATCACACCGTGTCACTACTTCGCTACAGATCTCAGCCATTTACACAAAGAAACGTCAACCAAAATAAGGTTAAAAATTCACAATTACACATTTAATGTTGTTTATAGCCTATCTTAACATACCGGGTTCGGTCGGGCCGAGAGGCGGGCGAAAATAGTAACAGAACATGAAAGTTGCTGTGCAATGCGTCGTGGTAGAGATGGATCGAATATAGAAATTAAAGTATCTCTACAGCGCCACGAATTGCGGGCGTCGCGGCGCGGCCGAACCGTAACTTGCGAACGCCAAATGCTGTGAGAGCACCCAAACATGACATGAAGCGAGTGACCCGAGGTACACTGTTGCAGTGTAGCAGGCTAGTACAATGCGTCCGGGAAGACTGCGTACCAAAACACTGTACAATCCTTTCTCGTATTCCGCATGCCATTCCCCTTGTCAGATGCGTACCGTCTAAAAGTTCGACCTAGTTTATTTAACGTTATTGTACTAAACATTTGAAGAACTTAAATAAAAATCATACTGCAATGAATTTGAAATGCATGTCCACTCTATATTGCATATTAAACAATTATTATTATAAAAAAATGTTAAACAATGTCAAGATGTAAAGGCACGCTTGACCGCGAAACAACCGAACAGCTGTGGGACCCTAATTGTGTTTGTCTGTAATACACACGAATTTTCAGTAGAATCAAGGCCAAATCAAGCTCCAATATAATCGTGATCTCTTAAATATTACTTACTACTTCCAGAATACATATATTTTTAGTCACACGTCCCAAACCATTTATTTTCCTGTGTATATTTACACATCCTAAAAGTACACTTAAACAATTCTTAGCCGAATAGTTTTACTTTTGCGATAGTGCGAGACTGCGAGAAATTCCGACATTAAATCTACGTCCGTATTAAAAAAATAAACTTACATTCAAGACATTATTTTAAAAACCAATCAACAACTATTTTAAACTTAATTTAGCCAAAGGGATAGTCCTGAACTTTGTACAATGTTTTCGATGTTAAAAATAAACAAGGGTACTTAACTCAATGACTGAAAAATGTAAACAGCTCTTGCGTTAAGTGGCAGAAGTAACTCAATAGCAGTGATTCTGCAATTATCAGTCGTATGACCACAACGATAGTATTGGAAATTCAGACCATAAAAAATCTAAACTAAAAAGGCTATCGCAATTGAAACAAGACGTCAATAGGCACTCCTCTGGTTAGGAAGTAAAGTAAACCAAACAAATTGAACGAGCGGTAACTTAACGCAGGCTGCAGTTTCCACTTAAAATATGCACCAACAAAAAAGAACACTACAAGAGACGTTGTAGACAGTGAAAACATAGTTTTAAAAAAACCTAGAGCTGCTTACTTCGTTATCCTTACGCTAGTGGAAATTATTCCTACAACATAAAATTACATATGCCCGCGCCGCGACGCTGCCCGGCTTCGAACGCAGCTTGTAAAGGTCAACAGATAGTTGAAGCTGTTCAGACAAATTTTAAGCACAGGTAAGTTACTAAGTTACTGGCTGCTTCTAAACTATCATGAAAAGAGATTTTTCTAGTTAGATACTTGACACTAATTTTTGATTTATTTTGATCTCGATCTAATGTTACAATAAGTACAATCGAACTTTAAAAAGAGTAAATAGTTTCGAGTAGATAAGAAACAAAATCGTGGTATGAGGATAAGGTTCAAAGTGCAACTAAAGTGCGGAAGGACTGGTCACGCTTGAATAAATAAAAATAAAGACAAGTATGGATAAGAGCTCTCATTACGGCTTAAATTGCAAATACCCGATAATGCTGGACAGAACCTTTTTATTCTCAAGTAACACGATTATTGCCAGCTGATTTCTTCGTTTTTTACTCTTTTTGAACATCGAATTGTACAATAAATGATATTTAACCGTAAATAATTTAATAACCACTTTGCAATTCGAGTCCTATAAACAATCAAAGAAAATATGTCAACACAATCAAAATAATAAAATTTTAATTGTTTCTATATACAGCGCCAAAAGTCTGTAATCAGTTTCAAAATTTCATAATGAAAAAAAAAATCAAATGTAAATTATAATGTGACTAAAACAATCAGGCGTAAATTCGACGTAATATTTGATTTGTAATTTTGCCTTAGCTTTGAAACCACAAGTTTCTACCGACCTGTTATTTCAATAGTTTAGTTATTTTAAAACAATTAGGTCACATCATAAGCGAATACTAACGCTTTTGCAAGGCAGAGGAAACTGCAATATCGACAAGTACCCTTAATCTGAAGTTTAATGAATGGCGAACAGAAACTCGAGGAATTAAAATTAAAAACTTGCAACAGACTGCTAGTCAGGATTCATATAAAAAATCAAGATGAAAAAAAACATTAGTACATATACCAATATTCTACTAAGTTGAGGTCAAATTGTATCCAATAGAAAGTAGTTTAAAGTAAAATGGAAGTGATCTGAATAGGTCGTGGCGAGCGGGGTCGCGGCGCGGTATTAGTCTAATGTTTTAAGTGGTGTATCTTACTTTTCTATGAATGTGTTTGCGGCCGAGTAGTCACTGCTCACGATGAAATGAGCTGAAACATAAATATGTATTTTAAATAGTGTTATTATATATTTTTTTTTAATCCATACCAAAATCCATACAAAACTGGAAGTGGGCGAAACTCTAGTTTTACGATTTGAAAAGGCAACTTGAATAACTTGCATCACAAGCTTTTGACAAGCTTGTAATGGAATAAATCATTTTCAAAAATAAAATAACTTTAAGAACGTTTTATGCCATTTCTGACTTCTGGGAAACATGCAAAAATAAATAAAAAGCAAAAGTCTACCTTGAAAAAAAGCGGGTGTTCCACTGCCTCAGATATTTATTTTTCATAATATATTATTATTGTAATAATATATAACTATGTCCTTTTATAAACTATAGGTATACTATGAAGACATCTACACTCCGCCCTTAACTCCTAACATCTTAAATACACTGCAACAAAAAAGAAAGAAAAAACAAATCAAAATAAATAAAACATATAAATACATATAGGTTGATTCACAAAAGCTGGCACCAATGAACTGAACGAAAGTAATGTCACCTGTCACTGTACGAGTCTTTACAGGGGCTCCTAATATTTTGTAAACGCTACTTCGTTATCAGCACGAGTAAGCGGGTAAACCATATGGCAGAAAGGTAAATTTGTTGGTTCGCTACAAATATTATACTATCATGGAGTTACATTTCACGGCGTCTTGTGCAACCAAGGTTAAATAGTAACGATATTTTATAGGTCTAAAAAACTACACTATATTTCGTAGTTGGCTGTATTTTTACTTTTTATCACGCATTGAGACTTAGGATTTCATTACTGACTGCGGATTTAATACTACGGAGCGCTTATTGTATGTCTTATCTGAATTTTTACCATCATATTGTTTTAATTTTTTTCCAGAACACGATCCTCACTTATTGAATCAACCTGTATTTAATGATTTTGTAATGCCCGCAGACATTATCATTCACTCATTCAATTCATTCGTGCCCGGTTTTGTGAATCAACCTATATATACCACTACATAAGAATTGAATAAAAGCAACCGATAATATCAATCAGCACACTTACTTTTTACAACCTCATGTCTACATGATTTTGTAATTTTAAAATGATCTCTTTAACTATTTAATTCATATATTTCAAACTAAATACAGACTGAAATATAGATGCACAGAAAAAACCCCAGAAAAAAGACCAATGCTGGGAATCGAACCCAGGTCCTCAGCGTTCCGTGCTGCGTGCTTACCCCTACACCATCACTGGTCTAGAAGTTAGCGACGAATCTTTCCCATACATCGTACACTTCAGTCTGTTATAATCACATTATGCAGTGATTCCCAGCATTGGTCTTTTTTCTGGGGTTTTTTCTGTGCATCTATATTTCAGTTTGTATTTAGTTTGAAATATATGGTTTCACGGGATGACCGTAAAAGTAATAAAAAAAAATGAAGTTGAAAAAATAAAAAATAAATAGAAAAAGATACTTCATACTTAACTTATTTAATTTATGTAGATGTGAGGTTAACAAAGTAAGATAAGATATCTTAATTTTGTACAAGGTGTGTAAAGTTTTCGAACAATACGGTGCCTGTCTATCCAAGTAAAGTAAAGGTTCTTGTCTGAAACGCGTACAAAATTCTAAAGCCGAGTTTAGACCTGCAAGAAAAAACGTGCAAGTTGGATTACATTGTGAGGCAGTAAGGCGAACGACAATAAGGTGATCAATCAAGCGCCGCAATGTAATTCAAGTTGCACGGTTTTTCTGGCAGGTCTAACTAAACACGGCTTTAGGCTTTCCGCGTTCCAGAAGCCATGGGGGTCGCAGACGTACCCCGATTTTTATCTTATGAAGGTCGATTCATATCTACAGACACCGAGCGTGTCAGACGCGTGCCGTATCAGACACAGATAGACACCGTTTTTTCATATCTACAGACATTAAACGCACCAGATATACGTGCCGGGACAGACTCCATTCTATTCACATCTAAACTACGATTTTTAATTTCGTGGAATTCTGACAAATGCCAGATTTTGACGTTTCAGAGGCAACAAACCTTTTTTCATTTTAAATCTATTTATTATTTTAGAAACATTAAAATAGGCACATTACTGATTATAAATATAGTGAAGGAGAGCTTTTATTATAAGAAGTTATCAGTTTTCATTTATTGGTCTATATTTATTTCACAGGTTTTTAAGAGATTCGTGTGAGACAATTCATAATGATATTAGTCTTTTTTAAAAAACATAACACAACAAAAAACAAAAACTTATCAAGGAAATAATAATATCAATCAAAGAAAGCGACAAAAATAATACGGAAACAGGAGAGCGAGCACATTCGAACATTCAAGACAGAAGCCGAATGACTTTAATATTGTTTTGACAGAAGAATGATATTTTATGGTTTTTATTATTTAAGTATGTACCTTGTCTATGAAATTTTAAATTACAAACCTCTTGAGACGACGGTTGGAACTTAATACATAACTATTAATTATAATTTATGTCCGAAACTTTGCGATATATGTCAGTCATCGCAATGATACCCGAGACAATTTATTTTTTACTCATAAAAGGGTTAAATATTTTATTACGTCTGAACAGTTAGATCAAAAAATATTCTAACAACGTATTAATTAATGATTTATTACATTATGTCCAATTTTAATGCGTATACTAAGGAATTTGAGCTCTGTATTTCCTAGTTTTTGTTTTATCTCGTTTAAATTTTCGGGAAATAATTTTTGCCTAGTAACACTAAGAAATGTCAGAATTCCACGAAATTAAAAATCGTAGTTTAGCAGAAGCGTGCCGTGTAAGACATTGACAGACACCGTCATCAAGAACAAGTTGTCTGCATGATTCCGGTGCCCTATTCACACTGACCGGCAGATAGCCACAGACACGTACGTACAGACGTGAACCGCGCTTATTGCGGACACGGCCTGTGTCTGTCCGCGTCTGCGCGGTCGTGTTACGATAGATACTGTATAGAAGAATTATTTCGTCTGATACGGCAAGCGTCTGATACGCTCGGTGTCTGTAGATATGAAAGCGTCATGAATCACAATAAATATAAGTGGAGACTGCCGGCGAACCCCGCGACGTCGAAATGAGGGAACTCGAAAGTAACTGCGGCTGATTGTAACAAAAATATTGGGGGTGAGTGTTAAGAGGGTACGATGCGCACCATTTCTCCATACAAACGTAATCCCCTGTTTCCTCCCTGGATAATGGCTTTAGAGCTTAATTTGTTTTACTGTGTAATCTGTATCGACCACAGCTATGCCCCTGTTTCGTTTTTTTCCATATTTCAATTAACATAAGAAATATGAGCTTTCAAAAACCGAAAAAATTGCCCAATTTCAACGTCATTTTCAGACACTCGTCAGAAAAGAATCCCTCCTATAAACAAAAAAAAGGAAAACATAGGGGCATAGCTAAATGTCCTGTAATTATTTATGAAAAAAATAAATTTATTGGCCCAGTTTTCGAGAAAAAAACAGGGGATTACTAAATGCTGTTTTGATCAATTTTACGCGCCTATTAACGGTCTGAGGTGCAGTTGTCCCGCTCTCGCTGTACTGACACGGAGGGGTTCGGGCGAGACAGCGACATTTCATTAAAATACCTATTTCTCAAAATTCTCTCAGCCATCGTACCCTCTTGAGGTGTAGGAGTCTACGTCGTGTAGTGGAGTGATACGTACCGACTTGACTGTGGCCTTAATGAAGTCCTTCTTGTGCGCGAGGTCGAAGTCGGGGTAGTGGCTGTAGACCTGCTTGCACACGGTCTTCATCGTGATCTGCTCCAAGTTGGCTCCCTCCAGGATCTCCTTCACGTACTTCTTGATTTCATCGTCCTAACACATAGACACCACTTTTAAGCAACCTATTTCGTCTTTTACTTAGAGGCTATCAACATTATGAAGGATTGCGGCCTGTCTCTACATAACTTCGCCACTGCATGGCCTTTGCCTGCTAAAAGGTTCCAGACCGCAGCTATACAGAGTTCCTAGCGTTATATTATACAGGGTATCCCGTAGGTAGTACGACAAACTTAAATGGGAGATAGGGCATGTCATCTACCAAATATCCAAAAATTATCTTGATAAATGTTCATTTTTCGTTTTAGTCCGCTCAGGGTTGTATACTTGGCAAGTGAGATATACTAATTATTATGTTCAAGAAATTTTGTTATTATTATTTGCTTTTACAATTTACAAATTATTTATTTACGCATGTAGTCTTATGTATGTATGTAGCTATTAGTGTGCAGTTTATTTATTTATCTATCTAAACAGCGATCTGGGTGTCACCAACGGTACTGGCTGAAAATCAGCGCTGGGGTGCTTTAAATGCCTCAGCATTATGCTGAGCCAGTGTCCGATTTGCAACCGCAATGACACATTCTATCTTTAGCTTTAGTGTTGCCTTTTGTTTTGTAAAATATTGATGATGTGTCTTGTGATGTTGTAAATAAATGTATTTTCTTTCTTTCTTTCTTTTTCTTTCTATAAAAATCGAACTGTTTTCGAGAAATTTCGATTTTTCTGTTTTTTTTTTTAAACATATAACCATACAAGATTTTGAGTCGTGATTTATTTTAATTAAAAAATAATCTTGAGTAGTTGTCTTAGCACTCTTATCAGGTGCAAAAAAACATTTTAACGTAGGTTGCTATCGCACATTGTCGTTGAGAACGACTAATATGGGTCGATGGCATTGTAGACGCGACAGCTTCTGACAACTCTAGGCGTCACTGGCGTTCAAAAGTTTCCAGTCACCAGCAGAAATGGATGAGCGGCACACTCTTTCACTTTGAAAATAGAGTTGCCTGTAAATATTTTGAGCACCAGAGCCGATCGTCTACATTCGCAATGCAGTAGTGTCTTACCGTGGGCGGGCGCTTGCCCTTCTTTTCGGCGGGCGCGTCGCTCTCCTCGCTGCCCTCCTCCTCGCTCCCCTCCTCCTCCTCACTTCCCTCGCCGGACTCCTCGGAGGACGCCGCCTTCTTGGCTGGCTTCTTGGCCGGCCGGCCTGCCGCTTTGCCGACTGGCTTTTTCTTGGCTGTAACAGTTGAACGATTAACTATCCAACACAACACGCAAGCTGAGTTTTGAGCTGCGGGAAAAAGCCCGTTACTACCCAAAATTATCCAACTCAAACACCAAACATCGCACATTAGCTTTGACTATTTACTACATACTGGGAGAAATTTTAAGCGCAATTCGTTTGTAAAATATTCACATTTAAAACACATTTTTTTTCTTTTTTTTATCAACAAGATAAGTAGCGATTTAGTGAGTAACTAGTATCTTACTAATATTATAAATGTGTAAGTTTATGAGTGTGGGTGAGGGTGCGTGCGTGTCTACGTGTGTATATATGTTACTCTTTTACGTTAAAATGGCTGGACAGATTCGAATGAAATTACTTTTTATTCCGGTATATAGGTGCCATTCAGAAAGACACATGACTTTGTCAAAATTAAACAATCTAAATACATATATCAAAATCTCGAGTCACGCTGTTTGCTATCAAACTCCTGCGAAACGGCTTGACCGATTTTTATGAAATTTTTTCTCTATATTTGTTAGGTCTGAGAATAGGTCGTAGGCTATTTTTTATAGCCCTAGGTGATAGATGGCAAAACAAGGTTTGCGGGGTCAGCTAGTAATCAGGCAGGTAGTAGATGCCAGGCGTCATCATGAATAAGTCGATATTCCCGTGGGTATCCATGGAACTGGGTAGTAAATAAAATCCCGGAAACTCAACGCTAAGAGCCGTGAAATTTTGCATGAGTACTCTTCACAGAGTGTAAATGAAGACAATGAAAACTTAGTAGAATATCGAAATTCAGTTCACCTACTAGAACTAATGGTTCACGCGAGCGAACCCGCGGATAAAACTTCTTCGACGGCTTTTTGCCACTTATAATGAATTGTTTACCGATGTAGATATATTTCGCCTGTCTACAGCGCCCTATAAAAAAGCCATTTTGGACACTCTCAAATGAATTCTAACTTAGAATTGGTATAATTGTAGTATCTACATGAATTCAGTATTATTAGTTTTTTCTACTATTTTATAGTTATTTTTTTTCTACTATTCTTGTATTTGCGTTGTGTAAAAGGTAATTTATTGAATCAGGCGTTACTTTGCGGAGGTCCATATTAATGAACTAAAACAATTACTTTGCTCACCCGCGACCTTACAATAGTTACGTTTATGCAAGAAATGTGCGTTCATGCAGTTCCTCCACCTCCACACTGTACGAACACACACAAATCACATAAACCCAACCATCACCACCACCAAGCTACACTGACGCGTTTCGAACTCAACCAGAGCTCATCTTCAGAGTTACCACAACCGTATGCTATGCTACCAAATGTTAAACCAACAAACCAAAACAAATGTTTTAACTTGTCACTGTAACTTCTCAAGTACCCACTTTATTTTTCTTATTCTCAAACTACCCCACAAAAATTAACTTTTATTGACATATTATAAAACTACCTTGATTTTTTTGTTTATTTATTTATAAGGCATATTTAATTAATACTAACTGTTCAAATTCGACCCAAGCCGCAGTAAAGGAGAAGATACTAAATTTACCTGTTCATTAATAATAGACCCCATAGTGTTGTACCTAATTATTTCCATGCATTCCAGAGCATCCAGACGCAACCCCTTGCCGCAATAATGTAACACTTCATAAGAATCTGAATCTAACAATGAATGATTTGATTCCAACAAATGTTTTGCAAAATTCGATCTATCTGGATGCTCATTCCTATATGCCGAAACATGCTCTTTAAATCTAGTATTAAAACTTCAGCCTGTCTGTCCTACATATATCCCATTGCAGTCATTACAAGTAAGCTTGTATACCCCCGATCTAGTTCGATTTGTTTTGGTTTGTTAGTTTAACATTTGGTAGCATAGCATACGGTTGTGGTAACTCTGAAGATGAGCTCTGGTTGAGTTCGACCTATTGTACAGTTGTTTGTTATCCCTAAAATAAATAAATAAATAAATAAATTCTAGTAAAGTAATTAAGTAAAGGTTACCTGGCGGCGTAGGCGCTTTCCGTTTGACGGGTGTCGCCTTGGCGTTCTTGGTGGCGACGGCAGCCTTGCCTTTGCCCTTAGCCACCGGCCGGCCGCGCTTCGACTTCGGCTCCTGAACAAACCATTTAGAATCATCATTATCAGGCAAAAGACGGCAAAAGACGTCCACTGCTAGACAATAGCCTCCTCCAAGAGATCCACAACAATCGGCCCTTCCTTGTCCCGCATACAAGTGGTACCTACCTGCCTTTACCACATATCAGTCCATCATGTTGGGGAATTTTCCCCCGGTATTTTGTGAATACGTGAATTGTCTATATATGTATATTTATCCGTTGCCTAGTACCCATAACACAAGCTTTGCTTAGCTTACTTTGGGACTAGGTCAATTGGCGTGATCTGTCCCGTGATATTTATTTATTAATTTTATTTATTTTTGATGAGTGTATTTCATGCATCTTTCCTGTAGTGTATATTCGTGTACTCACGTCAGAGTCTTCCGCGTCGCTTGCCGACTCGTTTTCGCTCTCGCTGCCGGACTTCTCGCTCTCCTCTTCGCTCTCGGAGCGCGCGCGGCGCCCGCGACCCTTCTTGCCACCAGCCTACAGCAAAATAGTTAGATACAGGGATTGCTTCGGCTGGCATTCTAAGTTATTTTCGGGTGGACTATTATTGCTGTTAGCTTCTAAATAACACAAGTTAGAAAAGTAAAACGTAGTAAAATGATAGAGGACACGAAAATAATCTAATCGAAGAGTGTCTGAATCTAATAGAGCTTCTTGCATATGATTTAGGTCTTATATGACATTCAACACTGCGTTATTTTTTAGAATCAACTAAGTCACAAGTCCTGGTTCTATTTTGTAGCTTGTCACTTAGAATCTATGTATTTTTGGGTATTGAAGGCATTGTCACACTGGATGCGTTCGGCGTCTAGCGATCCGGTTCACTCATAAAAGGTATGAGCTGATAGGAACACAGTGTCAGTGCTAATCCTAGCCTTTAAACATATTTACCAGGGGGCCTGTGATGGCAGTGATCTTCCCTAAAGCGCTACTAGACTAGATTGAGAAAAAAGCGGCAAACTGCGCGTCAAGCAAAATCTCATTGCGCAGCAGCCGGCAGCTTTAATGTTGGTTTTATCTTATTACCTTTCAGATACACTACGACCCACAAGGTTAGGTTAGGTCCCACATCCGCGGAACAGCAAATCAAGCTGGTGCAGCAGCAGAAGCGGCAGAAAAGCTTAAGAAAAATAAATACAAAGGTCTTGGCTCTGAATACAACTTTGTTCCATTCGGGGTTGAGACCTTTGGTCCGTGGGGCTCCAGCGCAAAAAGTCTTTACAAAGATATTTGTAAACGGCTTTGTGACACTACAGGAGACCAAAGCGCTGGCAGCTACCTCGCACAACGTATCAGCATTGCTATACAGCGAGGTAATGCTGCCTGTGTCTTTGGGTCCATGCCGCGGGGGGAACCTTTTGTTAATTTTATTTAGTTTTAGTTTAAGTTAGTTTTATTTTATTTTATTTATAGTTATAGTATTAATTTATTATTGTTATTTTTTCTTAATATTTGTATGTGTTTAATAATAATAAATATTTAGGTTATTTTGTATATTACCGCATTTACCGCCTCCTTCACACTAATTTCATTGTTTTCACCACTTCATCCGTGAATGGCAGCGGTAGTGCATTGGTATTGGTACGGGGTGGTAGTATGGTAGTCGCAGGATATACCTTGGGTTTGGCGCCCTTCTTGCGTCCCCGCTTGGCGGACTTGCCGGCGGAGCGGCGGCGGCCGGTGCTCTTGCGCTTGCGGACGGCGCCGCTCGCGCCCTCGCCAGCCTCGGGGTCGAAGTCCGAATCCGCCTCTTCTGAACCGCTCGGGTTGAATGAACCCTGCACACAAAACGGATTAAAATCGAGTAATAGGGATGTTGACACCACCAATTAACTGACGTACTTTTTATGAGCTGTCAAAACACAATTCTTCCATAGAGTTTGAATGGCAATAGCAACTTATGACGTCACTTGTTCGCCAACTCAATCAACTAACTATTCATTTGTTTTAAAGCAACAAAAAATCTAATTTGTGCAGTTAATCGAAAATTAATCTGGTTTTCAGGGCTAAGATAAAGCGTTTTTTTTACTGGAGTCGTGTCTTCGAATTACTATTACATAATGGCGTCAACATCCCTATTGACACCATAAAGCCTCATTTAGAAAACACAAGTGGGTGAATTAACTTTTTCGTGTTATTTACTAAGTCGCCAGTTGTCCAAGTGACATCTTCATAATGTTTCAAAGAAAAATGCTATTTTGTGTAACCATAGCAAAGGGAGCAAGACAAAGTTGATTGCCTAAAGGAATAAGTTCACAGCCGCCCAGCCTCGTAATATAACGAAGCTTACATATTATTTCTCACACCATAACCATTAAAAAAACCCTTTTCTTTAGCCTGTAAACCATATTGATGAACCACAACAAGTCAATGTATAAATAATTCGAATTTATTCAATAAACAATACAATTGTGTTTGAAAAATATACAATCATAACTTAAATATAACATATATTTACAAAAAAGAGGAAAACCTAACTAATATTTACAATCATATATTTACAAAAAAGAGAAAAACCCTAACTAATATAACCGCTTTGGGTCGTACCGGGGGAAAATGTTCCCATAGCACTGGCAGCGTTGCCTCGTTGTATTGCTATGGAAATCTGCTGCACCAGGAACGACCCAGAGCGGGGATCGGCTCCGCGGTCACGTAGCCGGCGGCCTAGCTCCCTCAACAGCGCCTTTGCCTCTTCGCCCCAAGGACCAGCAGTTTCGACGGCAAATGGAATGAACTCGTAGTCTGACGTTAGTGCGGCGTATTTGGTATGTTTTAATTTAGCGGCGAATTCTGCTGCGGATCCTGCCGACCTGGTCGTACTTTCAATGTACTTTGTATAATGTGTAATGTCAATGTATTGCCATACAAGTCAATGGAGAATCGCGTTGTAACAACTCATGTAGTGTTTATTAAATTGTGGGTGACCAATACCCTTATACACCAAACCACAGACATTAGTTACCATGATAGTAGTGTCGACAAGAGGTCGACGAGACTATCTGTATGCCGTACAATAAGGGTTTTTGTGACAGGTTGAAATATCGCTAATTTCCTTTAGTATCGTGACATCCGTTTGAAATTTATGTCACGTCTGGGATGGTTTTATAACTAAATGAGCCAATCTCAAGCCATCTAGCAATACTCCACGTGTCAGCAGATTATCCTGATGTTACATTATTGTAAAGTTTTTCATTCATAATGAACTAAAATACGACTGTTTTGTACTTACATCAGAGTCTTCTGATCCATCTTTGGCCGGTTTGGGGCCTTTGACTTTTGTCTCTGGATCCGACTCGTACTCCTCGTCAGAGTAACCTGCACAAAATATACGATTAAAGGCATAGCCTCAGATGGTTGCTTCAGTCGGGGCTATTTAAGTAGATGGGCATTTTCAATGAGAAGTGTACCCTTTTTTTTTAATGAGGAAATTTTGATTTTCTTATTCAAAATCACGAGTACAAACATTTTCACGCAGAAAAAGTGTCCTTATCTTTTGTGACTTCTTTTCATACAGCTTATATGGCTCGTCACAAAACTGACATAAAAAAATTGTACATAAAATAAGGGTAACTTTTTATAAAATTAAAATATAAATAAAATAAAAAAATAATAATAAAATAATATTAAAATATTAGCACTCTTCAATACCCCAATTTCCTCATTTAAAAATACAGATCCGAAGCTTATTATTAAAGCTGGCGTCTCACCGCCGCCCGGCCATCGAACTATATATCTCGATCCAGGTTGGTTGTGCGCGGGCGGCCGACGCCTTCGCGACGCTCGGGCCCGTGCACGCTGCCAGTGTCGTCCCCTCGCACATGCAGCCGCTGAAACGCACTACGAGCGGGCAGACGCAGCCCCCGCGGGCCGGCGAAACGCTCCCCGTACTCCCTGCGCGGCCACCGCGTAATTGACAACATTTCATATTTCTAAGACTATAATTTGATTCGTTCTCTGTATACTGTTTGAAAACAGAAAGACGCTGATAGTTTTAAATTTTCACTAGGATTATTAATTAATTTATTACAATTTTTTAAAGATGTGCTTATTCTAAAAGAGCGTAACGGTAGAATAGATCCATTACTTTTGTCTATTCTCTATTAAAAAAAAAGATGACTAAATTTGTCGTTAAGGTTGTTATCAAATTTAAAATTATGACAGCTCTTTTTTCTAGTGAAAAGGGTAAAGGAAAGATATCTATTCTGTGGCAATATTTGTAAGTACATATATGTTTTTTAAATTTGTTGTATTTTTTTAAATATGGAGAAATAAATTATACTAAATATTTTTCCGTGTTCAGGAGGCGAAACTCTTTCGATCCCTGTAGTAATTTTCAGGTGTTAAAAAAATGAAAGGTTGTCAATTGCAGTTGCTTCGACCCAAGCACATCAGCATGTTGAAATACTCCGCGTTGGAGCAATGGTGGACTGGTGCTGAGCACACGAACAGAAAAATACACAAGAGGAAGCCGCGACGCTGTTTCCACGCCCGTCGGAAGCGAACTACTAGAAATAACTACAAAAACGCCTTAAACACCGCCTGTTACAAATAACAAATATGCACTACTATTACTAGTACTAACGACCGCTTTAGCCTAGTTGGTAGTGACCCTGCCTACGAAGCAAGAGGTCCTGGGTTCGAATCCCGGTAAGGGCATTTATTTGTGTGATGAGCACGAATATTTGTTCCTGAGTTATGGATGTCTTCTATGTATTTAAGAATTTATTTATCTATATATTTTTCTAAATATTTTTTTTTATTTTACCACTTTGTTGGCGTGATTGATATGTATATTCATGCCAAATTACAGCTTTCTAGTACTAACGATCTCTGAGCTTAGTCGCGGACAGACAAGACAGACAATACGGACAGACATGGCGAAACTATAAGGGTTCCTAGTTGACTACGGAACCCTAAAAAAGCGACACTGGCAGTGGCTCTATATAACGTCCCCGTAAATATTTTGTCATTGGTATAGTAGCAGGGTTACCTCTGTTGTGCAGTTTGACGGTGGCTGAGCGGCGCGGGCGGCCGCCGGGCGTGGCGGTGGCGGCGGGCGGCGGCCGCGCCACGCCGCGCGCGTGCGGGGAATTCTTCTGGGGCTGTTGCAGGAATCCGACTAGTCGCGCCGACAGGTCCGACACAGATCCTGGAACAATTACTTACGTCAGTATTCCGTCGCTCTGTATAAAAGAGGACATTCCCATCGCTATTTGACACGTACAGATCCAATTTGTATTTGACAGTGTAAGCCCCCCCGCGCATTAGGCGGCCAGGTCGCGCGACCTGGCCGCCTAATGCGCGGGGCTCTAAGGCCGCGTGTTGGATCGCGATGTTTCAGCTGGCCGCGGGGCCAATACGTGGTCGCTGGCCGCTGGTCGCCTAGTGCGCGCACTTGCATATGTCACGGAAGAATTAGTTGGCCGCAGCGAGTTGCCCGCCTGATGCGCGGGGGCTTTAATGTTTAACTATACATCGGTTGAGTTTTTCGGAATTTACGTGCGAAATTACATTTGAAATTTACCATGAGCTTTACGGTGAAGGAAAACATCGTGAGGAAACCTGCATACACCTTCGAAGAAATTCAATGGTGTGTGTGAAGTCCCCAATCCCACCCTTTTATTCCACTAAAGTCTCACCCTGCAAATGAGTTTTAAATCAAGTGCAAGTTGCATTACATTGCCAGACCGTAAAGCGAACAAGTTAGAAATACTCAATTGAGCGCTGGAATGTAATGGAACTTTTCTCAAACATCCAAGGAAATGTGGTCCTTATAGTCGTGACAATAGAACACGAAGTATGCCATTGTATAGCAGTTGAGGAAGATTCGTTCTAATTTCAAATTAGACGACAATAATGGAATTTCATACAAACATTGCTGGCCAAGGCCAGCAAAGAGATTGTCTTTTGTTTTAGTGGGTCGTATTTTCTTTTATTGACTATCAATGACATACTGCCAATTAAGAAAAATTTAGTTTGTGAATTTACTTTTTAATATCTTACTTGGCTAGATTTAATCAGGTATTCAATAAAATAAATAAGGATTGGCGTTTATTGTTAACAATTTATTATTAATAAGGTCGTAATTTTTGAATAAATATAAATCATCTCATGATTTTGCGTCAAAAACATTAACTGGAACAGCTTACAAATAAATTGCTGGAAAATAAATATTTTGGCGGGAATCGAAAAAAAAACAATTTGAATTAAATATGAATATATAAGTTGAACATTCGTATCATTTCCTTGGATTTATTTGAGAAAAGCACTATACAAGCCTTGGCCACGAACAGGGATTGCCGGCCTCGTATCTCTAGATGGCCTCGTTAACACTCGGCCATCTATTACTACTCGGCCGGCAATCCCCTATTTCGCGGCCGCTGCAGTAATGTACTATTCTTGCAGGTCTAAATTAGGCGTTAATTCCTGAAAACCACCTTTCTTGTCGAGGTCGAGCATCTCGCACATGGTGCGTATCTGCTTGGGCTCCATCTTGGCCGTCTCCTCCACCTTGGCCTTGTACTCGGCCGAGCCGGCCGCCCACTCGTAGCCGCGGAACTTCTTTATGTTGCGCTTCACGTTGCGATCTAGGCACAGTTGCTGCAACAAACAGGGCAATCAAACATCTATTGCCGCCTTTATAGTGCCTTTCTACGACAAATGGAAATGGAGATGTGGAGGAACTATATGAACAGGTATTTCTTACATAAAAGTAATTGTTTCAGTACTAATATGGACCTCCCCGCAAAGTAACCCCTAATTTAATAATTGGGTCATTCTACTATTCCTTGACCAGTATTTTTTTGTAATGTGCTGTTCAAATATTTTTTTTACAAACACGGTAAATTGCTCAGTTTTATTATTAAACATTTAAATAGGCACATAATTAAGCATACATTTAAAATTATCACTATGTATAAAAAGTAATCATTATTATCTATAAAGTAGATAACGCAGTGGGCATGCTTGTCCCCGCCATTTGTATAGAAATTGGTGTATTCTCCGCTGAGTTACCAATTTTTTCCACAGAATTTCTTTAAATTTGAATTTTATTTGCTTTAACAGATTAAATTTTGCTATTTTAGTTTTTATATTAGTTATTTACACTTGAAAAAAATCACCATGTATGCCTTATATTTCACAAAAGATTAATGGCCCAAAAAAAAAAATGACCCAATTGTAAGTGACATAATATGTCACCGAATCCACATACGTATATTATGTCGAGAGACCACTAAAAAATTCCAATATTCTCACCCCATAAAGGTACTGATGCAGCAACTTCTGATCCTGCGTCTTGAAGCGTGACAGCGATATCTCCACGTTGTTGATGTGACCGAGCGGGATGCCTTTGCCGTTCGGCAACGGTACCGGCGGCTCTGTTGGCTACACAAACAAACTCACATAGAGAAGAAAGTAAGAAAAGAAAACATTTATTCGTGATAACGTGGAAAACAAAATAAAACAAGAATAAACTAAAAAATGCGGATGTCACGAAATGGTCCCAAAACTGCAAACTGCCGGTCTTGCGAACGACCATGATCTTCCTTTGGGACCGTCAAGTCATCATACATTGAAATACAATAAAAACGTGAAACAGACACAATTGGATATGATTACTCAAATAAGCATAGGTCAGTCTCTTTTGTCCTTGACA
This sequence comes from Archips crataeganus, assembly GCA_947859365.1. Taxonomy (NCBI): domain Eukaryota; kingdom Metazoa; phylum Arthropoda; class Insecta; order Lepidoptera; family Tortricidae; genus Archips; species Archips crataeganus. Next base: position 7,787,946 of record OX402067.1, on the reverse strand, counting down.
AAAAAATAAAAATAAAGAAAATAACATACATAACATAAGGGCCACGAAAACTATACTCTGTCTATTTAACAGAGTTAGTACTACAAAACAGAGAATGCACGTAATTGGTCAGCGATAAGGACGATGCACCGGCACGTACGTCCCACTGCAGGGCACATATTTAAATATTATTATCTACTACTTTAAATTGCATAATTATGATTAATAGATGAATAAACATGACATGTAATTATTTGAGGTGCCTCTAACTACAAACAAAAATCACGAGAAATATTACGAATATTCCAACAAACGGCATGTAAGCCGAGCCCGCCATCGACGTGCGATTGTTGACGCCCACTGACAGTTTCTTGTCCCTTTCATTTGCATACAAAAGTGCAACAATGAGAACGCTTTGCTAACTCTGTTAAATAGAAAGGGTATAGGATGAACCAAACAAGGACGAGCTCAAGACCAGTTTAGACTGATCATGCAAGTTTCATTAGGTTGCGTACTACAATCATATCATACCTCTCTCTTGGGCTTGGGTTTGGGCGCCTCCTCCTCTTCCTCTTCTTCCTCCTCCTCCTCCTCGCCCTCCTCCTCGTCCCCCTCGTCTTCATCACCCTCGTCATCGCCGTCTTTAGCCTTCTTTACTGGCTTCTTAACTCTGCCATAAAAACCATTTTAAATGCCATTTTAAAATCTCAAAGTATAATTTTAACTGTAATAGGGTAAATGACACGATAAAATAAGTATTTTAGCCCTGAAAACCGATTTATTTTCAATCAACTGCGAAATTCGAGTTTGAATTGCTTTAAAACTTAAAACAAATATAATAGTCGATTGAGTTGGCAAATGAGTGACGTCATAACTATCTATTGGCAATATTGCCATACAAATTCTATGGGAGAATTGTGTTTTGACAGGCTCAATTGTGTATGCTCACGGTTATGAATCAACCCATTTCGAAAAGAAATCCTCTACATTGTCATAAGTCATACATAACTACAAAGTGACAAACATGTTTTGAACAAAGTTTCACTTCCACCCATGCACAAATTGTTATAGAATACTTGTTGCTCTGTGCTCGCTACTCCGTCTATGAAGAATAGGAGTATAAAAAGTAGCCTACGGCCTATTCACAGACCTACCAAATATAGCCAAAAAATATCATAAAAATCGGTCAAGCCGTTTCAAAGGAGTTTGATAGCAAACACTGTGACACGAGATTTTTTTATATTAGAAAGATTAGATAAATGATGATCGAAGAAGATAAATCTTTGATAGATAGTCAGACCCAGATATAAAGCAATATTGTTTTTTTTTCTTACTTTTCTTTGGGCTTCTTCACTTCTTCCTCCCCCTCTTCATCCCCTTCCTCCCCTTCTTCTTCCTCCTCCTCCTCTTCCTCTTCCTCGTCTTCGTCTTCTTCCTCAGTATCCTAAACCAAATATACAAGTTGAAAAGACTTCAACAAGTTCCTTAGTAGCGTTGGAAGAGCAATTGAAATATATGGAACTGAACAATTTTCGACATCATTTAATTTATTTTTTAAGTATTTAAAATGCAAAAACTAAAAGGAAAAAGTTATTAAGCCGGCATATCGCCGTTTGGTAAACATTCTAGTAGATTAACAATACGGCCCGCCAGATAACGCGCGACCGGCGTCGCGGCGACCGAATACCGGGGCTACTGCGAAATTTGATTTTTGAACTTCGTGTTGTCCCTTCACTCTTTCGTTTAATACAATAAGCTTGAACGGAACGGCATGATACGAAATTCGAAAATCGTAGTGTAAGGTCAGTTCACTACATGAGCGATTTTCACAACAGTGTTTAATACGTAACACAGGCGATGTATTACAAAAAAAATGTCGCGTTTATTCGTGGCCGGGCCGTAAAAGTAGCTTTATTAATTTATTATATTTCACGTTAGGTCCCGTTCACATTATTCCAATAAAATCATACAAGTATCGTGTCAGTGCTTGTGTAACTCGTTACGTTAGCATCGCGGCCCCGCAATGTCAACTACTGCTACTGGAATATTGTAAAAGGGTAAGCAATTGAAGTTCTTACTCAGCAAATATGCTTGACTTGGAAGAGAAACATGATTATATCTAACTAAAATATTAGTTAACATCGTCAAATATTCATTAGTGTTACCTCTTTCTTAGCCTTCTTCTTGGGAGGCGCTTTCTTGGCACCCTTGGTTTCTTTTACGTCATCTTTCTCGTCTTCTTCATGAGTTTCCCCATTTTCCTCCTGCGATAATCATTACAAGTTTTTGTAAATGAAAAAAAAAGTAATACCTGGCCGTTTTTATTTTCCTTAAACCGTCTAAAAGCGCGGATTTGCTCTACACAGCAAGAGAATAAATTGCCGCGTCGCGTCGCGCAGATGCTATAAGTTCCGTAGTGTCTTTCACACAACACAATAAACGAATTACAATCACGTCTTCAAAACTTTCGTCCGACAATCATACCACACGCACTGGAACCGCATCACTCCGCTGTTACGATGCGTTTAGGAGCATAAATTCGAAACGTCTATAGAACTCTATGGCGCGAAGCATGGGCATGCTTAGCAGATTTTATAACATAATATACCTATATGTAAACATAACATACCTTCTTTACATCTCCCCCCGCTTTTGCATCTCTCTTCTCATCCTTAGCGTCTTCGCCGGCCGCGTCATCCTCCTTGCCGTTGGCCGTCGTGCTTTTCGCATCGCCTGTGTTAAAAAAGGACAAAAATTAAAGGTTAAAATTGGCACTACGATTACAATACGTTAGCTGCTATAGTTTTAGTTCGTATTCTTAAAAGGCTTGCAACATGGTAGAATAAAATTAAGGAAAGAAAGTTTTTTTTTAGGGACCTTTCCTAAACGAGTAGGAAATCTACGAAATATTAAGGCCGTGGTCGCTTTCACCCGCCGCACGCGGCCGACAGCGGCCCGCCGCCCGCGGCGTCTGAATGGTGTGTTCGGGAATGCTCGGGAGTGGTCGTTTTCGCCCGCCGCGTTCGGGACGTCGCACGCGGCGGGCGAAAACGACCACTCCCGAGCATTCCCGAACACACCATTCAGACGCCGCGGGCGGCGAGCCGCTGTCGGCCGCGTGCGGCGGGTGAAAGCGACCACGGCCTAAGCTAAGTGCAATGTTTGTACGTGTCCAAGCTAAATGGATGTTTTTGAATACATGAAAAAAAAATTGCGGCAGTAAGCCCGACCAGAGAATGACTGCTTATAGTCAAAGGCCGCTAAGAAGTACACAACTTACGACGTTTCTGATTCTGAATATTGACAATGTCAACCATCCAAAAATAAATGCTATACATACTTATAACAAGGACAGAACAGTAAGTACAGCATTTTTTTCTTAAGGGTCACATTGTCAATAATAGGCTACTTTCCTAACTAGTCAGTCTTTTAGATTATCAAAAAATATTGGACACGTATTTTTTATTTTGTCAATTAAAAAAAAAATTACGAAGATATGGCGCGTTGAAGTTTCGCGTGACGTCACTTGTTCCTACACTTTGTATGAGCGTTTTAGGAACAAGTGACGTCACGCCTCGTCACGCGGAACTTCAACGCGCCATATCTTCGTAATTTTTTTGTTTAATTGTCAAAAGAAAAATTACGTGTCTAATATTTTTTGATAATGTAAAATACGGACTAATAAGAATTATTATTTTTTTACCTAGGAAACATCCCTATTATTCAGAAACTTCATAGTTGTGCAATGTGTCAGGATTTACTTCTTAGCAGCCGTTGACTATAGAGCAGTAGAGACCAACGGTACGAGAGCAGTCGTGTTGCGGTTGAAGGCGACTTCAACGAATTTTATATTGAAACTGCAGTCAGTGCCAACAGCTATGATATATAACGAATTTAAAACGAGTTAACGAGTAATGGTCGACCTAAACTTTAATATGGAATATTTGCCGCATTTTAGGTACTATTCGGAAGTTGCGAAACCCTACATCTCGTGTGGCTCCCGACATCACAATACGCACATGGAGGGGTTTTTTTTTTGTTAAATTTGAATAAGTTTGAGTGACTGAGTTTGATGTTTGCTTGTTCAATCTGGCCAACACTCTTTACATAATTATTCAGTAACAGTTTTATCTATTGGCAACTAAAATATTTACAAGTTAAGTATGAAGTATCTTTTTCTATTTATTTTTTTATTTTCTTCAACTTCATTTTTTATTACTTTTACGGTCATCCCGTGAAACCATATATTTCAAACTAAATACAAACTGAAATATAGATGCACAGAAAAAACCCCAGAAAAAAGACCAATGCTGGGAATCGAACCCAGGTCCTCAGCGTTCCGTGCTGCGTGCTTACCCCTACACCATCACTGGTCTAGAAGTTAGCGACGAATCTTTCCTATACATCGTACACTTCAGTCTGTTATAATCACATTAGGCAGTGATAAAGCGCATCTATGTTTTGCCCTCTACCGAGAGACTTCAACACTCCTTCGGAGCTACCCGCTCACCTGGACCAAGAGATGGCGCTACTAGGCCAACTTTTACAAGTTAAGTATGAAGTATCTTTTTCTATTTATTTTTTTATTTTCTTCAACTTCAAGTTGGCCTAGTAGCGCCATCTCTTGGTCCAGGTGAGCGGGTAGCTCCGAAGGAGTGTTGAAGTCTCTCGGTAATAATAATAAGAAATATCTGATCAATATCATTGTATCGTAGCGATGATTTTTCATACAAGAATTTAAAGTGGAATTTAGGATAATATTACAGTTAATCGACTTTGTGAATTCATGGCGTCAGGCTACGTCGTTGATTAAACGTTCTGTAATTTTGCCTAAAGCCATGGAAGGATATTTAAATTTGTCCGTACAGTAGAGGTCAAATATATGTTTACACTTTACCACCTTGTCGCGGTTACTTCATGTATGATCTTTTGTATAAAATTGCCAGAAAGCATACACTGACAATGTACTAGAGTGCAAAGATTTCTTTGGCCATGACTGTACTAGGTACAGACTTAAATATAACAAAGTTAAGGAAACTAATTTGTATTGTAAGCATTCGCTGATAGCAGAAAATCATGACGTGGATGACACCAAAAAACCGGCCAAGTGTGTGTCAGCAGCGCGCAGTGTAGGGTTCGTACTAATACGCGGCAAATATTCAATGTTTTAATGGACAGTTTCAAATCTAGAATGTTTTCACGACACTGCTCGAAAATGTGGCCATAGATAACCTAAATCCAGTACTCAAAACTGCCTATATATGTACATTTAACAGCTGACTCATTTATGGCGCACAAACACGACAACAAAGTTACACTAATCGAAAACAGGACGTATCAGTATATGTATTTCATTATACGATACGACTTTTTGAAAGATAATTTCTGAATTTCATTCCTGGCGTGCTGAAACGAAATTATTGGACCAATCAACAGTAATCGTCTGCTGCATGCGATGGATGGATGGATGAATGAATGGACGGACGGACGGACGGACGGACAGACGGACTGGATGGACGGATGGACGGGATGGACGGGATGGACAGAATGGACGGATGGACGGGATGGACGGGATGGACGGGATGGACGGATGGACGGGATGGATGGACGGACGGACGGATGGACGGGTTGGACGGGATAGACGGGTTGGACGGGAAGGACGGGATGGACGGGATGGACGGGTTGGACGGGATGGACAGGATGGACGGGACGGATGGACGGGATGGCCGGAATGGACGGGATGGACGGGTTGGACGGGATGGACAGAATGGACAGATGGGCAGATGGACGGGATGGACAGGATGGACGGATGGACAGGATGGACGGGATGGACGGGATGGACGGGACGGATGGACAAATGGACGGGATGGACGGGATGGATGGATGGACGGGATAGACGGGATAGATGGACGGATGGACGGATGGTCGGGATGGACGGGATGGACAGGATGGACGGGATGGATGGATGGATGATTATGATGATGATGATGATAATGATTTCCTCGCATTAGTCGTGAAAAGCACAATGTTTAGTCTCGGCCAAAAGTGCAATAGATGGACTCGTACTTTCGAGGGCCTCCGCTACGCGTCGGCCCTCAAACAAACTCGTCCATCTATTGCTTACTTTCCAGCCTCTACAACAATGTACTATTAAATGTCTCTCTAACGATATTCTACACCAATGATACCCAAAATGGTCTATATCGAAGACCTGCGAGAGTTCTACGTATGCGAAAACAAACAATTTGATTTCGTTTAGTTTGCGATAAATCTTAAAGCCCTCCCATGCTTTTGGCGCATTGATTGCATTCATTTAATCTCGTGCTGTATCATTACTAGCAAAGCTTTAGTCCTGAAATTCATGTGTAAGATATTTGAGGATTTACTCTAATGAATGACCAGTGTTTATCGAAACACGATTACTTGTAGTTCGCTCGATGGAAAAAAAAACCAAAGTAGTCTAAAAAATAAAATAAATGCTTAGTACGGGGCAAATCCACGAAAATCCAATAATCGCGAATATATGCTAATAATAAATTAAATATCACTGCTGCTTCCTTTTTTCACTTTACATGAGGTTTCTCGCATGTTTTTACATAAGGTGCCTGTATTTTAAATAGTATACGACATATAATGAATTAATTATTACCATAAACACGTACCAAACGTCATCCCCATTTACAAAAAAAAGTTGAATAGTAATCTTCCTTACTCATTTACTAAAAATTCACTGCATACTTTCCGTGTTTCTTTTCATATTTATAAAGTACATACGGTCTAGAATAACATAATAAATTATGAAGTAATTTGATAATGACCAACATAATATTAAAGAATAAAAGAAATTTGTCACGGAAATTCGTCAACACCGTTGTAGCACCGTCAAAATTAAATTTATCGAATGTTCCTTACTACCTACCGCGACCGAGAGGCCGCGCCTTCCTACCTCGCCTTTCTTACGAAGCGGGGCAAAGCGTACGTCTACTTTTCCCACGGAGAATCATAAAAACTTGGATTTACATTTGCTTGAGGACACTTTGTCACACTTTTGCGTCATCACCAACAACAAAGAAAACAAGGTAAATACCAATATTACATAGTTTTTAACGATTTAGGGTTGTGTATTTTATAAACAATACAATAAAAATGCCTGGTGATGCTCTTTACGGCTTAGTATTCAGCTAAAAAAAATATGTGAAGTCAAGTTCGTCATAACCATCGTCATCATTGCCATTTGTTTTGTGTTGATGGTAATGACGTTTTGTGAACGGCAATGACGTAATTATGTTTTTAATAGTTTTTATCTTGTAGAAATTATGATATATGATTATATGTGATGTTTGTGAAACAACAAATTTATTACGTGGGACATCGGCAGCTAAAAAATACTTTAAATTTCAATAACGTTTATTTAATAATCAACTTAACAATACTTATATCTTAGTCTAGATATCACTTCTTGAGATCCATAATTTATGTTTGTTATATCTTATTGTACTTAGTTTTTCGTAGATAACCCATTTATAGACACTTTACATATTCAAACAAATTATCCGGTCTCGCAATATATAAATAAATACATATTTCATATGATTACACAAATACACAAACAATTCAAGCAAATAAATATAATAAAGTGGAACTATACCGAAGCTGGCTATGGCAAGGGCGCTGCTGATGGCGTAGGGGGAACGATAAAAAGAACAGCTGATTCTTGCGTTAATCGTGGTATAGATGTTGGCAACTATGAGCAGTTTATGCGTGTTTGCCAAGAATATATAGCCAATGTGACTATTATGGATGTACCAAAAGAACGCATCAGTGAGATAGAGAAGAAAATCCCAAAGAACTTGCAGCCCTTCAGAGGAACGTTAGAAGTCCACCAAGTGTTGTGGAAAAAGGAAATACCTACTTTAACATTTCGGAATGCAAGCTGCTTCGAATGTGACTGTGGAATCACATGCGTCCATGGTAAACACCTTGGTTTCTTTAAAATACCACAAAATTTAAGGTCGTCTCCAATTCTCGGTACTGACATTAAACCCCTCGTAGCTGCAAAGAGTCGTCAGGATAATAACGCAGTATTCGCAAATATTACTAACACAATGCAAGCATCTACGTCAACTATAAAAAGCATTTGTGTGGCTGGACCATCTAATATAAAGATATTGTGTAACAAAAAAATAATTATAAAAAACGGAAAAACTAATAAAAATTAATATAATATTTAAAAGTGTAGACATTCAGAAGGTAATAGAGAATCAGGAGATCTCAATGATAATTTTATAATTTAGATTTTTAAAGAATAGTTAAAACTTTGCGAATATTGCTTAGTCAAAATTTAAGTCAAAGTCAAAAGTAAAGAACTAAGCATACACATCAAAAAGAAAACATTGAGCACCACCGTGAAAAACTAGCAAAGTGTCAACGGGCAATGGAGAGGAGTATGTTAGGACTAAAGTTAAGGGACAAAATTAAAAATACAGAAATAAGAAAGAAAACTAAAGTGTCAGACATACTAAAGGCATCATTACCATCGCGATCATGTAACTTTGAGAGTCTATAACATCTGATTCGCTAGTTGGATTTTGGTGCCTTTAGTAGTTTTATGAATGTTATTAAAAAATCTTTAAATTTATTGTGTTTTGCACGCATTTCTGATCAGTTTTTAAAAATCATCAAAATAAATCAGAAAGAATCAAAACGGCGGATTCACCCTACGACGTAAATACTGCACGGTAGGACATGACTTTTTGAATGTTAATAAAACAAGATCTTTTCTAGGGCCTAGTGTTGCTACATTTTTAAAACATGTTTTTTTTTTAGTAATACGATGAAAATACAATAGGTTTCTTTATATTATGAGTTTATGTATTGTATTTACTAAAAGTTGTATTGTAGCCTTTGCTTTGTCCGACTGTTTTATTTTTACTTACTCTTTGTCGGTCCCTTACTAAATGCTCCTTTCATCCACTCAAAGGTTGACTGGTAGAGATCCCTTAAAGGGATAAGTTCGCCTTTGTACATGCATTTCAACGGTTGTCAATATTGTTTTTCTTTTTTTTTTTCCTTATTTTGTACAATAAAGAGTTTACATACATACATACAAAATACCTAAATACACGCGCAGTCTGACCAACCTATCTTGAGCCATCGTGCTTCCCCCTTGTCCGATAGTTAGTTGCGTTAGTTCTCCTTCGGCCATCGGACGGGGAACTCGTGTCGCTTGCGCTTACGCACGGCTTTGATTCTAGCTGCTCTCACGCACACATACATACAAGAGTGCATAGAATACCTAAAATCGATTAGCGCCAAAAGCTCGGTAGTAGGTGGTCTACTTAAACTTAATATGGCTAGTGGTCTACGAGACACGAAAGTTTGGGGATCTCTGCTCTACACCATGGGTTTAGACGGGAAAAACATAGTCGTTCCAACTTTACGTGTATAAATAACCTAAAAGCGTTTTCTTTAAATTACCACTACTTTATCCGCGTGGTAAATAAATTTATCCCATGCAGAATTACAGCTTATTAGTACTAACACTAAACCGCGGGCGGACGGACACACAAACGGGCAGATGGATATGACGAAACTATTATAAATTATAATATAAGGGTTCTTTGTAGGACTACGAATCCCTAAAATCAATATTAGTTACATTTATTTTTCCTACGTATGATGAGAGCGCATTTCAGTGATGAAAACAGTTATGATTATGAACATCAATGAATTTGTTAATACGTTATTATGATTTGATTATGTATGACTTTAAACCAACTTAAGCAGATTTTTTGAAGCACACGTACAACGCAACGTCCGAAAGTTTATACACATTTGCACCACAAATTAGGACTTTGAGTAGTCTTAATGTGGATATGCCATGCAATCAGGGCTTGAGACCGGTTCCAATTATACCGGTATACATATGTACATATACCATCTAGTTAATAAACTAAATAAAAAGTAAATAACTTTTGTTCTGTTTTTTCAGACATTTCTCTTGTCTTGAAGTCTTACTTATGACTATACCTAGAGATTTTCCTAGCACGAACGAATATTTTTCCTTCTAATACTTAGTTTATCGATGTCTTATACCTGATTTACACTCTCACCTCGTCACCTCGCCTCGCGCCTCGCCTCGTCGTCTCGCTCCGGACGCGAGCCTCAAAATCAAGCCAAATCACGAGACGAGGCGCGAGGCGCGCCTGTTCACACTCTGGTCTCGTGGCTCGTCCCGCAGTTCGTCTCGCCATTCGTACGCGAGTGTAAACCAGGTATTATAAGTGGCATTATATCAATGAGACACGTTTGAAAATATAAAACAATAATACCAAACCAAATCGATGTTATTATTATGTCAAACACTAATCACAAGTTGTTCGTGCTAGAAAAATCTCTAGGTATACCTACTTATAACTAGAGGACGGCAGGATTGGCATCACTGCTCGCAATATAGACATCCCTCCCTCCAAAATTAATTAATAAATTATGATGACGATGAAAAATGATACAATAAACTAACTAGACATTATTCTGTATTAAAGTGCAAGATTGTACACTTCCTGATAAATCTAAATGATTAGAGAAGAGCAGTCCGTTTATTATATCAATAGGCGTGTTACTATGAGATTCCCGATAGCGACCAGTGCACGATAAGCGTCAGATAGTCGTAATTGTTGCTTTATTGCATCCAAGAATAGATATTATTTTCATTTATCCTATTCCAAGATATACATTCAAGGTTATTTCGCCAATTAAGAGTGAATTGGTTTAAGTTAAGACGATTTCTTTGGTAGAGAAAGCAAGGAGTAAAATTGTATTCACTTTGTAAGGACGATGCCCTTAGCTTACATACATTCTTACAAGCTGCTTGAACTTTTGCGTGGAATGAGTTTACAAATATGACATGCATACTTGCATGAGATGAGTGTGCCAGTTACACGACTTACACGCTTATGCATTCCCCTTTATACATGTGCGTGTTCTGTGTTCACATCACACTAGCATTTATTTGGTGATTTGACGTCATTAAAATAGGCATGTGTAGGCGGAAAGATTAGTCAGCATAGATGCCTAGTTTTAACTAGAACGATCTGCTGCTTTACCATGGCACTTGAGTAACATTTTTAAACAGTTTTATAAGCAATATAAGAGTTACCAATCTCGGAATAAGATATGAAAGCTAGAAACTCATGTAAACCTTCAATTTGGCTTTCTTAAAATTGCCTCAAAGGTCTCGTAAAATCTCGTGTCCCCGTCTTAAAATATTGTTTTTTTTTTAGCATAGGTGAAGACTTGACATTTGATAGACATATTCCTTGCTTAGGAGGGAATCAATGCGATCTGTATTTTAGTTTCATAGTGGCTCTATCTTCGTAACTATAATTACTACAGACTAAAAATTTGGCATGCATGTTGGTAGTGATAGATATAAGAGCATGAAATTCCCAAAATTCGCACGGGATAATGAATAAAGAGGATAAGAGTGTCCTGTAACACAGGGTAGGTATCCTAGCGCAGGACCCTTAGTTGTAACTTTTTTTTGTGAAAACTATCGAAATAAACGCTTTTTCATTTTTCAAGAAGAGGCTCAGTAGGTACAGTCGAGTTCTCCAATATCTGTACAGCCAACCGTTCATAAATATATAAACATGAACCTTATGTTACGGTAATAAGGTCTATGTACAGATATTTATGAACGGTTGGCTGTACAGATATTGGAGAACTCGACTGTACTGCGCGCTCTCCGTGCACTATTACAAAAAACGCTTATCGTATAATGTTTCAGACAGAAATTTTAGATAATTTTACATTCTACTATTTTGTAGTGTAGTTTATTAAAAAAAATATTTTAGTCACCTTTGACTCTTTGACATCTTAAGACGAGCTTTTATGCGACTTTTTGAGTGTCTGCAGCTTAGAAACCTCCATAACGTTTTGATCAATTGGGCTACTTAGATAGGTTTAAAATAGCTTTAAAATAGGTATTTGCCATGAGATCAATGTTTGACAATAGACGAAAATAAAATCGAAAAAGACATCGACTGGGAATAGCCAACGCGATTAAAAATGAGCTAGTTCGACGTCAAACTACATTTTAAAATTGCCCCGCAGTACAAAGTCACCCCGGTATATAATATTATGACTATACAGGGCGTCCCACGGCTATGCCACGTGGAGGGGAAGTACCTTCAATATTGTAGATAGACAATTTTACTGAAAAGATACTTCATTTTGATTTCAAAAACAATTTTAACTGCCTTCAAAGATTTTTGAATACCCGCCTGCCTGAACCGAGAATCGAACCCGTAAATGGTGAAAAAAAAAACACCCGTAATTTTACGACACCGATCAAAAGGCTCAATCGAAAGGATTATTTTTTTTTCCAAGTAACATAGCATCGTAAATAAAAGGAAGACCATGCAATTTTACGTTTATAATTTCAGGAAAATAAATAACTACCTACTTAGCCATTTCTTTGACTTTGCTGTGCTTCTAAATATTGATTTAATCAACTTGAGAAATAAGTAAATGTCATTTCCCTATTAAAAGTACATGATAAAATAATAATGTGATTAATAAATAGTAGTAGGTACCTATCTATTTGCACGCAACTCTTTAGTCTCCTCATAATCACAATATGCGGCGAGTAGAGTAATTATTTTAAATAAACGTAAAATTGCACGGTCTTCCTTTTATTTACGATGCTATGTTACTTGGAAAAAAAAATAATCCTTTCGATTGAGCCTTTTGATCGGTGTCGTAAAATTACGGGTGTTTATTTTACCATTTGACGGGTTCAATTCCCGGTTCAGACAGGCGTTTATTTAAAAATTTATTTAAAAATCTTTGAATGCAGTTAAAATTGTTTTTAAAATCAAATTGAAGTCTCTTTTCAGTAAAATTGTCTATCTACAATATTTAAGGTAGGTACTTCCCTCCATGCGGCATAGCCGTGGGACGCCCTGTAGTATGAAGCGGCCGGTCGTTCACTACTTCGTTCATCTAATGCGGTCTGTCTTCACATTAGTCTGTGCCGCCTACTGCGGTGGCCATAATTAGGCGGTTGCAAGCGTCACTCGGCGAATGCGGCCGACTACCCTGTTCTTTGCACTGCTACGGTCACCGTATGTAGCAAGTGGCGATCGACATAATGAAATTGTCGCTTATAGCCAATTTCTGGAGAAAACACTTTAGAGATCAAATGAAGCGCGTTTGTTCGAAATTCAGCAGAGCTCAAGCGAAGAGCTATTTAAAAAGGTATATACAGAACTCTCGTTAAGAGAATAAGATCGTGTCAACCATCTATTTCTCAATTCCTCGTCGACAGTTGGGCAACTTTTTCTGCTGACAGTCTTTTATTCCTCGTTCGTTTTACACTACATCTTACTTAATACACTTACCTTCTCCAGATGAGAAGTGATGTGACAAATATGATGATTATATATCCGACACAAAGAGGGGTGTTATAAGTTTGACCGCTGTATGTGTGAGTGTGTGTGTCTGTCTGTGGCGTGATAACTCTTAAACGGATGAACCGATTTTGATGCGGTTTTTTTTATTTGGAAGCAGGTTTTTTAGCGATGGTTATTAACATGTTTCATCAAAATTGGTCCAGCCGTTTCAAAGTTATCAGCTCTTTTGTAAGGTGCACAAGGGATCTTAGACGCATAATGGCATTTACTTTATTTTCAAACATATAAACCCTTAATTGGGAATGTCCAAAAAAAATTGCCAGTGGTTTTTATATTTTTTTTGTATAGAAAAGTCAATTATAAGAAACTAATTTCAATATTTTGACATTTAGTTCTCTACTTTTTTCAAAATTAATTATTGAAACTATTTTAGTTGATGACGTCAGATTATAATTGAGGGCTCCCACAATGCCAAATTTCTAAATCTATCTAAATGCGTACGATAAGGGAACCCCTTTAATTATTTTTTGCGTAGTGGTACACTATACACTGTGTCACTTTACTGGCACTGACAAAGTGCTAGATGTCAGACAGCGGGTCCAAATCAAACTCCGTATAATCCACGCGTAAATTGTGAAGAATTCTAACCACACAGAATAAAGTACGACTTGAACCGGTCACGCAATTTACACCAATGTCAAATGAAGGTCATTGCTTATTTGTTATATAATAAATCCATTACATAATATTAAAATTAAATAACTACAGAAAACGATTTAAAAAGCATTTATCTCGAAATGGTTTTCGATTTTCTATACATTATAAAAAAATAGACATCCCCAATTTGTGTTGGTGAAATTTCAATTTTTGATTTACTTATAGGCTATAGCTATTTATGAAGTGACATTCGGAATTCACAAAATGTTATTATCGACTGTAAAAATATGTATAGACTTGTGCAACGCTTCCAAAATATAAGACATACGCCCTTTTTCCACCATAATAAGGTCGTGACTCAGATCATACATATTATATTATGTAAATAAAAAGTAAGGACCGAGCGCTGCGAACGGGAAAGTGGCCGTCTACGCCTCGTCTTGCGTGCGTGCATGTGTGCGTAACTCCCATAAGCATACGTCGCACACCAGCGGGCAGTTTGGGGGCAAGGTAAAGTTTTAAAAAAAACCTAACTTACGAGTATTATAAATTAATGTACTTAGTATTTATAACATAGTTAATTAGTTACCCGTTATCATATTTATTAGTCTTTAATACATAAATACTCTTTGAAGTGTTAACTGATAGCCCATTTAATTGGCCACAATAAATATACCACATACTATTCAATCTTATTTTTATTTAAAATTGAATGGATATAAAAAAATAAACACACCTAACTAACGTACAGCCTTAGTTGCCAAGATATTTGGAATTGCACATTAAAGGGATAAGTTCGCCTTTGTACATGCATTTCAACGGTTGTCAATAATGTATTTCTTTTTTTCCTTATTTTTGTACAATAAAGAGTTTACATACATACATACATACAAATACTAGGTACCAAATACTAAGTCCAGGATCGCGAATGTTGGCGCAATATGAGGGAGGCCTACGTCCAGCAGTGGATGGACAATGGCTGTAGATAGATAGATAGATAAATAGAAATACTAAGTAAAAATACCTTACTCTGACTACTCGAAAATGAATTGATTGATTCTGACATGCCACCACTTAAATGGGTTATCAGTTATCACTTCAAAGAGTATTTATACATTAAAGACTAATAAATGATAACGGGTAACTAATTAACTATGTTACAAATACTAAGTACAGTCAAGGGCAAAAATATGTATACACTTTAGTACCTTGTCACTTTAACCACTGTGACAGTTCATATATGGCAGTTCAAATATGACGAAAATAGACAAGGTACTAAAGTGTATACATATTTTTGCCCTTGACTGTACATTATAATACTCGTAAGTTAAGTTTTTTTTTTGTAAACCTTGCCTTGCCCCCAAACTGCCCGCTGGAGTGCGACGTATGCCCATAACCCCGGCGCCACACATATTACAAATGTTTCAACACATATTTGAACACATATTTGATCTATGGTTGATTGTATGGATGTTCTATTGAACAAATAAGCAAATACCGGTGCTACACATGTGATCAAATAACTGTGTTCAAACATTTGTAGTATGTGTGGCGCCGGGGTAAGGTTGGCGAAGTTTGTTTGCACTTGGCGCAAGCCACACAGAAGAGACGTGGAACGGGGGCGCGTCGCAGTCGCGGCGCCCCTTGAATCAGTTTTCATACTACATGTATAGAAGCGTCGTGATCCAAAGCAGACACAAGAGACGAGGCAGTCGCGGCCTGGGAACATACGACGCGGACTGCGACGCACCCCCGTCCCACGTCTCTTCTGTGTGGCTTGCGTCTTATGCCTTGATCACACGTACCGACCGAGTAAACGGGCGAGACAGTGCTCTCGGCCGAGTACTCGGTGCGTATAAACAAGCGCTGCCTTGTTTATACGCACCGAGTACTCGGCCGAGAGCACTGTCTCGCCCGTTTACTCGGTACGTGAGATCAAGTCATAAGTCTGTTGCGTGTGCTTGGCACGTAACCAATGCGGCGAGCATGTCGTCCGCGCAATGAACAGAGAAAACGCTCGCTGCACCGCCGGCTGTGCAGTCATGACTGGGCCGTAAACCGTTATTTACACGGTGCGAGAAACACTGTAAAAGATATGTTACAATGCGAGGCTGCAGAGCTATGGACTAACGCGATCCAGCCAAGTCAATGTAAAGCACCCTTCCTTTTGACTATGCCAATGTCAGGCAAAAAAAATACCATAATATCTTGGCTATACGTAGTTACAGTTATAATACGTAAAACGATACTCAAAAATAGTTTCTTTTCTAATGCCCTAATATTTATTTTATATATTTACACATCTCAAAGTTATCTTGTGTGTACTCTTATCTTATAGGTACAAGATTATTTACAACTGCAAAAAATGATTAACTATTGTGTAATACTAATTGATAATGATACTGATATACTTGTGCCTTGTCATTTTGGGTGGCACATAAAGACAAAAATATATACCTATTTTTCGTATCTTATTGGAGTATAAAAGTTTTTTATTTTTATGACTTAGCTTGATTTAGTTTGATAGTTTGTTACAATGAAGTATTTGCAGTTTCAAAGGATAGTTACAATTTTGGTGATTTTAAATTAAGTGCACAAATTCTTACAACTATTGATACTGAAAAACCTTACAGTTGACGGCAAACTTCTTTTGTACATTTATTTTAGTTAGTATCAGGAAGCATCAAACTCACTTTTGCACATTCAAGGTTGAGTGGTGACTCAAGAAAATTGCCAGCATCTGTACCTACTCTTACAGAATAGATGAAGTGGGTCATTCTACTTTTTGTTGACCAGTAATTTTTTTTAATGTGCTTTTCAAATATTTTTATACAAAAACGGTAAAGTGCTCGGTTTTATCATTCAACATTCAAATAGACACATAATTAAGTTTATATTTAGTTATCACTACATATTAAAAGTAATCATTATTATCTATAAAGTAGGTAATGCAGTGGACATGCATATCCCCGCCATTTGTATGGAAATTGGTGTATTTTCCGCTGAGTTACCAATTTATTCCACAAAATTTCTTTAAATTTTAAGTTTTTTTGCTATAAAAGATTAAATTTAGCTTTTTCAGTTTTTACATAAGTTATTTATTTACACTTGAAAAAAATTACCAGGTATGCCTTATATTTCACAAAAGATTAATGGTTACTTAAAAGTAGAATGGCCCAAGTAACAATTACATATGACAGAAATGAACCATTAGTGTCCCACAGGTTAGTTGCAATGTAGATGAACACTGATTACCCACAAACATGTTACTCTGACCTTCTTGGGGTTTGTCTTCGGGTGGTTGATCTACATCAACGTTACCTTGGGCCAGGGCATCTTGAGACACCTGGGACTCACCCTTGGAGTCTTGGGAGGACTCGTCTTCTGTTGTGTGCCCGTCACCCGTACCGGACTTCTTGTCTTCATCCTGTACATAAATGTAAGCTGAATGTGTGATTTGTGGAATTTGGTTAGTTAAGTTGCTTTTCTGTGCGTCTGTATTGGTTGATAACATATTGTTAGGTACAGCTTTATTTCATTAAAAAATATTTTTTGATCAAAGTAATACTTAGGTAAAATACACTCATGGTTACTATGTGATCCTGATAATAATAAGGTGCAGGCAGGCTAACATTTAAAAAAAAGTTTTAAATGGGTCTTTTACTTTGAATATTTTTTTTATGCAATAGGTAAAGTAAAATTTACTGCATGATTTGATAGATCCTAATTTGACAAGATTTTTCTAATTCAATCATCAATCAATTGTTTCCAGTTGTACCTACCTAATAGGTACATTATGGATTTATTTATTTACCAGGATGAAACTTATAGGATTAATTCAATGAGTTAGTGAGTAAAAGATTTATAATTATCTGCATCTCATTTTTGTAAAAGGTTTTTTTTTAAACATTGACCGAAAATGGCGGGAAAGTCGTCGTATTGCGGCTGAAAGGAAAATTAAAAAGAAATGTAGGTATTGCACCATAGCAAGAAAGTTCAAATCTTTAGACTTTTTCGAAACTTCAATCTTTTGGCAATAGTGAGTATGCGTATTATTTACTTAATTTGCCATTGAGAGTTGTATGAATAACATTTTTAAGACATTTTAACCATGATTGATTTTATTAAGTAGTTTTATCCTTATAGGAAAAAAATTGAGCAAACTCTACAGAATAAATTACTGATTTACATGAATTGAACCGGAAGAATTAAATTTCTGAAAACTGCAAACAATCAATATTTTACATACATTGGTAGGTAGTATAACATCCTAGGTATACTTCAAATAGGTAGAAAAGTAGTGTTATACTGGTTGGTACTAACTGTACTTGGCAATACAAATCAAAATAGCATTTTTAATTAAAATTCAGAAATTTCAGGCTACAATCATTGTCAAACCGCACCTGAAACATGACTGAAGTGAAACGTACGGCGTCAGTTTAAGTTTCCCGCCATTACAATATGAATCTTTATGTGAAGTGCGTAAGGCACGTATTCAAATGACATCTTCTAATCGTAGACCTATACATCTTTACCTATACCTATACAGCTGTGTACATATAGATATAGAACTTATATATATGTGTGTGTGAATAAGAATTATTATCTAGTCTTCAATTTTAGGGTCAATCGACTTGCATCGTTCTATGCTATAACAACGGCATAATGGCGATTAGCACGGTACGAAATTGACCGAGGTCAGCAATATAGGCCCAAAAGAAACCATGTTTATTTACATCGACGGCTTCGTACCGCGTTGAAATAGCGATGCGCCAACAGACTACTCGTTGGAACAACATTATCACGTACTTTAAAAAATAATCGCAAAAAACCAAATACCAAGGTCATGCGGATTTCCTATCAATGTCATTTTGTACATATATCTTGGTACATTTAACAAAGGCCCTGCACATAAATGCAAAGGGGCGGGGGTGGCAAAAATATGCGAAATCCCGAAAATAATTCCATTTAAATCAGTTTCGATAACTGATCACGGTGGCATTCACAGTTTTTCTTGCGAAATATTGACTAATATCACATCCCTCCGTGGCGCAGTTCCCGCGTTTAGCGGGAAGCAAACGTTCTGTCAGCCATGTTGAGACGCAGACAAACATTAGTGATATAACACGGAAATAACATCACTTCACCACTAATAATACGCTTAATAAACGCGCACCACTGCATAGAAATATAATACAAAAATACATTTCACAACTATACCTGATTGTCACTGATTTTCGCTTTATCGGTATCACCCGACATTTTTCCTACGAAGAAATTGAAAGCGAATTCAAAGCGTCTTCAAACACCGGACAACACAAATGCACGCACCCATTAAAAAAAGTTTATGCGTTTAGTTTTGATTTGTAAATCTATCTACCTACGGCAACTGCTTTTGCGAGTGGTATTTAGTAATTTTAATAAATATTGTGTTTTTCCGGTAATTATGCAGTAATTTAAAAATAATTTTAATTTTACTTTTATTTTAACCTAATACGAGCAAAAAAAATCAAGTCACTTGATCATGACTTCGATCTGTAGTTAATGGTAAGTTATGAGATATCATATCATGATTAGAAAAAAAGTAAGACTTTAAATGTAAGAAAAGGCTCTTTTTGAATATTATATTTGATATTTATTTTCTTATTTTGGGCCACGCTTTTACATACTCCTGTAATACTGTGCAATAACGAAACGCAAATCTTGTAAACCAAAGACAATAAATATTCTTTTAATTATTTCCTTGGACTAGAGATAATATTTTAAAGAGCCAAGGAGTATTATATATACTACATAGAAATGTAAAGAGCCAACAAATCTCAGAAAGAAAAGAATGCATCATATAAATTACCAACTTACTTGAATTTACCAAAAACTTTTGATAATTTGCAATGAGAATTATTAAGTTCTAGCCACTATTTAGACGCGAAGCATTTTATTATATTAGATCCGATTTAAACTTTTAATAAGGGAGATAACTTGCTGATGATAATCATCAATCAGACCTTTCAGGCAGTCATATCAGAACTTCTGGGGTATTTGGCAATCCGGCGACTGCATGGCTACATAATCAGCAGGAGATGCGCCATGCGGTATGATAAGATATAAGAATTTAAAAGGAGAGAACTAACTAGGGGTAGGAGAGGAGAGTGAACTAAGGAGAACGAGGGAATTGAGGGAACAGTTCTGTCAATATTTTTTTCTAATGTGCGCAGAGACTAATGCCAGTTTCACACGAGGGCAGAACAGTCGGGCAGGACAGTAGGCAGCACAGTACTGCCCGACTGTTCTGCCCTCGTGTGAAACTGGCATGAAGGCCAACACAGACCGCAGTGCGGGGTGCCGAACGGAGCGTGCCTAGCGCGGACAATAACACTGAATCATATATACGGAAAAATACACCGCCAGCGCGGCATAGCGTGTAATGCTAGGTTTACACGAGCTTAGTAGCTAATGCTTAGTACTTGTCACTTACACTTGTCAG
Source organism: Archips crataeganus (assembly GCA_947859365.1). Lineage (NCBI taxonomy): Eukaryota > Metazoa > Arthropoda > Insecta > Lepidoptera > Tortricidae > Archips > Archips crataeganus. Next base: position 7,767,411 of record OX402067.1, on the reverse strand, counting down.
AAGTGTGTAAACTGTACAAGACAAGTGCTTAGTATTATACAATACACGCATCTGACAAGAGTAAGTGACAAGTACTAAGCATTAGCTACTAAGCTCCGTGTAAGCCTATCATAAGATTCAGTGCTATGAAGCGCGCGTTGCCGTCGCGCGCACGCCCCGGCTGCGATCTGTGGAGGGCTTAACCGAATTCACAGTCTGTGATGTCAAAAAAAAGTTGAATCATAGACCTTTTTGTCTGTGGATCGCCGCGTCTTTTCTCGCGACGCGAGTTGCGACAAGCGGGCAATTTTATTTTGGGTTATTTGATCCTTTTTAATGGCTGCCGTATAGCGACTGAATGTGTACTTAAATCAAACATGAGTGATTATTCTTCTATGGCTACGCTTCAAAATAATAGCCAACCGGCGGGATTTGCGGCTGCTCTACAACGTGCTAAATTGGTAAGACTAGCTGAATAATATAGCTATTTATTTTTTGGCGTATCTGTAACGTTCACAAATTTTTTTGCAAAATTGTATGTTTACCTCTTTCATTTGCGACTCTAATGTATATTTTTGACATAATTCACCCTCTTTTCTTTGGCATGTTACTCTTGAAGTGAATGAAAAAACCTTAAATTGCTTATAACCTACTTCTTCTGTTAACTTTCCCGTTGTGTTTTTACGCTATTTAAACAATTAAGAGGTAATGAGATGTCTAATTATCATTATTGTTTTAGTCAGTGTCAACATAACTATTAAAGTATAATTAAAATACTTCGGAAACAAAGATTTGATTTTGTATTTTATCATAGGTTGCTGCTAAGATCGAGGGTGGTGGCAGCAAGAGGCCTCTGGAAGAAGGACCTGAGCCTAGTGCAAAGAAATTAGCTTCTATTGACCCAGCGTATCAACAACAACACGCAGCAATGAGGTAAAACACTAACAATTCATTATTTACAAGACATGATTTAATTTCAGGTGAAAGCGCCGATTTAGTGGCTTTGTTTACTAATTGTAGTTAGGTTTTGTTCCAATAATAATATCAATAAAACGTTATCATAGTAAATAACGGCACCCTTCAGAAAAAAAATGTATGAGCTCAACTTTTTTATTTATTTAACTAATTAGTAAGATTTTAATGAGCTTTAAACAAGGGCTCTTAGAATACTTTATTTAGATTTTTTTACATATGGGGCTATTTGCCTGCTATCAATCAGCAGACTTTAATATTATCACGTTTTATGTTAGAAGTTCCTGTTTATCAAGAGTTGGCTTATTGTCCACTATGACAAATAATGTGATTAGTGTTAATAGCATGAGTAATCAATATGGTGAAACTTGTTCAGTTAGTGTAGACCCAAGATCTGCTGCCAATTGATTAGAATATGTGCAATCAAGCAATTGCATAATTAAATGTTTTCATGAACATATTAAAAACCACAATCAACCAAATCAATAGGCACAATCAATCATTTAGTTGGGTTTGCCGGAAAAAAAAACTCAATTGTTATGGAAATATTTGTACCTTCCTGGCAGCTATTTCACAAACATGTCCATTTTCAGTGACTATCACTATCCTCACTACTACTTTTACGGACAGCCATTTTGAAAATATGTGTACATGAAGGAAGTCCCATGTGTGGTAATAGTTGGGTCATTTCTCATTATTCAAGCGTTTTAACCGCCTCACTTTCATGATCACATTGTCTACGAATTGGCTGTAGATTTTGATGGCGTTTTCGGTTATTTAGAGGACCTGAACTGTATCAGAATATTTTGCCATTTCTACAACAAAGTGTCCACGAAAGTGATTTGGAACAAACACTTGAATAGTGACCCAGTTATGTGTGTAAATCACAAAAGTTTATAACATATATATTTTTGGTACTGCTACAATACTTAATTTTCATAATCGATTTGTTTCGATTTTGTTTGAATTGAATGATATAGAAAATATTTTTAAACAGTGTGGGTTGTTTGGTACTTTATATACTTCTTTATGGTTCAACCACTTCTGGATATGGTTAATATACAACCTATAGTTGTTAACTTGGAATGAATGACAATAATGTATGAACTAATAATTCAAATCCTTGTGTAATTGCCACAAGGGATTGAATTATCAGATCATGTATTATTGTTGTTCATGTCAGATATATGGGGGGGGGGGGTAACAAATATGGGGTTGTACACTAAATGCCCCCCCATATAATGTTAAGTAGGACACACAAGAGGCGCTATATTGGTCCCATACATGACGTCAAAATGTAAAAAGGGCTCAACATTTTAAAGTGTACTACTTCAAATTTTATGTCACAGCGGCAGATGCGTTACTCACTGTCTTTATGACCGGCAATAACATCAAAAGTCATATTAGCACTTTTAACTTCAAACATATCGCCGAGCTTCAGTAAGCCTCGCCTCATTTGAAGTAGGACACTGTACTGGTTGAGTGCAAAAAAAGAGGCTACTTTTAAAAACTCTTTTTCAAGTCATAACCTGCCCAACACTACCCGCATCTTACAGTTTACAGTTACTATCCCCCCACTAAATTGTGGAATTTCTTCAAGTCCTTGGGGTTAGGCAAATCCAAACCTAAAGCTTCTGGTTCTACCAATCTCAATGCCCTCAACGCACACTTTAGTGCTTCACCAGTAGTTTTGGACCCTCACGTTAAGCAGCTCACTCTGTCTAGGCTCGCCAATGCCCCTCAATTGGACTTCTCCCTCTTTGATATCGGCAGTATTTCTCCTAAAGAAACGCTGGAGCTACTGAGGTCTATTAAGACGAAGGCCATAGGTGAGGATGGCCTGAGCGTAGATATGCTTTTACCCGTGGCGGAGTTTATTGCCCCTATTGTCTCCCATATCATAAATTTTTCCTTCTCTTCTGGTCATTTCCCCACGTCGTGGAAATTAGCAAATGTTATTCCACTCCCAAAATCCTCCAACCCCTCATCATTTTCAGAATTTCGTCCCATCTCCATTCTTCCGATCCTTTCTAAAGTTGCAGAGCACTTCGTGTGTCGGCGGTTATCTCAACATCTTAATACCCACAACCTTCTTAATCCTCTTCAATCAGGCTTCCGCCCCGGCCACAGCACCGTTACTGCTCTAGTCAAGGTTACCGATGACATTCGTCTTAATATTGAGCACAGGAAACTCACAGTTCTTGTTCTTCTTGACTTCAGTAGCGCTTTTAATACTGTGGATTTTGATATTTTATTAGGTATTCTTAAAACCTTGAATATCACCATCCCGGCTTTGTCCTGGTTTCAGTCCTATCTCACGGGAAGGCGCCAGAGGGTGAGATTGGATGATGCTTATTCTGAGTGGAGCAAGCTCATTTCTGGTGTCCCCCAGGGGGCAGTGCTTTCTCCTCTCCTCTTCTCGATTTTCATTAATGGTATAACGGCGTCACTGCATTCTTCTTACCATCTTTATGCTGATGACCTTCAGATTTATGCTGCGGCAGATTTTGATGATTTCCCTGACTTGGTCAACCGCGTCAACATTGACCTCGAGGCCATACGGATTTGGGCGGATGAGTTTGGTTTGAGGGTGAACGCCAAGAAGTCGCAGGCGATTGTAATTGGAAGTCCTCACTTTATCTCAAGGCTGTCTGACCAGGTGTTGCCCGAATTGATATTTGACGGTACCTCTGTCCCTTTCTCACCCACGGTCAAAAATTTGGGTATCATCATGGATCAGACGCTTTCCTGGTCGGCTCATGTCTCGGAAGTCAGCCGCAAACTCTTTGCTTCGGTACATTCTCTCCGACGCCTGCAAAGTTTCCTCCCTCTTCATACCAAGATTACTTTGGCTCAATCCCTTCTTCTCCCTCTCCTTGACTACGGGGATATTGCCTATCTCGATCTCTCTGAGCAGCTACTTGACAAGCTTGAGCGTCTTCAGAACGTATGCATACGCTTTATATTCGGTCTCCGGAAATACGACCACGTGTCCTGTTTTCGCGCTCAGCTGAAGTTGCTCCCAATTCGTCTGCGCCGTAATGTTCACATCCTGTCGTTACTTTTTAATGTCCTTTTTAAACCACAGTCCCCTTCCTACCTTTTCGAAAGATTCAATTACTTGGCTGCTGGATCTGGGAACCGGTTGCGGTCAAGTAATAATCTTTCGTTAGCTTTTCCTGTAACTAAATCCAAATCCTATTCCAAATCCTTCTCCGTGCACGCTGTTAGTCTGTGGAATCGGTTGCCGAGTGAAATCAGGCAGTCGCAGTCGGTAGCCATCTTCCGTAGTCGCTTGGGGGCGTACTGGCTTGACAGTTCCTCTTAAATAGAGACAACCTCTATTGTATTCTCTGTTTAGTGTATATGCGTATATTAATGTATTTATGTAATTTTTATGTAGTTAGTCTATTTATGTTGATATGATATGTATTAGTCTTCTGTATTCATGATATATTATATTAGTGTGTACCTGCGTGTATTCTTTGTATGTTTATGTATTGATTATGTTAAGTTTATTGGTTTGGGTTTACTTTTGATTTCGACTCTTTTTACTCTGCATTGTATGCCTACTCTTGTCTCTGGTGTCCTGTCAATCGTTCAAAGGTTAACTGGAAGAGATCCCTTTAAGGGATAAGTTCGCCTTTGTACATCTGTTTCTCTTGTTAACTGTTAATTTTCATGTTTTACGTACAATAAAGAGTTTTACATACATACATACATACATACATACTATAGTAGTAGTTTTTATTTTTGATTTCGGCTCTTTTTACTGTGCATTGTATGCCTACTCTTGTCTCTGATGTCCTGTCAATCGTTCTAAGGTTAACTGGAAGAGATCCCTTTAAGGGATAAGTTCGCCTTTGTACATCTGTATCTCATGTTAACTAGTTATTTTCATGTTTTATGTACAATAAAGAGTTTTACATACATACATGCATACATACTATGCCAATATGTAGATATAACAATTTTTGTGTCATTTTCTACAAATAACTTTTATAAACAGTTCACTAAAGGCAATTTTAGGAAGGATTCCGTGTGCTCTATAAAATTATGTCTGGTTTGTACTCAGTGCGAATGCAGCTGCGGCGGCGGCGGCGGCGGCAGCGGCGGCGCGCATCGCAGCGGCCAACCCGGCGGCGCCGCCCGGCGCGCCCCCAGCGGGCCCGCCCGGCCTCATGCAGGATCAGACCATCAATGAGTACATCAGGGTACCTGACAAGATGGTCGGCCTGAGTGAGTGCCATAGCCATAATCCTTGTTTTTACCCAAGCCCACCTAACATTACTGGCACTTTTGGGTCATGAATTTACGTTGCTAATTTTGAATATTGTTAGATCCTGTCACCTGTTTTTTTATTAAATGACTTCTGGCTGATGGAACAATTTTGAAAGTGTCAAGGTTGAGAGCTGCTTTTTTTTCATGTCTCGCAAATCGCCAAACCCTCCCCATTTCTAAATATGTGAAGTAATTTGTGGTTTGCCCCTTTTGCTGATTTAAATTAAAAAAAAAATGTTCCAAAGGCTTGCTCACATTTTATCTTTATTGTGATAAGTAATTTACTTAAAATGACTTGTATTAAAGTAAAAATAAAACTTATCATCAACACTAAAACACAAAAATGCAGATTTTTTCAAGATTAATAGTACCTACAGTTGTACTTGTTTGTATCTTAACCCACCAGAAAAATGCATATTGCACAATAAATTGAAATACTTGCATCAAAATTATCTAGGGACATAAATGTTATGTTATGCATCTATAGACGCATTTAATGTTAAGTCATTCTTGAGCAGTATACCTTGTACTTAAGTATCTATCTATTCTATAAGAATAACCATTTCCAGTCATTGGTCGTGGAGGAGAGCAGATCACCCGTTTGCAAGCAGAGTCGGGTTGCAAAATACAAATGGCGCCCGGTTCCGGAGGACAGCCGGACCGTGTATGCACGCTTACAGGATCCCGGGAAGCCATCGCGAGAGCCAGGTTAGACATGACGTCTTAGTTAACAATTAGTTTATTTACCCATTCTTCCGGTGTTAGAGTAGAACCCCCTCTTATAAAAGCAGATTAAGGATTTTGATGCCAGAATAGCCACCCATGAACTTGCAAGTCCAGCACTGGAGTGTGGAAGGCAAGGGGAAACTGCCGCACTATTTTCCCAAGAAAGTCGTCATGCAGGTTTGCGGGTTATAAAACAGAAAAAAACAGTAGAAGTGTCATACAGTCGTGCCGAGTGTGGCTCTGTTACGCGGAACGTCGCGTAACCCAACTCAGTTTGTCGCAAAGGCATGGGGGACGGTTGTGCGAACTAAAAGGAAATGCCACCATGGGGTGATCTTTTTGATGCGCTTATCAGTTTTGAACTCCAGTTACCTTTTTTCCCTTTTGAACTCCGCGTAACAGTGCCACACTCGACACAACTGTGTGACACTTCTACTGTTTTATTCTGTTCTGTGTTCACGGCCAATCCTCAGTCTACGATTACGACACACTCTGTCCATGTGTAGCGACTTAGAAGAAGATTATTTTGGTAAAGATGTGGCTGCTGCCATGAAGATACGTCAGGGTATAGTAATAGTAGGCTTGAGGATTACTTAAGTGATGGTCTTCAAGATATTTCTATTAAAACTACAATAGACAAATATGTTTCTGAAACTGACTCTGGAAAAATATTGCAACATCAGGTCATCTCTATTTATTCTGCTGCCTTTTTGGTAATCAATATTATACATTAGCCCCAGTAGACCCGACCCGAGTCCTGCGAGTCTAGGAGGTTGGGATTAAGTATTTTGAGTGTAACGCAACGGCAACGTTTCTCAACCTCACGCGCCCGGACCCCCCAAAAGGAGCCGCGACCCCCCCAATATCTGCTGAGGCATAAGTCGACCCTGGGACCCTTTTGGGGTCGCCTCAGGTTGAGAAACAGTGGCGTTAGGATAATTTTATTTCTCGAAAGGAATTTGCTGATGGCCGTTACGGCCTACCGAGACGATGAGAGGAGGGAAACTGACATGCACTCAAGCCATGATGTTGGGGGGGTCGACCTACCACCTTTTAGGAGGTACGAGTATCTTTCTACAATATGGGGGATGTATTTTTATTAGTAAAGATAAGGGAGGTCAGGAAAATTGTAAGTTACCTAAGAGTCCATTTGGGGGTCAATAGATAGTGTTAGGTATGTGTTGTAAGTAGTCATTGGATGTAGGTGGTGTGACAAGGAAGTAGGTTTAGGATGGTTTTCTACCAAAGCCAAGTGATGTATCTGAGCAATGATTGTGGGATAAGCAGACCAATGGGACTGAGTTCTTGTAAAGCTCTTGTGGAAAGACACCTTAACACATTTTTCACAGTGAAAGGAAAGGGAAACCGAAACCGAAAATAAAATACTATCCAAAAGAGAAGCTAGAGAGTTTCTGAATGTGAAAAAATATAATTAAGTTTCCTATTCGACCTCAACGTATTATTATCACTTTACGCATATTTGAATATTGTAACTGGTCTTCTCCGCGTTTCGTATTTTTCTTTTACCTTGACAAAGACATTAAAAGTAGGTATTATGTACATGATAGTGAATCAACAGTTTGAAATTAATTTAATAGTACAGAAAAACAGACAAAGATAAATATCATAAGATAATAACACATATCACTCAAACAAACAAATGTTTTTTGTTTTACGACTTTTTAAAATGATGCACTTTTTTCCCGTACAAATGCACAGAGAGAGTATCGTAAAAATAAAAGGTAATCTCAAATTTTCCAAACGTTATTATACCAAAAATATAACTGGCAATTCGCCTATTTAAATCAATATCATAGCTTAAAGTGCTGGATTCTAAGGCATAAAAAATAAATAAAATAAAGAAAAAAATGTGGGTAGTTTTTAAAACTCGCGACACACAAGACTGGTAGTACAGCTACCCTCTAGTTAGTTCGTAACAACCGTTGCAATATGACTGGACAAGAAAGGTAAATAATTATTAAACATACAATACCTACGCGAATTCCTGTTTCAATATTTAAATAGTAAATATCAAATATTTGGTATAACTAGATGTGATAGTTTTTCTAAGTGCTGAAATTCTATGGTACCAATAACCATCAGTGATTTTCGTGTTTAGCTGTCTCTCTGTTCCCAACTGTACCTTTTGCACTGGACCCGACAACTAGTATTTATTTTCAACGCCACTGGCGTTTCTCTGCTTGGCCTCAATAGTATTAGCAGAAGATTAAACTATGACAGTTAAAATACAACAATATCAGAGTCAAATGCTTCGTGGAGGTCACTTAGTCAACCTGCCTAACGAAATGATCGAATTTGCTTGTTTCAAAGTTATACAAAATCGCCTTGCTCAGTCCAGTACCAGGGTATTAGCAAATAGAAGTAATAGAATAATAAGAAAGTGGGTTTGAATTTTTTTATATTAAGTTGTTATTGCTTGGTCTGCCAGGGAGCTAGTTAATCAGATAGTGAACCACCGCGGTCGAGAGAACGCGCCTCAGCACCAGGACAATCCGGGAATGGGCATGGGTGGCGGCGGCGATATGGGCAATCCGCCAATGATGAGAGGCGGCGGGGGCGGCGGCGGAGGCGGTGGCGGCGGCGGCGGCGGCCTGGCTGTCACGGTGAGTGCAATTAAAAAAAAAAAAATTAGGGGACAGTCTTACACAAATCGACCTAGTCCCAAACTAAGCAAAGCTTGTACTATGGGTACTGGACGACGATAAACATACTTATATAGACAAATAAATACTTAAATACATAGAAAACATCCATAACTCAGGAACAAATATTCGTGCTCATCACACAAATAAATGCCCTTACCGGGATTTGAACCCAGGACCTCTTGCTTCGTAGGCAGGGTCACTACCAACTAGGCTAAGGCGGTCGTTAAACGTTTAAATCCTGACCTATCGTAAAATGTTCTCAAAGTGTCGTAATAACTTTATTTCTAAGACTATGTGTTGTCACTGTGATATTTTCTATGAAAGATCTTGTTAGCTAAGTGCTTGTTAGCCTAAATTGAATAAAGATATTTTGACTTTGAAAAGGTTCCACGGTGGGTCACGTCACGATTCAGTTTGTTTGATAGTAAGTACCATTAGTTTATCTGGTCTTTACAGGGCTGCGACGCAGTTTTGATGTATCACTGTGTGGAACTACCTACTCTTTAAATAAATTGAATGAATGGATGTTTAGTTTTTGTATTTTTTTGTGGTCATTTTAATGTTAAACCGAAAAACGTCTTGGAATTGATTTGCTAAGAGCATGGAGGTTTATAGCACTGTTAATGTTTTAAGTGTATGTTTAAAATAAAATATTCTATTGAAATGTGTGAAACAAAATCTGAATTTGTTGTGATATTTTTTGTTTATGTGGGTATCATTAAATTTAAATAAATACGACAAAAAGTTGGCAAACTTGAATCTAAACTTTTTATAACAAGTAACACCAACCTTGTTTGATCACAAAACAATAGACAAACTACAAATTGTTTTTTCTCCGTGTTCACTTTTTAAACACTTTTGACGTTTTGCTCAACACTTTGCACTTTGTATGGCAGGAAGAAGTTATGCTACCTGGACCCAAAGTAGGTCTGATCATCGGCAAGAATGGTAAAACCATCAAACAGCTGCAGGAACAGTCTGGGGCCAAAATGGTTGTGATCCAAGATGGGCCTAACACAGAATATGTAAGTAGCATTACATGTTGTTTTAAATATTATTGTATTATATTTAAGCAGGTGTTTTACGCACGAAAATTTAGTTTTGGTAAGTATTATTAGGCGTTATAATTCAGTTGTTTACACAACAATATTCGGAATAAAAAGAAAACATACATTCAAATTGAGAATGTCCTCCTTTTGTTTTAAAGTTTGAAAATTATACCTCATTGAATTCTCCTTGGCAAGGTATTATTTATTGTAAAACACCACCAAAACATGGACACAAAACATGTTGACTTAGTACAAACATACATAAAATCACGCCTGTATTCCCAAAGGGGGATTCAGAGCACACGAAACGTTACGTTGGCTCAGTAAATTTATATTTCACACTCGTCTCCCACCCCAGCTGCACACGGATGTTACTATTAAGAAAAATGAGACCAAATATTCCCCGCAAGTATCTTCTGTCTCGCTCACTTACTTTTTGCATAGGCGTTGTTTTATTTTTTTTACCAAGCAGCCGCTCTGAATGACACGTTTATGCATTAGCCAATTGTTTTTCATTTACATAAGATTCGATGAAGTCGTCAAAGATCAAGTTATGTGTGTAGAACAAAACCGTTGGATAGGTGGAACAAACAACTTGGCGGAAGTTTCTTAACGGTATTTTGACTTCAGCTTTTAAATTATACTCTACCCCCTTAGGAGAAGCCGCTCCGTATATCCGGTGACCCTGGCAAAGTGGAGCACGCGAAGCAACTCGTGTTCGAGCTACTGGCGGACAAGGATGCGGCGGGAGGCGGCGGCCCGCGACCGCAGTACGATGACGTCTACTCGCCTCAGGACCAAGGCGGCAACAATATCCCCTCCAACTCCACTGAGGTGAGTGACGGGCTGCTGGCACAAGTTTCTGGCAGACAAAGGCGCGGCGAGCGGAAGTGTGCGACCGCACTACGGTGACGTCCTCCCGTCTCACGACCAAAGCTTGTACAATATCGCCACTAACTCTACTGACCTGACTGGTGTACGCGGTGGCACAAAGACGACTGTCGAGGTGCACTTCAATAAGTGTTCCTTAATCGCAACACTGCGGTAAGCGGTATTAATAATCCGCTTGTTTGCATAAATCTCCCTTAGTGTCCAAAGTTCAGAGGGATAAGTAGTTTGGATGACAATGCAAATACAATCAAAAAGTACAGTCAGAAAAGACCTCGTATAAAAAATGATTCATTTATATTAAATTATTTATCGCATTCGTTTAGGTCTTGGTGCCAAAAATTGCTGTGGGTGTAGTGATCGGGCGCGGCGGTGACATGATAAAAAAAATCCAAGCTGAAACTGGCTGTCGCGTGCAGTTCCACCAGGAACGGGACGATGGGCCTGGTGACAAGAGGTACTTGTTTGCATTAATAAAAATCATTGTGATATTTTCTCGATTCATAAACAAGTCCAAAGACCAAGATTGACGTACCGTTTAGTTCATGGGTAGAATGGTCCATTCCTACGGTCTGACCCTATCCTTTTTCATACCTATGGACCTGATAATTGGTTATGTTGAACTTACCAGAGACATCAGGACTCGCATTTTGTTACTTATCCAAAATGTTTGAAGATGCTGAGTGTTATCTGTCCTTAGATGTTACCTGCAAGGCAAACCTCACCAAGTGGACCAGGCGAGGCAAATGATCGAAGATCTCATCGCCAGTGTCAACGTATGTATATTTTACATTTTAAGGATGTGCTCAAATAAATACGTTTTAAAATTAATGCGGTTAGGTTAACCATGATGTCTCATGAAAGTCATGAAAGTGAAAAGTTTTAATTTTATATTTTTAACTCTAAATGCCGTTGAAGCAGTACACAACATCGATCACTGTATGGAAACCATGAAAATGATTTCTAGGGGCGTCAAAATAACTGCTTAATGATTTATTTACAAGCACCTTGTATAAATATTATTGCATTTTGTATTCATGCAGAGTATTCTGCCCTGAAACCTTCCAGACACAAGTAGGTACATCTAGCTAGACCATAGTGAATTCTGCCTTGGAAACATTTTGTTTAAAAGAACATGTTGACCACAGCATATTCTGCCGGCTAAAATATTTACTTTTTGACAATGTTATATTTCATCATTTTATTACTTTTGGCATTCGTACCAAAACGACATGTTACCTGGCATTTACGTTGCAGTTGGACCATCTATAATAGCCCGTAAAGATGCAATTTACTATGGAATAAGAAACTAGTCAAAAATTAAGTAACTATAGAACTTTCCAATCAAAATAAACACCTGAAATAGCTTTGATTAAGTTTTTAAACGAATGATACTGTGCACAGGTCTCGCACCAACGCGAATCCCAAGTGAGAGCCGCATTGTTAACTTCCACTTGTGTTCTTGTTTTGTGCATGTACTGAATGTTATGCTGACGGTTTTACATGAGAATAATGAGAAAAAAAATGAGCTTTTGCATATTAACTCTCTTCCAGACCCCGCCAATTTAGACATGCTGTTAGAAAATTAAACATACTTTGTTAATGTTAATCTTTTGAAGGATTGATTTGAAGGCGAATCATGTTTTTAAAAAATTCAATTGATTTTGTACATATCAACCTGGTGGGTTGGTTATTGACGCACTTGAAAATAGAGCTCATGAACTAAGTAGTAAAACATTAGTAGTGGTAGAAAGTTTGTAAGTATATAAGTTTGCTCGATGGTTTGTTGATCTGTGACGCTAAAGCGGTTGAAGAGCGGTTGTGATTCGCACGGGTATTTGTTGAACGTAAATGCTGAGACTTTGGAATTCAGTAACTTCCCAAAATGACAGCCTCCAGATTGAATGATTGATACACGTGAGCGATGCCGCGGGTAAAAGCTAGGATTAACTAAATTTCCAAATAGTTCTATTTCTTTGTATGGTTCTCGTTATTCTCATATAGTCGAGCCGTAGCCTTGGGCCTACGTAACAAACAGTGTTAAAAAGCTTCAATGGGTGTAACAATTTGACACTTTTTTTCTGTCATTCCTTTGGTATTCTCTAAATCTGATTGATTTATTTGGGAGAGTGTTTTTTTTTTCTTTTGAAGCCCCAGTGCATTATTAGTATTTTCAGCGAACAGGTACCGCTTCCATTGAAACGGAGCGCATTATAACATTACAAGAGGAGTGGGACGAGATGTGGATTTACAGTATTTTACACTAATGTGATTGGTCGATTTGGTACTTCGTTCCGTTCATCCTTAATATAACCAAATACTAAAGCATCCTTCCCTAACTATTGCATTCATCCATAGTTGTCACTTTCTAACCTCAAAATGCATAATTTTTGTCTAAAACAGCTACTTTCTCGTAAATAACGCTGGTATTGCTTTATTTATAAAACAAAATAGCTATTTTAGTTAAAAAAAAGTGTATTTTAAAGTTATAAACTTGTTTACTAAATAAGACAATAAATGAATGCAATATAGATAGAAATAAATGTCAATCAGAACTACCATATGTAATTTGGAATGTTCGGTATAAAAGCAAATGATATACCAAAGGTAGGGAAGTCACCCTTATCTTCTCAGCGTCCCTAAAATTCGTACAAAGCGTTTTCCCTCGTCCTTTAGTAACTAAGCAGCTAAGCTAAGGAAAGAATTCCCTGCGTGCGTGTGTTTTCTGAACTACAATCTGGCCGTCTTCAAAGCAAGAGTGGACACGTACAGTCACCAGCACCAACATCTGACACAACAAGCGTGCATTAATATCTGATACGACTCTATTTCTAGGGCCGGAAGGACGTGTCAGATACTTTTGCACGCTCTGTTGTGCCAGATATTAATGCTGGTGACTGTATTTGGTATCCATTTTCCTCAACCTCGCTTACCATCGGGCGTTATTGTGGTCAATTGCAAGACTATTTCATAAAAAAAATCCTTTTCTCCGTTTGCAAATGTCAGGAAACCTACTGTTGCGTTAGCACACATTTAATTAAATAAGCAATTCTAGTGGGAGCACTATGATATAAATAATAGTCTTTCTCTATCTATGATATACCAACTGATGGGGCTTCTAAAGCGTTTCAACTATAGCAAATCTAAGGATAATGTCCATGAACTAAAAACCAAATGCAGTTCTGCGACCACACGCCACACTACGCATTTTTAGTCGATTTCCTTAACAAACGCGATACGGCGGTTGAATTACTCCAAAGCCTTCCCACCTACTTCATTTGTGTCCATGAAAAATTTTGTAAACCCATTTCGAGGTCAGTTGCCACTTGGTTTGGTATCAAACTAACTAATCTTAGTTCTTTGGGGGAAATATCTGATTGATTTTTCGATGATTTAATACAAATATGATAAACCATTGTTTTGCAAATTTTCTTCTATGCTGGGTGCTTCTGCTAGGAAATCTAACTAAGAACACTACTCACATGGTTATTTAGGACATGACTAATGGGTGCTGTAAAACATGGGACATAAAACTTGTAAACAATTTTACAAAAGCCACGACAAAACTTGTACAATAATTCTTTATTTGGCGCGAGAAATATCGTGCAAGTTGTGGTACTTTGAAGTGATCAATCGCCTCTGGCTTACTGAAGCGACAATTATAATAAATCGATTGCCGCATGCAACATGCCTGCGACCGGAACAATGTCAAAGAACACTGTAGTCATTCGGGGAACGGCCGCCTATTTATGGATATAGCTTGTCTAGGATTGTATAGGATGTTGTTGTATAGGATTTCATGTGTTGCACACTGATCATAGTTCACGGAATAGTCGACGCTCTCAAACAGATGAAGAGACTTAATTAATATTTGCATGCACACATCAATATCAACTGATTCAGTAGAGGGGCGCGCGTCATTTTAACTTCGACAAGCTCTACCGCATTATCAGGTGAACGAAGTAGTGTAATTGCCGCTTCAGGGTTAAAACACGCGTTTTTAAAAAAAGCTTTCCAAGGGCCGGTAGCAGTACAGACTGACAGGGTAAATATTCAGCGTTTTAACAGCGGTTTTTTTTGTCATTACCATTTGAGAAGAAATTATTAAAAAGTATGATGCTTAGGGTTAACTTTTTATGAAAACTTAAGACAGTACCGATGCTGAATCTAGTTTGATGAAATTTCGCTCGATTCGTCCTTCGGTTGTGGTAATAATCGTCGAATGGTAATGACGTTTAACCGCGCGGTCAAAACGCTCGAATATTCACCCGACAGCATTTGAACTGCATCCCAGCTGCAAAATGGCAGTTCGAGTGCAGTCCTGATGCAGTTGACGTAACTGCATCAAAACTGCAATCCGACTGCACAGTTGCAATGCAATTATTTTGCTATAGGACTGCATTATAACGACGCTGTGCAGTGGAGAGTACGTAAACTGCATCAGAACTGCTATTTTGCAGCTGGGATGCAGTTCAGATGCTGTCCGTCTGTACCGGGCCAAGCGACTACTGTGAATCAGCTGTAAGGATGTGAATCCACCAGAGCTGAGCTGGGTAGCGGAGCAGCGTACGAGAAAAACCATTATAATAGGGATGTTGACACCACCAATCAACTGACGTTCTTTTTATGAACTGTCAAAACACAATCTCCCAGTGTTTGAATGACAATAGCGACATATGACGTCATTGTTCGCATACTCAATCAACTAACTATTTATTTAGTATTTAGCAACAGAAAATCTAATTTTGCATTTAATCGAAAATTAATCTGGCTTTCAGGGCTGAAATAAAGCGTTTTTTTACTGGAGTCGTGTCTTCAAATTCTTTTTTAATGGTGTCAACATCCCTATTAGTTTTTCCTCGCACACCGATCAGCTGCCTCGCACAGCTCTGATGGATGCCTTAATGTGGCTTGATATGTAGCGTCGGGACCAGGAGGTGAGGTCGGGGCGCGGGCGCGGCGGCTCCGGCCAGCGCAACGGCGACCGCGGCGACTTCCAGCAGTGGCAGGACAACCAGGAGATCCGGGTCACCTTCACGGTCTCCAACGTCAAATGCGGACTTATTATTGGTAGAGGTTGGTGTTGTATTTTGAAGTCTATTTTACTGGTTAAGGTGTATCGAGAATAATCGTTTCTCATGTAGGTAAATATGTTCATTCAAATTAATCTGCACTCCGGTTAATGCTTCATTTTTCTTTCAATATGTCATCTAATTAAGTTGCATCGGAGTCGGAGGAAATGATGCCAAATGAAAATAACCAACTAGAAATAATTAAATAAATATTCCTGGGACATTTGACACCAATTGAGATAGTCCCAAACTAAGCAAAGCTTGTACTATGAGTACTAGATAATGGATAAACATACTTTATATAGATACATATGTACTTAAATACATGTTAAACATCTAAGACTCGGGCATAAACATTCGTATTTTTCACACAAATATCTGCCCCAACCTCAACCTTCGTAGTCAGGTTCTCTAACAACTAGGCTATCCGGTCGTCATATTATTATAAATATTTTTATAACAAAAATATTTTTTTTTTATCTAAATTAACATTATAAACAGAAGAGTTTTGTTTGTTTCTAATGGATAAACTCGAAAATTTTATCGATTTTAGAAATTTTTTCACCTAAGGCTTGTCCACGAAAAAAAGTAGCCATCGAAAACTAGTCTCCACTGTCTCCCAGTAGGTCTAGGAAGTTCAAACCGCAATTCGATTGCCAACTGAGTATTCTTTTTTATGTGTAAGAATCCAAAATCCATACATACAATTTTCCTAAAAAGTTGTGAAATCCTACATAATGCCAGTTAAGGCTTAGAGCTAAAATGATTGTATACAAATGTGTGTACTTCTGGCATAATTTAAAACAATTTATGACCTGCATACGGTAATTAAGAGTCTGGAAAGATATTCGCGGAAAATTATAGCGTCGATAATCTATTTGAGTAAAGAAAAAAAAGAACCTCTTTGGGTCACCAAACGTGAAAAATACAAAATCTAAGACTAAAATCTAGAGATTTCGAAAATAAGCCCAAAAATGGATAGCATCTGATATAAATATCCATAATAGCACTCAAAACGAAAGGTGAAGAGTCCTTCTTTCTAATTAAATTATTTAAAAAATGTCTTTTCTTATTGAATACCTGAATTATACAATAGTGGCTACTTTTTTTCGTGAACAAGCCTTATACAGTGTAGTTATCTCTGTTACTAGCGAGTAACATCGGCTAGTTCTTACGAGAAAATGGAAAGCCAGTACGACGAAGTGGGATCCATCAGCTTGTTTGCCATAACCGTGTCGTGTGGTTCAGGAGGTGAGGTGATAAAGCAGATCAACGCGCAGTCGGGCGCGCACTGCGAGCTGGACCGGCGCGCGCAGGGCTCCGACCGCAACAACCGCACCTTCTACATCCGCGGCCATCCTGAGGCCGTCGACCACTGCAAGCGGATCATCATGGAGAAAGTTGCTATGGTATGTCATATACATTTACATTTTTTGTTGAAAAAGCCGTGGTGGCCTATACTCTGTCTATTTAACAGAGTTAGTACTAGAAAACAGAGAATGCACGTAATTGGTCAGCGATAAGGACGATGCACCGCACCGGCACAGACGTCCCACTGCAGGGCACATATTTAAATATTATTATCTACTACTTTAAATTACATAATTATGATTAATAGATGAATAAACATGTCATGTAATTATTTGAGGTGCCACGAGAAAAATCAAAAAATCACGAGAAATATTACGAATATTCCAACAAACGGCATGTAAGCCGAACCCGCCATCGACGTGCGATTGTTGACGCCCACTGACAGTTTCATGTCTCTTTCATTTGCATACAAAAGTGCAACAGAGAGAACGCCTTGCTAACTCTGTTAAATAGACCGGGTATAGTGGTTTGACCTATGGTCTCTCTAGCAGAGGGTCGTGGGTTCGAGTCCGGGCTCGCACCTCGAGTTTTCCGGAATTTATGTGCGTAATTACATTTTTAATTTACCATGAGCTTTACGGTGAAGGAAAACATCGTGAGGCAACCTGCATACACCCGAGAAGAAATTCAATGGTGTATGTGAAGTTCCCAATCCGCATTGGGCTAAGCCCTACAGTGAAACGTATATAGGCTGGGATGATGATGGCATTTTTTGTTTTCGTCTCTCCCTGTGGACGTATTCACTGCTGGCTGTCAGGCTCGAAACATGTGCGTTCAAGTGACTGCCAAACTATGACAGTGGCACTAGGCGAAAGTCACGAAAACGCATATATGCGTTAAGTCTACATCGGCGTGTGGGAAGCCTGGCCAACATTTGGCCCGTTTAAATAAATCTTAAGCTTGCTGACTCGGAGTCGCTAATTTTTATGTCTGCAGGAGAGACAACTTTTGTTTCTTACGCTGTATACAGGGACCGCGTGACAGGAAGGACGTATAGTATAAATCTTCCCAGGTGAATTTTTCGCTTCGAGCCCTTATCTTTCAAAACAAACGGTATCGTCATAATATTATGGTTCATATTCAATGTAATGGCTCGAAGCAAAAAATTCACCTGGGACGATTTATACTATACCAACCCCAGGATTAGAGTCTTTACGCTTCATCATCTTTGCACTCCTACAACTTACAACTGACTCCATATAATCTTACTAGCTTTTGCTCGCGGCTTCGCTCGCGTGTACCATGAGAATTCCAAAGAACCAAGATATCAAGCAAGCAAGCATACAGGCAAGCAAGCAAGCATGCAAGCAAGATTGCTTGCGTGACAATGGGAACATCTCAGGAGTATATTATATTATTTCGAATAAAAAAAGAATTTTTAAAATCGGTCCACAATTGACCGAGAAATCGGTGAACATACCTACATAACAAAATACATAAAATGGAATGCATAACCTCCTCTTTGCCTCAGAGCCCTTTGCGGCCTACTTACAGTATAAACTTATGAATTTTGAAATTTTAGCTTACAACCAGTAAAACGCAAAATCCCGTTTTTTCCCGTTCCCGTGGGAATTTTGGAAAGTCCTCTCTCAATGCTCTTCTACACTCCCCAAACAACCTCATGCCGAATTTCAGCTTTCTACGACCAGAAAAACTAAAAATCCCGTTTTTCCCGTTCCAGTGGGAATTTTGGATAATCCTCTCTTAATGCTCTTCTACACTCCCCAAGGAACCCACTTGCCAAATTTCAGCTTTCTACAACCAGTAAAACGAAAAATCCGGTTTTGTCCCGTTTCCGTGGGAATTTTGGAAAGTCCTCTCTCAATGCTCCTCTACACTCCCCAAGCAACCTCATGCCGAATTTCAGCTTTCTACGACCAGTAAAACGAAAAATCCCGTTTTTTCCCGTTCCCATGGGAATTTTGGAAAGTCCTCTCTCAATGCTCCTCTACTCTCCCCAAGCAACCTTATGCCGAATTTCAGCTTTCTACGACCAGTAAAACGAAAAATCCCGTTTTTTCCTTATCCCGTGGGAATTTCTGAAAATCCTTAAAACTGTTTTTTACTATTATAATTACCTACTTCTATGCCAAATTTGAAGTGTCTAGTAATTATAGTTCATAGGATTCCGTTGAACTGAATATATAAATCCCGTTTATTCCTTATCCTGTGGGAATTTTGAAAAATCCTGAAATAGATGTTTTCATTATTGTAATACCTACTTGTGTATCAAATTTGAAGAGTCTAGTTATTATAGTTACTGAGATACGGTCACTCGGAATCGAATTTATAAATCCCGTTTTTTCCCGTTCCCGTGGGAATTCCCAAAAATCCTTCCTTAGTGGATGCCTACATTGTATAAGGTATCTATGTGCAAAATTTCAAGTCTCTAGGTCCAGTGGTTTGGGCTGTGCGTTGATATATCAACAGTCAGTCAGTCAGTTTAGAATTTTATATATAGAGATTATTATGAAACCCATCACTGATCATCTCACCCCGTTATCAGTGTTGCAGGATCATTGAAAAAGCTATGGATGGCACTGCACATAATTTTTTAACATGTGCCTAGGTATACGAGTATAATAATTTAATGCACCTTTTTTAGGGTTCCGTAGTCAACTAGGAACCCTTATAGTTTCGCCATGTCTGTCCGTCTGTCTGTCTGTCCGCGGCTAAGCTCAGAGACTGTTAGTACTAGAAAGCTGTAATTTGGCATGAACATATATATCAGTCACGCCGACAAAGTGGTAAAATAAAATAGATAAAATAATTTTTTTTTAGTGTACCTCCCATAGACGTAAAGGCGGGGTGATTTTTTTTTTCTCGACTAACCCTATACTAGGGGCGTTCAATAAAAAGTGAGAATGAGTATGTTATAAACAACTTTTACTAAATGTCATTTTATTTTTCGACATAGTCACCTTTTAGCATAATACACTTAGTATATCTTTTTTCTAAACTTAAAATTCCATTTTTAAAAAAGGTCTCATCTTGAGTACTTAAAAAATCTTGTACTGCAGCGACTACCGCGTCGTCGTCTTCAAATTTCTGGCCTCTCAGGTATTGTTTCAATCTCGGAAATAGGTAGAAATCACTGGGAGCGAGATCTGGTGAATACGGAGGATGCTTAAGGATATCGAACCCAGCATCACGAATTGCAGCCATTGTAACGGCGGACTTGTGTGCCGGGACATTGTCCTGGTGGAACAGCACAACTTTTGAGAGTTTACCTCGGCGTTTTTCGCGGATCTCATTGCGCAATGTTGGTATTTGTTTGGCGTATAATGTGCCCGTAATAGTGGCTCCATGCTCGAGATACTCAATCATTAATACCCCTTTACCATCCCAAAAAACAGAGCCCATGACCTTACCGGCAGATGGGCTCACCTTGAATTTCTTCGGAGTTGGAGATGATGGCCTTTTTCATGTCATAGACTGCAGTTTCGTTTCTGGGTCGTAATGATGGAGCCATGTTTCGTCCATTGTTATAAATCGCGCCAAAAAAAGTTCCCGGTCTTGCTGCATCAGGTTCAAAGCTTCTTGACAAATCTCTAGTGTCAGTAAGCATTCTTGGTACCCATCGCGCAGATACCTTTTTCATACCCAAGCGTTCATGTAAAATATTATGCACGCTCCCCGTTGAAATCTTTACATTTTCAGCAATAAAACGAACCGTGACACGACGATCCGCCAAAACTGAGTTTTCGACTTTTTTCACAATTTCTTCAGTTACTGCTGTAGTAGGGCGTCCGGAGCGGGGGTCGTGCATTGTCGATGTTCTTCCACGTCTAAATTCGGTGCACCAACGTGCGACTGTCGAATACGGAGGAGTATTAGACCCTAAAGTGTCCCGCAAATCCAAATTGACTTGGTCCGTAGAAAATTTTTTCAAACACAAGTATTTGATAACGGCGCGCAGTTCAATTTTCTCCATTTTCGCTAACGTACTCAATAGCATTGCAAAGAAATTACCGTATATTTTTTGAAACAAAAGACAGTTAGTTTTTTTTTTCATAGCAATCAGCTTGATAGATTAGCTTTACCGGCCAGTATTTAATTTCGTAATATTAAAAGAGTTTGCATCTCATTCTCACTTTATATTGAACGCCCCTCGTAGTGTGGGGTATTGTTGGATAGGTCTTTTAAAACCATTGCGGGGTTGCTAACATGGTTTTTCTATTCAGTGATCTGTTTGCGAAATATTCAACTTTAAAGTGACAATTTTCATTAAAATCGACTGTCCCCCCCCCCCCCTCTAAAATCTAAACTGTTGTGTGGAAAAATTTGAAAAAATTCAGAATAGTAGTAAATATATCAAATTTACTAGGAAAATTATAGCGGCTAAGATTGCTTGGAAATTATTTGTAGTTTAAGAGTAAATAGTAGCCCAAGGTATAAAACATACCTAAACTTGGATGATTCCGTACACATACAAAATCCTTAGAAAAATATTACTTGATTTTTTCGTAATGGCTACGGAACCCTACCTTGTTATAGATAATGGTACGGAACCCTTCGTGCGCGAGTCCGACTCGCACTTGGCCGGCTTTTATTTAATCTATATAATTTAAGTTTTAAACCAAAATAAAACCTCTTTTCAGGCCGTAATTAAAAGAGGTTTTATTCTCTTTTTAAACTCCATAATAGGTGGTTGCGTAATTTATTTGTCAATATTAGCTAATGTCGTACATAATTCGTTCGCTTAGTATTCAGTTAAAATCTTGAATTTCCGTAATGATCACGCTGAATTTTCCCAGTTTAAAAGACAGCTGATGGCGAAATTAGAAGAAAACTCTAAATAATTAATCCTGTCTTCTGTTATTTTCATGTTTTTTTATGTACAATAATAGCTATTTATGCAACTGTATCGTAATAGGGGTCCTTAAAACACGAATGTGGTTTCATGAAACGAGGCGTAGCCGAGTTTCATAAAGGGTCACATGAGTGTTTTAAGGCCAAATTACGTACAGTTGCATACAATATTTTATCTTCTCTCACGCATTTTTCCAAAAACGAAGTAGCCTTTTTGCATTTTTCATGCCATAAAATCTTGATAGCATTTATCGTATAATTTTCTGAACTTTGCTAGTATTAAATTATGAGTCATTTCCTTCGCCGCATCTAAAATATCGGGCGGAGTTAAATTTTCTTCGCATTCACTGATATCAGATATTTTTAAGCAAGAACATAATTTTCCCACGAAAATTCGTACAACAAAACGACACGTATGAATGGAATGGCGCTAAAACTCAGTACATCACCGCGCATGTGCGCGCATGCGCTAAAGCGGGCGCTGCCACAGACAAGTGAAAATTGGAATCAAAACTTGGTGATATAAACTTTTTGGATTTGCCCTGTATCGTAATGGTAAAAAAAATTGTATTATAACATTATTTCGTTAGAAGTAAAGTGTTATAAAATGTTTTTTTTTTAATATTTCGGTATTGTGTTTAAAAAGTATGTCAATATAAACCCTCTTTGAATTTTATAATTCGAATTTTACGATATGAGAGTAGATAAAGAGTTTTACAATACAATACAATAATTTATTGAGACAACTAATGAAAATATACAAAACTGTTATTTTACTTGTAAAAACATTCTTCTAACAATTACGTTTTATATACCAATATGTCACATGTCACATTGACAATGAAATAAATATTGTGCGACAACCTTAGATGACCAATGACTTAGTTTCAATGGATCTGCAACACTGATAACGGGGTATGCTGATCATACACTTGTCTGGTTTTTTCTCAGCTTACCCTCGACACTTACTAATCTGTCTCCCCCATTTCAGCCGGTGAACTTCATCCAAGAGGGCAATGGCAACGGGAACGGCAACGGAGGCGGAGGCGGCGGTGGTGGTAACAACGGCAACGGCGGCGGCGATTACTATGGCGGTGGTGCGCCCGGCGGCTCGGCCGCGTGGGGTTACAACCCGCATTGGCACCAACCTAACGCTACGCCGCAACCACAGGTACTCACCTCGACTATACTACGTTTCTAGGACATAGCGAAAAAATGGACTCCCTAACTTATAAACAATAACTCCTAGTGCCATCGAGTCATCAGGTTGGCATTTGAACGCACTTGTGCGATTGTGGCACCTGAAGAGGTCTCGAGTCTGACAGCCGGCAGCGAATGCGTCGACATCATAGTTTGTGTCATTGTCTGGTCTTTCACCCGGCCTTGGCAATATACTTTAAGAGATGTCTTCAAGCTTCCCATTTTCTTTTTTTACCCGGCTTAAGACGCCTCATTTTTTCTGACATCTCTACGCCTGCTGCCCCCTTCTCACTCCCACCCCTTAAAGCTTTCATCGGCGACAAAGGATGTTGTCAATCACGTTGAGAATATAGCTATAGACGCTAATGGCTGCCAGTGGTGGCATGCCTCAGGGTCGGACTGGGCCGGAAGGGCCCGGGTGGCTGACCACAAGCCGGGGGCCCGAGACTAGATGATGGTAGATGGGATACTATCGAAAAATACTGCCCCCCCGCAAGCCAGGCCCGTGAGGGGCCCACGCAGGCTGGGGCCCGGCTGGCAAATGCCACCTCGACTATATGGCCAGTCCGACGCTGGCATTCCTAATGCAATTCTAACTTGAGATCTTTTGGATTGTTAGCAGCAGCAGCAAGTTAATATCAACCCGTCGACGGGCCAGCCGGACTACTCGCAACAGTGGATCGACTACTACCGCTCGCTCGGGCTCATGCGGGAAGCCGAAGCCATCGAGCAACAAGCCAAACAGCAACAACAAGGTTATTATAACTACTGCACCAGGAATACCCAAAACTTTTGTCACGTATACCCGTAAATTTTAGGTAGACGCCCTGCATTAATTTATCGCAAAGTAATCGACGTCTAATGTGTTTTTTCGCAGACTCCTTGCAAGTCTTCGTCGATATAGACCACTTTGGGTATCACTGTAGCCTTAACCTGCGGTGTCGCATGCGTAAACTATTGAAACCGGCAGTTATATTCCGCGATTTTATTAAATTCTAAAAATTGGATCATGGTTTTAAGAACATCCGTGAATAGATCATGTTTCTACACTTAACAGTTAAGGTTGTGGCATTTTATGCCGTGGTAAAATCGGGATAAAAGTACCTAACCAAACCAATATATTATTTCTGAGATCCAGCTATCTAAATATCAAATCATCCAAATTCCTTCAGCGTCAAAGAGTAACAAACACGCACGCACACATACTAACGAACTTTCATTTACAATATTAGTAGGTCAGTAGCATAAACGAAAAAGTTGTGTGTTAACGCGCTCCCGATGCTATTGTGCATCTGTTTCTACCTCTATCTTTTACCGTCTCAGAGATAGAAATGCGCGTTGTTCATAGTGACATGATCTTTAGTGGCTTAATAAAAATCACGATGTAATTTTTAGGAATTCTCACGGGTATTTAGTGAAATCCCTTAATTTCAATCCAAATGTCAGATCTAAATCCCAGTTTAGACCTGCAAGAAAATACATGCCAGTTGCAATACATTGCTGCGCTCAATTGACCACTTCAAACTCGTTGTCTTTAGAGCCTCGCAATGTAATGCAACATGCACGTTTTTTCTTGCAAGTCTAAACATGGCCTAACGCTGTTAAAGACTTCAGTGTCTAATAATCATAGGTTGGACAGGTCAGGTCATAGCAAAAACGAATACGTAAACAGAACAAGATTCAATATAGTCGTAATAGTGCACCTACGATTATGATTATCTAAAGCAGAGATATTATAGCGATTAACTATTGACCTTTTTTAGTTGCATTTCTGTCATAGTTTTGCCGAAGTGGCATTCCTGAAAAAGTTTTATGACAACTAAAATAAGTAAAATTATTTAGTTATGGTTATTTCTAAATATTTTATTTAAAATAAACCGCCATATTAATGGTCAAATTAAAAATGGTAAATAAGTGGATTAAGAACCATTCCGAACTCTCTTATGGTAAAAATGTCTGTAATAAATACTTACAATAAATAATACTTTACGTAAGGCTGCGTTTCCATCAGAAATGTGCGAGGATGCGTTGCGAGGGATGTGTGTCATGAACCAATAGAAACACTTTATTTGAAAGGTCCTAAGTGAATGAAGTGTTTCTATTGGTTCATGACACACACACATCCCTCGCAACGCATCCTCGCACATCTCTGGTGGAAACGCAGTCTAATACGACTCTATTAATCTTGTTCTAACTATTAAGTAACCGTGTTGCGATTGTTTTGGCATGATCTGTCCGAGCTATGCTAATAATATTATGCAACTTATTGTTTATCAGGCGGCGGCGGCAACGGCGGCGGCCCAGGCGGGCCGGGCGGGCCGGGGGGCCCGGGCGGGCCGGGCGGGCCGGGCGCCCCGGGGCCGGCGGCGGCGCCGGGCGGCGCGGCGGCCGCAGACTACAGTGCGCAGTGGGCTGAATACTACCGCAGCATTGGCAAGCTCAAGGAAGCCGAGGCTATTGAGGCGCAGATCAAGATTAAGGTATTAAACAACTGCTAAGCTAATCTATACTAATATTATAAAGAGGAAAGATTTGATTGTTTGTTTGTCTGCATTGAATAGGCTCCGAAACTACTGGACCGATTTCAAAAATTATTTTGTCGTTAGAAAGCTAGCTACATTATCACTGACCGCTGAGTTACATAGGCGACTTTTTACCGTGGGAAAATACCTTTTCCTACGGGAAAATTAATTTATCGCGGGCGAAGCTGCGGACGGAAGGCTAGTACAGTATAATCACACTACTCCGGCACTTCAATAGACCGATGCGCCCAATAATCCGGCACCCTCCGCCCGCGCCTCCCTCGCCCCTCTACGCCTATGCGCTCCGTCGCCGCGTCATCCTAGCAGTCTAACCTCAAAACTTATCACGTGCACGTGCGTACGTACATATTTACCTGTTTTTTGAAGTTAGAATAGCATGTAGTTAAAAATGTCAAATAAACTGAAACTTTTTCTCTATAATCCAGTAATCCGAACATTCCAATAATCCGGCGCCCTCTGGTTTTTAATAGTGCCGGTTTAGTGAGATTATTTTCCAGCCTTTTTTAAGTCCCAGGCGGATTCTTAATTTACTATGAACAATTCCTAATTATTTTATTTCCAACCCTGGATTTCGAGCCATGTCTCGATCAAAGTTATTGCGTTGCGATGCGGCTCGCTCAGTGTAAGCCCGGCTCACAATGTTGACGCGTCCCCTTGGCAACAGTCCGGCGGCGGCGGAGCCAACACCGCGGCGCCCGCGCCGGCCGCGCCGACCCCCCCGGCGTCGACGCCGAGCATGCTGCCGCCCGCGCAGTACGCGCCGCAGTACCCCGTGTACCCCGGCGGTGTCTACCCGCCCTACCAGCCCTACCAGTACCCGGCGGGCGCGCCCGACCATCAGCAGTGAATGTGAGTACTTCCAATGTACTCTTGTATATGCTTGCGTACTGCCTACCGCCTAGTGCTTTTGGTCTCACTTCACCAGACACTTTCATCGAAACATCTCTTTAAAATTACCAAGATAATAATTGTAGCAAAGTTGTAGAACCATAGATTTCGAATGTCGTTGACTTAGAGCGTAAACGTGCAGGCTTATTGTCTAACGCGCGGGCGCTTGCTATCTTTTTCACTTTGTATTTCTGTCAAACGGTATAAAATGGTGACTAAACTATGGTTTACAGTCATTAAATTCGAAATTTAGAATGTAATAGGATTTAAAGAAGTTTACCCGCTAAATCAGCGATATACTACTACTGATATTTTATCTAAAGAGAGTTTCTTCTAAATCTATTAGAACGACTATGTAATGAAGATGATCAAATAATCAGAAGTTGATGCTTTATGTTGTTTTTTTTTTCGTTTTCATAGATAAAAGGTTTAGTTCATCAAATTAGGTAACAACGTGTCCAGCTATTCAACAGTATTATGAAATATTTTAAAGCCCATTGTATAACTGTAAAATAATTTTAAAAAAATAGTCGTCTATTCAGACATTTAAACCTTGTGGTGTGATGTCCTTACAATGGGACAAAAAATCATATAAAATACTTTTTTGTTTTACACTTTCCTAAGACACTAAATGTTTATTATTCACTGTCAAGTTTGGTTGAAAAAAAAGCAGTTAATGCATGTTAGACCGCGAGTAAAATGTTTATGCTATGTACATTCATGCATCACGCTTTTAGTACCTACCAACCGTCTGCTTACTATTGCTATACCTTGACAAGCTCGTGCGCGGCGCTCGGCGGAACCCTGTCGCAGGGTGCCTCTGCTGTCCTTAACAAGATTGTTTTTAATAAGTGCGGCAAATACTGACTGCGACAGGGTTCTTCCGCGGAGGGTCGCGCACGAGCTTGTCGGACTATAGCCAGTTTATTTTTATAAGAGGGTCATTTTTAATGTAAGTTTGTCAATTCTTTAGGACGAAACCATATTTGCCTTTTGAATTTGAAACATTAAGATAACATTGTTTAACTTTAACATCATTGCTCCTGTTCTGTAAATATTTTACTAAGAAGCGTCCTGTCCAAAATATCGCAATCACAAAAGTTCCGTCCGTGAAGTCAGTCTCACTAAGGGGCTGTTTCACCACCCATTGATTAATTTTAACTGACGGATAAATGTGATGCCTATTCAAACAAAACAAACAGAGACGGCATCACATTTATCCGTCAAATAAATTTGATCAATGGATGGTGAAGCAGGGGGTAAGGTTATAATTTGTAATATACAATGAGTGATAGAGTTGAACTTAGGGTAGGACCGTCATGGAGAAAAAATAATCTAGATTCAGTCGTTAAACCTAGTTTAAGTTTGACAGTTCCATATAATTTGACACTACTAAACTGAGCTTAACATTAAATTGAGATTGAATTTTTCGGGCAAGTGGCTGTACAAATCGTCCGTTTAGGTTCACTTCGTCCACATTCCCATTTTATCAACTTCCTAGTTCGTCAGCAATCCCATTTCGTCCACAATCAATTCCCAATTCGTCCACTTCCTATTTTGTCAACATTCCCATTTCGTCCATATTCCCATTTCGTTCACATTCCCACTTCGTCAACATTCCCATTTCGTCCACATTCTAATGTCGTAACAAAATACTAATTAAATTGGTAGTGTATCTGAATAGTATTGACCCGCACCGTGCTTAGCAAGTATTTTTATTAACACAAATACCTAAAACACAAAATAAAATCTTCCCTGAGAATTAAGCTAAGTGACAGCGAAAACCGCATTAAAATCGGGTAGGAATGTTGACGAAGTGGGATTGTGGACGAAATGGGAATGTGGACGAAGTGGGAAAAAGACGAAATGGGAATATTGACGAAGTGGGATTGTGGGCGAAGTAGGAATGTAAACTAAGTGGGAATGTGGACGAAGTGAACCTAAACGATATCATCAAATACCTATTATCGAGTCTGGTTTTTTAGTGTTCTAATTAGGGACCGGATGATTGAGTGCAAATGACATAAGGAACAGAACTAATGGAGTACAAATCAGTGTTATATTTCTTATGCAGTCGACAAATTTGTCACTATCAATGACGTCCTAGATAAAATTGCTACGTAATTATTTTATTGTTGTCATTGGAAATTCGTCTTTAAAAAGTGGGTATAGATAGCCTTTTTTTAGGACCGGTCTGTTCGACAAACCTTGGGCGAGGCCTATGTTCAGCAGTGGACGTCTATCGGCTGAAATGATGATGATTGTGATAAACTTTCATTGCTACTACAGTGGATACATTTAATCGCATCCAAAGCGAATTATTTGTATATTTGCGACTGACTACAATAACATTGATGTCCTTATTAGCCTTCATTAAACTACGATTTTTAATTTCGTGGAATTCTGACAAATGCCTGATTTTGACGTTTCAGAGGCAACAAACCTTTTTTCATTTTAAATCTATTTATTATTTTAGAAACATAATAAATAATCGTGTATTCATGGCTCGTGTGAGACAGTTCATAATGATATTAGTCCTCTTTAAAAAACATAACACATAGCAAAAAACAAAAAGTTTTCAAGGAAATAATTATATCAATCAACGAAAACGACAAAAATAATACGGAAACAGGAGAGCGAGCACATTCGAACATTCACGACAGAAGCCGAATGACTTTAATATTGTTTTGACAGAAGAATGATATTTGATGGTTTTTATTATTTAAGTATGTACCTTGTCTATGAAATTTTAAATTACAAACCTCTTGAGGCCACGCAAAAGCCTTAAAATTAGGATTAAGGACTCATTTTGCATGTTTTATAAAATGTTCTTTGCTTGAAATAAACAGCTTAATTTTTTTTTTAATTTTTTTTTTAATTTTTTTTTTAGACGACGATTGAAACTCAATACATAACTATTAATTATATGTTTTATGCTATGTTCATTCATGCATCACGCTTTTAGTACCTACCAACCGTCTGCTTACAATTATAATTTAAGTCCGAAATTTTGCGATATATGTCAATCATCGCAATGATACCCGAGACAATTTATTTTTTACTCATAAAAGGGTTAAATATTTTATTACGCCTGAACACAGTTAGATCAAAA
Source organism: Archips crataeganus (assembly GCA_947859365.1). Taxonomy (NCBI): domain Eukaryota; kingdom Metazoa; phylum Arthropoda; class Insecta; order Lepidoptera; family Tortricidae; genus Archips; species Archips crataeganus. The sequence continues at coordinate 7,737,852 of OX402067.1, read as the reverse complement.
AATATTCGAACTACGTATTAATTAATGATTTATTACATTATGTCCAATTTTAATGAGTATACTAAGGAATTTGTGCACTGTATTTTCTAGTTTTTGTTTTATTTCGTTTAAATTTTCGGGAAATATTTTTTGCCTAGTAACACTAAGATACGTCAGAATTCCACGAAATTAAAAATCGTAGTTTAGATAAACACTCTTATTTAGATATTTTATCTACGACGACATCGACAAATTTCTACTCCATTATTCCTGTTCCTTATGTCATTTGCACTCGATCTTCCGATCTCTAGTTCTTTTACTTTAAACAAATGACTGATAAAATGCTATTAGAGTGGGTTCTCTAGGGTGTTTTATCCATGGGTTCTTAGAGACGTCTTCCTACATAATAATGTCGCTTATAATACGAAGCAGTAGAAGCATCAACCATCAGCTTTCCTAACATTGTGACTATAAAAAGTAGTACTTTGTATATTTCATTAAATACGTGTTAAGTTAATTAATTTTGAGGCTGGTTCTCATAATAGTGCTATAAGTTTGTATGTTAGTATAAGTCTTTTTATATTCTCAGTTTGCAATTATAAGTAGTGTTATAGTTAAAGTGATCTATTTTAGTGAATCCCTTCGTTTTGAGGAATTTTTGATGTGTTTTTTTTGAGATGTGACTATAAAATGTCAGTATTAAAAATAAAAGTACACTGACTAAAAATTAAAGATATCCGAAGGTAAAAAAATAACATTAATCGAAATTAAATTAGGTTAATAAAAACTTATTATTTACACCAACTGATTGTAAACGTTGACATAAAATAATAGACTTTATTATTCATGTAAAGTGCTTTGTACCGTAATTCACAAAATAATACATTACTACGTTGTAAGCATTGTCATTTTAAGTTTTTTATTTATTTATTCCATTTTCATTAATCAAAAACATGAATGAATATTTATGGTATAGGTTCTATACTTTATTTCACAGGAGTTTGGTTTGAACTATATTTAACTGGCAGCCATGCTATGCTAACTAACTCAATGCATGTGATAATTTGGTAATTTCTTTCAGTATTGCATGATATCTGTCAAACGTATCTCATAATGAACACCTAGTAGTATGGTGCGAGATAGAGAATGCCGTAAATATTGTGTGTGTAGTGTTGCAGATGTAGGAAGGCCGCGCCGGTGCTCGGGTCAGCTCAATTTTCTGTCGTTGCCATGTTCGTTTGTTTGTGTGCTTGCAGGCCGCGCTACGGACACGCCGACGAGACAACACCTACATTTTAGACTGTAAATTTTAAACATAAGCCAACCTTCGACGACAGTTCGTGCAACAACGACGCTACCCACAATAAATAAAGAATTACACGTCGCTACAACTTATAAACAATAATAAACACGTCTAAGACATATCAGACATTTATTTCTTGTGGGTCACCCTAACTATTATGAGATTATATATTCTCGTTTTATTTATAACTGAACATTTTCGGCTGTGTGGTCTATTCTCGATTTGAAATGTATGTTCCTCGATACGTGTACTTGTGCTATGCCGATGTTGACTGACGTGCCAGTTTGTCCAGGTTAGATCATAGACCCACACTGCCTTAAGCGCTATGAGCGAGGTCAGCGACCCGGCGCATAAGCATGCAAAGCAAAGCGTAGCCGGCAGCCGCCCGCCGCTGCGGAACTCGAGGTAACTGCACAGTTTTCAATGACTAGTATACACATGTTTTCCACGTTATCTCATGTCTTTCACGTGTTATATACTATATGTACACTACAATATTTAGATTCGAGAACTTAATCTACGCACCGTTACTGAATCGGTACTAGATATAGCGCTTAGGTAAATCAAAAAGTCTTTCGTAATGAATTATGTCTTAGATTATAAGTAATTTTACGATTGTGAATTTAAGATTGCTCCTCTCGACAGTTCTTTAGGGCGTTCACGTCGTCGATCAAAAAGTTATAACTATACATAAAATATATGTATTTTTTGATTACAAAATAGCTTTGATTAATGAAGATTCGGTGTTAGTGTAAACGAAGGTAATGTAAGTTGAGCTACATTCCTTGATAAAATTGTTCAATTTTGACTGCGCGAGTGGCGCTCAGGTCGTTTTTCATATCGAACGTTTGCCGAAAACGCTTTACAATTTGAGTAAAATACACTTAAATATTGAATGAAAAGTCATAGAAATGTATTTTAGAAATCATATTATGCGTTTGTAAGCAAGAGTCCGACATGGATAGCGACAGGAGAGCGTACTCGACGTGGCCACTTCACGGGACAACCCCGAGTCATTGTATTAATATTTAAGATATAAAGTGTATGTTGATTGATATGAGTGTTCATTTTATTTATAATCATGATTTCTCTCCACAGACCCCGAGGTAAGTCCCCCTTGTGACAGATTCCATTGTTTTCAAATCAATGTCCGTTCTGTTCGATATAATGGCGTGCTCTTACATTATTGACGTGTGTTTCGATGTAGCAGTATTTGACTATCTTACCGGATTTATTTGATGATCATGTTTTTGTGCATTTTTATGAACTGACTTGTTGTGTAGGGCCACACTATTTCATCACCACACTAGGCTAATTTTATATGTCCATGCCATACATTTCGTGTTTATTATTTACCTCATTAACATGTACGATATGTGATGGTCTTTATTTTATTCTATGGCTTGTTGATATTTGCCTCTTTCCATTCCACAGTGGTTCGAACGACGAAGTCAGTCACCCACAGAGCTAAAATTATAAAACCGGCCATCGGATTGCCTATGGGAATAATATCAGTGCCCTAACCAGGCACACCTCGACGACTGGTCTACCTCTTACTGCCTCTAGTTGTGCTACCTATTTGTATATCTCTGTGTTATCATGCCTGTGTACTGCTACTGATTTTGATATGATCTGTTATTTTACATTGTCTTCGCATTTCACCTTGTGATGCATCTTTCTTGTTGTCGATCTGTTGAAGGTGTGGAAGAACCAGGCCACTCCTAAATTATACTCAAAACCGTAATAATTGTATGTCGCCGGAGTCATGGACGAAACGGGACTATACTGATAAACTAGTACTGGAACAATAATGGTGACGAGAATCGGGTAAGTTATATTAGACCAACTCACTAACGGTTGCTTGAAAGTACATAATACACGATTGGAACTTTTAAAAAAACAGACTTGCTCGCTAATTTTACTGTAGCGAAACAAACAAAATTTCCAAATTAACTAAAACAATAGGATTGGATGCAAAACTTACACGAGATGGACTGAGAAAGCTTTCGTGCAACCGGCAACCACTAGAAATCTTTCTATAGGGTAAGATCCCAGTGTAGAATTCTTTCTGTACTTATCTGTTACTAGCTGTTGCCCGCGACTCAGTCTGCAAAGAATTCGTTTATGGCTATCCCGCGGGAACTTCCAATTTTCCGGAATAAAAACTATCCTATGTCCTTCCCAGGGTCTCAAAAGTATTTCCATACCAAATTTCATCTAAATCGGTTCACCGGTTTAAGCGTAAAGAAGTAACAGACAGAGACGCTTTCATATTTATAATATTAATATGAATTTGATCGAAATTTGACTTAAATAAAACATTACATATCGTTTTCTACAAACGCTTCAGGATTGCCCAGCAAAAACTTTCTACAAATACTTTTTTCATAATTATTTTTATGGTGTTGCATGACCCCACGGCGAATCTTCATTTACGTTACATAATAGATAGGTGCAGAATTGGTATCCTATTACCTCGCCTCATTCGTTTTTCGTTTTAATTCTTATTTCGTCTCATTCTCTATTCGTTACTCATTCTTTATTCGTCTTGTTTGTTATCCGTCAATCTTATTTGGTCAAATTCGAACTTGTCTCTCTATTAATAAGTCTTATTCGTTTTTCGTCGCGGTCTTCCTTGGACTTATTCTTTGTTTGACTCCCTCGTTTTTAGTATCATTCGCAGTCTATCTTTAGTCACATAGCAGTGAACGTATCGAAATAATTTTGGCGAATAAGTAAATGAGATAAAAAACGTAACGGAAGAACGACGAATGAGTCCAAGGAAGACCGTGACGAAAAACGAATAAGACGTATTAAGAGAAAAACAAGTTGCAGATTTTGACCAAAAAAGATAGTGACGGATAGCGAACAAGACGAAGACTAATACAGAATGAGACGAAATAAGAATCAAACGAAAAACGAATGAGGCGAGATAATAGGATACCGCAGAATTGTACAGTGGGATATGAGGCTACTATCACAATTTGTACTTGCATATGGTTTTTTTAATATGTCTAGTAATGGTCAAAAAGTTTTACAGTCCCGACAGCGAAGCGACACGTATGAATCATGATTACGTCAGTCAAATCGGTTGAGATTGGAGATGGTTTTGCAAATATGTTGCGTGTCTATCGTGTCTAAGTCTAACACGACGGGCATGAACCTAAATCTGCTGAAATATTATTTTGATAAATGTTGGGTGAATCTTTGACTTTCATTAGGATACTGCCGAAATTTTAACATAAACAAGTTTTGTCCATAAAAACATCATGATGCCGTCAAAGATTCACATTGCATTAGGTACAATTATATTCGTCTGTCCGCTACGTCTGAACTTATTTATATTATCCAAGCGATTTCGTTAATGTTTGAAACTATTAATTAATTAAACGTTGATTGATTTATTTTTTATGGTACATTTTCCACCGTATTATATATGTAAAATACATGTGTTTTAATAGCTTCGTTGGTGAGAGCTCCATGGGGAAAATCAATAATGTGGATTCATAATCGTGTTTGTTAGATGTTTGGGTTATTTAAAAAAGTCTAGTCTTAACTCAATGAGGACAAATCTGACTACCTGCCAAATTTCTTAAGTAGATTTACATTACATATTTATTTGTGATCTCTAGTTTTGATAACATTTATTTATTTTGTTCTATTCTCGCGTTTATTTCTTTTACATGGCGTGCCGATCTTATTGCATTTTCTATTGATTTTTGACAGTGAAGGGTGGGGAATAAAAAAATTGAGTAATTATTGATTGTTTTATTTCTATAGAATGGTCCAAAAGCCTCACCAATAACTCGTTGAAACTATTAATATCATTATTTTTAGTTTAGGTACTAATACATAGACTAGTGTGACTTCATAACAGAAAGGAAAGACCTCATCTAACACACACTTATTAAATTTATGGGCAGGATTAAAACAACTTCATAAACTCTTGACAATCGCACACAACCGTCATCAAGTCTTCATTCATAATAATAGATATATCATTCTCTTTTATTTTCGATGGACATGGTCCTACCAAATGTAGGTGTGTAACGGAATTACCGTTTGGAATTATCTGATGCTGAATTTAAATAATAAAATTACCTACCTACCAATAAATATCTTCTGAAATTAATAATAATCCATCAAAGTTAACTGCGCGCGGACGCTCGCGATCCAGCTATCTCTTTCTACACTCATCCTACGTTAGACTGAAAGGAATGGTGAATGGTTTCCCAGTGCCTTGGACAAAATAGTCTGCTCTGTGGATAAGCATATAATTAATCTATATCACTCATTTTGCTCCAATAATCATTTATAATGTACTTACTTTTACTTAAAAATCAAGCCGCTTTGGTATAAGCAATTTGAAACTTCGATATTTCATTCAACATGCTAAACATAACTACTGTAATTAAGACTTAAATTTTGAACACTGCTGGTACTTATTGACTCAATACCTCCTGGGCGAGCCTTCTGCGGAGGTTTCCGAGGTGAGAGAGGCCGTGGAGGCGCTTGTTGACCGGATTATTCGAGACAGGCGGGTCAGCGGTGCTGTTGCCCAGGGCTCCAGGGGGCTGCCTGCTTCTGGGACCGGGGACACCCTGGAATGGTGCGGGGTTAAGCTGATTTTCCGCCAGGTATCTAAACGGTGAGTGATTTAGTTTACGCGTTACCACCACTACTAAGACAGGCTATGAAAATAATATCTCTTCGTGCATATGTCGGTCCTAAACGTAGGATATACGGCTTAGCTTAGCACATCTATTGGTTAAGTAGCATTAGGCTGACTTTCTACGAAATCTGAGAAATTACAACGAAACTTTTGGCCTACACTAAAAACGCAATTTTTTGGAGATTTTTGACCCCCCTTCCCCCAATGTAACGCGCCGCCGTAACGTGTATGTTTTCTGTACAACCCCGCCCGCCAAACCTTACGTAACAGCAAGTGACCTAGAAATTTTGAGAAAAAAAGTAAAAAATGTTTTAAAAACTGCGTGAGAAAATCTCTACACGATCTTAAGAACGGTTATAAAAAAAACAATTACGTAATACTTGAACGCTCCCTTTTCATTTGGATTAGAACATATGCCGAAGTTAGAGAAAATGTCCGGCTATTTACTCAAATAGATATTTTTTTATTGAATCTTAATCAGAATCTGTTAATGTTTAAATTCAACTCCTGAACGCGGTTTTTTAAAATAATTCTTTATCTTTACCGATTGCGTCGTACACGAGCTGTTTTGGGTCGTACTCTTCGCTTCTCGTGTTTTGCTTTGGATTCCACCGGTGCAGCTTCCACTTCTGCTCCGTTACCAGAACCTAAGTAAATAAAAAAGGATAGACGAGTAATGAGATAGTCGAAATAGGTATAGATGTGGCTCGACATGGCGGGAACTGACGAATTCTCCAGGCTAATCTTTATTGTCTTATTTATGAGAAAGAAAAAAACATTCCCATCCTAAATTATTGTCTTATGTTCCATAGAAAGTGGCGACCTCATTTAGTTTCTACTCGGTGGGTGTTTAATATTTTGTAAAGCCTGACCAGAAATATATGAGCATTGTCAAGTGGGCGCTACTATTTTCATTTGTGTAAACATTTTAGTATAGTCTGAGCAATGTGGATTGGCAACTTGTTATTTTGACCATTATACCTATTTTTATTCACCGTAATCAAAATCAGAATCCAAATTCAGTGTCCATAGGGCAAGTGGCTTCAAATTGAGACCCAGAAATTAGTTTCAATTAAATCCGCAACATGGCGCATGGTCATTATACAGGATGAAATTTTGAACGTGATACAAAATCAGTGTTTCTAGCTTACTTAATGCTGGCCAACATAATGCATTTACCCAGTTGTTAGAATTAGTATTGTTAAATTTGAAAACCATACATTTAGTTCATAATTTAACTACAACAAAGTATGAAAATCCAAAATTTTATCGGACCAATTTCAACAATTGAGTAAATGCATTATGTTATCCAGCATTAACTAAGCTTGAAACACTAATTTTGTGTCACGTTCAAATTTTCACCCTGTATTACTGGTCAGGCTTTAATAATATTTCATTTTTAATAAAAGCTTTCTTGCTGACTGAACTTGTATAATCATCTAAACTACATAATTATGTATACTGAATTTAATTTTCTAGAAGTGGATCAAAATCCGAATCCTATAAAAATATAAGATTTCATTGTAGACACACTAGGACAGGCGAAAGTCGAGCTAAATAAAAGCTTTAGCTATAGTACTTACCAACGACATAAACTGAATGTTCGACGGGATTCTGACCAGTTGCCTGCAGAATACAGAGTGGGCGAGCTGCCCTGATACGAGCTACTTCGTCTCGCTGACCTCCTATAGCTCTGAAATTACAAAAAAAAGTTTACTTCCTCTACATAATTATAAAATCTTTCAACACTTTATTTCTTATAATCAGTTGGAATAGAACCTAAATCCCTTAAAAACCTAATCCTAACTAATACTATAAATGCGAAAGTAACTCTGTCTGTCTATCTCGCTTTCACGCTAAAACTACTGAACCGAATTAAATGAAATTTTGGTACACATAGAGCCTGAGAAAGGACATAGGCATCACGCTAACACCAATAGGAGCGGAAGAATGTTTCAAAATCGGGGGTTTTTGAAGTAAAACTTCTAGAGCGCGCGCAGACAGATAGGGGTCTGGAGTTCCGCGTTCCGCGTTCAGTACCTCTACCATGAGTTTACACTAGTTTACAGTGACCGTACTCGCTAGCGACGGCGTAAATGGTTTGTATGGAGAATTGTACTTCCGTAAGTGACCGCTAGAGGCGCTGTACAATTCTCCATACAAATCATTTACGCCGTCGCTAGCGAGTACGGTCACGTAAACTAGTGTAAACTCATGGTAGAGGTACAGAGTATCGAATAACAAACTGCGTTGATTTGGTTCAACCGGGCCCCGAGCTACTGTCGCCATCATAAGCGAGTTCAATCTAAGGTAGGTATCTAAACCACATCTAAACACGCACTAGTTATTTAATTTTAATATAATGTAATGAAAATTAAAACTAAAATTAAAAACTAGACTTAAAAATAAAAAATTTGCCCCAGATTGCTGCCTATGGGTAGCGTGCCCAGAAGGCTGGCAGCATTGCCACGTTGGATGGCAATGCTGATCCTCTGTGCCAAGTATAACGCAGCCTTCTGGTCACGCGTCGCCTCGACCAACCGCTTGGAGCATTCCCTGTAGACTCTGTGGGCGCTTTCTCCCCACTTTTTTTCGCACTTGGTTTACGCAATTAATAAAGTATTCATGTTTTATGAGCGTCCTAGACAGCTCCGATGTTTATTATGCCGACGGTTAAGGGTATGCGCGCATGAGCAACAGTCGCAAGGCGATTTATTTGTGTTATGTGTATTTGTATCCCGGAGGTCGCAGCACTACGTGTGCGCACTTCCATACTAATCCATAGACTTGATGTGAGAGACCAAATACTCGCGGAGACAAAAGTTGCTCGTGCGCGCATATCCTTAAAAGACTGCTACAGACTAAAAAGTTTCAAACTTACCATCGAGAGTTGAAAATGTCATGTCGGGATTACAAAATTAGCAATAGCAGAGTTTTACTACCTAATCAGATACTTACGAACTATTGCCAGAACTTGGTTGGTCTTCCACTGGAGCGTCACTTTCTAAGGCACTACTCTCGGACGCAACAAAATACATGGATCTGTAAGAAACAGTTATAAGTAGCATACTTCGCGAACATATAAAGCTTTTTGTTGTCATTTGCTCTCTATAACTATAAATTAAAAATTTAAAAAACCCCCAACGCAATTATGTTACACATAATGCTTGAACATATTATAGTAAATGCCCATTATAAAATAAAAAATAAATAAATAAAAATCATTTATTTGAGGACGAGGAGCCCCATATACAATGTGTTAGTTACATTCTTAATATCTATGTTAGTAAGAGCATAAAATAAAATATGAATTTAAAATCAAAATTGCAATATAATAAAAAAAAAATAAAGTCAAAAATAAATAAATAATTAAAATTCAAAAAATTAGCATTAAAATTTAAATCAAAGTTTTAACTTAAAAAAATAAAAATCAAAATTTGAATAAAGTTACAATTTACAATTTACATTATGCCTCTAAGATCCTTTCCGCAGCTTACAAAAGAGCTGATAACTTTGAAGCGATTTTGATGAAATATATCTAAGAACCATCGCCAAGAAACCAGCTTTCTAATAAAAAAAACCGCATCCAAATCGGTTCACCCGTTTACGAACTATGATGCCACAGACAGACACACACACACAGCAGTCAAACTTATAACACCTCTCTTTTTGTGTCGGGGGTTAAAAAACGTAAATGGCAAAAACATACGGTTCCAGCAGTACCTAAAGGCCACCACAAACCAAAAGCGCGGGGCACCGACGGAGCGTGCCCAGTGCGGTCAATAACACTTGAATCGTGTATACGGTGACACACCGGCAGTGCGGCGCAGCGTATATGATTCAGTGTTATTGACCGCGCTGGACACGCTCCGTCGGCGCCCCGCGCTCCCGGTTTGCGGTAGCCTTAAGAGCGCGCGCAGACAGAGAGCGGTCTGGCGTTCCGCGTTCCGCGTTCTGGCCCTATACTACGAAGCGCGAAATTCTAACTGCGTTTCATGCCGTTCCGCTCACGCTAATGGTATTTATTACGAGAGTGAGAGGGACCGCACGATCCGAATTTCGTAGTAACCCCCCAGAGTTCTGCGTTCTTTCGAATGTACTGAGTCCCTTACGATAACGCACACTTCAGGCGGTCGGAACTCGAGCGGTCAATACACAGAACTCTGAACGCGGAACTCCAGACCGCTCTCTGTCTGCGCGCGCTCTAAAAACAAGATACAAAGCTATACAAAGCAAGATACACGTTGCCTGGGATAGTGGTAGTAGTAATTTGTACAGGTCGTGGAAGCAACACTTTAGGTGAAGTATGGTGGGCAGCAAACGCGTAATTAATTTGTTAATTATTTAAAATCTGTCGCCAAATGCATTGCGATCGCTTAAAACAACAGAGCGCTTTAGCAGCGCCATCTAGCGAGTACGGTATGTATTACCTGGCCGGAACGTAGAGGTGGGGCGGCGGCGGCTCTGCGCGACGCGACGCGGAGCGAGCTCTCCTGGCTCGCGATACGCGGCCGAGTAAAATTGATTCTGGGCCAGAAAAATGTTTTCATAAAATCAAGTTGAGGACATTGATGCGTCCTAGATATCGACTAAACTCATCGTTGTTCTTTGGATTCTTGTATGTGGGCACATCGCGAGTTAGAGTGCTCAGTCGATCGACGCAATGTAAAGCAACGTGCACAATTTTTCTAGCAGGTCTAAACGGGGCTTTATACCTACCTACTAAGCGAAAATTTCAAGAGTTTTGCTTCTTGATTAATATGGCTGTATAGCTTTGACCACACAGTAGTTCTGTCTGACGTTCCAATAGCTATACGTACCTATAATTGGGGGTTTCAGAAAAAAATGTACTTACCCGTTTTGCCATAATTATCCTTAATTTTCCATACAAAATTTATTAGTCAGTTTTGTAACGGTCTATATTACATGTACAGTCAGCAACAAAAATATGAATACACTTAAAGTACCAAAAATATGTATACAAGCCTTTATGCCCTGTTAATAGAGTCGTGAATGCATATTTTTGGTACTTTGGGTGTATTCATATTTTTGTTGCTGACTGTATCCATGGTTAACCTGCGTCACAAAACTGACAATTAAAAGTGGGCCACTTTTTTTTATTGTTTAAATCGATATTGCTTATGATTCTGAGTAGAAATAACCCAAAATGTGTTAAATTTAAAAAAAAAGTACAGGGTACACTTTTTTCTGAAAATGCCCACTTAGTCCATACTTGAAGTAACAACGGGGTGGAACCTTTTCGCTGCAAATGTCATATTGACATGCCATACATCTGCCATAGAGATCATCGAGAAATTGATTGTGAAAAAGTTCCACCGTGGTACGCGATTCCGTTTCCTCGACTACTACCGTTTGATTTGGCGCAAATGGCGCAGGAGTTGAGCTTCAGCATCTCGGGTGTCAGTCCTTCAAACTTGACCCAACATTATCTTTGGGACAGTTAAAGTATTAAGAGCGTTTATACCTGCTGAGCTGGAAACGTTGCATTTTTGTTAGTTTTCTCGATTAATTCATAAAAATTGAATGAAAATTAAAAATCTACTGCAATAACTATTCGTGATAGATAAGACTTTTATTTTCTTTAAAAACCGTTGTCCGTTTTTAAAGAAAATAAAAGTCTTATCACGAATATACAGGGTGTTACAAAATTACCCGTAATAACTGAAAATATGGAAGTACCTACTCCAGTAAAGAATTAAATTACCTAGTATGTATTTTTTTGGGATGGCAGGACCTCGCCTTTGATAGGCAGGAGTGGAGCAAGAGAGGAGAGGCCTTTGCCCAGCAGTGGGACACAAAAATAGGCTAAATAAAAATTTTTCTTTTTACAAAAAAAATAACAGTGCGAAAAATAACACTTTTATTTTGTCAGTTCCCTTGTTAGGCTCCTGAAAATTTGTGAGGAGTATGCGAGGACCCACGGCCTTAAATATAATACAAAAAAAAGTGAGTTACTTCGTTTTAGGACAAATAACAGAGTTCCAGAACCTATTCCTGATATTCACCTATGTGGTACTCCCCTAAAGAGAGTGAGTAAATTTAAATATCTTGGGCACTGGGTCAATGAGAATCTCTAGGATGATCTTGATGTGGAGAGGGAACGCAGGGCCTTGGCTGTACGCTCCAACATGATAGCCCGCAGGTTTGCGCGTTGTGAGGGGGATGTCAAAACGACTCTTTTTAGGGCGTTTTGTCAGACCTTTTACACGTGTAGCTTGTGGGCAAAATGCACTAAAAAGACGCTTAAGGCCTTGTGGGTCCAATATAACAACGGATTCAGGATGCTGATGGGACTGCCACGCTGGTGTAGTGCTTCAGGGATGTTTGCGGAGGCGAGGATCGACAGTTTTAGTGCGATTCTTCGCAAGAGAACTGCCTCCCTGATGTGCCGGGTGCGTGACAGTCCCAACAGCCTCCTACAGCTGGTTTGGACTGACCCTGCCTGTGTGATGAGTAGGCACTGGAACTCTGTGCATATGGAGTCCAGGGGTGGTATTTATAGTTTAATGTAGTAATAAGCCCTATTTTACTTACTTAATAACTAACATAGCCAATAAGTCATGTAAACTAACACAATATGGACTTGTTCTGAATTAAATCATTATTATTATTTACTGTTCATGGGGTTTCAGGCTTTAGGGGTTAATTTGTAACACCCTGTATATTAGAACAATTCGTATACACCACATTATTGCATAGCTATTACCTACATTGAGGGACTTATTGTATACCTGCTCTTAATGATTTGTTAATTTTTAGTAATAATCGTTAGCGTAGCAATGCGTGTCGTTGTGAAAGAGCAGTTTAGGCTTAAAACTTAAGTTAGTTTGTACTTCACTGTTTTAATTACTGTATATGATTTTGGTAAACAAATAAAGATTTTTACTTTTTTTACTTTTAATTTTCATGCAATTTTTATGGAATAATCGAGAAAAACTAACAAAAATGCAACGTTGCCAGCTCAGCAGGTATAAACGCTCTTAAAGGCGATGTCCCGTACCGTACAGCAGTAAGCATGGCTTACCGGACATTGGATCGCTGTCGCTGTGGTCGTGTCGCTCGCGCCGCCAGCCGGAGTCCGCGGCGGGCGCGTCGGCCGCGACCCCGAACAGTCCCGACACCGCGCCGGCCACCATCTTGCGAGCTGACTTCGCTGTCGTCTGCAAATCCCTCAGATCACAGAAAGGAACAGGGAGAAGGAACCATTAATATTGCTATGGCTAATCTAATCCCCTTAGAAAAACGTTGAGACATCTATACAAGTGAGCTACATCTTCGGCCTCATCTGCACTTAGATACCATCAGGTATGATAGAGGTCAATCTCTGTTCAATTTAAAAAAAAATCTCTAGGTGTCTAAAAAATACTTCACCGTTAGCTCTCACTCGCAGTGGCAGCTCAGGGGGGCTACTCCGAAATTCGAAAATCGAAGTTCGTATCGCATCGTCTTGCTCGCTCTTGTATTAAATACTATTAGCGTGAGAGGAATGGCACGATACGAAGTTCGAAATTTGCACTTCGTAGTATAAGGCCTGGACCTATAAATTTGGCGCCGACAAGATATATTCTGCGTGGCTCTATGATAGCGTGTGCACCACACATTACATGATGGATATTTAAATGAGCAAATAGGTAACTAGAAACTTTAGAGGCGCCAGACCCCTACATCTCAGCCACCACTGACCACTCAGCTGATAAAACAATAAAGATGGAGTACCTATAAGTACTAGGTACTTTATTCACTTGTACAGCCAGGTTGTTCTCCCCATAAATGTCATCGCCTTAGATACCTATGGCAAGTGACAATCAGAATAAAAGGACGCGCAATTCATGGGTCAGTTTCTATGACGTAGATGATCGAGATGATGATGGTGATGATGATGTAACTGATCAGGACCATTTGGACAGGATCGGAAAGAATATGATTATTTGCTGCAGAAGCTTTTGAAAGAGAAGGAGAAGGAGACTATCTATGCTGTACTACCTATTCTTAGGATATATAAAATTAAGTGTTCGTCAGTGAGTTTTATAATAAAAAATATATGCATCTCGCTGAGGTTAGTCATCGATGGACGCTCTCAATAATCACTCACGCTCATATTGATGTCGATCTCCGGCACGCCTTGCAAGTCCGCCGCCTGCACAGCTAAAGTTCGTAGTGCCTTCTGGTCTGTTGACCCTGTTTCTGACAGCATCACAAGCTCGAAGAAGTAGTCTCTGAAGGTTTCCACTGGAACTGCGGACATAACACCGGAGCTTTCAAGAAAATTGTTTATTTTCCCATCAGATAACCCGCTTGCTCGTTTGCCTCCCTCTCACTATAAAAAAAGGAAGCTCAAGTCAGGTTTCTTATGGAGTTTTTATCTTGCTGAAATGTAATATAATATGTCAAAACTTTATTTCTGTACCTAAGTATAGGTCGTCATGGGCTCTTTTGCAAGTCTCTTTTTTTGAGTCTACCGCCTAACCGATAAATTTATTCCTAAAATGGGTGCGAAAGAAAAGCGTCTGGATTAAAGCAAAACATAAATTTTGACAGGGTCTTCCCTTCTCCCTGATTAGACCTTAAGAAGTTGTTATAGTAGATGGGGACTTACCAGGTTGCTGCACTGGCACTGCAATTTTCAACAAATCTTGGGACATTGTGATTTGACCTGCCATAGCACCTTGTCCTGGTATCATCCCTTGACCTGGTAAAACACCTTGTCCAAGTAACATCCCTTGATTGGGTACAAGTACTTGTCTGGGTGAGATTGCTTGTCCAGAAACTAATCCTTGTCCAGGTATTACGGCTTGACCCACTTGTAGGCCTTGTCCAGGTAAAACTGCTTGCCCAGTTAAGCCTCCTTGTCCAGGTAAACCTCCATGTCCAGTCAAACCTCCTTGTGCAGGTAGAGCTCCTTGTCCCGGTACAATACCTTGCCCGGGCAAAATACCCAGGCCTGACATCCCTAACCCAGGATAACTAGCAACTTGCGCTGACGGGACTACTCCAGAAGCAATGCCAGGTGTAGCAGGAGCAGGACTCGATATCGATAGTCCAGGTATGACTCCAGTTCTCTTGTCCTTAGGAACTGTAAGGCCTGGTTGACCAGGGTACTGAATCTGTCCTGCTGGTACAGCCTGGTATTGAGTGGTGGGTACGCCTAAGGCTGGAGTTTGGGCGGGAACTGAAGGTTTGCCTATCGTCTTGCCGTTGACTAGAAGGTCAGGAGTCGGTTGTTTCATCGTTGACTCCCCACCTGAAGGCAAAGTGTAGTTTTATTTTGACCAGATGTTTTTAGTCTTCTTTTTGTGTGCCTTTAACACAGAAGGAAAGTGTAGCTAAGTATATTAAGGATATATCATGCAAGCCCTAAAAGGATTTTAGCACTTCATACAAACTTTAAACTTAAATTTTCGACTACCGCTTATATAGGGAAGGCTGTTTCATATCGATCCAGCCGATAAACTATACTATACATAATAGCAGCAGCAACATTATAGCGGCCAAATGAGCCATTATATTCTGTTACTAATAGTTTGGTATTTAGTATTCGAGTATCACGTACCAGTGTGCCCCAGATCCAGGTCATGAGTGAAAGCCATGACGTCCAGAGCGGAAGACAGCGCGGTCCCCACGCCATTAACAGCCTCTCCCCCCGAGAGGCCAACCTGGCTGACCTCTGCTGCTACCACACAGTCTGGTGGTGGGGCCTGTGGTCGTCTTCTAGAATTGCAAATAACATATTGGTACATTGAAATGCATTGTTGTTGGCTGAGCAGTTACGGTAGCTAGGCAGTCGCTTTGGAGTCATCATCATCATATAAAAAAAAACTTGCAAGCCTGACGCGTGTAAGTATAATAAAATTTTGGATGCATTGCACTCGAGACGACGCCAGTTATGTTGAGTCAAAGTTTGGAGCCATCTTAGCGGTTCCAAAGGAACAGATAGTCGACTTGATTCTGTGCTTCCCCAACCACTTACCCTAACGGGGCTTTGGTGGGCGTGGAGATGGATACACGACCCCACATGAGCCTGCGCAGGTCTTCTCCTGTGATGCCTCGCCTTCTAAGCTCCGCTATCGTCACCTTACCTACACGCTGATAAAAGATAATAGGCTACATATTATAGTCTATTTTTAGGCCACTTGACCTTCAATAGAACGTGCTCATAAGAATATACTATTAAATAGTTAAGTAGGACTATACCTACTATTAAATAGTTAAGTTGGTATTGATTAGACTTTCTAAGGTGGCAACACTGAAGAGGCATACTTATTTTATTAGGTATTGTCTTGTCTTATCTTACTACTACTGTAGCGAAGGTTAACGCTAGACTCATCTACACGTAAGTATTTTATCGTTTTAGATCAATGGTTCCATTAACCATAACCAAAATTGTAAATATCCGACGCGGTTTTGGATTTTGTAATCAACATCAAAATTTTGCTTTACAGGTCGATGGCAAGCAGAATGGTGATACTAAAATCAAGATACTCCTTAAAGCCTTAACCCTTAAATCGATACCGGCAATATAAGTAAGTATTTGCTGTCAAACTGAAATCTAAGCCTGTTTAAATTAGCAACATTTACGGTCCAAAATTGAATGTCTTGTCTTGACAGGGTTGTCAAATGGTTTAAGAATTAACTACCTTCCAATTAGCTAACGCCCCTTTCCGCTGCTTAGCTCGTGTCTTGTCTTTGCTCTTGATCACCATGACCGCTCGCTGTTCGTAGCGAGGGTCATCCGAGGGTCCAAGGCCGATGGAATACTCCTGAAGGTAGCGGTGGGCGTCCTCCTGCGCCACCGAACACTCTAGTGACACGACGATCTTCGCCCACTGGCAAGAAGAAATCATTAGATAGATAGGTAGATAGCTCGGGAATCAAAAGTACCGGTGATTCGGTAAGGCGGAACAAAATGTTCATTTATGTTTTTGAATTAGTTAGCTTCCATGATGATTCTTGATGTCTCTGACGAAGAAGCTAGACTCAATCGTGCTTTTGAACTAGACAGCCAAAATGATAAGTATAGTACAGTCGAGTTGGTAAGTACTACGAACAGTTTTGCCAAGCTGCAGTAGACTTGCCTGTGCACGCAAAGTGGCATGAAAATGGAGAGGCATTTTACATTTTAAGTGGGTTGATTTGGCGGTTGTGGTTTCTTTACCTGTTTGACCCATTCTTTCTCGGATTGCTCGATAACGTGTGCGTACGTATTGCCCATCATAGCAATCAACATGTTCAACAGAAGAATAGGCACGAAGATCATGAACAGAGTGAACACTGACTTGGTCAGATTCGGGTACGACGTCATGCCAAGGTCTGAATACTGGAAGCAGAAATGGAAACTAGAATTAGAAACATTTCATAGGTACATTATTTACAACTTTTACAAATTAGGTAAGGTATTATGATATCTACATACGCTGTAATCGCCGAGTGTGATTTGAAACAGGGCCATCCAAGTTGTCGGGTAGGTTGCATATAGCGTCGACTGCACGTTGGGAAATCCTGAAAACAAGAGAACATAGAAAGACTAATATTTGCAGTGGCAATAATGAATAAGTAGCAATGCAGGATGCCTACACTCAGCATTGGGTGGCTATGGGCTGAAGAAGAGAGGTAATAAAAAAAGTTTTTTAGTATCCATTGTTTAACGAAGCCAAGCTTTTAAATAAATGTTTACCTTTGTAGAGAAAGAAAAAGGACTGCGAGAAACCAAACAGCACAATGCAGTAGATGATCCCAAATGTGAACATGTCACCAGTGATCATGCTGTAGATCATCGTCACGAAAGGACCAGTCAGCTTTACCGCACTGTTGAAGAAATACAGCTTAAGCGACACCAAAGAATATGCTATAGATAAAACAAAGCTGAGAAGGTAAATGTATCCATCATCTTTGCTCAACAATATATCAACCTATAGTATTGAATATACATATAACTAGCAAAGTGCGATCGAATAGAGACGTGTGGTATGGTTTGGTATTTTCCAGCTTACCCAGCAAAGAACATGAGTAAAAACCAAGAGCCGGGTAGCAGAAATATGAGGAGAGCTTCTTCCAACATTGGCATTCGGGAAAGTCGAGCTGGTATGCACGCCAATAGAAGGAGATTGGATACGAGGAATATGAACTTGGCTGGTTCGTGAATCTGCAAGAATAGAGTCACTATTACAGTACTTACACGTATTTGCTTCATTGGTCATCATCATAAACTCAAGACTTTCAGTTTTGGATTTGGACTTTTCCAAAAACTTGGCAATGTTGACACTTTTCTTGCTTTATTGGATTCCGCCACTTTTCTATTAGCTACATTTATATGTGTCGGAGTATAGCCATAGACCATGGCGGTCGGAGTATAGCCATAAACCATGGAACTACAAGCGCAAGTAACACAATATGACAGTCATAAGTGTTGCTTCGACAGAGTCTCGGTGACAGTGAAGCATTGGAGCGAGCTTAAGACGGACGCATACCGAGGAACTGTCTTACGTTTCGTAGTGTCCATTAGAATAATTAGTTTACAGTAGTTAATGATAATTAAGACATTTACAGTAGGTAGCTTATAGTGTAATTAATAAGAAGCCATAGTGAAAGACAATTAAAACTGTTATTTAAGATTACTGTGTTTGACAATATGAGTGATAACCAGCAAGAGAGACCTCCTTCTCCGTCATATGTATACCTTTAAGTTTTTGAACGGCATCTTAACTCACCAATTGCTTAAAATATGCGACCACGCCCTGATTCTTCAGTTCATCGCCCTGCTGCAGTATGAGATAACACAGTGTACTCAGAATAGTCCCCAGCTCACAGGCTAACCTGACGCCTCCTCTTGCATCAGTCACCTGCAACATTATTCACTGGTGAAACAGTAATGGTTGATCTTTAAAATGACTGATTGTATATTTATTAGAATTATTGAGAGTGTAACTACTTAAGTTAAAATAAAATATTTCTTTGAAAAGTAACAGTAACTATAGTATTCTAAGAATGGGATATGGCTTGAGAAATACCTCTAGACCCCAGTCAGGGTTTGCCTCCGCCTCCGCGGCGCTATGTCGTAGATATACGGACACTGAGAGAAGAAGGAGATGCAGCATCAGAATAAGAAGACGCTTGAGAAATTTCGTCTGTAACGAAGGTGTTTTTTTTCAAAGCAGGAGTTTAGAAAAGTTATTAAGTAGCTAAGTATAATAAAATAGCACCAAAGTGTGGAGCTCTACATACCCTGGCAAAGGTTTTCCATTTCTCTTCTAGCAATCTTTGAATGATACCACCATCTAACATGTTTAAATGCTCTTGCTTTGTACCGTTCAATATAATGAATAACGCTGAATTCCAATCTATAAAGACATAAAATTCTATGTTAAAAGAGTACCCCAAGGACGCATGTTTAGTCCTCTACTATTCTTAGCATAACAGAACTATTTGCTTTGTCAACTCAAACCAAACAAAATCAGCCATGTCAGCTCAATCATATTCAAACCGGTTTTATCTAGGGTTTTTATTGGATTTTGTACTTTTTGACAAGAATTATTTTTAACTTACTCTACTTGTTCTATAAAGAAGCATTGGTTAAGTATTCTTCCAAAGTCATTTAGTACTTAATCGCTCATTATTTTTGAGTTTATATGATCAACCAACGTGTTTAATGTCCACAAAAATTTATACTTGTCCTTCCATCCGGCAGCAGAGTATCCAGGGCATTGAGGGGATAAGCGGAGCACGTAATGTTGGAGTAGCGCCAGAACTCTCGGCATGAAAGCTCAAGCATCTCACGAAATACGGAGTCGCGGCCAAGTTGGCAGGCCAACGTGAGCGGGGTGAAGCCTGCGCGGTTCATACGCCCGTTACTGGCTGGGATCTTTGGGTGCCGGAGGGCATAGCCGAACATGTCCTGATGAAGAAAATGCCAGACATCAAATACCTGCTCAGGTAAATGTATCAACGGGTCAATCGTCAGATGGTGCTCATTATATTTCAGGTGAGTACTGACTGATAAAAACACGCTGTATACTGTACCTACTGTACTGAGAGGTTAACGAGCAAGCAGGTCAGGCAAGTTAGCATCACCACCCACGGCACTACAATTCTAGAGGATTGTAAGTGCGTTGCCAGAGTAGAGAGCTAAGGTAGAATACTTCATGAGCCAGTAGTTTCACTGCCTGTCTTGTTCTGTTCGCCAGAGCACAGCAGCGCAAGTACTGCTGCGCAGGATTAGTGAGTAAGATGGTAGTAGCGATCTGGATGGATCTTGTATGAAAGATATTTCTATTCTAAGTACATACTTTAATGGAGTTCTATTTTTAATGGTCCCTTAACTCTCTCAAGTCTCATTGTATCTACTTATCTTAGACTGTGAATTCGAAGACGACCGTCCTTTATACCAATGACTTTGCTTTCTTTGCCAGTCTGCCAGTTATGACCAAAGTTGGCTTTAATTTAATGACGTTGTATTTCCGACTCACCAGTTTATCGCACACGACAACCATATGCAATATCATGTTTCCAAATGAGTCCTGCATGTCAGGATCGGCCCCTGACTCCAGAAGGAGGTTGTAGACGGACTCATTAGCACAGCATGCGGCCCAGGCGAGGGGGTACTCGCCAAGGTACGCCAGACCTTCATAGTTGGTCTGCCGAGCCGGCGGTACCTTCTGCTGGTCCCGGGGGAGGAAGAAACTACCTGAAAAGTATGGATTCAGTTATATTTATTTATAAGCATTGCGTAACAAATGCTTATGTGCCACAGGTGTTGCAGTTTTATGAGTACTCCTAATCGTAATAATGTTAAGTACGATCTTTCCAGCTTCAGCAAACCGCGATGTGTATGTGATGTCTGATGTGCATAACTACTTAACATTTTTTTTAATTCACTATATCAATAGTCTTCAATTTGGGTGGGGCCCTTTATATCCACGGGATCTTGAACTGAAGCCTAAAAAGCCATTACTAGATTCACCCCTACTGTCCAGGTTGGTTAGGTTAGGTTAGGTTACTGGAGACCTGTTCCTGTCGCATATAGTGCATCTCCGTTTATAAGTGAACTAAGTAGTAGTGTAGTAGAAAAAAGTCATCAGGTGAGTAGAATGACTCTAGTGTCCTAGAACAGGGATCTGCATTCTCTTGGCTGGCAAGGACCACATTGTAGAGGTAAAGTCAAATGACATTTAAAAAATTCGCAGGCCACGTGATTCCGACCGCTGCTTTACAAGTGCTGTTGCACTTTACGTCTTTAGAGTAAACAATTGGAAATTTGAACTGAGTGGATATAGGCATAGCCTGGCCATATAGATGACTATATCTATCCAATCCATAGTGTTGATTACCAATTGCGCGTTGGTTCACGTCGGCACCGCACTCCACCAGATCCTGGACCAACTCATTGTTGCTGTATGCAATGGCCAAGTGCAGGGAGCTTGCTCCTGTAATAAAAGTAGGTAAAACTTCGTTTAATACTGGCCTCTCGTCATCTCTGGCGTAGATATTAGGTATATTGGCTGGTAAGTACATGTTTCAATACTTACCCAAATATTCCTCCCCCTCTACTACATCTAGAGAGAGTTTCGGGAAACATTTGACAAGCGTTCTTGCGAGCCTGGTGTGGATCTGGAAGTTAAAATGGTGAAATGAAATATCAAATCGATCGAAGAATGGGTATTTAATACGTCCACGGCAACCACTTAGTCTAGCGAAGCATATTTCTATACACTTACCTGGTATGGAGAATATGGTCGGAAATTTAAGAGAAAGAAAATGATATTATATACAAGCGTACTCCATCTTCGCTTTGCACCAGGCGTGACGTAGTAGGTAAGTAATACACAAGCTTATACGGATAAAAAAGTTCGTGCTTCCAATGGCCATTAACAGAACCCTTATTTTTGATTAGCTTTCGCGAAAGCAGAGCCGTTTGAGCGAAAGCAGAGCCGTTTCTAGACCATGTAGCATTACTTTAAGTATTATGCCCGGCGTCATAATACGGGCGCAAGTGCGCCCGTGTGCAAGGTACACCCTGCACCTTAGGTAAAGCCGTCTCTGAGCGAAAGTTAACTACAGGTTTCGCCTACCTTAGTGTCACAAATGATGAGGACATGCAGCAGAGATTCACCAAGCGCACCACGGTAGCTCATCTGCCAGCAAGACATGTGATCCTCCCATTTGGCGAGAGGGTCATGAGGAGACAATGACGCTTCGATGGGCAGGACCACCTGGCATCATGAAATTAAAAACTAAAGTTTTCATCCAGTTCTTTCAACCAAGTTTTTGTGAAATGCTCTTGGAATACCAGAACGTGTGTAACACTTGTTGAACAGGCTTCAACAAGGTAGACCGAAGGTCTTTTGAGGGTTGCCACTACCGGCGCAGCATTTTTGATTAGATTACCTACAGTTACCGTACCGTTTTTGGCAGTTAGTTTGAGCTACAAACGAAAACATACTTATACTTACTGAACGTTGAATAACGAAGTGCAGATTTCAAAAATATAATATAACCTGTAAAAATACGCTGGAGAATGTTGTCACTCATTTGCCACGGCCTAAATTCACGTGGTTATTCATTATCACCATCGTCATTATTATCATCCATCACAATCATCTTCTCAAACTATTAGATACACTCCACTTCTCTTAAGGTCGGACACGTCAATGAACCTGTTCTGGGATTCTTCATGAGTGAATGCGTGGTATTTAGCCGAATGGTTCGACCTACACGGCCTCTCAAGTAGAAGGTCGTGGGTTCGAACCTGGAGCCACACCCTGAGTTTTTAGGATGTATGTGCGAAATCACATTAGTCACCATGAGCTTCGCGGTGAAAATAAACATTGTGTGGATACCTGTGCATGTGCAACCTGTGAGGAGTTCCAACTCGTACGAGTTTGGAAACTACAGCCCAAACCCTCCCGATCTGACACGATACTTGTGTCCAGCAGTTGAACGAGCATGGATCGAAATGATGATTGAGGATTATTGGTACCAACCTGTTCCTGGTCGCGGAACTTCCACCGAAGATACTCAGCTCGGTTGATGACCCGGCCCTTTCCCCCCGCGTACATGTATGCTGCGAACTCCTCTCGTATCAGCTTCTCAGCTGCTATCATGCCTCCCTTCGTGTATGTTTCTAGAAGAAGACCTCCTGTAAAAATTGCCATTTGCTAAAGAAGACTCGCTACCTGCAAACTTAACATTATATCGCGTGACAAAAGAAAATGGGTAGATCTGGCTTTTGGCTACTCGTGGTAGGGTGGGATGCATGCAATGGATGCTGGTAAGGTGCAGAATCATTTAAAGTTTTGCCATAACGCGGGTATATTTGGTCGCAATTTGTCCCCCCTCAACGCGCATCCCAAAAACCGCTATAAGTACAAATTTTTTTGCGGCTAAAAATATACTTAAGTAGGTACGGTCGCGTGCTTTAATTTGGGACCCATTTCGAAAAAATATCCTTTGAACTCCTATACAATATGACAAGACTGTCAACCTCAAGTGGGTCCCAAATTAAAGCTCGTGACTTTACCTTGTTTAGTTTTTTGCCGAATTCTTTTAAACAAGGTTTTTCCGTATCGGAGATAGATTCTTGGACATTAAGAAATGCTTTTTATTAACATGCAATGTATGTTACATGAGTATGTAGGGATCAAATCTTGGAAGTTGAATTTTACCCACTTCCAGTGGTTCGATTCACTTGAAATTTTGTAGACTTATGTAGGTTGGATGAAAATTTTATGTATATTATATTATGTACTTATAGCCCAAATGGGATGAAGTTACTCACGTCCGCAGGATTCGCCACTTTTTTCCCTGCACGTGTCCCCTGGGTGGCGCTAAACGAGTAACAAACTTTCGACTGCTGTAAATTTTGCCTATGAGCTACCTCACAGCACGATAACCGAGTCGCTTCTTAAGATACGAATACGATAGCCCAAATTTTTATATACTTAGATATTTTGACTTTTGGCTTTCACTTTGAATGCGAACAAAGTGATGCGTACTAGGAACGGCCCCTTGAGGCCTTATTTTTGTTACGGAACTGACCCTTCTTGTAGTCTGCGAGCTTGTAGAGCACGGTGTGGTCCTCGCTGCTCGGCTGCGAGATGACGCGGTCGAGCACGGAACCCACGGCCTGCACGCGCGGCGAGCACAACTTGCCCAGGGTGCCTCCCATCGCGCTGCAAGAGTACCTACCTAGTTCATAATCTTTTCTTTGCGCGTCTCTAGTTACCATTATAGTAAATACGCTTGCTCTAAGTATTTAGGTATGTACTATTACATATGTGTTTGTTCTTGCAGAACAAGCCTGAATGGCTTCTTTAAACTGCAGTCAAGTCAATCGTCGCCTACACCAAAGAATAAGTAATAGAATTCCGTTGGGCACCGCTGATCCGAAACCAAGCCCCCTGCCTACAGTTGATTATAATCAAAATTAAATTTGAAAAATTATTAAATTAAAATGTTCCGAGGCTGACTTTTGCATTCATTATTTGTAAGGCGCCAACTTAAATTTACCTATTTCCTTAATTATCGAGCAAAACATACAGAAAATAAAACTAATATACTTACAGACAATGATCATGGATTTCTCTGGATCCTGCTTAATTTCTTCATCGTAATTTTCCGCATGGAAATATTAAAGACTTGGCATGGACAGATCATAATTCAGAATTTCATTCACATGCAGATATCAATATATCGTATCGTATCTATAAATCAGGGAACCAGGTTATTCTTTGAAAATCAGGTCAACCCTATCAAGTTACTGTCAGTTGATATCCTTGAATGTACCTATACTAAAGATACGTGCTTGGTCGAAGGAGGTGCTTGCTGTAAGCGTTCAAACAATCAGAATAATGTCCTCTCCAGCACTTGAAAATGTAGTGAAGTAAAAAACACTATATTTCAACGTATTATCTAGCTCCTTCTATTGTTATTAACATGAAATCCTTTTAACGACCACCATATTTCACTCAGAATCACACTTTTTGCGGCAATTATTGTGGACATTACTTAAAGTATCTGAACCATAGTAAATTATCGTTTATTATTCACTATAATAAACAAGTGAAAAGCGTTAAAAATAATAAAATTGGACCGTAACTTTCTTTCGTTTTTACACGGGAAGTAAACAAAGAAACGGCTCCATGGTTACCAATCAACATCCGGGGAGCTATTCCGATGCTCGAAATTCGTCCCATACCGTCTCTCTTACTCTCCTATTAAATACTATAAGCGTAAACGGGACGTCACGATACGAATTAGAAGTAGAAAGAGTAGACGGAGCAAAAAAGGCGCGTTAAGTACATCTATCTAATCTAGCCATATAGTATAATTAAATTAATCATAGAATTTTACCATCGTGCGTACTTCCGTACCTGTAGATACGAATGTGGGTATATCGTACCGTCCGTCCAGAGGCCCTACCACGAAGTGCATAATTCGATCTTCGTTTCGTGCCGTCCCGCTCACGCTAATATGATTTGGCACGAGAGTGAGAGGGATAATACGATACGAACTTCGATTTTCGAATTTCGTAGTAGCGCCTCTGTACAGTCGAAACAGTTAAATGGTCACCCACTGTGTGGAACCTTTTAACAGTAAGTAAATCACAATGCCGTCACAATTTTATTTCCAACTAGCTTTTGCCCACGACTCCATCTGCAAAGAATTCTTTTTTATATATGTATATGAAAGATGAAAAACGAGCATGCAGGTCACCTGATGAGAAGCAAAGCAATCACCGCCACCCATGGACACCCGCAACACGAAGGGTGTCACAGGTGCGTTGCCGGCCCTTTGAGAGATAGATAAACTCGTTTTTTAAAGATTTCCAAGTTGTATCGCTCCGGGAATACTGTCCTAGCTAGGAAGCTGTACCTCTACCATGAGTTTACACTAGTTCACAGTGACCGTACTCGCTAACGACGGCGTAAATGATTTGTATGGAGAATTGTACTTCCGTAAGTGATCGCTCGAGGCGCTGCACAATTCTCCATACAAATAATTTACGCCGTCGCCAGCGAGTACGGTTACGTAAACTAGTGTAAACTCATGGTAGTGGTACTGGTCCCATAACTTCGTCGTGCGTGGGAAAAAGTTCCGCATATAGCGGACGTCGCTAGACTGCCAACCATCAAGATTGTGAGGTTGAAATAATTGACGGTTACGCGAAGTATGGTAGGTAATGAAACTGCCAGCAGCCAGGCAACAACCCAAACAATTTTATTCTTCGGAACACTCCCCATGGTATATGTGCGGTACAATATGCATAGAGTGCTACCTACTACATCCCTCCGCATACCAGTGGATCAAGTCGGTCAGAGAGTGTCCGGTCATTGACAAATCGAGCCGCCCTACGTTAGATGCGGTCAA
Source organism: Archips crataeganus (assembly GCA_947859365.1). Classification (NCBI taxonomy): domain Eukaryota; kingdom Metazoa; phylum Arthropoda; class Insecta; order Lepidoptera; family Tortricidae; genus Archips; species Archips crataeganus. Next base: position 7,711,519 of record OX402067.1, on the reverse strand, counting down.
ATGGAAATGGAAGAAGCTGATACTGGAGAGCTCCAGCCCAGAAATGGGAACAGTACTCCATGCATCAGATCTGTAGGTATATGGAGCCCAATATCTTGCCCATTGTAAACCAATATTTCAGGAACTTAATATTCTGCCATTGCCGTGTCTATATATATTATATTAGAAATTACTAAATTTGTCATTTGGTATCCTGATACCTTTCTCGATTAAAGTAAAAAACTTGGGTGTTTTCATGGACCAGTCATTGGCGTGGGCGCCCCAAGTTAATGAGGTTAGCAGGAAGATGTTTGCTGCTGTGGGGTCTCTGAGACGGCTTCGCAACTTTCTCCCGCTCGCTGCCAAGATTGCGTTGGCTAATTCTCTCCTTCTTCCTATTTTAGATTACGCCGATGTTTCCTATTTAGATCTTACAGAGGAGCAATTGAATAAGCTTGAGCGTATCCAAAATGTCTGTATTCGGTTCATATTTGGTATGCGGAAATATGACCACGTTTCCTACTATCGCGCCCATCTCAAGTGGCTCCCCATCCGTTTTCGCCGTAATACTCACATTCTTTCTCTTCTATACAGCATACTTTTCAATCCTGCAACTCCTCAATATCTTCAAGAGCGTTTTATGTTTATGTCCTCTATTCGCTCTGCACAAAATTTTCTTCTTACTGTTCCTCCTTCTTCCTCCAAATTCTATCATAACTCCTTTACTATGACCGCCATTCGTCTTTGGAATTCTCTTCCTTTGGCGTTAAGGCAAGCAAAATCCCTTCCCATTTTTAAAAACCTTCTGAAGTATCACTATTTGTCACTAACGTAATCCTCGGTCTTTGACCCTTCTTTATTCTTTTTCTTTTTTGTTTATATTGTTTCTTTAATTTCCTTTTTAAATCCTTTTCTCACATGCGGCCTTTTGACATTTTTTTTTCCATTGATATTTTGTATTAAGTATATGTAGTGTATAAGTATTATATTGAATTATTTGTTTATTTATATAATTTATATTAGGTATATTTGTATTGTTTTTATTGTTTGTTGTCTATTAAGTAATACTGCGTTTCTCTTGTCTGTTATTTCTGCCACCTACATTAGTCTGTTAATATTTATCAATTTCAGAGTAGTAATTGGTTGTCTGGAAGAGATCGCTTTTTAGCGATAAGACCGCCTATTGTCTACCTGAATTTTTATTTTTGTAATGTCACTACTGTTTTTGGTGATCAATAAAGAATATTTGTATTGTATTGTATTGTATTGTATCATGTCAAAAAGTACCCACAGTTTTTTCCACTGCATGACAAAATAAAAAAGCCGGGACGATGCGAAGTTCTAAAATCGAATTTTGTTGTAGGTTCCTAGCACGCCTGACCTGACGCTTTTATATAGGTAATAAAAGACTAACCCCCTGTTTCACCATCCATTGATCAAATTTATTTGACGGATAAATGTGATGCCGTCTCTGTTTGTTTTGTTCGAATAGACGGAGACGGCATCACATTTATCCGTCAGTTAAAATTAATCAATGGGTGGTGAAACAGCCCCTAACTATGAACTATGAACAGACTAGTTAAATACCTACTAGTCGCGCCGCGCGGGAACCATTTGCCAATTTTTTTTTAACAGAAAACAGAACTTGAATTTATTAACCTTAAATAAAATCGTACCTAAGTATTTTATTCAACCTTCCACCACCATATTTAGTAAATTTAAAACTCTTCCAAAATTCCATAATATGATTCTCTGATAAATATTATCTGTACTTCTTCCTTGATTATTTGATGTCATAGAGATGAGTCTGCAAACAATACAATAATAAAACCATAAATTCGTTCATAAATAAAAAATTGATAGTAACAAGTTTTTTTTTAATTTCCATTTTTTGAAGAGTAACCGTTCATTAAATTTTATTAATTGCGTTAGATATAATTTTAAAGACAACAATATTATACAAAACATTATATTTTACTACTTTTGGCACCATGTAAATTCCATCAATAAACACATGCGCTCCACTCGCCCAGTTTTCGATCTAAACGCAGCATAGCGGGGCGCGGAGTGAAAGCGGGGGAAGGCGACACCCGCCCTCGCACCCGGCGCGGCGGCCATTTTGTTGGAATTTGAAATTAACTAGAAGGCAAAGCAAGCGCCGCGCCCGCCATACTAGATTTCGTGAACCTCACGTACTCGCGGCCAGGATAAAAAATTAAAGTTTTTTTTATTTGAGGAAATAATTTTTGGTACGATAAACTAGTGTTACAAAAATTCTATTCCAATTCTAAAGGTTTTTGACTGAAATATAATTTTTGCCATGTAAACGCGGCATGAGTAGACGAGAGAGCGTTAGCGGGGGGCGGGTGGTAATACTAATAAGGGCCACTTGCACAGTTCAGGGTTAAAAAATTAAATCGTTAACACTGGGTTAAGAATGACAGTTCCATACATTTTGACACTTGTTAACCCTGGGTTAGCAGTTAGCTCGGAGTTAAATAGCTAACCCAGGTCCGCGCAAGCCGGCCTATGTGTAATAAATAACACGTCCGATAGGCGATACTATAAAATAAAAACCGGCCAAGAGCGTGTCGGACACGCCCAAGGTAGGGTTCCGTAGCCATTACGAAAAAAATCAAGTAATATTTTTCTAAGGATTTCATATGTGTACGGAATCATCCAAGTTTAGGTATGTTTTATACCTTAGGCTACTATTTACTCTTAAACTACAAATAATTTCCAAGCAATCTTAGCCGCTATAATTTTCCTAGTAAATTTAATATATTTACTACCATTCTGAATTTTTTCAAATTTTTCCACCCAACAGTTTAGATTTTAGAGGGGGGGGGACGGCCGATTTTAATGAAAATTTTCACTTTAAAGTTGAATATTTCGCAAACAGGTCACTGAATAGAAACAGACAGACGGACAGACATGGCGAAACTATAAGGGTTCCTAGTTGACTACGGAACCCTAAAAATGATCTTTTAAGTAAGTTAATCAATGTTATAAATATATAAACCATCTGTCTGCCAAATTTCATCAGAATCCGTCAAACTGTTTTAGCGTGAAAAATTATCAAAGATTCAAACATCCATTCATACACACATATACACATACATACATACATACATACATAATCATCATCATCATCATTTCAGCCGAAAGACGTTCACATATGCTGAACATAGGCCTCCCCCAAGGCTCGCCAAACAGATCGGTCCCGTGCCATCCGCATCCAGCGCGATCCCGCAACCTTACCCAGATCGTCGCTCCGTCTTGTCGGAGGCCTACCTACACTGCGTCTTCCGGTCCGTGGACGCCACTCCAGAATCTTTTTGCCCCATCGGCCATCAGTTACATACATACATACATTACCGTAAAACGGGGTTACTTTAAAATGCAGGGGCTACTTTGGAAAACAGTTTTTACGCCGTGTCCTTATTTTTTTAGACCATCTGTGGCAGTGAAATAACTACCTTGATAAATCACCTAACTTTTTACGTCATTTGCTCAATCGAGCTATGAATATTTGCGTTTTTATAACCATTTTAAATCTATCAAGGTAGCCCCAAAATTTCCTAAAGTAACCCCCAGTTTACCGTATTATAAATGCGAAAGTCGGTAAGTAAAGAGAAGAGATAGTTTAAGTACACCTTTGGCCTCATCTACACTTTTCATCACGTGAGATAGTGGTCAATCACGGGTCAGTTTTATGTAAAAAAAAAAAAGACCCTGGGAAGGACAGGGGATTGTTTTTATCCCAAAAAATTCCGCAGGCATTCTGCGGAAAAGCGATAAAGGGATAAGACGGAGTCACGAGCAGCAGCGAGTGTAAATTAAATACATACTGTTTAAAGTGCAGGAAAGAATCATCTGACACGTAATTAGCTGATAGCGTTCTAATAAATATTGTTATCTATCTGCGACACAGTTTTAAACATTTCAACTTTTATGAGTTGCATCGTTTATTAAACATGAAAGTGTGTATGGATGTTTGTTACTCTTTCACTCTAAAACGATTTGACGGATTCTGGTGAAATTTAGCACATAAATAGTTTATAATCTGGATTAACATGAAGAATACTTTTTATCCCGGAAAATCGCATAACTCCCGCCAGAAAATAATAATAATAACTATTTATTCGAAAAACATCTTTTACAGAGTATCCTTACTACTAGTGTTCTTCTTCCTAAATAGGTAAAAACCTGTTCTCTAAGATAAGCAGCGCTCCTCCCTCTCCCTAAATTGTACGATGTTTAAGAGCTTAATTACTGCATATTTAAATATATATATGATATACAATATAAGTGCGCGCGAGCACGCGCGCGTGTGAGTGTGTGTATACTTATGTATGTGTGAGTGTTTGTGTGTGTAGGTATGTGTAGATAGTGCAGTGATAAACGAATTTACCTACCTACCAAATTGTAGCTGTAAGTAATTTTTTTTTTAATTAAGTATTAATTTATGTTCTTTAAATTAGCCTATTTTGTGTCACACTGACAGGCAAAGGTCTCTTCTTGGCGCCGCTTTCATCTCACTGCAATTAACACCGGGAAACTACAACAAAAATTAATGCTTGTTGCCCTTTCGACGACTAATAATTAAAACTACAACTCAACGCAACGCATGTTTCACTTACAACAAAACAACGCTTCATTTATTTTCAACTATCTACTAAACACTTCTATCAACAATAGGTACTTGTATTGTTGATCGAAGACTAAACATTATGCTACTGTCCTAAACTAAACTGAACTAAGCAATTACAACGAGCATCGGCCTTCGCCTCGCCGCGCGGCGCCGCTCCCCCCGCTCCCCTCCCCACGCTCCCTTACCGCTACCGCTACGTTCCCCGCACCCCTCTCCGTCGCTTCCACTCTCCCCCTGTACCTCACCTCACTCACACAGCGAAGTGAACAGTCGCGCAAACGATTTCGACGGCACAACGACGATTTAAAACAATTTCATCGCAACCCACAAATGTAAAACGTAAATAAACATTTCAAATGTTTCCATATCAACAAACTCGTAGTAGTACCGGATACCTAGAGATTATGTGATTCAAATAGTGAAAGTGATGTCAAAAACAAGCTAGCGATTACAAAAATGGATTTGGATTATGATTCAGGTAATTGTTATTATTGTTATTAATCAATGATGGTATTGTTGACGGTGGTTTAGCAGTTTTTAATGAGAATTATTGAAAATGAACCGGGGGAGAGCGGAACGTTTTTATTTGTTGGTGCGTGTAGGTATGACAGTGCGGTACTACTACAAGTTCAATTCTCGCTCTTTACTCGCTCAAGCGGTCGTCGCCCGACGCCTTTGTTATTAAACTCGTCACGATCTCGCCTCGTTGTTTTTAGCATTAGAAATACCTAAGGTAAACAATATTGAAGAGACTTTTTATTGAAAAACGATTTTAATAAAATAGTAACTATTACTTATGAAACCAAAATAGTGTAAATGACCATATATTTCCTTTCAAATTCCTTTTTTTATATTTCCTGTGACTTATTTTTCAAAAGTGTATTTCAATAAAAAGACACGTCAAGATCGCTTACTTTCATTCTAATGCTAAAAAAACGAAGTATAGGTGGTCCAATAAAAAGATCACACAGCAAATTGTGAAAGTTGATTTTACTTACTTTAATACGTAATTAACGATTTAATTAAAGTATTCAGCATTAAAGTCGTTAACGTCCTTAACTGATCATTCATTCGAAACTTTACAATAAAATGTCAAAAATCAGCCAACCGTTTAAGTTCGATTCGAGTCGAACGTGAAGGGGTTCCGTCCGTTTCACTGCTTGCTATGAAGAGAAGCGAAGGGTTCTATATTAGTTTTTTCATAACCCTTCCAACCGATTTCCCTTCTTTAAAAAAGATGGGTGTTATAAGTTTAACCGCTATGTATGTGTGTGTGTGTGTGTGTGGGTGTGTGTCTGTCTGTCTGTCTGTAGGTGGCATCATAGAGTACATACATAGCTCTTAAACGGGTGAACTAATTTGGATGCGGCTTTTTTATTTGAAAGCAGGTTTCTTGGCGATGGTTCTTAGACTCTCAACAAAATTGTTTCAGACGTTTCAAAGTTCTCAGCTCTTTTGTTAGCTGCGGAAATAATCATAGACACTTAATGGGAACTTTCTTTATTTTCAAACATACGTGTGACCTAATTGCGTTGGGGTATTTAAAAATTGTAATTTATTTAACAGTTGCGTGTGAAAAAATACCCAACTATGATCAAGTAAAACTTTTTTAATGAATTATGTCTTTTTGTTATTAAAATTGATTTGGAGATGCCTACTAGAACCCTATCAGAAAGACCTTCAAATCGGCAGGATTTCTTTTAACAAACATAAGTTTTTATTTATTAGCCTGTTATAAGTGTCCCTGTCCCACTGCTGAGCAAAGACCTCTCTCCTGGACTTCTGACTCGCCCTGTCTGCATGACATCGGTTACACGCTAATTCTGGCGTCATGTCAGTCTATCAGTCTGGTCAGAATGTCGAGAGAATTATCATGTAACTCTCTCGGGCTGATGGCCCGGACTGGTAAAAATTAAATATTTTAAATAATATTCGTCAATCCGTTGTGAATGACAGAAAACCAGAGTGATGGACTGACGCCAAAATTGACGTGTTACCGATGTCTTAATAATATAAGTCTAGCTAGTCGACCGAGAACACGTCTAAGTCATCTATTATCTTATCTAGGTCATTGATTTCATTAACCCATTTTTTTTTTCACAGAGATAATGGAGGAGGAAGTACACGTCGAAGAGTTTGTTGCCAAAGAAGAACCAATTGATGCTGAAGATTCGTACGCTGAAGCAGCAGAAGACTACATAATATATAATATAGATCTGATACCCCTGGTGTACACCACTAGGCTAGACCAAATGGTAATATTCAACTCAAACACATCTAATCTACAGCCAGAAGAAGTAACAGCAGCTATACTAAAAGAAAGTAAGCCGAAGTTACAACTGTTCCCAAACGATAACTGTCGCCGGGGAAGTAAAAAAACATTCAGCGCAATGAAAAAAAAATTGAAGGAAATATATCACCAACGAAATTTCAACTTGGAAACAAGTTATATTACATTAGAATTGCCTGAGGCACTGATGGCGGTTAATTCTGTAAATTGCGAGATGCTTACAGATCCCAAATCTACACATTTTGAAGCAGATCCTGTTATAAAACGTGAAGTGTTAGACGAACCTATTAGTGCATGTGAATATAGTGAACTGTTAAAATTATGCAGACCCTGCAGTGTCGTGCTCCTAAAACTTGACAGTCACGAAGTAGTAAAACCAGTTATCTCAAATGTAAGAACACTAGACCATGTTAATGAAACGAATGAAAATCAAAATTTTCCGGTAGTTGATTCGTCGTCGGATGATGAACCGTTAATAACTTTAAATCCGGATTTAAGATCAAAATTAGAAAGCAATGATTCTGAACTTGTGTACGGAGTTAAGACCAAGACGGGATTAGTAAAGGTTTGCAAACCAGCTCATAACCTGGCAATAGAGCCAGATTATCAAAAAAAATTGGTTGCATCCTTTCAGAATCGAATTCTCGCTGATGCCGTAATAGAGGTGATGGAACTTTACTCGAAAGAGTGCAGTGTATACTGTTATAATCGCAAAGGTTATCTCTTAGAATATTATAGAGAAAAAGACGGCAATGCACTTAAAAATAAACATGTGCTAGTTAGTGGCAGCGGTATCAACTACTTCCCAATTACAAGTTGTTGCTGGGTTCAAAGAGATGCAATCATTAAATCTTTGTACCCTAAAGTACTACTGTACAGTAGTTTACGATTTATGAGACAGCCCCATACTTGCCCAGCAGGTGAATGCAGCTGCTGCTGTCAAAAAAGACAAATAATCGACAAACCCGATATCGAATTCACTGATGATGATTCAGATGTACCATTTTTGAAAAAGGCCATAGAAGTAGAAGCCCTAGAAAACGAAATTCAAACCACAATCATACAGATGAACAAAGAACCTAGAATCAATCCGACTGATATGCTCCGGAATGTATTGGACAATCCCAATACCAAACTGCCAGTCAGATATGGTAAGGGTGGTTTGATAGATAAGGCGTTGCTATATAAGAAACCGTTGCCAAGGAAACCGATAAATAACAGATGCTTAGTGTCATTAAAATTGGAAAGTTCTCAAAGTGGCGTTATTGTTTTAAGAAATTTCGCAGCGGATGAAAGAGAAATATACGAATTAAACCCAGATGGAGAGGTAAAAAGTTATTTAAAATTAACTTGTTTTAATAATACGGACCGGCCAGATGTTAAAAAACTGCTGCAGAAGACTAAGCAAGTGAACGATGTTTGTTGTTGGTTTAAACGAGAAAATCTTATAACTGAACTTATTAAATCAAAAATGCTTCACCATTCCGCTGTGAAATTTATAAGAACTCGACACACGTGTACAGGCAATAAATGTAATTGTTGCTGTGAACCTGCCGAGGCTAAGGAAGTAACGCTGACAGGTATAAAGTTTCCATTACGACCGAAATATTGGCCAAAATTATTAGATAGTATTAGAGCACCTCCCAAACCATCAACGTGGTTAGATAACTACGTGATTAAGCCTGCTGTTAGTTCTGTGTCTACTCCTGCCGTCAGTTCGTTATCTCCTCCTGCCGTCAGTTATGTATCTACTCCAGCCGTCAGTTCGTTATCTACTCCTGCCGTCAGTTCATTATCTACTCCTGCCGTCAGTTCTGTATCTACTCCTGCCGTCAGTTCTGTATCTACTCCTGCCGTCAGTTCTGTATCTACTCCTGCCGTCAGTTCTGTATCTACTCCTGCCGTCAGTTCTGTATCTACTCCTGCTGTCAGTTCTGCATTTACTCCTGCCGTATCTCCGCCTCCTGTTACGCCCAGATTGCTACCCAAATTGGCTCCCAAAAGTACGCCTGCAGCCAATAAATTCTACCTTCAAGATACTCCAGCTCTAGTACTAGACAACCGATTTATAAAACCTGCTTCTTTTTATGAAGCGAACACCACTAGTACTAAACCAACCACTGACGAAGATTGTCAATTTGTTGGCGTAAGATCGGCCCCAACACTTGGACTTGAACAGAACTCCACACCAATAGAACAACCCAACAATACAACTAACGCGCTGGGTGACGATTTATCCAAAGAAGTAAATACGTTGATAACTTCTATTTTAGACAGGTTTAAAGATGTGCGACTCACCATCAACAGCGAAGGAAAAGTGGCCGCCGCTCTGAATACTCCGGTGAGCAACTTGACTACTGTAGAACTCAAAGTCCTCGCAAACATACTTTCCTATGCTCAAAGTCAGGTTAATTCCTTAGGATTAAATACTGGCATGAGTTTAAGTAATATCATTAATCTAAAAGTTGGTGATCAACAAACGACTACCAGTATTGACCCTACTATGCACAAAGGTAATGTTAATCTTAACAATCTATTTCCGGGAGCACACGTGAATCCTTCATTCAATACCGCCACTGCAAATATACCTGGTGAGCCTGATAACCTCTTAGACTCCAGCACGCCTAACATACATGATATGAACGACAATTTCTCGAAAAGTTTGTACACGAAAAATAAAGAATATACTAATTCGTTTACATCATTATTATCGACGAAATTAAAACCTGAAGACTCCAACAGCGGTGTGCCGGTCATAAAAAATGTTTTTTCGTTGCAAGATCAAGATATCAAAATTGAAAACGAGACGTCATCTGCAATAGTGCTTTGTAGGAGGCCTGCGAACCAAAACCAACTACCTAAAGCATCAAAGGTGGACACTCAGATAGTTCATGGGAACACCAAAAAGCGTCCCGGTATCACTAATACGGCAGTAACACCACCAGTAACAAAGAAAATAAGGGTTCTGTCTCCTTCAAAACTTGGTGCCGTACCTCTAGACAAAATCAATTCAATGGTGAATTCGATACATGAACCTTTATCAGCAACGCAGACTCATACTTTAGAAGTTGATGGCGCAAGACCAGAACTTCCTTTGCTATCAAATAATTTCCAAGTAGTGCCAGAAATACCTCCATTTCAACAACCACGTATAACAAAGCCTAGAATCATAAGACAGCATAATTTCAAAGGATTTGCTCCTCAGCCATCGATAGTCGTATCTCCTCTACAAGTAGCCAGTTGTAATGACAACATAGTAGAAGAATCACCAATATTAGGAACAGTTTCTGCAGCATCAGTCGGCACGTCAACCGAAGATATTGAAATACCAGAAGCACCAATTAAGATTGAACAAGATTTCAACGAGGAAGATGATTGTATTCTTGGTGTCTAAAACTATGATTCTGTGCAATGGTAGAGAGAAATGGTCTAGAAGTATGAAAATTCAAAATAAAAATTCAAAATATGTTTATTTGTGAACGATAGGATACACATAATACATTTTTATGTTGGATGGTAAGATTACATTTATTTAATTAAGTGTATTGCTTTGTGATATCAAGGTTAAGAGTTTATGATTGTTTAATTTTTGATCTGGAAGTTCTCCAACACCTTGTCATTTAGTTATTAAGGTGAAAAAGTGATTATTGCCTTCGGAGAAAAGTTGTTTATTCTGATAATATTGTCTTAAACTTTTGCTCAGCTATGAAAGCTAGATAGTTTACCAAATTTAAATTGGTTATTTGATTTTTAGCATTATACAGCGCGGGTTCTCAAAATTCAACGGTAACCTCGTGATCTAGTTAAATACCAGTTCTGAAAAAAAAAAACACCGGCCACTTTATAAACAAAAGTTTTGAAACCAGTTTACAGTACTTAAATAAAGGGCGATATAGAAATGGGTGGAATTCAAAAAATTGCACACAAATGTTCCGATGTGACACTGCTGAACTTTCTCCAGGCAATCACTTTGTATGGCTAACTACGGTTTACCGTGATCCAACTTTTTTTGTCTCCATCCAAATCTCCTTAGTATAAAAGCTACCCCCAGTCCCACTTAGCCAAGTAACGCGGTATTTAGACTGAAACGAAGAACGAAGAACCCTGAAAAAACGCGCTAGTTGAATGACTTTCATTACCCCTTTATAGTTTTGCAACTTTATATTTATTATTAAAAAAGAAAAACAAGATGTATGGACCGACGGACGGGCATTCGAGTTCCTTTATAAAGGACAGACGACGACCAGATGGCCTACTGGTTAGAGAAGCTGACTTCGAAGCTTGAGGTCCCGGGTTCGATTCCCGTGTCGGGGCAGATATTTGTATGAAAAATACGAATGTTTGTTTTCGGGTCTTGGGTGTTTAATATGAATTTAAGTATGTATCTATCTATATAAGTATGTTTATCCGTTGCTTAGTTAGTACCCATAACACAAGCTTTGCTAAGCTTACTGTGGGACTAGGTCAATTGGTGTGAATTGTCCCATGGTCTCGAGAGTTTACATAGCTTGCTTATATAAATATACTCTAAGGTCTCGCCTGTCGGCACTTTTCGGTAAGGAACCCTAAAAACATCTCGTGCATTAAAATTTATATGTATATTTTTAATGAAAAGTTTTGTACTTCTAATATAATAGCTGGCTAGAACATCTTCGGAAAACCCAAAATTCTCTCTCAATTTCATAAATTAAATATACTTAGTCACTACTTTGAAAAAAGCTCCTATGTTATATCAAAGTGCAAACTGAACTGAACCTTAAAGCTCATAGTAAAGTTCACATAGTAAGATTATCGATGTTTAGATACGACCTTTTTGAAAAGTAGTGACTATATGGAAGTAAATACCTACACATAAGTGTTAAACTATTGATAAATTGATGATACTTATATTACCACAGTAAAATTGTAATACACTACGTAAGTAAATATTGAAAACTGGTCTACAAATAAAAGTTATAATTATGTATTTGCTGTTATTATTATTACTTATTAAACGCCATCTTTATTTTGCAACCCTAGTGTGTGATACCTGATACCTTTAGTCAGATAGGTAAAGCGAGTCACACACTGCACAGATGCGGTAAGATTTTATCTGCGTATAAAAACTTATCTAAGATTATTTAAAAGCGAAAAAGTTTTTCGGGTGCGCCGGTGGGATTCGAACCCACGTCTCCTGGGTATGCGCCCCAACGGGTGTTCTACCAATTGAACCACGTCGCATCCAACCGACTCCCCCGAAATTCTTAATCGCTTACATACACCAACAGTGGCGTGTGGTAACATCCATAGCAACTATTAGAAGCTACGACTCCTACGTTCCAAATTACATTGGAAATGCGTAAGAAATGATGTACCACATCTATTTATTCAAATATTATTTATTTTATTAGCAGTACGGCTGCTCACCGAATCTAAGATTATTTAAAAGCGAAAAAGTTCTAATAGTTGCGATGGATGTTACCACACGCCACTGTTGGTGTATGTAAGCGATTAAGAATTTCGGGGGAGTCGGTTGGATGCGACGTGGTTCAATTGGTAGAACACCCGTTGGGGCGCATACCCAGGAGACGTGGGTTCGAATCCCACCGGCGCACCCGAAAAACTTTTTTCGCTTTTAAATAATCTTAGATTCGGTGAGCAGCCGTACTGCTAATAAAATAAATAATATTTGAAAAACTTATCTGTCTGAAGGTATCACACACTGTGGATCCGATAGTATACGAGATGATACAAGGTAAGGTGGGGTAAGACTATCACCGGGGGAAGACTACTACAGTCCAATAACTCGATATGCACGACTTCTGTCTCTAATTTGCTATGCGTAAAGCAGCAAACATTCCAAAAAGTTCCCAGCTCAAACACAGATGTCGCTACTTTACTTTACTTTTACTTCTAGTCTGAAACGTTGGCTCATCAATAAAACCTTCTATAGCATTAACGAGTTTTATGCTGATTAATTCGGTAATTGTTAGCGCATGTAATTTAGTTTTAGTTTTTCTTATAGCATTAACGAGTTTTATGCTGATTAATTCGGTAATTGTTAGCGCATGTAATTTAGTTTTAGTTTTTCTTACTATTTTGTAAATATTCTATGTCCGTGATGGACAAACTGTTGTGTCTAAATATATATAATAATTAACACCTTTGTACACAGTTCAACAATAAAATTATTCTTATTCTTATTCTTATGTAAACACATTGAAAATAACGACATTCAAAAATGACATTAAAGGAAACAAAACACGAGGTCACCGGTTCGTTGTTTTTCGTTTAATTTTTGTGGAAAAAGTGGTGAATTTAAAATGTTATTAATATTAGTAGTATCTCAATTAAATTATATTTTAATTAATTACAAAATAAATAAAATAAAATAAATATTAGGGGACAATCTTACACAAATCGACCTAGTCCCAAACTAAGCAAAGCTTGTACTATGGGTACTAGACGACGATAAACATACTTGTATAGATAAATAAATACTTAAATACATAGAAAATATCCATAACTCAGGTACAAATATTCGTGCTCATCACACAAATAAACCCTTACCGGGATTCGAACCCAGGACCTCTTGCTTCGTAGGCAGGGTCACTACCAACTAGGCTAAAGTGGTCGTTAAAGGTCGTTAAATTATATCGGTCCAACGTAAAACGAATTCATTCACAAGTTACTGATCGAAACAAATACACAACCTCAAAATTACGAGGTGGGGTAAGACCATGGTAAGACTATCTGTTCAACTGGGGCAAGGCAAACATATTAATGAACTGAAACCTGTGGTCAGAACTTATACTCCATTTAATTTAGAATTATCTGCTCTGTGTGTGGTCCTCCATTGAATTCTATAGGGAGCGATATTGGCAGATATGCGTTCAGATCCAGATTTCTTACCGCATCTGCGCAGTGTGTGACTCGCTTAAGTTGTTATATGCAGATAAAATCTTACCCCATCTGCGCAGTGTGTGACTTGCTTTATCGCTCGCCGCCGCCGCAGTACTTCGACTTCGACCTCCGATTTTAAAGTGTCGGAAATCGAAATCGGAGGTCTAATATCAATCGGAAGTTGACTTTTAGGAATCGGAGTAACACCTCCGTAACATCTTTATCGCAAACCGCACAAACGTACCATTATCATCCTCGTCTATAGGTACCTACTTACGTCCCACTGCAGGGCACAGCACATGCCTCCTCTTAGAATGACAGTGCCTGGGCCGTAGTCCCCACGCGGACCCATTACGGATTGGGAACTTCACATTCACACACCTTTCAATTTATTCGCAAGTGTGTACAAGTTTCCTCACGATGTTTTCCTTCACTGAAATCCTCATGGTAAATTTTGAATGTAAGTTTACATGCGGGTAATGCTCGACTAAAAAAAAAACGAGCCCTATCTGGCATGGTGTGTTCTACTAATGTAAGTTGTTTTGTATTGAGTCTTAGTGTGTGTGCATAAAATACGCACAAACATGTATGCGCAGAGCTGACTAACGAACGACCAACGAACAATTCTTTGATACATTGCGCGTGTGGCTCATTAACAGCGGGGCAGTAAGCGCGTCGACCGAGCAATGAATAATCAACGATCGGAATTCCTCGCCGCACCACCGGTCCCGTAGTAGTGGTAACGATCGAGGGCGACGCATCGCTATGACGTCACGTAGCGGGTTCTCTCTCATGGGCGTAGCCCTATTCTAAATAGCGGTTACTATACTTACTATCCTTATTCCATTAAAAAAAGAACACGTTCGTTTTCTTTGCGACAACGAAAGCGTTTCGCTTAGTGTAATTTTAAATTGTGTATTTTGTCGAGTATGAAATTAGGCTGGGGCTAAATTCAGGAACGGCCCAACACGGTTTGCGAGCGGTAATTCAATCGTTTGGGAGAGGATAGGAATGGGCTGAGCTTGGGATGAGTTTTATTTTCCTGTTAATTCACTTTGTAAATAAATAAATGAATAAATAAATAATTAAATAAATAAATAAATGAGGTTCATCCCAATCTCAGCCTAAACCTCTCGCAAACCAGTGATTATTGGCGTTCCTGAATAGCAGTTCATCCCTATCCTCTTGCAAACGATTGAATCACCGCTCGCAAACCGTGTTGGGCCGTTCCTGAATTTGTATTCTTTTATCCACATTATTGCAATAGTGAACGATACAACACCACTAAAAGTTCTATGTCTAGTTAAAATAAAACTAATAAAGTAATAATAATATTATATCCACTTAATTAGTTAATTTTACTACTTATGTTTACTTTACGTGCTCTCGTTTCGGAGGCCAAGACTCATTTTGGGTCACTGAGCCAAACTAGTTAGTTATGTTTACTTTATAACTATTATTAACTTCAACTGTATTTATTATTTTATTACGTTATCAAAGCTTTATAATAAATTATTCATCATATCTAACAACGTTATCAAAACCGCATCAGAATACGTATGCGTCTGGATCGCAGATGATATTTATTTTACGTTTTTACCTCCTACCAACAATTGACCAATAACCACGGACTAGGAACCCCGTTTGTTCCGCCGTCAGTTATAAGTTTATAACATTAGAGACATAACATAGGTAATAATCATCGTTTGTCTCGCTGCCAAAAAACACTCTAAATACTTTTAGGTTCAATGACTCTTTCACGAAAGGTCGATTATTTTGTTTCCCTTAGCGCCCCAGCTTCGTATGAACGACGAATTGACACGGAATAAAAGTCAATTATTATGAATAAATGAGTATGAATACGAGTATGAATTTAAAAATCCATAATTTCAGAAATAACCATTATAAGGAGATCCCTGATTGTAATGTTTCACTACAATCTTATCGTGAAGATTCTTTTATAAATACACACCTACTTAATTGTATTAAACTCAGATTTAAGATATAATTTAATGAAAAAATAGCAAATTGATAACCTGTATTGTCAACGGAATGATTCAGCAAATAAAATACGGTCGGAATACGGAAACAACGTTACTGTCTTCTTAGTCTGTGACTGTGAAAGAATTATGTAACCGGATCGACAAGTTTTTCGTCCTAAACTACATTAAAACTGTACGCACATCACTCATTTATATCTAACAATACGTATCATATTAAACTTTCTATCTGCAATACGACGAATCGCACAAAATTTCCAAAAAAGATGAAATAGTTTCGTTTTTGACTTGGTTTTCTATCTACGTCCGTACCGAACGAAGTCTGCGACCTAAATGAAATAATGAGCGGTTGCTCGGCAATGAGCGAGACAGCGCTCATGGTCCCTCTCGCACTCGTGGAGCGGTTGTCATGTCGATTCCCACCACCCGCAAGCCACGTTTTCTGCCATTTTGTTTTCAATCGTCACGGCGTACACGACTGCTTACGAATTTCAAACATAATGATCACCCGGGTAGAGTGACTTGAATGTATTCAGTTTTTTCATTAAGTGAGAGTGTAACAACGGATACTAGATAAAGGTAATAATTCTTATGTGTTTTGATAAGTGTTCTAGTTGTGGCCGCTGTTGACCGTTGCGAGTCAAAATTTCTTGAATGTTTACCTAAGTTGAAGCGATATTTTGTTTGTGATAGTGAATTATTTGTTGCGTTGTAGTGAGACGTCGTTCTGCTAGCGGAGGGCCAGCGGTAGTGACTATTTTGTTGCCTAAAAATAGACTTGTTTACTTTATGGAGACGTGCGCTCTTCATGGCGTGCGTTCACAGACTGCGTTTTACCGAAGACGGCGTTGATTAACTGTGGTAGCGTTCTTTTGCAATTAGTGTTTCTTTTACTAAATACGATAAAAATGTAATGGGCGGTATATATTGCATGAAAATAAAAATGACGTCAAAATATAAACGTACATGAATTAAAATAAAATAATTATTTGGGTCAATCAACTTTTTTTTGTAAATTTCTATTTACTCCTTTACAAGTAACTCTGTAATCTCTGGTTAGTGAAACCATGATTTTGCAGTAATTAGATAAACTATTTATCATAGTGCGTATGTGAAAACCAAAAAAAAAAGTATTTCTATGAAATAAACCGTCACCCAGGGGAAATACCACTATTTTCATACAGATTTCGGGGACAACATTGTCCCCTGGGTCACCCACGAAATAGAAGCTAAACAAAATAAAATAAATATGGCAATTACACCATTATTGACTACAAAAATCTAGGGTTTTGAAAAGTATACTTTAAATAAAGATCAGTTTTTTAATTGTTTCGGTTTTCATAGAAAGTAGCAGAAAATCGTTTCCAAAAAAAGTTGATTGGCCCATTTAACGCCTAAAAACGCGTCCAGCTTGGCATTGACAGCACATGACACTGACAGAAGCATAAGTACTTTCAGAAACAGTGTTGCCATGAAAAATAATGTATCAATTATTTTTTTATGCTTAATTGGTTAGAGATTGCCGTGACCGTTTAGCGTAACTGTGAAAATTATTCGGCATTTGATGTTTCTAGAAAATAATACAGTATTAATACCTAAACTTCAGATATGATGTATTTTTTAATCAAGACCCTAAATATCAACTCTGCATGTACAGTCGACTACAAAAAAATCGATACGGCCAAAGTTACAAAAATATGTATACACGACCTTAATGTTAAGTCAATAAAGTGTGTATACATATCTTTGTAACTTTGGCGGTATCGATCTTTTTGTAGTCGACTGTACAGTCAACGTCATAAATAAGTGATCACTTTTGTACCTTTTCGTTTTCAGTCGTAACATGAATTCGAATGGTGTTTCAAACACGACGTTAAAGTGACAAGGTACCTAAGTGTTCACTTATTTATGACGTTGATTGTACCAGATATCTAATAAAGTTCGAAAAAAAAACCTGCTTTAGTACGCGTCGACTATGCAAAACGAGGGGTTCCGTAGTCGAAATTAAATTAAAATAGTTACTGGGCATTTTCAATTGTTAACTATTTCAAATGAGGATATTTTGGAGTTTTCGTACCTACCTATTCAAAATCTCGAACACAATTGTAAGTACTCATAAAAAAGCCGGTCAAGTGCGAGACGGCCTCGCACACCGAGCGTTCCGTACAAGCTTGTATGTAAATAGTTCGTTGGTAAAAATATGAATCGCAAAAATATATTTTTGTGATGCAACTTATTAACGATTTAAGGATTTTTCATTTTTTGCGCATTAACCTGTACGCCCTTCTTTAAATGCCTCTTTTATGATTCTAGTCTATGGGAAGTACCCTATAGCTGGTTTTGCTTTCCTTGCAAAATGTTAGAAAATAAGCTCAAATGGCCGTATCTTTAGATTGCGTTGACTTAGAAGCTTGATTACAGCTTCAAGGGACTGCAGACATAATTTCGATACCTTAGTTTCACACTCATACTAATTACAATGAGCTGTACAATTAAGTACTTAATAGTTTTGTACACTAGGACATACAGTACTAATTTGTATGTGCAGTTCATTGTAATTAGTATACCTAAGTGTGAACTAAGGTTTTGATTTTAATTTCAAGTTGATATCGCCATGCGTTCTTGAGAAAAACTGTCTTGACAGACATACGGACGACAAAGTGATCTTGTAAGGGTTCCGTTTTTCCTACAAAACTACAAATTATGCCTATGTCCAGCAGTGGACGTCCTACAGCTGAAATGATGATGATGATGATGAATTAAATTAGACATATTATATGCAACAAAACTACATGCGTCGATATATCGGGAGGTCATTAAATAATAACCGCAGAAACTATTTAAGATATGCATTACTCAAACCAGTTTTCGTTTAATTTTAATGTCCGACCATAGCCCACTTTTGGGAATTTGTGGCCGAAACCGATAATCGATTCACCTCGTAACTTTCGGCGGAAACCGAAACCAGATATATTCGCGCGTAAATTTCTTGTAATACTTACTTATTAAATGATATCTACATATCTGTAAATCTCTCCAGGGAGAAAACTTTCATCAGTTTTTAGAACAGAAATAATAATAAGAGAAATAAAAATGCCCGCGCAAGCGACATGATTAAAAAGCTTATGATAACTATGTAAAGTGTATTTACTTTCATGCCGCTTGAGTACCTAAATACTCAAAAAGATTAATTGTAGCTGAGATTGTGCAAATATTTATTACTTGCGCATTTAGGGTTTTTTATACAGTTTAAAATACAGCGAGAATTCATTTAGAGGTACAGTCGAAGAAACTGAATCACACGTACGAGGGTGAACCCTTTTCATTGCAAATGTCATGTTCACATTCCATAAGTACATCTGTGAAAGAAATCAAATCATCGTGAAATTGATTGTGAAAAGGTGCCACCCTGGTACGCGGTTCAGTTTCCTTTACTGTAAGTACCTAATTGTTACTTCATGCGACTGATTTTCATGACTTCTTCCTTGACATGTGAATCAGGAATCGCCATAGTAGTTTAGTGGTTTTTTTCCTACTAAATAATTATAATTCCCTATAATGTTAAATGTTCGATGATGTTTGTCAATGCAACCGCAATTTTTCCTAAAAATCTGTGGCTGTTAATTCCGGAACAAACCTGGAGGAAATGACAATATTGATCCATTTTTGGGTTCCGTAGCTAACTAAATAGGAACCTCAATAGGAACCCATCAACCCATGATTCATGATCATGATACCTTCTTTAAGATACACGCAGAACGCGTTGATTGGATGTTGGCACAACCAATCATATTAATAAATTGATAAAAGCAATTTTACCCTCCACTTAACTATCAACCCTCACCTGCAGCTCGGGTAAAACATAAACGTCACTGGCAATCGCGTTTTATGCGCTTGTTATACGATCTGGTTTACTATCATTTGGCAACAAACGTTTAACAAATGATCATTTCACAAACAACGTTTCGCAAACTATTCATTTCACAACCACTTCATATCACAAACTGCTCATATCACAAATGATCATTTGATAAAATATACTTTTAACAAACTTGTCACTTTACAAACACATCGTATGATAAATCATCATTTAAAAAATGTCCCTTCCGCAAACAACTCTTTTTACAAACTGGTTATTTTACAAAGCATCAATTTATAAATGATTATTTGATAAACTATTTACACAACAAAAGCAAAGCGGAAGAGGTTTAGCAAAAAATATTGCACGCTACGGTCCCGTATTAGCCTTTGAACCTAACCATACCGAGTCGGTTCCGCTCCGACAGGACTTGCTCGCTCGCTGGCTTCACTTATATGCTGAAAACTAGAGACTAATCACATAATAAATGATTTATTAAATAAAGTGTTTGCCAAATGATGCATTTTGCCAAACGTTGATTTGACAAACGTGGTTTTGCCAAACGACTAAAATAATAAATGAATAGTTTGCCAAGTAATGATTTGTTATATGATGATTTGTCAAATATAGAATTTGTGAAACTATCAATTTATGAAACGTGCTTTTATAAAACGATTAATTTGTGAAACAAAAGTTTGCGAAACGTTGTTTCCCCGGCGCCACACATAGCACTAAATGTTTCAACATATATTTGAACACATATTTGATCTATGGTTGATTGTATCCCCGGCGCCACACATAGCACAAATGTTTCAACACATATTTGAACACATATTTGATCACATGTGAAGCACCGGTATTTGCTTATTTGTTCAATAGAACAAACATACAATCAACCATAGATCAAATATGTGTTGAAACATTTGTAATATGTGTGGCGCCGGGGATAGATCAAATATGTGTTGAAACATATGTGCTATGTGTGGCGCCGGGGTAATTTTGTTCTATTGAACAAATAAGCAAATACCGGTGCTCAAATATGATCAAACGTGATCAAATATGTGTTCAAATATGTGTTGAAACATCTGTGCTATGTGTGGCGCCGGGGTAAAACGAATATTTGTTGAAACGTTTGTTGCCAAATGATTGGATGGATACCATACGATCTATTTGTTTACAGCATAATGACGGAGCTAGACAAGTTCAAGCGGCGAACCATCCGCTCGGTGGCGAGACTGCTGCGGCAGAAGAAGCCGCCGGACGAACTCTGGGGGGAAATGAAGAAAGAAACCGGCACTGACTGCCGTGTGCTGTGGTAAGGAGCCACTAGATCATTAAACTTTTTATCGGTTTTTTTCTGCAGATGGCTGCGTTAGTTGAACATACCTGACGAAAATTTTCATCGGAATTTATGATTGAAAATGAAAGACGAACAGTGTATGGAAACATTTGTCAACCTTAATCAAATAATCCTATAAAACATCTCCAGGATTGTTTAGTTCAGTCAGTCAACCCCAACCTCCTACGGAAATATCCCGGTTTAAGTTTATAACACTTGTATTGCTTATCGTTATATCGGGCTTTTTATTTAATAACTTTGCAAGGTCGTGTAGGTTGTGTGGGTGAATATTCGAGCGTTTTGACCGCGCGGTTAAACGTCATTACCATTCGACGATTATTACCATAACCGAAGGACGAATCGCGCGAAATTTCATCAAACTAGATTCAGCATCGGTACTGTCTTAAGTTTTCATAAATAGTTAACCCTAAGCATCATCCATTTTAATAATTTCTGCTCAAAAATAAAAACGCTGAATATTTAGCTAGCTCCTCACCCTCGTACTGTGAACGTAAGATCCAGTTTTTGGTCTCCCGCGACACCACTGCAAGGGGGATGATGGGAGAGCTTCATGAAAACCAACAAACAAAGGGCTTATAGGATCGTGAAATACACTTCTCCGATATGTGATCTTTCTCAAAATATATATTTCCGTAGGAAGACTATTTGCTTCAAAGAAGCCTATACCAAAAGGTGCACCTCTTTCCTTTTCTCAAAAAATGTAGGTACTCATATGTTGGGAAATGATTGTCATTGGACAAGTCAAGGCCGGATTCAGACGTTTTAGCCGTGGGACAAAGAAAGAGTGGAGGCCACTAAGTAAAAAAAAAAAACTGAAAATAAAACGGGAAAGTTGCTGACCCGTCGTAATATACTTTTTTTAAACCTCTATTATTTTGGGAGTGTAGATCTTCAGGAAAGGGCACCTTTTCAGGAAATTTACATTGCGTGTTGCGGGAAAGAGTGTTTTACAATTCCAAGGGTGCTAGCTACGTTAACCAAACCATTTGACAAGCCTATCAAGAAATTCGATTTTGGACCGTCGATGTTGCCAATTTGAATCTGCATTGATTTCTGTATGACGGCAAATACGAGTATCTTGCCATTACTCATTAAAGGGTAAAGAAACTATGTGATCGTTGCCACCAATGCTATGCTATGTAGCCGCTCGAGGAAGATTCAGAGGCCCTACCACGAAGTGCATAATTCGAACTTCGTTTCGTGCCATCCCGCTCACGCTAATATGATTTGACACGAGAGTGAGAGGGATAATACGATACGAACTTCGATTTTCGAATTTCGTAGTAGCGCCTCAGACCACGCATTTTTACATATAAAAATCATAGCTCAGTTGAAACCGTTTCCACCACTGCTATGTCATGTGGTGGTTATCAAACGCAATCCATTGCAATGCAGTGCACATTTCTGGTGAAAAGGCACCTAAAGTCCCATGGAGTATCTGACAAAATTAGCTTTGCCAACAATAGATTGAACACTATCGATAGTAATGGCAATTGTATCGTGACTTCGGAAAATAGTCACAATATCGATAGGCGTCAATATTATCGTTAATATTGACAGTCTTATTTCAACAAACAATAAAATTGACAGGTACTGATAACATATCATTAGTATCGCTACAATCGAAAAGCAATACTATCGGTAGTATGGATAGTAGGTATTGATGCTTATCAATAGTATTTTCGATAGTATCGATAGGAAAGAAAGAAAGAAAGAAAAACATTTATTTATAACAACAATAACACGTACACAGGCAAAAACAAGAGAACAAACATAGACATGGACAAAGATAGTTATGAACTAAAACAATTACTTTGCTCACCCGCGACCTTACAATAGTTACGTCCTCCGCAAAGTAACGCCTGATTCAATAAATTATTTAAAAGATAGTTATGTACATATTAATGCTGTCACAAAAGGGACCCGACTCAGTATGACGCTAGTTAAAACCAGCACTGGTCTTCCGCCGGGCCATAGGCCTATCGATATTGTGACTATTTTTTTAAATCAACTATCGATAGTCAAACCATCGATAGTTATACCTACAACGGTAGATAAAATAACACAATCTTGTTGCAGGGAGCGCATGCGGGCACTATGCATAAAGAAACTGAACCGTATGTTGGCTGTGGACGACCGCTCGGACAGTCTGCCGTCCATCGCGCGCCTCTCTCTCACAGACTGGCTTCTGGTCGACCTGGTGCTGGTGCATGAGCAGATTGACGTCATAGCCATGGTAAGGGCATAGAACTGATAATAAGGGCGGTTTTAGACTAGCGTTTTATACGCGCGTATAAGCTCGTTTTTGGAAGCGCGCGCGTGTGTGTATTTTGGTGCGGTTTTGTTTTTAACCGACTTCAAAAAAAGGAGGAGGTTCTCAATTCGGTTGTATGTTCTTTTTTTTAACGTGTGTTACCTCAGAACTCCGTCATTTATGAACCGATTTGGAAAATTTTTTCGTTGTTTGAAAGCACAGGCTTCAAGGTTGGTGCCGTTATTACCAGAATCCAGTTCTGATGATGGGATCCACGAGGAATTGAAGAAACTGCTCAAAAATTCAAGAAAAAAGTATAGCGACTTTAGTATTTTCGGTGACAAGTCGAGCATTTGCATTCAGAAAGTATCATGGAACTCTGTAATAAAACGACACAACCCCGTCGAGCATTATTTTTCAACATAAACTTATTTCGAAGTTAAACTGATGATTTTATCCTACGCATCTATTTTATACAGAAACAACTAAAAAGCAAAAATAAAAAAAAAATAAAAAAATAAAACCTCCTTCAAAAAACATCCAAAAAACTATGAAATAATAATTGAACCAAACCGACCAAAATAAGCATGAAAATATATTTCTTCTAATCTGTTCGAAGTCGGTGCCTCAGCACGAGCCAGCAGGAGTGTAGAAGCCCTATAGATAGTAGGTATGTAGGTAAGTTAGATTACTAGGTCCACTCCTGCTGGCTCGAGCTGAGGCACAGACTTCAAACAGATTAGAAGAAAGATATTTTCATGCTTATTGTGGTCGGTTTGGTTCAATTATTATTTCATAGTTTTTTGGATGTTTTTTGAAGGAGGTTTTATTTTTTATTTAAAATTTTTTTCTTCGATCGAGCATTGATGCACGTGGGTGAATCAACTTTTTTGTGTTGTTTACTCTGTCCCGGTTGTCCAAGTGACATCTTCAGACTGTTTCATATTGGTTTCATAGAAAAATGCTTAGGTTACAAACACAACAGAACAGAAGTTGAGACAAAATTTGTGGAACCATAGCAGAGTGGCAATAAAAAGTTGATTCACTCGTATATACACCAGCGAGTACAATCATGTCCTTTCAAACCAGCGTTTTATACACGCTTAGGTATACCTACCTATGCTTGTTTTTGGAAGTGCGTATAAGTGCGTATGCCGTAACGACCGTAGAAAAAAATCGGTAGTCTGTTACCGCCCTCATTTCACGTTTCGAGTGAACACGCAGGAATAAATAAGCCCGTACACGCGCGCGCTTCGGAGCAAAATGTAAGCAATAGCAAAATCTACAATACGCAAAACGTACACAACGCATATTGTAAACCACGCGGAACGCACAAAACGCAAAAAGTACATTCGCAAAATGTATTAAATCGGAAAATTAATAAATAAATAAATAAGCGATTTTTCCAATTTGTACCTACATTTTGCGAATGTACTTTTTGCTTTTTGTACGTTCTGCGTGTTAGTACACAATATACATTTTGCGTATTGTAGATTTCGCTATTGAAGAAAGAAAGAAAGAATGAAAAACATTTATTTAGAACAACAATAACACGTACACAGGCAAAAATAACAGTACAGACATAGACATAGATGGTTATGTACGTACCTACATATTAATGCTGTCACAAAAGGGTCCCGACTCAGCATATCGCTAGTTAAAACCAGCACTGGTCTTCCGTCGGGCCACAGTACAGTAAACTTACGGAAGGCCACACAAAACAGGCACAAATTATATAATTATTATAATAAACTTATATGAACTAAAACAATTACTTTGCTCACCCGCGACCTTACAATAGTTACGTTTATGGAAGAAATGTCCTGAGTCCTTTAATGGCAGATATATTTATGGATCATTTTGAGAATCAGTATATTGTGGGTAATAGTAATATTGTGTACTATTTTAGGTTTGTTGATGATTTGATCCTATGCTGGAGAGGGAGTATGAGACAGCTTGACGTGTTTATTAATGGTTTGAATAACAAGCACGTAAAGATAAGGTTCAAAAAAGAATTGGAGGAAAATTGTTCGTTGAACTTTTTGGATTTAACGATTTCAAAATTAAATGGTAAACATCAATTTAAAATATACCGTAAGCCCACGTACACAGATGCTGTTATACCAGCATCTTCTAATCATCCGTGGCAGCATAAACTGGCTGCTTTCCATTGTTATGTTAATAGATTGTTGACTGTGCCTCTTTCTAAGGAACATTATGATTTAGAGTTGAGTACTATTTATCAGATAGCGATCTCAAATGGTTATACAAAATCAATGGTAGATAGTTTAGTTCAAAAGAAGCAGGCACGGTTAGTAAATAGCATGCTTTACGCTGCGTTACCTTCTCAGTCTACTAACAAATATAGATCTAGCATCTCTTACGTCGGGGGTTTGTCTGATAAGATTTATGGCATTTTAAAATCAAACAATATTAATGTTGCCTTTAAGACTAACAACTCTTTGTACTCTAGGCTATGTAACCACAAAGAACAGGTAGATAAGGGAACTAGATCGGGGGTATACAAGCTTACTTGTAATGACTGCAATGGGATATACGTAGGACAGACAGGCCGAAGTTTTAATACTAGATTTAAAGAGCATGTTTCGGCATATAGGAATGAGCATCCAGATAGATCGAATTTTGCAAAACATTTGTTGGAATCAAATCATTCATTGTTAGATTCAGATTCTTATGAAGTGTTACATTATTGCGGCAAGGGGTTGCGTCTGGATGCTCTGGAATGCATGGAAATAATTAGGTACAACACTATGGGGTCTATTATTAATGAACAGGTAAATTTAGTATCTTCTCCTTTACTGCGGCTTGGGTCGAATTTGAACAGTTAGTATTAATTAAATATGCCTTATAAATAAATAAACAAAAAAAAAAAAAAATTCAAGGTAGTTTTAAATATGTCAATAAAAGTTAATTTTTGTGGGGTAGTTTGAGAATAAGAAAAATAAAGTGGGTACTTGAGAAGTTACAGTGACAAGTTAAAACATTTGTTTTGGTTTGTTAGTTTAACGTTTGGTAGCATAGCATACGGTTGTGGTAACTCTGAAGATGAGCTCTGGTTGAGTTCGAAACGCGTCAGTGTAGCTTGGTGGTGGTGATGGTTGGGTTTATGTGATTTGTGTGTGTTCGTACAGTGTGGAGGTGGAGGAACTGCATGAACGCACATTTCTTGCATAAACGTAACTATTGTAAGGTCGCGGGTGAGCAAAGTAATTGTTTTAGTTCATTAATATGGACCTCCGCAAAGTAACGCCTGATTCAATAAATTATAAACTTATATTGCTATTGGTTACATTTTGCGTGTAGTGTACTTACATTTTGCGTGTTGTGCATTTTACTCCGAAGCGCACGCGCGTTCGGCTAACTAAATGTTACGCGCGTGTATAAGCGCCTATACCAAAGACGATCGTGTAGATACACGCAGAAAATTAATAGTTTAAAAAACACTAGAAAAACACGCTTTTATAAATGCACGTAAAAACAAAAAAAAAAATTATGGATCGTTCAAGTTGTCTCTATTTCTGGGCTGAAGTGTAAACTATGTGCTTTTAATTATAATATTTGATTGTAAAAGCGTGGGGCGCTGGAACAGGAAAGACGTTCTTAGATGCGTCAACAGTGTTAAAATGTAGAGTTCTTGTTCGTGGACGAGATATCTTTGGTTCCCTTTGGTAACCCTTTGGCGGCATAATCTTGTGCGACCTCATGCAGCTTCCGCCAGGAAGTTAGTATTAGTATTTGTTAACAAGAACGTCTTTCCTGTTCCAGCGCCCCACGCTTTTACAATCAAATATTATACTTAAAAGCACATAGTTTACACTTCAGACCAGAAATAGAGACAACTTGAACGATCCATAATTTATTTTTTGTTTTTACGTGCATTTATAAAAGCGTGTTTATCTAGTGTTTTTTAAACTATTAATTTATTTTATACTTTTTGGTCTTTGATAACGAAATATTTTTAACATTTATACATGGCATGATTTCCATGTGCTAAAAAGAGACACATGAAGGTTTTTGTTTGTCTTAAATAGAGATCTTATACTTTGATACCGCTTATACCGCTTTAGCCTAGTTGGTAGTGACCCTGCCTACGAAGCAAGAGGTCCTTGGTTCGAATCCCGGTAAGGGCATTTATTTGTGTGATGAGCACGAATATTTGTTCCTGAGTTATGGATGTTTTCTATGTATTTAAGTATTTATTTATCTATATAAGTATGTTTATCGTCGTCTAGTACCCATAGTACAAGCTTTGCTTAGTTTGGGACTAGGTCGATTTGTGTAAGATTGTCCCCTAATATTTATTATTTTTTATTTTTTGTCTTTGGTGCGCGCGCACTGCTCTACAGTAATATACCAAACGTAACTCTCTGTGTCTATCTTCACCCCCTCACCCCCCAACCCCTCCAATCCCCCAACCCGAACCCCCTAACATCTGGGATCAAAGTGCTCGTCAAGACGAATCAAACGAACCCAAACTCGACGGGGTTATGTCGTTTTATTGTGGAGTGCCTTTGGCCAACTTCCAGCTCCATCATCAGACCCTGGTTACCATCTGGGATCAAAGTGCTCGTCAAGACGAATCAAACGAGCCCAAACTCGACAGGGTTGTGTCATTTTATTACAGAGTTCCTATGGCCACCATCCAGCTCCATTATCAGATCAGCTCCATGTTACCATAATATTGCATTGTCATCCAATTTACACATACGTGCAAAATTTCAGCTCAATCGGAAACCGGGAAGTGGGTCAAAATCATGTTCAAAGTTTCCATTACATACTTAGTTACATACAGGTCGACCTAATAAATTAAGTGTGTTAAAAAGGCTAGTCTGAAACCGCCATAAAAGTAATACATAGAAATGTTATCTTATCATATTTCTTTTCAAAATCGGTGTCGCTATTTTGCCGCCGCTCTTGCTATTAATGTGTGCACGTTTATTTAGGCGCAAGCCACACAGAAAGAAATGGGACGACGGCGCGTCGCAGTCGCGGCGCTCCTTGAATCAGTTTTCATACTAAATGTGTAGAAGCGTCGCGATCCAAAGCAGACAGAAGAGACGGGCCTGCAACAAACGACGCGGACTGCGACGCGCCTCCGCCCCACGTCTCTTCTGTGTGGCTTGCGCCTTATGATGATGATGAATAACAGTGTTTTCTCAAACATGCTATGAAATATTGACGTTATGTTCCTTATAATACGCCACGAACTGTCACGTTGCAGGTGCGCCTAGACGAGAGGTCAATAATGGAATTTCATACAACATTGCTGGCCTTGGCCAGCAAAGTGATCGTCTATTGTTTTATGTGACACAGCACCATGACGTTTAATAGGTCCACGTGGTCGACGTGGATGGATGGATGGATGGATGGATGGATGGATGGATGGATGGATGGATGGATGGATGTTGATGGATGTTGATGGATATTAATGGATGTTGATGGATGTTGATGGATGGTGATGGATGTTCATGGATGTTGATGGATGTTGATGTTGATGGCGATGGTGATGATGATGGCGGTGACGGTGGTGGTGATGATGATGATGCATGTTTGAGAAAAACTCTATACAAGCCTTGGCCACGAACAGGGATTGCCGGCCTCGTATCTCTAGATGGCCTCGTTAACACTCGGCCATCTATAACTACTCGGCCGGCAATCCCCTATTTCGCGGCCGCTGCAGTAATGTACTATTTCTCAAACATGCTATGTAATGTTTACGTTGTGTTCCTTAAAACAGGCTTCAAAATACATCGTTGGCCTGCAATGCGATCGTCTATTGTTTCATGTCACACTACACAGCACCATGATGTTTAAAATAGGTCTATGGCATCATAGCATTTAGCCATTTAAAAAAAAACTATAAGCAATATTTGCGTTTTGGTTCATTATGACATTCTGCCACTACGCTTATTTAAGGTAAGGTAAGATGGTGATGGTGATGGTAATGGTGATCTGCCTAGATAAATATTTCACCATCAACATCATCATCAGCATCATCATCATCATCACCATCATCATCATCATCATCGTCATCATCATCATTATCATCACCATCATCATCATCATCATCGTTATCGTCATAATCATCATCATCATCATCATCATCATCACCATCATCACCATCATCATCATCATCAACATCATCATTACCATCATCATCAACATCATCATCATCATCATCATCATCATCATCATCACCACCACCATTATCATCATCACCATCATCATCATCATCATCATCACCATCATCATAATCATCATCATCATCATTATCACCACCATCATCATCATCATCACCATCATCATCATCATCGTCATCATCATCATCATCATCATCATCATCATCATCACCATCACCATCATGATGACGACGACGACGATGATGATGATGATGATGATGATGATGATGATGATGGTGATGGTGCATGTTTGAGAAAAGCACTATACAAGCCTCGGCCGGAACAGGGGTTGCCGGCCTCGTATCATGCCGGCCTCGTGTACCACTCGGCCGTCAACTTAGATACTCGCCCGGCAACCCCTTAAGTCCCGGCCTCTGCAGTAATGTACTATTGTTGATCGTTTCCAGGACAAGGTGGACAACAAAGCGGAGCAGAAGCCGCTCGTGCAACTGTTCAACCTGGTGCAGCGGTTCGACGTGGAGGGGCGCTCGGGCGAGGCGCTGGCGGAGGCCTGGGCCGCCGCCACCGTCTTCTATAACCGACAGTAATAAACAATAAGCATAACTAATCACGATAAGCCGTGGTGGCCTAATGGTTTGACCAATGGCCTCTCAAACAGGATCGTGGGTTCAAATCCCGGCTCGCATCTCTTAGTTTTTCGGAATTTAAGTATGTGCATTAATTTGAAATTTACCACGAGCTTTACGGTGAAGGAAAACCTCGTGAAGAAACCTGGCCTTATACTACGAAGTGCAAAATTCGAACTTCGTATCGGGCCATTCCTCTCACGCTAATAGTATTTAATACAAGAGCGAGCAAGACGATCCGATACGAACTTCGATTTTCAAATTTCGGAGTAGCCCCCCCTGCATGCACCTACGAAGAAATTCAATGGTGTGTGTGAAGTTCCCAATCCGCACTTGGCCCGCGTGGGAACTACGGCCCAACCCCGCTCATTCTGAGAGGAGGCCTGTGCCCTGCAGTGGGACGTATATAAGCTGGAATGATGATGATTATAAAAGCGAAAGTTAGTTTGGATGGCCAAAATATCCAAATAAGTTTTTGTTAAAATTCTATTTTTAATACCTGCTTTTTTTGCTGATTGTACTTTTTACCCCGGGTTAAGTATACTCGTAAAGACGAATCAAACGAGATCAAACTAAATGGAGTTATGTCATTTTACTACGGTGTTCCTATGGCCACCTTCCAGCTCTATATCATAATAAATAATAAAATAATATTGCATTGTCATCCAGTTTACACATGTATGCAAAATTTCAGCTCAATCGGTTGAAGACATCTACTTCAAAATTGAGTTAAAAGATTCCACCCGAACAAACATACATCGCAAGTCAAATAAAAGCTTGTATTGTCCAAAGAAAAAGAGTGTGTTGATTTAGAACTCAAACTAAGTTGTCCCTTAAACCGACAAGATTTACTCTGTACAATTTTTCACAATCTCCAATCTTCGTTCCAGAGGCCGGCAATGCTCTCCCATGCTGTTGCAACGGCGCTGGTACCAGCTGAAGAAACTCACCCGCTGCCGCTTCTACAAGTTCTGGCAATCGTACCGGGGCAACACCAGGCTGCTTGCAGAAGCCCAGGGGTCCATGCCCTCGAGGCTGCAAATGGCCGTCGCCAAGAGGTCAGTGAACTTATCAATTTGGGACTAAAAACTGTAGACGGGTTTGTTGCTATGGTTACACAAATTTTGTCTCATGGACAGAGGTCGGAATTTTCAAGGCAAAACAAAAAGACTGTCGCAATCTAGGTAGTGTTCGAAACTTGTAGTTTGTTTGAGAAAAATAAAGTGGGTACTTGAGAAGTTACAGTGACAAATTAAAACATGTGTTTTGGTTTGTTAGTCTAACGTTTGGTAGCATAGCGTACGGTTGTGGTGCCAACTCTGATGATGAGCTCTGGTTCAAGGTTCTGGTTCTGGTACAGTGTGGGGGTGGAGGAACTGCATGAACACGCATTTCTTACATAAACGTAACTATCGTAGGTCAGCAGAGCAGAGTAATGGTTTCAGTTCTAATAAAATGCCATGTGGTGCTGTGTATACTGACGTGGATTGCGAAGAAGAAAGTCTGTCTCTCTCTACATAATTTTCTACAAACCTTACGTAAAATTATGTATTAAATATTTTTTTATTTGACGGACCGTTTTTTTTCTTTTACCGTTTACACAACTATAGTTATATATATTTATCTATATCGATTAAAAATTGTTTCTAACACGTAGTTTGATGAGTGATGACGCACCTGAGAAGGAATTCAATGGTGTGTGTGAAGTTCCCAATCCACGCTGGGCCCGCATGGGAACTACGGCCCAAGCCCTGCAGTTTTGTGTTCTGTCTCGCTCACTTTTTGTATCTAGATTTTTTAACCCTAATTTTTTACTTTTCCGTAAAAAAATTCAAACATTTTCTTTCATAGAAACTTCATCCTGACTAACTGACTAGAAAAAAAAATAGCCAAATTTTAAAGATGTGTTAGGTCCTGTTCTGCAGCGGTGCTCTTCTGTACATTCCGCAATTGTTTTTTTTTATTATGTATATGTTATGGACCAAGTGATAAATCGGGCATTTTTCATAATGAATGGGCACTATGAAAAATGCCCAATATGAGAGGGCAATTTGATAATAATTATTCAAATAATCAAATTGACTGGGCATACAATACAATACAATACAAATATTCTTTATTGATCACCAAAAAACAGTACAGTGACATTAAGGCAGTTGACATGTAATTATTTTATTATGATTATGTAATGTAAGTTATTATTATTTTTCTTTTTTGTCATATGAAGCCTTGAGTTTCGAAATAAAATGATTATTATTATATTATTATTACAAAAATAAACATTCAGGTAGACAATAGGCATTATACATAATGTCCATCACCTTTTCGGCAGAGTAATACAAACATATTTACTTACTATTTTTTATAGTAATTAAATGTCAAACAATTTAAATAATCTGACTCATTATTTGGATTGTATATTTTTTTTCCAGGGTGGTCATAAAAAAAATAACTAACACCAAAGGCTAATGCGGGAGCGTAGCAAAGCGGAGCGAAGCTCCCGCATTAGCCTTTGCACCTATCCATTCCTAGTCGCTTTCGCCCCGTACCGCCTTGCTCGCTCGCTTCGCTCGCTTACACACCGCTTCAAACTTAGCTTTATTACCATATTGCCCATTTGTCACGTAGCAATATAATAATGACCGGGCAATATGATAAATAATGAAGTTTAGATAGTAATTAATTACTTTGCCCGATAGAGCTAGACTAGGGATTGCAATCCCGCAAAACGGGATCCCGCATTCCCGCGGGATCCCGCTGCTTTTATTAATCTGCTGGATCCCGCACCTTCAAAGCGCGGATCCGCGGATCCCAAAAAATTAAAAATTTGGCGCTAAAGCTTTCGCGTAAATAGACACAATAATGCCATTTGCTTCTTAAGAGCTTATTTTCAATAGTTATCTATCACCATAGAATGATATCATAGTACTCGTAACAGCATCTAAGAGAAAGTTGTGATTTGATTATTAGTCATTATATGAATAAGACTGAATTAAAAATATAAAACTGTTGTTAGGAGCACCCGAGGGTAAAATGAAACAAAACTATTAAACTGTGCCAAACATTTTAGAGATGAATTTAAGAAAACAGATTACTAGTTTTTTATTTTTTTTTTAATTATTTGTTGTTATTTTTTATCTAATGATTTCCAATTGTATTTGAATTGAATTGAATCTATTTATTACTTATACTTAATTAATAGATAATAAATAATTTCTATTGCTTTTTTTACAAAAAAATCTGTAGTTTCAATTTGATTTTATAACATAATTTCAAAGAGATGAGTAATCCCGCATAACAATCCCGCGGGATTGAATGAGCTGCGGGATTGCAATCCCTAAGCTAGACATTATTAATAATTCACTTTTATATGCCCGCATTAATCACTTGGTCCATAACATACACATGGATAAATGAATATTTATGTTCTTCAGGTACCCAAAAGTGATAACTGGAGCATATCCTGAATGGGAAGAGTTAATTGAGCAAAGATTGATTATTATGCCAGAGGAATTCGTAAGTATATCTTTTTCCAAGTTACCACCTTTATGCTTTACTAGCTTTTGCCCGCGACTTCGTCCGCGCATAAATAAAAATTATGGTCAACACCTGATCTTCATCCCACGGAAAATTACAAAAATCCCTAATGCAATGGTCCTAATCATAAAGCAATGGTTACTGAGATAGGGTCTATTGAATTGTATAAGTATATAAATCCCATTTATCCTTATCCCGTGGGATTTTCGAAAAATCCTGAAATTATTTTTTACTATTATTATCAGGGCAACTTTGAACGAAAATGTAAATATGTGATGGGAGAGGCTCGTGGGTTCGAGCCCGGGCTTACACCTTTTCTAATATTTTGTTCTCAGTCTTTGTGATAACAGTTTAATTGGTCGAGACTGCAGGTCTGCGCGCTGGTAACACTTACCTTTATGACACCTTTTCATAATGATTTATTGATGAGAAGGTATTGTCAGCGGCATGCCAAGCGAACGTAGTTTCTACGATAGAACAGAAACAACACATTTAAGTTTTTTCTTACTTCCAGGAATCAAAAATGAGGATTCCAGATCTACCGAAACCTTGTCATTGTGAGTATAGAATGCTATTTAAAATTAAGACTAGCCTAACTACCGACAAGTTTAAGTACTTAATAGTTATATTTAGTAATTTTTATAACTACAGTAATAGTACATTATTGCCGTGGCCTGGAAGTAGGTAATTGCTGGATGAGTATGAGTATTATACAAAGCCAGCAATTGCTATTCCAGCCGAGACTAATATAAAGTATTTCTCAAAAATGATGAGGAAAAAATATTAGAATAAACTTTTATTAACTTAAATAGGTACAAAGAATTGCAAATCACTTAAAATTAAATGTCATTTAACCATGAACTTACTAACCTAACCGGACTGAGTACTAACTTTTATTAGTCAATCAAAAGTGACCCATATTACCAAGCCATACAGTTTAATAATGACAACTAGGGACAGCGGTCCGAGAGATTACATACAAACTAGAGAAACTAGAGAATTGTGTCCCACTCGCACCATTACTTGATCACACTTTTTTGCCCCAGTACTCAGTCCTGGTTAGGTATTAAGTCCATGCATTTAACCCTTTCTCGCCTTTAATCTTAAAAAAACTGCAGGTGTATTTTTCTACCGAAAACACCACAAGCTGTTTCAAACACAATAAAAAAAGTCGGGAGTTCTAACAAAATAACTGATATACCGGTCATTTGAGTTGGCTGTATACGAATAGTGCCAACTTATTACCATGGCCGTTTTAACTTTTTAAAAAGTTCGAGACTCGACAATAATGGAATTTGTATGCGACATTGTTGTCGAGTTTATCGAGTTTATGCAATGTTTTTAACTATTTTTTTGTACTGACCATAAATTATGCACTTCGCGTTCTGATATGTAAAGAATAATATCAACTTTAACGGATATTTTTGAGAAAATGAAATTGTTATCTTTTTCTTTGCCTTTGCAGCTAATGACCCAGATCTGGTAGTAGTCGAACCAGTAATTGAAACAATAGAACTTGGCGAAGATTCCGATACCGAGGAGCCTAAAGGGGATCAGGTTGAAGACGCCGCAGATCCTGAAAGCAGTAATGATGCTACAGCTGAAACAGACCCACCTATTCAGCCTGAAACTGCACAAAGCGACACCATAATTGGCGTGAATGTTAAAAGCGAGCCTGTTGAAGAAGACGGTTTATCAAACGTACAAGTTGTTGATGCCACGCATGTAACAGAGTTAGAAATACCCGACGAAAGTCCTGAACTTGATAGTGAAGTTTCTGGTCAAATCGTAGAAAAAAGAACTGAAGGTAATATGGAGAAGAATGGTGATGATGATATTATGTGTGCTGACAGTCCTAAACTTAGTGAAGAATCTCATATTCAACCCGTTGGTTGTGAAGCAAATGTGGAGAAAATAAGCAATAGCGGTCCTGATTCCGAAGATGATGTGATAGAAATACCGAATATAGTTCCTGCCATCAATATTGATTTAGAATCACCCACAGAAGCACCACCTGAAGAAATTATGCCTGTAATCAGTACCGTTAAGACGGAGAAAGTAGTTGATGTCATTGTTGATGACATAATAAAACTAAAAGCCGATGAGTACTGTTGTAAGGACACCAAAGATGGTCCTGAAGAAAGCAATACATCTAATACAGTGGAAAATTTAATCAAAGATAAAGTTGAAACTTTCCTTAAAACACCGAAAGACACCATAAAGTTTGAAGAGAAGAAACCTGATGTTAGTGCTATTAATTTTAAAAGTAAAACACTTGACCTGACGGCTATTGACTTAATGGCTGATTTAAACTTTAATGATGACGGATTAGAGTTCATCGATGACGGTGTTGAATTTGTAGAAGAAATTGTTGAACCAAAAAGAGGTAAGGTTTATAAGGTCCCAACTCCTTTCTGTCACAATCTAGGCTTTATACTATGCAATAATATTATTTGTTTAAATGTAATTGCTGCTGCTAAATATTATGTTTTAAATACTTACTGATAAAATATGTGTTTGATTTCACAGAACCGGTGAAGAAAACATCTCCAGATCGTGAAAGTGCCAAAGAGAGTGAAGAGACCAACAAATTCGATTTAAAATTATTAATGGATCCAGTGGTATACACGACGAAACTAGACCACATGAATGTATTTACAAACAAAAAAATAAGTTCAGTTAAAAATAAGGAAGATATAGACAAAATTATAGCCGAAAGCAGACCAGTAAGTAAGAAGTTGTTCGATATTAATTTAAAGGAAGAAGATAAAACCTCTCAAATCGATGATACGAACTCCATCGATGACTCTGGAATCAACGATGACCTCTTCACAAATCAGGAATCAGATGATGAAGATATGGAAGAAATAACAGTATCTCCAAATAGTTACATGTTGAAGAAACCAAGAACTCGTACCTATAATCCCATACAGTTATGCAAAAATCCAGATTTCAATACTAAGTTGAGGAGATTAGCGATTGGATTTTTTAGTTCACCTAGAAATCTCCAGTTACTCAATGCTTGCATACCAATGACGATAGATGTAACTAAGGCGTTCGAGTCAAAGTTAGTTAACGGCACTCTGTATTTGAAATCTACCGGTAGGAATTCAAACGTAGTAGAAGAGGTAGGAATCGATAAACAGTCTTCAACATCAGTGCTACCGTCAGCTCTACCTGTACAGAGTTTGCTGGATAATTCAAAAAGTAATATCCTTGACTTGGTTCCAACTACAACAATTGATTTGACTCCAAACCCAAAAATTAATTTGTCTCCAAACCCAACAATTGATTTGTCTGCAAACCCAACAATTGATTTGACTCCCGGTCTACGAACTGACTCTATTCTTAATCCAACTATGGGTTCAATTTCTACGCCAAATATAGATGTGATTCCTAATCCTACACTTTCCACAAATGTTAATCCAGTTGTTTCCGAAAGAAAGAAGAGTATCAACTTACCAGATATTGACAAGGTTAGGAGGATAAATCAACAATTGCTTACTGCTCAAGTTCCGCCAATCAGGGTGTATGCTGGCAATTCCTACCAGCCACCTACACAACCAAACACGGCTTTCACGAATCAAATAAAACCGCCCGAAGGCTCTGCTGTACCAGCAGAGACAGTTTCTGCACCACCAACACCGCCACCGCAAACAAGTTGCCTGCCGACAGTAGTAAAAGTTAAAAGTGAAGCTGTCGATGATGAGAAAGGTTCACTTACAGCTCCGGAAGCCATACCTCCAGAACCCTTGCCACCAGCCAAAGAAAAATTACTTAAGATAATTAATCAAGCAAAATTAACAACGCAAGAAGCTCTGACTAAATTAGATGGAGGTTGTAAGACTACG
Source organism: Archips crataeganus (assembly GCA_947859365.1). Classification (NCBI taxonomy): domain Eukaryota; kingdom Metazoa; phylum Arthropoda; class Insecta; order Lepidoptera; family Tortricidae; genus Archips; species Archips crataeganus. The sequence continues at coordinate 7,674,066 of OX402067.1, read as the reverse complement.
CCAAGCGACGGTCTAAAACAGCTGACTTTAGTGAGAAAGGTAAAGCCTAAACCTACTGTAAATGTTGTTAAAAGGCATAGTTTGTACAATCGAATTTCAGTGCCTTGGACATCGAAATATGCACCAAGACCCGAAAGTATTGATGATTTTTTGATAACAGATGACACTTTAAATAAAATGCTTCATTTGATGAGTGGCAATGAAGATGAAAAGAATTGTGCTTGTTGTTCAATGAAACAGAAAAAAGCCGATTGGAACAAGGCCAATAGGGCTAAAAAGAAGAAAGAAGTCAATAAATCTGCAAAAACGGAGCAAGAAAAAGACATTGAAAATCAAGGTACTGGAGATCTTGATATTGTTGATACAGTTAGCAACAATCCTCCAGAAAATGCTGGTGAAAAACAGAAGACCGTATTAGCGAAAGGGCGTGTGGTCAAATATTGCTGCTGGGCACGCCAAAAAATATGCAATCGTAAGCGAATCACCAAACACACGTGCCAGCCTAATGAATGCGTCTGCTGCTGCCGTGATGAACTACCCAAACAGAAATCAGTGCCTATAGAAGTCTCCGATGATGAAGACAAGAGTTTGAAAAAGGCGTGTGAATCCATTGAGAATGTCGTGCAACAATCTCGGGAGTCGAATAACATTACGCCGCAGGATCAGACTAAATCTAAACCTAAACTTGTGATCATGCGAACTATATCAACTTCTACAGAGACGAATTATTTAGACACCATCTCTACTGATAACATTGTCAGCTCGAACCAAACGGAAGTCGATGAAACAGAATCACCGAAGATGCCACCAACAGTGATTGCTAAAATAATACCTCAAAGTCAACTGCCGACGCTGTTTAGTAAAAAAAGACCGAGTCCAAAGCCTAAAGCTCCACTCTATGTTCCCAGCTGTAAAGAGCCACTGTGTGTCCCGTGCCCCTGTCAGAAACCAGCAGACACTCCCGCGCCTCAACTTAGTATAGTCATAGACGCATCCAGAAATATAATCTTAGATGCATCGAAAAAGTGCGATCACCATGCACCAACGCTTGCACCCATCGCACCGAAAGAGAAAGAAAATAAAATCCTATACTTGCACAGTAAAAGCATATCGAAATCGCCTACAGAGAGTCCGATATTTTTAGGAAAAAATAAAATTCTATTGACTACAGTGAAGTTTCCGCGGAAAAACGAGGCACCATTACCGGAATGCGAAGTTTTCCAAGCGCCGAAAATCATACCAACTTTACCATTGCCGAATGGCGTGCAATTGGTATTGCTGCCAACTGGTAGTGTGACGTACACGTTGGAACAAGGGGTGGAGCTGACTGAAGAGCAATTAGCAACGCTACCCACGATCATAGCTGCCGTGAAAGAACAGTTAGACTCATCTACTGCTTCCTCGTTAGCACCAATGAGCACTACCAATAATGTAAGTGTAACCAGTGACAGCCAACCGGTGTTGGATGTCGCGCATCCTCAAGTAATTGATAATACAGCAGATCTAACTGCAGTAGAAAATTTAGAAGCGCGCGAAACACAAGAAAACACACGAAATGAGGAATTAAATAAAATAGCGAATACAGCTGTTGATATGCCTGCAGACCCAGCAGTGCCAGTAAATACTGAAAAATTGGACACTGAGCTCAACCTTAATCAAACAGCAAATAATGAGATAATTACTAATACAAATATTATTTCTCAATCATCAAAGGATCCTTCAGCCATACATACTGAAACGCAACCAATTGTTGACCCAGAAACACGCGCTGAAATGGAATCGGTTGCGAAACCAGGTCTTCTAACTGAGACGCAGTCTGTTACCGAATCAGAACCACGAACAGATGTACAGAATCCGGTGACTGAAACTACAGCCAAGAATATCGATGGTGGAGACGAAAGTAATGATAAAGATGGAGCAAGTAATAGAAAAACGTTACTGTCAGATTTGATGGAGATGTCTGGCATTTCAGCTGAAGATGCGACTGCAGCAGAACCACCGATAACTGAACAAGCAGAACAAGAACAAGTGCCTGTCTTTATAACCCCCCAACAAGAAAGGAACTTGCCGGAACTCACTCCTGTGACCTCATTCGCAGAACTCAAATATGCGTGTGAAAACGCTGGTAAATTCTTCAAACTAGACTTTGAAACAGGCGTCATAGTACCTATTAACGTTTGCATCAAAAAGAATTCCAAACCAAAAGGACCAGCGCACGTAAAAGCGGTCATAGACTTGACAGATGACATGGAGGATTCGAATGACATTACAAGCACACCTGAACCTGAACCAGAACCTGAACCTCAGCCGCCAGTTAATACTTTTGCCAGTAAATTCCAGCAATATGTTTACAAGGGGAACACCGTGACTGTACCTAAAATAAAACCTATAAAATTGTTCAAAGCTGTCCGCCCACCTTCTTTATTAAAGCGTCATGTTAATTTATACTCTAAATCTGACTGTCTTCCCTCGCCTCCCAAAAAACCGCATTTGCATAATAGGAAGCAGAGTTTCAGAAAAGTAGAAGCTGTATTAGATTTAGTTGACTCCGACGCGCCCATGGAAGAGGAGTACCTTATGGAAAGTTCCGACAGTGAAAGTTCTAGAGCAGACACTGCATCAATGATTATAGAAGCACTTGAAGAATTAGACTATTCTTCCGACGATGAGCCGCTTGCTAAGAAATCGAAGCGGATGAAAGAAGCAAATGAAGAAATCGATACGGATAAAGCCATAGAAACCAATATTCGTGATGCTTTAAATGTTGCTGTGTCTGAAAATCCAGATCCTGTAGATCCTCGTGAAAGTGGAAGTAACGTGCCAAAAGACGTGGACGTTCCAATGGCAAGTGAAGATACGCCGAGAGATGAAAACAAGGAGGTGTCAAATAGAAATGTTACACAGCCGGAAATTGAATCAAATGAATTAGAAGTGCAACCTGAATTAGATTCAGAACTAGATCCAGATTTAGATCCAGATGTGGATCCTGAACTAAGATTTATGTCGGGTCCAAGTGACAATGAAGGCGAGGAAGAGGACTGCATACTAGGGGTGTAACAAAAATGTGAAAGCACAGTTTTCACCAGACATTTGTTGTGCCTGTCTATATTTTTCACGTAACAGAATCGCCAGTCGATAGTCGTGTTGTAACCGCGTTATTTATCAGTCTGTCAACTGGCCTATCGCCAACAGTGTAAGGAAACTGAAACAATTACTTTGCTCACCCGCGACCAACAAACAACAGCAACAAACAAAGGTGAACAAAGTAATTGCTTCAGTTCATTAATATAGACCTCCGCAAAGTAACACCTGATTCAATAAATTAATGTAAGGAAACTAGCAGTCACAGAGTGCATAATCGTGTATCAACTACCGAAGAGAATTTTATTATGATAGTTAGGTGTGAGCGATAGTTGTGTGGAAGTACTCTAATATGCTGCCGTATTCTCTAAATTGTATTCACCATCTCTTTCTACCCTGATCCAGTACAAGAGATCCCCAAAATTGTGTCTTGAAGACCCTTAACCCTTTTTTTTAAATCTTAGGTAGACCTTTCTTAGTATTGATTTATTGCAAAGCAATCGACTTTAAAGGTGTTATTTTTAAGTACGTTGAGCCCTCACAGGTCTTTGGCGACCCCTGGGGGTCGTTATAGACCACTTTGGGTATCACTCCTATAATACCGCGTGACAGAAAGAAATGGTAATAACGTTTCTGAGGTGATTCAGAGCGAGTCAAGGCCTCTGTAGTGACGGAGTACTACCTGACTGCTTCTCTAGTCGAAGCAGTCGTATCTTAATCTTAATTTAGGCATGGATAGTTCAGCTGTGAAAGATTTTATTTATTTGACTGTGATAATAATATAGTTTTTGTTGTCTCAATAACGATTTAGATTAAATGTAAGCACCGTCATGGTTAGAAATTTATACTCTACGGTCAAATAATTCGGCCCACAGTCCGCCTTTCATACAAACGAGGCCACTTTGATGTCCCGGTTGAGATCTGATGAAGTGATGATGGATATCCAGAGCATTGATAATGGAGGTCCAGAGTTCCCAACATACACAACTGATTCAACAACAGCGAGAGAATTTGTATCAGCACTTAGATTTTCATTCATTTTATTCCATTGTAGGTAAGTAGATGTTATTCTGAACATGTATAATTTCCGTGTTAAACGCAGATTCATTCAGGTGGGTATCATAGGAACTCTGAATGTCCTTTATCAATGCTCGGAATACCATCCAAAACATCAAAGTGACCTCGTTTGTATGAACTGTGGGCCGAATTCTATGACCGTGAGTGTATTTGAATTAAGTACCTACCTACAGTTGTTTTATCCGTTAACAAGTAAGAGATAGACACACTGATTATGAAAAAAAACTGTATTTTATTTATTAGTATTAAATACATAGGTATACAAAAAGGTATCTAATACCTTACTACAAGACTTTGCTCTAATTTAGTAACTTTATTTGTATATAATATAACAAACTAAACGTGGGTTGTGTATGTACTGTCGAACCAGCTGAATCTTATGGAACCATTTCATAGAAAAAGACAAAAAAATAGTGACATTATTTGACAAGGGAATTCTATGGTGGATCAGGGATCAACTGGTTGGATAGTATGTTTTCAAGCAACTTTAAGCTGATGCTCACATTACATAAGGATAGGTAAAGTATTGACAGTTTTGTTAATGATTTTAGCACAAGGATGTTTTTCAACATAAAAACTTATCGTATTTATAGGTAAAATTACGCATAGTGTCCGAGCAAAAAAAATTTAAGCGATGGGAACGATTTTTTCTTCAAAAGTTTTCAATTGTTTGGGAGTGACCAATCAGAGACGTCCTTACAAATTAAAAAATAGAAAAGTTGAATAAATAAAACCAAATTAAGTAAATCAAATTAAACCAAAATAAAAAGATTTATAACAGGACGTAAATTTTGAGAAACCATCACTACTTTTTCACCTATTTTTCTGTTCGGACACAATTTTGGACAAACCTGTATGAGCACGATTGTCAGACGAAGGAAATACTTAACTATGTCTAAATGACAGTTGAAGATACTGGCCTTTTACTACACAGATTAAAATTCGTACTGTGCCGTCCTACTCACGCTAATGGTATTTAAAACGAGAGTGAGCGAGGCGGTACGATACGAACTTCAAATTTCGTAGTATGTAGCCCCCTAGACCGCGTAACAGGGTTCTAACCCTTTCGCTGCAAACGTCATGTTGGCATTCCATACATCTTGCCAAAGAAATAATCGTGTAATTGATTGCGAAAAGGTTGCACTGGTATGCGGTTCAGTTCGAGTGTACGACCACCCTTTGTCACAGACTAAGATTGTGTATTTTAAATATGTTAATTAGAGCTGATGTTTGTTCTACTAGTATTTGGTAGCTTCTGAGAATTGTTGCGACGTTTCTAACAAATTTAGTACGAAAACTGATCCAAGGGGCGCCGCGACTGCGACGCGCCCCCATCCCATGTCTTTTGCGTGGGTGGCTGTCGCCTTAAGGTTCCTGTATATTTTATTTAAGGACGCATTTTCTGTTCTCCTAGCTTATTTAATGCTTTATTTCTCTAATAAAAATACCATTACGTAAGTGAAATAATTATGTGATTTAAGCATGTTTATTTATGTAAGTAATTTCAAATTTTTAATTTAAGTATTAAAGAATGTTGTGAGATTAATTGTTTTATTGATAAATCTTGTATGATTTAAGTTGTCTCGCATGTTCAACGAAATTCGGTTTTCGAACTTCGTATCGTGACGATCCGTTAACGGTAAATGCCACCACTAACCGGGAGCGCGGGGCGCCGACGGAGCGTGCCCTGCGCCGCTCGTTCCCTAAATAGGTATCAGAATTGCAAAATACTAGATTGCCTACTTATCCTATTTCTAAAATACCAAATTCCCAGTATACCAGACTTTCCTGACACCGTGGTTTTCTCTATATTGGATTGCTAAAAAAGCTTGTTTTCAATACAGCATGTTCCATTCAAAACCGAATTCCCATAATGTCAGATAGTGAAATCACCAGGCTCAACAATCACTATTTCTGATTAAGTAACAGTTTTCTTCTCATCTCGGAAAAGTCGTTTTCCACTAAATGCAGAGGAAGCTGAATTGAAGAAAAAATATTGAAATTTGTTGTGTTGTTGAACTTATAAGTCTTTGAGTGGTCAAACCAGAGGACTGACAAATAATAATAAATCTTCTTTAAAATAATAAATCTGCCATAGCTAGTTTCATATAGAAGTCTCTGGACCATTAATTTCGCATGGCATTTTAACCTCTGCTTAACAATAGCGCCATCTATGAACTCAATAATGAAACTAAATAGAGAGCGCTACCACAACGCTACTGTATTATAATAGGGGTGCATATAGCTAAACCCTGCTAAACCGTTTAAATGACCGCCCGCACCTCTCGCGGCCCCCTTTGTCGTCCTACCCCCCATCCCCTATTTATTTATTTATTTATCATAACATTTACACGGCATTACAGATATAACTACTTCCAATTCACCGTAAGACTAAAAAACTTACAAATCTAAATTACAAATTAGCAATTTTACAAGTATACAAATAATTAAGACAACGCTCGATTTCCTTTTATCCATCTGCTCACAAAATCTCAAGACTTCAGTGCAAACTGCCCTATAACGAGCAGCAACGAACTCAATTAAACGGTCTAGCTATAATATAGCAAGCTACATAATATGTAGATGTTTTGACGTCTTGGTATGTACCATCGACAAAAAGGTCGCCTTGACACCTTAAATATTCATTTTGCTTGCAGTGGCTAGACATCTGTCCATACCAATCCATACCAATGAACTTCAACGGCTGCAAGCAAATTTGTTTTGAAACTGGGCACTGGGTACATATTATATTTATGACCTTGACTGTGTATGTATGTACCTTCTTTATTCAGGAACGTCATGGGCGCCGTTTTCGACTACTTTGGCAGCGCTAAGTGCGAATTTGACACTATTTTCCACTCAAGATGGCGGACCAAATTTTAACGCTTTTGACGACATAAATAAAATAATCGTCATGGGCGTTGTCCGCTGATTTCGCACGGCTGATGATTTAAATAAGTTAGATGAAATATTTTATTTTCTGTTTTGTTTGAACTACATGTATTTCCCTCAATAATTCTTAACGAAATAAGATGAAGAAATTTTTAGTCAATCTTGTAATTCACTGTTGAGTCTGTTGAACTATATGTATAAACTGTCAGTCAATTGGCTAAGTAAAGTTTTTTGAAGAGGTGCTAATTATATTTTTTTCGACAGTAGTCGTTTTCTAGACCGAGAAACTGCAGCCGTTTTATTTTTATCTCCTATTGTTTACTGGAAATATTTTTTTAAGTGTTCGAGATGACATTTGTGAGACTTAATGGCTGACAAGCGGTTCGTGCTCAGTACTTAGTAGAAATAGAAAAAAAAACGAAGTCAATTGTCAATGTCAAATGAAATCTAACCGTTTGCGTTTCGTTTACTTTGCATTGTCCAAAAAGCAGTTCCAAAATAATGATCGAAAATATTAAATCGTGATTCAATTATCGTGCATAAGTCGTGGAGAAATGCGGTAAAATTGAAAATCCGGATTTTGTGCGGAGGTCGTTAAAAATAGTCCAAAAATCACACCAAAACGCAAAGCAAACGAAACGCAAACGGTTTGACATAGACAAAAGTGACAGATGACTTCGTTTTTTTTCTGTTTCTACTAAGTACTGAGCACGAACGGCTTGTCAGCCATTAAATCTCACAAATGTCAACTCGAACACTTAAAAAAATATTTCCAGTAAACAATAGGAGATGAAAATAAAACAGCTGCAGTTTCTCGATCTTCAGAACGCCGACTGTCGAAAAAAATATATAATTAGCACCTCTTAAAAAAACTTTACTTAGCCAATTGAAATTGCAAACAATGTAAACAAATCTTGTATTTAAAATGTCTTTAATTTCCATTTTCCCTCATCAAATACTGCTAAATCCGTGTGTTATTTAATCAATACTTACCACAACACTATCCCAAACCATTAATACAATAAACAAGTGCTTAGAATATGGATATTTCATTAAATGGTTTATTTACATTGTTCGCAATTTCAATTGACAGCGATTTTAGTAACAATACTCTTGGACTTCTTATCGATACGAATAAATGTCAAAATCCCGCTGTCATTACGACATGACATGTTGTGTGCGTGACCTCAAACAAAGAGGCGATATCATAATCACAAGCCATTGATATTACACACAACATTTTTGTTACACCCCAAGTATGCAATCCTCTTCCTCGCCTTCATTGTCACTTGGACCCGACATAAATCTTAGTTCAGGATCCATATCTGGATCTAAATCTGGATCTAGTTCTGAATCTAATTCAGGTTGCACTTCTAATTCAGTTGATTCAATTACCGGCTGTGTATCATTTCTATTTGACACCTCCTTGTTTTCATCTCTCACCGTATCTTCACTTGCCATTGGAACGTCCAAGTCTTTTGGCACGTTACTTCCACTTTCACGAGGATCTACAGGATCTGGATTTTCAGACACAGCAACATTTAAAGCATCACGAATATTGGTTTCTATGACTTTATCCGTATCGGCCTTCTTCCAATCGGCTTTTTTCTGTTTCATTGAACAACAAGCACAATTCTTTTCATCTTCAATGCCACTCATCAAATGAAGCATTTTATTTAAAATGTCATCTGTTATCAAAAAATCATCAATACTTTCGGGTTTTGGTGCAAATTCAACACCGTCATTGATGAACTCTAATTTGTCATCATTAAAGTTTAAATCAGTCTTTAAGTAAATAGCCGTCAGATCAAGTGTTTTACTTTTAAAATTAATAGCACTAACATCAGGTTTCTTTTCTTCAAACTTTACGGTGTCTTTGGGTGTTTTAAGGAAAGTTTCAACTTTATCTTTGATTAAATCATCCACTGTATTAGATGTATTGCTTCCTTCAGGACCTTCTTTGGTGTCCTTACATTTGTACTCATCTGCTTTTAGTTTTATTATGTCAATAACAATGGCGTCAACTACTTTCTCTGTCTTAACGGTACTGATTATAGGCATAATTTCTTCAGTTAGTGCTTCTGTGGGTGATTCTAAATCAAGATTGATGGCAGGAACTATATCCGGTATTTCTATCACATCATCTTCGGAATCAGGACCGCTATTGCTTATTTTCTCCACATTTGCTTCCATATTATCTTCAGTTATTTTTTCTACGGTTTGGCCAGAAACTTCACTATCAAGTTCAGGACTTTCGTCGGGTATTCCTAACTCTGTTACATGCGTGGCAGCAATAACTTGTACGTTTGCTAAACCGTCTTCTTCAACAGGCTCGCTTTTAACATTCACGCCAATTATGGTGTCGCTTTGTGCAGTTTCAGGCTGAATAGGTGGATCTGTTTCAGCTGTAGCATCATTACTGCTTTCAGGATCTGCGGCGTCTTCAACCTGATCCCCTTTAGGCTCCTCGGTATCGGAATCTTCGCCAAGTTCTATTGTTTCAATTACTGGTTCGACTACTACCAGATCTGGGTCATTAGCTGCAAAGGCAAAGAAAGAGATTACAATTTAATTTACTGTAGATATAAAAATTACTAAATAAAACTATTAAGTACTTAAAGTTGTCGGTAGTTAGGCTAGTCTTAATTTTAAATAGCATTCTATACTCACAATGACAAGGTTTTGGTAGATCTGGATTCTTCATTTTCGATTCCTGGAAGTAATAAAAAACTTAAATGTGATATTTCTGTTCTATCGTAGAAACTACGTTCGCTTGGCATGCCGCTGACAATACCTTCTCATCAATAAATCATTATGAAAAGGTGCCATAAAGGTAAGTGTTACCAGCGCGCAGACCTGCAGTCTCGACCAATTAAATTGTTACATTAGAAAAGGTGTAAGCCAGACTCGAACCCACGAGCCTCTCCCATCCCATATTTACATTTTCGCTTCAAAGTTGCCCTGATAATAAAAGTAAAAAATAATTTCAGGATTTTCCGAAAATCCCACGGGATAAGGAAAAAAACCGGCCAAGAGCGTGTCGGACACGCCCAGGATAGGGTTCCGCAGCCATTACGACGTGTACTATCTGTATTCAACAAGTAATATTATTCTAAGGATTTTGTATTCACGGAAATTCCCTAGAAGATATATTTTCTAGGTCAGGCTGCTATTTACCTACTCTTAAACTAATAATAATTCTGAAGCAAACTTAGCCGTTATAGTTTTCCTTGTTAATTTGAGATATTTCCTCCCATCCTGATTTTTTTCAAAATGTTTATACCAACTAGCTTTTAGAGGGGGGGGGGGGGGACGCTCGATTTTAACAAAAAAAAATCAGTTTAAAGTTGAATATTTCGCAAACGAATCACTGTATTGAAAAATCGTCTTGACAACCCCGTAATGATTTTAAAAAACCCATCCAACGATACCCCACACTATAAAGTTAGACGAGAAAAAAAAACACCCCCACTTTACGTCTATGGGAGGTAACCTAAAAAAAAATTTTTTTTTAAAATTTTTTTTTATCACTTTTTTGGGGTCATTGCTATATATATCCATGCAAAAATACAGCTTTCTAGCACTAATAGCCACTACACTAAGCCGCGGACAGACAGACAGACATGACGAAACTATAAGAGTTCCGTTTTGCCATTTTGGCTCCGGAACCCTAAAAATGGGATTTATATATACAATTCAATAGAACCTATCTCAGTAACCATTGCTTTAGAATTAGGACCATTGCATTAGGGATTTTTGTAATTTCCCGTGGGATAAAGATCAGGTGTTGACCATAATTTTTATTTATGCGCGGACGAAGTCGCGGGCAAAAGCTAGTAAAGCATTAAGGTGGTAACTTGAAAAAAGATATACTAACGAATTCCTCTGGCATAATAATCAATCTTTGCTCAATTAACTCTTCCCATTCCGGGAATGTTCCAGTTATCACTCTTGGGTACCTAAAAACATAAATATTAATTTATCCATGTACACATAATAAAAAAAACAATTGCGGAATGTACAGAAGAGCACCGCTGCAGAACAGGACCTAACACATCTAAAATTGGGCTTTTTTTTCTAGTCAGTTAGTCAGGCAGGATGAAGTTTCTAGGAAAGAAAGTGTTTGAATTTTTTTACGGAAAAGTGAATAATTAGGGTTAAAAAATCCATACACAAAAAGTGAGCGAGACAGAACACAAAACTGCAGGGCTTGGGCCGTAGTTCCCACGCGGGCCCAGCGTGGATTGGGAACTTCACACACACCATTAAATTTCTTCTCAGGTGTGTCATCAAACTAGTGTTAGAATTTTTTTTATCGATATGGATAGTTGTGCAATAAAAGAAAAAAACGATCCGTAAAAAAAAATATTTACGTAATACATAATTTTACGTGAGGTTTGTAGAAAATTATGTAGAGAGAGACAGACTCAATTCCTTCGCAATCCACGTCAGTATACACAGCACCACATGACATTTTATTAGAACTGAAACCATTAGGTACTCTGCTCACCCGCGACCTTACGATAGTTACGTTTATGTAAGAAATGCGTGTTCATGCAGTTCCTCCACCTCCACACTGTACGAACGAACACACACAAATCACACAAACCCAACTATCACCACCACTAAACTACACTGACGCGTTTCGATTTGAACCGGAGCTCATCTTCAGAGTTGGCACCACAACCGTACGCTGATGCTACCAAATGTTACACTAACAAACCAAAACAAATGTTTTAATTTGTCACTGTAACTTCTCAAGTTCCCACTTTATTTTTCTCAAACAAACTACCCTACAAAATCCCCTTTTTTTATATAGCTAATAATACTCGATATCGATAAAGACAAGATTCGAACACTAGCTAGATTGCGAGTCTTTTTGTTTTGCCTTGAAAATTCCGACCACTGTCCATGAGACAAAATTTGTGTTACCATAGCAACGGGTGGCAAGAAAAAGTTGATTCACCCGTCTACAGTTTTTAGTCCCAAATTGATAAGTTCACTGACCTCTTGGCGACAGCCATTTGCAGCCTCGAGGGCATGGACCCCTGGGCTTCTGCAAGCAGCCTGGTGTTGCCCCGGTATGATTGCCAGAACTTGTAGAAGCGGCAGCGGGTGAGTTTCTTCAGCTGGTACCAACGCCGTTGCAGCAGCATGGGAGAGCATTGCCGGCCTCTGGAACAAAAGTTGGAGATTGTGAAAAATTGTACAGAGTAAATCTTGTCGGTTTAAGGGACAACTTAGTTTGAGTTCTAAATCAACACACTCTTTTTCTTTGGACAATACAAGCTTTTATTTAACTAAATTAACTGAAACAATTACTTATTTGCTCACCCGCGACCAAAGTAAGTAAGTAAAGTAGTAAGTACGTTTCGGGTGAGCAAAGTAATTATTTCAGTTCATTAATATGGATCTCCGCAAAGTAACGCCTGGTTCAATATAGTATATTTCATTACGAGTGCGGAAAGCCTGTCATTGCAAAGAGTTCCGACAAATGTCTACCCGAGCCGAGGCGCAGCCGAAGGTGAGGGTTGACAGTCGGAACAAGTTGCAATGACGTTTCCGCACGTGTACTGAACAACTATTTTTAATACAGTTGCGAAAAATTGTAGCAATTTAATAAAATAATAAAAACACAATAAAATCAACTAACCAATCATTTATTTCTTATAAAAGTTATAATTCACATATATAACATATATATCTTTTAAAGTAATATTGGCTAACTCCTCTGTGCGGCAAGCTCCAACAACGCCAAAAATCAGCGCAACCTACAAAAAAAGGGATTTGATTAATATTTTTTTAAATAATATATTGACTGTAAAAAAAAAAAAAAATGACTGTATTTTGCGATTTCGTAAACTGAATACTAAAGAAAAATATAAGTATTTATTAATAAATTACCTTTGTGGCTAAATAACGATCATCGGGAGCTTCGTTCAATAACCTTTCCACTTCATTCGATGTTAATATTTTCGACTTTTTAGTTGTAAAACCGTCTGATTGTCGTTTTAAGAAAGCATTTAGTTTTGGGTATTCACTTATATCCACGTTGTTCCTTATTTTCAGTATACTTTTTATCATCGAAAACCTCGACCATAACGTAGAAGGTTTTAATTTTGCTGAGAGTTCGGAGAAGTATGCCAACATAACATTTTCTGAAAAACTATTTGCTTTTTTCTTTTCTCTCCACGCAATAAATTCGTCGTATGTAGATATGTAGCGACTTTTTGAATTTTCCGGTAAAATGTTCTCCGAAGCATTTTGTGCAATTATACTGAGTTCCGGTGGTGTTAATTCAAATAAAATGTCGTCGAAATTACTCATTTTGTGCAACAAACAACTAAACTCGCAAATAACATTTTTGGAAAATGGCGCCAACCGTAAAAGAATATAAGCAGAGATTTTTTTTGTTTTCTTCACCCATTCTGGGTAGGCAAAGGGAACTATGCCCATACAGCCAAGTCTTCAGTAGAATTTTTTTATTGATATGAAATGAAAATGAAATTTAATGAGATGAAATGAAACCTAACTAACTCATTGAATCAAATCATTAAATCTGATATTGAAACAAATTAGTAGCTTCTTTTTAGGAATATTTGCATGAATCATAAAAACTTCGATTAATTTTTTTTAGTAAAAACTTCGTGGTTGGTTTTTTCTTTTTAATAGACATTATTTTGACAGTTGGGAAAGAGAACGCACGAGTTCGAAAAGGTCAGGGGTAGACAAGTTAGAACATTTGATTTTGACAGATTTGAAACTTAATTACAGCGCCAACTCTTGAGATCACGTAGTCCCCAGCTCTTCTTGGTCTCGAAGTTTTGTCGCAGTTATGCGATAGATGTCACTAGTGTGCTAGTATCTAGTTTTAAATACACACTGTTAGTTTTTTTTTATGAATTTCTATCTTAATATGCATTTTATAATTTAAATTCATCAAACGCAACTAATTAAAGTGTTTATTTTAATTTATTCTCAAAAACATGTACTAATTTTTTTGAAAATTTCTCAAGGTTTTGTTAGCAACACAGAAGACAAAATGTCATTTACGGTGTACGTCGTAGAAATGGTTGCTTGACTTAAGAAATTCGCTCTCGTCTTGAAAGTTTCCTAAATGTGTTGCGGGATTTTACGTAGTGAAAAGACGCTTTTGAATTATTGTTTATTGTGTTTGCGATTTGGACGCTATTTCTGTTTTAATTTGTGTTTATCGCGACATTCGATATGTGTTGTACATTAGGTTACAAACATAGTGGTAGTGATTACTAATAACAATGGTACTGATGATAAAATTAAACAAGATTCTTATTTGTATTATGTGAAACATAAAAATAATAAAGCTTGTATGTAATACTTGTTTTTTTTTTTCAATTCCTACTTAGAATATACAAGTAGTATAGACATATATGGTTATACATATACATACGTATGTATATGGCATCCACAAGACACCAATTAACAGAGGGCAGCTAAGTAGTATTTAAAAAAAAATTAAATATGGCGGCATATCTAATGGGGTGACAGATAATTGGGTTGAGTACGCTCTCTATTCCTTTTGGTATATTTATCTTACTCTATGGAAAAGGTAAAGAAAAAGCTCGAGTACGTAATAGCCCACATCCCGAACGCTATACGTCCCTGCAATACGCCACTTTTTGAGCAACTGTATTAAAAAATTAATTTATTTAACTTGCAATGTATACAAGTTAAGTATGAAGTATCTTTTTCTATTTATTTTTTATTTTCTTCAACTTCATTTTTTATTACTTTTACGGTCATCCCGTGAAACCATATATTTCAAACTAAATACAAACTGAAATATAGATGCACAGAAAAAACCCCAGAAAAAAGACCAATGCTGGGAATCGAACCCAGGTCCAGGTCCAGTGATGGTGTAGGGGTAAGCACGCAGCACGGAACGCTGAGGACCTGGGTTCGATTCCCAGCATTGGTCTTTTTTCTGGGGTTTTTTCTGTGCATCTATATTTCAGTTTGTATTTAGTTTGCAATGTATGTCTGTTCGGGTAAGGTTCGGGTGGAATCTTTTGTGCAAAGGCTATATCTCAAGTCGATAAAGCCATTGATAGTTTTCTCGTGATTAGTTAATACTTAGTGTTTATTACTGTCGGTTATAGAAGACGGTGGCGGCGGCCCAGGCCTCCGCCAGCGCCTCGCCCGAGCGCCCCTCCACGTCGAACCGCTGCACCAGGTTGAACAGTTGCACGAGCGGCTTCTGCTCCGCTTTGTTGTCCACCTTGTCCTGGAAACGATCAACAAACACTGTTATTCATCATCATCATAAGGCGCAAGCCACACAGAAGAGACGTGGGGCGGAGGCGCGTCGCAGTCCGCGTCGTTTGTTGCAGGCCCGTCTCTTCTGTCTGCTTTGGATCGCGACGCTTCTACACATTTAGTATGAAAACTGATTCAAGGAGCGCCGCGACTGCGACGCGCCGTCGTCCCATTTCTTCTGTGTGGCTTGCGAGAGCGGCAGAAAAATAGCGACACCGATTTTGAAAAGAAATATGATAACACTAGCTGGTGCCCGCGACTTCGTCCACGTTAATCATTGATGCTCCGCTCATTGGTCGCAGCGTGATGTTATATATAACATATAGCCTACCTCGATAAATGGGCTATCTAACACTGAAAGAATTTTTCAAATCGGACGCATTCAAGCAAGCAAACAAACAAACTCTTCAGCTTTATAATATAAGTATAGATTTCTATTACTCTTATGGCGGTTTCAGATTCTGGATTCAGGCACAATTGTCGACAGATTTCAAACGTTTTCTCGATGTCTAAATTTGATTCAAACTCTTCTCTTCTTTCCAAAATTAGTACTTCATTTTCATCGTAGATATTGATAAATTTCATATCAGCTAAAATTTCAGCATCTTCATCTCTAAATGGAATGTGTAACGTAACCATTTCTCGTCTATATTCATTGTAATCTTCTGCAATATCATAATTTCGAAATCGAATAACTTTGGGCTCTATTCTCTCAGCGTAAATACCACTTTTTTTTTGATAACATTTAGAAACGAACTGTGCTAGAGTAATGTTACTCAATTCATCGGGTCGTTGTTCATATTTATCAAACCAATCTTCCTTCCAAATATCTGTGGAATTTCCATCAAGTTTACTCAATTCTTTTTGGGTCTTTCGAATCCTTTGTCGTTCAATTGGCCGCACGGTGTTTATATAAATGACAGCAACTGAACTCTTTGACATTGGCTCTCTTAGCAGATACCAAGCAGCCTCATGACTACTCATCTCTACACTATTCAACATATCTACACTCATTTTTCTCGTAATATCCACTATATCGAATTCGGGATGTTCATTCATTACTTCTATAATTTCCCGTTGTAAGTTACTAACACCTTGATTAGTTTTGTTTACATACTCAACAACGTAGGCAGCACAGGAATACTCTTCAGTGATAATTTGGAAATCCATGTTCGCCCTCAGAATATTGAAAACAAAGGTGTTAAATGGATTATGCCATTTTTCTATGGGACTGCGTTTATAAAATATTTTTGGTCTCGCAATTCCAGCACGTAGTATGTTGCGGTATTCATCGTCCGATTGAATATTATTTTTTGCGTAAAAGTCATCAATATTTTTGTAATCTGTACTTTCTAAATTAGATCTGATTTCAGCATATCTCTTAGCATATCGTTGAAAATGTTCGTCTGTTTTTTGCATCGGTGTAAGATTCAATGTTTTGCGACATGGCATAAAAGGTGCTTCAAATCTGCATTTTTGTGGTTTATTAGCAACAATCTTCTTATAGCATGTGAATGTGTGTTTATGAGTTTGTAATTTGATATTTCCTGATGCTTGAGATGCTGAAACTGATACTAAACTGTCGATTAAATGCATTACTTCACTGTTATTTTCATCAATCATATTATCTGGAGCATTTTCAAGCCACAGTAATATATGTGCATGTGGACTTCCGCGATGCTGGAATTCAATACATTTAAAGTATTCAGCAACTCTGTAGCGACCGAAAGGACTACATTCTTTGGATTGTAATATTGTGAGCAATACATTAACCAATTTACTGAAGTAGATGGCGCAAGTCACAGCATCTTCGTTGACAAGTGTGCTTTTTTCAATGACATTTAGTTCCGACGCAACACGCTCTGAAATGTCCGCACCATTGTTCGCCAATTTATACAACAGCTGTATCAAATCCGTCCATCCTATTTCATTGGCGCTAAGTGTCATGAAAGCTGTTGGTCTGCCTTTCTGTCGAATCATCGCGAAAAGATCTTTTTTTCTTTGTGCCCAATACCAAGTTGAATTTGGTATTGAACGTAGGAAAGCAAGATTCGATTCAATACAATTGTTGATGTACTCTTCCGATTGGATTTGTTCTCTTGTTATGTTAGTATTAGGACCAATATGCTTAAATGCCACAGTCAAACAGTCTCGAATACGCAGTCTCATAATCTTCACAGCGATATACAACAAATGGGACGGAGTAATTGCTCGACGGTCAGTACGACGCAATTCACTGGAAGCCATCATGAATGGTGTAACTCTAATATCTTCTTTAAATGTTCTAAATTTTCCCAAATAAATAGTTGGAAATGACAATTCTTCCGCGTGTTCATCAAACAATAAACAACGAGGAATATTGTATTCTCCAGGTGTGATTCTTAAATATTTTTCGTCGTTCCACAGAAGAGTATGTTGCTGAGCTGTAAGACTCTCCTCGATGGGAATGTCTTCACTGACTTCATCTATGTTACCTATTTGTTGAGTTTCTTCATCATCATCACTGAGGAATTCACGATTAATTGTGATATTGTAGTGAGTATAAAGAGGCGTGTTTACCAAATATTGTAACCATGTCTTGATATTTTTCTTATTAATTAATCCTTGTAAATAGCTCAACTTGTGAATTCGTTTCCTTTTGATATGAACGTAGATGCAATGATCATCGCTGATATCTCTTGGAAGTTGATTCACCATTGTATCCACAGATACTGGCACATTGATAATCTGACCGTATATACCAAATTGCCCAGGCACATGCCGCAGTCTTCGTATCTGCGTAAATGGGAGACGAGGAGAAATTAATCTTTCCGAAACCAAGTCGAGTTTCGGTAAATGTGCAGGAATTTTTGGATATTTAAATCCATTGTACGTTGACAATGTTGGAATATTTTGTTTCTCAAGAGCAACTTTACAACTCGCACAAATCATTGCATCGTTGGTGTTGTTGATATTCTGAAAAGTATAAAATTTATGTTTGTTAATTTCTTCATAGTGATATGATGAAGTACATGCATACTTCGATATTATTTCAAAATAATATTATTTCATACCGTTATTTTCTTCAACAGATCTTCATAATTGTCAGATGCCTTTTTTAAGTCATTTTTAAACCACAATCTATTACAGACTGTACATGAATAACCAAATGGATTTTCCCGGAATTTTCGATCGAAAATTTCATGAGCCTTTTTATGTTTTGTAATGTCGTCGTATTTTAAAGTCCAAGTTGAATCACGGAGGTCTGATTGTTCTTCATTATTTCCCCACGGATTACTATGAACAAAGAAAGATATATATTTAGACATAAAATATGAGATTTTTTTTATCAACAACACAACATATATAATTGCAATAATTATTACGATTCGATGTTGATATTATCATTTCTTCTCTCACGATATTCTCGCGTCCGTTCTGATGTTTCCATTTGTTGCTGTGATTGTGAATTCCCTCTTCCAGCTAGCTCTGCGGATATGCTGTTTATTGTTGATGGACCAGCCCTTTGATTTACTTGTGATGATGATGTGCTGACTATAGCATCTAAATCTTGATCACTTTGCTGCTTCAACAGTATTTTCTTTGCTCTAAGTAAGAAAATGCAAAATTGCAAATAAGAATTTTACGAGCATTCAATGGCATACATTTTATAAATAAATAGCTGGTGCTCGCTACTTTGTCCGCGCAGTAAAGCCGTCCGTAGTAGGTCCGTTCAGTAGTTTCGGAGATTTGCGTGTACCTACATACAGACAGACAGACGCATGATTTTTAATGTTTTATTATGTGTATAGAAGAAGATTTAAACGACGATAACTTCATTGTTACCCGATTTTAATGAAACAAGTTAAGCTTCATCTATCTGCGAAAACCGCAAAAAAATCTGTTCAGTGGTCTAGGAGATTAGCGTGTACATACAGACAGATGCATGATTTGTACTGTTTTATTATGTAATAATACTAATAAATAAAAAGAAGATTTAAACGACGTTAACTGTTTTCATTGTTACCCGATTTTAATGCATCAGCGCTTATTTGCTCCATGTTAAGCTTCATCTATCTGCGAAAACCACAAGAAAATCTGTTCAGTAGTTTCAGAGATTAGCGTGTACATTCAGACAGACAGACGCATGATTTCTACTGTTATATTATATGTATAGATTAATATTTACAATTTTTTTCTCTCCCGGTATTCTCGCATGCGTTGAGCTACAGTTTTTGCCGGTTTTTTCGATGACGCACTAACGCCTTTTTTTTTCTTCATCCATCTCCGTGTTGCCTCTAAAGACTTTGCTCTTTTTATTTCTATTGCTCTTATTTCAGAGGGTCCAGGGACTTGATTGTCTTCTGATGGACCAGCATTTTGTTGTTTAAGCAGTGCTTTTCGTGCTCTGAATTCTCGACCACGTTCTGCAGAAGTTTTTGGCGCTTTATTTAACCTATAATTTTATCGTTTCAGTTTGGTAAATTTAGTAAATTCTTATTAGAATCATATGATTATAAAAATAAAATAAAAATTAATTTACCTTACTCCAATAATTTGTCTCGGTTCTTGTACATGATCTATAGCGGGATTTTCATCATCACCTTCCATTTGATTATTCTCATGTTTAATCACGATGTCACCAATTATTTGTAATGGTGAACCTCTACAATTAATAAGTATTTTATTATTTACCGAAGAGTAACAAGGAGAAAGAGAGAGAGAGAGACAGAAGAAAAGGACAGAGAATCAAACGCGCACCAAATGTCGAGAGTATTAGTAGAGGGAGAAAATAGACAAGGAAAAAGGAACGCTGTATAATACGCTACGCTAAGAGACAAAATGTGTTTAAAAAATATTAGGCGCAGCGCGGCAGAGCAATGAAAAAAATATAAAAAGATCCACTGAATTATTTATTACATTACCTACTTCAGATTTACTTATTCGTATTTCATATTCGTTGAAGGTGGTTCCGACCTCATCAAATCCAGATGAGGAATCGAGGAGGTCTAAAATAATTCAGTGGATCTTTTGATATTTTTTTCATTGCTCTGCCGATTTCCGAATTTTTCCGAAAAAGCTTATAAATATTTTCGGAATCTGTATGAATGTGGCTTTCTAAGCATATTTTTTATTTGTTGATATCGGTAGGTACTTGTTCAAAATTTATCGTCACTGGAAAAAAATATTTTCTCATAAAATTTTCGATTATCGGCGGTACTTATGTAAAATTGTATTTTTTGTTTCGGAAAATGAGCGGACATCTTTTATTTATCCGAAAATGATACCCCACTTGCCATACTAGCTATAAATTAGCAGTTGTTACGACCAACAGTACGCGCGGCGTAAGAAAACTTGACTTTACCCCCTCCCCCTCCCCCCAGCAGGGTGGCTCCCACTGGCTCCCGGGCGTTTTTCACTCTGGTCCACCTAAGGAAAAAGTGTACCAAGTCTCATTCTTTAATGCCAAAAATATTGGTGTTGTCCTATAAGTATCCCACTATCATGCTTTACTATTAGTGTTGTTAGAAGATTAGTCTTGAAGACTTTCAAACCCTATAGACTCGCAAACCGCGAAGGTTCAAGCTTTGAAGACTTGAGCGCTGAAGGTTTGAGCTTAAAAACGGTTCAGAACCTTAACAAGTCAAGCTTTTTATGAGCTCTCTTGAGTAAGTCCTTAAGACTCGGGCTTCATAGGGAGCTCAAGCTTTAAAAACTCGGGCCTATAAAGCTCGAGCCCCTTAGCACCTCAAAGACCTGTATCAAGCGTTAAGAGCTCACACAATGAGCACTCTAGCCAGAAAGTATTAGTAATTTGTATGCAACTATATTTTTACGATATATGTGTATGTGATCATCAATTAACAGTACGGTACTTAAGATCTATATTACCAAGCCGTATCTTATCTTATCTTATCAAGCCGTGCTCAGCAGCTTGAACAGAAGACGCCTGCTGTCAAGCTGCTGAGCTCGGCTTGGTAATGTAGACCTTAAATGCTGTGTAGGTAAAAAAAAAATATCACAGGACAATTCACACCAATTGACCTAGTCCCAAAGTAAGCTAAGCAAAGCTTGTGTTATGGGTACTAAGCAACGGATATAAACATTTATATAGATAGATACATACTTAAATACATATTTTTTATACAAATATCTGCCCCAACACAGGAATCAAACCCGGGACCTCAAGCTTCATAGTCAGGTTCTCTAACCACTAGGCCATCTGGTCGTCTGGTTTGGTGGTAGGTATATGATTTAATATTGTTTAAAGATTATAATATTTGTTCAGATCCAATACAATGTGGCTTGCGGGCCGTTTAGTGGAAATCCTCCATAATATGACACAATTTGATGTATATTATTAATAATATCTGAAAATTAATGTATCTATATATGTATATCAAATATATCATAGATTGATCTGATTTGTTTAAAAGCTTTTAAGGCTCTTAAATGCTCCAATCTTTATAGACTTAAATCTTCAAAGCTTAGGAGGCTTTAAAGCTTGAGGCCTAAAGACTCAAGGTTTCTGTGATCGTAAGCAGCAACACGAGCTTTTTAATTGGAGGCTTCTACGGTAGAGCCTTTAATGCTTCTAGACTCACAGTCGCGACTCGAGTCTTAAATTCACAACACTATTCATTATCAGTTGATTGGGTCTCACTAGGTTTAAAATCTTGCCTTGAATATGTTGTCACACACATTTTATGCACAATTTCCGTACGTAATTTCTTCTTAGTTGATGGTCCTGAAGCACTGCTTTCATATTCAGAGTCTGTGTCACTTCCCGCCATAATTTGTACATACATACACTCGAAAATTTACAATTTTATTCACTTTAAACGTAGAATGTTTTAAACAAAATATTAATTTACAAAATTGATAAAGAAAGAACGAAAATGATCAAGAAATCACCGTTCGTGTAACGCTAGTAAACTCGCAAACAGCAACAAACAGCTGACTTGAGATACAGTGTTGCCATATCCATTTTATGTAAATCCTTAGGTCCAGGCGAAAAAATCCGCAGAATTCCGTAAATAACCTGACGAATAATCCGTAGATCTACGGTTTTTTTTAAGTTAGGTATATTCGACTGCATCTAAACCTTAAAATGATATTCAAAATTAGATTAGAGTCTGGCTGACGTATGTTGGCATAGAAAATCGGCAAACATGTAAATAAAAAATAGGCATTCCATTCTCACAAGAAAGAAATTTTCTATTCATAAGCTTCGGTTTCCCGTTCCGTTTTGCTCATTTTAGCTAGTAATCAGCGGAACTAGTAGGTAAATTTAAGAAAAATGAGGCTAGTCTGAAATTCCGTAGGTTAGCCAAGCATTTCCGTCCGTAGGCCTGGGCACAAGGCCTAAAATCCGTAGATCTACGGACTTTTCCGTAGATCTGGCAACGCTGTTGAGATATATAGTCAGTTTCGTCAAGAGGTACGGTAGACTCGATCGAATAATAAAACATGAAAAAATAATGATTTCGAGTCGACAACATACATCCGCAAATTCGGATTGTCGAGTATTTTGTTAAATTCTAATGGTTCTGACAGACAAATCGCAGTCGCCATATCGGCCACTCTAGCGAAATAGACAAAAATACTTTATTACCTTGCAATACGGTTCATTTTCGTAAATCTCAAATTTTCAGAGTACTCAGTCCTGTTTATTAGATAGTACGTCCATGGGCGCTTTTGACGCTAGAAATCGTTATGGATGTCGTTTTCGACTAATTTGGCAGAGAGTTATTTTTTGAAGAAAAAATGCAGCAGATATAATAACAACAAATATTTATTGAGCTATTTAGAGCAGACTATCTAATAACGACATTGAAGGCAGAAATAGCTGCTTTTTCAATTTCCTTGTGAACTTGGTTCACTTCGGCTTGTGTCAGTGTTCTTTCCAAATGCCTGTACACTATGCTGTAGCACAGGCTATGTTTCTTCGATTTTGGATGAACAAATTTGTCTTTAAGTTTAACCTGAGAAAAGAAACATTTTCTTTATTATAATATGCTATATGAAAGTCCTTTAGTTTTATTCAGAGCACATCTACTTTAACACTTTGACGTTGTCCTTTGTTTGTGACGTATATATCCGTCGTTGGCGTTGAACGCGACATTGGGAGTCATTTTAATTTAACTTGCAAAGTTCGTATGTTTGTTTGTATGTCATGGTTTTAAAATTTACAAACCATTTTGTCCACTTAATATTATGCAAGTTGTGATTTGACAATGCTATAATCTTATGTCCTCAGAAGGGTATTTTTCTAGGCTTTTTAGTACCTATTGACTTGAAACTTAGTATGGCTACATAGTTTGGATGACAATGCAAGAATAGTCAGCAAAAAAAAGCTTGCATTGATAATTAAATTTTTATAAAAACTTATTAGAATTACGCTTCTAATAACATCAGTAATGCATTAATTAATGATACAAAATAAATAAAAGAATGTTACCTGTTCAACAATATCCCCTCCAACATCTCTGACTAGATCATAAAAATCATTGTTCATAAAAGTGTCAATACTGAGGTGTCCTGGCAGCCAGAATGAAATATCATTTGTGCACTGCGGATACACTGAAACAGGTCTATAAGTTATCTTGGCATTCAAATCTTTGTTTTGAAATTGCGAGAGGAATCCTGAGTCCGAGCTCCACATAAGCCTTATATCGGGTATCTTGTATAATGCCATAGCAAGTCTTTCCAGTCCTAACCCAAATGCGTAAGCGATGGTGTTGTTCGGACCTGCTCTTGCTAAAATTTCGTTTCTAACAACACCACAACCAAGTACTTCCAGCCAGTTGTTGTTATAATATATTTCCAGTTCCCATGACGGATGGGTAAATGGAAAATAAGCATCAACCCATCTGTATTTAATGTCTCCGAACAGCACTTTTATTAGGCCAAGTAAGTGATCCTTTAATTGATGTTCTATTAGTTTTGTGGCTTCTAAAGAGTGGCAGCTTTGTTTAGTTGGGTCTGATATGGAGTTTGTGAAAGTGTGGGGCCTTGTTGGATCAAACGTTGGCTCAAATAGCTCCAAGTCGTCATTGTTGGGAAACAGTTGTTCCCTCCGTTGTGATCTTACTGCGTCAACCTGGAATTTAAAAATATACTTTGTTAACATGTAAAAAAAAATAACAAAATCTGGCAAAAGATAGAGTTTTCTTTGCCCAGCAATGGGACACCTAGTAAGTAGGCTAAATAAAAAAAACCGGCCAAGAGCGTGTCGGACACGCCCAAGGTAGGGTTCCGTAGCCATTAAGAAAAAATCAAGTAATATTTTTCTAAGGATTTCGTATGTGTTCGGGAATAATCCAAGTTTAGGTATATTTTATACCTTAGGCTACTATTTACTCTTAAACTACAAATAATTTCCAAGCAATCTTAGCCGCTATAATTTTCCTAGTAAATTTGATATATTTACTACCATTCTGAATTTTTTCCAATTTTTCCACCCAACAGTTTAGATTTTAGAGGGGGGGGGACGGTCAATTTTAATGAAAATTTTCACTTTAAAGTTGAATATTTCGCAAACAGATCACTGAATAGAAAAATCATATTAGCAACCCCGCAATGGTTTTAAAAGACCTATCCAACGATACCCCACACAATAGGGTTAGGCGAGAAAAAAAAAATCACCTCCCCTTTACGTCTATGGGAGGTACCCTAAAAAAAATTTATTTTTTATTTTTTATTTTACCACTTTGTTTGCGTGACTAATATGTATATTCATGCCAAATTACAGCTTTCTAGTACTAACAATCTCTGAGCTTAGCCGAGGACAGACAGACGGACAGACATGGCGAAACTATAAGGGTTCCTAGTTGACTACGGAACCCTAAAAAGAATACAAATTTAGCATCATCAATCAAAAGATGAATATTTTTTCTGGGGGCAAAGTACATAGTGCATCTGTAACATTTGGTTCAAAAGCAAACTAATTGTAAGTGTAATTGTTTGTTGATTCCAAAATAGGTAAGTATAGCAGGAGCCAGACTACTATGACAAAGCAGACTTAAGTGTGAACTTTTATTAATTTAATAGTTTTGTGATTGAAACTAGGTATTTATTTTAGGGCAGGCTCAATATTTTGTAAGTGGAATCTTAAACTGTTATTTGTTAAAGACTTTATTAACAATAAATAATGTACACTCCATTACACATCATTAGGCTTGGGACTTTTGGATGCTCGACATGGTTCTAGAATCCACGGAGTCATCATTATGTTAAAATATTTTTTTCAAAGTCAAAGTCAAAGTCTAAAAATAAAACGATATATTAGATACTATGATAATGTTGTTAAATCGTAAAATAAACACATTATAATATAGTGCAATTAAATTATCACAACACAAATGCCTATCAAAGAGGATGCATAATTAAGTAAATTGTATATGTATATGCATATTGCGTCACCTTTGAACTACTGTGACTTGTGTTTAATAGATTTATTATAAAATTAATTAATTGCAGTTATAATAGGTAACATGTTTATCATACAGCATAAATCATGTATGAAATCTAATAAAATGCTTTATTTTTACAAGCTTTTTTTTAGTTTCACCTGTCCCGTTGTCTGTCTGTCTGTAATAGAATCTTGCAAGTTAAATTTTACCAACTTCCAGTAGTCAGATTGACTTGAAACTTGGACCACTTATGTAAATCGCGTGACAATACAATAATCTAGTAGTGACATCCTGGTACTCCAGCCAGGATCGTCTCCGCAGTTAATAGCAACGACTTGAAATTTGGTATGCAAATGTAGTTTGGGTGACAATGCAAGAACAGTCAGCAAAAAAAGCTTGTATTAAAAATAAAATTTTTATGGTTAGGTTATTACACTTTGACTTTGACTTCGAAAAAAATACTTTAACATAATGACGACTCCGTGGATTCTAGAACCACGTGGAGCATCCAAAAGTTCCAACCCTACACATCATCATCATTATTTATTTTAGGTCTCCTCTCTACTCCTCCCCCAAAACTAAATTTCCTAAACCAAGCAGTGTATCTTCACATTGACATTGGCACAATACACTGCCAAGACAGCAAGGATTCACCAAAGGTTTAAAAAAATGTCTTTGGATATACCTGATGGAAAATAGGGAAATGTGTAGAGTCAATCTCATCTCTTCTGTAGACTGGTCCAATCATCAGGAAGTTGTCAAGGCCGGACCGCAGCAGTTCGCTCTGATGCGCAGTCATGTGCGCCCTTAATAGTGTACTCCGGTTCACATAGTAACAGTCCGATTTCACTCTACTTGGATGATCTAGAGGAATTAATAAGTCATCGAAATTCTGTTTCGTCGAAACAATAGGAGATAAGTTGTCGTACACGCTGAAGGTCGGGTTGCCTCTGTACGTGAACGAAGAATAAAAATAATTAACAATACGTTGGCGTACCATCGATAGAGGGTTACCTTTCTCGAGATGCAGATTTCGATTCAAATAAGATAGTATCTTGGGAGTAACGTTAGTGTAATCATCTGTTACGAATTCTGCGCCGTTAATATTTAATTTTGAGTCGGTCTTTGGGACTGTGCTGTATTTTAAACGGTGTAATGCTGAGATTACTATGCGGTTACATTTGAAGAACAATTTCGTCATTTTTCACAAGGATTTTCCCACAGTCAGTGTTTGAATATTCCTTATTTCAGAAATGGTTTTTTTAGGGTTCGAGTAATAGCCTAATTCGATAGTTCACACATCTTAAATTACGATAAATAAGAGTTTATTTACGTAAATTTTTTGACAACTATTCATATTGACGTTTTTTTTCTATAATAATCCTGCACGGTGAAGGGCAAAAGGGCTTGACCTATACAGCCATTTTAAAGGTTACTTTTTTATTCTATTGGAAGTGCAATGTAGAATAACTGTAGTTTAAGGATAAACAACAAATTCCTTGTGGAGTATTGTAGTTATAGAGACTGGATGGCACATCAAAAAAGATCAATTATATATTTGTACCGGATAAATGGCTGTATGTACCTGCTTGCTTTTCCTCGAGGAAAAAAACTGCTTAAAAAAATCATAGTCAAGTTAATGTCAAAATTATCTAACCTAAAATTTGATCTTTTTAAATGAATGAATTACTTTAAATACGTAACTTAAAGGACTTAAAACATGTTTCGAAAGCGTCTCTTAAATTTAGCTCAACTTAGTGCCGTCGGCGTAACTGCATACTACGCTGGGGCTTACAGCGAGAGAAGTTACGAAAAAATCAAGGGCTGTGAAGACTCTGTTTTTATAAATGGCAAAAGTATTAATAATATGCCTGGACTGCCAATATTCGGGACTGTATCAGCTGCTACACCTTACACGGAATCCGGTGGTGGCAAAGATCGTGTAAGTTTAATTTATAAAACTTATTTTATTCACGATTATCCCAGCTATCGTACTTTTCGAAAAATTCCAAAGCCATCTCTTGCAGACTCGTTTTCATTCATTTTTACTGTGGAGCACTTGTTAAGGCATTAAGAAATAACTATATTTGTTCCAGGTATCACAAATAATGAAATATGGTTTCCCCGGGTTAGATAATGTGCGTTCGTTTGACGATTTTGTGTTATCATATGATCGGCGGAACAGAGTGGCGCATTGGGTGTTCGAGCATCTCACCAGTGCTCATATAGCCAAGAACAATGATGTTGACAGGAGCAAATGTGATTTCATGCCTGATGAAAGTATACATCCGTTTTTCAGGTGGGCTGTTTTTAATTTATAAAAATAAAATTACTCCGCACTTTCCAGCCTTAGATCCCAATTAAAGAACTGAATTAATATTCCATTGGACAGGCGCCATTTAAAAAAAAAAAAAAATAATAAAATTAATATTCTAGCTCATCGTTAGGATCTTATCTTATTTTTAGGGGTCCTTTCGGATACACTTTGATCCATAGGGATCTTTTATGTTATAACCCCTCCTTCACACTTGGTACATTGCTTTTGACTCCTTGTCCATAAATTGGATGATTTGATGTACCTACCAGTGGAGAAGGGTACTAACAACTCGATTCCCTCTGGGTTGACTAAACTTTTGAAATTACCAAATGTTTCCTTTCCTTTAATGCACTTACAAGAATATGATAAACTAGCCTTCCGTCCGCAGCTTCGCCCGCGATTAATTAATTTTCCCATAGGTAAAGGTATTTTCCCGCAGTAAAAAGTAGCCTATGTCACTCAGTGATAATGTAGCTTTCTAACGGCAAAAGAATTTTTGAAATCGGTCCAGTAGTTTCGGAGCCTATTCAATGCAAACAAACAAACAAACAATCAAATCTTTCCTCTTTATAATATTAATATAGATGAGGTTTTTAGTTTTTTTTGCTCCAGCTTTACTTGCAAAGATTTTCACGCCAACCACTGGTAGCTACTGCTAGTTGCCTTGAAGTCTCCTGGTTACATACAAAAAATGCCTCAAACAGTGGTTCACATCCAAGGTGTTCAGGTTCTTTGTCAGACAGGAAAGTCTGTTGCCAGCATACAGTCATGCTTATTGACTGATGGAGTAATTTTTTTATATTTTTTTCAGGTCATTGAACAGCGACTACAAGGGTTCAGGCTTTGATAGAGGCCACATGGCCGCAGCGGGCAACCACAAGTTGGCACAGAAACATGTAGAACAAACATTTTACCTCACCAACATGGCTCCTCAGGTGAGATTATCATCATCCCAGCCTATACTTCGTTTTTTCAGCATTAGATAGAAGGCTGAATACTGCATTTATGGATTTTGCGACTCAAACCCAAAAATAAAATTAATTATAATAATTTTATGATGCAAATCTAAAGGGTTACTGATGAGGTTCATTTATATCTAAATAACATACACAATCAAAATAACAGGCCATGAAAACTAACATCAAGGTTGCGAAGCTGATGAGCAGCTTTGAACTGATGGTCAAACACTAGCCATCAATTTTGCCATACATAAATCATTGGTAGGGAGAGACACTTGGGTGTATCATATGGTCAAATCATATTGTTAAATGGATACCTAGAAGAATGAAGAATATTGTGGCCTGGTGCATGGTATATTATTCTATTGGTTCTTGATTTTTTGGTCTGTGTAAGTGTTTTAAATAAATTGGCATTTGTCAACAGGTTGGTGAAGGCTTTAACAGACATGCATGGAACAGGCTGGAGAAACATGTTCGCAATCTCACAAAGGTCTACAGCCACGTATACTGCTGCACGGGACCTTTGTATCTGCCGAGGTTTGTTTTTTTTAATAAGATTTTTTGCTTTTATGGGTTCTTTTCCATTCCATCCGGTTTTTAGGTTCTTGCATTGCGTTTTAAATTTTCAGGAAAAGGTTTGATAAAAATTAGTGATAAATTTGTTTGTTAAATATTAATGATTTTTATGGAAAATTGAAAAAATTGGGGATGAAAAAAGTGATTTGGTCTATTTTTAACTGACTTCAAAAAAGGAGGGGGTTACCTTCATCAATACCTACACTTTTGCAAAGCCGAGACGAGTAGCCACTAGCCAGTTCCTTAATTTTTTTTGCATTTAACAATGTCTACTTCAAATTTAAGAAGTAAAAGGTTTACTTTACTTTACTTTAACGGCTTTATATTTTTTTTTAAATTGATGTCTTACCATAGAAGTAGAGCCCTTCATCCGCCAATATCAATGTTTTTTTATTAAATTTATTTCTGGGCACAGTAACTGAGCCCGTCAGCCATTACTATCAGTTTTTTTTTGCAATTTTATGGGTTGGATACTAGACCTTTAAGCCAAAAACTACTATCATTAATGTGATCCTGTGTTGCCAGGAAGGAGGCTGACGGCAAGTCGTACGTCAAATACCAGGTGATCGGCGCGAACTCCGTGGCTGTGCCGACGCACTTCTACAAGGTCGTGGTCGGCGAGGCGGCCAACGGCGCGCTGGACATGGAGGCTTACGTCATGCCCAACCAGAAGATTCCGGACGACACGCCCGTCGCCAATTTTATGGTAAGAGAACCTTAAATAAACTCCCCACTAAAAACTCTTAAAACAACCCTTAAGAGCGCGCGCAGACAGAGAGCGGTCTGGCGTTCCGCGTTCCGCGTTCAGAGTTCTGTGTTTTGACCGCTCGAGAGTTCCGACCGCCTGCTGTGTGTGTAAGGGACCTAGTACATTCGAAAGAACGCAGAACTCGGAACTCGGAACGCGGAACGCCAGACCGCTCTCTGTCTGCGCGCGCTCTAAATGGGTTTGGCTGCCCGTTCGTCCGCGGCTTAGCTTAAGAGTCTATTAGTGCTAGAAAGCTGTAATTTTGCATGGATATTATGTAACAATAATGCCAACAAAGTGGTAAAATCTAATATATAAAAATCTCGTGTCACGGTGTTTGTTATAGGACTCCTCCAAAACGGATTGACCGATTTTTATGAAACTTTTTTCTCCGTATTCAGTAGGTCTGAGAATAGGTTGTAGGACTTGTAGGCTATTTTTGTATACCTAACCCCTATTCTTCGCAGACGGAGTCGCGGGCAACAGCTAGACAAATATAGAAAGAAAATTTATTTTAGGGTACCCTCATAGACTTAGTGGGTGTGGATTTTTTTTCTCGTCTATCCTTATGTTCTGGGGTATTTTTTAAAATCATTACAGGGCTGTGAAGACGATTTTTCGAAGTGATTCGTTTGCGAAATATTCAACTTTAAAGTGCAAATTTTTGTTAAAGTCGAGCGTCCCCGCTCTAAAAGCTATAGCTAGACCGTTTAAATGCGTCCTCGTCTAAAGTGCTAACCGAAGGTTAAGTAGTGCCAAATTTTTTTAAGAAACTGTAATCGATTGTGTATTTATTCTTGACAATATTTTTCCCTGTTTTAGGTCCCTCCAGAGTCGATCGAGAAGGCCGCTGGTCTGCTTTTCTTCGACAAAATACATAGAAGCAAACTTAGCAGAATCAATGGACGCAAAGCTTAATTATATTGATAATTTTTTTATAGTATAGGGATTAGTGCAATTCTAGACACCCTCGATAGGAAAAAACGTAACCAAAGCCCCATTTTGAATGTGTTTTGACAAAGATGAAAGACATCGAAAAATAATCAACAAGAAGAAAACTTTTGTTTGACAAAGTTTTAACCCTTAAACCATTTGACAACCCTGTCAAGACATTCGATTTTGGATTGTAAATGTGTTATCCTATTATCTCGCCTCATTCGTTATTCGTTTAATTCTTATTTCGTCTCATTCTGTATTTGTCTAGTTCGCTATCCGTCACTATCTTTTTTGGTCAAATTC
The DNA here is from genome assembly GCA_947859365.1 of Archips crataeganus. Taxonomy (NCBI): domain Eukaryota; kingdom Metazoa; phylum Arthropoda; class Insecta; order Lepidoptera; family Tortricidae; genus Archips; species Archips crataeganus. The sequence goes on along the minus strand of OX402067.1, from coordinate 7,642,488 downwards.
TATTGCATACTTGTTTGTCTATCTCTCAATACGTCTTATTCGTTTTTCGTCACGCTCACGGTCTTCCTTGAACTCATTCGTCGTTCTTCTCTTTCGTTTTCTGTCTCATTTACTTATTCGCCTAAATTATTTCGATACGTTCGGCGCTGGTAAATAAATGTTCGCAAGTAAATGAGACAAAAAACGAAAGGGAAGAACGACGAATGAGTCCAAGGAAGACCGTGACGATAAACGAATAAGAGACAAGTTACAGAATTTGACCAAATAAGATGTAAAAACAGGTGCGACTTGTTGAAGACGTCGGTGGACGGTTTTCGAAAAAAAAATAATGCACGGTCAAACTGTACACGTCTTTAATTAATTAATAAAAATACAGAGGTGCGTGTATGCGTCGGTAGAGCAAATCAGAATAAATGAAGTCACCGGTGTCGCGGGGCTGCGGCCAAAGTCCAATTTTTTGCACGTCGAATGCAGGTGGCTTTGTGCACACACGAAAGGCGTCAACATAAGATAATGACGGATAGCTAACAAGACGAATACAGAATGAGACGAAATAATAGGATAGAATAGGAAGCGAGATAATAGGATATCGTAAATGTTGCTAATTTTAATCGGCTTTGATTTATGTTTGGCGGCAAATATATTGCCGGTATCGATTTAAGGGTTAAGAGGCTTGTTTATGCGTTTATGAATAGTGTCTTTTTAATTTATCCGCTTATTGTTAATTTCATGTTATAATGAATCAACGTTGTAAATACAATTTTGTTGTGTAAATAAATATATATTTTATAAATTTTGTTGTTGAAACCGTTCTTCAGTTTCGCCTATCCCAGTGTATGTCTGTCCGTCTGTAAGTATATACACCGTTAACATCCCACGATTATTACGACAACGCAAGGATAAGTCGCAAGACCTTTGGTCAAATTAGATTTAGCACCAAGACTGTTTTTAGTTTTCACAAAAAGTTAACCCTGAGCATCTACACTTTTAAAAATATTTGCTGAAACGGTAATGACGAAAAGAAAACGCCTTAGAAACGCTGAATATTCACCAACTAATCAAATCTTGCTTGACCCACTTCTAGGAGTCGTTTGATTGACTTGACATTTGGTACATATATAAATTTGGTATCTACACATTATTATATTGCATTCATTCATACTTGTCTTATTTAGTTAACAAGTTTATAATCTCAAAATGCACTTTTTTAGCTAAAATAACTATTTATCATAAATAGAGTAATTAAATAAAAATAAAATAAATAAATAAATATCACAGGACAATTCACACCAATTGACCTAGTCCCAAAGTAAGCTAGGCAAAGCTTGTGTTATGGGTACTAGGCAACGGATAAACATACTTATATAGATAGATACATACTTAAATACATATTAAACACCCAAGACCCGAGAACAAACATTCGTATTTTTCATACAAATATCTGCCCCGACATGGGAATCGAACCCGGGACCTCAAGCTTCATAGTCAGGGTCTCTAACCACTAGGCCATCTGGTCGTCTGGTGTAATTCCAGACAGAAAGTTAACATGGTATCCAAAATATTGACTTTGGTAGCTTTATTTACGAGAAAGAAGCTGTTTTAGCTAAAACAGATGCCTTTTGAGGGTAGAAAGTTGTTTACTAAATAAGACTAGTATGGATGAACCGGCTATACGTAGTTCGAATGATAAAGTACAGTTAGCAGAAAAGTTTGTACTAAAAAATATTTTATTACAAAAACTTGTTTAGCAGGTTCCCTGTCCTATGAGGCACATCATCATGTGTGACTTTACTGGTACGTCCATGAGGCATATGTTTAAATAACGTCATTGTTACTATGGCGACGAGTCGAAAGAACGCCGCACATTGCTTCGGGATAGGGAATCTGTTAAGATACAACTCTTCTCACCGCCAAGTAAAACTCGCTTGTTATATAAAAGGTGTATATTATAACATGACAGTACTATGTATAGGTATATTTCGCGGTGTTTAGTCATCCTCTTCATCCGAAGCGCCGTTCTGCTGCGGTACTTCGTCCATGCCTGCGTCTCCCATACCTAGAAAAAAATGATGAGTTATGGAAGAAAGTCGCTGAAGCTAGTGTCTTAATATAATTATGACGTCTCCGTTTGTATTAGTGCTCTGAGTTAGAAATGCAAACAATATCATACTTAATGAACTGAAACAATTACTTTGCTCACCCGCGACCTTAAGGTTTATGGTTGATTGGTTGTGAGCGAGCAAGATTTCAATATGGATCATCGCAAAGTATTCAATATTTTTTTTAATATCATACTTGACATTAACTTTAAAGTGCCTTTTACATTGATCATCCATCACTCAAATATTGTCCAGTTACCGCCTGTTGCATAACAAAGTACAACTAATATTACAAGCGGAACTCTTGCTTCAGTTATAACTAGAAAGGGAGTTCCGCTTGTAATATAAGTTGTACTTTGTTAATGCAACAGGCCCCAGGCATTTTTTGTTAATGTACCGAGCAACTTGTCGAATTTAACGGACATATTTTTCCTTTATCTGTGCTATAAGACCTTGCTTCATACCAAATTTCAAGATTCTGAGTTCACGGGAAGTACCCTGTAGGTTTTGATTCCCTTGCGAGTTTTGAAAATTTGCGGCATAAACGGCTATATCTTTTGATTGTGTTGGCTTAGAAGTCTGATTTGTTCACAGCTCCAAGGGACAGTAGACCTGAGTATTTGATATAAATTTCAGCTTGATACCTCCACGCGTTCCTGAGAAAAAGGGGTCTTGGTGATCCTATAAGGGTATAAGGGTTCCGCTTTTTCCTTTCGAGGTACCGAAACCCTAAAAATCACGGTGTAGAGTACAAGTGAGATTAGTGAAGGTATGTGGCGGAGTGTGAGTGGCAGTTTACCGTGGTCTTCGTCCTCCTCGGCGGAGTCCCCGGCGACCTCGGCGTTCTCCTGTTCCGCGCGCTCCATCTGCCGCGCCAGCTCCGCCTCGTCTGTCGCCGTCACCACTTTAGGCTGCACAAATGTGGTATGGTAATCAAAAGTTTTAGGTATAGTATAGCTTACTTCATTATGAAAAATAGTAGATTATACTACGAGAGCATAAAACGAGCCGTTTTATTCGAGACGTTTATATTAACCCTTTAGTGGGTAATGACAAGATATTTGCCGTCATACAGAAATCAATACAGATTCAACCAAAATCGAATGTCTTGACAGGGTTGTCAAATGGTTAAAGGGTTAAGGCCCTACCGAGCTTTTGGCGCTAATCGATTTTAGGCATTCTATGCACTCGAGTATGTGGGGGTTTACAGAAAAAAATGTACACGTTTTGCCTTAACTATCCTTAATTTTCCATACAAAATTTATAAGTCAATTTTGTGACGGTCCATACCTACAACATGTACATGTAACTGCGTCACAAAACTGACAATTAAAAGAGGGACACTTTTTTTATTGCTTAAATCGATAGTGCTTGTGATTCTGAGTAGAAATAACCCAAAATTTGTTAGGTTTTAAAAAAAAAGTACAGGGTACACTTTTTTCTGAAAATGCCCACGTGTGCGTGAGAGCGGCTAGAATCAAAGCCGTGCGTAAACGCGAGCGACACGAGTTCCCCGTCCGATGGCCGAAGGAGAACTAACGCTACTGATTATCGGACAGGGGGGAGGCACGATGGCTCAAGATAGGTTGGTTAGACTGCGCGTGTATTTAGGCATTTGCATTGTATTACTAAAACAAATGCATATTTTAAAAATGTAGCAACACTACGCCCTAGAAAACATCTGGTTTTATTAACATTCAAAGAGTCATGGCCTGCCGTGCAGTATTTACGTCGTACTAAGGATTTATTTTATTTTTAGAGACGACTTTGGATTTTTTTTTCTATAGAGCGAACTACAAGTAATCGTGTTTCATGAATTTCAGGACTAAAGCTTAGCTAGTAATGATACAGCACGAGATTAAATGTATGCAATAAATGCGCCAAAAGCTCGGTAGGGCTTTAAGAGACATATGTAAGTATTTATATATTTCATACTAAATACAAACTGAAACATGGATGGATGTACAGAAGAAACCCCAGAAAAAACCGAACCCAGGTCCTCAGCATTCATTCCGTGCCGCGTGCCATTCCCCTACACCACCACTGGTCAGGAGTTTAGACACGAGTTTTTTCCTATACATCCATATCTCAATCTGTTAGATAATCATCACTTATAGGAGTGATACAGCGCCATCTATGTTTATACCCTCATCGAGAGACTTCAACACTCCTTCGGAACTATACGCTCACCCGTACAAGAGATGTCGCTACTTAGCCAAACTTTAACAAGTTTGATAAGTATTTAAGAGGGTACGATGCGCACCATTTCTCCATACAAACGTAATCCCCTGTATCCTCCCTGGATAATGGCTTTAGAGCCAATTTTTTTTTACTGTGTAATCTGTATTTACCACAGCTATGCCACTATGTTTCGTTTTTTTCCATATTTCAATTAACATAAGAAATATGAGCTTTCAAAAACTGAAAAAATTGCCCAATTTCAACGTCATTTTCAGACACTCATCAGAAAAGAATCCCTGATATAAACAAAAAAAGGAAAACATAGGGGCATAGCTAAATCTGTCCTCTAATTATTTTTGAATAAAATAATTTTATTGGTCCAGTTTTCGAGAAGAAAACAGGGGATTACGAAATGCTGTTTTGATCAATTTTACGCGCCTAATAACGGTCTGAGTTGCAGTTGTCCCGCTCTCGCTGTACTGACACGGAGGGGTTCGGGCGAGACAGCGACATTTCATTAAAATACCTATTTCTCAAAAGTCTCTCAGCCATCGTACCCTCTTAATACGTTGGGCGTTCGCGGCGAATCCGTTGCGCCTCCGCGGCAAACAAGCCGCGTGTTCGCTCCGTTTCTAATACGTTCGCAAATCGCCAGTGTGATATAGCTAATAGTCAATAATGTGAGGGTGCCTTACCGCCATTTGAATGTTGAAGACTCCGCCGGCAGCCGTGATGTTCTCTTGAATTTTGTCGATGGCATCTTGAAGCGCTTTCAGGCCGTCTGTCTTCTCGGGCGTCGACGTCGTCATTACTGGAACATTTCATATTTTAATGAGTCAGATGTTATAGATGTTGTTACTTAGGGCCATTACAGACAAACTACAACATAACTGCCAACTGCCCATACATTTTCCATTGCAGTCGGCAGTTACAGTTCGTCTGTAACGGCCCTTAGGAAACGCACATCTTGAGCAAAACAGCTGGATCTGGATAAGTTTCATTATAATTAATTTAACTCTTTTCACAAAGTAATGTCGTTTTTTTGTAATTTTTGGAGACTGAAGTTTGGTTGTAATTATGCTAGTAACATTGGAGTTTAGGGGGCATCCATAACACACGTTATTTGTTTTAGTTCTCCTGCCTGTTCTTTCGCTAAAGTTTTTGAACTGAACAGCCTCCTCATGTGCTTCATGTCTCAACATCGACATTGGCATTGCTAAAACATCAAGAGTGAAAGCCAAACAAAGAGAAAAAACCGGTTGTCTGTAAAGCCGGTTTACGGACGATAGTTTAACGTGACAACGTCATAACAAAATATTGCTGAAATGATTGCATTGATTGCCGATTGTGCCGTTCGCTAGCGCCGCGCTCTCGCTCCGATCGTTCATCGGCTCGAGCGTAACGGGACAATGGGTTATGTACGTTACATTTCGAGTCATCCTTTTTTGTGCGTGCAGTTCATCGATTTATTAGACATTGTCATGTCAAAAAAAAACTTACCATAAAGTGGTGGAGCTATAAGGTTAATCTTAATCGGCATTTCAACAGTCGACACTGTAAGACCTGCCTTCAAAGCTGCCTTGACAGCATCAATGCCTTCATAGCCGTAGCAAGCGCATTCAATGTCAGCACGGATCTTAACGGCTTGGGATGTCAGCTTCCGTTTGATGTTGGCAAGAAGGACCTCCTTGGTCTCCTCATCTAGGCCACACTCGTTGAGGACTGATGGGTCTCTGGAAATTGAGTTTTAGACATTGGAGTGGGAATGTATGACTTAACCTTTTGACCGCCACGCATCGTTTTTGTTTGGAACAAAATTGATTCTTATGCGGATGCGGGTAGGTTTAATTTTGTATTACCGTACTGTTGTCTATAGCCGACGCTGGCTGTCAAAAGGTTAATAGTGCATACCCTGACAATAAGTGTCCTCCGATTAATTTGTACTGTACACATTATCAGGGGGTGCATTATTAAATCATCCAATTAGGCCCTCCTTTCTGAGACATGTAATAATCAAATCACACACATAATATTGTATATTGTATATATTTCAATAAGGTTCCAACATTTATTTTATTTTTAATTTAACTGTTTATTAGTTTGTTTATGTAAAAATTTTTGCAATTTGATTTTGACCCACATCCAGTCATAAGATAACCTAAAAATTACGTATAAACACGTCTGTTGGTTGCCATTGCATGTCGTCAAGAAAGAAGTTTGCATTTTTTTTATTCCAACAACAAATTGTTGTTGCTCAACTTTGAGATAAAATTACAAACAACACTTACACGGCAGCCTGCTTGAAGAAATCATAGGCGGACGCTTTCTTCTTGTATTTCTCTTCGAACAGCCACGCTGTCCGTTTGTAGAGCTCCTCCAGCTGCTCCGAGCTCTCGTAGTGCAGCAACTCAGCCACGTGTCTCAGGATAGAGTTGACAGCCTTCGCTTTGGCATACCTCTCTGTGCACTTGTCTATGTCCTCAGCTGATACACGACGCTTAGACAAGTCTATGTAACCTGAATTAATGTGAAAGATTTATTAATATGACCTGATGGTCAGATGGCCTGATGGTAATCCAGATAGATATATTATTTGAGTATTTCTCAAAAAAAAGCCACTTTCTTTTATGTTATTCCTGTTCAGAATCACAAGCTCTTTCCATCCCTGTAGGAGAGAAAAAATGTCCCGAAAATGTCATAATTTTTTTATGTTCTTCTTGTTTGTACAAAGTGTATGGAATAGTAACAAAATAGGAAAAAAAAAACTTAGGGACATTTTTGTCATATTAAGATTGAAAAAGCTTGTGATTCTGAGTAAGAAGATAAAATCATTAGAATATAAAAAAAATAAGTGGCATTTTTTTTGAGAAATGCTCATTTACCATAATAGTAAAGTAATTTAGTTTAAAATTGCAACTTTTTACAATCCTTAACCTTACGAACGCCACACAATTTTTGTTACAAACAAAATTATTCTTATCCGCACGTGGGTAGGTTAATTTTTGTATTTCCGTATTGTTGTCTATAGCCGACACTGATTCTAAAGGTTAATAATATTATAAATGCAAAAGTAACTTTATCTGTATGTTTGTGACCACTTCACACTTAAACCATTAACCCCTTGTATGCGGGAAGTGAAAAAAAAACATCCATTCAAGTCTCAACTGTTTCATATAAATCCATTTTACAGATTAAAATAAAAATACGAACATAATGTCTTAAATTTGGCAAAGATCCGTGCCTTAAGCTTATGAGGGGTTAAACCAGGGGGGGCACACTTACATATATCACACTTTTCATGCGACTACAGCGATCTCTGGTTGTTTGGTGGATAACTAAATTAGCGGGCATCTTGGTTGACTTGTCAAACTTGTCAGTTGTCATTCATCGGCCATGGCCATGGCGTACCAAATTGTACGGTCAAGGACTTTAATTGATAGGCCACTTGCCAATGTTCGTATTTTAGCCGTATAGTGCAAATCGGGTTTAGCCGCTTATACTTTGTATATGCTGATTTGAATTAGACGGCTAAAATACGAATAGTGGCAATTAGCCTATCAATTAAAATTACGCGTAATTATAGCTGTACATCACTACCAACATATACATATAGATAGGTATACATCTATAGATACGTCACATTAGTTCTTCACCAGGGCGTAGGGCAGCAGCACCTTCCATACATGCATATTTGACCATAGAGTTGCCACTCTTGTTCATATAATATTACAATACTCTTTGGGTTAAACCAATTTAGATGAAACTTGGTATGGAGATAAAACTGAGAAAAACATAAGTTAATTTTTATTCTGGAAAATTGTGTTCCATGCAGCCACTGACTCCCGTGCCTCCGACTGCATTTTATCGTTGCATTAAATTTTGAAAGACTGCCATCAACATGTTTTAAATTCAATTCAATGTTTAGTTTTTTTTCGATTTCTTTTGTTGAGTTCAGATAGCTTTTTATTGTTATTGAACATTTTATCTCAGGCGGGTGTTTTGATTTTTTAATTTATTATTTTATTTACACCGCAGGCGGGTTTTTAGTTTTTTTTAATTACTTTTTTATTTCTTTGTGATTACAAAAATTAAATTATTAAAAGATCTATCGTCACTTACCCTTTTCTTTATCCACTCTTATAACCACTACGGGCTCAGTTTTTCCGACTCTGATCAATTTGTTGATAGACCTGATACGCCGCCTCGACAACTCCGAGAGCAAAATCATGCCCTCAATGTTGTTGTATTCCAGTAAATGGACATATGCGCCCATCTCCGCAATGGACCGGACGTTCACCATCACTACATCTTCAACTTCAGGATATTTCTCCTGGTAAAATCTACACGACAACGGCATCTGAAATGGTACAATTGCACCACGATTATAACCTATACAAGTTCCAAATAGAGAAACGTTAAATGTTAAAGATTGGGTTTGCAATCTGTTTTACCTTGGTTCTGTTATTGGATACACGTTTCTAGCTATTTTCGATAATTTATGTGGAAATGATGAAATTGAAAACGTTCACGTTGACACCGTAGGACACAACTTAAACGATACGATTTACGCAGAGCAGAAGTAGTGTAGTTCTGAAAGTAAGTAGTTTTTGTTAGTAGAATGGAACGTAGCTGAGTGTTGCAAGTAGAATAAATAACGTTGGTTAATTTAGGGATCAATATTCGTTACGTTTACTACTATAAATGGGTTGGGTAAAACTGTTGTCATTTTTAGGTGAACAGCCACTCACTAAAGTGGTAAATTACGAGGGGCGTTCAATATAAAGTGAGAATGAGATGCAAACTCTTTTAATATTACTAAATTAAATACTGGCCGGTAAAGCTAATCTATCTAGCTGATTGCTATGAAAAAAAAAACTAACTGTCTTTTGTTTAAAAAAATATACGGTAATTTCTTTGCAATGCTATTGAGTACGTTAGCGAAAATGGAGAAAATTGAACTGCGCGCCGTTATCAAATACTTGTATTTGAAAAATTTTTCTACGGACCAAGTCAATTTGGATTTGCGGGACACTTTAGGGTCTAATGCTCCTCCGTATTCGACAGTCGCACGTTGGTGCGCCGAATTTAGACATGGAAGAACATCGACCATGGACGACCCCCGCTCCGGACGCCCTACTACAGCAATAACTGAAGAAATTGTGAAAAAGTTGAAAACTCAGTTTTGGCGGATCGTCGTGTCACGGTTCGTTTTATTGCTGAAAATGTAAAGATTTCAACGGGGAGCGTGCATAATATTTTACATGAACGCTTGGGTATGAAAAAGGTATCTGCGCGTTGGGTACCAAGAATGCTTACTGACACGCAAAAACAAACTAGACTAGAGATTTGTCAAGAAGCTTTGAACCTGATGCAGCAAGACCGGGAATTTTTTTTGGCGCGATTTATAACAATGCGCGAAACATGGCTCCATCATTACGACCCTGAAACGAAACTGCAGTCTATGACATGGAAAAGGCCATCATCTCCAACTCCGAAGAAATTCAAGGTGAGCCCATCTGCCGGTAAGGTCATGGGCTCTGTTTTTTAGGATGGTAAAGGGGTATTAATGATTGAGTATCTCGAGCATGGAGCCACTCTAACGGGCACTTTATACGCCAAACAAATAGCAACATTGCGCAATGAGATCCGCGAAAAACGGCGAGGTAAACTCTGGAAAGTTGTGCTGTTCCACCAGGACAATGCCCCGGCACACAAGTCCGCCGTTGCAATGGCTGTAATTCGTGATGCTGGGTTCGATATCCTTAAGCATCCTCCGTATTCACCAGATCTCGCTCCCACTGATTTCTACCTATTTCCGAGATTGAAACAATACCTGAGAGGCCAGAAATTTGAAGACGACGACGCGGTAGTCGCTGCAGTACAAGATTTTTTAAGTACTCAAGATGAGACCTTTTTTAAAAATGGAATTTTAAGTTTAGAAAAAAGATATACTAAGTGTATTATGCTAAAAGGTGACTATGTCGAAAAATAAAATGACATTTAGTAAAAGTTGTTTATAACATCCTCATTCCCACTTTTTTTTGAACGCCCCTAGTATGATAGATCTATTCAAAATAAACATACTCTAAAGTGTATCGGAGCCGAGATATTGTTAATATAGATTTACATAAGTTGAATAGAAAAATTATAAAATCCAGATAGATATATTTTCTCACGCCTGTATTATAAGCCGAAAGGGACCAAACGGTAGGCAGAGCATATGAAACTAAAGTAAGATCGATAAAATGTAATGTTGCAGTGACAGGTTACTGGCCCATCGCCAACTACACACCATGAATCCGAATCAGTCGACTCTTATGACACCCACAGGAAAAAAGGGGTGGTGTTATTCTCTATACCCGATAGCACACAGGTCAAAATTCGAAACTAATTAACATGATTTATTTAACCAACTTCATGGACTGAACAATAGTCTTAAATGGGACCTACCTTTAGCAGGAACGGCTTTAAACATTTATAGCAATACTGTTAAGTATAACCGAATTAAAATCTAATTCTGTTTTGACGAGTTTATGAATGTATGAGATGAAAAATTAAATCTTAAATATCTCGGCTCCGATATTATTAAACGCCATAAGTAAATAGGGATGTTGACACCATTAAAAAAGAATTTGAAGATACGACTCCAGTAAAAAAACGCTTTATTTCAGCCCTGAAAGCCAGATTAATTTTCGATTAAATGCAAAATTAGATTTTTTGTTGCTTTAAAACAAATAAATAGTTAGTTGATTGAGTATGCGAACAATGACGTCATATGTCGCTATTGTCATTCAAACTCTAAGGGAGATTGTGTTTTGACAGCTCATAAAAAGAACGTCAGTTGATTGGTGGTGTCAACTTCCCTATTACATAATTATGTACATATATCCAGAGGTCCTCTAAATAAATAGGTAAAAGTTATCCGTGGCCGCTGAAAAAAAAATAACAATATTCTTCATACAAACTTACCCAATGCCCTTTCATATCAGATTTTTACTTTATAAAAAATCCTGCGTACCGTATTTACAATCTTTTTTCTTTACTCTACATAATACTGACCTAACACAAATACTTCGTTAACTACATTACATAGGTACTTACCTATTAAACTAATTTCGGATCTCTAAAACAGCTCTAACGATTTCGATGAAATTTACTATGTGGGGGTTTTGAGGCTAAACAACTTGAGTTGTGAGCAAGTTGTATGTAAATGCATAAAATTTATAGTCTTGATTGTAATATTTTTGACGTGACAACGTCTAATAATGATGGATGTTTTCTATGCATTTAAGTATTTATTTATCTATATAAGTATGTTTATCGTCGTCTAGTTGGTAGCCATAGTACAAGCTTTGCTTAGTTTGGGACTAAATCGATTAGTGTAAGATTGTCCCCTAATATATATTTTTATTTATAAATCGATGAACGCCGGCTGCATACACGAAAAAGGATGACTCAATGTAACGTACATGTGTACGTACATGTCCCGTACATGTGCCTACAGAGCCGCGAAGGCCAGTTGCAAGAGAGTGGCGAACGCCAGGGGATGTACTACTTGGATGGGTGACCGCCTGGTTTCATTTTTGTTTTTTGAATGTTTTGTTATGACGTTGTCACGTTAAACTATCGTCCGTAAACCGACTTTACAGACAACCGGTTGATTCGATTTGTGGCATTCGAACATGGCGGATGTAGACAGTATATAATTTTGGTATTTCTGTTTCTTTGGCTAGTTGTGGTATAATTCTGATAGTGTTTTATGCGGCGATTAACCTTAACTGTTACAGTGATCTCAAAATTCTATATTGCTCTCGTGTCTGACATTTTTTAATGCGCAAGTTGTCTCCACGTGGTTTTTGGAATTTTACTATCAAGTTGCAAAAACTACAATTACCGTACAACGTGAGTCGCTCTCAGAGCAATTAACTGATATTGGCACAAGCCTAGTGGCCGCCATTAAGGAAGAAAAGAAAGAAAGACAACCGGTTTTTTAATACCTATTTATGTATATACCTTGACAAGCTCGAGCGCGGCGCTCGGCGGAACCCTGTCGCAGGGAGCCTCTGCTGTCCTTAACAAGATTGTTTTTAATAAGTGCGGCAAATACTGACTGCGACAGGGTTCCGCGGAGGGTCGCGCACGAGCTTGTCGGACTATAGCGAAGGCACTGAGGCGCTACTACGAAATTCGAAAATCGAAGTTCGTATCGTATTATCCCTTTCACTCTCGTGTCAAATCATATTAGCGTGAGCGGGACGGCACAAAACGAAGTTCGAATTATGCACTTCGTGGTAGGGCCTCTGGCGAGTGTTCAAATATTTTGATCGCCATTGCCTGTATCGATAGACTTATTGTTAGTTTAGGGTCACGGCTAACACCAGGCGTAACTTCATATTATTATGAATAGGGGTATTATAGATGACCTGCAACTCCAGTGGCGTAACTATAACATCTGAGGCCCGTGGCAAATACTTTAGATGGGACCCTTAGAGTGAAAATCGTCACCTTGTAATTTAATTTTAATGTTATTTCTGAGCTCGCGGCTTCTTGGGCCGGGGCCCTCTAGGGTCGGGGGCCCGTGGCATTTTGCCAGCCCTGTCACCCTATAGTTACCTACCACTGTGCAACTCTGTACCTACTCACGACGTACGTATCTATACTTAATATATAAAGCTGAAGAGGTTGTTTGTTTGTTTGTTTGTTTGAACGCGCTAATCTCAGGAACTACTGCTCCGATTTGAAAAATTCTTTCAGTGTTAGATAGCCCATTTATCGAGGAAGGCTATAGGCTATATATCATCACGCTAACTCCAATAGGAGCGGAGCGGAGCAATGTTTCAAAATCAGGGGTTTTTCAAGTAAAACTTCTATAGGCGCTAATCTCAGGAACTACTGCTCCGATTTGAAAAATTCTTTCAGTGTTAGATAGCCCATTTATCGAGGAAGGCTATAGGCTATATATCATCACGCTAACACCAACGGGAGCGGAGCGGAGCGGAAAAATGTTTCAAAATCGGGGGTTTTGAAGTAAAACTTCTATATAGGCGCTAATCTCAGGAACTACTGCTCCGATTTGAAAAAATCTTTCAGTGTTAACACCAGGGGGGGGGTTAAGGGGGGAGGGTTGAGGGGGGGCTTCGGAGGGGGAATTAAAATTTCATTGATTTTGCCGTAGGATGCACCGTTTTCAAGATATTTGACAAAACACCGGGTGGTGGGGGTGGGGGGGGGGGGTTGGGGGGTTGAGGGTGGGGGTGGGTGTGCGGGGGAGGGTGCGGGGGAGGGGTCGTGGGGGCATTAAAGGGGGGATGAAAATTTCATTGATTTTGCCGCAGGATGCACCGTTTTCAAGATATTTGACAAAAAAAAACTTGAAGTAAAACTTGAAATAAAACTTTTATAGGGCACGCTTGAATTGGGACGAACGCGGGTGTGCGGGGGGTGCTGTGTGGAGGGCGTGCAGGGGGTGCGGAGGGGTGCGGGTGGGGGTTCGGGGCTGCTGTGCGGGGGGAGTGCGGGAGGGAGCGGGTTGGAGGGTGCGGGGGGGTTGCGGGGGGTAATTTTTTTAATATCGAGGAACTAAGGAGAGCCGTAATTGATGAAAAAGCAAATTGGATAAAAAAAAAGCGGCCCAAATTACTAATTCCACGCGGACGGAGTCGCGGGCAAAAGCTAGTCTTTAATAATTAAGGCACCGCGTTGGCTACGATCTCGAAGAACGATTATAATTGGTGATTGTGTTAGACTGTATGAGCGCATTCCATGAATGAAGCCAGATAGATTACACACCAATATTTCTAGGAACGGTACTCGTTCTATATTATGCGCCTTGACATTGTGGTTTGAGCACATTCACAGAAACGTGGTACACCGAATTAACAGGGCTCTATCGTTTTTCCGAATTTCATATGCACTAATCTCATAAGCCCGAATTTTATTTGTCATAATTTTATATTTTAAACCAAATCATATGCCATAATGATCATTTGCCATAAAACATTCAGAACGAGTAATATTTTTTCTGGTCGAAACTTGGTCGAAACAAAAAATGGCACTAGTTGTGACTAGGTAATCTAAGTTACAATGGCTTAATGTCAACTGCTCGTCATCTTTTACAAAATATTGCTTTTCTCGATTGATCCTGCCGATGCCGATTGATTGATACTTCTTAATTGAAGTCGGTTAAAAACTGGGTATTCCCGGCTGTCTGTATACCTTGACAAGCTCGTGCGCGGCGCTCGGCGGAACCCTGTCGCAGGGTGCCTCTGCTAATAATAAGTAGTAATTTTAATAAGTACGGCAAACGCTGACTGCGACAGAGTTCCGCGGAGGGCCGCGCGCGAGCTTGTCGGAATATAGCACTATTATTATTCAGTTTCTTTTCTTTGGCTTTCACACCCTTGCTATTTTATTTAATTTTATTTTATATCTGTCAAAAAAAGTCAGGGCTGCCGAGATTAAATTGGTTTGGGCGCATAATGTCCTGGGTCCTGGGTTCAAATCCCGGTAAGGGCATTTATTTGTGTGATGAGCATGAATATTTGTTTCTGAGTTATGGATGTTTTCTATGTATTTAAGTATTTATTTGTCTATATAATGTAAGTTTATCGTCGTCTAGTACCCATAGTACAAGCTTTGCTTAGTTTGGGACTAGGTCGATTTGTGTAAGATTGTCCCCTAATATTTATTTATTTATTTATTTAATGTCATTAATGTCCCACTCGCAAAACGTCCCTCCAACTAAATTACGTCCCATTCGTAAGACGTCATCTTTGCAAATGGCCCCTTGTGCAAAATACCCGATTCGCATTACGTCCCTTTCTGACAAGGTCCCGTCCTTTCGAAAAATACCTATATCACGGGACAATTCACACCAATTGACCTAGTCCCAAAGTAAGCTAGGAAAGCTTGTGTTATGGGTACTAGGCATATATCTTCTGTAAAAGCCCCTTTCACTGCACGTACCCCCTGCATAATGGCCCTTTCGGAAACCAAACGTCCCGACCTATGCGAAATGTCACAATGCAAAAAATGAAAGTGGTAGGCAAGTAATTTTTTTTTAATATATTTGCGAACGGGAAATTTTGCGAAGGGAACGTATTGCAAAGGGACATTTTGAAAACGGGATATTTTGCAGAAGGTCCATATTGGCAATGGGACATTTACAAAAGGGACAAAGAGACATTCTGCGTATGGGACGTTATGCACCCAAACCGTTAAATTCAACTAAAACTGAATTTTTCGTATGCTATTTCCGCCGCAACCTAATATTTTAATGTTTAGATATTTATATGTATGAATGTCTGATAGTAAACGTTTGCTAGTAAGTCACGGCTAAACAGATTAACAAAAACTTGGTGTACAGACGGAAAAGATTTGATTCGAGCAAACGTTGTGCTTTGAAAGTATTGCCGTTATTTTTGTGGATTTTTGAAACGGTCAACGCCGCGAGACAAGCCAATAAACAATCATCATCATCATCATCATCATCATCATCATCATCAGCCTATAACAGTCCACTGCTGGACATAGGCCTCCCCCAATGAGCACCATTGCCGAGGACAGTAAACAATAACAATAATATATTCTTCGCAATCAAGTTCGATATTAGGTGACCACCCCGTCTATCGTGTCAACAAAATTCGACAGTTCGTTTACTTATAATAATACATTACGAAAACAAACATACCAAACAATACAACAATAGGTAAAACTATCATTATCCACAAATTTCAATCACTCTATTCTCATTCAGACGACCTGTAGTAAACCAAATCATATCGCGTCACCGCACCACATTAAAAAGGCTTGACATCTCGTAAATTAATTGATTCTGTCGGTAGTAGTGTCGAGTCTCAGTCCGGCCAAGTGTCACTGATCAAGTGCTGATTCTTGTGTAAGAAGGCACTCGCGATTTTGAACTGAATTGTACTCCAAAAATTGTTATTTTAGACATCGACTCTTGGACTAGAATGTTGTAGTGTTCTGTGATATTTTGTGAAAATGTTAAGGTTTTGGTGAGTAATATTTTTTTTACTTCTCATGTTCTTAATGATCGTATTTATGCTAGATGTAGGCTGCATAAAATGATTTTCCATGCTCTGGCGCATAAAGTAAAATCTTCGTCTAAAACCAAGACAATTAGGCGCCAAGAGTCACAAACATTAGAAGTTTAAAAAAGAAGATTTTCTTTTTTTTTGTAGTTTGCTTCATAATCCGTATTATACTTTACTAAATTATTAAAACCAGTCGATTCTAATAAGTTCTTATAAAATTAGCAATCTTTGAAAAATAAAAGTTTGTAAGTGAACATTTGCTTGTATAATGTCGTTGTTTGTTTTCTTTGCAATCAAAGTGAAAAGGAGAACGTATAATTTATTCATAAAGCCCATTTTACCCTTGACATAACTATCAACTCTCGCTTGCAGCACGGGTGGGTAAAAACGTATCGGGTGAAATTACATGTTTTATGCCTTCGTTGTACAATCTATATCTATATACATATAATAAATCTGTAACAAGTCGGTGTCTGTACATTGAAGATATTTGAGAAAAACTGTCACTAGGGCTATTTATTAGCACAATAGAACCCAAAACAATGATTTTTAGAATTATTGTCTGTTTGTCTGTGCGTTTGTGCGCGCTAATCTCAGAAACGGCTTAACCTAGAAGGATGCGGTTTTCACTGATATGTTGGTATTTTCTTGGATTAACATTTAGTGTTTGTTTCATTTCAATCGGTTCACAAATAAGAAAGATACGTCTATTTTAAGAATTTATCGAACAGGTTTTTTGTTTGAACGCGCTAATCTCAGGAACTACCTGCTCCGATTTGAAAAATTCTTTCAGTGTTAGATAGCACATTTATCGAGGAAGGCTATAGGCTATATATCATCACGCTAACACCAATAGGAGCGGAGCGGAGCGGAAGAATGTTTCAAAATCGGGGGTTTTTGAAGTAAAACTTCTATACTTGACTTCTATACTTGACTGACACGCTTGACTTGGGAGTACGGTGTTGAATGTGAACGAGGGTGTGCGGGGGGGTTCGGGGGGGGGGGGGTGCGCCATAATTGATGAAAAAGCAAATTGGATAAAAAAGAAATAAGCTGCCCAAATTACTAATTCCACGCGGACGGAGTTGCGGGCAAAAGCTAGTACTTAATAGATTTTATCCTTAAAAATATTATAACAGCGAAATTAACTCGCTATCCGCTCGCGAACCGCTTTAGCTGAGATTTAGTATGAAGATAGTTAATGAGACCTTGGGAAGGACATAGGATAGTTTTTATCCTAGAATAGCGCATAGTTCCCGCGGGATAGCGATAAACTTGCTGTAACTTGTTTGTGTTACCTTTACCTAAGTACTTACCAAAATATTGCGTGCTTGGTTCTGGGCGGTTGTGACGCGCAACAAATGTTTTAATTTGTACCTACTTGTTTCCTTGCAATACATTGATTGTTTTATTGCTTGATTGATTGATTAAAACGTGCGCGCGCGTTAATCGCGGTATATTCAAATGAACGTTAATTTCGGTGCTTATAACTTATAATATAGTCTGGCCTGAAAACGGGACAATCGGTGTCCGGCGCGGCCCTTTTGCGGGACGCATGCTTTAGGGCCACTTTAGGGCTCTAGAAACGGGACGTTCCGCGTATAGCGGGACGGTTGGCAAACTTAGTTACCGGCCTTACCAATTTGTCAACGTGATAATTCACTGTTTTTAAAAGAAAAGGTCCACAAGTCGAAATCAAGTAGGTAATGGGTTATAGTTAACTCAATGTTAAAAAACGGCCAAGAGCATGTTGGACACGCCCAAGGTAGGGTTCCGTAGCCATTACGAAAAAATCAAGTACCTAATATTTTTCTAAGGATTTCGTATGTGTACGGAATCATGCAAGTTTAGGTATGTTTTATACCTTAGGCTACTATTTACTCTTAAACTACAAATAATTTCCAAGCAATCTTAGCCGCTATAATTTTCCTAGTCAATTTGATATATTTACTACCATTCTGAATTTTTTCAAATTTTTCCACCCAAAATTGTTAGCAACTCCACAATGGTTTTAAAAGACCTATCCAACGATACCCCACACTATAGGGTTAGTCGAGAAAAAAAAAACACCTTATTTACGTCTTGGTGGTTGATTACGTCTAATTATTTTTATTTTTTATTTTACCACTTTGTTGGCGTGACTGATATGTATATTCATGCCAAATTACAGCTTTCTAGTACTAACAATCTCTGAGCTTAGCCGCGGATGGACAGACAGACAGACAGACAGACAGACGGACAGACATGGCGAACCTATAAGGGTTCCTAGTTGACTATGGAACCCTAAAAAAGCAAGAGGTCGCAAATATAAAATTTTGAATAGTGCTCTACTGAAAAAAAATATTTTGATTTGTGGTTTTTTCCTTTAAGGACAGCGAATTATATACGCTATTGCTAAATTGGAGCTTTTTAGTCTCTACTAAGAGTCTCTGAGCTAAGCCATAGCCGTAGCCGCAAACGTACGAACGGACAATAGGTACATCTCGACTTTTTTTCGGAACCATTTACTTAGTTCCGTTTTTCCCTCAGGGTTTTTCAAGTTTGACACAGACTCTAAAATAATTCATCCAGTCAATTCAGGAAACCGGGCAATCGTAAACGTAGTGATGACACCGTATACCTTTTGTAATATCATCCATAGTCAAATTTACCTAACTAATTTTCATGGAACACACAGACTTCCATTATTTTCTAAACACTTAGTATCAAGAATCGGTCTACGGAATCAAAATGTCAATTAGACTCAATTCGCTCTTGGCGCATTTCAATTAAGGGTTTTCTTTTAGCATTAGCACATATTCTTTTGAACAATTTTACGATTCAATTTAACTCGCTCAAATAGTTCGCAATGAAAGTTTGCGTGTCTCTGATTCCGTTTAATAAGATGGTACAGTTGAGATGGTCGACGGGATGTATTTGTATAGCACGCCATTTTACAAGTCTAAATACACTTTTACCTCGCCCGAAGGCTGAGCTTCACAGTGCAGACTTAGGAACTAGGTAGAGCTTGTCTAAGCTAAAATGACGCGCGCCCCTCTACTGAATCAGTTAGTTGATTTGGACGAGTACACGCAAATATTACTTACAACTCTTCATCTATTTGGGAGTGTGAACTCCGTTTACTATGATCAGTGTGCAACATCACGATCGACAAATCGCATGAAAAATCCTGTGCGTAAATGCGGTGGTGGGGCGCGTCATTTTAAATTAGACCAGCTCTACCTACCTACATATATATACTTTATGCGGGTTCCCTTTTTGTGTATTCTAGGTTAGTGTTTTCTTGATATGTAACCAGGCTCTGTTTGGCCTTTATTTGAGACTTCAGAAGTAGGAATAGGCTGTGTTGACTTTCGCGTTAAAATTTAAATTTCAGCCTCATGAAACTAAAACCTTACTACGAAGACAACCAGAAAGTTTTAGCTCACTCACGGACATAAGTATTCTTTGATTTTATT
Organism: Archips crataeganus; assembly: GCA_947859365.1. Lineage (NCBI taxonomy): Eukaryota > Metazoa > Arthropoda > Insecta > Lepidoptera > Tortricidae > Archips > Archips crataeganus. The sequence continues at coordinate 7,622,694 of OX402067.1, read as the reverse complement.
ATAGTAATGCAGGTTAAAACGGTTCGCGACCTTCCCCTATTCATTCTTACCCTATATAGAAATGAATTTATTTCAAAGGAAATGATTTTCAGGCAACAGGGCTGGCACTTACCTCTCTCAAAAATTAGGAATAGCAGTTCAGAGAGGTAATGCGGCCAATGTTTTGGGGTCAATGCCTGCGGCAGAAAATTACCTTTCAGTATTAGTTTAGCTTGTATTCAGTTTTAGTTTTCTAAGTGTATTTTATAATACTGTTTAAATAATAAACTCCAGAAAGATTCGAGTTTATCGTTGGAATGACATCTAAATGAGCCAAAAGTCTTTAAGCTGATACATAACGTAGACTGTACAACTCGTCATGTCAGTTGATGACGTGCCGTGCGGTTGCTTCAAGCGAATCAAGATTCATCAAAATGTTGGTGATGCCAATACAATGAAGTAGGTATCGCAATAATTCAGACAAATAAGTTTAGTATAATTTATTGAATCAGGCGTTACTTTGCGGAGGTCCATATTAATGAACTAAAACAATTACTTTGCTCACCCTTTGCTTTGTTTAACAGTTGGTAGCATAGCATACGGTTGTGGTAACTCTGAAGATGAGCTCTGGTTGAGTTCGAAACGCGTCAGTGTAGCTTGGTGGTGGTGATGGTTGGGTTTATGTGATTTGTGTGTGTTCGTACAGTGTGGAGGTGGAGGAACTGCATGAACGCACATTTCTTGCATAAACGTAACTATTGTAAGGTCGCGGGTGAGCAAAGTAATTGTTTTAGTTCATTAAGTTTAGTATAGGTGCCAAAGTATAACATATGCGTTTTCTTTGGTTGCCTTTTTAACATCAATGCTTATATGCATCAAACATTATAATTATAAATGTTTTTGAGTTTAGAGAAACTTCTAATTGAAAACTTAACTTCAAACTCGGATAAGTAAGTAAATTTGTGAGAATTTTACGATTTTGGCATTAAAGAAAAGCTAGATAATCTCCTAAGAGGGTAGAGAGGACTTTATCTGATTTGAAGTTAAGCGTCATTTTTTCAAGCGACATTGGAATTTTTTTTAAGGTGATAAACGAGGAAGTAGGCCTTGAAAACTATATTAATTTTCAATTAAGTACCTGTGGTTTTTGATTTTTAAGCTGATTTCAAACAAAAAAAGTATATGTACCTAGTTAGTCAATTGATGTAATTTTTTAGTTTGTAGGTTTTATAGTTTTGTTTATTTTATTATTATTAATGTAATGTAGGTTATTAATTTAGATTGATTTGATTTTGTTTTTTATTTTGATTTGAATTGTTAGTCAATTGAGTTTATAAACTACGTCACAGTTGACTACTGACTAATCTATGGGAGAATTGCGTGTTGACTGCTTATCAATTTATCAATGACGTATCAATTGATAAGTGGGGTCAGAATACCCTATTTGAGACTATCTTTTTATTTTAATTTGTTAAATTCATCTCTGCAATAGCAAAATCCCGAATCTCTATAAAACGTTTTTTAGATTAGTATATTTTTTATTAGATTTATTTTGGCATTAAAATCCTTTTTGCCAAAATTGCAAATTCGTGACTGTACGGTGGGATTCAAAAGTGCACGGACATGTCGGGGCGATAATCGCGTGAGCAGTGTTTGATCGTTTGACGTTATTAACATAAACGCGCGCGCGCGCGCGCTCACGCGATTATCGCCCCGAGGTGTCCATGCACTTTTGAATCCCACCGTACCTCGGAAGTCACGAATTGATACTTATTTATTACTTGACACAAAACGACAAGTACTTACACTTTTATTTTTTCTCCTAGAGGGCTTTTTGATAGGTGGAATATCATAGCTAATATTTTTTCGAGATTTAATCACGAACTATCTAGGAAGAATATCGCTAGATGGCGTAAGTATCATGACGTCCGCTAGGCTTTTTAGTCTTACTTGCGATTGGCTCTTTTATAAACCAATCACAAACACGAAACAAATATCAAAGTTGTCAAACGGAATGTCACTGAAAGAAACTCCCATTAGTTCGCTCGTTGATCATCATCAACATCTTCTAGCTTCCACAATGATGCTGATTCAATGACTGCCCCACTTTCCAGCCATTAAATCTCGATACATTAACGTTTCAATTGATCCCGCAGGCGTCCTAGTTCTGATGACCTTCAGCTCTCAATACAAACCGCCAATTTGATTGATTTATCAGATGTTTGCTGCGTACCAATTTTAAAACGGACACTTAAATGAGGACCTGATGACGGGGTGCAAGAGATTCAGACACACGAGCTGTTCCAAATATTTTTGTGTATGCGGAGTGTTATTTTGGACACAGATTCTTCATATAATTTTATTACGAATGAGCGCGTTTTCATAATCAAACGGCGAGCCTCAACTTTATTTTAACATTTATATCATGCATAACATGCAAAACATGCATTTGCATTTTTAGCATGTAAAACATTTGACATTCTGCTGCTTTGAAACAAATTAATATTAAAGTACATAAGTCAATTGAGTTGACAAACAAGTAACTCGTATACAAGAAGGAAATGGCGTTTGAGAGCTCATGAAAAGTAGGTATAAGTAAAAGATAGTGAATGAATGAAACGACTGAGTGAATGAAAATGTGAGTTGTATGATGTTATGTTGAAATACTTACCTACGCAATACTCTGCGTATTATATTTTTTCTTTTTCATATAATCTATTTTTGAAATAAAACAATTTGAAACTGATAAGAAATAAACGCAAGAAAAAAAATCTAGAAAAAATATGCTTATCTGATTTGTATAAAATAGATCAAAATATTTTATTTTCTGTTTTGTTTGAACTAGATGTATTTTCCTAAATTATTCTTAAAGAAATATATGTATTGGTTCACATAGCATAGCACCGATGGAAACGGGTTCAACTAAGCTATGTTTTTATATGGAAAAAATGCGTGCTCTGAATGCGTGCTGTGGATGGGTGCTATGGACGGTACAGGGGCATAGCTACCGCCGTATCAGCCGTATCTATGATACGGGGCCCGCGGGCTACAGAGGCCGCTAACATGTGTAAGCAAAAATGAGTCAAATGTTATCCGCAATGTCACTTAACACGTTGGCTGCGAAACCATGTCTTTTCCGCACGGTACGCGTCTTACCGCCTGTGCGGGCGCTAAAATCGTGTTAGTAAGTAACGCACGGTCTGAATGTACGTAAAAATTAGCGCCGCAGCCAAACTGTTAATGTCGTACTTCACGGGAAAGCCGCCCCTCCAAGGCACGCTACGCCACTGAGCTACCTCACGGCTGCTCATCCTCATAGCGCATCTTCCTCGAGCGACTACATAGCTCAGAATTAGTGGAAACGGTCACATACTGTCGTAGCGTAGCTTACACATTCTCGCAGCATAGGTGCTATCACATCTCTGGTACAAAAGCACCCCAATAGGCCCCCACAGGGGTCCCCACTGAGCGAGCTGCCTCGCGAGGCTAGCGCATGAGGCATAATTTTGTTCGACACAAAGGTTCAAAATCGCGCCGAAAAAAGCTGCCTCGCGAGGCAGTTCGCTCAGTGGAGACTCAGCTAATGGTTGATGGCGCCATATAAAAACTTTGTAACTTTACATAGGTACCTAATTCCTCAAAAAATAATAAATAAAGTTCTTGTTACTCTACTTTTCTGAATCTTCCGTGTTCTCAAATTGGACCTACAAAGTCATTAGAATGATGCGTTCCGATCGGTCTCGTCGTCCCAAAGGGGCAAGCATTCAATGAATCAAGGTCCACTAATGGTTTGATTGGGCGCGTCATTTATGAAAAGCCCTGACCTAGGTCGGAATATCTTCCGAATTGCTTCTCGGAATTAGGTAAGAGGGCCAGAGGGAATATGGGCACTTTTATTGATGTTCATTGATGGATTTACTAATTTATTAAGTGATTTAGGAGTCTATACATATAGATAAAGATGTTTTTCGCAGTTTGAATTTATTTGCAAGTAAAAACAATAATACAAGTAGGTAATACAAATAAAATTTTATTTGTTTTTATAGGCAGGTACAGGCAACTAATCTTGTTGTACTTGTACCTTATCTTTGCAATGACGATTGATTATACAATGGTTTAACATTGGGTAGGGCAATACTTTCACTTTTACATTGTTACATTAGGTACTAAGAAGATTTTTACTAATTTTCAGGTTAGCCGTCTCATTATTTTTAACAACTCTACAACCAACGTGTTTTGGGGATGACGTCACAGGTAAGCGCAATTTTACATGCTTTTACTTAACACATTCGGCTCCGGCACCGTTCCGCTAACTAAACCCTTACGCTATGTCAGTCGAAATTATCGTAGTCACGACTGAGTGTCACTGGCTGGCTAGGAGTACGAATTCTGTTGGCACGCATGCGTGTCACTGCCATTGGAGTAAGACTTTTTTTGATTACAGACGTCAGATTTAGTATAAAATATATGGATTTCACGGGATGACCGTAAAAGTAATAAAAAATTAAGTTGAAAAAATAAAAAAAAATTACAAAAGATACTTCATCTCTTGTCCGGGTGAGCGGATAGTTCCGAAGGAGCGTTGAAGTCTCTCAATGAGGGTGTAAACATAGATGGCGCTGTATCACTGCTATATAATTAAAGTGATTATCTAACAGATTGAAATATGGATGTATGGGAAAAATTCGTGTCTAAACTCCTGACCAGTGGTGGTGTAAGGGAATGGTAAGCGGCAAGGAATGCTGAGGACCTGGGTTCGATTCCCAGCATTGGTCTTTTTTCTGGGTTTTTTTCTGTGCATCCATGTTTCAGTTTGTATTCAGTATGAAATATACAGACGTTGTCTCACTGGCACTGAATGTAATAACTTTGCAATGCAACTGCAAATACAACTTGCACGTTTTTTCTTGCTGGTCTACACTGGGCTTAAGGATCAAAGCCTGAAGTAAAAGAGTTGGAAGTTGCATTTATGACGAACGAGGGAACGGCTAAATGTTGCTATGAAATAAATTCTGATACATAGCACAACTAAGTATGAAGTTTCTGAATCATCATCTTCATCATCATCAGCCTATGTTCGTCCACTGCTGGACATAGGCCTCTCCCATGGCACGCCACTGAGCACGATCCTCGGCCACTCTCATCCAGCTGTTGCCAGCCGCCTTGCGAAGATCATCGCTCCACCGAGTCTAAGGACGTCCCACGCTACGTTTGCCAATCCGTGGTCTCCACTCAAGAACTCGTCTACCCCAACGGTTATCGGTTCTTCGGGTTATATGGCCTGCCCATTGCCACTTCAGCGTGCTGATGCGTCGGGCTATGTCGATAACTTTGGTTCTCTGTCGGGTCGAAAGTTTCTGAATATTATAATATTATTGACAATGTAAAAGAAAAGAAAGAAAGAAAGAAAGAAAAAACATTTATTCGTGACAACAATAGTATAAAGGCATAAAGGTTACAAAATAAAGAAAGAAACTAGATATCACGAAACGGACCCACCTCAGCATAATGCCGGCTCGAGAGCCAGCGCTGGTCTTCCGGTGGGACCGTGAGGCCGTCATTGTGTATTAGTGACATGGCACTTACGCTCGAGTATTTTAAAGAATCAATTTTTTTTACTAAGTATTTTGACGGGGTGCCCTAGGCAAACCCCCCCACATGAAGTGCTCATATTCAACGGGGTACTCTAGAGGGCATAAGGTATCCTCCCGTATATTAATCTGCCGCGCTCGAGTAACTTCACAAATCCCCTCTTGGGCTCCCCTACTATAGAGCGCGCTGGGCAGGCTCCGTCGGCGCCCTGCGCTCCCGGTTCATGGTGCCCTTTAGAACAAGGGTCTTCAACCTTTTTGAAGTCAAGGGCCTTGTATACTCTGATATTGGTTCGGTGGGCCGCAACATAATAAAAACATTCCATTCTAAACTAAAAGTTCTTTTTAATCTGTAAATAGGTAGGTATAATTTGTAGACAAGTGAATTTAATTTTGTCAATACAATGTCGGGCCGCCGGTTGAAGACCCTTGCTTTAGAACATTAACTGTAATCGTTAAAAGGATCAAACACATTTTATATTCTCGTCTCTCTTGTGGACATGACATGGTAAAAGTTAAGGGTCTATACTCTATAGTCAATATTTGTCAGTCAAGTCTGATGCGTGTGGCCTGGCCAACTTTCGGCCCATTTAAATAAGTCTTTAGTTAGCTGACTCGTAGTCGCCTATCTTATGTCCACAGGAGGGGATCCTATCGATGTTTAGAAAATTTTATTTCCGAAGGTTTAGAATCCCGAAAACTTCATTTGTCCGAAAGCATTTTTTTCTGAAACTGTAAATATTTCAGGATTTATTTCAGGACCATCGTGTAGAACCCTTTAGGTTAGGTTAGGGTCGTTTTATAAAAATCCTGAAATATTTACAGTTTCAGAAAAAAATGCATTCGGATAAATGAAGCATTCGGGATTTTAAATATTCGGAAAAAAAAAATTCTAAATTTTGATATGTAACCCCACAGGAGACATTTTTCGTTTCTTACGCTATGTATGAACCTTCGTCACATTACAGAGAAAGAAAATGTCACAACACAAGCGCCGTTCCCGGATTCATCCTGCTCGGTACTGCGGCCAGGGGACGTTGACCTCCAGAGCATAGACCTCATAGCCGCGTACGAGCTGGACCGCCCCAACACCACTGGGGTCACCTTAGTCCAGGGCTCCCAGTACTTGCAGAGAGCGTACAGGATAGGGGATGGAGCGAATCTTACGCTACCGTTACGGTAAGGGCTTCAGAAGCAGAGGAGGGGTCTGCGGAATGGTTCTCTGTTGTTTCCTGAATTTCATATGCCATAATGATAATTTCCATAATTTTCATTTCATTATTATCATGAATAAATAATTAACAATTTGACGACCAGATGGCCTAGTAGGTAGAGAACCTGACTACTAAGCTTGAGGTCCCGGGTTCGATTCCCGCGTCGGGGCAGATATTTGTATGAATAATACGAATATTTGTTCTCGGGTCTTGGGTGTTTAATATATCTATCTATGTATATATAAGTATGTTTATCCGTTGCCTAGTACCCATAACACAAGCTATGCTTAGCTTACTTTGGGGCTAGGTCAATTGGTGTGAATCATGGGACAATTCACACCAATACGTCTAAATACGTCCCAGTTCAGGGCTTGCTTTCAGAATGAGAGGGCTTGGGCCGTAGTTCCCATGCCGGGCCAGGGCAGATTAAGAACTTCACACACACCATTGAATTTCTTCACAGTTTCGTGCAGATTTCCTCAAGATGTTTTCCTTCAATATAAAGCTCATGGTAAATTTCAAATGTAAATTTTACACGTAGATTCTGAAAATCTCATAGTTGCGAGCAAAAAAATTGTCCAAGTTAGTTGGTAGTTAACCATACAGAAAATGATTGGCTGGAAGAAATTCAATTGTATAGTTTATTTTAATGTTTAATTAGCTTTAAGACGTGCAACTTTTTGGAGTCGGTAGAGTCATATCTCATATCAGAATGCTTAGGACATTAAACTCGAATTGGCAAATAAGTGCAACTGTTTATTAACCTTATGACCTTCTGTATCTGTCTGTTACCTCTTCATGCTTAAGCCGCTGAACCAATTTAGATGATAGTTTAAGACCCTGGGAAGGACAGAGGAAGCTTTTATCCCAGAAAATTGCATAGTTTTCGCAGGATAGCGATAAACGAATTCTTTGCAGACGGAGTCGCGGGCAACAGCTAGTAGTTAGGGCCGTCTTTGATTTATTAGAGACCCTGGGCACTTTAGGATAAGGGACCCCAAGGGCTATGACCTAGAAATGGAGTAGATAACACTATATTAAGTATTCGTAAAGATAAAACGAAAATCTGCATGTATTAAACTGTTATTTATTATAGCCACTAGGGGGCTCCATCGTCCATGAGGCACTGGGCATGTGCCCATAGTGCCCAGTGGGAAAGAGACGCCTGCTAGCAGTCTACATTCTGTATAGAATTATACTGTACCAGGACCGCTACAATTACCATGGATACGTAAACTTTAATAAAATATTAACACGACCGCTTTAGCCTAGTTGGTAGTGACCCTGCCTACGAAGCAAGAGGTCCTGGGTTCAAATCCCGGTAAGGGCATTTATTTGTGTGATGAGCACGAATATTTGTTCCTGAGTTATGGATGTTTTCTATGTATTTAAGTATTTATTTATCTGTATAAGTATGTTTATCGTCGTCTAGTACCCATAGTACAAGTTTTGCTTAGTTTGGGACTAGGTTGATTTGTGTAAGATTGTCCCCTATAATATTTATTTATTTATTATATTACGATTCCAGCCAAGTTTTCCCTTCTGATCTACCCGAGCAGTTCAGTATAGTGGTGACGTTCAATGCGCACAACCAGACGCGGCCCTGGATAGTCGTGCGCGCGACCAGGACTGTGCAGTTCTCTATGACCATGCTCCCGCGCACGGAGCGGCTGGCCGTGTTCGTGGAAGGGACTAGGCTCTACTTCAGCTCTATGGAGGTGAGGAGTGCGAAGAAATTGATAGTTTCTATATATATGAGTTGGATAGACATTGACCTCATCTCAACAGCGCCTTGCGGCTGGTGCGATATTCTACCTATATAAGTTCACCCTCGAAATCGGAAACTTGTCAGATATGGTGTTACCACATCGATGGTATCGATCGATGATAGAGCGATTGGTGTGATAGGTTTGGATAACGTTGATAAACGATAGATCGAGAGCCGATCGATGCTACTGTTCAATGTTGATCGATTGAAAGAAAAAAAGAAAAAAATATATTATAACAACAATACGAAATATACAGGTCGATTCACAAGAGCTGGCACGAATGGATCGAATGAGTGAATGAAAGTATGTATGTGTTATCTATTTGAATACACTTCACACAAATATGAAAATGACATGCATCGGTCATTTTCCTACAAAAATGTCAAAGTGACATTACTTTCGTTCAATCCATTCGTGGCAGCTCTTGTGAATCGACCTGTACGTAACAAACACGTACACAGGCTAAAAGTAAATGTACAAACATAGACATAGATCTATACATATTGTGCTGTTACAAAATGGTCCCGGCTCAGCGTGTCACTGGTTAAAAACCAGGACTGGTCTTCCGTCGGGCCACAGGACAGTAAACTCACGGAAGGCCGCACAAAACAGACACAAATTATATAATTATTATACTAAATGGGACTTATCATTATCACTTTCAAATTACACTGACATGCAAAATCCAAACATTCAAGGCATAGGCAAGGGATTGATGTGGTAGATTAGACTGTACCAGAAACAGTCGATCGACGTCGACCAATCCACACGTCTACCATATCAATCGACGACACACACGCCCTTTGGTAATTACTGAGTCTTTGCCCTGTAGCTGGGCACGGCTGTCTTTGGCCTAGACACAGCATTCAATGGAAAAAAAGTAATATGTTTAAAATTATTTATTTTGTTTTCAGTTGTTCAAGCCGGGATGGCACAAGCTGCATTTGGCGATCACCAACGATACGGTGCACGTGGCCGTCGATTGCGAAGAGGCATGTAAAATAACTACCTACATAATTATAATCCTTTTAAATAAAAGTTAGTAAGGAATTGCCACCCAATGGGGGATGTCTATTTTTTTGCAATGTATAGTAAATCGAAAACCATTTCGAGATAAATGGTTTTTAACTCGTTTTCTGTAGTTATTTAATTTTAATATTATATAATGAATTTATTACATAACAAATAAGCAATGACCTTCATTTGACTTTGGTGTAAATTGCGTGACTGGTCCAAGTCGTACTTTATTCTGTGTGGTTAGAATTCTTCACAAATTTACGCGTGGATTTACTACGGAGTTTGATTTGGACCCACTGCCTGACATCTAGCACTTTGACAGCGCCAGTAAAGTGACACTAGTTACAGTGTACCACCACGCAAAAAATAATTAAAGGGGTTGCCTTATCGTACGCATTTAGATAGATTTAGAAATTTGGCAGTGTGGGAGCCCTCAATTACAATCTGAAGTCATCAACCAAAATAGTTTCATTAATTAATTTTGAAAAAAGTAGTGAACTAAGTGACAAAATATTGAAATTAGTTTCTTATAATTGACTTTTCTATACAAAAAAAATATAAAAACCACTGGTAATTTTTTTTAGACATTCCCAGTTGTCGGTAAATCACAGCTCACTTGCTGACACGAAATTTATGTGGAAATTGCGTTTTATAGCTCATAAAAAGCCCCGTCAATTGATTGGCGTAACTATAGTGTCAATTATACTAGTACTCTAGTAAATAAGTACCTACCAGCTTGATTCAACTACAATGTACAATGTGGCGGTGGCCTAGTGATTTGACCGATGGCCTCTCAAGCAGAAGGTCGTGGGTTCAAATCCCGGCTCGCACCTCTGAGTTTTTCGGAATTAATGTGCGAAATTACATTTGTAATTTACCATGAGCTTTACGGTGAAGGAAAACATCGTGAGGAAACCTGCATACACCTGCGAAGAAATTCAATGCGCACTGGGCCCGTGTGGGAACTACGGCACAAGCCCTCTCATTCTGAGAGGAGGCCTGTGCCCTGCAGTGGGACGTATATATGGGATGATGATGATGAGATAGACAGGATATAAGGGTTTCTTATAGGATTACGGAATCTTAAAAATGAAACTTTTACAAAAACTTTTTCGATAGCTGGAGCCCCAGGATTTGCCTCTGCATGACCTGTCCGGCGCGACGGCTGTTTCCATCGCGTCGTGTGACGACGGCACCCCTGCTTCTGTAAGTGAGATAACCCCTGATTGACGGGGGAAAAACCGTACCAGTAATATTGCAAGACCGTTTAAATGAGTCCTCACTCGCGTGGTAGCGCTGAGGGGTATGACGACAAAGGGGCTGAGAGAGGTGCGGGCGGCCAACGCGCCTCAAGTGCCTGCCGCCCGCACCTCTCCCGGCCCCCTTTGTCGTCATACCCCTCAGCCCCGCTACCGCGCGGACGAGGAATCATTTCAACGGCTTAGCTATAGTGGTTCACCTAATATCGACTAAGTTAAAACATCGATAAAAAGCAATTTTTAATCATCATCAAAACCTCTTTCATCTTTTACTTATCTTTTGCTTATCAAATTTGCAAACCTCTTTCATCTTTTACTTATCGCAACTATAAAGCAATATTGACTGTGGTCTGGACTCGAGTCACTTTCGACAATCATTGAAATTACATTGAAATTATACTAATTATTATTATTATTGTAGTTGACTTAGAACGATCATTTACTTGGCTAAAATGGACAGTGTCGCCAAGGCGACGACTTCCGACTAAGGTCTGAAAATGTCGAAAAAATATTGATTGTTTATTACGAAAATGCCATAAAATAAGTAAGATAACGAGTTTAACTCATTTTAAGACGTGAGTGATCCGTTTATTTTCACTATGAGTGAGTCTCACGGTAGTTTCAAATAATAATTCTTTAAAAAGTTAATTTTTTGTGTATGTGATTATATAAAATCGTAGAACTACACAACGAGTTGTACGTCATTTTTATCGATATCAACTAATAAAATTAGTTTAATTTGTCCTCGCACTAATTATCGTCAGTAGTAGGTACAGATTTGCTCCCTTTAATCCGGGTTTGTGATGTACCATCAAGGACTTCAATTGTTGAGCATACATGGAACTTTGTAATGGTGATTTTAGTGTTTATTTACAAACACGTTGCGAGTATGACAGCGTTCCATAGTGGCCAATCCAATGTATTGCATTAATCATTAATTCATTATACATGTTTGCGATTCCAGGTTGACCTCCAGTGGCTATCCATGAGTCCATGTAATCGATACAACCTGACAAAAGACAGCTGCGAGGAACTAGGGAACGTAAGTTGACTATTTTAAAAATACGATATTATTGTGTAGACTGAGCCACGTCTTATTTTCTGTATTAATTTCAGAGAAAATGAAGTTATACTTATTCTTACAAAAAAGTAGCATATACAATAGATTTTAAGACGTGATTCAATTCGAAAGCAATCAACGTTTTTTTTTAGCATTAGAAAAAATGTAAGCGATCTTGACGTGTCTTTTTATTGAAATACACTTTTGAAAAATAAGTTATAGCTAATATGTAACAATTTGAAAGGAAATATGGTCATTTACACTCTTTTGGTTTCATAAGTAATAGTTACTATCTTTTTTAAAGCGCTTATCACTAAAAAGACTCGTCAAGATTGTTTACCTTATTTCTAATGTTAAAAATAAACGAAGTATAGGTATTATAAAGTAAGATGCAAGGAAGGTCAACCAAGAGTCAAGTTATTGAACTCACTATATATTGTAAAATGAGAATATTTTTCTTGTAAACTTTAGAATTGCAAAGAGTCACTGAAGCTGAGAGAGACATGCGACGTGTTTTATTTAGTTTGTTAATTTATATTTGTTAATCAATTATTATTTGCAGGATGAGCCTGTTGAGCCTGCATTTCTATTGTCCACTGCGGCTCCCGATGTAAGTGTTTCTTAACCACAATCCAAAGTACTTGACATAAATTAAGTATTTAGTTAAATTATTTGTTTTACTGTAAGTACTTCTGCCTTAGAGCTAATCTGCCCTAGAGCTATTCTGCCATAAAGCGAAACCGTCATACAGCGAACAAGGGATCTGGGCCTATACTCCGAAGTGTAAAATTCGAACTTCGTATCGTGCTATTCCGCTCATACTAATAGTATTTTATACGAGAGCGAGCGAGACGGTACGATGCGAACTTCGGTTTTCGAATTTCGGAGTAGCCCCCCTGTCCCTATCAAAATCGACGAATATAGGGGGGTACTTACGAAATTCGAAATTCGAAGTTCGTATCTTGCCGTCCCTTTCACTCTTCTATTTAATACTATTAGCTTGAAGTTAGTTCATAGACAGTTCGACGATTTTAGCAGTACGCTTAGTATAAGTTTCACTTCACCAAAATACTTCTCGATCGCGTTTACGTAAAAAATTCAATTACTAGGGAAACATGGACAGCGTCTCCGCGCGCGCGCTTCCATGTTTCCATAGAATTGAAATTTTTACGTAAACGCGATCGAGAAGTATTTTGGTGAAATAAAACTTTTACTAAGCGTACAGTACGCTTAGTATAAGTTTTACTTCACCAAAATACTTCAAAAAAATCAATTACTGGGGAAACATGGAGAGCGACTCCGCGCGCGCGCTTAAATGTTTCCATAGAATTGAAATTTTTACGTAAACGCGATCGAGAAGTATTGAAGTGAAGGAAAACTTATACTAAGCGTACTGAGCACAATATACGTCCGATACACTGTGGTGGAAACGCTCTAAGGCCACAACAAACCGGGAGCGCGGGGCGCCGACGGAGCGTGCCCAGAGCGGTCAATAACACTGAATCGAACACGGTGTACCGCGCTGCCGGAGTGTGTCACCGTATATTGGCGGTGGCCTTTAGGTTTAACCTTCTACGCTTTCTTTTTAGTTCGACGCTCGCCCCGTGAGTTTGGATATCCCAGCTCTCACAGCCGTGTGCAATGGCTCTTGTCCTCCGGTAAGTCCCACAGTACCAAATTGATGTATATTTTACAAGCTTTTTTTTAGTTTCATGTGCTCTGGTATAGTAGTAAAAAACAATATGAATTTTCCACGAATATTAGAAGGAAAATTCGTGCTATGGACATTTTTCCAGTCAGTTGTTTTGTTTGTATGGTTCACTAACACACTGGGGACCAAAGAGCTGGCTGGCAGCATACTCAGACATTGCATTGCGATATGGTTAGTGAGGAAATGCTGCCTTAATCTCTAGCTAGGTCCATCTTACGAAGGCTAGCTTACGAAGGAAGCTTTTTATAATTATTTTCTAGTTTTAGTTTATTTATAATTTTAAGTTCTTTTTTATTGTCAATATTTTATATGTATAATTTTCTAAAATAAACAATGCCGGTTAGCATGGTCCAATTTTTTAATAATATAATAATCTTTTTTTAGGGTCCCACAGGCCCCCCTGGCTCCCCTGGCACCTCAGGGCCCCGAGGTTTCACTGGTTTACCCGTGAGTACATTTCATCATTACTTAATTTATCTACATATATGTATATATATAAAATAAAAAAACAATTACCGAATGTATGTTTGTAAACGCATCACTTACGAGCATAGCGGCTGCACATTTAGCTAATTCTGTTTAAGTATTGTCGCGACAACGGTTTAATATTTCGTTTTCTTTTCAAAATGTTTGAAAAATATTATACGAAAAAGTGAAAAAAAAGCCTTCATATTAAAAAGTGACCCCAAAATCGAAATGACGTATTCAACCAGTGATGAGAATTAGGTAGGTGTTTTTTTTGTTGTTGTCTGAAAGTGAGTGTGTGTGACAGAAGAATGTTTGAAAGGAAGATTTGGTATCATTTCCTTTATACGTAGGTACTTATACATACGTGTAAAGTCAAGGCGGGCAGCTAGTTAATTATAAGACAACTGATAATAAAACTACACGTGTAGTAACGTCTTACGACATTGATAAGTCTGCGTCGACAACTTGTTTTTATTAATTATTTTATGGGTTTGTTTGGCATTTTTTTTATTTCGTTCCAAACGTGCCTATTTTACTGGCTAGATTAAGCTCAATTATTTTAAAATAATTACCTTAATGTTTGAAAACAAAAAAGAAACTAATCAGGGACTGCTAATCTAAAATGGGTCAAATGTTTAATAATGATTCACGATTTATTGGAGGTATAGTCAGGCACGGATTCAGAGGTCAGCTGCCTTGGGCCTACGAAAGAGTGGGAACCCCTAAGAAAATAAAAAACAAAAAAAGCAAAAATTTGCTGACCCATTTAAATTTGGCTATTTGTTCTAAAATGTGGTTTACTTCTTGGCAGCTGAATCACTTGGTCCTTCCCTAAATCTGGCTCTGGGTCCAGTCTCGACTGAATCGCGTACAGTCGACTACAAAGATAATATATAATACAATAATACAAAAACTATAAAAATCAGAATATGTACAGCCAAAGTTACAAAAAATTTGTACATGTCGCAGGGAAATGGCCAAAACAGAGATCTTCACAAATCTCTAAGGGATATGACTAAATCATGCAGGATGTTAAAATGGGCAATACCTATATTTTTTTATTTGCCAATAAGATCAGTTAGTTAATCAAATTCCTAAATCTGTTCAGTAAAATGACAAAATCAGCCAAATAGCCAATAGGCAACTCATTGCCTTCTCTTCGCACGACATTGCTTGTAATCCGGTTTCTAGTGATGACATATCAGCAGCTGATGACCATCATTGGATGTTAGCAACTATTGAACCTTCTGCCACTCGGAACGTGGCGCTTCCTACGTCATTGTAAGCGTAGCAACTGTATCATTGCGACAAACAAAACAATAACTAAAGCTATGCGGATGTCGTTGCATTAAAAGAAATATTTCGATTGCTTAGTAATAAAAAAACACATTTTTGTGAACTGTGTTTGTATAAAAGCCGCTGCTGAATGATTAGCGCCACAAAAACTTTTCAGAAACAATTGAAGTCTACACTACATCACAACTACATACACCTACTGTTTTTAACTGTACAAATTCAAGATGAATAAGCTTGTATTGGGATTTGTTTTCGTTGCTTTGTTCGGTCTTAGCTTGGCGGCGACCGCTGTACAAGTCGAAAAAACTGAGCTGCATTTTATAGGCGTTGATTTTGCTTGTATTTGCAAGACAGTAGTGGATTTTGTAACATGTGTAATACCGAAATCTGATGGTTATCTGGATCAAGAGTTGGTCGGTGACTGGGTTAAATGTTTGACCAATGCGCTGGGCGACCTGGTGAAGTGTTTCTAATGGTATATTTTTTTTTGGTTTGTTCTGTATATTTTAATGGTCTTCTTTTTAAACTAACTACTTACGTGTTAGCACATCTACGTGATTCTCTATACGACTTATCTCTGTAACTGGCAGACAATCATAATAATTCATTCAGAGTTTGAAGATTTCTTCACGATGTCTTCCTTTACCACAAAGCTGATGTTTTTTAAAAAATTCGCATATAAATTCCGAAAAACTCTGAAGTGCGAGCCTGAGCTCGAACCTACGACCCTCTGCTTGAGAGGCCATAGGGCAAACTAGGTTACTACGACTCAACATTATTTGCTTGTACCTTATTATGTGATTGGGTCATTGTTGGAAGTTTTTGCGTGTTTTAGTTTGTATTTAAACTTTAGTTTAATTTGAGTATATGTAACCATACTTATATATACATACTTACGTCACTATTAACGACCGCTGTAGCCTAGTTGGTAGTGACCCTGCCTACGAAGCAAGAGGTCCTGGGTTCAAATCCCGGTAAGGGCATTTATTTGTGTGATGAGCACGAATATTTGTTCCTGAGTTATGGATGTTTTCTATGTATTTATCTATATAAGTACGTTTATCGTCGTCTAGTACCCATAGTACAAGCTTTGCTTAGTTTGGGACTAGGTCGATTTGTGTAAGATTGTCCCCTAATTTTTTTTTTTTTACTATTCAAAGGGAGAACACTGCCAGTATCTTTGGAATGTTTCCTAAGGGGACTCCCTTACCTTACTACTTATATATTTGAAGTAATATTCTTGATTCGTTATTTTTAGTCGTCATTGTAATAATCAAGTTTAACGAACTTGTCATTTTCAGAAATTTCTTCTATCCAATGGATTCGCCGCATTACAAACGTATAATGTAATTTCATCGGAAGATAAAAGATCTATTTCAAGAATGTTTAAATTTGATTAATAAAGGCTTATTATATTCTACATTGCTAGTTTTATATCACGCCTGCGCGTATACCTATCTAGTCTTATTTGACATCTATACTGGGTGTGACCTGAAACGGAAACAATAAATTAAAATATTATAGTTCGGGAATTATTTTCGGGTACCTCCTATATATTTGCGGGCAAGTTACTGATCTGCTAACGTTTTGTCACCGATATCAACAGCGTCTTAATTTCCTTAACTACAAATTGAAATCGCTGACATATATGGGTGGGATCAAAATATTGGAACCCTTAACGACGGCAGTTAAAATTTGCATGAAAAAAATCCGTTGTGACACGCAATTTAGCCAACTATTTGTTTGGGTAATTTTTGTGTCACAATGAAACTTTTTCCAGTCAGGCGTTTTGTATGGCTAATTACGTTTTGACGTAGGCCAACTTTGGTGTCCATTCTATCCATATCGGCGGTGACCTTGGTGTGTAGAAATTTAGACGAGGCATCCGAAAAAAAAGCCCACGCTGCCTCCGCCCATCACCCCGCCATTGCACCCACGTAGGGCACAGAAGTATACCTAATGTATTAAAAAAGTAAACTAAGTGACTATTAAATAAAATTATTTACAATACAATACAATAGTACATTACCTATTGTCATGGCCTGGAAGTAGGCAACTCGCAAGCTCGTCCGTTTAATACTCATACTCAGCCAGCAATTGCCTACTTCCAGGCCACGACAATAATGTATTATTATTGAACACCAAAAATAGTACAGTGACATTACAAAAATAAAAATAGGTAGGTACTCCAGTGAACACAATATTTTTACGTTGCTTCTCGGCTACATGTGCACCAACGGTGTAAAGGTGTAGGGTAAGGCGACACGTGTATGTTAGAATCATCGATATAGAATATTCTTTATCGATGGTTAGAATGCAGAACCCGTCCTTTTGCTTATCTACGAAACAGTCGTGAAAGCCCAGCAAACAAATATTACGACACAAAATGCTAGCACGTTTGAAACTCTACGAGTTCATCCTCAAAGCTTCCAACATCCGAGCACACATCTGTTGTCAAACAAAACGTGTCGTAGGTATAATGTTGAACTCAATAATACAAACAGAACAGAATACTTACAATAGAGCTGAAACGGAAATGCTTCGCTCGTGCATCGTGCTCGCTTGGCTGAATATTTTTGGACCCTAGGTGTATACTTTGCAGATGAAATCTATAAAGAAATTTTTCACTAACGGTATACTTCTGCCCCAATCCGCTAGAATTTAATGATTTAAGACATTTATATTTAAAGAGTCAAAATTTCGAACGCAAGTTTAAGGTATGTAATTTTACCAATGCTCGACACCTCAACGTCCGGTCAACACACATCTGTCACCTCTCTTGATACAAGATACAAGATTGAAGGTGCCATGTATTGGGTCAGTGTCGGGCACAGGGATACGTTTCCTTTAATTTAAGTTTATTTGTCGCTGTCCCGCTGGAACAATCCATGTCTTTTCCCAGGACTCAAGCTATGAGTAATCTATGTTTTAAATCTGTCTACGACGGTGTATAGCTTAAGTTTAGAATTTCGTTCAATGCGTATACTACCAGCAGCAAATTATGCTAAGTATTATAACGACCGACGATTTTAACGACCGCTTTAGCCTAGTTGGTAGTGACCCTGCCTACGAAGCAAGAGGTCCTGGGTTCAAATCCCGGTAAGGGCATTTATTTGTGTGATGAGCACGAATATTTGTTCCTGAGTTATGGATGTTTTCTATGTATTTAAGTATTTATTTATCTATATAAGTATGTTTATCGTCGTCTAGTACCCATAGTACAAGTTTTGCTTAGTTTGGGACTAGGTTGATTTGTGTAAGATTGTCCCCTAATATTTATTTTATTTTATATATTTAATTATTCTTCTTTTCTAGGACAGAAGAAACACTAACCTAGGGAATAACTCTAGTCTTGTCTCATTTATTAATGTGATTTTAGGGTATTCGGGGCACCGAAGGGCCTACGGGCTCCACTGGAGCGCCCGGCGTCAAAGGCGAGAAAGGAGAGCGGGGGCTCCCAGGACCCATAACAAATGTAAGTTTATATTCTATAGTACGCTAGCTTTTGCGACTTCGTCGGCACAATCGACTCAAGAATGGACCGAAAGTTCTTAATGCATTGTTAAGTATAATAGTCTAAGGGGGTGTTTCACCACCTTATTGTCAAACTACTGGTCACGTAACCAATGAATAAACTAAGTACTGGACAAATCTGTCGGCTAGTTTTTTTTTCAGTTTCACCACTCCGGTCCTTTGCAAACTAAGTACCACTTAACTAATCGTCGGTTTAACATAGAGGGGGAATGGCAACGTCACATTTCACGATCACGCGTTCCTGTTCGCACACTTTCGTTCAAAGAGTCGCTCATTGTTAAAGCAAAAGAAATCGTAAACTACGTAATTTTTAAATACATCTATTTTTTTGCATAAACAAATGTGTAACATTATAATTAATCCAAAAACGGTATTTATTTACGATCTTTGTTAACAATAACAAAGAAAAATAAAATCACGTAAAACGAATCGAAAAGTGGCGCCAAACCATTTGACAGCTTAACTTTTTTTTGCAATGGCGATGTACAAGTTCACGTAGAACAAACGATTTTGCCACTGAAAAAAAGTCTGTAATTAAAAAATATTACGAAATTTTGGATTTATTTTTACATACTAAAAGCGTACCTATATTTTTTTATTCAAATCTTGATATTTGAATCCTCGTTTGCAATTTAGCATGACTTCTTTCTTTAAAAAATAAAAAATACTTTGATTTATTTTTCTGAAACCGGCTGAAGGGCTCTCCAACCATGACCACAAAAAAATAACTGACTAATCAAAAAGTTATGTGACGGATACAAATGCTAAATGCCACCTGATCTGATGGTCAAATTAAAAAACAGTTTATCCGTCACTTAGCGCTAATCAAGACTGGTGAAACAGAAATTTTAAGTTCATCTGTCAAATAAGGTTATGATTAAGCTAATCCGAACTTTAAAAAAAGTGGTGAAACAGCCCCTTAATCATCTTCGTATTATTGCATTTCAAATTAAGTCGGTTTGTAGTACCAAGGTAGTATCTACATCGGTCCGATGGTTCCAAAATCTATAAGGGACTTAGTTAAAAACATTTACAACTACCTCAATTCACTGATTTTTTATTTAGGGCAAAGCTACTAAAAATGAAATGCATTAAGTCAATTGTTTTGATTAGTCTTATTTAATTTGTGGTGTGGTGTCCATACATTGAGTTGTGATTTCATTTCAACAAAGTAATCCTCGTAAAAGTACTTTAATAAGGTATAGCTTCCGGCTATATTAAAAACTATTAATTTTTTAAGGGATCATTAGTAGGCGTGGAAGGTCCGATGGGCCCTCCAGGCCGTCGAGGGCAGAAAGGGGAAAAGGGAGAAACTGGACTCAAAGGTAAGTCTTTTTATTTTTTTATTTGGGATTTTTTCTTTAGTTTATGAAAAAAGATGTAAAGTAAATGTCCCAGTGTTTGACATGCTAACGCCCAATAGAGCACACCCTGTCGACATCTCTATTTCGTTTGTTAGTCGTATACCTTGAAATCAAAAAATCCTTGTAGCTTTTCACCTATTCGCGTTTCGCCGCGATCTTCAAATTTCTGAACAGATTTTTATTCTTGTAGTATGATTTCTGGTCGCCAATTTCAATGGTGTATAAAATTCATAGTCAATAGGTAAATAGGCTATTGATAATACATGCTACATCAAAATTTGCTACTGTTGTAAACATCTATTGAAAATATATGCGGCTAACTAAATAAATAGGCTATTGATAATACCTGCTACATCAAAATTTGCTACTGTTGTAAAAATCTATTAAAAATATATGCGAGTAACAAAATATACCACCGATATAACACGCTACAACAAAATACGCTATCGCGGCGAAACGCGAATAGGTAAAAAGCTACAAGGATTTTTTGATTTCGAGGTATACGACTAACAAACGCTCTATTTAGCTAATGACGTAAAATTAAAGATGATAACTACTGGGACAATGACCAGTACTAGGGCATCTACAGCACTTGTACTTGCATTAGTATGGGTAGCAGCTATCTGTGACTATTTTAGTTTTTAAACACTAGCCTGCGGGTGATTTCACTACAATCAGTGTCACTTGTTTCTATTCCAGTATTTTCATACACCTTAATTATGTCGACCTTAGATGCCATAACTGGGGCGCAGAAGTATCTAGAGACCAGTGCGGTACAGCAGCTAGATGAATTCAAGAAAGCTTTCCGCAAGACTCCAACTCGTTTGGTCACGATGGCTAGTTTGAGGGCAGAATTAAGGAAATTCAAGGACTCGGTGTGGAGTATAATGAAGGTGATCAGCCAGCAGATAGTTTTAATGAGCAACTCTTTTGATGCTATTGAGATGCGCCATCGGAGTGACTTTTTACTATTTAAAGGGATCCCCGAGACAGATGGTTATGAGGAAGTTGCTGTGGTTTCTGTTTGTAGAAGTATGATGCATTTGCCTGAAGTTGACGTTGATTCTTTCTTTCTTTGTCGACGACTTGGCGCTCCATTGCAGACCCGAACTAGACCAATCTTGGTACGGTTTAAGGATCGGGAACTGAGGAACCTTGTGTGGGAAAAAAGAGCAGCTTTAAAAGGCTCATCGGTGGTTGTATCAGAGTTCTTGACTCGTCGGAGACTGGAAGTATATAACCGCGCTCGTAAGCATTTTGGAAAGCATAATGTATGGACCTATAAGGGTATTATATTTATTAAGGTGCCGAACGATGAAACGCATTACATTGTAACGGATGATCAACTTAGCAAGTTGATAACTCATCATTTGGCTGGTAAAGCCAGTATCAAAGAAAAGTATGTGACATGGAGTCCTGAGCTAGAGCCGCAAGTGGAGATTACTTCACCGAGTTCAGCGGAATCTACGACGAGTGAGGACGTAACAGATGTGACAACATCACGCGTGGAGGTTCTTCCACTGACTGCGATGTGGGTGCCTGAAGTAAAATCTACACCTCCGGATGAGAAGATAGCAACACACGGATTTTCTGTTTCATTAGATGCGAAGGTAGCGCCGCCACAAGAAGTGATTGTGCCACCAGGTCCAGAGGCAGCGTCGCATGAGGAGTCTGTTACACCGGCACTGCTAACAATGATAGCGTCACCCGTGAAATATGTGCCACTGAGTACAAATGTGGCGGTACCCGCACAAATTATTCCATCCAGTGTAAATGTGGCTCCATCTGCACAGATTATGCAACCTAGTGTAAATATAGCGGCACCTGTACAGTTTATTCCTCATACTGTGGTAGGAATGCCAGCTCCAAACGCGACGTTTTCTCCACCAAGTGCGCAGACTGCATCGCAAATGCAGTATGTTCCAGCACCACCAAGTATCAAAGTAGCATTGCCCGTAGAACCTATACCACCGAATGAGAATCTAGTGTTGCCTGTGCAATCTATACCAGCACCTGCGAGGGTGGCTATGCCTGTAGAGTCTATACCATCAAGTAGGAAGGTAGCGTGGTCCGTGGAATCTATAGCACCAAGTGCAAATTTGGTGTTGCCCATGGAATCGATACCGGCGAGTGCGAAAGAGACGTTGTACGTAGAAACAGTTTTTCCAAGTGCGACTATAGCGCCACATATAGAGTCTGTGCCATCAAATACGGTGGCATCTTACACGTATTTTCCGCCACCGCCCATGGCATCGTTCGATGGATCAGCATCGCCTAGGAAGTATGCGAATTCAGAGGTGACGTCGACGACTACACTAGAGGAGAAAGTGACATCATCAGAGTCTACAACGGTTAAAGCTGATGAAGAGGAGGTCTGGCCTGCTCGACTTGGCATAAGAGATATTAATCCAATGACGGGCGAACAACTGGACTCCTTATATTTTGCGTTAACGCGAAGGATTGCCGAATCACCGGAAGGAAAAGGGCCTAACTTTGAAAGTCTTTACTACAAGCCAGGGTGGCTACTCATTGTTTGCAAAAACCAGCACGCGAAATCCTGGCTTGAAAAGGTCATACCATCCTTAAAACCTTGGCCAGGTTCGAAATTATTTTTGATTAGAGAGAGTGATGTTTTAAACCCCAAGGTAGGAGTCGTTTTTATCCCGACACCAGAGGCCAAAGATATAGGCCATACGCTATGCCTCCTCCGTGCTCAGAACAAGGGACTTCAAACGGACATCTGGAAGGTTCTCAACAAACGAGATGAAAAGGATGGAGTGACGCTAACTTTGACCTTAGACGAATTATCAGTTGAGGCTTTAAGGAAAACTGATCTAAAAGCTTTCCTGGCCTTCAGAAAGGTCCAATTCTCGATAATGGATGCCACCACATTCACTGAACCATTTGAAACAACTGTCTCTTTGACTTCGGAATCTTTAACTTCCACCACCACCCGCCGACCTCGGTCTACTCTTACACCTTTATTATCCACGATTCCAGACGTTATTCTGGTACCACACAGCCGTGCAAGTGGTTAAAGTAGCATAAATAATCTGGAGTGATTGTCAAACAACGCTGCATTGAGGAACAGTGTCGACACTCACAAACACTTGTCAACTTAATATTAAATTACACTAATAACCTATGAATATGATGGTATGGAATCCAAATATCCTCTCGCTCTTGCTAAGACGCCTTCTGTCGTCTACTACCATGAAAGATCGGCAGGGGCCGGTAGAACTAGGTGTGGGACCATTATCGTACCTGAACATTGACTTAAACTATGATTTTTAATTTCATGGAATTCTGATATTTCTTAGTGTTACTAGGCAAAAAATAGTTCCCGAAAATTTAAACGAGATAAAACAAAAACTAGGAAATACAGAGCACAAATTCCTTAGTATACGCATTAAAATTGGACATAATGTAATAAATCATTAATTAATACGTAGTTAGAATATTTCTTGTTCAGATGTAATAAAATATTCAACCCTTTTATGAGTAAAAAATAAATTGTCTCGGGTATCATTGCGATGATTGACATATATCGCAAACTTTCGGGCTTAAATTATAATTAATAGTTCTGTATTAAGTTTCAATCGTCGTCTCAAGAGGTTTGTAATTTAAAATTTCATAGACAAGGTTCATACTTAAATAATAAAAACCATCAAATATCTATCATTCTTCTGTCAAAACAATATTAAAGTCATTCGGCTTCTGTCTTGAATGTTCGAATGTGCTCGCTCTCCTGTTTCCGTATTATTTTTGTCGTTTTCGTTGATTGATATTATTATTTCCTTGAAAAGTTTTTGTTTTTGCTATGTGTTATGTTTTTTAAAGAGGAATAATATCATTATGAAATAAATATAGACTAATAAATGACAACTGATAACTTCTTATAGTTAAAGCTCTCCTTCACTATATTTATAATTAGTAATGTGCCTATTTTATTATGTTTCTAAAATAATAAATAGATTTAAAATGAAAAAAGGTTTGTTGCCTCTGAAACGTCAAAATCTGGTCAAAATTTGTCAGAATTCCACGAAATTAAAAATCGTGGTTTAGGTATATGTAGTTCTAAACAGATATTGGGTAAGATACCCGATAGATAGCCGGGCACCGGTAGTCGGCCGTATAATGAGTGCGAAGAGTACGAAAGATATCTCTCGTGCTCTTCCCATTCGTGCGAAAGATAGGCAGAGGCCGACTACTGAGCAATATTATCAATTGGCTGGGCACTGGGTGTTTTACCCTTGTCTGTAAACGAATGGTTTCAAATTAGCGCTTCAGTTGCTTTTAGGACTCATATAGTTTTAGGTAGGTTCTAACTGCTAATTCAGATTTTTTTGTACCATCGCCCCAGACGCCAGATACCCATTTTCAAAACAAATTTGCTTGCAGCCGTTGATGTTTATTGCTATGGATTGTTATGGACAGATGTCTAGCCACTGCACGCAAACTGGGCCTTTAAGGTGGTTATCTGGCGCTTGGGGCGATAGTACGTCATTAGCTATAAAAACGAGTAAAAGGGTAAATATTCAGCGTTTTCACGGAGCTTTTTCCTCATTATCCTGGGAGAGCGTTTGAGCAAATGTAAGGGTATGCGCGCACGAGCAACTTTGTCTCCGCGACTATTTTATCAAGTCTGTGTATTTGTATCTTGGGAGTCAAGGCGCTACGTGTGCGCACTTCCATACTAACCCATAGACCTGATAAAGTAGTCGCGGAGACAAAGTTGCTCGTGCGCGCATACTCTTATTCAAAGAGCTTATGCCTGGATTTTTTTTTGAAAATTAATGACAGTATTTACCAATGTCAAGTTTCGTTTGGTCAAAGTTTATGTGACTTGTTGTTGCGGCAATAATCGAGGAATGGCGCGGTCAAAACGCTCGAATATTTACCCAACTGTAATTAAGTTATTTTAGATACGGTAATTGAAAATAATGTTGTAATTATTTTGCCTAGAATATTGTTTTAAGAATTAGAATAAAAAGAAACCCTCAAAACTAGAATTATCTTGGGTTACTTGCATTATATGTTAACTAGCAAAATCAATTATCCGACTATGATCACACTATGATCAGATCACTAAACAAACAATTTTCTTTTATTTTGTTTCTCTTTATGGAAAATACACAAACTAATTTCGTTGTAACAGGCCTTAGGGGGTTTTAAATTGTCCGTTAGGTGAGGTTAATTTTGTCACCTTTTAATATTTTCATACATCAAAAGAAACTACCTACATATAATTTAGTCCATTTGATAAAGACTGAGAACTAACTGTTACGATAAACCTCGCATGTCCTTTCTAAGAGTCACTTATACCTAGAGTCAGACCAAGATAAGTCTGCAACGATTTTGATACCACACGCAGTGCATGTGTTATTTATACGTCATAATTTCGTAGAAGTTTGACGTTTAATATAACACTTGCACTGCGTGAGCTATCAAAATCGTTGCAGACTTATCTTGGTCTGACTCTACTATTTTATCATCATCATCATTGTCACTTATAAGTTTTATAAGACCAATTTCAAATGTTACTAATCATTCCATTGTCTCGTTACTTTCATTAAAGAGTACTTATAATATTAATTTCTGTTTGTTCTCTCATCTTATCAGCTGCATTAAAGTAAGTACTTACTTAATTTCTAAGAGGGAGTTGCACCAAGCTACTATAATATAAAAATACTATAATGATGAACAATGTCAAACCAGCTGTAAAATCTCCGGTTAAATAAATTTTCGCAAGCCGAAATTTACTACGTACGTATATATTTCAAACTAAATACAAACTGAAATATAGATGCACAGAAAAACCCCAGAAAAAAGACCAATGCTGGGAATCGAACCCAGGTCCTCAGCATTCCGTGCTGCGTGCGTGCATCTATATTTCAGTTTGTATTTAGTTTGAAATATATGGTTTCACGGGATGACAGTAAAAGTAATAAAAAATGAAGTTGAAAAAATAAAAAAAAATACAAAAAGATACTTCATAACTAACTTGTTTACGTACGTATACTCAAGGAATTTAATTCCCTACCCATTTCGTAAAAATGTCGTTCAACATTCGCAATGCATTAATGTCGAAATGTCAATTGCAACACGTCAAAAGCAACATCGTAGCTAGCTCTTATGGTGACAGTTTGCTGTACGATATTCAAACTTAGGTGGGTTGGAAATTAAATTCCTTGACTGTACGTTTTACTAAGTTAAGTATTTTTCCGCGAGCTGAAATTTAGTTAACTTGGTGGTTGTTCAGGTCTAGCTTCCTGGATTTGTGAACAAGATGGGGAAAAAGTATGTTTGAGATATTTTTTGAGATTGTTGTGAATTTATTGTTTTTGTAAAAATGTGCAAAGAATTTTAAATAGACGAATGAAATAAACAAGTTTCTAAATTTAATTAAATGCGCCTGACCTACCTTTTTAACCCTTAACTTGATAAAATTTAAAGAAGTTCATGATTCAAAGTTATGAAATGCTAAGTATAGGTTATTTAATAGACGAGGACAATGGAACTACACACCACCACCTAATCAATTTTACACACAATAGGTATTTAGTCATTGTAAATGTTGACTACTTGCCAAAACTACCACTGCCTTTTTATAATTATAAGCGTTTTTGCTGATTGCTCTCTTTGTTGATTGCACTTACTTGTATTATCTTATCATCCAATCTACATTATGTATACCAGATTTAAAGTCAATCTGACTACTTACCTACCTAGGTTAAATTCGACGTCCAAGATTTGAACAGGGCGAGTAAATCTGTGTTTTATTATTATTTTTTGGAAATAAACTATTTGTGTTTGTATTTATCTAATATATAAAAATCTCGTGTCACGGTGTTTGTTATAAAACTCCTCCGAAACGCCTTGATCGATTTTTATGAAAGTTTTTCTTTGTACTCGGTAGGTCTGATAATAGGTCGCAGGCTACTTATTCTTCGCGGACGGATTTGCGGGCAACAGCTAGTTTGTAAATAAAAGTTTATAAAAAGAAAGTGACACTTGTCAAAAACACAGTTGAAAGTAATTTTTGCGTTCCGAAGGCAAAATGGGTGTCTTTCTTATGAAAAAGAAGACATGATTTTAAGCTTATACAATCGACGCAGGGTTCTAATACAATACAATACAACAATACAAATATTCTTTATTGATCACCAAAAACAGTACAGTGACATTACAAAAATAAAAATTCACTCACTTCGTCATATCGGTAATATTAAGGAATTAAGTTACCTACAGAAAAAAATACAAAATATAATATTTAGCAGGGTGTCGACATGTACGACATTATTGTTGAGGGCGGGGTCAGTATCGATTTTATCATTTCTCTTTTACTTTTAACCGACTTTAAAAAAAAGGAGGACTTTTGTGTTTTTTTACCTAAGAACTCCGTCATTTATTTATGAACAGATCCGGGAAAATATATTTGTTGGGGAAGTCCTTTGTTTGATTGAAGTCGGTTTTATTGGTTAAAATTGTTTATACTAACGAAACGACATGCGTAATAAATAATCAGCATTGTTGTGTTAATTGTTTGTTGTCAGTCGAAACATGGTTAATTTGTAACATAAGATTTACCTAATTAATCCACATGTTATTCTGTCCTAAATGTTTTTGTGCATAATTTTAAACGTCGTACCTACCTCTAAACATTGTCAATTATAAACTGTCCTGAAATTGTTGTGTGTAATGTTATTCATTATTGTTTTAAATATGTCTAAACATTGTCAGTTGTAACATAATATTATTTAATTTATCCGTACCTATAGGGTCTTTGTAAGTACTAAAATTTATTGTGTATAATATTCGTCCTATTCTTTGGTCCTACGTCTAAACATAGTTAATGTTACCTATTTAATGTGCAAAGCACTGAACTATTCTAAATAACAGTGTAACTAACTAAACTTCCCAGCATTTGATAGGGCCATTTAAGATACATGTAAAAAAAATCGTGGAAGTAG
This sequence comes from Archips crataeganus, assembly GCA_947859365.1. Taxonomy (NCBI): domain Eukaryota; kingdom Metazoa; phylum Arthropoda; class Insecta; order Lepidoptera; family Tortricidae; genus Archips; species Archips crataeganus. Next base: position 7,594,459 of record OX402067.1, on the reverse strand, counting down.
TGATAAATTGAAGCGTTTGATTGAATATTTGCAACTTGTAGCCTTACGGCCCCGCAATGGACTGCTACTTCCGCGAATTTCCTTCCATGTGTTGACTGTAGGCTATTGTCTAACGTACGGTCGCAAATGCAACTACCATTTCTGGGTGTTTCGTCATTTGCCTCGCCATATTCTTTAAGATATGGCTGTAGATTTTGATGGGGTTTTCGGTTTTATATAAGAGGTCCTGTATCTGAATCTTCTGCCATTTCTTAAAGGATGTGACCAGATAAATGAGGCGGTTTAAACGCTCGAATAAACGCCATTCTAAGTATCTGCTAAAGACCACAGGTTGGTCAGCGATAAGACAGTCCTTGAAGTTGATATTCCCGTTAAGCAACCGAGAAAGAAGCGTGAGTTAAATTTCTTCAGACGCAACTAGCAGTTAGGCCCTTCGTGCACAAGGCTACGCAAATCTTCCATACCCGACGATTTTGGTCTCTAAGCGACTACCGCATTACAAATTCATAGAAACAAAACCGTCGGGTATCGAAGATTTCTGGAGCATGTGTAAAAGGGGAATTTCAGAACTAGGGTACAATACATTTTCATCTCTGATTTTTTTTTTTGCATGGATCTACTCAGAATCAATAGCGCTATCGATTCTAAATAGAGAAAAAAGTGTCCCGAGGTCAGTTTTGTTACTATTCATACATTGGTGTTTGAAGGTTTGTCAAAACCGGCACTTATTTTTGTATGAAAAACTGGGGACATTTTTTACTCCATTATAATCGATTGCTATTGATTCTGACCAGACCCATGCAAATATTTCTAAAATCGGAGAAAAATATATATGTAGTTGTTTGTACCCTATTTCTGAAATTCCCCAAAAAGGGTCTTACACGGCATAATGATGAGAGTAAAAATATAAGGCGAATTCATGCGATGCGCCCGCGCGTTGGACGATACGGCCTCTTGTTTATATACTTAATTCTTGTTGTGACTATATTTCAGTTTGCACTACTTGTGCTATTGCTTTTACGATTCATAACCATTTTCAGGCGAGCCTGGTGCACCAGGGCTCGTTGGTCTTGCGGGTATCCCAGGAGCTCCTGGCAAAGATGTAAGTTTATCTTTTACAGGTAAATGTAAAAATATGGGAGCAAGCATTGTATAACTTGCTCATAAATGTCCCATAGTTCTTATGTCGTTGAAGTAAGATATCGGTTTGTAATTATGACAGGATTAATCCGACATGGTTATAGACTATAGGTAAATAGTGCATATTTAATCTTTAGTGAATTTAATTTTAGTAAAAACGTCACAATTTTCATTATACTTAAATTGTTTATTTTTCTTGAAAAATTGCATCCTTGTACTAGTCATTTCGTGTTATGTCTTCTTAGTGTTTTTTTACTTAATATTGACTTTCTATTTCTTTTGTTTTTTCTTGTCTTGTGTTTTTATTTCGTTTGTCTGCACCTACGTGTTTGTTGTTATTAATCTACTTTTGTCTGTTCCAGGGTTTACCGGGGTTGCCAGGCTCGGTGGGACCCCGGGGCGAACGAGGCTTTACTGGTCCTCCTGGGCCCGCGGCCAACATCACTGCTTCTGGATACGGTAATCTTTTATGGAGCCAATCCTCGGTACCGATGTCCGTTAACAAGTTTTTGCTATTCCGTTGCCATTGGCCTTTTCGTACGCGAAGGACCATATAGAAACTAAAAACTTGTTATGTTTCTTTTGCAATATAAATACCTTGTTGATTGTCACATTCTTCTTCAGGTTTTTATGCAAAAAAGTGGTAGATTCTTTGACATTCATAAAATGGTGATTCATTAATAGCCTAAATAGTTTTTTTTATATGTACTCTGACTAGACTTGATGTAATAAAATAAGGCTCGAATAGCCGTATCTTTGGATTGCCTTGATTTAGAAGATTGATTTTTTACAGCTTTGAGGGACCGCACACATAATTTTCAACCGACAAAAACAAAAGGAGGAGGTTCTCAAGTCGACGTGTATATTTTTTTTTTATGTATGATCACGCATGACTTTTTACAGAGTAGTCCGATTTTGATGATTCTTTTTTTATTGGAAAGCGTATACCCCGAGGGTGGTCCCATTTAAATTTGGAAATAATATTCCTACCCTAAGGGTAGGAAAACAGGGGATGATTGATTGTTCAGTTACTGATTGTACTATATACGCATAACTTATTACAGAGTAGTCGGATTTTGATGATTCTTCTTTTATTGGAAAGCGTATACCCCAAGGGTGGTCCCATGTAAATTTCGAAATAATATTCCCACCCTAAGGGTAGGAAAACAGGGGATGATTGACTAACTTTTTACAGAGTAGTCTGATTTTCATAATTCTTTTTTATTGGACCTTCAAGTTGGTATTATATAAATTTGGAAAAAAAAATTACCCCAAGGATGGGAAAAAAGTATAAAATAAAACTTTTTAACAAATAAAATAAACCGCCGAAAAAACTGAAAAGCAAAAAATAATACCTTTTTTGTTTGACCTTAATCTAGGTACCAGTTTGAAGTCGGTGCCTCAGCACGAGCCAGGAGGAGTGATAGAAGCCAATCAGGTAGAAGATTATAGGTCCACTCCTCCTGGCTAGTGCTGAGGCACCGACTTCAAAATGGTACCTAGATTAAGGTCAAACAAAAAAGGTATTATTTAAAAAAAAAAAAAAATTAAGCTGTTTATTTCAAGCAAAGAACATTTTATAAAAACATGCAAAACGAGTCCTTAATCCTAATTTTAAGGATTTTGCGTGGCCTTGGTTAGCGAAAGATTGAGTTGCTCACGCGTAATTAGTCTAAGTATACAATACGAGTAGATAGCTTTTCAGCTTTTTCGGCGGTTTAATTTTTTTGTTAAAAAGTTTTTTTGATGTTAATTTCAACTTGATATACCACCACGTTCATGAGAAATAGGGTCATGACTCATGACAGACAGACAGACGGACAACAGAGTGATCATACAAGGGTTCCGTTTTTCTTATAGAGGTACGGAACCCTAAAAACGTCTGGTCAAATATTCTAGGTCAAAAAGGTGAAAGGGGCTTCCGCGGTGCTCCTGGACGGGACGGCAATCCAGGTCCACCAGGAGTTCCTGGGTCTAACGGACTAATAGTAAGTTATTAAAATGTTATATTAAATAGAAAAAAGCCTTAATGGCCTAGTGGTTTGACCTATGGCCTCTCAAGCAAAGGATCGTGGGTTCAAATCTCGGCTTGCACCTTTGAGTTTTTCGGAATTTATGTGCGAAATTACATTTGAAATTTACCATGAGCTGTACGGTGAAGGAAAACATCGTGAGGAAACCTGCATACACATGCGAAGAAATTTAATGGTGTGTGAAAAGTTCCCAACCCGCACTAGGCCCGCGTGGGAACTACGCCCCAAGCCCTCTCAAATTTAAATATAGGTATTGATTTTTTATGGTGCTCCATCGTTTGTCAGAAACTCATGTACAGTAAAACATTACTTTCATTAGTCATAAAGTGATTTATTTCTGAAACGGTATTTTTTTATAATTTCCATTAAAGTAACCAAACCAACTCCATTCTATAAGATGAAGTTTAAATAAAATTTGAAATCATCCATACGAATCATAGGCTGCGGCTCCACTGAGGCGGAGACGAGCGGAGCTGAGAGGAGACGTGTGGGGATCGACCAATCATATTACATGAAATCCACATCTCGTCTCCGTTCATGTAATATGATTGGTCGATCCCCACACGTCTCCTCTCAGCTCCGCTCGTCTCCGCCTCAGTGGTGCCGCAGCCTTAGTACCTTATACGAAGCACGGCGGATGGTCCTTATGGCTTGACTTCTACGTTAGTTAAAATTCACCATAAGATTGGGCTTGAAAGTTTCTCTATTCTTTTAGGGTCGACCAGGCCCAGAAGGGTCTCCAGGTGTGCCAGGCACTCCAGGAGAGAGGGGATTGCCGGGGCCTCAAGGCCGGACCGGAGAAAGGGGCCCAGAAGGACGACAGGTGAGCGTACAAACAATAACTTTAACTTCAATACTAGATTAAAAAGAACCCGCCTGTATAATACCCGTTGCCATGGGAATTCCGGGAAAATATATATCCTATGTCACTCGCGGAACTGAGACGAAATCTAACGACGCCTCACGCTTCAAAATCCATTGAGCCGTTTATACATACATACATAACATAAAACATAAATACATACGCTCGAAAAACATAACCCTCCTTCGACAGTCGGGTGAAAAAACAGGATAACTGCGAATCAATCATATGATAAAGCGGGTGAATATTTGAGCGTTTTGACCGCTCAATTAAACCTCATTCATTACCATCCAATGATTAATACTACAACCGGAGAACCAGTCGCACGAAATTTGATCAAACTAGATTCAGCATCGGTACTGTTTTAAGTTTTCATAAAAAGTTAACCCTAAGCGTCATCCTTTCTGAACTACCGAGACCCTCTCATTCTGGGAGAAGTCTTCTGGCCTGCAGTGGGACGGTGTATAGGCTGGGATGATGATGTGTTACTGATGAACTATGTCCTGATGTCACCAGGGTCCAGAAGGTCAGCGTGGCTTGCCCGGTCCCCCGGGCAATCCGGGGATGAGCAGCACCCTGGGTGTGAGCGTACCTGGCCCAGCCGGACCTCCGGGCGAAATTGGACAGGTATGGCCTCAGACTTTGGAAAATCTCAGCAGGCGTTACAAAAAAAAGCGTTAAAGGTGTCGCTTACGCGCGGTTTCGTGGCCGGTTAACTGACACCGCGAAAGTGCCCACGTCACAGACTTCTCGTGTTAGTAATTAAGTTGTTAATTAAGTATAATATAAATATGTATGTTAGTCTTTAAGGTATTTTTTATATGGGCCTTTGCAGCCTGAAATAAAATTATTCTATTATATTCTATTCTATTCTATAAACCGCGAATACGAGAGAATGCATGATAAATCCTATTCTGATAGCAGACAAATAACCATAGCTGAGTTAACTCGTTAATCGTAAATTAACGAAATTAACATTTCGACTAACGAATTAACTGTTATGTTAACTGTAATCTCATTACATTCGGGCGGGTCGACAAATGCGGCGTGGCGCGTGCCGCGAGTGAAACAAAACTAGCTTGATACATGTCTTGCCGGCGCGTATAAGCGAGGAAACTGCAAAGCTATTCGATTCATATGATTCGTTTGATAGTTTCATTACTTAGCGCCGGCGCTTAGAGTGACTAACGCATAACGACAGTTTTTATACGTAGATCACTAACCAACGATATGAAAATCCAATTTCTATCACATGTCAACGCCAACGATTAACGTTAACGTGCGGTAAATTATCCGAAATATAACGCTTTAACGTTTAACGAAGATAACTTTTCTAGTAGCGGATTAGCGATTTACGAAGTTAACTGTTTGATTAACAGTGGCCAGCTATGCCAATAACCATTGTTACAGAAAGGTGAGGCGGGTTATCCCGGTGTGCCCGGCAAGGATGGCCTGGATGGTGTGCCTGGAGCCCCAGGACAGAGAGGGCCCCCTGGAATTCCAGCACCTTATGCTTCTCTATTAAAGGTAATTCCAAAGGACCTTTTAACCTTGCTCGGAACCTAAGTATGTACTAAAGGGGCAATTTCACTGAGTCGATCGCCGCACGTAACATACGGTGGCGCAACAGTGTAAAGAACATGGTAGTCGCCCGCACATGGCAGCGACAGCTGCCACCTCCTCAATAAGGCCAACGCAACGCAGTATATACTTAGGCGACAAGACACCCAACAACCTAGGTAGGTAGGTGGGTGATCTCTCTGGTAGGTTGTTACTGAACCAGTGAGGTACACCCTTGGCCTCATCTTCACTTTTCATCAGGTGAGATAGCGTTCAATCGCGGGTAAGTTTTATGTAAAAAAAAATAATAAAGTGAAGACGACGTTCGCTCTCCGAAGTAGTTTGAAACAAGTTCAGCGGACGCATTAAGTGAACGAAGTAGTGTAATTGCCGCATAACGTAGTGCACGCAATTCGTTTTGTTTAGAAACGGTTGTGTGCTTAGCTTTGATAGTTGGATACCTATATGCGACATGTGTTGATTTATGTAGAAGAGGAGGACGGATTTTTCACGAAAACATACAGGTTTAATAATAATAACTTGATACCGGCAGGCTTAGTAATATTGTCTAACGATTTCTGACGCTTGCATTCGCAATCACTATTTCCTTCTGTCAAACGGTATAAGATGGTGACAGAAAGAGATGGTGAAAGCGAAGGCAAGCGTCAGAAGCGTTAGACAATACGGCCTCCGGTGAGAGCTCAAGTAATAACAGTATTTAAAAAATAATAGAAATAAAATCATGTCACTAGAGACATATTTTCGAAAACATCAATAGTACAAGTCAAGTACCTACTTGTTTAACATAAATATTTGTAGGTTATCGTTTACTTTGGGACTGTGTATGTGTCGAATAGATGGAGCTGTCTTGTACTTGCAGGTAGGAGTGGAAAAAGGTAAAACAAGTGTAGTCTTTTGATATGAACCTCCGCAAATTAATGCCTGTATCAATCAAAGAAGGTAATATCAAACTTTTACCAGTGACGAGGGTTGACCTTGAACCAATTTTGCAGTCGATTAGAATCTAATTCTAAGTATGTAAAAGTGGGTTTATGTACACTAAAAGAAACCTGTTTCTGTCCGTTTTACGGACAGCTTCAGAGAAAAGGTACCTACCCCCTCGGGTGTGGTTGCCGCCATTACAGACGGGTGCCTTTTCTCTGGAGCTGATTGTACTAACGATAGCTGCAGCCTTTCTACAACAGCGGCAGCGGCTTAGGCTCGTAAAGCCCACTTTTCCTAAATGTGCACTTTTTCTAAACGTGCTTTATTTATCGTCCTGTACTTATTTCAGGATTCATCATTATCAGAAATTGATGTCCGGAATATATGCGAAGACATTATTAGAGGTACGTGGAATTTTATATGCTGATTGGTGTCAAGTAATCAAACACATCGATTATAAAATTGTTTTTTTTTCCGCGCAGACCGTGTGAAAGAATGGACGACTAGCATGGTGGGTCCACCAGGGCCATCGGGGGTAGGCAAGCGGGGTCCCCCCGGAAAAACTGGCCCACCTGGATCCCCTGGTAAGTGCCAGTGATGATGACGATAAAGTCCTGTAGTTCCTCAGCAGGAACATAGGGTTCGCAGTAGGGACCTCTCATGGTCCAGAGCTCTTAATTTTTTTACGGTATTTTGAAATACCTACCTACTTTATATCGTTACTAAGTCGCGGAATGAAATGGTTCGTCACCTTTTGACTCTATGTCAACGAGATAAGATTGAAAAGTCACGAATTTTTTTATACCGTGACTATACTTTAAAAAAAACTTGTAACTATCTCAAAATTGATAATTTTCCAGAGTTAACTTTACACGGTGAACTTTAGGGTTCACCTTAGTTTAAACATTGATTTAAAATATGAGCTTTTTCAAAGCACTGACGATCTACATTCGAGTCATTCATGACGAGTTGATGACGCGTACTACTGTGGTTCTTATGGCAATGTGACCAATTCACGCCTCGTCGTGAATGGCACTGCACTAGCTATGTAATCGAGCAAAAAATCCTTTACCAATGTATGGTTAAATTTCAACTGTGTGCTTAAAACATTAAAGACTATCATCATTTCCAAGTAAATATGACAATTAACTTAAAGTTGTATTATTTATTCTGATGTTGGATCTGTCATAAAGTGAGTTGGGATAAGACCAAATGATATGCTGAGGCCAATGAGATATGTATTTGTAAAAAAAGAAAAAAATAATAATAATTAATAATAATAATTAGCAAAAAAAGAATATAAATAATAAAAATCATGCAGGGCACCACGGTGAATCTGGAGAGCCGGGACCGCGAGGTTATCCGGGAGAAAGTGGCGAGCCGGGCCGGCCGGGCGTTCCCGGGGCATCGGGTGACAAGGGCGACAAGGGAGAGAGAGGCATGGAAGGGAGAGGGCTACAGGGAGAAGAAGGACCCAGGGGGATTGCAGGTTTGTTTTAGCCTGGTGCATTCATGTCTCTCGTGTCTAAGGCACTGGGAGAAAGTCAGCAAAAGGCTTAAATGCGTTCAAGGGAAGACTTCCCGCAACAAACTCTTTTACGTGCTGCTAATCCTATTAAAATTAAATACCTAGCTAGATATTGGTTCAAAGCTAAACATATTTAATACTCCTTTTATGCCAGGTCCTATTGGTCCGCCTGGACCCGCGGGGCGAACCGGTGACAGAGGTGAAGCCGGGAGAGAAGGTATGTATCATTCACATTTTACAAATTTATGTTGTACCTTTAAATAACATCAGTGCAAGATTTTATGTGTGTTACTTAGCGGTAGAGATTTCGGGATTTGACACGCGTACATCGCATCTTGTGTAGGGATATCGGAATGAAAAGTAGGCTAGGTATGTGTCATTTTCGTAATCCGGCTATCTACATACCAAATTTCTTCCAAATCCGTCAAGCCGCTTTTGCGTGAAAGAGTAACAATCAACACGGGTGGAGTTAAAAGATTGGACCACAACAACCAGTACCTAGACAACTACAAAATGACTGACTGAGAAAAAAACCGTTGTGACACGAAAATAAGTTTTTGTTACAATTTCATTTCAAGAGCAAGCTTTTTAGCTGACTGTACTTTTTGTTGACTGTACTTACATTATCATCCAACTTACATAAGTACTTATACCAAATTTCAAGTGAATCCGACCACTGGAAGTGGGTCAAATTCGACTTACAAGATTTGACCCGTAACATAAGTAAATAAAAAAGCTTTTAAAAAAGCTTTTAATTACACATGGTACAGTGAGCAGCAGAAACGGATGCGCGGTTGTGGTGCTCAAAATGATCTACTGTCGTGATGTACTGTCGTGTGTAGATAATTTTGAGCACCAGAACCGTTCATCCACTTCTGCTGCTGACTGTACTATTGTATGGTCAATTGTTTGTCGTACAGTCGAGTTCTCCAATATCTGTACAGCCAACCGTTCATAAATATATAAACATGAACCTTATGTTACGGTAATAGGTCTATGTACAGATATTTATGAACGGTTGGCTGTATATTGGAGAACTCGACTGTACAATGAACTTTATTTATACTATTTTTATTTATAGTCCTTTCAAATTAGATGCTAATATTTTAAGAGACGTTAACTTACATCAAAATAATTTACTTTAAATAAGAATTAAAAAAACTTTTTACCTATATGAAAATTTTGTTTTCATTTTCCGAACAAAATAATTAAATGAAAATTCTGCCAAAATGGGGTCTTATTCTTATTACCTACTTACTTATTACGTGGCAGAGTTGTTTTAGATTTTTAAATTAGTTTTATACTTAAGACTATTTCTAAGGACGCGAGTACTATCAGCTCCAAAAGTATTGGCATCTAATTTATAAGCACCTGGTATACTGTCATCCCCACGCACACTCAGAAACATTTACATTTATAGTAGTAGGACAATAGAGATTAGACTAAAAGTATTCTCCATTCTCCAGGTGCCATAGGTCCCCGTGGAGTTCCAGGACCCAGAGGCACCTGCGACTGCCCGTCTGCTGCTTTTTACACGTACACGCCACAGGGTCTCAACAAAGGACCTTAGATTCTTACACTATTTATTTATAAGATGAAGTAAACTGACGGTCTGTTAACCTCATCACCGGAGTCATCTAGTCGTGACAGCCAATGGATCTCCTGATTAGATGTTTTATTTTTCACGATTTCGGGGCTATAGCTAAGTAAACCGTTAAAATGAGTCCTCGCCCGCGCAGTACAGGGGCTGGGGGGGTATCAGGGGGGGGCACACTTACATATATCACACTTTTCATGCGACTACAGCGACCTTTGCTGTTAGGTGTTTGGACGAAGAACTAAATTAGCGGCCATCTTGGTTGACTTGTCAAACTTGTCAGTTGTCATTCATCGGCCATGGCCATGGTGTACCAAATTGTACGGTCAAGGACTTTAATTGATAGGCCACTTGCCAATGTTCGTATTTTAGCCGTATAATGCAAATCGGGTCTAGCTGCTTATACTTCGTATATGCTGATTTGAATTAGACGGCTAAAACACGAATAGTGGCAATTAGCCTATCAATTAAAATTACGCGTATCTATAGCTGTACATCACTACCAACATATACATATAGATAGGTATACATCTATAGATGCGTCACATTAGTTCTTCACCAGGGCGTAGGGCAGCAGCACCTTCCATACATGCATATTTGACCATAGAGTTGCCACTCTTGTTCATATAATATTACAATACTCTTTGGGGGGTATGACTACAAAGGGGGCCGGGAGAGGCGCGGGCGGCAGCCACACGAGCGCGCTCGCCGCCCGCACCTCTCTCAGCCCCTATGTAGTTATACCCCCCAGCCCCTGTACCGTGCAGGCGAGGACTCATTTAAACGGTCTAGCTATAGTCCCGTGGTAAACGTTGCTCAGTGTGAATCGGCCCATCACCTCTTTCACTCCTGCTCATGACTCCTGAATCACCCTGTATAATATATTTTAATGGCATTGTATAGGTGCGTACTTTTTCTGACTTTCCTTACTTAATATTTTTATACACTGTTCAAAACTGAGGTTATTATCAAACACTATAATTTATGAGTATGATCTCTCAATAAGGAGTTTTAATGATTATTAGAAAATTATTCACTAAAAATATTTTTTTTGAATTATGAGGGTAAAAATAATCATTACCTATTATTGTATACGGTAACTCTTCATGTACTTAATAAAATAACTATGAAAATTTAAATAATGTGTTTTCATTGGGTCCTATTGGACCAGTTTAACGTATTATACAGGTTATCCCAAAAGGATTTTGACGACCGCTTTAACCTAGTTGGTAGTGAAGTGACCCTGCCTACGAATCAAGAGGTCCCGAGTTCGAATCCCGGTAAGGGCATTTATTTGTGTGATGAGCACGAATATTTGTTCCTGAGTCATGGATGTTTTCTATGTATTTAAGTATTTATTTATCTATATAAGTATGTTTATCGTCGTCTAGTACCCATAGTACAAGCTTTGCTTATTTTGAGACTAGGTCGATTTGTGTAAGAATAAGTAAGAGTGAGAGTAAGAGTGTTGTTTTTTTTTATATTTTTTTTTATTATTTATTTATTATTATTAGATAAACTGGTACCGGGTGCTGCGGCTCCATTGAGGCGGAGACGAGCGGAGCTGAGTAGAGCAGAGCTGTGAAAAGAGTAAAGTGGTTCCACTAAGGCGGGGACGAGCGGAGCTGAGTGGAACTAATATGATTGGTCGATCCTCTCCGTTTGACTGTTTCCATTGAAGCGGAGCGGAGACGAGATGTGGATTTCAACTAGGTAATATGATTAGGCACTGGTCCCACCGCCGGCGAGTAAGCGATGAGCTATCGGCGATTTTCTCGCCCAAGAAACGTACTAAAGATAAAGAGAGATATATATATATATATTATAGTTCATCGCTGGCTGTTCACACTGCCGGCGAGGACTCTCTTCACTAGTTGATCGCAGCGATAAAAGTCATCAACGATAAAACTCGCTCAGCGGTACTCGGCGATGAACGCTTGGCAAACAGAGCAATCATTCTACCGTACAGTGGTGCGAGTAATCGCCCGTCGCACTCGAACACCCGCTTATAGCCGAGCGACAAAACTATCGAAACTACACTCGCCGCTCGCCCACTCGTTTCTATTTCTACTCATTTATCGCTTGTCGCCGGCGGTGGGACCAGTGCCTTGGTCGATCCCTACACGTCTCTCCGCTCCGCTCATCTCCACTTAAATGTTTCCATTGAAGCGGAGCGGAGACAAGATGTGGTTTATGGATTTCAACTAATATAATTGGTCGACCCCTACACATCTCTCCGCTCCGCTCGTCTTCGCCTCAGTGGAGCCGCAGCCTTATAACAGTTCTGGAAAAAATAAGTCAAAAGTCCATGTCACTTAGTTCAGCGATAATAGACATTTATTCGAAAATTTCTAGTACTAAAAGTGATATGTATGACTCTACGTATTATCTTTTATCTAAGTGAAATTAATCTTTTTTATTATTTTTCCAGAACCGGTATAAGGTGAGTGGGGGTAAGATGAAAAACAGTGTAAGACTTAGATGTGTAAGATGAAAAACTACTCTTAGCGTGCTGCGAGTAGTTTTTCATCTTACACTGTTTTTCATCTTAGTTTCATCTTACCCCCACTCACCATAACTTGAACTCTTGTTCGGTAGGTACTCAGTCCAGGTTAGGTATTAAGTCCATGTCACTTGATCAGAATTGTTTTTTCTAATTTGGAACATAGGCATTAGGTGTTTGTCAACAGAGGAGATAAATTATTTGTCAAAGAGGCTAAGAAAAAGTACAGTTAATTGAAAATAAATCTGGTTTTCAGAGCTAAATAGTTATTTTTTTTATTAGAATTGACAAGATTTAATATTTCTAAGGCTATAATTTGATTCGTTCTCTGTATTCTGTTTGGAAAGAGAAAGACGCTGATAGTTTTAAATTTTCACTAGGATTATTAAATAATTTTAACAATTTTTTTAAGATGTGCTTATTCTAAAAGGGCATAACTCCAAAACTACCACACCATCCATCCATCCATCCATTACTTTTGTCTAGGCTCTATTAAAAAAAAGTGATAACGTAAATCTGACGTCGAGGTTGTTATCAAATTTAAAATTATTACATTTCATTTTTCTGGTGAAAAGGGCAAAGGGAACATATCTATTCTGTGGTAGTATTGGTAAATTCAGATTTTTTTAAATTTCTTGTATTTTTTTAAACATGGAGAAATAAATTATAATAAATATTTTTCCGTTTTTATGAGGCAAAACTCTTTTGATTCCTGCAGTAATTTTCAGGTGTTAAATAAATTAAATCTCGTCAATTGAGCCTTAATATTATTGTTCAATGAGGGTTTTCTATGAGAGGCTATTTGGCGCTAGTATCGTCAGGTCCGTTTGACAACTTTGACATTTGTTGTATGGGTGTAACGTCAAATAGACCTTACGATACTAACGCCATCTAGCGATATTCCACCTGTCAGAAAACCCTCATTGTAACAGCTACGTTATTGTTAAAATGAGAAAACTGTATAATGTATCATTAAACTGACACTTTTACGACTCTGAAACAAACAACAAAGCAATAAATCAAAGTGTACAAAACGATTTAAAATATGCTAGTTATTAAAATAATAAAAATGGTATGTACCTAATCGTCAATATAAAATGAACGCTCGATAAATATAGATATCGAAGTAAAAAAATAATTTGTAACGATTTTCAGGTGCTCCGTAAATACGTTTCTAAATTTTAAAATGAAGCAGTTTCTACTGACTCTTTCTATCGTTGGCCTTGCATATGGGGCTAGTATTTCGAAAGAAGATAAATCTAAAGACCTTTCTCCATTGCATTCAATAAGAGACCTTCTTCAGTCGCTTGGGGTCTCACGTAATTTAGATGGAGATTTTTCGGATGAAGACGGGCAGTTTGTCCTCACACAAGACGCCCAATCTTATTACAGTAAGTAAATATCAAATTTTCGTTTCTTTCCTTATATAATTAAATTACGGGCATTTTCCATTTTTAAATGCGGACATTTTTAGGGTTCAAGAGAACTCAGAATCAAAAGCGCTATTGATTTTGATGATTTTAAAAAATACCTCTAATTTTCAATTTTCTATAGGTACAATTTTTTTGTGCCAGTTTTGGAACTGTGTGAAAAAAAGTCAAAAATTTACTCATAAAATAAGGTTTCTTTGTGAAAATGAATAGTACTCGTGATTTTTAAAAAGAAAGCCTAAAATCTCCTCATAAAAAAGTAACGCGTACACTTTTTATTGAAAATGCTACCCACTAGGTCCTAGCTTACTAGTGTACTAGCTTTTGCCCACGCCTTCGTCCGCGTAGAATTCAAATTTGTGGTAAAGCGTCTTCACTATCTTTTTCTAAAGCATAAACCCGATATCGCAACATCGAAAATAGCTAATATATACACCGTGGTAATTTTGAAAAATCCCGAAATTCGTTTTTAGCTCTAATGCTTGTACGCTAAATTTGGAGTTCGAAATTATTAACCTCTTCACCGCCACGAAACAAACGAAGTGACGTGCTCTGTACGCCACGTTACATGACAGACCGATTTTCTACTTAAATTCCACTGTAGAAGGGTTTATTTCGAGTTGAAATGGTCATTTAAAGATGACGTTGGCGTGCAAGGCATTCCATTGGCTGTCATGACTGGGGCGGTGAAGAGGTTAATATTTTTTTGTTTGAAAAAAAAGTAAAGTTCAAATACCCGATTATACCGCAGGTTCATATAACGTTCTTTACTTCTGAGGGGCTCAGAAATCTGCCGTATGATTCTGGCATATTGTCGTACCCACGGTGTATTATCTTAATTATCTATGTTTCTCTGTGATTGTGAAACTTGTTACAGGTTATGAGGAAGACCTTGACTGGCGATGCGTATGGCAAAAAAGGGAAGCGCTGGCCAAATGCTCCAAAAATTATAGAGAAATGTCTGAAATTGAACAATCAATCTGCATTCTTAAAGAAATTATCGATTGTTACAGATTCAGATTAAATTAAATTCACGACCCGTTTTAATATTCGAGTCTATTTAGGGGTTACCACAAAATTTAAAATGGTGTGAAACACTTAAGTAAAGACCTGTTGTATGTAGTAGTAACGTGTCCGTATTAAACAAACTGACGTTCCAAATTTGAAAAATGACTTAAGCTCCATATCATTTCTGTGCACTACTACATACAACAGGTCATTTTCTTGAATTTCTCACCTATATCTAAATACATGAATAAAAGATTAGAAATTTTAAAAACCCCCAACGCAATTGTTATCGTCTTTTTCAACAATTAGGTCACACATAATAACACATATGTTTGAAAATAAAGTAATTTCCCATTATGCGTCTTAAGATCCCTTCCGCAGCTAACAAAAAAGCTGATAACTTTGAAACGGCTGAACTAATTTTAATGTAACATGTCTAAAAACCATTCAAATCCGTTCACCCGTCTAAGAGCTACAGTGCCACAGCACAGACAGACACGCACATAGCGGTCAAACTTATAACACCCCTCTTTTTGGGTCGGGGGTTAAAAAAAAGACTTAGACATATTCTTTTACCGGTTCCGAATCACTTTCAAGCCGAGGCATTCGATATTTTGCAAAATTGTGAACTAGACTAGATAGTCAATATTTTTGAATGAGACAGAAATTTTCATCATAGCCCCAAATACAGAGTCTGAAAAAGCGATTAGTAAAAAAATCTCAATAGATTTGGGCTCTAATGTGACGTCCACAAATATTTAATTTTGCATTGTTATTCCGAAATTATATGAATTCATATTGCAAAATTAAAAGCGGTTATTATAATTATAGCAAAATAATAAATAATTTTAATAATTCTGGATAAATAATTTTATTCGGTCGGGTTTTTTTCACTTTTGTCTGAAGTAAAATCTAAATAGATTTTTAAAAATTTTAAGTAGGTACTTAACTGATTTATTGTATCGATTCAATGATTCTATGTTCTGACAATACTTAATAAAGACGATATTGTCTATGGTCGGTTTAATGGCGTATTTGTGTATACACTTTACCTAAAATGGTCTGACGTAAAGTTAGGGAAAACACACACTGAAAAACTATCGTTTATTATACATATACAATTAGTTACATTCCAAAACAAACAGAGTTACAGTATGTGAAAGTAGCGTCGTTCTTGATAAACAATTGGCTAAGTAAAGTTTTTTGAAGAGGTGCTAAATATATTTTTTTTCGACAGTAGTCTTCTTCTAGACCGAGAAACTGCAGCTGTTTCATTTTTATCTCCTATTGTTTACTAGAAATATTTTTTTAAGTGTTCGAGATGACATTTGTGAGATTTAATGGCTGACAAGCGGTTCGTGCTCAGTACTTAGCAGAAATAGAAAAAAAAAACGAAGTCAATTGTCAATGTCAAATGAAATCTAACCGTTTGCGTTTCGTTTACTTTGCTTTGTCCAAAAAGCAGTTCCAAAATATTGATCAAAAATATACAATCGTGATTCAATTATCGTGCATAAGTCGTGGAGAAATGCGGTAAAATTGTAAATCCGGATTTTGTGCGGAGGTTGTTAAAAATAGTCCAAAAATCACACCAAAACGCAAAGCAAACGAAACGCAAACGGTTTGACATGGACAAAAGTGACAGATGACTTAGTTTTTTTTCTGTTTCTACTAAGTACTGAGCACGAACCGCTTGTCAGCCATTAAATCTCACAAATGTCAACTCGAACACTTAAAAAAATATTTCCAGTAAACAATAGGAGATAAAAATAAAACAGCTGCAGTTTCTCGATCTTCAGAACGCCGACTGTCGAAAAAAAATATAATTAGCACCTCTTAAAAAAACTTTACTTAGCCAATTCAAATACAATAAACACGATCAAAACAAATTTCATTTGAAACAACGAATCATCAAAAAACAGTTAAAAAGTAAAATATAAAATTCGAAATTCGTATCGTGTTGTCCCTTTCTCTCTTCTATTAATACTATTAGCGTGAGCGGAATGGCACGATAAGAAATTCGAAAATCAAATTTCGTAGTATAAGACCAGTGGCTCGAACGCTACAGTGAGTTCATATATTTGGCGATGCTGTTTTATTGTGATCCACCTTGAACGCACATATGCGTTTAAGGCACTGGTTGAAAGTCAAAGAAACGCTCATATGCGTTTGTGGCACTGAGCGAACTGCCGACAGAGAATGGGTTAGCCTTCCCTACAGCAGCAGGTACAGTCGGCTATACTAATAAACAAATCATCTACGAGTCTCATATGGTCACATTCTTAGGGCACGTTTATATTGACGCGTAG
Source organism: Archips crataeganus (assembly GCA_947859365.1). NCBI lineage: Eukaryota > Metazoa > Arthropoda > Insecta > Lepidoptera > Tortricidae > Archips > Archips crataeganus. The sequence goes on along the minus strand of OX402067.1, from coordinate 7,577,544 downwards.
CGGAGTGGAGACACGACAGCTGCAACCGCTTAAGGGTGCTTTTCCACCAGATATGTGCTATACAGCTATGCTGCGAGGATGTGAAGTTGCACTACGAAAAAACATTTATGACCATTTCCATTTATGCTAAGCTATGTAGCTGGCAGAGGAAGACGTGCAGTTGTGAGGTAGCTATGCGAGGTAGATACGCAGCTCGAGCTATGCGATGTATCGACAGTAGGGACCACCCATAGCACGCATCCACAGCACGCATACAGAGCCCGTCGGTCGTCTCCCCCGACGGATCCCCCGGGGGAGACATCAGGAATATGCCAGTCCTAGTGTCTTCCCTTTTTAAGGGAGATACCAGAACTTGCTTTTAAATAATATTTCCAGTACTCGTGCATCATCATGCTTATAGATACTGGCACTCAATAAGGAATAAGTATTTATAATGCTATCATTATCTCGGCTAAGTCTAGGTGACACCGTGAAACATCAAAAACTTCAAAATTGTTTTCATTTTTAGATTTTAAAGGTGTAAGTCATACCTGACAGAGGATGCACGAGTACTTCAAATATAATTCAAAACCTAGTGCTGATGTCGCCCTCAGCAAGGGCAGACACCAGCACTAGAAGATTCCTGATGTCTATCCCAGGGGATCCGTCGGGGGACACACGAGATCGACGGGACACAGAGCAGGCATTTTTTCAAATTAAAAAATAGCTTAGTTGAAGCCATTTCCACCAGTTCTAACGCTATGCTTGCTATGTGGACCAATTCATATGAACGGTGGATAACAAACACATCTATAGCAACGCAGTATAGCACATCTCTCGTGGAAAAGCACCCTAATTATGGCCACCGCAGTAGGCGGACTAACCTACCTAATACCAGGTAACCAGCAGAATAAGGCGTTCCATTACTATTCCGTAGAAACCAGAGCGAAGTAAATTTAAACCTATTTTCAAGCTAACACTGGTTCAATCTCTCGCACTGTGCTGATCTCAGCTTTGCAGAAAAAGCACTGCTTGCTGTTCAGCATGTGCTGCATAACACAAGCCCTGTAATAAGAAAAGTTTTATCAAAAACTTCGCAGCCCAGTGTACCATATGTGGTACACGTCACAAAATGTACCACATATGGTACACGTCACAAAATGTACCACATATGGTACTGTGTTTGGTACTTCGAAAAATAGTTCTATGCATGCGTCAGTAAGAAGAGCAAATGATACAGCACGTACGTCCAGTGTAGAAGCATATAAAATTATATTCTTAACAATTCTTCCTCATCTTCGCGCGCCCTTTAACGCATCATTGCCAGGACACATTATACATTTTGGTGACTTTCGTCTAATGCTGCAATCATAGTTTGGCAGTCATTTGAACGGACATGTGCGTTTGTGGCACTTGAAGTCTCGATTCTGACAGCCGGCAGCGAACGCGTTAAATAATTGTTTATAAGATTTATACGTATAATTGTAACAATAACCTGCAAGAGTGGTGGCCGCAAGGCACGAAGGCGGTGTCCGCGGGGCGAGCGTAGCAGATCGTACAGAGCAAGTCGGACTGCGCGCCGCTGGAGCCCGGAGACTTCTCCTTCCAATTCAAATTACAAAATAAGTTAAGAATTTTCCCGTGAAACCAATTCAATTGTATTTAACTTCGTTTTTTTAGCATTGGAAATATGGTAAACATCTTGACGAGTCTTTTTATTGCAAAACGCTTTTAAAAAATAGTAACTATTACTTATGAAACCAAAAGAGTGTAAATAACCATATTTCCTTTCAAATTATTACATATTAGCTATAACTTATTTTTCAAAATCGTTTTTCAATAAAACGACACGTCAAGTTCGCTTACCTTCTTTCTAATGCTTAAAAACGAAGTAAAGTTATTTGTTAAAATCTTTTCTGAAAACATCGGAGCATTCAACGCGGTCAAAAATATCTGAACACGACCGTATTGTCAATCGCGTACGTGGGTGTTTAGATATATTTGAGCACCTTGACTGCTCCGATGTTTATGGTGAGGGCACTACTTCAATGATGCATGGTAGAACTATGAAACTATACTCTGTCTATTTAACAGAGTTAGTACTAGAAAACAGAGAATGCACGTAATTGGTCAGCGATAAGGACGATGCACCGGCACATACGTCCCACTGCAGGGCACATATTTTAATATTATTATCTACTACTTTAAATTACATAATTATGATTAATAGATGAATAAACATGACATGTAATTATTTGAGGTGCCACGAGTAAAATAAAAAAAAAACACGAGAATTATTACGAATATTCCACATTTACATTTATTTATTTATTTTATTTTACATTGTTGACGCCCACTGACAGTTTCTTGTCTCTTTAATTTGCATACAAAAGTGAAACAGAGAAAACGCCTTGCTAACTCTGTTAAATAGACAGGATTATAAGCTCCTGGGGTGCGGGACTCGATAGATATAAGAACATTTGATAATTATAACTAACGACAACATTTGGTATATACGATTTACTCAAGGAGTAAACTTTACAGGATTATTATTAACCTTTCGTATTGCACACTTCGTCTAGTGACGGATCCGTACATACACCTGTCCGTCCTATTTGCGCGTATCTAAGAATTTTATTCGTACAAGTGTGTGTGTGTGTGTGTGAGTGTGTAGTGTGTACGGCGGCGGCGGGGTAAAGGGATATGGTACTAGGCATACGAAAGGTTAATACTGTTTGTTATGCATTGGGCTAGATTAGTTTAGGTTTATTTTATAAAAGTTAGATTATGACACTACGTGCAATCAAATCATCTAAGAAGGTAGTAGTCCACTGTATAACGTCGTCGCAATTTGAATAAAATTCTCATATACTTAGCGTGAAAAGGTTCTGCAGTGATATAATATAAAAGACTACCTTTACCAGCGCGTCCTTTGCCGTTCGCAACTGCTGTATCACCGCCTCCAAGGCATTCAACTCATCAAATGTCACGTCATCACGATCTGTTGAAAGTTCATTTACAATCGTACAATATAAGTAGAGCCCGTTATCTTGTCGCACTGTCATTACTTTTCAGTAGAGTGTGAATGTTTTTTTTTATCGACTATCTAAATGTCGATACTGTATGTCACTGACAATTTCAAAGAGGAGTCACTAGAGGTACTATTACTTTTTTATAAAAATATATATAATAAAAAACGAAGAAATAAAAATTGCTCTACATTTTTTGAAGTCATGCTGCGTCTTCTATTTCAAAAGATCCATTTTAAAATATAAAAACTTCTTTCCACTGCGACAGATGTAATGAGAGCGTACTTAAATAAAGAGAAGTATTGGAGGCTGGGTTTGCATGGATCGTCGTTCATTAATTCTATTTGTATGCCTCTGTTAAGCATATCAATTTTTTGCATGCAATGTATGGAATCCAACATTTTATTTTAATGATAAAGATAGCTTTTTATAAATATGCTGTCCCTTTTCATACAAAACTAACTTCAACAACTGCCTCTTTCTCGATTGATTGTCTCTCTAATTTTGGGATTGCTTCCGATAAAATTTACATGTTATCCCTTATAAACTGTAATTCTTTTTTGGCATGGCGAAAATTCATTTGCATTATATAAACATCGATATCAAAAAGGTCGATAAAAAAAACATTCACGCTCTACTGAAAAACAATTTCAGTGCGACAAGATAACGGGGTCTAAATATAAGTAAAAATATCTATGTTGGCGACTGACTGGGCCAGGGAGTAAATATGTTTAAGATGCATGTGCCAGATATGTCACATGACAAAGCAGTTTCAGAATTTAAGTGAAGTAAGTACAATATGTGCTCACATTTGTAGAAAGAAAAGGTTTTGTCTTTCGTCCGTCCCAGCATGAACTCGAGGCCATCGACGCTGAATAACGGCTCCGTAACCAGCGCCTTTGTCACTCTTTCTAGGTGCTAAAAAAAACTCATTAAATTAAACGATATATTTTATTAAGTTGTCCAATCGAACGTGGTACTTCAAAAATGTTAGCGTAACTTTCAGTAAATTTTTCTCGTGGAGATATTTCTGACGCAGGCGAAGCAGCGGATTGAAGCTAGTACCTATGTATATAAATAATATGTTTACCTCTGCTGGTAATTTCGGGTCCAGTATCCTGATTAGGCACCCTGCTACTGGAGCCAAGGCCACGTAGAAGTGTACCCTGCGTATTGTTGTATGATTAATTTTAATATTTTTAATAAATAAACGTATGTATACAAAGTGCCTCAAGTTAATCTATAAATATAAGAAAATTATGACTGAATGACTCACTGACTCATCAATGCATTGCCCAGCCCAAACCCTACGCCCTCGATAACTGAAATTTTGCTTTGAGGTTGCCTATAAAATATGTTGTAGGCAAGGAATAAGGACGGAATTTTTGAAATTCCCGTGGCTTAACCATTAGTAAGGCCCCATGTATTGGAGCATACTACCACACAATCAAAAGCTTGAAAGCTACTTAGTCGTATTTTCAATAATTACAATGGATATTGGAACTAGGTCGATTTGTGTAAGATTGTCCCCTAATATTTATTTATTATTATTTATTTATTTATTTATAGATGATGCTTTGCCGGATTTTTGCTTCATTCAATAAATGAGACGAAGAAGCTTTGCCATAAATTTGAATTATGCGCGGACGAAGGCGCGGAGAAAAGCTAGTTCGAACGAAATATCAGCAGGTTATTATCTCTTGGGAAACGTTAGTTTTCGAGATCTGGCAAAAAAAACTTCCGAGATCGTCCGGTGCTAATGTCAGGTGTTATTTTACCACGCGTGCGTCAGTGGCGTTTGTGCTGCCGCTGCTACCAATAGGGATGTTGACGCCATTAAAATTCGTAGGCACAACTCCTGTATTTAAAAAAACGATTTATTTTAGCCCTGAAAACCAGATTAATATTCGATTAACTGCAAAATTAGATTTTTTGTTGCTTTGAAACAAATAAATAGTTAGTTGATTGAGTTGGCGAACAATTGACGTCATAAGTTGCTATTGCCATTCAAACACTGTGTTTTGACAGCTCATGAAAAGTACGTCTGTTGATTGGTGGTGTCAACAATTCAACATCCCTTTTGCATGAATACGGGACCATGTTTGAGGCAGCGAGCGCTTACCGGAATCAAGCAAGCGATGTGCACAGATATTTCCGACGGTCTATATACGAGGGGCGTTCAATATAAAGTGAGAATGAGATGCAAACTCTTTCAATATTAGGAAATTAAATACTGGCTGGTAAAGCTAATCTATCTAGCTGATTGCTATGAAAAAAAAAAGTAACTGTCTTTTGTTTAAAAAAAAATACGGTAATTTCTTTGCAATGCTATTGAGTACGTTAGCGAAAATGGAGAAAATTTAACTGCGCGCCGTTATCAAATACTTGTGTTTGAAAATTTTTTCTACGGACCAAGTCAATTTAGATTTGCGGGACACTTAAGGGTCTAATGCTCCTCCGTATTCGACAGTCGCACGTTGGTGCGCCGAATTTAGACGTGGAAGAACATCGACCATGGACGACCCCCGCTTCGGACGCCCTACTACTGCAATAACTGAAGAAATTGTGAAAAAAATTGAAAACTCAGTTTTGGCGGATCGTCGTGTCACGGTTCGTTTTATTGCTGAAAATGTAAAGATTTCAACGGGGAGCGTGCATAATATTTTACATGAACGCTTGGGTATGAAAAAGGTATCTGCGCGTTGGATACCAAGAATGCTTACTGATACGCAAAAACAAACTAGAGTCGAGATTTGTCAAGAAGCTTTGGACCTGATGCAGCAAGACCGGGAACTTTTTTTGGCGCGATTTATAACAATGGACGAAACATGGCTCCATCATTACTACCCTGAAACGAAACTGCAGTCTATGACATGGAAAAGGCCATCATCTCCAACTCCGAAGAAATTCAAGGTGGGCCCATCTGCCGGTAAGGTCATGGGCTCTGTTTTTTGGGATGGTAAAGGGGTATTAATGATTGAGTATCTCAAACATGGAGCCACTATTACGGGCACTTTATACGCCAAACAAATAGCAACATTGCGCAATGAGATCCGCGAAAAACGGCGAGGTAAACTCTCGAAAGTTGTGATGTTCCACCAGGACAATGCCCCGGCACACAAGTCCATCGTTGCAATGGCTGCAATTCGTGATGCTGGGTTCAATATCCTTAAGCATCCTCTGTATTCACCAGATCTCGCTCCCAGTGATTTCTACCTATTTCCGAGATTGAAACAATACCCGAGAGGCCAGAAATTTGAAGACCACGACGCGGTAGTCGCTGCAGTACAAGATTTTTTAAGTACTCAAGATGAGACCTTTTTTAAAAATGAAATTTTAAGTTTAGAAAAAAGATATAATAAGTGTATTATGCTAAAAGGTGACTATGTCGAAAAATAAAATTACATTTAGTAAAAGTTGTTTATAACATACTCATTCTCACTTTTTATTGAACACCCCTAGTACCTGTCAGTGTCCGGCAGTCCTCGCGACACAAGCCGCGCGAACCCGGCGCCGCCTCCGCTGCGCACGCACACACGTGACACGACCGCCATTAACATCTAGAAGTACAATGTATTAACTTCCCAAACCGCACTGGGACCCGCGTGGGAACTTTGGCTCAAGCCTTCTCTTTCAGAGAGTTTGTGCCTGTGTAGCCGAGATAATTCTAGGTCGTAGTATAGTATATTTAGTACGTGCCAAGCCCTTCCCAAGAGCAACTCGTTCTGTCCATCACATGCTCCGGGCTTTGTTGATGGCGGGGGCGAGGCAAAGGGTCATTTCCAGCGCCCGCGCTCGCCCCCACCAAACTGTGGTAGAGATCGAAATAGGTCGCGCATAACTTTTTACGGCGGTAGTTACTTTAAGTGGAAATCCACTAAGACTCTATCCATCTGTACATTGTTTTGGCCTTCATCAGGATGGTGCGGGCAAGGAAGAGCGTCATCTCCAGCGCCCGTGCCAGTCTTTGGTAGAGGTTGAAGCAGATTCTATCCATCTATATTTTGCTATTGCCGTCCACTTGGACTCTATCCATCTATACATTGTTATTACCTGACAAGTCCTCCCTAAGAGCAACTCGTTCTGTCCATCACAGGCTTCTGGCTTCGTCAGGATGGTGGGGGCGAGGCAGAGGGTCATTTCCAGCGCCCTCGCCAAGCCGTGGTAGAGGTCGAAACAGGTTGCGCAGAGCTTTATCTGGCGGGACTCTAAGTGGGCGTCCACCTGGACTCTATCCATCTGTATATTGTTAGAACAGTTCATTTTTGTATCAGATAAATAAAAAATAAAATAAATAAATAAATCTTTATTTACCATACTGAAAGTTACAAAACATACAAGTTAAGTATGAAGTATCTTTTTCTATTTATTTTTTTATTTTCTTCGACTTCATTTTTTTTTTATTACTTTTACGGTCATCCCGTGAAACCATATATTTCAAACTAAATACAAACTGAAATATAGATGCACAGAAAAAACCCCAGAAAAAAGACCAATGCTGGGAATCGAACCCAGGTCCTCAGCGTTCCATGCTGCGTGTTTACCCCTACGCCATCACTGGTCTAGAAGTTAGCGACGAATCTTTCCCATACATCGTACACTTCAGTCTGTTATAATCACATTTAGGCAGTGATAAAGCGCATCTATGTTATGCCCTCTACCGAGAGACTTCAACACTCCTTCGGAGCTACCCGCTCACCTGGACCAAGAGATGGCGCTACTAGGCCAACTTTTACAAGTTAAGTATGAAGTATCTTTTTCTATTTTTTTTTTTTTTTTTTTTTTTACCTGAGGACCTGGGTTCGATTCCCAGCATTGGTCTTTTTTCTGGGGTTTTTTCTGTGCATCTATATTTCAGTTTGTATTTAGTTTGAAATATGTTACAAAACATAACAACTTATAGACTAAACATATTTAAAAAGGGAACATGATACTTATACCTGAACTAGGAAAAAAAAATCCTGTGTTTCAGGTGACTTAGCAATGAAGTTTTCAGTCGAGGAAACTAAATGGCATAGCAGGGTGGAACGATTTCACAGTCAATCACACACCACCATGATTTCTTTGGCAGATGTATGTATTGTTAACATGGCATTTGAAACGAAAAGACTCTGGTACGTGATTCGGATTCTGTGACAGTACAGACACCATGAAATACACATTTAATAGGATGGGGCTGTGAAGCGTTTTAAGTGCGTATACCATGTGTTCCGACATTCTAAGCATAATGTCCATGAACTAAAACTAATAGCAATTCTGAGACCACACACCATAATGCGTGGTGGTGGCCTTTGGAATTTTTAGTTGACGGACATATTAATAATACCCAATAGCGTCTATTTTAGAATCTCAGATGATTTTGAGTATAATATAGTTAATAAATTCAAGTATTTTTAAAGATTGGTTTGTTTTTCACACGGTATATACGGCGATCGAAACGCTTCTGAGCCCCACCCAATAACAGCCGAAGTAAACTTATTTATTACTTAGGCAGTATTCTGTTTCGGTAAATCAAAAATACTTGATATTTTCATTCTAAATACAAACTGAAACATGGATACACAGAAAAAAAAAACAGAAAAAGAGACCAGCGCTGGGAATCGAACCCAGGTCCTCAGCATTCCGTGTTGCGTACCAAACCCCTACACCACCACTGGTCAACGTTGACCGTTTGTATTTAGTATGAAAATATATGAATTTCACGGGATGACCGTAAAAGTAAAAAATCTGGAGTTGAAAAATAAAAATAGAAAATGACTCCAAAAAAACCAATCTTTAAAAATACTTGAATTCATTTACTATTATTATACTCAAAAATATCTGAGATTCTAAAATAGACGCTATACGCAGTGAATGAAATAGGGTATTTGATTTTATTGAGCTAATATTTGATGAAGATTTTAAAAAGTAAGTACAGCTTCAACATTTGGGTCATTACACGAGCGTTTCGACCGCCTCACTATTGTGGTCACATTTATTACGAACAGATTAGCTCGTTGAAATTGGTCAGGCTATATGTATATAGCATGCAGAACAGATGGCCGTTGGGGCCCAAAAGTTCTCGAACGGAGACCACGGACTGACAGGCGCAGCGTGGGACGTCCACCAACGATATGGACGGACGATTTGGTGAAGGCCACAGGTTCAGAGTGGATGCAAGTCGCTTCCAACCGTAATGATTGGGCGTCAATGAAGGAGGCCTATGCCCAGCAGTGGGCGTCCTACGACTGAAATAATGATGATGATGATGAGGGTGTAAATTTTGAAGGTGTCTTCTGTTATTTATCAGAGGTTCTGTATAGATATACAGCTACTGTTTCTAGCTGTATCAGACAGCTAGAAACAGTATTAGAATCTTTTCCTATTCCTACAAAAACGTGTCTACGAAAGTGATATGAAACAATCGTCGAATAATGACCCATTTATCCTGTAAAGGGCACAGCATTTTACTAATAGCACCTATATGTGAAAACTTTAAAACAGTAAATTATGGCTTTTGAAGGGCGGGCACTTTGAAACGTTTAAAGTAATACTGGACTTTTTAAAAATTGGCAACAGCGCGAGCCAAAATGCCAGAACGTACATATTTATTGTGACCGAAAAGAATTAATGTCAACTTAGAAGGATAGTTTGAAAGTTGAAATGTAAGACAAGTTTTCTAGGTTTGACATTTAATTTGTATTATTTGTGTACTGTAATCACACCAGGTTATCACACCGTGCCTGCGGCAGGGCTCCTATTTCTAGCCTATTTGCCCTTCGGGCATCTATAGATACCTAACGAACCTAACCTAACTACTTTTGCGGAATAAAAATGATTTCTGACGAATTTCCGACGAAAGCGAAAGAATAAGTCTCTATAGTGGTGTCACAACCTGGTGAGACTACCAGTCTGGCCCTCAAAAGGCGTGCTTATACGCGCCTACATGCGAATCCAAAAACGAGCTTATACTCGCTTGTAAATTACTAGTGTGAAACCGCTCTACATATATTTATATTATAACACTACTTACCTCTTGCATCATGGTAATAAACTCTGAGAACGCCCAATTCAGCTGGCTGAGAAGCGAGTTGAAGAAAGCAGCAGCTTCTTTAGGATGCGTTGCAAAGTACTCCCTGATACGACCCTGGACTACTTCTGAAGGACAAGGCCCTGGTGATGACAATAATGCTTTGATAACAACAACAAACCCACATGTATAGGACATATATGCCATTTGGTTTAGCGTGAGTTACACCAATGTCAAACCAGAGGCTGTATTGTCTCACGCACGGACGCTTGCCATCGCTTTCACCATCTCTTTCTGTCATCGTCTCATACCGTTTCATCGTCATCATCATCAGCCTATGCTCGTCCACTGCTGAACATAGGCCTCTCCCATGGCACGCCACTGAGCACGATCCTCGGCCACTCTCATCCAGCTCTTGCCAGCCGCCTTGCGAAGATCATCGCTCCACCGAGTCTGAGGACGTCCCACGCTACGTTTGCCGATCCGTGGTCTCCACTCAAGAACTCGTCTACCCCAACGGTTATCGGTTCTTCGGGTTATATGGCCGGCCCAATGCCACTTTAGCGTGCTAATGCGGTGGGCTATGTCGATAACTTTGGTTCTCTGTCGGATCATTTCGTTACGAATACGATCTTTTAGAGAAACCCCGAGCATAGCTCTCTCCATAGCACGTTGAGCAACTTTAAATTTGTGGACCAGCCCTACAGTGAGTGTCCATGTTTCGGCACCGTATGTCATACCGTTTGACAGTAAGAAATAGTGAATACGATAGCAAGTGTCAGCGCGTGAGACAATAAGCGTACAGACACGAGTGATAATTATATTGTAGAAGAAGACGTTCAATCATTTAAAAAGCACATTATTTCAACACAAAATTTAGCGTGTATTTTGCTACAAAATTTCTACAAGAAAACATAATTCTCGTTAAGAAAACGTAAGTCCCTTTTGGCATGAACTGAACTGAAATGATGTTTGAATTATCTAATACCACCGTGAGACACAAAAATAATTACTAAAATATTATTAGTTTCTACACAGGTCACTCATTTATTATTTAGTAGTCAAGGTATGCCCGACTTGTTTCGAACCATGTTTGTAACGGTTGGCATTCTGTTCGAACACTTCTAACCAAACTCGAAAAATAACAACGGATTGATTCGATACATGGTGGGCTGTCCCTTATTTTAGTAATTAGTTGATGTATCATAATCTCTTTTCTAAACCTCATACTTTTATTCACTGTAGGTACTTGCTCTGTCACCCAAACTACCATATAGGTAGGTAGTAAGTACCTATACCAAATTCGAAGTAAAATTATCTCACTGGAAGTGGATTAAAATCGACTTCCAACCACACATACTAACACGGTAAGTTGGATAAAAACCGGTTGTCTGTAAAATCGGTTTACGGACGATAGTTTAACGTGACAACGTCATAACAAAACATTCAAACCCTCCCCCCCGCACCCCGCATTGTACATCCTGGCGTTCGCCGCTCTCTTGCAACTGGCCCTCGCCACTCTCTTGCAACTACTGGCCTGCTTCGCTGCTCTGTAGAATGTAACGTTACATGTACGTTACAATGAGTCATGTTTTTTCGTGTATGCAGCCGGCGTTTATCGATTTATTGGATGTTGTCTTGTCACGTCAAAAGTTTCTAAAAATAACATCTCTTTCAATTGATTAATTGAATTATTCGGTGTTAGGAGTAACATTTTAGCGTAAACATACCAAAGCATTGGCTCATGAGACCAGCGTCAACCTTTGCACCTAGATTGTTCACCGTCGGCTCCCTGTCACCGTATCTGAAAACGTAACGTCGCTTATAGTGAAAGAATACGGAGAACTCAAGTCTTAAAACGAGTTCCATTCTGGAAGGATCTGAGCAGTTGTGCAGCGCGCGCGTACCGGTTACAGTGTCCCGTATTTGTTCTACGGTTTGCACTGCTCGGGTGCGCGCGCAGCACCGCACACAGCTGCCTTCTTTCCGCTTATTCTCTTAAATTCAAGTCTAGGGTGAATGAGCATTTACTAGGCAAGCGTGCTCCATCGTAAGCCTCATCTTCACCTTCTAGGCGAAGCTTTACCTGGCAGCCAGGTGAGGCCACTGCCGGTGCCTGAAGCCGAAGCCGGAGCCGTGCCAGAAGCGCACGAGCACCCAGTTGCTCTGTGCCCACGCACGGTTCTGGTACGGGCGCACCAGCTCTTCCACCATGCTCATTTGTCTGCAAAACAACAACATTTTCAGACTCGCATGCTCATTATCTAACGCGCTGACGCTTGCTTTCGACGCATTCTCTGTTTCTTTCTGTCAAACGGTATAAGACGGTGCAAGAAAGAGACGATGAAAGCGAAGGCGTTAGACAATACGTCCATGATATCATTTGAAGCGCGATGAATAGCAGTTGCTCGAATCGCCTATTATAAAATCAAAATAAGAAAACGACTCGAAAGTACCGTTAGCACAACAGCATTATTTCCTTATTATAATGTTTCTTTCAGAATGGGTATGTATTACAATACCGAAGTACGAAAGACCGATTGTATTAAAACATCGAATGGGTCAAAAGACCGACACGATTTTTTTCTGAAACTGTTAACTTTTTAAGATTGTTATAAAACAAACCTATCCTAACCTAATGGGTTCTGTATGATGCCGTTTTAATAAATTCTGAAAAGTTTACAGTTTCAGAAAAAAATTGTGTCGGTCTTTTGACCCATTCGATGTTTTAATACATTCGGTCTTTCGTACTTCGGTATTGTAATACATACCCGAGACTTATGGGTGAGAATCACAAAAGTTTAAAACATTAAACACTAATAAAATGCCTTTTAAAGCACCATCTTCGCAATAAGCCATTTTCTTGAGCAGCAGTTTAACTTCGTTACAAGTTTGTAACGAAGAGCTGAGACAAAAGCTATAAGGCTTTTTGGCCACATGCGCGGTCATTTTATTAACTTGCGCAACATTTCTGTTCCCCTTTTATCGCATATGGTCCCGTTCGCAAATCGTCGTTCGGCAATTCGTCCCTTTCGCAATTCGTCCCGTTAGCAAATCGTAAAATTCGAGATTCTGCTAACGGGACGAATTGTCGAATGGGACGATTTGCTAACAGGACCATATGCGACAAAACGTCTATTCCTCTAGTTCTATGATCCTAGGAAAAGTGCTAGACCGGAGGCCGTATTGTCTAACGCGCGGACGCTTGCTATCTCATTCACTATTCCTTTCAGTCAAACGGTATAAGATGGTGACAGAAAGAGATGGAAGGGATGGCCTACTACTGTATAAATATGTTATCTTTTGTAATGAACATGACTTATAAATTAAAATTTCTCAAACATGCTATGTAATGTTTACGTTGTGTTCCAAATAATAGGCCGGGACGTATCACGTTGCGGGCGCGGTTTTAGACAACTGGTATGTAATGGATTTTCAAACAAAATTGCAGGCCTTGGCCGGCAATGCGATCGTCTATTGTTTCATGTGATACAGCACCATGACGTTTATAGGTCTATGGCATCATAGCAATTAGCCATTTAAAAAAAAACTATAAGCAATATTTGCGTTTTGGTTCATTATGATATTCTGCCACTACGCTTCATCATCATCGTCATCGTCATTGTCATCGTCATCGTCATCGTCATCGTCATCGGCATCGTCATCGTCATCGTCATCGTCATCGTCATCGTCATCGTCATCGTCATCGTCATCGTCATCGTCATCGTCATCGTCATCGTCATCGTCATCGTCATCGTCATCGTCATCGTCATCGTCATCGTCATCGTCATCGTCATCGTCATCGTCATCGTCATCGTCATCGTCATCGTCATCTTCATCGTCATCGTCATCGTCATCGTCATCGTCATCGTCATCGTCATCGTCATCGTCATCATCATCGTCATCATCATCATCATCATCATCATCATCATCATCATCATCATCATCATCATCATCATCATCATCATCATCATCATCATCATCATCATCATCATCATCATCATCATCATCATCATCATGTACCACTCGTGTACCACTCGGCCGTCAACTTAGATACTCGGCCGGCAACCCCTTATGTCCCGGCCTCTGCAGTAATGTACTAAAATGATAAAAGATAAATGAAATGAAGCTCCCGCGTTTGGGGAATGGCCTCGGAACCTTCTGACATGCAGTCTTACTGTTTGAGGGGCACCCGTTCGATGGCCCTCATAGTGCCTGGCTGCGTAGCGAAAGAAGCCAGGGTCTGGACCAGCGACTCCCGCGTGCTGGCCAGCACTATGCGCTGATCAGCAAATTCGGCGCAGAGAAATGATGCGCAGGACACTACCAGCTCGTCCCAATCTGAGAAGAGGTGGTTGATTGTGAATAATGCAATGAACTAAGTTAGTAAGGACGTTTATTTTGTTTTCTATTACTCGCATCCAGTCCACTTTGAGAGATTATGAATCATGCATGACAGACACATCCCTCGCAATCGCAACGCATCCTCGCACATCTCTGATGGAAACGCAGCCTTACGGTTGCTCAGAAAGACTTATTTTTACAATATCTATTCTATACATACATTCTATCAATATATGGATCAGGCAACTATCCCATACGTGGGATAAATGTCACAAAATGAAGTGGTATGCTAAAATCGCTAATACTCTGAAAATATTCAAGAAAATGTTTTTTACTTTTCATAAATTGGTCGATGAAAACACGAAATACCGGCCGGTTTTATAAATAAAACATTTTACTTTTTTTACTAAGAGATATGGAGTGATTTCAAAAAGTGGGGCAACTATCCCGGTTTTACCCTATGTGTGAAACATTTACCCGGTATCTGTTGAACAGGCACGGTGGGGTGCATATACAGACGCAACGTGTTGCACAGCTCGAGCATGGCGTCCACGTGGTATTCAGGCACGAATGCAAACAGCGACTCGGCGAACTCCCGTGTTACGCCCTCTGTTGCGAGCAACAACAAACTAACATTACCTAATTTATTTTATGATATAGTGTGGCAAACAACCAAGTGGGTCACAAGTGAGAACTATCACTAAGGCACGTCGTTAAATAGTCGTGTTAAATACTTTAGATTTATTTATCTTTATGATACTTATTATAGATATGTTTGAAAAATAAACATTGTACAGTTTCTTGCCCGATTCTTCTCAACAGGATTTTGCTGAACCGGTGAGAGATACTTCGACATTCATAAGTGTTTATTATAGTCTAAATTGAATAAATATATTTTATATTGACTTGACTTGCAACACCAGGAGATTCCAGATGCGTTGCCAGCCCAGTGATGGGCTAACATAGAATACCACATGTGCTGGTAATTTCACCGGCTGCCCTCCTCTCCACGCCGGAACACAGCAGCGCAAGTACTGTTTCTTTGCGACAGGATTAGCGAGTAAGATGGTGGCAGCGACATTGCACAAGGTCCTATGACTCACAAAAATCGATGTAATATAAAACAAAACATACGAATCTACACAAGAACTCTCTGGGAGTCTCTACTTTCAGCGTTTTGGGGTAAAACCTAAAGGTTAGTAACAGATGGCACCACAATCGCCTAATAGTTTCCAATCTACATTAGGTCTATAAACAGTTTATGCCCCGCATTTGAATGTGGAAAGTGGTGTTCACCAGTGGAATACCAACGGCCTGTATGCTTAGTATAAGTTTACCTTCACTTCAATACTCCTCGATCGCGTTTACGTAAAAATTTCAATTCTATGGAAACATAGACGCGCACGCGCGGAGGCTTTGTCCATGTTTCCCTAGTAATTGTTTTTTTTACTTAAACGTGATCGAGAAGTATTGAAGTGAAGGAAAACTTATACTAAGCATACTGGGGTATTAATTGAAAAATTCAATTGACTCACGGCTCGTCGATCCAACTTGAGTGTTTGACGCGACTCTTGGCGTGTTTGCTCTCGAATTAGCTGTTTGAGGACTGAAAAAATTCCATGATTATTGGAGCAAAGTGTGCTGGACTACTACAGTCAACCGCTGTTATAAAGTAGGACCTAAATCCGGACACATTGCACCATTATGAACTTTATGAACATGGGTATGTGTATCATTGCGGGTGGGGTGACAGAATAGTCACGAAGTATATTTTTTTTCTTATTGCTAAAAAATAAATATCGTGAGACAATTGACACTAATAAAATCGACCTAGCCTTAAACTAAGCAAAGCTTGAACTTTGGGTACAAGGTAAAATACATAATTAAACACATATCGTCGGTGATACTTCAATACCGCGTAACTACCTTTACCCATAGAGTCTATTTTATCTAATTTTCCCTGTTATTTCATTTCAAGTTGAGCCTTATGGAAAAAGCTAGTTACGCGGTATTGCAGTATCAACGACGATATCAAATGTCAAAGATTCTCTCGAGTCTTTCGTTGCCTCTAACAAACATTCGTATTGTTCATGCAATTATCTGCTCCAATCGGAGATCGAAACCGAAACCGCAAGCTTCATAGGCCTTATACTACGAAGATCAAAATTGGAACTTCGTATCGTGCCGTCCTACTCGCGCTAATAATATTTAACACGAGAGTGAGCGAGGTCATTGATTTTCGAATTTTGGAGTAGCCCCCTGGTTCTGTAACGACTTGGCTATCCAGTCGTCAATGTGTCAGCGTTTATGTACCCACCTACTTCATAACGGCCGTTGACTCTACCCATAGTGGTACAGTATACGGCAGCTATAAATGGTTTTACCTTTGGTCAGAGCTTGAGGTATACTCCAATTGCAGAGACGCATAGCTGCCTCTAGTTAGTAGAGAGCTCTTCCCTGGTAGAATTTCCTTGCTAGCCACCTAAAAGTAATCATTTAGAGTTAGTCCTAAAATAAATGCACTTTAGTCAAAGTCTTTAGCTTTGGCTAAAAAAATGGAATCCACTTGTTACCGTAGTCTTCCACGACCTAAGTCTTTTTTTTTGCCTACGTGCAAAGGTAATTTAAAAATTAAAATCAAAATTTTATTTTTCGAATAGGCCACTGTGGGCTCCTTTAAAAGTTTGTCAAGTATTTAAATTACTCAGCACTTTCGGAAATATTGTAATAATTGCCGAGAACATTGCGGCGCAAGAAAATTACCTAAAAGCCGTTTTAGATGTCATACTTTCCAAGATTTGAAGCGAAATCGTTGACGCAAATTGGATTATATTGTGAGTCTGTAAAGGCCGGCGCCCACTGACGGCATGGCACGGCGTGGCATTTTATTACTATCAAGTCATTTTGAATCTTATTTCAATGAGTTTAGAATTCATGTTACTTTATTTCGATACTACGATGCCGCGACGTCCTGAGGGCCGACGCCACGCATAACCAATAAAGTAACATGAATTCTAAACTCATTGAAATAAGATTCAAAATAACTTGATAGTAATAAAATGCCACGCCGTGCCATGCCGTCAGTGGGCGCCGGCCCTAAATCGCACAATCGAGCGCAGTTATTGCCTATGCACCAGTGATTGACTATACTTTAAGAAAAACATTGTCCAGTGCTAACTGCCTTTGATTAGCTACACAACTTGACTATAAAATAATCATAGCACCATTGAACTTTAAAAAAAATATATATATTTGGGGCCAATCTTACACAAATCGACCTAGTCCCAAACTAAGCAAAGCTTGTACTATGGGTACTAGACGACCATAAACATACTTGTATAGATAAATAAATACTTAAAATACTTAAATACATAGAAAAGATCCATAATTCAGGTACAAATATTCATGCTCATCACACAAATAAATGCCCTTACCGGGATTCGAACCCAGGACCTCTTGTTTCATAGGCAGGATCACTACCAACTAGGCTAAAGCGGTCGTTTCAGGTGAGATAGTGGTCAATCACGGGTTAGTTTTACGTAAAAAAAATAGTGAACGCTAATCAAACAATAGACAGCTGATTCATTTTCAAACACATGTAAGGCGTACACAATTAAGGCCTTTAAACAAAACAAAACTTAATTGGTTCCTTTGTATAACGAAAGTTACCAATCTACACCACGGTGTAGATTGGTAACTTTCACGAAATTTTAGTGGTTGTTTTCCCGAAACGAGGTGATTTAGTATCGATTGTACAATCGATTTATAATTACTATTTTGACTACAGTCAAAAATCCAATTGTGAAAAACGAAAGTCGAAAATGACCGCAAACCAATAGTAACGCTTCGTTGGTACCTAACCTATCGTACGATCGTACGCTACTTGTACCAACGAAGCGTTACTATTGGTTTGCGGTCATTTTCGACTTTCGTTTTTCACAATTGGATTTTTGACTCTAGTCAAAATAGTAATTATAAATCGATTGTACAATCGAAACTAAATCACCTTGTTTCGGGAAAACAACCACTAAAATTTCACGGTGTGGTTTGTATGTCTAAATTTCGTTACACAAAGGTTGTTTTCATTACGCCTTTAATGCACGTACCGTACATTTTTTTTAAACGATTCAGCTATCACTTGTCAATTGTTTTTCTTGAAGTGATCAACTGCTGCATGGGCAATAACTGGCTAGTTTACTCTAGTGTATTAAAAGTATAGTGACAAGAAATCAAACCACCGAGCCACCTGGTTGACCTGGGTGTGTGCAGCGTAGTCGGCGTCCGAGGAAAGCCGCATGGAATGCAGTGTGCCGGCGAAGTGCTTGGCCAACTCCGCCTGCCTCTGCTTCGTCCAGATGGCGCCGATGACCCAGGACATCTGCAACGCGCCGGCTTCAAGTTTTTCCTGAGGAAAATGTTTGGTAGTTTCCATGTAAAACCACCGTGACACTGACATACATACCTATATAGAGTGCCCGCCAGGATTCCAAAAGTTTTAGCAGCATATTCCTTACCTTATATTTGAAGTTAAAAATGTTAATTATTATCTGCTAAATTCGGCTTGGTTTTAGAGATATTTCCATTTTTGTGTAAACACGTTGTAATGAAATGTCGGCGTGTTATTATTCCTTTTCCCCTAAATATGAAATAAATAAAAACGAAGCATCAAAGAGTTTACGAATTCAAATTCGTAATTTTTTACTAGTCATTTTGTGGATGAAATATTTTTTCGTTTTACGTGAGGGCCATAAGTAAATATTACGATAATATTTTTTTGATATGCCAGTGGAAAAGGCGAAAATTATCGTCTTCTCGAAAGTAGTTCATTTTCACTACTCGACGGTTAAATGCGAGTGGTAGTTTTGTAGCGATGCTCATTTTACTGACAGTTTTTAAAAATGTGATTTCAAAAATCTAACAGCTCTAAAACTATGTAGTCCAAGAATAAATTAAATTAATAAGGCAAGAACATATTACCTAAACCAAAACATTTAAGTAATTAAGGTCTACTTTTTTGATATACTCTTTGTATGTTTCAGTCTGATTTCAAAGCAGAGTCAGAAAATCAAAACACATACCTGCCTAGTATTATTTTCTAGAATAAATTACAATGTTACCTCGTACACACTCTTCGACCTCTCTAGTTCTTGATACATTTTCTCAGTCAATTCTCTTTTTATTCGCTCCGTCTCGTTCAGTTCCGTTTTCGCTACTGTTGATAAATATTAAAACATTTACATCACGTTTAAAAACCTGTGAGTAGGTAGTTAAATAAATAAAAAATCAGACATTTAAATGCTTTGTCTGTCCGCGGTAGCTAAGCGTGGGCGAAGCGGGCCCTCGCGCCCACGTTCTCGCGGTCTGAGGGGCTTTGGGCATCGAAAGGTTCTCGTTCTTTTGCTCAATTAAGCATAGGGCTTTTAGGTCCTGCGCCACCACTGTCTGTCACAGAGGTGTATTTTTTGTATCGTGCTATTACAGTAGGTAGGCTTGATGTCGATCTCCTTCCGGGTGGACCGTACAAAGATTGAAAAAACCCGACAGACAGCTCCCATGGACAGAAGCTATAGGTACACAATTCAAATTATATCGTATCAATCGGATACCAGAAAGTTGTCGAAATATATGGAATCCAAATTTTGAATCATACACCTACTCGTCTGAATCATTAAAAGCTTGTAAATGTAAAATTAAGTAACAAATTAATAGAGTCATACATAATACCAGAAAGATGTGTTTTTTTACATACAAATTTTCGTATAGGTACTAGTCCGACTCGCGTTGAGCTCTTAAACGGGCAACCGTTTCTTGACGATGGTTCTTCGACATGTTTCATAAAAATTAGTTCAGCCGTTTCAAGGTTATCAACTCCTTTGTTTGCGTTGGGGGTTTTCTTATATTATAAGTAAACGTCAACTAACTTGTAGCGTGATGCAGCTCTGCGGATATCGTCATCATTCTGTGCTCAATGTCATGGAGACAGTCGGCCATGTCCAGTTGATTGTCTCTCAACTCGCACAGCTGGAAATATGTATTAAAATAAAGTTATTGTTTTAAATTTTCGCGATTTTTTTGCGTCGCGTGCTAGAAATGCATGAAAAAAGGTCGATTTTAAGAAGTGCACAGTGTTAAGAGCGTGTCTATTATCAACTAAATCTTTTAAACTTTACGGAAGTAACTACTTAGCATGTGATGCTAACACCGGTGATAGTCCAGCATTTAAGTATAAGTTACTTACTATTGCATTCATCCATAGATATCTTGTTTAGTAAATAACTTTCTAACCTCAAAATGCATCATTTTTAGCTAAAACAGCTACTTTCTCGTAAAGCTACCAGAGTCAACATTTTGGATACTTCCTCTCTGGAATTGCTTTATTTATGAAACAAAATAGCTCTATATAACCTAAAAAAAGTGCATTTTGATGTTATAAACTTGTTTAGGTTCTAAATAAGACAAGTAGGTATGATTTAATGCAATATAGTGTACTACAGGAGGAGAATTAGACAAGTTTTCAGAGCGCCTTCAATACCTACCCAAAAATCTCAATCAGCTCTCCTAAACTGAAGGGGACCGAGAAGAAGAAGAATAAAGTCGGACAAGATTAATGCCGATTAAGGATTATGAAGGCGGCACCTTCTCAGCATGTTTGATGGCAGCGCCGTGGTATAGAGCCAGTAGACCGTCCAACAGCCGAAGGTAGGCTGTCCTCACGTCGATGGACCCAGCACCAGGCATCATGGAACGAGCTCCTTTCAACGCCAAAGCCGTTTCACCGGTAGACCTGATGGTTGAATCATTTGTAAAGACCCTATGAATACAATCATCATCATCGCAGCCTATATACGTCCCACTGCATGGCGCCGGCCTCCTCTCAGAATAAAAGGGATGGGGCCGTTCCACCAACGCGACCTCAGTGCGGACTGGGAACTTCGTCGCAATCTTCGTCATAGTTTTCTTGAGTTCGATTTAGATCGTGCGACTTCATGCGTGCGCACTCGAAGCTCATTGGTTATCCGTTTCTATCTATCATGAAAACCTGCCGTACTGTTTATTTTATTTAATTTTATATATGTTTTTTGTTTTAAGTTTGTGTACTTATTTCCTAACATAGTAAATTGTAAAACATTGTAGGTAAGTTAGACGCGTGGAATGTATTCAGTTGTCAACCAAGTTGTTTCGATTCTTAAAAACAAGTTTCGCTCGTTTTTTAACATCACCGCAACTATTTGGGGATTGGAAAACGCCAGCAGCATTGCCTCGCTGTTAGAAATAATCTACGATAAGATGGCCCGCCCCTCCACAATTCAAGAACTCTTCAATGTATTGAGACAGCCGTAAAACTAGAGCAGATACTACTAAATAAAAATTATTTCGTACATATGTGACTAAACATATGCATTCCGGTCTCGGTTCGGTCGGTTTATTTTTGGTCTGCGTAAGTTCGATCATGTCTCTAATTTTCGATCACAGCTCAGGTGCTCCCAATCCGCCTTCGCCGTAACTCTCACGTTCTCCACCTTCTTTACGGCATTCTCTTTAACCCTGCAACTCCTCGCTACCTCAAAGAGCGGTTTAGCTACGTAACTTCTATTCGATGCTCTCAGAACTTTCTCCTTACCGTGCCTCTCTCTAACTCCAAATTATGTCTATTCTTATACTGTCCAGGCTATTCGGTTGTGGAATGCCTTGCCGATTGACTTACGACGGGCAAAATCTCTGTCAATCTTTAAATCAATGCTTAAGGTGTACTATCTGTCTTCTTGTAATAATTAGCTTTGTTATAGTTTATTTATTTATATGTGGCTGTTTATCCCAATGCTTATATTTGTTTTAGACGTGTACTTATTATATGTACGATATATGTATGAGTAGATGTACTATTTTTTGTTGCGTTTTAATTTTCTGATCCACTGTTGATGCACCACCTGCTGTAAACTAGTCCTTCCTTCTTTCTGGTAAAGGGTTGCCTGGAAGAGATCGCTCTTAAGCGATAAGGCCGCCTATTGCTTACCTTGTTACTTACTCTCTGTGTACCTGTTTTCTGTATTGCTTACTATTCCTGGTGTACAATAAAGAGTCATTGTATTGTATTGTATTGTAAACACATTGAAATAGTAATGTGGAGGGGCGGGCCATGTTATCGTAGTTTATCTCTATATGCTGAACCAGGTACGACCCGGAGCGAGGGTCGCAGCCCCTGTCCCGCAATCTACGGCCCAATTCCCACACCAAGGATTTGGCTTCAACACCCCAGGGACAAGACAAAAGTTTAAACTTACTTGATATGATACTGTAAAAATGGGTGCCCAAAAATGAGAGAAAGGGGTGGATTTTGGAAGTTTATTTTCGAGGCCGATAGATATAACAACATGTGATATAATGCTACATTTGACATAATTCGATTTACTCGAGAAGTAAACATTCTACGATTCTTTTATAAAATAAACTAACCTAACCTAACCTAATTGCATATCAAATAGAATTAATATCAATCCTCCAAAGTTTACTTTTTGAGTAAATCGCATTATATCAAATGTAGCATTATACCAAATGTTACAGTTATATCAAATGTTGTTATATCTATCGAGGCGCACCCGATTGCAGTGGAACAGAGCCAAACATACTTACAAACCTTATTTATATTGTGTGTAAATTTGGAACTAATGAGATGCATGGTTGGTTTGCAACAGGCATCGATCGTTATCCTTGATTAACAAGCCATCTAGTTCGGCAAATGAACTGTAGATGGCGTTGTATCGAACAGATACTTTCTACATCTTTGTTATAGTCTATGATCCTGCACCTATCTGTTCTTTTACACAATCTTTTTTTTGCAGGTCTATACTGGATTTTAGGCTATTACGAAGACATGGGAACTATCGTGAAATATGTTTAGCTGTATGTATACCTGTTCGGCATAGGAGTCATGGCCGGGTGCATGAACCTGGCCATCGAAGAAATGACCTGAGGCAGCGTGGCCAGGCCGGGAGAGCCAGCCGCCATCTCGCTCACACCTGCCATTTGAAAACCTAGCTGTACTACTATAAAGCTGTAATTGAAAAGACGAAAAAAATAAATTCCGGAACACTAAATTCCAAGTACTTTATAGTTAGGGAGGCGAGGTAGCTAAATGGCGTAATTCAACGGCGCCGTCGAGACCTATCAAAATCGAAAGATAAAATAATTTCGAAAAGAAAAGCTCGTATGGCAAAAACCATTTTAGCGGTGGGTTTGGCGTGTACGGTTTTTCAAAAATGTTAAAAAAAACAGTTACTTGGGCATTCTCGAGCGCGTCAGATATTCATACTACGTATGCCCCGAGTGCCTCTGATAACAACGGTATACTAATCTGCCGGTTTGCGTGGTGGGGGTAGGCATATAAAGAAGTCAAAAATGCAAAAAAAAAATTTACTCGAGCGCGTCAGATTTTCGGAAGGGATGTTAAGTAGGCCCCAAGGAAGCTCCCTTTAAAAAAACTGACGATTTCGGCGTGACGATAAGTTACGATGAATTTTTGAAAATGCAAAAAAAAAAGTTTTTTTGAAATACTCGAGCGCGTCAGATTTTCATAGGGGAGGTTTATCTCGGTATCCTGAAAGCATATTTTTTTAATCTGACAAAAATGTTGGTGGGTTCTCTTAATCTGACCGAAAAAGGTTTTTTGGTTTCTTTTTTTTTTAACTTTGGACAAAAATGTAAAGAGACCTTTTTTGTGTAAAATAAAATTACCTTTTTTGTTTATTTAAACTTTTTTTTGTAAAATGTATCGTTCGCGACTTATATGCCGTAACGCGTTCTTAGGAAGACGAAATGGCTCCTCCACACTTCCGGTCATGCGGAAACCGGCAGATTTTGTATTTTTAGTAAGTTTTAGATTATATTCTTCAAAATAAAAAATAAAAAAATCGCGCTCGAGAATGCCGGATTAACGTTTTTTTTTACAAGTTCGCGACCCTATAACTCGGCGGCGTCAAGGACTTATCGTCAGATTAGTTAAATTTAGTCTTTAAACACTAAAATCAACCCCCAATATCTTAATCTGACGCGCTCGAGTATTTCAGACTATCCATTTTTTTTTACTAATCTGATCGTCTATCCTCGGCGCGCGTCACTACATATAGAGCTAAATACTTTACAAGGTTGTTCTATTAGGTCTAAGGTATCTCTCATATCTTAAACTGCCACGCTCGAGAATTGCCGAAAATTCCCCTATTCGCCTCCCTAACTATTATGTACGTCAAAGATTAAATAAATAAATAATAAATAAATAAATATCACAGGACAATTCACACCAATTGACCTAGTCCCAAAGTAAGCTAAGCATAGCTTGTGTTATGGGTACAAGGCAACGGATAAACATACTTATTTGTATAGATAGATACATACTTAAAAATACAAATTAAACACCCAAGACCCGAGAACAAACATTCGTATTATTCATACAAACATCTGCCCCGACGCGGGAATCGAACCCGGGACCTCAAGCTTCGTAGGCAGGTTCTCTACCTACTAGGCCATCTGGTCGTCTAACAAGATTCTAACAGGAAAAGCCTTTGCTCAAACATACGATAAGAATTAAGCAAATTCAAGTGTTTCTGAACATCTATTTGACGTGAAATGTATTTTATTTTATTTTATGTCAAGCTGTATATAGTAATATGCCGACAGCATTCACTGTCATCAGTGAATTGTTACAAACTTACTATGATGTAGGTACAGTCACGAGCTTTTATTTGGGATCCACTTAAGGTCGACATTCCTGTCATATTCATATTGTATAGGAATTCAAAGGACATTTTTTCAATATTAGTCTCAAATAAAAGCACGCGACCGTACATAATAAGTATGTAGGTATTTTGATCACGAAACAAACGACTTATTTCCTTTTGCTTTCATACACGATACAAAGCATTAAGTATAGGTATATTATTACTTTTTTTAAGAAAAATATGCACGCGCTCAATGTTTTTGGGTGGACCAATGTGAGCTCAAACCCCCCGTCCGGCGTAACCCAACAACATTTATGCTGAGCAAATGTACCTACTGCTATTTTAAAACAATTTATTTCAAACTAAATACAAACTGAAATATAGATGCACAGAAAAAACCCCAGAAAAAAGACCAATGCTGGGAATCGAACCCAGGTCCTCAGCGTTCTGTGCTGCGTGCTTACCCCTACACCATCACTGGTCTAGAAGTTAGCGACGAATTTTTCCCATACATCGTACACTTCAGTCTGTTATAATCACATTATGCAGTGATAAAACAATTAAAACAATTGTTTATAATTTGACTTTCAGTTTAGATCCTTTTCCTCACAATCGCCCACCTAAACATATTAATAATACAATCCAATTTTACACAGCAGTTAAATATTAAATTCTGTATACTTAATCCACGGACAGAACTTCATCTGCGAGCCGTGGATTCATCACTGTAGCTCTGTTGAATTATTAACCGTAGTTTTTCCAACGTTTTGTGGTGCAGCGCTTGTTAAAACTTAATGTGACTGGCGGTACCAGCTTCATTCGTCACGTTGGATTTTTAACCCCCGACACAAAAACAGGGGTGTTATAAATTTGACCGCTATGTGTGTGTGGACATCATAGCTCTTAAACGGGTGTACCAATGGTGTGGATGCGTTTTTTTTAAAAGCAGGAAAGTAGGTTTCTTGGCGATGGTTCTTAGACATGTTTCATCAAAATTGGTTGAGCCATTTCAAAGTTATCAGCTCTTTTGTTAGCTGCGGCAGAGATCTTAAACGCATAATGGGCATTTACTTTATTAATTTCCAAACACATGTGTGACAAAATTTCGTTTATACCGTACCTATACGAGATTTTATCGAATGTAGTAGTGATAAGTGATAACAGAATTTGCACAGCAACTTTGAAAATCATTCACACGGCGTCCATACGGGAAAATGTCGTATTCGAGAAATATTTTTTACCGATACCGTACTGTTTTGTCGCTGAGAACACGGGCGTCTCGAAACGATTTTATCTAATGCAAATAAATATAATATCACGGGATAATTCACACCAATTGACTTAGCCCCAAAGTAAGCGAAGCTTGTGTTATGGATACAAGGCAACGGATAAACATACCTACATACTTAAATAAAAAAAACATCCAAGACTCGAGCACAAACATTCGTATTTTGCTCACAAATATCTGCCTACACCGGGAATCAAATCAGGGACTTCAAACTTTGTAGTCAGGTTTTCTAACCACTAGGCCATCCGTTAAAGTTAATGGGGAGTTAATAAATACCCATGTCAATGCCTCCGCCTCTGTTGTAATTGGGTTCGAAGCTCTGTATGAACGGACTGTCCTCTCCCAACACCTCGATCAAGTCCTGTCTAAAAGGCAACGCAACATGTAAGAAAGTGACTATTTATAAATAAATATAATTTTATTGCACACTAGCTTTTGTCCTTCAACTTCGCGTAGAAGTGTAGAATTAACCACCCCACCCCTGATCCGTAAAACGACTGCACCAAGGGCACAGGCCTCTTCTCAGAATGAGACGTACCGCAGAGTCCTCACGAGAAAAGGTAGGACCCCACCGAGACGGTCGACGTTGTAGAAGTCTAGTTCACCGTCGATGAATGTCTTCGCTGGTAGGTAAGGTGGCATGTTACTGAAAAATAATTATTATTTAAGTATTTAAGGCCGCTCGCCCACGGCGACTTTTTGTAGCGATGCTGTCGCGCGTTTACGAAACGCGCTACAGGATCGCTACTAACGCGCGTTAGTCGCATTTGTAACGCGTTATAGAAGCGATGCCAACGCGCTACTAACGCGCTACAGCATCGCGACTGTATCGATGCAAACGCGCGACCGTGTCGGACGACATCGGGGAGGGAACGGAGGGAGGGTAGCGCGATAGTGGAGAACCTCGTTTGCATCGCAACAGAAGCGCGACGGTATCGCGTTTGCGTTGCGACAGAAGCGCGACGGTATCGCATTTGCATCGCGACTGAGGCCGGGGCCGTACTGGTAAGGCGACCGGCGACGCGACGCGACGGCGACTAAATCAAACATAGTTGATTTAGTCGCCGTCGCCGTCGCCGCTGCAGCCGCTGCAGCCGCTGCGGCAGCTCACATAACTCGAACTATGTTTGATTTAGTTGCCGTCGCGTCGCGTCTCTGGTCGCCTTACCAGTGCGGCCCCGGCCTCAATCGTGTTATGTGGGCGAGGGCACACAGCTAGCGACCGCATCGCGACTGTATCTATGCGAACGCGCGACAACATCGCTACTGCATCGCCACAAAAAGTCGCCGTGGGCGAGCGGCCTTAGTGTTTTATCTAGTGTGTCTTTCCATCTAGATCTATGCTGCCGTGTCATGACAAAACACTGTAACTCGAGTTACAGTGTTTTGTGCTAACACCGTTAAATTAACTATTCGGACCCTAATCTATATGTATTGTATATGCATGCTTAGAGCAACTGATTTTCTATCAAAAACATTGAAAAACGTCATTGCAATTTACACTGTAACTCTTAAAACGTAGGGTCTTGATTAGACTAAACACTGTATTATCTCCAGATACCGTGTTTTGCCAAAACAAACTCACATTTTCTTAGTATAGTATCAAGAGTTACAGTGTTTTGTCGCAACAATCACACGAGAAATTAGTCCAAGTCCTTGTTTATTGTAAGTCGGGACTTCCTCAAGGTAATCATCCTTTCTAAAGACTAAGGTGACCGCTCTAATCCATCTACCTATAGGCCAATAGCCATAACTCCCCTGTTCTCTAAGATAATGGAGTCCGTTATCAACCGCCAGCTCCTTCGATACCTTGAGGACCGACAATTGCTCAGTGACCGTCAATATGGTTTCCGTAGCGGCCGCTCGGCCGGCGATCTACTGGTTTACCTGACACATCGTTGGGCACAGGCGATTGAGACAAAGGGTGAAGCATTGGCTGTTAGTTTAGATGTGGCGAAGGCCTTCGATCGGGTTTGGCACAAAGCGCTCCTCTCAAAACTTCCGCCCTTTGGGCTTCCTGAGAAATTATGCGGATGGATCAGCAGCTTCCTAACGGACAGAAGCATAAAGGTTGTAGTTGACGGTGCATGCTCTGATTCCATGTCTGTGAATGCTGGTGTCCCTCAAGGCTGTGTGCTATCGCCTACACTCTTCCTTCTGCATGTCAATGATATGCTGCCATCCGGCGGCATTCACTGTTATGCGGATGATAGTACGGTTGATGCCTCTTATACCGGCCGCGCCGGTATTTCTCGGGAAAACGTTATAGAGTGCCGAAACAAACTTGTGTCTGAAATTGAGACTTCCCTAAAAGAAGTTTCAGAATGGGGTCGACTTAATTTAGTCCGTTTTAACCCCACTAAGACACAGGTTTGCGCGTTTACCGCTAAAAAGTCTGCGTTTGTCGCGTCACCTCTTTTCGAAGGCACTCCCCTTGCTACCACAGCCAGTATCGGAATCCTTGGTATTGACATCTCGAGTGAAGTCCAGTTCCGCGACCACTTGGAGAGTAAGGCTAAATTAGCCTCGAAGAAGCTCGGCGTGCTCAACAGATCGAGACGGTATTTCACTCCAGCCCACCGCCTTCAGCTTTATAAGGCGCAGGTTCGCCCACATATGGAATACTGCTCTCATCTGTGGGCGGGGGCTCCCCGGTACCAGCTTCTCCCTCTGGATCGCATACAACGGAGAGCGACTCGAATAGTCGGCTGCCAACGAACTTCTGATGGGCTTGATTCCTTGGCGCTGCGTAGAGATGTAGCTTCACTGTGCATCTTCTATCGCATGTACAACGGAGAGTGCTCCGAGGAGTTATTCGGGTTGATCCCTGCCGCATCCTTCCGCCACCGCCCTACGCGACAACACTTCCATCCTCACCATCTGGATGGTTGGTTGTCTTCTACTGTGCGTTTTTCCAGAAATTTCCTGCCTCGCACAGCAAAGCTCTGGAATGAGGTTCCTGCTGCGGTATTCCCGGACCGATATGACCTTCAAGCTTTCAAAAAAAGAGCGTACTCCTACCTAAAAGGCCGGCAACGCACTTGTGACTCTTTTGGTGTCGCAGGTGTCCATGGGCGACGGTAATCGTTTACCATCAGGCGATCCGTCTGCTCGTTTGCCCCCTATATCATAAAAAAAAAAAAAAGACCTAAGAAATATATTAAGATGAGAATGTTAGTTTTATGAATTGTGATGTTAGCAATTAAATTAAATTATACTAAATTAAATTTGAAGTAGCATTTTCATATGAGTATAATGTCATTAAGTATCACGTTACAGTGTTTTGTTATAGCAACTCTCATATATTATTGATAAAGCACATTACGACATAACACGTTTTTGCTTGAAAATTCATGTAAAAAGTAAAAAAAAAATATTATTTTTCTTTGTCCACTACTAGTAGCACATTATCCGTGATTTGTCCAAATTTTATTGCAATCAGATCAATATTCACTGTTCTGTAGCCAATTAAAGAAAGCAAGAGTTTTTTGTGATTTCTGAAAAATAGGTGTTTTTTAGATACAGTGTTTTGTCATGACACGGCAGTATGTGTATCTGTGGCATGTTTTAAAAAATTGAATCTAGAGGAAGAATCGATACAATTCTTAGGTAGGTTCCACACGATGGCAACGCGATTATGCGGTAGAGTGAGTTACGTATTTATTTCTACCTCACTCTAACGTATAACCACGTCAGCCAGATTGGCTATGTTGGTGCCTACATGTGGAGCCGAGTTTAGCTTTGCTTGAGTAAATCCAATGAACTATTTTCTAGACGTAACATTTAATATGGTTCTAATATTAACTCTGGTTCCATCCATCCATCCAGCCGAGATATGCGAGGGTACATACAGTCCACCACAGGAAAGAAGCGCCGTGTGAGGTTAGGAAAAAGAACCCATACTACTGGTGGTTTTTCTTCCAAGCAGCCCACCGCCCGCCGCCGTTATGATGTCAATATGTATCACCGCGTAAATAGACCCGCCGTACCTACTCCCGACCCAACCCTCTCCTGACCCGCTGTCGTCTTACGCGTGGTTTACCGTAGATACTTAAAACACTGGCTACCAAGACTGTGTTGCAGATTCGTAAATTTGAATTGTTTCTTCTAGAATTTCAATAAAAAAACGAACAGCGGCAAAAACACAGTCCAGCCATCCACTCTACGATACCCATCGCAAGTGTGATGGATGTTGTATATTAATAATTTTGTAATAAAACAAGCATTTTTAAAAGTGCAAGTTTCATTTAAATAGGTAACAGTTTGATAGTTAGTACAGCAGAAGTCTCTAATCTGAGTTAGGCCTCTACAATACTTACGAGTGTCCGATTGGGTTCTCGCCCCACAGCTTCAGGATAGCACTGAGCAGGCGAGCATGGCAGCACCAAGAGATTGCGGGCGAGTTGCGCGAGATGTTGAACAGCCGCTGAAAATTATCTTGTTAGTATCATCATCATCATCATAATTTCAGCCGAAAGACGTCCACTGCTGAACATAGGCCCCCCCCAAGGCTCGCCAAACATATCAGCCCTGCGCCATCCGCATCCAACGCGTTCTCGCTACCTTAACCAGGTCGTTACCCCATCTTGTTGGAGGCCTAAGCTGCCTACACAGCGTCTTCCGGTCCGCGGACGCCACTCGAGAACCTTTCGGCCCCATCGGCCGTCAATTCTACGAGCGATGTGCCCTAAGCTGCCCACTGCCACTTAAATTTTGGCGATTCTTCGAGCTATGTCCATGACTTTAGTTCTTTCGGGGAATTCATCATTTCTAATGCGATCCCGCAGAGACACTCCAAGCATCGCCCTCTGGGTGACTTTGAGCTTTCTTATATATGAGGCCCATCGTTAGCGGCCACGTCTCAGTGCCAGAAGTCATCACTGGCAACACACACACGTCCCATAATTATACAACTGTTTCTAGCCTTTACCCGCGGAATAGCCCGAGTGAACCAAGGTATTTACACCAACAACAAGGTACAAGGTAGTTAACGAATTCACTGCCAGGAACGCATATAGCCTGGAACAGTATTAGGTCTTGGCAACCACGTCAACAAGCTTTAGCCTTAGAAAAATAAGAGGGCCTGGTGCCGCTGTCATAGTTTGGCAATCATTCGAACGCACATGTGCGTTAGTGGCACCTGAAGAAATCTCGAGTCTGACAGCCGGCAGCGAATGCGTTAAATTGAAGCTCTGGGATTTCACTTTGGAGCAAAATGTACAGCTACACACAAAACGTAACCAATGCAAAATCTAAAATACGCGTTTGCTTTTTGTATATCCCGCGTGTTTCACAATATGCGTTGTGTACATTTTTGCGTATTGTAGATATTGCTCTTGGTTACATTTTGCGTTGTGCATTTTCCTCCGAAGCGCGGGATTTTACTGAATTCTTATGGTTCTGGCTGCCACTCGCTAAGTCTTTACTAACATCCCGGTATTCCAATTCAACAGCCTGATTTAATGGTTGACTGAAGCCAGCCAGTCAGTTTCAAACACAACGGATCCTGGATTTTTTCCAACTTTAGTCGTGCCTGCAAAAGGTGCACCAAAGATCTGTTATTTTACCATGTCCAGAATACAGTTGTCCATGATGTACCGCCGGAACTTCTCCAGGAAGATCTTTCTAGTGGACGGCACCATGTTTGTCCCGTCAGAGTTGTCCAACAACATTAGAAGGAACTCCAGCTGTGCCAATTGAAAAAAAGTATCCATTAACTTTAACTGTTTTAGTGCAACGTCAATATAAATACGAATATGGTCATTTCATTCATACTGACTGAAAATTATAAAAATACTAGTTTTCCCTTATAAGCTCTGGACGTTAGCTATTCCAGACAGTATGTCAAAATCGCTAAATAAAATTGCGTTTTGAGTGTTTCCATGCCGTACCAAAAGTGACGACATGAGTTTTTTACATGGTTTTATAGATAATTCTAAATTAAAAATTAATAATCAGGTGTTTAAAACTAAGGGGGTTATGCATATGCATGTGTATCATGCCAAAAAGTGATTAACAATCTTCACGGTTAAAATGTCTGAATACGTATTAATCTTGATACTTAGTACTGATAATGACAGATCGGCGTTCAACAGAAACTTAAAAAGGTTATCCTATCAATTACTTTAAGTTTAATAAAAAAAATTACATAGTTGAAAACGCAGACGCATAGGTAGATCATAATCTTCCATAGTAGGTATAATTAATTTACCTGGATTTGCTCTAAAGGTGCGATGGCTTTGGTTATCTTATTACAATCCTCTTTGTACTGCGCTTCTTTGGTAGCGTCGTCATGGGCTGAAGTGAAGTACTTAGTGATTTTCTCTGCAAACGCATTATGGGATATAATATAAGTAATCGAAAAATCAGCTTTTGTGTACTTATGGCGTACAAAAGGTTAGGGTAGCATGTGTGAAAAATTAATTGTGATCGTTACTTCTACCCACAACCAAAGGTAAGTAAGTATGTTACTAGTTTCATATGGGAAGGCACGATCGGATTGTTTTTAGTCATCAACGACTTTTACTTTTTCTGTTTTTTTCGTTACTGAGTACATTTTGAGAGGAGCTTCCTTCAAACCGGTCTTCGGGGCGGTCTGCATCTTCAGATCTATTGGCAGTTTTGAGAAAAATCTGTTGAAGACTCTTGATTTCAAACGCCAAATTTTAAAAGAAAGACCCAAGCCACAATTCACAAGGCCAGGCTATATCGCGAACCCTGAGCTAGACTTTTAAATGACAGGACAGTCCGGTCTAGCAAAACCGTATTACGCTAGGAAATAAGTTATGTACGTAAATTTTGTAAATATTTTTCAAAGTTACATTATTTTACTGTAGCAGGGTTACCCTCATCGAAATCGATGTGGAGGACTATGTTTGTTCCACATTGTTGGTGCCCGAGGTTCTGAACATTCTCTAAAAGAGTTGTGTGATTTGATTTTTAGTTGTCTCACCTACGCCAGTTGGTGTAAGAGGAGTGCGGGTTATTGTGCCTTTTTCTGCCATTTCTGAGAAAAAAACAATCGTCATAATCCTAATGTAGGAGACAGTGTAATTAATTAGTGTAACAATAGAATATTTTTCATATAAAAAATACTTAAAAAAACATTATTAGTTTGCTCATTCATGGCTGGGTGTAGACATCGTACCAGCTATCCTGGGATCCGTCTCCCCGTGCACTGGAGTGGGTCGCTGCCACCACGGGCTGCGTATGACAGTGCGCAGGACCGCATCGTCAGGACACTTCACGTTCAGAAAGTTATCGAACCTAAAGAAAAATCATAATAAGCAAGATGTAAATCGAAAATCTCAGTTGCAACTAACGACTTTTTAACTTTTTTAACGCCAACGACGGATACCTGATTCAAAAAGTACAACTTACAAAGTGATCTTCACGCAAATACCTAAGGTTCAAAGTAGCTTAATATTCTAAACGAGGAAAGAGCTCGCGTGAAGTTAACGCCAGTCTTTGCAGATATGATTATATTTATCTTAAAGTCATAAAAGTGAGACATGACTGAATTACAAACAATACACAGCTTAAACTACGAGAGCTAAGACTTGAAACTTAACAGATATATTCCTTGAAGATTATTGAAGTGTACTAAGAAGGAATTTTTCTAAATTTCCACGAAACATAGAGTTGTAATGCTGCGGGATGGAGCTAGTTATATTATAAATATAGGGTAGGTAGGATGTAGGATACGGGGATAAGGCCTCTGGTATCTTCATTTCGTTAATTTTATGACTATATAAGTAAATAGAAATTTGACGCAATTATTATTAGTCTATATTTACGTACGAGATTTTGTTGAAGAAAACGTATTTGACGAGATGGTGCCTCGTCTCCCGGTGCTGCATCAGCCCGCAGAGAACGTAGACGCCCTCTATTTGCTGCACGAACTGCATATTCTGAAGACACAAAATCATCAACACAAACGTCGTAACAATTATGTAGGCACGTCATCATGATTATCATCATAATCAATATCATCACCACAATGGCGACGTCCGCTACCATCATTATCTTCATCTCAAATACTATACTACTACTACTTCCTTCAACAACAACATATCATCGTCGCTACCTACATCTGCTGATTATGTTCATTTTCTCCTGCTAACGAGTTTCGTATAATCCAGCAAAGTCCTATATAGCAAAATACAATTGGAGCTTGTCATATGTAGGTCATTTTATATTGTAACAATCTGAACGTCTTCCAAAACCACGCAGGACCGGTTAACTGAAGGTATATTATGAAAGACAAATGACTGTCTGCCAATTTTCTTGCGGCAAATTCTTGTTGGCAATGATGATGAATCATCATTGATGATCTTACCGAAAGCGCTGATAGTATAAAAGAAGACATGTTAAAAAGCCCTTTGCCGAAAACGAAAACGTTTGAAGAAAACGTTTTGATATTGGATATTGTTTTTACCGGTGACACCAAGTCGAAGAGGAGGCACTCTCTCACGATGCAATGCTCCAGGACATCGCACAACGCCGCTTCATCCAGGAACGTCCAGAGCAAGTCCAGGATGGTGCAGAGACGGGGTTGGGGTTGCGCGAGGAACGTGGCTGACAAATTATTCTGAAAAACGAAGCCTTAATATGCTTCTGTTTTAACAACGGCTATTTTCAACCGACGAAAACAAAAGGAGGAGGTTCTCAATTCGACGTGTATATATATATTTTTTTTTTTAATGTATGATCACGCATAACTTTTTACAGAGTAGTCCGATCCGAAAGCGTATACCCCGAGGGTGGTCCCATTTAAATTTGGAAACAATATTCCTACCCTGAGGGTAGAAAAACAGGGGATGATTGATTGTTCAGTTACTGATTGTACTGTATGACCACGCATAACTTATTACAGAGTAGTCGGATTTTGATGATTCTTTTTTTATTGGGAAGCGTATACCCCAAGGGTGGTCCTATTTAAATTTGGAAATAAACTTCCTACCCTAAGGGTAGGAAAACTGGGGATGATTGACTAACTTTTTACAGAGTAGTCTAATTTTCATAATTCTTTTTTATTGGATAGATAGGGTATACCTTGAAGTTGGTATTATAAATTTGGAAAAAAATTACCCCAAGGATGGAAAAAAAGTATAAAATAAAAACTTTTTAACAAAAAATTAAACCGCCGAAAAAACTGAAAAGCAAAAAATAATACCTTTTTTGTTTGACCTTAATCTAGGTACCAGTTTGAAGTCGGTGCCTCAGCACGAGCCAGGAGGAGTGATAGAAGCCAATCAGGTAGACGATTATAGGTCCACTCCTCCTGGCTAAGTGCTGAGGCACCGACTTCAAACTGGTACCTAGATTAAGGTCAAACAAAAAAGGTATTATTTTTTGCTTTTCAGTTTTTTCGGCGGTTTAATTTTTTGTTACAAAAGTTTTTTTTGTCTCTCATCATCAGCCGTAGCAGGCCGCATTACATTCACATAATAAAATGCAGAATAGAAGCAAATAGAAACATTTTACAGATCCAGCAATGTATAGCTAAACCGTTTAAATAAGTCCTCGCCCGAGTGGTATCGCTCCCCAGCCCCTGTACTTCGCGGGCGAGGAGTCATTTAAACGGTCTAGCTATAGATAACAAATTTAATTTCACACTTACAAATTTTCACATTCATAATTCACTAGCTGTTGCCCGCGACTTCCTCTATAAAGACTATACATATCGCTATCGGGAAACTAGCAAATTTTTGGGATATAAACTATCCCATATCCTTCTCAGGGTCTCAAACTATCTCAATACTAAATTTCGTTTCATCGATTCAGCGGTTTCATCGTAAAGAAATTACACACAGAACAGACGCAATTACTTTCGCTTTTATAATATAGGTAAGTATGAATGCCTTGTGAGTACCATTTTGCAACCTCCCATAACAGATCATTTCATAATTTATTAAAAGCTTTACTATGCGGAGGTACTTATCAATGAACTAACAATATTCGGTAGCAGAGAAGCATGGTTATTGTATTTCATCAATATTGTATACTCCATTTAATTTAGAATTATAAACCACAACAACATTATATTGCGGCTCGTGAACTGTAATATCTTTACAATTTGTACTAGAGTAACAATTGACGACACGCAAATAAAGTGACATTAAAACAATTTTATTTTGCGGCTCCCAGACTATTGTACTGTACCTACTATTTGCGAGGTAAAAAATAGTTGACGAGCCGCAATATAATAATGTTGTGGTTTTCAATTCTAAATTAAATGAAGTATAGATTATACACAAAATACTCACAAAGTTCTCCTCTTTGGCCTTGTTAAAGAACTCCGTGGCATGTTGGTCCACGCTAATTCCCCTGTTCTTGATGCCAAGACTGCCCCGCAGCCGTGGCAGTAATTCTGCCACCACTACGTAGGACAATCGGAGAGTGCCTCCCAGCTCCACGATCACCAGACGGGCTAGAGACATGAGGAAGGCCTAGGAAGCAAACAACGGATTAAATATTTATAACTTAGAGCTTCAGTATTTTTGCAGAAATGTTTTCATAATCATAATCATTTATTTATTGCAACCATGGTATTTACAGGATGTTCTTAATTCTAGCTAGTACAAACATAGACCCTACAAGGGCATAGCAACATACATTATATTTCATAATCATAATATAATTAGTCACATCTATTGTCATTTTGCACATTATGCAAATAGATTATTATTATTATTAGCTATATTATGATGTTAAATGTGATTATAACAGACTGAAGTGTACGATGTATGGGAAAGATTCGTCGCTAACTTCTAGACCAGTGATGGTGTAGGGGTAAGCACGCAGCACGGAACGCTGAGGACCTGGGTTCGATTCCCAGCATTGGTCTTTTTTCTGGGGTTTTTTCTGTGCATCTATATTTCAGTTTGTATTTAGTTTGAAATTTATGCAAATAAATTTCGTGTGTTATGTTATGCCGAATAATGAGTTTATTTTTACTTTTCTAGACATTTTCTTGGTCTCTTGGTTCTGTGCGTCGACGACGTGGTGCGGCGAGGCCCGGGGAGTGTACGCGGCAGAGTTTGAGCTGTGGATTCGCAGAGCCACTTCATCTTCTGCTACTTTTGACGACTCAGATTTTGCCTGGATACAGTATGCTCGAGTTACGTAAGGGTCAACGATCAAGATCATATGTCGGCGAAGTATATAGGCTAGGAGACTTAACGCAGTATTACAAAAGTCAGCTTGATTAATATCAACTTAGGTATAGTTTGTTTTAGTTAAAATGACGAAAAGTACTCAAAAACCAACCAATTCCAACATCTATTGTTTAATTGTTATCTTCAAGTAAGGTTGTAAAATAATTACGCAGATGAGTCGGTAGGCCCAAAGTAGGTATACTGTGAACAAACAATTGAGCTACTCCAGTACACGTGCCACACTTCGGTCAGTTTTATTATGTCTCTTTGTTATCTTTTCCTTTCATATTTAGCAGCAAAAGAAGTTGTAAAATCCCACGTTAGTGCATTTTCGTCATTTTAACTGAAACAAACTATACTGTTTAATTTGATTTAACGAGTAGTTCCTTTGAAAGAAACAAATAGTTAATTAAGTTGGCAAATAAGTGACGTCACTCTCAATATTGCCAAACAAAACCTATGCAAGACTCGCATTTTGACAGCTAATACTCTGGGTAAATATTCAGCGTTTTTTCGGCGGTTTTTTTTGTCATTACCATTTGAGCAGAAGTTATTAAAATGGATGACGCTTAGCGTTAAATTTTTATGAAAACTTAAGACAGTACCGATGCTGAATCTAGTTTGATGAAATTTTGCGAGATTCGTCCTTCGGTTGTGGTAATAATCGTCGAATGATAATGACGTTTAACCGCGCGGTCAAAACGCTCGAATATTCACCCCTCTACAAATACCCTATTGAAACAATAAACGTCACGTGTTAGAGCAGCATGCTTCCGTAATCGTATATAATGCGGCAATTACACTACTTTTGTTTCAAACTACTTCAGCCAATTAGTTCGTTTTCGCATTATAGCTAAACCGTTTAAATGAGTGCTCACCTTCACCTTCTGCAGCGACCACATTAACACCCTTCCCCATCCGGGTGCCCCCAATGTGGGGTCATGAAGTTGTCTTTTACCGAATGCAACCGACAACCGTGTTTTTTACAATGTTGCAGTGTTACATGCGGTAACCAACATAATTTAACTGCCGCATATGTAACGTGTGCAATAGTTTTCAGTCTCGCTCAAACCTTACTACTCTTAGCAGAGAGCTGCGTCCTCAAGTCAGAGAGCCGCGAGAGTTCTTCGAGCAAAGCATCCACAGACTTGAACAGGATGGCGGCGCGCGCGCACTCGCGGGCCGGCGACAACTGCAGCGGCCCGAAGCCGTCCACTGGGAACCTTTTGGTAAAATACTGCTTTTAGGAAATGGTGCAACTAAAAGCTACCTGTGATTGATAAGCAGAAGTCGGAATTTACACGGCAAAAAAAATGTGGCAATCAAACTAGTCTTCGAAACATTAACGAAGAAAAAACAGTCCAACAAATAAAAAAAATATTGAATAGGTCCATAAGGTTTGTATAAAATTATATAGAGAGATACAATTTCTTATTCGAAATCCACGTCAGTATACACAGCAGTACACACACACAGCAGCAGTGACATTGACAGTGACATTTTATTTGGTTAGTGGTATTTGATAGGAGTAGATAATCATGAATTTCGTAACAATCTGTTTCATTTTTTACTATAAAGCCATCTATGTATATTAAAATGGGTTTCTAAGACTAGTTTGATTGCGGCAGTCTTTTGTTTTGCCGTCAAAATTCCGACCTCTGTTGATAAGAGAGCGTTTCTGATAGAGCCTCAAAGTTTTGATCGGCATGTTAATTACCTCCACAGGGAGGTAAGGTTCAATTTAGTCGGGATAGTGCAAATCCACTTTTCTACCATACGTAAGTAAATACCGCGTGCCTGTTACAATCGAGCCAACGAACATTCGATAGGATAATCTGGATGGTGGATAATGGGCTCGTCCACGAGTCATCATCATTCATCATCATTACACTGCTGAACATAGACCTCCCCAAGGCTCGCCAAACAGATCGATCCTGTGCCATCCGCATCCAACGCATTCCCGCAACCTTAACCAGGTTGTTGCTTCATCTTGTTGGAGGTCTACCTATACTGTGTCTTCTGGTCCGTGGACACCACTCGAAAACCTTCCGGTCCCATCGGCCGTCAATTCTACGAGCGATGTGCCCTGGCCACTGCCACTTGAGTCTGGCGATTCTTCGAGCTATGTCCGCGACTTTAGTTCTTGCGCGGATTTCATCATTTCTAATGCGATCCCGCAGAGAAACTCCAAGCATAGCCCACTCCATCGCCCGCTGAGTGACTGAGGTTTCTTATGAGGCCCGTCGTTAGATAGCGGCCACGTCTCAGTGCCATGAAGTCACCACTGGCAACACACACTGGTCAAAGACTTTTAACTTGAGACAATGTGGTATATTGGATGACAAGACGTCCACAGGTGTAGTAGCTTAAAAGAAGAAGCTAGATGAAGTTGTTGTCCCACTCACACAAAAGGCACGTGTCCAAAATTGGCGTATAGGTGTTCCTGCATGGCCAGGGACACCGCCGGGAAGTAGGCGATGCCGGTGCCGAGAGCCACGTGGTCGAATGCCATGCCCATCGACACGCCATTCCTGAACCAGAATAGTACATTATTGCCTAGGCCTGGAAGTAGGCAATTGTTGTACCGATAGAGGCAAATATAGCTTTTTATTAGAAATCGAAAAAGGAAACAAATAAAAACAAATAAATTAAATATGGACGCTTGAAAGGAGACATAAGGGATAAGTTCGCCTTTGTACATGCATTTCCAGATGGCCTAGTGGTTAGAGACCCTGACTATGAAGCTTGAGGTCCCGGGTTCGATTCCCGTGTCGGGGCAGATATTTGTATGAAAAATACGAATGTTTGTTCTCGGGTCTTGGGTGTTTTAATATGTATTTAAGTATGTATCTATCTATATAAGTATGTTTATCCGTTGCCTAGTACCCATAACACAAGCTTTACTTAGCTTACTTTGGGACTAGGTCAATTGGTGTGAATTGTCCCGTGATATTTTTATTTTTTTTATTTTTTTTTATTTCAACGGTTTTCAATAATGTTTTTGTTTTCCTTATTTTTGTACAATAAAGAGTTTATATTCATACATACATACATTAGCAAAGCGGCATTTTGGGATAAATAGAGTCTATACACATTTAAATTTCGATTTAAAACTATATTTAGCCCAAACTTTGGCTTAGTTAAGTTTAGTAACAGTCTAGCTAGATATACATAATTGACATAAAGTATTAAGACATACCAAGTAACGAGACAATCCGCCGCCTTTTTATCAATTTGAAGAGGAGTAATTTTTATAGCCAAAAAACCTAAAGCTTTTGCAAAGGCAGATAAAAATATTGTTGAACTAACTTTATTTTTGTTTGATGTGTAATAAGTCTTTAATGATTTAAGCCCCACACTTTGAGGCTATATATAACCTTAGTGTGGTAAAGGACTTGGCTTGCTTAACTGAACTTGGTTGGGTATGGAACCCTAAAAATGTGAGTATAAGACAAGTCTTACCTGTAAAACTCTAACGTCCCTTTATCCAAATCGATGCAGGACCCAATAACGTCGCCAGGCAACCAGGCCTGGCCATACGGCGAGGTGGCCACATTCCACCGACGGACACGGCCGCCGTCGTATGCGTACGAGTTGGCCGTGTCTCCCACTCCCGTGTCCATCGAGAACATGCAACTGCTTGTGCACCAACCGATCTGTTGAGTGAAGGTTTTACGTGTCTAGGTGAAGCATGTATCACGGAACGATAAGGAAGTGGGTTTGATCCCCAGCTCCAGCTATAAATATTCTTTGCACATAGGTAGGTATATCAAAGTTAAAGTCAAAAGATCTATAATCAATTGAAGCTATATGTAACAAGTAGGTACTTATGAATGACGAAGAATCCACCACCAGTTCGGGAAAACCTTGTTGAGAAGAATACAGGAAGAAACTCGACAAGGTGTTTTTTTTTCAATTATTTAGATGTATGTATAATTTTATCCAATAATTTACATCTAAATTATTTAACCACACACAGACTACTACCACCTAACGTAACATGGATACTTAGGCTATTTGAGACCAGCGATTGCCAATGCAAATCGAAATTATTTTCAAACATCGCTGTTCAACATAACGAGTATTTACCACTGCTTTGAAAAATATGGGATCTCTTGGTTTCCCATAAGAAATGGTTTAAATGCCATCTTATAGAATGAAGTAGGTTAGGTTAGGTTTGTTTTATAACAATTAATGATTGAATTGAATTGAATTGAATTCCGAAAGAAAACCACTTCAAAAATAAATCAATTTATGACTAACGTTGATTATGAAGAATGATACATTATGACTTGTTAAATTATGTGAAAACACAGAGACCCGAAAAATATATAT
Organism: Archips crataeganus; assembly: GCA_947859365.1. Lineage (NCBI taxonomy): Eukaryota > Metazoa > Arthropoda > Insecta > Lepidoptera > Tortricidae > Archips > Archips crataeganus. The sequence goes on along the minus strand of OX402067.1, from coordinate 7,535,689 downwards.
CATATTTTAATTCAATGTACCTATAAATTACTTGCTGCTGCCAGCGACTCCGTCTGCGAAGAGTTTGTTTATCGCTATCCCGTGGTAAATATGCAATTTTCCGGGGGAAAAAAATATCCTTTATGTTAATACAGATTATGAACTATCTGTGTACCAAATTTCATCTGAATACGTCAAACCGGGAGCCCCTTTTCTCCCATAATCTTTTTTATCCGAATTTTGAAAGTCAGAAATCGATGTCCATAATATTCTTGCTCATAAATATCGATGGTCATAATTTTTTTAAAGCATATCGCGTAATAGTTCTAACTGCAATGATCCATAATCCTATTGATCATAACTTTAAAAAGTCATAATATTGATAACAATTAAATTTAACGGAATATCGTTGATTATTCAGAAACATTGTAAGGCATATGTCTTAAAGTAATAATTGTTTTCAGTCATATTTTTGCATTACCTAAAATGCACTAAGCATATACATCGAAATCTATAACATCTAAAGGAATATCGATAATTATTCAGAAACATTGTAAGGCATATCGCTGGCAGCGAGCGAAGCGAGCGAGCTAGACCTTTCAGGGCAGAAGCGACTCGGACAGGTTAGGTTCAGAAGGCTAAGGCGGGAGCAAAGCGTAGCGTAGCTCCCGCCTTAGCCTTCGATGTTAGGTTTTTTTTTATGACAGCACAGAAAAGGATTATTACCTTTAATATTATGAAATGTAATATTATGCCTAAAAATAATTATGACCTGCGAAAAAAGACCATGCAATAATTATTATGAGTGACTTTATTATCTTTAACATTATGGAGAGTGATGCATTCATGCCACTGAATGATATGACTTTACTTATTGTTCCTTACAATAATTATGACTTAAGAAAATCGTAACTCCAATTTATGTTGTTTAATATTATGACTTCCGATAATATGACGTAGAAAAATTATGACAGAAAACGTTATGGGCTTGAAAATTCGGAACAAAATTTTTATGGGAGTCATTATAGACCCACGTCAAACCGTTTTAGCGTGAACGAGTAACAAAAATCCACACATCCATTCATACATACATCCATCCATACAAACTTTCAAGTTTATAATATTAGTGGGATATATCTGGCTGTTCCTGGCTTCACCTGCATAATCCCTTTGGTCCCGAGCTGAACCTCGTACATCCACTTGCCGGCGTACACGCAGGCCGTCGCCCGGATGGTCGCGAAGCTGGACAGACCCTGGACGCTGACCCTTTCGTCTCCCACGAGGACCAGCCTCCCAGTTCCTGGACCGGAATGTTGAAAGTATAGCTAAACCGTTTAAATGAATCCTCGCCCGCGCGGTGGTATGACGACACAGGGAACCTGGAGAGGTGCGGGCGGCGAGCGCGCCTCGTGTGCCTGTTGCCCGCACCCCTCTCGGCCCCCTTTATCGTCTACTCCCGCGCCTCTATACCCCGCGGGCGAGAACTCATTTAAACGGTTTAGCTATAGATAAAGTATGAGATACGTACCGTGAGTGGCATTGCCAACAATACATTGAAATATCGATAATTTAAGTCCCCTCCCTACCCCTCCCCTCCTCAAAATTTAAAGCACACGTTTTTTGTTTTGATAACCAATAGAGAAGGGGACTTGTGACCGGGTTTTTTAGTCCGTGCAAGTCGGACACTGTCTGGGCCCTCCATTCCCAGTTCGTCCGAAGGGATTTTTCCCGAGCACAAGTCACCCTTCCAATCCTTAAAGTAAAAAACAGCAAAGACTTCGCGTCTTTGGCCCCTCTGGCGACTCATTAAAAAAAAATCGATAATTATGGTCAATAGTATCGTGATCTCCAAAAATAGTTACAATATCAATAGGCCTATCGATACTATCTGTTCAGTCTTGTACTGGACTGAAGATAATTAAAAAACAATATGTGTGAGACATTATAATCATAATCAATCATAATCATTTATTTTTTATTTTTAGAAAAAGTATAGATTTTGTCTATGCTCTCTCCCTCTCTCTATGCTAGTGCGAGTCGGATTCTCGGGTAAAGTGGCTCGTTTTATATGCTCTTGTTGTAAAATCTAGTATTGTTTATCTAATAGTCCAGTTTAGATTTGCAAGAAAACCCGTGCAAGTTGCAATACATTACGCGGCTGTAAAGCGAACGAGTTTAAAGTGGTCTATAGAGCGCCGCAATGTAAAGCATCTTGCACGTTTTTGCTCGCAGATATAAACTGGGCTTATGACAATGCTTATCGAATGAAGTAAAGCACCAAACGCACTGAAAGCGATAGCGGGGCGGCGCGGTGCCGGTGACAGTTGTAATATTCTAACTTGTATGAACGGTTGTACGGTACCGTATCGCGAACTCGTTCATACAAGTTAGAATATTACAACCGTCACCGCCACGGCGCGGTGCGGTGCACGCCTCCGCTGTCTGTGCGTTTGGAGCTTAAATATTACGATAATAAGGTTTTATAGTGACCTAGGAATCAAAACCTCCGTATCGAAACGGCCTAAAAGCAATTTATCCTAAGCATAATGATCAGAAAGCGAATTGTCCCATTAGCACAATGACCTGAAAGCAAAACGTCTTATTAGTTAAATAACCTAATTAAAAGCAAATCGTTCTATTATCAGGTCGCCCTTTTAGCAAAACGTCCCGAAAGCAAACGCCGTGAAATCAGAATGGCCTGAAAGCAAAACGCCCTCTCAGCAGAACGTCCCATGGCCATGGCTTTTAGGCCCATGGCTTTTATGGCGATGGTGAATCAAATTGGATGACTGGACATGGTTGGTTTGGAGGATTCACGAAAAAACGATCGATCTGGTTATATTTACCTGTTGAAGCATCAAAAACTACAATTTTGGGTCCCACGCGTCCGGTTCTGTCGTCCGTATGTTCTATATTCTGTAAATATTCAGTACTTATTAAAAGCTGTTAATGACTGCTCAAGTTTTATGCCCCATCTTCTTTCTTTATTTCTTCTTATATACAGAGTGGAAAAAATTCCACTCAATTCTTCATTTCAATTTTCAAAATTTCAATTTTTTAATTCCACAATTAAAAAATTGTAATGCCACTTCCAGGAAAAGCACTGTAAATATTGAAAATAGGAAAGTTTACTCAAAGAAAACATTCCTTTATTTTTGGAAAGAATGGAAACTGCATTCAAAGATTTTCGAAAATTTGCTTGCCTCACCCGTGAATCGAACCGGCTAAAATCTGTAAAAATACCACCCTGTATTTTTATCTCATTGATCGATAGAGTCAATCATAAGGATCAAATCTCTCTAAGAAACTTAGTGAATTAAAAAAAAGGAAAATTATTTACAATTTACAATTTATTTTAATTGGGCTCCATTTTGTTGGATGCACAAATTTATACTATCATGGTTTTTCCTTCATTTAATTTACCAAGTCTGTTATAGAGATTTGATCCTTAGATATTGGTTCTATCGATAAAAATACAAAAAAATACAGATAAAAATACATGATGCTATTTTTTGAGATTTTAGCCAATTCGATTCCCGGGTTAAAAAATCTTTGAATGCAGTTTTCTTTCTTTTCAAAAATAAAGGAATGTTTTGGTTTTTCTATTTTCTGTATTTTGAGTACTTTCCCTGGAGGTGGCATTACAAAATTACACCCTGTAGAAGACCAGCTTTTGCCCACAGCTTCGCTCCCTTTAAATTCGGGGTAGCGTAGTTTACACTACTCCTGCATAAACAATTAGCTTAGTTCCTCCACCTCCACACTATACGAACACACACAAATCACACAAACCCCACCACCACTAAACTACACTGACGCGTTTCGTACTCAACCAGAGGCTTTGACCAAAGTAATTGTTTCAGTTCATTGATATGGACTTCCTCAAAGTAACGCCTGATTCAATAAATTATTTGCCATGGGTTAACTTACATCAACAATAACAACCGGGGGGTGCCGCTTATTCGCCTTTGCCTTCGTATTAGCCACTTTGGTGTCCAGCATCTTCGGGAGATTGTCTCTAATGTGACTGACGTATTTACTTCTCCTGCCAGAATGATTTATTGACTCACTGAGAACTTGACGTTAGTTTCCAAATACTTACACACTTATAACCTACCGGGGAGGTCAAGTTTAGTTTTGCGACTTTATATAAAACATTTTTATAAAACTGACACATAATAATTTTTAATGTTCAAAATCAATGGCGCTCTTGATTCTGAATAAGACCCCAAAATTAAAAAGTAGCACGTAAATTTAAATTGAAAATGCCCATATATTCGTTTCATCATTATCATCATCATTTCAGCCGAAGGACGTGCATTGCTGAACATAGGCCTCCCCCAAGGCTCGCCAAACAGATTGCGCCATCCGCATCCAAGGCGTTCCCGCCACCATAACCAGGTCGTCGCTCCATCTTTTTGGAGGCCTACCTACACTGCGTCTTCCAGTCTGCGGACGCCACTCGAGAACCTTTCGGCCCCATCGGTTATCAGTTCTACGAGCGATGTGCCCTGCCAACTGCCACTTATGTAAGTCTAGCGATTCTTCGAGCTATGTCCGTGACTTTAGTTGATCTTTAGTTGGTCTCACATTGAACATGGACAAGACGAAGGCCATGTCGAAAGCCCATGTTGTACCAACTCGCGTCGTAATCGGAGAGACTTTGCTTGAAGTTGTTGACTTTGTCGAGAAAGAGGTCAATCGACGAATAAGACTCGGCTGGGCAGAGTGGGCAGCGTTCGGGAAGCTCCGCAATATTCGCTTACGTGAAAATAATAAGTGAACTGTTTGAAACACATATCCCTTACTGTAAATGCCGGTCGTTGTTGTCCTTCAAAACCAGCTCGTTGCCGAATATCCTCCTCACTGTTTCGTGGACCTCCCCCTTTTCTGCCGAGCTGCTGCACACCCCAAACATGGACTTGAGTACGTTCATCATTGGGGCTGCAATTGTTTTTGCACCTGAAAATTATAAAGGTGGCACTAGCTGTCCGTCCGCGAAGAATAGGGGTATAAAAAATAGCCTACGACCTATTCTCAGACCTACCGAATATAGAGAAAAAAGTTTCATCAGAATCGGTCAAGCCGTTTCAGAGGAGTTCGATAACAAACACCATGACACGAGATTTTTATACACCGTGAAATTTTAGTGGTTGTTTTCCCGAAACGAGATGATTTAGTTTCGATTGTACAATCGATTTATAATTACTATTTTGACTAGAGTCTGTGTTTCTTTGTTTTTTATAATTTTAGTTTTAGATCTGTTTCCCAGATCAGAGGAAAGAACTGGTAAAACTGGTTTTATTTAGTTTAATCGGGTTATGATTGGGTTGTTGTTGTTGTTTCTTCTAATACTTTTTTCTTTTTTTTTGTGTCTTTAGTGTTCCGTGTTCCGCTAGGAAGAGGCATAGGTCTCAGGAACATTCAGCCAATTATTTGAGGGCCACCACAGACCGAAGCGTTTTCGTTGCCGTCGCGCGCGCGCTCCGCGCTTCGGTCTGTGGTAGCCTTGAATGCTTGAATGTTTAGTTTTTAGGGTTCCGTAGTCAGATAGTTTTATGTTAGAATGATATGTTTTTCTTTTTTTATAATAATTATATAATTTGTGTCTGTTTTGTGTGGCCTTCCGTGATGTTGCTGTAGGTACTGTGGCGCGGCGGAAGACCAGTGCTGGTTTTTAACTAGCAACATGCTGAGCCGGGTCCCTTTTTGTAGCAGCACTAATATGTACATTTCTATGTCTTTGTCTATACGTATGTTTGTACTCTTATTTTTGCCTGTGTATGTGTTATTGTTGTTATAAAATAAATGTTTTTCTTTCTTTCTTTCTTTCTTTCTTTCAAAAATCCAATTGTGAAAAACGAAAGTCGAAAATGACCGCAAACCAATAGTAACGCTTCGTTGGTACAAGTAGCGTACGATCGTACGATAGGTTAGGTACCAACGAAGCGTTACTATTGGTTTGCGGTCATTTTCGACTTTGGTTTTTCACAATTGGATTTTTGACTCTAGTCAAAATAGTAATTATAAATCGATTGTACAATCAATACTAAATCACCTCGTTTCGGGAAAACAACCACTAAAATTTCACGGTGTATCTATATATATAAAAGAAGAAACTGACTGACTGACTGACTGACATATCAACGCACAGCCCAAACCACTGGGCCTAGAGATTCAAAATTTGGCATTTAGGTTCCTTATAAGGTCTAGGGGTGCACTAAGAAAGGATTTTTCAAAATTCACTCCCTAAGGGGGTGAAACGGGGGTCCAAAGTTTGTATGGGGAAACAAGATTAGTTCGACTATTTTATTCGAAACTTCACAGAAGTACTCCTAATGATAAATGAGTAAACACGTGTTTCAGGTTTTTTGAGAATTCAATCCCTAAAAGGGGGGAAAGGGGTAACAAAGTCTGAAAATCAACATGGGTGTTGTTTCTATGGTTTATCGGGTCGCTGGTTATGAAAACAACAACGGTTTTAAAATCCGACGTGGCAGACGTAAAATACCATCTCCCTGGATGGGGTGCGATGGGGTTGAAATATAAACTAAATGACTGTTGATATATCAACGCACAGCCCACACCACTGGACCTAGAGACTTGAAATTTTGCACATAGATACCTTATACAATGTAGGCATCCACCAAGGAAGGATTTTTGGGAATTCCCACGGGAAAGGGAAAAAACGGGATTTATATATTCGATTCCGAGTGACCCTATCTCGGTAACTATAATAACTAGACTCTTCAAATTTGATACACAAGTAGGTATTACATTATTTAAAACATTAATTTCAGGATTTTTCAAAATTCCCACGGGATAAGGAAAAAACGGGATTTATATATTCAGTTCAACGGGATCCTATGAACTATAATTACTTGACTCTTCAAATTTGGCATAGATGTAGGTAATTATAAATTCCCATGGGATAAGGAAAAAACGGGATTTTTCGTTTTACTGGTCGTAGAAAGCTGAAATTCGGCATGTAGGTTGTTTGGGGAGTGTCGAGGAGCATTGAGAGAGGACTTTCCAAAATTCCCACAGGAGCGGGAAAAACGGGATTTTGCGTTTTACTTGTTGTAGAAAGATAAAATTTCAAAATTCATAAGTTTATACTGTAAGTAGGCCGCAAAGGGCACTTTAACCGACTTCTAAAAAAGGAGAAGGTTATGCAATTATGCATTCCACTTTATGAATTTTTTTATGTAGGTATGTTCACCGATTTCTCGGTCAATTGTGGACCTGCTTGCTTGCTTGCCTGTATGCTTGCTTGCTTGATATCTTGGTTCTTTGGAATACTCATAGTACACGCGAGCGAAGCCGCGGGCAAAAGCTAGTATTAGATAAACCAGCGTTTCCTTGAGTAATACAGGTACATCTTTTGTCTTGAAAATTTCCATTGACCATTATACACCGATGGTAGTTACGGTAAATATGCCAGGGAACACAATCTATTCGAAATTTCATAAAAATAAATAAATAAACCATGGGATGATTGGCACCAATTGACCTAGTCTCAAACTAAGCAAAGCTTGTACTATGGATACTAGATAACGCGAAAACATAAGTACTTATAGATAAATACATACTTCAAGTTTGATGCAATGATATGAAGGGTTTGACTGAAAATCAGCGCTGCAGCAGGCACCTACTGCAGCTTAATGCTGAGTCAAACTCCTTTTCGACATCTCAATTATGTTTTACAAAGATATTTGTAAACGGCTTTGTGACACTACAGGAGACCAAAGCGCTGGCAGCTACCTCGCACAACGTATCAGCATTGCTATACAGCGAGGTAATGCTGCCTGTGTCTTTGGGTCCATGCCGCGGGGGAACCTTTTGTTAATTGTGTTTATTTAGTTTTAGTTTAAGTTAGTTTTATTTTATTTATAGTTATAGTATTAATTTATTATTGTTATTGTTTCGTAATATTTGTATGTGTTTAATAATAATAAGTATTTTTTATTATGTTTTTGTTTTAATTATTATTATTGTTTTCTTTTTTATTATTATTTTTCTCCTGTATTAGTCAGTGTATTTTTCTTTTTTTGATGTCGAATAAAGTTATGTCTATGTCTATGTCTATGTCAATACATATTAAAAATCCAAGACTCGTGCACAAACATTTGTATTTTTCGCACAAATGTCTGCCCCGACCGAGAACCGAACCCCGTCTACAAATATGTTTAGTAACCAAAACTATGTTTAGTAACCATACTTACTGTTGATACATTTGATAGGACAAAAAGAATACTTACCCCAAATATTAAAACCCTTTAAACAAAGCTTTAAAGCCTTATTATTACAACAAGTCGTATATAATCGTGGTAAACATCGTATAAATATAATAGGAATCCAAACTAAAACACACCGACACGTCAAACTGCGCTAATTGTCATTTGTCGACAATTTAGGCATTATAATGTCAACTGCCAATTTTGTAACCACTACGGAGGTTTCAATGGCAATAAAAAGCTTTATTGAAGAAGTAAAAAAACCGGCCAAGAGCGTGTCGGACACGCCCAAGATAGGGTTCCGTAGCAGGTACGATAAAATCTTTGCATATTAATTTAATGTGGTTGTTTTGGTCCCAACGTCGGCGGTACTGCGCCATCTATCGGCGAATTGGGTAACTAATCTAAACTGCAATCTACTAGAACTAGTATGTATGTTGATGGTTTTCAGATGTTATATATTTTTTTATTTGAAAGAAGATACTGTTAGCGTAATCTTATAGGTAGATACTTAAAGAAAAAAAATGCATGCAATGGCGGTTAAATTACAATCTTAGTTAAGAAATATTTTAAAACAAAAACTTATAAACTGCTCAGCTGATTAAGATGAAAATAATTTTCCTAGAAAGTTTTTATCAAGGTTAACTTACGTGATTTTTTTCATATTTTTTAGACGTGCGGTTCAAAAGTTAGAGGGGGGACACATTACTTTGGACTTTCGGAGTGAATATCTCCGAAAATATTCACTTTATCAAAAAATGGTTCTAAAAAAACCCTATTTATTTTCAAATACCTATCCAATGATACCCCACACAATAGGGTTAGTCGAGAAAAAAAAATCACCCCCACTTTACGTCTATGGGAGGTACCCTGAAAAAAATATTTTTAGTTTTTTTTATTTAATTACTTTGTCGGCGTGACTGATATAAATATTCATGCCAAATTACAGCTTTCTAGTACTAACAGTCTCTGAGCTTAGCCGCGGACGGACAGACAGACACACAGACGGACAGACATGGCGAAACTATAAGGGTTCCTAGTTGACTACGGAACCCTAAAAACCAACCAATAGACAATCCTAGCGGACCATTAAATACGACTGAGAGAAAACAGATTTAGAAAGGGCTGCATACTCGTAAAGATAATTAAATACTATAAATAGCCATTTATGAATTAGGTAAGAACGATTTGGATCATTTTGATGCCCCCAATTCCCATGTAGCTGAGTGGAGCAGAGTTGTGAAAAGAGTTAAGTTAGTGGATTTCCACCAATGTGATTGGTCGATCCCTACACGTCTCTCCGCTCCGCTCATCTCCGCTTGACTGTTTCCATTGAAGTGGTGCGGAGACGAGACGTGGATTTCAACTAATATGATTGGTCGATCCGCCTCAGTGGAGCCGCAGCCTAAGGGCACGTAAGATTTCTCGAACCTTTCTCCTTCTTGCGATTTCGTCTTGTTTTGGAAAAGGATCCATTGCACTAATAACAATTAAATTCTTCCATTTGACCGCATCCAACGCAGAGCTGCTCGATTTGTCGATAATCAGCCACTCGATCCTTGGCTTTGCGGAGGGATGTGGCGTCTCTCTGCATTATTATACCGTATTTATCATGGGGAGTGTTCTGACAGCAGCAGCGCAGCGTTACAATATAGGGATTTTTAAAAAAAACGTGTTGCGGGTGTCCATGGGTGACGGTGATCGCTCTCCATCAGGTGACCCGTCTGCTCATTTGCTTTCTCTTATATAAAAATAAAATAATTGTAATCCTATCCTTTCTTATGTAAAATAAATAAATAAATAAATATCACGGGACAATTCACATCAATTGACCTAGTCCCAAAGTAAGCTAGGCAAAGCTTGTGTTATGGGTACTAGGCAACGGATAAACATACTTAACTTATATAGATAGATACATATTTAAATACATATTAAACACCCAAGACCCGAGAACAAACATTCGTATTTTTCATACAAATATCTGCCCCGACACGGGAATCGAACCCGGGACCTCAAGCTTCATAGTCAGGTTCTCTAACCACTAGGCCATCTGGTCGTATATGATAAGGGGAAAACAAACAAGTCGAGTCACCTAATGGATACCAATCAACGCCACCCATGAACACCCATAACACAAGTTGAGTTACGGATCCGTTGCCGGCCCTTTGAGAAAAGAGTAGGTTCATTTTTAGGGTTCAGTACCCAAATGGTAAAAACGGGACCCTATTACTGACTCTTCGCTGTCCGTCCGTCTGTCCGTCTGTCACCAGGCTGTATCTCATGAACCGTGAAAGCTAGACAGTTGAAATTTTCACAGATGATGTATTTCGGTTGCCGCTATAATAACAAATACTAAAAAACGGAATAATATTTAAGGGGTTTCCCATACAACAAACGTGATTTTTTTTGCTCGTTTTTGCTCGATATTGATAACGGCAACAGGTAGACGCTTGAAATATTCACAGAATATTTAGTTATATAGTTAAACTATTCACTTTAAATTGTTAATAGATAATTTAGATGATTTATAGATAATGGTACGGAACCCTTCGTGCGCGAGTCCGACTCGCACTTGGCGGTTTTTTATTAGTTCACGCGGGTGATGCCGCGAGCATAAGCTATAGTCACTAATATTTACGACGCAAAGTGCTATTGGCATCAACATATAATATATAGGATAGTATATCAATATTTTCCGTTCAAAGCTGTTGATTTCCCTAGGGGAGCGCAGAACTTCCTGCTTTGCATAGAATAAAAAATGTGGAAGTGAAAATACATAGGAAGTACTTGTCATATTAAATAAATATGTAGTTCTCTTTTTTGTGGAAGGTATTTTTATTATTCCTGTAAATATTTGTAGGATTAAAACACTATTTTTTTGCTGAAGCTCGAAAACACGCTTTTTCTCGATAAGACCAAGTTAGACCAACTGTTCGCCCCCGAATACCCCACTTACAAACTTCATGGATATCGTTAGAGCGGTTACCGTTAGATACGTAGCGTTAGATTTGTTAGAGCGATATTTTTTTGAAAAATCTTACACTAAAGGCCACTTTCGCAGTCTAAAAATTAAGTCGTTGGTTTGACACTTCTTAACCCTGGGTTAGCACTTAACTTGGGGTTAAGTTAATTAACTCGGGTCTGTGCAAGTCGGCCTAAAACTGATATGTTATGAGACTCTATTATCGCTTCTAAGTGCTGTTTTCTTACTTTTTTAGAGCTGGTATAATTTTACTTCTCGTCCGGTACCAGGTTATGGTTGCGTTTTGGGCTGTCATATAATAATTATAATTAGATAATTTATGAGCTTTGCGGCGAGACCATATCTTCTTCGTAAAAAGTTCAGTAAAAATAATTCCCCACATTAATTTATTATCTGGTGGGTCAATCAACTTTTTTTTGTAAACGATTTTCTGCTACTTTCTATGAAAACCGAAATAGTTAAAAAACTGATTATTTTTCCTTATTTAAAGTATACTTTTCAAAACCCTAGATTTTTGTAGTCAATAATGGTGTAATTGCCATATTTATTTTATTTTGTTCAGCTTCTATTTCGTGGGTGACCCAGGGGACAATGTTGTCCCCGAAATTTGTATGAAAATAGTGGTATTTCCCCTGGGTGACCGGATTTTTTCATATAAATACTTATTTTTTTTGGTTTTCACATACGCACTGTGATAAACAGTTTATCTAATTACTGCAAAATCATGGTTTCACTAACCAGAGATTACAGAGTTACTTGTAAAGGAGTAAATAGAAATTTACAAAAAAAAGTTGATTGACCCTGGTATTGGTTTCATGAGAATGTGTTCTATAGTTTAGTAATGGAAAAAAAAGTGAAAATGTGACAAGGAGTTCTTATTTTTGCCCTTTTTATGACCTACCGATCGAATGGCCTAGGGTTAGAAAACATACAATGTACCTACCATCGGCCCAGACGCCAGCTTGGCACCTTAAAGGCCCAGTTTTGCGTGCAGTGGCTAGACATCTGTCCATACCAATCCATACAAAAAAACTTCAACGGCTGCAAGGAAATTTCGCTGCTTATCTAAAAGAACGGCCTAATTCGAAATGATACGCTGTGTAATTATGCACCTTATTTGCAATAATTAAAGTATTAAGTTGCACACCGTAGTATTTTGGATTAGGCCGTTGTTTCAGATAAGCAACGATTTGTTTTGAAAATGGCAAGCTGACGTCTGGGGCGATAGTACATCCAATGCTCTCAAAATAACCTATATTTTCGTGACACAAGACAAAACAATGAACATACTTTTTTTTCGTCCAGACAGTCTTAGATAACTGCCGAAGTTGGTTCTCAAACTTGGAGTCACCTTCACAAAATAACACTGTTTTTTCCACATTCAGATATAAACTATCGAATTAGGCTCAAGTCCCAACAAAGACAAACAAGAAACGCATAACACCTCTATTTTCCATCCGAGGGTAATGAGAAGCAGAGCGTAAAGGAAACTTGTTTTGAAGATGCTTGGAAATATGGAAAAACCCTGAGATACGAATATACAATACGTTTACTTTTAGTTTACCGGTGACAGATGGCTTGCCTTCATTTCATTTCCAACTTTAACAACATACAAATAAAGTAGTTATTACAAAATCTGCAAACGTGGGTAACGGTATTCTAAAATTGGCTTTATTTGTAAGTCATTAAAGTTGAATATGAAATGAAGGCAAACCATCTGTCAGTGGTAAACATTATGTAATTTTACTGTAACCAAGTTCGTCGTCATTCCGGCCTGCGGGGCACAAGCCTCTCAGAAGGAGGGCTTGAACCGTAGTTCCCACGCAGACCCATTGCGGATTGGTAACTTCACAAACACCATTGAATTCCTTCTCAGGTGTGTGCAGGTTTCTTCACGATGTTTTTCCTTCACTGCAAAGCTCATGGCAGGTTTGAATTTGATTTCGCACGTAAATTCCGAAAAACTCAGAGGTGCGAGCCCGAGCTCGAACCTACGACCCTCTGCTTGCTATTATAATCAGGTTAAAGAAGGGTGTTTAAATATATTTTAGTTAAAAATTCCATTTTTAATACAAGCTTATATTGCTCACTGTACTTTTTGCCCTGGTTATCATCTAAGACCAAAGTAATTGTCAAGACGAATCAAACGAGCTCAAACAAGATGGGGTCGTGCCGTTTTATTACAGAGTTCCTATGGCCACCGTCCAGCTGCATCATCAGATCAGCTCCATGTCATAATAATATTTTAGGTAGGTAGATTTTAGGTATTCTATGCACTCGAGTATGTGTCGTGAGAGCGGATAGAATCAGAGCCGCGCGTAAGCGCAAGCGACACAAGTTCCCCGTCCGATGGCCGAAGGAGAACTAACGCAACTAACCATACGGACAAGGGGAAGCACGACGGCTCAAGATAGGTTTAGGTATTTTCATCGTATTACTAAAACAAATACATATTTTAAAAATGTAGCATCACTAGGCCCTACAAAACATCTGGTTTTCAACCGACGAAAACAAAAGGAGGAGGTTCTCAAGTCGACGTGTATATATTTTTTTTTATGTATGATCACGCATAACTTTTTACAGAGTAGTCCGATTTTGATGATTCTTTTTTTATTGGAAAGCGTACCCCGAGGGTGGTCCCATTTAAATTTGGAAATAATATTCCTACCCTAAGGGTAGGAAAACAGGGGATGATTGATTAACTTTTCACAGAGTAGTCTGATTTTCATAATTCTTTTTTATTGGATAGGGTATACCTTGAAGTTGGTATTATATAAATTTGGAAAAAAAATTGAACCCAAGGCTGGGAAAAAAGTATAAAATAAAAACTTTTTAACAAAAAAATTAAACCGCCGAAAAAACTGAAAAGCAAAAAATAATACCTTTTTTGTTTGACCTTAATCTAGGTACCAGTTTGAAGTCGGTGCCTCAGCACTAGCCAGGAGGAGTGGACCTATAATCTTCTACCTGATTGGCTTCTATCACTCCTCCTGGCTCGTGCTGAGGCACCGACTTCAAACTGGTACCTAGATTAAGGCCAAACAAAAAAGGTATTATTTTTTGCTTTTCAGTTTTTTCGGCGGTTTAATTTTTTTGTTAAAAAGTTTTTATATTAACATTCAAAAAGTCATGACCTGGGCCCAATTGCATAACAAAGTACAACTTATATTACAAGCGGAACTCCCTTTCTAGTTAATATAATTGAAGCGAGAGTTCCGCTTGTAATATTAGTTCTGTTGTACTTTGTTATGCAATTGGGCCCTGCTGCCGTGCAGTATTTACTTTTTAGAGACGACTTTGGATTTTTTTCTATCGTGCAAACTTTTTAGTAATCGTGTTTCAAAAATCACTAGTCATTAGAGTGAATCCTTAATGATACAGCAAGGGATTAAATTAATGCAATAAATGCGCCAAAAGCTCGGTATGGCCTGAATAGCAAAGCCGTGAATATTCTAATAAAAAATATCCAAATAACACTCAAGGGAGAAAAATCAAGTGGATACGCAATCCTTCGATATTTTGTCGACTCAAACTTAACCTACAAAAGTAGACTTTTTATGCAACTTCTAGAATCCCTACAATAAATAGAAGTCTTCGGCCAACAATAAAACAGTCCGATGGGACCGTGGTTGTAGTCAAAACAACTTTTAGTGCCGTCGGTGTAGAACTGGAAACTTTGTTTATTTACGTTTTATAGGGCTTTTGTGAGTTTTTTTTTTATGAAACCGGGGAAAAGATGCGTGAGAGAAGCTTGACAGAGAAGGCTTTTTACACGCTTTATATTAGCTTCACCTGTATGTTTGTATGTATGTTTGTATGTTTGTTTGTAACCGACTCCTTATTTTTTTAGAATATTCCCGCGGATTACTTTGACTGAACATCACTTAAAACATTTTTCAATCAATTTAAATAATGTTTCTTTCTATACATTGCTCGACGTTCAAAGCGTAGGTACGGCAAAATTTGTACGGTTTGTTCTTATATCCTTGGCCATATACATACATCCCCCTGCAAGGCACAGGCCTCCTCTCAGGATGATAGGGCTTAGGCTGTAGTTCCCACGCGGGCCTAATGCGGATTGGGAACTTCACACACCAGTGAATTTCTTGTCAGGTGAATGTATGTTTCCTCACGATGTTTTGCTTCACCGTAAAGCTCATGGTAAATTTAAAATGTAATTTCGCACGTAAATTCCGAAAAACGCAGAGGCGCGAGCCCGGAACCCACGACCGTCTGCTTGAGAGGCTAGGTCAAACCACTAGGTTACCACGGCGTAACTTTTCGCTTTACTTTAATTGCAGCCATTATCTGTTTGTACTTAATCACTACCTATTGTAAACCAGGTTATCGTTAAAAATACTAGATTGTACAACAAGAGCATAAAACGAGCCATTTACCCGAGACGTTCATATAGACACCCGAGCTGGTACGGCGAGGGTGGATAGACGCGTCGAGGGGAAAATGGGTTTAATGCTTGAGTTTTACACTCTGCTTTTCACATCGATTGATGATCAACATTGAAAATAAAATTTACAAGTTCTTATTTTTTATGCATTGTAATTTCTATAATAATGTACTAGATTTGCTTAGTTTTAATAAGTTCATAATATAAAAAAACTAGTTATGTATATAAAAAGAAACCCATGAAAGTTATAGGTATTTTATAAATTTCTACTGTTTGTGGCAGTTTGCACCTGATTGCCTTGGTCTTAGACGAAGATTTTACTCTATGCACTAGAGCATAAAAGCCGTTGTATGCGGCATTCTATCGTAATAAATAACAACTTTACGAGCATGAGAAGTGAAAACGTTATTACCGTTTGTTTGAATAGGCTACCTAGTTATCTCTTAACAATAGTTCCAAAACGAGAGAATAAACAAAAAAAAATATATAGTCAACTTTGTACCCCAGGTTGGCGGCCGCTGAATATTTGTAACAACAACAGCCCTGACCCGCTCAATGTCAGGGTTCGCCAACGTTTGCTTGTAAAATGTTTTTATTTGACAAACACCCCGCTTCCTACTTTTCGGTAGTTAATTGGCTCCCACTGGCTGGCTTAAACTAATTAAGATGTAATGAGACTTTGGAACAGTTGGTTAGAGTTTCTCTATCATCATTATCATCATTCCAGCATATATACGTCCCACTGCAGGGCACAGGCCTCCTCTCAGAATGAGAGGGCTTGGGCCGTTGTTCCCACGCGGCCTCAGTGCGGATTGGGAACTTCACACACACCATTGAATTTTTCGCAGTACGCAGGTTTCCTCGCGATGTTTTCCTTCACCGTTGAGCTCATTCCGAAAAACCAAGAGGTGCGAGCCGGGATTTGAACCCACGACCCCCTCCTTGAGAGGCCATAGGTCAAACCACTGGCCTTACTAATCTAACCACGGCTTCTCTATAACTTAAATAAAAAAATAAAAAAAATATTAGGGGACAATCTTACAGATCCTTTTCTCCGCAACGAAAAGCTTGTGCTCCTCCCTCAGGGTTAGGGTCCAGGCCTCACATGCATACATATATCAAAATCGGGCGAATTACGGTCTTGTGGATTGTTAATTACTATGCTAAACGGGACTTATCACGCAAATAATATTTACCTCTTCATCTTCGTGAAATCCTGTTGTAAACAAAATGTCGCCGTCTTGATGAATGTTCGGAGAGATCGTCGGATGTTGTGAGTGTTGTTGTGATGGGGTGCCGTTAAAGATCTTGATCAAATGCGGGTAGTTCGAGATACGAGTGCTGACTCTAATCAGGATCAAGTGCGGGTAGTTCGAAAGACTCGAGCGGCTAAACGAACTTGACATCCTACACTTCGACACATCTTACACTTTAACAGTTCGACCATTATTTATAATTGGGTCATTCTAAAATTTTAGGCAGAACACTCTGTTACTATTTGTATGGAGCTACCACTCTGTTACCACGCATTATTACATATATTACAGAAATACTAAGAATCTTTTTTTGATTGCGATAGTCAATAATTATCTGTGATATATTCCTGTACCTCTACCATGAGTTTACACTAGTTTACGTGACCGTACTCGCTAGCGACGGCGTAAATTATTTGTATGGAGAATTGTACAGCGCCTCTAGCGGTCACTTACGGAAGTACAATTCTCCATACAAATCATTTACACCGTCGCTAGCGAGTACGGTCACTGTAAACTAGTGTAAACTCATGGTAGAGGTACTGATTGCAATCATCAATCATTTCACTTAAATAACCGCAGAAAATAGACAGTGTAACCGGAAACAACTTTTTTTAGGGTGGGACAAGTTTACCTGCGCAAAATTTTAGAATGACCCAATTGGCATTGTACTCAAACAGCACGCAGCACTACCCTATAACACGGAACTAACGGATAAAAGACGAAAGGACATAGTTTGCTCACAAAAAATAAGACCCAAATTTGCTTTTACGCACAAGTTTTTTTCTTTTCTTGGGACCTATAATAGATTAAATGCAGTTTCCCCTTAATTTTAATAAATGCAAAAAAAATCTCCTAGAAACACTACAAAACATGTCGTACGAAGATACAGAGAAATTATTATTAGTTGTAAAGTAGATAGTTTTTGCTGCCTTTCTTTTGTTAGGTATTAGTTTTTAATTTTAGGTTAAGTACTTTTTTTGGTTAAATTATATTTATATTGTATTTGACAGAATTCTTGACTTACATTTTTCACAGTGTGTTTGATTATTTATTTAAAGTTAATATTTTAGTTCTTCCAGTCCGAAACACAGGATTTCCTAGTTCGGGCTCATGAGTTAGTTACTTAGATTTATAAGGAAACTTTGTACCTATTTAAGTTATTTCTGTAAAAATCAATTTTTTAATAAATTTATCTTATCTTATCTTTATCTTTACTTCAGTTAACTCGTGACCACGGCTGCTGCAATGTGGCCGAAACGTCGAGGTAAATATTATTTGCGTGATAAGTCCCGTTTAGTAAAGTAATGAGTGAAAATCACAAAAGCTTAAAACAGTATATTGGGAATTGTTTTTTTTTTATATAGCGGCCATAGTATACATAACATACTTAATCGATGAAAATTTCAAGTGTCTAGCTATTACGGTTCAGGAGATAGAGCCCGCTAAAACAGACAGCAGAGTCACAGTAATAGGGTTCCCTTGGCGTCCTTTGGGTACGGAACCCCAAAAACAAAATTTTTATTCACAAACACCAGACTACAATGCCGACGGCGATTCAATCCAGCCCGCAAATATACAAATCGGGAATACCGATTCGGAAACGTCATGTTACCAACGTAACTAAATAAACATTACAAAGTTTAGTAAACAAGCTCGTTCGATTACAAATACGCACAGTCGGATACGTTTACGATTATTTTATATATAGACCGCTTTTGGTACGAAGGTAGACGGAGACCGTACGTTTGGAATCAAATTGTAGAGCGCAAAATAATTGATAACGCGCATTTTCCCTGATAAGTCTTAAGTATAATTATTGTTTAGTAAGTTTTCTTTGTATGCATGAAATGTATTCTGTAATGTGTAGCTAATGGTAAAATTGTGATTTGTTTCTTGCGGCGCATTTTTAGCAATCATGGTCATTCCGAAAGCACTGGAAGACTAAACAAATAAGATAAATTGCTTTTTAATATTTCCTTAGCAGTGTTTATTAGGGTGTCCACACAATGAAAAGCATTTACTAACGTGAATCATTTTTAAATTCAACTTTTTATATTTGCTTACTAACATTAAATGGACCAAGGAAAACCGGCCAAGAGCGTGTCGGACACGCCCAAGGTAGGGTTCCGTAGCCATTACGAAAAAATCAAGTAATATTTTTCTAAGGATTTCGTATGTGTACGGAATCATCCAAGTTTAGGTATGTTTTATACCTTAGGCTACTATTTACTCCTAAACTACAAATAATTTCCAAGCAATCTTAGCCGCTATAATTTTCCTAGTAAATTTGATATATTTACTACCCTTCTGAATTTTTTCAAATTTTTCCACCCAACAGTTTAGATTTTAGAGGGGGGGGGGACGGCCGATTTTAATGAAAATTTTCACTTTTAAGTTGAATATTTCGCAAACAGATCACTGAATAGAAAAATCATGTTAGCAACCCCACAATGATTTTAAAAGACCTATCCAACGATACCCCACACTATAGGGTTAGCCGAGAAAAAAAAAATCACCCCCACTTTACGTCTATGGGAGGTACCCTAAAAAATTTTTTTTTACTTTTTTTTATTCAATCAATTTGTCGGCGTGACTGATATATATATTGATGCCAAATTACAGCTTTCTAGTACTAACAGTCTCTGAGCTTAGCCGCGGACAGACAGACAGACAGACAGACAGACGGACAGACATGGCGAAACTATAAGGGTTCCTAGTTGACTACGGAACCCTAAAAAAGTCGTGGAAGAGCCCTAATGGTACTTACAGAAATAAGTTTTGACTTGATTTTGATAAACTTAACGGCCAATTAAATTTGACAACTGGAAGAAATTTACAGATTTAGAAACGACTACATACTCGTGAAGAGAATTAAATACTATGGAGTAGCGATTTATCAATTACGTAAAAACGATAACGGTAGGGTTGGTTTGCCGGCCTTACGGTCCATATTAAATATTTTTAGCTGATTCAAATAAAAGATAGGGTTCTATTTTCGACTATTTGAATGCACGTGCGAGTCCGGGCTCGACGATCCCACGGCCCTCTGCTTGTGAGGCCATAGGTCAATCCACTATCACTGTTATTGTGAAACTCTTTGTTTCTCGAACTTTTTTTGCGGAAGCATTAGCGATAAATTATTAACGCAAACCGTCCAATACGGACTCGTGAAGGCTAAATTTCAGAGCGGCTTCAGTTGGAGCATTAAGTCAACCGGAGGTGTCATGCGCGCTAATTTCTGCGAATAAAATCTATCACTTTTGACGAGGGGCGAAACAGCAAAATATGACATTGCCACAGAACTTATAATTAGGGTCATAACGCTATTAAGAAATAAGAGTTGTCTCTCCTGTGGACATAAAATTAGCCACTCCGAGCCAGCAAACTTAAGATCTATTTAAATGGCCTGGAAGTTGGGCAGGCGTCCCACACGCAGATGTAGACTTTATTAAAAAACTACAGGCATTCGTCGTCACTTTTCGACCTTAACATTTCGACATTCCGCGACTGTACAATAAGTATATTTTTTATTTACATCTATACTAATAAACAAGTTAGCTATGAAGTATCTTTTTTTTGTACTTATTTTTTCAACTTCATTTTTTTATTACTTTTACGGTCATCCCGTGAAATCATATATTTCGTACTAAATACAAACTGAAATATAGATGCACAGAAAAAACCCCAGAAAAAAGACCAATGCTGGGAATCGAACCCAGGTCCTCAGCATTCCGTGCCGCGTGCCATACCCCTACACCACCACTGGTCTAGAGATTAGACACGAATCTTTCCTATACATCATACATTTCAATCTGCTAAATCATCACCTTATGCAGTGACAAGCGCACATCTATGTTACACCCTCATCGAGAGATTTTAACACTCCTTCGGAACTAACCGCTCACCTGGACAAGAGATGGCGCTACTGTGCAACTTTAAACAAGTTAGCTACGAAGTATCTTTTTTTTGTACTTATTTTTTCAACTTCATTTTTTTATTACTTTTACGGTCATCCCGTGAAATCATATATTTCGTACTAAATACAAACTGAAATATAGATGCACAGAAAAAACCCCAGAAAAAAGACCAATGCTGGGAATCGAACCCAGGTCCTCAGCATTCCGTGCCGCGTGCCATACCCCTACACCACCACTGGTCTAGAGATTAGACACGAATCTTTCCTATACATCATACATTTCAATCTGCTAAATCATCACCTTATGCAGTGACAAGCGCACATCTATGTTACACCCTCATCGAGAGATTTTAACACTCCTTCGGAACTAACCGCTCACCTGGACAAGAGATGGCGCTACTGTGCAACTTTAAACAAGTTAGCTATGAAGTATCTTTTTTTTGTACTTATTTTTTCAACTTCATTTTTTTATTACTTTTACGGTCATCCCGTGAAATCATATATTTCGTACTAAATACAAACTGAAATATAGATGCACAGAAAAAACCCCAGAAAAAAGACCAATGCTGGGAATCGAACCCAGGTCCTCAGCATTCCGTGCCGCGTGCCATACCCCTACACCACCACTGGTCTAGAGATTAGACACGAATCTTTCCTATACATCATACATTTCAATCTGCTAAATCATCACCTTATGCAGTGACAAGCGCACATCTATGTTACACCCTCATCGAGAGATTTTAACACTCCTTCGGAACTAACCGCTCACCTGGACAAGAGATGGCGCTACTGTGCAACTTTAAACAAGTTAGCTATGAAGTATCTTTTTTTTTGTACTTATTTTTTCAACTTCATTTTTTTATTACTTTTACGGTCATCCCGTGAAATCATATATTTCGTACTAAATACAAAGGAAGGAAGGAAGGAGGGACGAAGGAGTGTTAAAATCTCTCGATGAGGGTGTAACATAGATGTGCGCTTGTCACTGCATAAGGTGATGATTTAGCAGATTGAAATGTATGATGTATAGGAAAGATTCGTGTCTAATCTCTAGACCAGTGGTGGTGTAGGGGTATGGCACGCGGCACGGAATGCTGAGGACCTGGGTTCGATTCCCAGCATTGGTCTTTTTTCTGGGGTTTTTTTCTGTGCATCTATATTTCAGTTTGTATTTAGTACGAAATATATGATTTCACGGGATGACCGTAAAAGTAATAAAAAAATGAAGTTGAAAAAATAAGTACAAAAAAAGATACTTCATAGCTAACTTGTTTAAAGTTGCACAGTAGCGCCATCTCTTGTCCAGGTGAGCGGTTAGTTCCGAAGGAGTGTTAAAATCTCTCGATGAGGGTGTAACATAGATGTGCGCTTGTCACTGCATAAGGTGATGATTTAGCAGATTGAAATGTATGATGTATAGGAAAGATTCGTGTCTAATCTCTAGACCAGTGGTGGTGTAGGGGTATGGCACGCGGCACGGAATGCTGAGGACCTGGGTTCGATTCCCAGCATTGGTCTTTTTTCTGGGGTTTTTTCTGTGCATCTATATTTCAGTTTGTATTTAGTACGAAATATATGATTTCACGGGATGACCGTAAAAGTAATAAAAAAATGAAGTTGAAAAAATAAGTACAAAAAAAAAGATACTTCATAGCTAACTTGTTTAAAGTTGCACAGTAGCGCCATCTCTTGTCCAGGTGAGCGGTTAGTTCCGAAGGAGTGTTAAAATCTCTCGATGAGGGTGTAACATAGATGTGCGCTTGTCACTGCATAAGGTGATGATTTAGCAGATTGAAATGTATGATGTATAGGAAAGATTCGTGTCTAATCTCTAGACCAGTGGTGGTGTAGGGGTATGGCACGCGGCACGGAATGCTGAGGACCTGGGTTCGATTCCCAGCATTGGTCTTTTTTCTGGGGTTTTTTCTGTGCATCTATATTTCAGTTTGTATTTAGTACGAAATATATGATTTCACGGGATGACCGTAAAAGTAATAAAAAAATGAAGTTGAAAAAATAAGTACAAAAAAAAGATACTTCATAGCTAACTTGTTTAAAGTTGCACAGTAGCGCCATCTCTTGTCCAGGTGAGCGGTTAGTTCCGAAGGAGTGTTAAAATCTCTCGATGAGGGTGTAACATAGATGTGCGCTTGTCACTGCATAAGGTGATGATTTAGCAGATTGAAATGTATGATGTATAGGAAAGATTCGTGTCTAATCTCTAGACCAGTGGTGGTGTAGGGGTATGGCACGCGGCACGGAATGCTGAGGACCTGGGTTCGATTCCCAGCATTGGTCTTTTTTCTGGGGTTTTTTCTGTGCATCTATATTTCAGTTTGTATTTAGTACGAAATATATGATTTCACGGGATGACCGTAAAAGTAATAAAAAAATGAAGTTGAAAAAATAAGTACAAAAAAAAGATACTTCATAGCTAACTTGTTTAAAGTTGCACAGTAGCGCCATCTCTTGTCCAGGTGAGCGGTTAGTTCCGAAGGAGTGTTAAAATCTCTCGATGAGGGTGTAACATAGATGTGCGCTTGTCACTGCATAAGGTGATGATTTAGCAGATTGAAATGTATGATGTATAGGAAAGATTCGTGTCTAATCTCTAGACCAGTGGTGGTGTAGGGGTATGGCACGCGGCACGGAATGCTGAGGACCTGGGTTCGATTCCCAGCATTGGTCTTTTTTCTGGGGTTTTTTCTGTGCATCTATATTTCAGTTTGTATTTAGTACGAAATATATGATTTCACGGGATGACCGTAAAAGTAATAAAAAAATGAAGTTGAAAAAATAAGTACAAAAAAAAGATACTTCATAGCTAACTTGTTTAAAGTTGCACAGTAGCGCCATCTCTTGTCCAGGTGAGCGGTTAGTTCCGAAGGAGTGTTAAAATCTCTCGATGAGGGTGTAACATAGATGTGCGCTTGTCACTGCATAAGGTGATGATTTAGCAGATTGAAATGTATGATGTATAGGAAAGATTCGTGTCTAATCTCTAGACCAGTGGTGGTGTAGGGGTATGGCACGCGGCACGGAATGCTGAGGACCTGGGTTCGATTCCCAGCATTGGTCTTTTTTCTGGGGTTTTTTCTGTGCATCTATATTTCAGTTTGTATTTAGTACGAAATATCTATACTAATATTAAAAAACTGAAGAGTTTGTTTGTTTGAACGCGCTAATCTCAGGAACTACTGCTCCGATTAGAAAAATTCTTTCAGTGTTAGATAGACCATTTATCGAGGAAGGCTATAGGCTATATATCATCACGCTAACATCAATAGGAGCGGAGCGGAGCGGAAGAATGTTTCAAAATGGGGGGTTTTTGAAGTAAAACTTCTATAGGCACGCTCGACTTGGGAGTACGGTGATGAATGTGAATGCGGGTGTGCGGGGGGGTTCGGTGGGGGGTGCATGGGTGTGGTGTGGGGGTTGCGGGGGTTCGAGGGTGGGGGGTGCGGGGGCGGGTATTTTTTTATATCGAGGAACTAAGGAGAGCCATGATTGATGAAAAAGCAAATTGGATTAAAACAATAAGTTGTCCAAATTACTAATTCCACGCAGACGGAGTCGCGGGCAAAAGCTAGTACATACATATACGCAATTAACACTGACATTTAGGATCAACGCATATGGCATTTAATATATTTTTACTTCTTTCTGTCAAACGGTTTAGGTTCAGGGTAGAAAGAGACGGTTAATGCGATCGCGAGCATCCCAGTTTTAGACGTTATGGCCTCCTTCTGACGTCTCCAGTTGGTTTAATGCTCTAAGCGGCGTCACTTAGCCACGGCTTCACGTCTATCAGCGGTCCAATTTGAACTTATTCGCACATTGGAATTTATTTCCCGGTATTGTCACCGCTTATTAGATTATGTCAGTGAAAAGAAAGAAAGAAAAAGAAAAATATTTTATTTACGGTTTTAAAAGTACCACCACCGAACATTAGAAAATAACATTAATAACTAAATCTAAACAAGTGTAACATGGCAGTGACACCAATTGCCACCGAAAAAGGGTCAAGGGGAGACTTTAGTAACTGGGTCATTTTCAAATTTTGCGCAGGTAAACTGGTCCCAACCTAAAATAAGTTGTTTCCGGTTACACTGTCTATTTTCTGCGGTTATTTGAGTGAAATTATTGATGATTTGCAATCAGTCATATATAATCTTCTATATTATATAAATAAAAATGAATAACCAAAATGTTTGTACGCGCATAACTTCCGATTGATTGCACCAGATTGGATAATTAATTTTTTGTTGCTTTTGTTATTGCCAGGAGAAGGTTCTTAATGTTCTTATGAAAGAAAAAAATAGAACGGGGGTGAAGCCGCGGGCTTCAGCTAGTTAAAAATAATTATTGATTATCGGAATCCAAAAAACATGCTTAGTATTTATGTATGGTAACAGAATGGAAGTTCCATACGAATAGTAACAGAGTGTTCTGGGGCCATTCTACTTTTAAGTAACCATTAATCTTTTGTGAAATATAAGGCATACCTGGTGATTTTTTCAAGTGTAAATAACTTATATGAAAACTGAAATAACTAAATTTAATATTTTAAAGCAAAAAAACTTTAAATTCAAAGAAATTTTGTGGAAAATATTGGTAACTCAGCGGAAAATACACCAATTTCCATACAAATGGCGGGGACACGCATGTCCACTGTGTTACCTACTTTATAGATAATAATGATTACTTTTATGCGTAGTGATAATTTTAAATATAAGCTTAATTATTTTTATTTTATTTTTATTTATTTATTTCACTGTAAAGTCATGTACATTTTAAAAGATGTTATAATAGTTTTATAAGTCGGTCCATGACGCCCTGCAAGGGCACACAATAATACTTAAAACTAAATATTTAATTTATATCATATTTATATTAAATTGAAATCATGCATTATTATTATTACTAGATTATATTATTACTTTGATCTTAAATTTTATGAACATACATTAGAATGAATAAAATTAAAACAAATTAAAAACAATCAAAATAAATTATGTGCCTATTTAAATCTTTAATGATAAAACCGAGCACTTTACCGTTTTTGTAAAAAAAATATTTGATGAGCACATTACTAAAAATGACTGGTCAACGAAAAGTAGAATGGCCCTCTGCGCAAAATGTGAAAATGACCCAACTATTAATTTTTATTTTTTTTTAGTTTATTTACTCATATAATAGATTTCTACATTTTTAACATTCTTAGCCACTGTTAAAAACCATAACTGGTTTATGTAACAGTTGGCGAGATCGCGCGGTTCGGTCCGCGCCGCGCTTACAATAATATTAAATGTTAAAATTACGTATAAATGTACAAATGTAATGAATAAACTGTTGTATCATCAACATCATTTCAGCCGAAAAACTTCCACTGCTGAACATAGACCTCCCCTAAGGCTCGCCAAACAGATCGGTTCCGCGCTATCCGCAACCACCTACCACCGACCGAAATAAAGTCACCGACATAGCCCGAAGAATCGCCAGACTCAAGTGGCAGTGGGCAGGGCACATCGCTCGTAGAACTGATGGCCGATGGGGCAGAAAGGTTCTTGAGTGGCGTCCACGGACCGGAAGACGCAGTGTACGTAGGCCTTCAACAAGATAGAGCGACAACCTCGTTAAGGTTGCGGGATCGCGTTTGAAGTGTTGTACATAGTACTTCACACAAATCATTCAGCATAAATTCTGGCTAATCGCCTTTTAAATCAGTGGTGGTTTCGATCAAATTAGTTTTGACGATAAATCGACTATTTTATTTAGTAATAAAACATGAAGACTACTCGTTAAAACTATCACACTCCTGTTTAGTCGGGTCTGGTAGTCTAGATTTATTTGGCGAACCACAATCAAATCCACATCTAAAAGATGAATGGTCGTTTTCAAAGTTAAACACACTTTTTATAAAATTCGTATCATGCACAAAAAAAGAATTTGGCTTTTAAAATACGAGTAAGTATAACATGTTTAGGTTAACTGAAAGAGATCCCTTTAAGGGATAAGTTCGCCTTTGTACATCTGTTTCTCTTGTTAACTGTTAATTTTCATGTTTTACGTACAGTAAAGAGTTTTACATACATACATACATGTTGATCCATCTTTTAGTATTGGTATACTAACTATGACTTCGCAAAATAACTTAGTGATAGTTAAATAGTTGCTGATTACACTTTCTGTTGATTGTAGGGAAGACCGAGGACAGTTGTGACAGAGGAGAGTAGTGACAATGTCGATTATTGTCGATTTTTTAGAACTTATTAACTGCTAGCGAGCTCGCAATAGCGCGCGTTTTTAGTTCAAGTCTTGAGCTATCAAACACGCGCGGTTACGAGCTTGCTAGCAGTAAATAAGTTCCTAAAAATCGACGATGTCACAACTCTCCTCAGTCTCCCCTACTTAGATACATTGTCATATAAACTACATACGAGTATCCGTACCAAATTACAAGTCAATATTATCACTAGAAGTGGGTGAAATGCTACTTGTAAGACGCAAGCCACACAGAAGAGACGTGGGACGGGGGCGCGTCGCAGTTGCGGCGCCCCTTACATCAGTTTTCATACTAAATGTGTAGAAGCGTCGCGATCCAAAGCAGACAGAAGAGACGGGGCGGAGACGCGGCCTGCGAACAAACGACGCGGACTGCGACGCGCCCCCGTCCCACGTCTCTACTGTGTGGCTTGCGCCTAAGATTTGAACATAACAAACATACAGTCATTGTAAGTTAAATAAAAAATAATGACGATTCTTTTGTATGACACTTTGACAAACATTTTAGGTAAACAAGCAAAGCTGCCAAGAAACGCTAGTCGAAAATCAGACGTAATATCCTAAAATCAATTTAAAGATTCGCAAGATATTTACATTAGAAGATCATTAAATTCATGTTTACGCAAATAAAAGCAGCTCTAAATCTCAGATGTTGCGCAAAACCTATACAACTCCTTAAGAGCCTAAGCGTCAAAGATTTGCTGGTATCTTACGCCGTTTGGTTTCATGGTGTTTGCTAAGGACTGTTGGGGCATTAGCAGTAGAAAATTACTTGTTCAAACGATTTACTCGAAGCAAATACGAATTATGGAAGGCGTGTGGTATTTCGGAATAGGTTTTCCTTTTAGATTTATCTTTATCCCGGTTTTAGGCGCATGAGGTTTTAGAATATGGAGTTATGGGTAAATTCAATCAATGAACTGAAACAATTACATTGCTCACTCGCGACCTTACACGCCCAAAGCGCAAAGTAACGCCTGGTTCAATAAATTATTTGTTTTTTTTATTACATTAATTATTATTTAATAACTTCTCAGTATACTTTAAATTGGCTTTGATTTATTATCCTGCAACCTTAACCAGTTCGTCGCTCCATCTTTTTGGAGGCCTACCTACACTGCGTCTTCCGGTCCGTGGATGCCACTCGAGAACCTTTTTGCCCCATCGGCCATCAGTTCTACGAGCGATGTGCCCTGCCCACTCCCACTTGAGTCTGGCCATTTTTCGAGCTATGTCGGTATTGTCGGTGACTTTAGTTCTTGCGCGGATTTCATCATTTCTAATGCGATCCCGCAGAGAAACTCCAAGCATAGCCCTCTTCATCGCCATCTGAGTGACTTTGAGCTTTCTTATAAAAATACATTAACCTAAAATAAATCGCCTAAAATATGTTACCTTAACCTGTTTCCTACGTCGCTCTACGTCGTCCACGGAAGAAAGAAAGAAAGAAATGGAGAAGTGTAATTTTAAACCCGACACCACACGGGTGACATCCACATCAAAATTCGTTACCTTGAATGAGGTTTGGTCTTCAATTCCGAATTAAATTAGTAATACACTGAAACAGTTAATGCGACCATAAATTCCTGTAGTGCGGCAAACCGGTTCGTGCGGCCTGTAATTGTGTTTGCATATTGTAATTGTGTTTTGAGTTTAGGAAAATGCGCCAACAAAGCTCTCTACGCTTTCTCGGGATCTGAAATTGCATTAAATAGTTATAAATTATCAGTAAAATTGATGTTTGGAAGTTAGACGGGCCATTCTAGTCTGCTACATTTTCCATTAGCAAGAAAATGTAAAAATTCTTCTAACCTTTCTCTATCTTTTGGTCTCAGTGTCTACGTCTCACTCGCATGGAACGCAATGCTCCAGATAAACACTTTCTTTAGTCGCTTTTTAGCTCTTTTTAATTTTATGGGCATTTCTATGTTTCGTTGTGCCCAAAATTAAGAAATTGTTAACAGTAAGTTAAAATTAGTCCGTTTGGTTACGCACTTTTTCAAGTCTTTACAATAACAAAAAAACGTACAAACCGGACAATTCTTCACTTCTTGTTACACACTGTTAAACTTGTCCGATTTGTTACGTTTTTATTATTATGAAGCTACGATTGTAAAGGCTTGAAAAAGTGCGTAACCAAAAGGAAAAAAATAACTCTTTCTTTCTTAATTCAGGGTACAACGAAAAATAGAAATGCCCTTATCAACGGATAAATATGTATTTGTAAGAATTTCTACCTACTACTACTATTTTACTGCTACACTATACTACTAAAAAAGCCGTGGTGGCCTAGCGGTTTGATCTATGGCCTCTCAAGCAGAGGGTCGTGGGTTCCGGGCTCGCACCTCTGAGTTTTTCGGAATTTACGTGCGAAATTACATTTTAAATTTATTATGAGCTTAATTACGGTGAAGGAAAACATCCCAAAATTTGCATACAACTGCGAAGAAATTCAGTGGTGTGTGTGAAGTTCCCATCCGCACTGGTTCCGCGTGGGAACTACGGCCCAAGCCCCTCATTCTGAGAGGAGGCCTTTGCCCTGCAGTGGGATGATGATGAGCGATGACTATACTACTATATACTACTACTACTACTATTTGATCTGTTTGGCGAGCCTTGGGGGAGGTCTATGTTCAGCAGTGGACGTCTTCCGGCTGAAATGATGATTATGACTACTATTTGTACTACTATTTGTATCTAGTCTAATAATCAAACACTTCCGCTCGCGTCTGATAGTTGTCACCGTCACAAATCACGATGACGTCATCACCACCCGCGAGTTGATCCGACTTGATCCAACGCACACGCAACTTCAAAGGTGCGCGTGCGCCGTGTTATTTTAGTGAAGCCATCTGTAAAACGCGTAGTGTTTATCAATTTATGCGCCCGGGATGAAGGCTTGTCGTGTCTGGACAGGTGGGGTTCTCGAGACAAATTACCAACTTAGAAAAGCGGGTTTGGAGTTGGAGCGTCAAGCAAGATTTTTCTCCTGAATAATGAATGAAAATGTTAGTATTTTTATTTCAATATTTAGAGAGACATGCAAATTCATATTTTGTATGTATGTATGTAAAACTCTTTATTGTATGTAAAACATGAAAATTAACAGTTAACAAGAGAAACAGATGTACAAAGGCGAACTTATCCCTTAAAGGGATCTCTTCCAGTTAACCTTTGAACGATTGACAGGACAACAGAGACAAGTGTAGGCATACAATGCAAATTTTCATAAAAAGCTCCTTTCAAGGTTGTCATCGGTGATTTTTTTAGGAAAATATAAATTTGAGCCGATATAACAAAACACGTGTTCTCAAACACAATCAAACCAGTAATAATTTGAACTTGAAAAAAAATCTATAGAAATTAGAGGGTTTAGTCACTTTTTATTTAGTACTTTGGAGGACAATTTCTCCAAATAGGTTGAGATTGGGCAGCTAAAAAAAATACGGGTCTGTTATTTTAGACTACCTATTTACTAACATATGTATAGGATATCAAGTGCCCGCAACTCCATCCGCAAAGAATAGGGGTATAAGAAATAGCCACGACCGATTCTCAGATCTGCCGAATATGGACAAAAAGTTTCATAAAAATCGGTCAAGCCGTTTCGGAGCAGTTCGATAACAAACACCGTGACACGAGATTTTTATATATTAGAAGATTAGATAAACCAAATCGGAGCCGGACAGATGGGTACCTTCCCTTGCTAGACGTGGCTAAAATGACAGTTCTCTAGAACTGACACATGCTAAACACATGTTCAACGGTTATCTAAGCTTTTATGGTAACACGGACAAAGTTTATCTCTTTATTAGTCTCGAGATTAAAAATGCTTGCAAATAAATGCTTGCTGAAAAAAAACATCAAGTTTACAAGAACCAACTAACTTTAATTAAGATCAAATTGAAAATTCAAGGAGTATAAAGTCCCAGTAGTCGGCTGTTACTGGGCAAGTAATTTAACGGTGCCTGGGTGCCAAGAAGACACTTGTTGCTCTTAGATTGTAAACATTTAACATCCTGTTCATTTTCTCTCTGGAGTATTGAGAGAGTCTTGTGTTTAAATTATTAAATACTAGCTGATGTCCGGGGCTTTGCCCCCGCTGAAGTAGATTACGTATTTTCATGTGGTAAAAAGTAGCCTATGTCATTCTCCAGCCCTTCAACTATGTCCATACAAAAAAATCAAGGCAAACCGTCGCTCAGTGTCGACGTGAAAGAAGGACAAACAAGCAAACACACTTTTACATTTATAATATTAGTATGGATTATTTTTATTTGTTTTTATTAGCAGAATGTTTGATCAAAGAAACAAAAACGCGTCTTAACCTGAACTATCCTCAAGCTGCGCACGGACTGCGCGCACATTACGCGTACCCTACGCGAGCCCGGGTACGCGTACCCGGGTACGCGTGTCCTGGAACGCCATGTCCGTACTTGCAGCTACGCGTACATAGCGTATGGACATGGCCTTCCAGGACGCGCGTACCCGGGTACGCCGCGTACCCGGGCTCGCGTAGGGTACACGTAATGTGCGCGCAGTCCGTACGCAGCTTAAGACGTAACGTTTTTGTATCCAGATTTTGTGTTGTTAATGATAGATTAATGTTAGTTTAACGAACGTCTAGAAGTTGTCTTGCCGATGGTACCTTTCAACTCGGTGAATAGTTTTGGTTCATGTAACTATAATTTATATACCAAAATTTGCAATCTAATTTTATACCAAGTCTTCCAACAGACCACGAATATTTCTGGAAACATCTCATAATTCCGCGAAACAACACAAAGAGCCAAGTAGCAGAATTAAATTGGCATTCTTAATCTCTTGCCGATCCTTCTGATCTTGATTGATAAACAAACCCACACGTTGAGACGGTAGATTCCCCACACAATACAGGGGCTAAATCAGGAACGGCCCAACACGGTTTGCGATCGGTAATTCGATCGTTTGGGAGAGGATAGGAATGGGCTGAGCTTGAGATGAGCTTTATTTTCCTGTTAATTCGCTTTTTAAATAAATAAATGAATAAATAAATAAATAAGGCTCATCCCAATCTCAGCCCAAACCTCTCGCAAACCAGTGATTTTAGGCGTTCCTGAATAGCAGTTCATCCCTATCCTCTCGCAAACGATTGAATTAACGCTCACAAACCGTGTTGGGCCGTTCCTGGATGTAGCCCCTGATATGAACATTTCATACAAGTTATGACTATGCGCAAAATGTGTCACCAAAAAGAAAAGATTGATATGCATCTTTCACTGTAAAGTAATATTAGTCATTTAGTTCACTAGTTCAATTTAGTTCAGTAGTTCAACAGATCCATCTACCAAACCTACTTAAATTGATATACATAATTATGGTATAAACATATCAGTCGTACGAGTTGCAGAACTATTAAAGCGATTCACGTAATTTATGATGAAATTTAGTCAATCTTATCCTTTAATTGAAGCCGTGGTGAGTGACCTAGTGGTTTGACCTATGGCCTCTCAAGCAGAGGGACGTGGGTTCAAATTCAAATCCCAGCTCGCACCTCTGAGTTTTTCGGAATTTATGTTCATGCTAACGATGGTCTTCATAAAGTCATAAGAAAGATTAAGGTCACTCAGAGGGCGATGGAGAGGGCTATGATGAAAGTTTCTCTGCGGGAGTACATTAGAATTGATGAAGTCCGCGCGAGAACTAAAGTCACCGACATATTAGTAGCTCAAAAATCGCCAGACTCAAGTGGCAGTGGGCAGGGCACATCTCCGTAGAACTGATGGCCGATAAGGCCAAAGGGTTCTCGAATGGCGTCCACAGACCGGAAGACATAGTGTAGGTAGGCTTCCAAGAAGATGGAGAAACGACCTGGTCAAAGTCGCAGGAACGCGTAGGATGCGGAAAGTACAGTATTCTGTTTGGCGAATCTTGGCGGAGGCCTATGTTCAGCACGTCTTTCCGCTGAAATTATGACGATGACGACGATCTACGATTTTGTCTAATTAAAAGCCAATTAAAGATAATTGTGGTATAAGTCTCGTAGCAAATATGTTTACTTATTAAATATATTGTAAGTAACTATGTAGAACACTTTCGGCACAGTATTGCACTGGATAGCTCAGTGATTAGAGAAGCTAGCTACGAAGCTTAAGGTCCGGGTTCAAGCCCCAGTAAGGCAGATATTATGGATATTTCCTTCAACGTAAAGCTCATGGTAAAATACAAATGCCCGGACTCGAACCCACGAACCTCTGCTTGAGAGATGACAGTCAAACCACTAGGCCACCATGGCTTATAATTTTTACGCATACTTCCCTTTATTGAAATATTGTAAGGGTAAGCGGTCATTGATTTGATTACGTTTGACGTCAAAATGTATTTTCATAAAAGAGATATTGTTTCAAGCTTATGGAACGAGACCTTCGCGAATATATTGCAGATATGTGTTTTGCGTTTAGTATCCTTTGTGTGAAGCTTTGTGTAAAGTAAAGGTTTAGTTATGTGTTTTGTTTTAGTTACCTTTGTCCTACTAATATTATACAAATGAGATGGTTTGTGAAGATGTTGAGATGTTTGGATGTTTGTAAGTCAGGCACTCAATAACAGTTTACAATAAAATTGGCATACATATAGACGAAAATCTGGGAGTTAGCTAGATCAGTTCCCCAAACTTTTGTTTTGCAGAATAAATGTCTCAGAATTATTTACAAACTAAGATGTACGGAGTCACTAAGAGACATATTTAAAAATAATAAAATTTTGACACTTTTGATTTTTGGTATTTATATAATTAGAAATTTGTGTATTTATTAAAGTCAGAAATGACATTTTCATTAAAAAAAGTGTCTTAAAGAGTAATATTAGATCCCAATATAAACATGATGTATGTACAGTCCGGCCTTCTAGTTATATTTTAAAAAAGAGTACCTATGTTGCTGGAATTGAATTATTTAATCATTTACCTGAATGTATTAAGTCACTTGAAGGTGCCCAGTTTAAGAGGAAACTTAGAAAATGGCTAGCTACTAGGTGTTTTTATAATTTGAACGAATATTTTAGTTCAGATGATTAAGTTTAGGCTATTGTTAAGTTAAATTTTACTGTACGCCCGAAATGGATAAACTGTTGGAACTCTAATTCTGTAATGTTGTGAGCTTGTGTACACAGTCTTGACAATTAACAAATGATTTATGATTTGATTTGATTTATGATTTGTTTGTTCCACGTAGCAAAATTTCCATTCGCATTTTGTTCCAAATGCTTTTTTCTCACTTTGGTTTTTTTACTGAAGCTTATTTTCACAATCACGTTTACCCAACTTTAATCGACACAGAAACATAGGTAGGTTTAGGTTACGTTAAGTTTGCAGCGGCCCGAAGGGCCGAAAGCACACAGAAGAAGGAGCTCTGTCGACACTGTTTCTGTGTCATTCCAAATTAGGAAAAAACGCTAATAATAGGTACTGTGAACATAAGCTTCAGTAAAAAACTATAGAAAAAAAAGCATCTGGGACAAAATGCGTCAGGGAATTTTGCTACGCGGAACAAATAAGATTAGGGTGCTGATCTAGTTACTCCTGTCTAACAACATGGAGGTGAGTACATCGGCTTTCAAGATGGCAGTCAAGTGCAATCAATAGATGGCGTTGTTCCAGCGAACGTTGAGCTTCATTGAGCTTTAATGGTACATTTACACGCTTCCCAAGGTTCGAAAACCTTTCACAAGCACAAGCGTGCAAACACGGGTGTTTGGCTTGGCTTACTGCTTGCAAGAGGTGTCACCGATCCGGGCCGGTGTCGATTTTTGAGTTGAACTTAATCTGTATCAAAGGAAGGTAAAAGTAAGTAAGTGACTTTATTTTGCATAAAATGTGGTGTCAAAGGTCTTTCACATGAGTAGTTTCACACATCTCTCCAGCATCTGGCAGGCAAAATTAAAACTTGGTTTGGGCAAGTTGACATTCAGGTATCTACCTAAACAGTAAAATGAAAATCACAGAACACACTTGTATGCAAATTACAAAACTGCATCCATTTTCCTGAGATGGTTTAGGTATGTTAACAACTAAAAACCGGCCAAGAGCGTGTCGGACACGCACAAGGTAGGGTTCCGTAGCCATTACAAAAAAATCAAGTAATATTTTTCTAAGGATTTCGTATGTGTACGGAATCATCCAAGTTTAGGTATGTTTTATACCTTAGGCTACTATTTACTCTTAAACTACAAATAATTTCCAAGCAATCTTAGCCGCTATAATTTTCCTAGTAAATTTGATATATTTACTACCATTCTGAATTTTTTCAAATTTTTCCACCTAACAGTTTAGATTTTAGAGGGGGGGGGGGGTACGCTCGATTTTAATGAAAATTTTCACTTTAAAGTTGAATATTTCGCAAACAGATCACTGAATAGAAAAATCATGTTAGCAACCCCGCAATGGTTTTAAAAGACCTATCCAACGATACCCCAAACTATAGGATTAGTTGAGAAAAAAAATCACCCCCCCTTTACGTCTATGGGAGGTACCCTACAAAAAAATATTTTTTTGTTTTTTATTTTACCACTTTGTTGGCGTGACTGATATGTATATTCATGCCAAATTTCAGCTTTCTAGTACTAACGATCTCTGAGCTTAGCCGCGGACAGACAGACAGACAGACAGACGGACAGACATGGCGAAACTATAAGGGTTCCTAGTTGACTACGGAACCCTAAAAAGGAATAATCTAAATGTATGTACCATGACAAAACAAAACCATTATTAAATTAAAATGAAAAAATGAGTATTCATGCAAATCTTAAGAGCTAAAAATTAAATGTCGAGATAATATTTTTAAAATTCAAAAATAAATAAATAAAAAAAAAACAAACTTATAGTCAGAGATGCTTTAACCTGTCGTAACCCACGGACACAAATTTGTGCCCAAAATAAAATTTCCGAAGCTCCCACGACCTTGAGCGCTTTTTGTTCCGTCAATACCCACCGGCACAAATTTGTGCTGCGGATTTCGTACCCCGTCTTCTCCCAGCGGCTCAAATTTGTGCCCAAATTCCTTACTCAGTTTTAAACGTTATTAGTGAGTGCATACGATTTATATTCAATTGGGCTTACTTTCATTCGATTGCTGTTAAAAACCCGTGGGCAACACGGAGTTCAGCTGTCGCGCAGGGCCTGGGTACAGCGCGTATCGCCATTTTGGGCACACATTTGTGTCGCTGGGAGTCAAGGGGGGAAATGAGTGCGCGGGTCGTGGGTTAGGACAGGTTAAATAGACAACATAACGGAACAAATAACGCACTTGCAAGCGTGTAAATGGGATTCAAGCGTTTGTTTATGATTGAAGCTTGTAGACGTGTATATGTAGCATGAAGAAGATTTGATGATCAAGGGTGATCATGCAATAGGTAGGTAATCAACCCCAAGTAGTTACCGTCTGCAAAAAAGGTTGTAAAATATGAGAAACATTCTGTCAGTCCTCCTAAAGAATGACAACGTCGTCTAATACCAATTAACGACGATTTCAGTTAATTGCCTGTAAATCGGAACGGCGGAAAATTGGCCGTTATCCTTTACGGCCGGCGTTCATGTTTAGTGCTACCTAACTAAATATTAGCCATTACTTGTTTTATGTACTCTTTACTGGGCGGCGATAAACTAGAATTCGTTTAGCAACTATAATGTATACTTACTGCGAAAAGTTGGCGCGTAGGTATAGTTTTTAGGGTTCTGTAGGTACCAAAGGGAGGGCACTGGATGACTTCGTCCACAATCCCATTTCGTCACCTTAAATAGTCCACAGTGCCATGTCGTCAGTTTATGATTCCAAAATCGTCACCTTCCTAACTCGTCCACTTTCTGATATCGTCAATATCCCATTTTGTCTACATTCCTATTTCGACCATACTGCCAACTAGTCCATCTTTTATCGACCACAGTACTACTTGGTCACCAGTCAGTGCCAACTCGTCCACATTCCTTTATCGACAAAAGTGCTGCTTGGTATGAATAGTAATATTGACGGGTTAACTAGCACTGTTGTCGAAATAAAACTGTTGACCAGTTGGCACTGTGGTCGAAGTAGTAATGTTGTCGAATTGGTACTGTGTCCACGTCGGAAAGCGGACAAGTTAAGAAAGTGACGATATAGGAATGTTGGCGAATCAGAACAGTAGACCATATGACAATGAGGATGATTTAAGAAGGTAGCGAAATGGGACTGTGGACGAAGGTAGTCCTGCGCCAAAGGGTGCCAGCGGGAGCCTATTACTGAGACTCCGCTGTCTGTCCGTCCATCCAGCTGTCCGTGTATCACAGAGCTCTAAGATGTTTCTTTAACCGTAATGGTTAGACACTTAAAATTTTCACCGTTATTTATTACTGCAGCCGCTACAATAACAAATAGTAAAAATAAAATAAAGTTGAAAATTAAAGGGGGTCGTATACAAGAAACGTGTTTTATTCACCGGTTTGAATTTTTTTAATTGCATTAGTTAACTAGATGCTTGGAATGTTCACAGAATATATATTGTTATAGCAAGTAAAGGTCCATGTTAATGAACTGAAACAATTAAGAACTTTTATTTCTTTTCTGGTCGCGGGTAAGCAAAGTAATCGTTTCGGCCGTTTCTTACTCAGTTAATGCTGTATATTATATGCACTAATTCATTTGTTTAAATTAGTCATTT
This sequence comes from Archips crataeganus, assembly GCA_947859365.1. Lineage (NCBI taxonomy): Eukaryota > Metazoa > Arthropoda > Insecta > Lepidoptera > Tortricidae > Archips > Archips crataeganus. Next base: position 7,497,960 of record OX402067.1, on the reverse strand, counting down.
ATTAGTCATTTATTTGCATAATATGATATGGTATCAGATTCTTATTTAATTTGAGGTGTCCATACCTACATTGAGTTTGTGATTTCATTTCAACTAAGTACGAACATCCTAAATTTTATCCGACTAATTTTAACATTTAGAGTTAATGCATTGTTTTCCAGCATTAACAGAGTAACAAACACTATTTCTGTTAACGATTTACGATTCAACCTGTATAGGATATTTTTTGGACGGAGTCGCGGGCAACAGCTAGTGTAAAATAAATATAATAGTTACGCAACAATTAACCCTCGAACTCATAAGCTAAAGACTTATTACAAAAATATCTGTAGCGTTGAATCTATTTATGTAGGAGCACAGTCCATTTTCACGACATTGCTCATATTTCTACTAAACAACCACATTACTATCTTCGGAATGCGAATAACCACACTATAACGCCTACTTTATGGTGGCATTGCCGCAAAAATTTTCAATAGCATCCCTAAGTACAACAATGAACATCCAAACATCCTGACGAAATGAAAAAGGCCTACCACCCTACCATTGACATCACGACGTCGCCTTTTGAATCCAGTCGGTTGCTCCCCACACAGAGCAGCAAAGACTTTTCCATTAACCGACTAAAAGGGAATGCTTCTTTTTCTTTGAGAAAGTAGAAAATTGTGGCACTTTTTGATTTGGTGGTGTTTTCAGCCCGGATTTGGACCCGCCCTCCCAGACAACCCCAGGCATTTCATTCATTCGTGGCTAGAGCGCCGCGCCGAATGCCCGCGCTAGTTAATCTCTCGTTTTCGATTTCGCATATAAACATTAGTAATAACGTTTAAGTTCTGCTAACGTGGTTCATACCTCAGCTCGAAGATCAGAGGTAAGTGGGAGTTTTATGTAAAATTGTTGTTTTTTTCCGCAACCACGTGTTGACTGCGGCTGACAATGAGTTGGGGATCGGTTTTCGCTAAATAAATAGGTGTTTAGTCCCTTTGAGAGGAAATTTTGGTCGGGTATCGGTATAATTGAAATATTAAACAGTTATGACTGCTGTTATTTGTAATTGGTTATTAATTTAGGGTACGATTGTTCGCAGAAGTTTTTGTTTATTGTTATTAGGTACTTGATGTCAAACGGATTTGGCCTTACCGTGGTCACAGGTTGTCTAAGTTTTCGTGGTAGCTTTCTAATCAATCACCATATTTTTAAGATAGCAAATACCTAATGATGAAATATATTTATCCAAATTTACAATTAATAGCCTTAGCGCCTTTTACGAATAGGTACTATAACGTCCTGAACATGAACAACGCGATATATTCACTAAAAAAATTACTTGCCAAATAAATTATTAAGTTTCCATTTCCAGCCTTTTCGTGAAAAACTATTATGACTGGCAAACATACAATAATTCAAAATTTTTCTAATATTACTAGCTGTTGACCGTGACTCCGTCTGCGAAGATAAAAAATAACCTACGACCTATTCTCGGACCTATCGAATATAGAGAAAAAAGTTTCATAAAAATCGGTCGAGCCGTTTCGGAGGAGTTCGATAACAAACACGAGATTTTTATATATTAGAAGATTAGATTTACGCACATGCATTATTATTGGTACATATATTTCCCAGAATAGTTCTTATTTAAAAAGAGCTAGTCAGATTAAAACCATAACACAAAATAACAAGGTTAAATTTTGAACGTGATACAAAATTTGTGTTTCTATCACAGCTGGACAATAGTAATGCATTTACTGAAATATTAAAATTGGTCTGACAAATATTAAGGATGTTCATATTAATAACCTAAATCACAAACTCAATGTATGCACACTTCAAATTAAATAAGACTTATTAAAACATTATGAGTAAATGCGTTATGTTGTACAACATTAACTCAGTTAGATACACTATACGTTAAAAATTTTAACTTAGTACCTACATACCTATTTCAAATTTTATTATGACTATGACTACATTTTGACCGTGCAATGATATTTTAGGCAGAGGAATATTATAAATGTTTCACTTTGTTGTGTAGAAAGAACGTCTACATAAACCTGAGTTGATTTAAAACCCGAATAATTCAAACGATGACGCCTCATTACCATAAAGAACTTTCCTAACTTTCGTTAAGCTTTTGGAAGGTTTGAGCTTTGTATAATGTGGAGAGTTAAATAACTCTCAAGTACACAAAATTACACACAAGTATACTTACAATGAGTTTCAAAATTAATTCAGAATATTTCAGTAGATAGTTGGATTAGTTTGGTTAAACCCCCTCTCTCCCCTATTCCCTCTCCTTTTTAGGCCGGCAACAGATCAGTGACTCTCTTTGAGTTGTTGATATTTATGGGCGGTGGTGATCATTTTCCATCAGATGACTCGCTTGCTCGTTTGCCTCCCTCTCATAATGAAAAAACCGGCCAAGTGCGAGTCAGACTCGCTCACCGAGGGTTCCGTACATATTTATATTATGTATCTATGAACATCCAGTCTTAGCAGACCCCTGCTCCTAAGCCAAATGTGCGCAGTGTGGGATCATTGTAGATTGGTTACTGATATAGACAGACAGACAAAAAAAATTATGCTTTTCGCAATTTTTCCTTTATCTAAAATAAATAAAATAAATAAATAAATATCACGGGACAATTCACACCAATTGACCTAGTCCCAAAGTAAGCTAGGCAAAGCTTGTGTTATGGGTACTAGGCAACGGATAAACATACTTATACAGATAGATACATACTTAAATATATATTAAACACCCAAGACCCGAGAACAAACATTCGTATTTTTCATACAAATATCTGCCCCGACACGGGAATCGAACCCGTGACCTCAAGCTTCATAGTCAGGTTCTCTAACCACTAGGCCATCTGGTCGTTTATCTATTCTGTGCTATAAGACCTTTCTTCGTACCAAATTTCAAGATTCTGAGTTCACGGGAAGTACCCTGTAGGTTTTGATTCCCTTGCGAGTGTCGAAAATTTGCGGCATAAACGGTTGTATCTTTTGATTGCGTTGGCTTAGAAGTTTGATTTTTTCACAGCTCCAAGGGACAGTAAATTTGAGTATTTGATATAAATTTCAGCTTGATACCTCCACGCGTTCCTGAGAAAAATGGTCTTGACAGACGGACGGACGGACAACAAAGTGATCCTATAGGGGTTCCGCTTTTTCCTTTCGAGGTGCGCACCCTAAAAAGAACACCCAGGTAAAGGTCATAAACATAAAACTACCGTGAGACTCACTCATAGCGAAAAAGTACGGATAACTCACGTTTATGATCGAGTTTAGCTGGACTGCGTTTGGTAGCCGAAGCGCCGTGTGGCTCCAAGACGAAAGGCTACGGATTAGCCTAGGATATTACTCTAGGGGAACACATTACCGGAAAATGAAATATTCTTTGTCTCAATTCAGATTTTCAAACAACTTCAATAATTTTTTAAGAGTTTTGTACCAGTACGCAGATCTAATAATTTCATAAAATGGCCACTCGAATTTTCCCGGTCATTTGACAAAATGAAGTAGAGTCAGACCAAGTCTGCAACGATTTTGATAGCACACGCAGTGCAAGTGTTATATTAAACGTCAAAGTTCTATGAAATTATGACGTATAAATAACACACCTACAGCGTGTGCTATCAAAATCGTTGCAGACTTATCTTAGTCTAACTTTAAAGCTCTAATTTTCTGATTTAAAAATAATATTATCCCTTCTAATTTCTAAATAAAATATGTATGACTTAGGGATAGACAGATAGACGAAACTATAAGTCTTCTGCTTATGTCATCTTGGCTATGGAACCCTGAAAAGCCTATAAAAAAGCCTTCGCATGCCAGCAGCTGCGTGCTTCGCCAACCTTGACCGTTAAATTTAATATTTCGCGTTGTTGGATAAAATTAAGATAAAGAATTAACTTGTTTTAAACGGCATTGACTAAACTTGTTTCCGTATTTAGTCAATGCCTGACAAATGTTAATTAATACGAGGTTAGTCTGAACATAGCGCTGAAAAGAATTAAATGATTGATTCTGAATGTGCTTCATAGCCAGTAGTTTCTGTGAATTATTGAAGGACAAGTTTATTTTTTCGCTCAACTGATTAACCCTTTATCATCATCATCATTCCAGCCGTAGAACGTCCATTGCTGGACATAGGCCTCTCTCATTGATGCCCAATCATTACGGTTGGAAGCGGTTTGTGTCCGCCGTGAACCTGCGGCCTTTACCGCAAAAAATATAAAGTGTTATTATGTGTTTTGTCTGTTATTGTGTCTTCGGTATTCGAAAAATAATATGTGTTTTTAGTATCTTGAGTACTTACGTCATAAAATGGTAGAAGACGGATGAAAACGGGAATAAAATTTTATATACGACATTATTGCCATGTTTAAGCATTCTAAATCAAATACAAGATACAAGTGACATTTTACGAAAATATTACGATACGAACGTTATTTCAATGGGTGTGTAATGATAGGTGTCATCATCATCATCATCCCAGCTTAGTATACGTCCCATTGCAGGGCATAGGCCCTTTTTCGGGGGAGGGCATCTATCATATATGGCATTGATATAGATCAGGCAACTATCCCATACGTGGGTAGAAGTCACAAAATGAAGAGGTCTGCTGAAATCTCTAATAATTACTCTGAAAATATTCAAGATAATATTTTTACTTTTTATAAATTGGTCGATGAAAACACGAATTACAGGCCGGTTTTATAAATAATAAATAAAACATTTTACTTTTTTAACCCCCGACACAAAAAGAGGGGTGGTATATGTGTGTGTGTGTGTGTGTGTGTGTGTGTGTGTGTGTGTGTGTGTGTGTGTGTGTGTGTGTGTGTGTGTGTGTGCGTCTGTGTGTCTGTGTGTCTGTCTCTGGCATCATAGCTCTTAAACGGGAGAACCGATTTGAATGCGGTTTTTTTATTAGAAAGCAGGTTTCTTGGCGATGGTTCTTAGATATGTTTCATCAAAATTGGTTTAGCCGTTCCAAAGTTATCAGTTCTTTTGTTAGCTGCGGAAGGGATCTTAGACGCATAATGGGCATTTACTTTATGTTCAAACATACATATGACATAATTGCGTTGGGGGTTTTTATTTTTTTTAATTATATAGTGATTTACTAGATACGGAGTGATTTCAAGAAGTGGAACAACTAAGTACTTATCCCGGTTTTACCCTACACTAAATTACGCGCCCAAATCTTCGTCCTTATTGCGTTGTTTTTTTTTTTTCAAAATTTTCATTCAAACTATTTATGTCATGACAATAACGGACACAAAAAAGGGAGATCGATCAAGCCGTTCTTAAATGAGAGAGAGAGAGAGAGAGAGATGTTTATTTACACATATTCGATACACAGGAAATACAGTTGACAGGAAAAGATACAAATAAAGATCATCGAATAGCATAAATAATGATCTTTTCATACGAATCTTAGTTATATTGTTTACTTAAGTGGATAAATTTCACTTCCTGCAATTAACTTCCGGCTGACAAAATATAAACTGTTTCCCGGAACCGGCTAAAACTAACGAACAAAATCCCGCTATCTGAGGATAATCCCCGGCTTAACATCCAATCTGCTCTAATTCGTACACTGTATGAAATGGGGCAGATTAGTCGATTAATTGGAACGGATTTGTATGGATAAAACCACAGCTGCATTCTTTTTTTTTTCAAGGAAAGAAGCGTAATTTTTTTATACAATATAGGCAATTTATTGAATCAGGCGTTACTTTGCGGAGGTCCATATTAATGAACTAAAACAATTACTTTGCTCACCCGCGACCTTACAATAGTTACGTTTATGCAAGAAATGTGCGTTCATGCAGTTCCTCCACCTCCACACTGTACGAACACACACAAATCACATAAACCCAACCATCACCACCACCAAGCTACACTGACGCGTTTCGAACTCAACCAGAGCTCATCTTCAGAGTTACCACAACCGTATGCTATGCTACCAACTGTTAAACTGTGTTGGAGTTTAACAGTTGGTAGCATAGCATACGGTTGTGGTAACTCTGAAGATGAGCTCTGGTTGAGTTCGAAACGCGTCAGTGTAGCTTGGTGGTGGTGATGGTTGGGTTTATGTGATTTGTGTGTGTTCGTACAGTGTGGAGGTGGAGGAACTGCATGAACGCACATTTCTTGCATAAACGTAACTATTGTAAGGTCGCGGGTGAGCAAAGTAATTGTTTTAGTTCATTACAATATAGGCGTTTGACCACAATCACGCCGGATGGAAAGCGAAGATGAGGCCTACGATGGAGCACGCTTGCCTAGTAAATGCTCATTCACCCTAGACTTGAAAGCGGCTATATTGTAGTCGCATAAAAAGTTTAGCAAGCTTTGAAAACGAGACTGATAATTTTTTCGTCAATCTTTATTTCAATTGTACCCTTTTTGTGGTTGCATACCCAAAGGGATACTTATTATTACTGAGACTCGGCTGTCTGTCCAGACGTCCGTCCGTCTGTCACAGAACTCAATCTTGAACAGCAAGATACTTGAAATTTTCAACTATTATGTATTACTTTGGTCGCTATAACAACAATTGCTAAAATTAAAAAACTAAAGATGGTCGTCATCAACTAGATACTTGAAACTTTCATATAACACTAGCTGTTTCCTGCGACTCCGAATGCGAAGAATAAGTATATAAAAAATAACCTACGACCTATTCTTAGACCAACCAAACATGGAGAAAAATTTTATTAAAATTGGTCAAGCCATTTCGGAGAAGTTCGATTACAAACACCGTGACACGATATTTTTATATACCTAATAGATCTTGCTATAGCCACTATTAAAACAAATATCAAAAATAAATTATACAGAGGTACGGAACCTTTCATGTATGAGTCTGACTCGCACTTGACCTGTTTTTATTATTTGTAGGATAATTAAAACAAACTTCGAGCTTGAAACCAAGGTTTTTGTCATCTCGATAAAGAGGAATCAACGGATTTTGTCTAATTTAAATTGGAGTGGGATAAAACAGCAATTCTCAGTTAATTACTTTGGTGTTCCTAGTTACTTCTTTAGACGGGTGACTGTGTACTTAACAGGCAAGTAGCTCGACCTTAGCTCGACTCACTGGTTTGGAAGTTGCGAAGAATGGACGACTGGACGTGACAGATTCGTGAAGGATGTCCTAATCCTAAATGACGTAGTTAAAATTGGTTTTCTTTTTATCAAGATTATTCACCGAATATCAACGGATTACTTTCGTCTGCGATTTGTTGTTCCGAATTGTTTATAAATAAACTTTTATCTTTTCAAATTAGGTAACTAGTGGATCCTTTTGTATCCCATAATTTCATTTGCCATACTACGGACCAGAACACGCAGAGTAGGTAGACACCCAACAAGATGGAGCGACGACCCGGGTAAGGTTATGTTAGGCTTTAATTTAAATTTCAAATAATTTCAAATTGTATCCTTGTATTGCTCGGCTAAATTACGAACTGTTTCACGAGGCTCAAAAATGTCGTATTGTGGCTATACATATAAGCACTGCAAGCACAGTATATAAGTCATCAGTTTGCAATAACCACAGTGTGAACCGAGGCGAAAGCCTTTCGCTCGAAGGCAATAGCCGTTTTAATATTTCACACCGCCTCGCATTCTCTGAAAGGCTGCATATTCAATATCAGGCTTCCTCATAAAAGCTTATATTTTTTCGATTTTTGATTTCTGATTGTTTGGTTGGGGACGGTGCGGTGTGGTGTCGATACACGATGCGTACAGCCAAGAGATTTTTATACCGTTTGACAGAAAGAAATAGTGATTTCGAAGGCAAGCGTTAGAAGCGTTAGACAAGAAGCCGGCTGGTCATGTAGTCATTAAGATTTTGGATTTCCCAAGGCGAGCGAATGCCTGCCGCCCCCAAAGTAAACCCCAGGGGGGGCACACTTACATATATCACACTTTTCATGCGACTACAGCGATCTCTGGTTGTTTGGTAAAGAACTAAATTAGCGGCCATCTTGGTTGACTTGTCAAACTTGTCAGTTGTCATTCATCGGCCATGGCCATGGCGTACCAAATTGTACGGTCAAGGACTTTAATTGATAGGCCACTTGCCAATGTTCGTATTTTAGCCGTATAGTGCAAATCGGGTTTAGCCGCTTATACTTCGTATATGCTGATTTGAATTAGACGGCTAAAATACGAATAGTGGCAATTAGCCTAACAATTAAAATTACGCGTAATTATAGGTGTACATCACTACCAACATATACATATAGATAGGTATACATCTATAGATACGTCACATTAGTTCTTCACCAGGGCGTAGGGCAGCAGCACCTTCCATACATGCATATTTGACCATAGAGTTGCCACTCTTGTTCATATAATATTACAATACTCTTTGGTAAACCCTACCTACCTAGTTTAGACTCGCAAGGAAAAATTGTGCCGTAGCATTGCATTGCGGCGATTGACTGACCACTTCTTACTAGTTCGCTTTCCGGCCGCGCAATGTAATTCAACATGTACGGTTTTTCTTGCAGGTCTAAACTTTAAACTAGGCTTAAGTCTTGCTCTAAAAGCAGAGCGGTGCCGAGTGTATGCATCGATTCCGTTCCCATTGGCCCTATAGAATCATACATTATGGGTTGCGTCGCGAGTAAGCTCATGGTGTGAATCTGGTTAGTACGAGAAGTATTCATAGTGAAATTCATCACACACGTCTGAAAACGAGTTCTCGACAATTTATCCAATCAATCAATCAATGGTCTCGGACTTGACGCACTACATTAGGTTTGATAAGGCATTCGTACTTGCAAGAGGAAAGATTTTCATTACGCGGAAAGTGCGTGAAGCCTTTGAGATTAGTCGTTATCCGAATTTCAACCGGTATAGTGGTTGGTCGGTACCCCCGAGTTGGAAGACGGTGTGGAATACAATTAACAATGACAGTAAAAATAACGATGAAAACGCGGGTAGTTGTGCGCCGGTATCAGTGTCGTCAAGCAGCCGCGCGAGCAGAGCGGTAGAGCGTAGTGTACTTTGGCAGCTGCCATGACGTGTGGTTCCGGGAAGAAGGGCTACGGATTAGCCCGAAATATGTCGAGTTAAAATCGTTTTGAGTGATCCGTATAATATTTTCACTATGAGTGAGTTTCACGGTTGTTTCATCTTTAAAACGAGAAGTATTTTAAAATACAAATGGAATAAATGAAGTTAATAATAGGTAATTTACAAAATAAAATAATATTTTAAAAAAAAAAAAAATTGAATAGTTGTTATTATTGACCATTGGACTTCATTCGGATAGCACGGGTACTCGCCGACTCTTTCAATTTTAAGTGATGGTAGGTGAATGTCAGAGATTGTTTTTTTATACAATTTTGCTTGCGTTTGACCACAATCACGCCTGATGGAAACCAAAGATGAGGCCTATGAAGGAGCACGCTTGCCTAGTAAATGCTCATTCACCTTAGACTTGAGTTTAGGGGAATAAGCAGAAAGAAGGCAGTTGAGCGCGGTGCGCGCGCCCCCAAAGCAGTGCAAACCGAACAACAAATACGGGACAACCGGTAATCGGTCATCCGGAATGGCTTCTATAGGCAACAGACCGGAACACGAGTTCGATTATGTACAGGATAATTACATTTTGGTGAGTGTGCGCAGGAATTACATGATTCAATACCTCCACCTCAATTTTATCAACGGATATATCCACGCTGGGGCAGCGTCTTCACCCTTACGAGGTTAGTACTCCTTTAGCTCGCTTTTGCGTAATACGAACTGCTGAAGGATAGAATTCGTTCGCATCCTGTTTTTCCAGATATACAGGGTTATTTGTAATTCACTGGCATCCTTTTAACCCTAAACTCCTACCACTTAAACAAATGTTTTTTGTTTTACGGCTTTTGTCATAACTTAATAATTTTGGTGTAGTAACGTTTTGAAAATTTGAGATTACCTCTTATTTTTACGATACTCTGTGTATTTGTATAGGAAAAAAATTGCTTCATTTTATAAAGTCGTAAAACAAAAAACATTTGTTTGAGTGATAGGAATTCAGGGTTAAGAGGATGTCAGTGAATTACAAATAACCCTGTATACAACCTAGGGCTCTTCAATGCTAGAGCGTAGGCTGTTACTGAACCAGTGAAATACACTTTTGGCCCCAATATACTTTTTATCTGGTGAGATAGGAGTCATTCACGATTCAGTTTTATGTAAAACTAAATCCCGATTCCAAATCCCTGAAGACATTCAGTCAGCTTTGTCAATAACACTTAATTATGAACTAAGTATCTGGACTGTGATGGTTTAAAACATGTTTAATTGGTAAGAAAACTTTTAGAGAGCGCTTTGACAGATTCAATGATAAATTGTATTAATAGCATCATGAACTTTTAAAAATAGCCTAGAAAAAAGCGAAAGTAAACATCTACGTATGCCACGGCCGATGGAAATCGATGCCTTAGTAAATTATGTATCTCCTGATCCCCACGGTCCCCGGGTGTGAAACATATGCGACAAACGACATTGCGTTATTGCCAAGAATTTCCTCTATACGTCTTGATCGAACAGAGGCCCTACCACGAACTGCATAGTTCGAACTTCGTTTTGTGCCGTCCCGCTCACGCTAATATGATTTGACACGAGAGTGAGAGGGATAATACGATACGAACTTCGATTTTCGAATTTCGTAGTAGCGCCTCAGAGCTCCAGAGCTTATTGCCACTTAAAATGAGTATTGCAGAGTATTGACACTTAAAATTAGTTTTTTTTTTATACAATATAGGCTTGCGTTTTGACCACAATCACGCCTGATGGAAAGCAAAGGCTTACGATGGAGCACGCTTGCCTAGTAAATGTCAATTCACCCTAGACTTGAAAGCGGCCAAATTGTACGAGTAGTGTTCAGGGAACACAGTCGCAGGCAGGGAATCCCACTCCTTAGCTGTGCGGTTGAGGAAGGAAGTGTTTGTTTTTGTAAAAGCCTTTTTGTTGACTGTATTTGTAGCGTCATCCAAACCATTTAGTGCGCGTTCATGAACCAAGAAGGAAAAAGAATATGTCTGTTAAAGTTGAAATGGTTTAGACCAGTAATTTCTTAACCCGTGGTCCAAGGACAAAACCAAAATTTAAAGTCGAAATAGATTTGTACATACCAGTATTTTTAGCCACAAGCGCAAGTGTCGCTTGTTGTGTGCTACTTAAATCATCTGTCACAGATGTAAAGGTCTTTTGTAAAACTTTTTTAGGGGTCCGCGGCTCATGTTATGGAGGTGCTAGGGGGTCTGCTATTGAAAAATATTAAATATTATACTCGCTAGCTTAGACCGCGTTCTGTCCGTCAGTCATTCACTCACGTTACTCTTTTACAGATATGAGGTCGTTAAGCTTTATAATGCGTAGCTCATCACAATTTTCTCAAGCTAAAAAAAACATTAAAGCGTTAAGTAGACTGGAATATGCTTTTCAGAATTGGAATCCCTGTTATAAATGTCGATATCGAATTATCGTACCTTAGTCCGCGAATATCGCGACCGGATAGCCGAGGGGTCGTCATGGTGTCCGAACATGACTGCACTGCTTGAGATCCGGGTTCAATCCAGGTCGGGGGAGATAATTGTATGAAAAATACAAATGTTTGCTCTCGAGTCTTAGTTTTTTAAAAAGCGTGTACGTTTATCCGTTGCCTAGTAGGTACCCGTAAGCTTTGCTTACATTGACACTAGGTCATTTGGCGTTAATCAATCAATCGTTATTATAGTAGTATAAAGAGCATATTTAAAGGCCGGCAACAGATTGGCGACTCTCTTTGAGTTGTTGATATTTATGGGCGGTGGTAATCATTTTCCATTAAATGACCCACTTGCTCGTTCCTACCTCCCTCTCACAATAAAAAAAAATTAAAGTGGTAACTGCAATCCCTCTAAAGAGTCTCCACATCCCCCCTAGAGAGTCCTCAAACTTATACCACGATACCTACGTTTTACTAAATTAATGTTTCTTACCATAATAACTATAAATTCAAAATTTTAAAAACCCCCAACGAAATTATGTCACTGTCAATGTCCGTTATGCGTCTAAGATATCTTCCGCAGCTAACAAAAGAGCTGATAACTTTGAAACGGCTGCACCGATTTTGATAAAACATATCTAAGGACCATCGCCAAGAAAGAAAGAAAGAAAGAAAAACATTTATTTATAACAACAATAACACGTACACAGGCTAAAATTAAAAGTACAAACATAGACATAGGTAGGTACATGTTGATGTTGCTATAAAGGGTCCCGACTCAGCGTGTCGCTGGTTAATAAAAACTTTTTAACAAAATATTAAACCGCCGAAAAAACTGAAAAGCAAAAAATAATACCTTTTTTGTTTGACCTTAATCTAGGTACCAGTTTGAAGTCGGTGCCTCAGCACTTAGCCAGGAGGAGTGTACCTATAATCGTCTACCTGATTGGCTTCTATCACTCCTCCTGGCTCGTGCTGAGGCACCGACTTCAAACTGGTACCTAGATTAAGGTCAAACAAAAAAGGTATTATTGTTTGCTTTTCAGTTTTTTCGGCGGTTTATTTTTTTGTTAAAAAGTTTTTATTTTATACTTTTTTTCCATCCTTGGGGTATTTTTTTTTCCAAATTTATAATACCAACTTCAAGGTATCCCTATCTATCCAATAAAAAAGAATTATGAAAATCAGACTACTCTGTAAAAAGTTAGTCAATCATCCCCTGTTTTCCTACCCTTAGGGTAGGAATATTATTTCCAAATTTAAATGGGACCACCCTTGGGGTATCCGCTTTCCAATAAAAAAAGAATCATCAAAATCCGACTACTCTGTAATAAGTTATGCGTGGTCATATAGTACAATCAGTAACTGAACAATCAATCATCCCCTGTTTTTCTACCCTTAGGGTAGGAATATTGTTTCCAAATTTAAATGGGACCACCCTCGGGGTATACGCTTTCCAATAAAAAAAGAATCATCAAAATCGGACTACTCTGTAAAAAGTTATGCGTGATCATACATAAAAAAAAAAAAAAAAACAAATATACACGTCGAATTGAGAACCTCCTCCTTTTGTTTTCGTCGGTTGAAAAACCAGCACTGGTCTGCCGCTGGGCCACAGTATAGTAAAATCACGGAAGGCCACACAAACAAATATTACACTGACATAAAAGAAAAAAATAAATAAAAATGAAAATAACTAACATTTATAGCTTCCACAGACCGAAGCGCGGGGCGTGCGCGCGACGGCGACGGAGACACCTCGGTCTGTGGTGGCCCTAAATGACTTAGTTGTATGGATCCAACCTTTGTCTTTTCCTAACGGAAAGTACTTTTAAAAAACATAAAACCAACAACAATAGCCAAAGAGTATTATTACTACAACAACCTAACTAAACAGTGCTTAATTAAATTACAACATAACCAAAATAATCATCTCCTTTCACCGATCCAAAGAGTATTACTACTATTTAGAAACAAAAAAAGAAGTTGAGTGAAATTAATTTACCAATTAAAATTAATACAAACTAAAATACACACTTTTAAATCACTATTATAAAGATAGTGACAAATATTTAGATGGTTTGAAGTAACTATATAGATACACTCATCAAAGAGTTGCTAAGTACAATAAAATTAAGATTTTATTGTACTTAGCAACCTTTCTATTAAAAAAACCGCATCCAAATCGGTGCACCCGCTTAAGAGCTATGATGTCACAGACAGACAGACGGACAGACAGACAGACAGACACACACACACATAGCGGTCAAACTGATAACACCCCTCTTTTTGTGTCGGGGTTAGAAAAGGAAAAAAAACTATTTTACTAGTAATTCGATTATGAAAAGTCCGCCGACTTTCTCTTATATAAAAAAGGCTTTTGGGTGCTTTCCCCAGACCTATAATGCCAATCGGCCATAAAACTATTTCACTCAATTTATTAAGGCTCTAGACCGTGCAGACTATTACCGATCGCCGGATAACCGGGTGATCCGGCCGAGGACCCGGGGAAAATGCCGGATAGAAAACTTCTAAAGTTTTTTAGGCTTCATGTACAGTCAACGTCATAAATAAGTGATCACTTTTGTACCTTGTCGCTTACAGTCGTTACATAATTTTGTATGGCTTTTCAAACATGACGTTAAAGTGACAAGGTACAAAAGTGACCACTTAGTTTTGACGTTGACCCTACCTACTGTGTATTTTTTTAAACTCGAAGATCAATGTAAATAATTATTCATCTGCGTGACAGTGTTGTCTTTGTCTTAAAGATTATGATAACTATAAATTAAAAATTTTAAAAACCCTCAACGCAATTAGGTCACACATAATAATTTTAAAAAAAAATAAAGTACCTAAATGCCCATTATGCATCTAAGATTCCTTCCGCTGCTAACAAAAGAGCTGATAACTTTGAAACGGCTTAACCAATGTTGAAGAAACATGTCTAAGAACCATCGTCAAGAAACCTGCTTTCAAACAAAAAAAGCCGCATCCAAATCGGTTAACTCGTTTAATAGTTATGATGCCACAGACTGACACACACACACACACACACAAATACCGGTCAAACTTATAACACCCCTCTTTTTGTGTCGGGGGTTAAAAATATATCTTGAAATGCATCTGGACAAGCTGCCTCGATAGTAACGTAAACTCTACACTCCAAGAGCTAAATTTTAATAGCTTTAGCGCAAGAAACCATACCGTCGGAATTATCACTGCACCTTATGTCCTGGAATAAGGTCTCCCGCGCTTGCCCATATCTCATCCATGCAAAAGTGGTACTATCATTGCATAATAATTTAAATAGTAGGTGTTTTTAGGGCAGGAAAATCGCAATAGTTTCGCCATGTTTTGTCTTGACTCTAACTACCTACAATCGTTTAAATCGCAACGTAACCATTGCCGCACCGCGGAGCTCTTCAAGATGTCACTTGGATTTTACGAAATACGAGTAGAATCAGGCGAGAATGAATTCAACAGCAAAAATACTCTTCGATATTTGGACCATCCTGTGTGTACAATAAGCTAAATAACCTTCGTCTTTTGTTGGCCCGCGGTCCCAACCATCAATGGAAACTTTTCCTTTGTATTAATGGATTAATTAATTGGATTCCCCTTTGACTTCGAACTAGAGAACAGTCCTCTTATGTTTTAATGAAATCTACATTTCCCCTCGCGGGGTTATCGATTCATTTTCCTATCCCGAAGGAAATAATTAGCATTAGGAATATAAATCTGGTTCAACCCGAGTTTTGCAGGGTGCTCTATCGTTTGCCCGAATTTCATATGCTATAGTGTAATCGTTTATCATAATTTTTATCTCTCATGATGATGTCAAGTAGCTGATTTTTTCACCCCGACTTTCGTATTGGTTCCATGGGAAAAGTTATTCAGTATGATCGTCTTTATTGCTTTTTGTTACTCCTGATCACCAATTAATAATCATTGTGTATATGAGCGGCTGTGATTCCATGGACATGTCGTAAGGTACACAGTTGAAGCATATTTAATAGGTAAACGATTCATTGTTTACTGAAAACTTTCCTAACCCTAAAGGTTTAAAGAAAGAAAAGAAAGAAAGAATATTTATTTGCCACAGTAAAAAACCAAAATACACAAACAGGAAATAAAAACATAATAGTATAATAGTACATTACTGCAGCGGCCGCGAAATAGGGGATTGCCGGCCGAGTAGTAATAGATGGCCGAGTGTTAACGAGGCCATCTAGAGATACGAGGCCGGCAATCCCTGTTCGTGGCCAAGGCTTGTATAGAGTTTTTCTCAAACATGCATCATCATCATCACCACCATCATCACCGCCATCATCATCACCATCACCATCACCATCACCATCACCAACAACATCATCAACATCCATCAACATCCATCAACATCCGTCAAAATCCATGAACAAGAACATCCATCAACATCCATCCATCCATCCATCCATCCATCCATCAACATCCATCAACAACCATCAACATCCATCAACATCCATCAACATCCAACAACATCCATCAACATCCATCAACATACATCAACATCCATCAACCAACATCCATCAACATCCATCAACATCCATCAACAACCATCAACCAACATCCATCAACATCCATCAACATCCATCAACATCCATCAACCAACATCCATCAACATCCATCAACATCCATCAACCAACATCCATCAACATCCATCAACATCCATCAACATCCATCAACATCCATCAACATCCATCAACATCCATCCATCCATCAACATCCATCCATCCATCAACATCCATCCATCCCTCCGTCCGTCCGTCCGTCCGTCCGTCCATCCGTCCGTCCGTCCATCCATCCATCCACGTCGACCACGTCGACCTATTAAACGTCATGGTGCTGTGTCATATAAAACAATAGACGATCACTTTGCTGGCCTTGGCCAGCAATGTTGTATGAAATTCCATTATTGACCTCTCGTCTAGCCGCACCTGCAACGTGACAGTTCGTGGCGTATTTTGAGGAACATAACGTCAATATTTCATAGCATGTTTGAGAAAATTAAATTATTGCTTTACAAGTAAATATGTATAACGATTTCTTTCCTGCGGCAAAAGGAGCAGTACCTCTACCATGAGTTTTCACTAGTTTACAGTGACCGTACTCGCTAGCGACGGCGTAAATGATTTGCATGGGGAATTGTACTTCCGTAAGTGACCGCTAGAGGCGCTGTACAATTCTCCATACAAATAATTTACGCCGTCGCTAGCGAGTACGGTCACGTAAACTAGTGTAAACTCATGGTAGGGGTACAGACTCAGCTAATGCTGCGCTTACGGGGAAGCTGCCAGCACTAGTTTTCAGCCTGCCCCTGTTGACACATGCTGGAATAGCGTTTGTAGCGGGTTCTGTTAAAAGCAACAGAATAAGGTCCAAGATGATGGCTAGCTCCATTTGTAACGTACCTACCCTTTTTATTCTCGAATGGCGAAGTAATAATGGCTTGAAATGAGCTCTTTTCAACTGCAGGAATTAGGCCTCGACGAATCTTTTGAGGGGCCCGTAGTCGCGATGCACTATATCTCGGAATTTGTAGCACTTATAGTAGTTCTAATCATTTATTTTCTCGATGGCAGATCTAGTTTGTTATAGTGACCAAATAAGTGATCAGTATCTAGATACGACATCGATCCAATTTTGTATATACGAGTGGTACAGTCAACGTCATAAATAAGTGATCATTTATGTACCTTGTTGCTTTTAGTCGTTACATAATTTCGTATGGCTTTTCAAGCATGACGTTAAAGTGACAGGGTACAAGTAATCACTTATTTATGACGTTGACCCCAGTACCATTTTGTGACGTTCTAAGTGGAAGACCTTTGTTCTACGCATGATGTCTTTTGGCTGATAAAAGTTTAAAGGCTCACACAAACACTTTTATGATCAAGGGCCACATAGACAAAGTGAGGGCCACAGTATGGCTTGGCTATTAATAGGTACATTTAAAAAGTCGTCGGTAGAATAAGTTTAAGAATAATTTTTCATGTTTAAAGTAACAACTCAAGACTTAAATTTTAAGTATTATGAACGATGTTGGACATTTTTCAACCGACGAAAACAAAAGGAGGAGGTTCTCAATTCGACGTGTATATATATATATATATATTTTTTTTTTATGTATGATCACGCATAACTTTTTACAGAGTAGTCCGATCTTGATGATTCTTTTTTGTTGGAAAGCGTATACTCCGAGGGTGGTCCCATTTAAACTTGGAAATAATATTCCTACCCTAAGGGTACGAAAACAGGGGATGATTGATTGTTCAGTCACTGATTGTACTATATGACCAAGCATAACTTATTACAGAGTAGTCGGATTTTGATGATTCTTTTTTTATTGGAATGCGTATACCCTAAGGGTGGCCCCATTTAAATTTGGAAATAATATTCCTACCCTAAGGGTAGGAAAACAGGGGATGATTTTTACAGAGTAGTCTGATTTTCATAATTCTTTTTTATTGGATAGGGTATACCTTGAAGTTGGTATTATATAAATTTGGAAAAAAAAATACCCCAAAGATGAGAAAAAAGTATAAAATAAAAACTTTTTAACAAAAAATTAAACCGCCGAAAAAACTGAAAAGCAAAAAATAATACCTTTTTTGTTTGACCTTAATCTAGGTACCAGTTTGAAGTCGGTGCCTCAGCACTAGCCAGGAGGAGTGATAGAAGCCAGTCAGGTAGAAGATTATAGGTCCACTCCTCCTGGCTAGTGCTGAGGCACCGACTTCAAACTGGTACCTAGATTAAGGTCAAACAAAAAAGGTATTATTTTTTGCCTTTCAGTTTTTTCGGCGGTTAATTTTTTGTCAAAAAGTTTTTTATATTTTTTTCATCTCTCATACTTGGGAAAGTGAGGCAAATCATATCCGACATATATACGGGAGCAAAACTATACTTTCTTCCCAAGGGTAGCAATTAATTAAAAAAAAATAAAGGCATTGGCTGTCAATGGAATACATACGCATTAAGCCAAACATTACGGTATATATACATGGTATAATGAAGTATTGAGTTTTTTTTTCTTAGTTAGTCATACATATTACAAATTTTATAATGCGAGTGAAATATTATTAAATTAAATTAATTTACATTGTTTTCTTATTTAGTGACTTATAGTTAAAAAAATCTTAAGAAACAAGTACGGTAAACGACAATTTTATATGTCCACACAACCTATCTCTATACAGCTTAACTCCTTGGTTTAAATTGGGGATGTCTATTATTTTGCAATGTATAGTAATTCGAAAACCATTTCGAGATAAACGCTTTTAAACTCGTTTTCTGTAGTTATTTAATTTTAATATTATGTAATGAATTTATTACATAATAAATAAGCAATGAACTTCATTTGACATTGGTGTAAATTGCGTGACCGGTCCAAGTCGTACTTTATTATGTGTGGTTAGAATTACTCACAATTTACGCGTGGATTATACTACGGAGTTTGATTTGGACCCGCTGTCTGACATCTAACACATTGACAGCGCCAGTAAAGTGACACTAGTTACAGTGTACCACTACGCAAAAAATAATTAAAAGGGGTCGCCTTATCGTACGCATTTAGATAGATTTAGAAATTTAGCAGTGTGGGAGCCCTCAATTATAATCTGACGTCATCAACCAAAATAGTTTCAATAATTAATTTTGAAAAAAGTAGTGAACTAAATGACAAAATATTGAAATGAGTTTCTTATAATTGACTTTTCTATACAAAAAAAATATAAAAACCACTGTTAATTTTTTTTAGACATTCTCAATTGGTTATTTACCTATTTTACAAATAAAATTACTAAATTATCTACCAACTTTATCTACTGTTTCCATTGAACGTTTTAAATTTTGTTAAATTAATTGATGCTTAACAATAAACTATTGAAATATTTAACAACGACCATATTGTCCAGTTTAGACATTTTTATTTATTTATACGTATATTTTCTTACTTTCCTTGTAGTCGAAATGAAAAGCAGAGTGTTTAACTCGGGAAAAACACCAATATCACCCTCGAAATATTGGCACCCTCGCTATGCTCGGGGCCAAGTGTCCTCGTCTGATATTGGTTATTTTCCTCCCTTGTTGAACAATCTACTATTTCACACCCGCCTGCCGCTATTCAGTTAACTTCGTATGCAAAATATGTTTTCAAAGCGATTACTATTAAAGTCATTGCATATGTCACGGGCCGCAAAAATACCGGGTGCGGGCCGCAGTTTGACGGCCACTGCTCTAGGTAACGACAGTTATGTGAACGCGCGTATGCGTTTATGGCGCTGAGCGAAGTCCAACGAAAGCTCGATATTAACACACAGTAACAAGGTTATTTCCAAGGAGGGCTTCTACATAACTCTCGTTAAAGTAATTATTTGCTTATACACTCGTGCATGCGGCCACTGTACAATGTATTAGGTGCTAAATAAATAAAACAGAATGGTGATGCGTGTTTTAAATTCTATTACGTAAATAAATACGTAATTCACTTCTAATAGATGTTTTTTTTCGGAGTTATCTCTACAGAAAGTGACTCTACAACAGCGCGTCGTGTAATTACAATCCCACATTCTTTAAATTAGATAAACGAAACAACTGACGCAATGACAATTGTATTTTAATTGTCATTTTATCCTTTTTGACGACATGGGCGGACCCAGTACGCGTAAATAAAGGGAGATGAGATAAAATGAAAATTCCCTTTGGCAAGTCATGGCACTGTTTAGCACTGACGTCTTTTTCTCGCTGGTCGCTCATTTTTTTATACAATATACGCTTGCGTTTGACCACAATCACGCCTGATGGAAAGCGAAGATGAGGCCTATGATGGAGCACGCTTGCCTAGTAAATGCTCATTCACCCTGGTTTTCAGGGCCAAAATAATAGTAGATTGTTCAACAAGGGAGGAAAATAACCAATATCACACGAGGTTACTTGGCACCCGAGCACAGCGAGGGTGCCAATATTCCGAGGGTGATATTGGTGTTTTTCCCGAGTTAAACACTCTGCTTTTCATTTCGACTACAAGGAAAGTAAGAAAATATAAGTATAAATAAATAAAAATGTCTAAACTGGTCAATATGATCGTTGTAAAATATTTCAATGGAGTTTATTGTTAAGGAATAATTAATTTAACAAAATTTAGAATGTTCAATATAATAATCAATGAAAACAGTAGATAAAGTAGGTATTTTAGTAAATTTATTTATAAAATACTAGCTTTTGCCCGCGACTCCGTCCGCGTGGAATTAGTAATTTCGGCAGCTTATTTTTTTATCCAATTTGCTTTTTCATCAATTATGGCTCTCCTTAGTTCCTCGATATAAAAAAATTAACATTTTCTAACTTTTCTGGTTTAAGTTACTAAATAAGAAATTAATAATTTAATTTAATAATATTTCACTGGCATTATAAAATATGTAATGTGACTAATTAAGAAAAAAAACTCATTATTCCATGTATATGCCGTAATGCTAGGCTGAATGCGTATGTGTTCCATTGACAGCCAATGCCTTTATTTTTTTTAATTCATTTCTACCCTTGGGAAGAAAATAATAGTTATCCTCCCGTATGTCAGATATGATTTGCCTCACTTTCCGAGTATGAGGAGATGAAAAATGATTTTCTATAAGTGTACTGTGGCTTTGAATTATTGTTTAACTTAATAGTCTCAACTACCTACGGAAAACTTAATGTACCTACACTTAATTAACTATGTACTGACAAACCTGCAGATTACGAGGCCTAATCCTGTGAGCGTGTAACTTTCTGTAAATTTCTTAGTTTAATACTTTACCTACCTTACACATAATTGTGTTGAGCGAAAAACTAACCAGCAGCACAGATTACTTAATAGTTACTTCGTAACAGATACTGCATCCCGTACAAAATCTTGGTACTTACCGCGATTGTAGCCACAGATTATACTACTCCGTCTCCTTAAGAATGTGTGCGTGCCGACAGTGACAAGGGCTGGCAGTTTGGATTAATTTTTTTTTCTCTACATGTTGTTTTACCATTTTGTCGGGATAATTGCTATACACCGTGAAATTTTAATGGTTGTTTTCCCGAAACGAGGTGATTTAGTTTCGATTGTACAATCGATTTATAATTACTATTTTGACTAGAGTCAAAAATCCAATTGTGAAAAACGAAAGTCGAAAATGACCGCAAACCAATAGTAACGCTTCGTTGGTACAAGTAGCGTATGATCGTACGATAGGTTAGGTACCAACGAAGCGTTACTATTGGTTTGCGGTCATTTTCGACTTTCGTTTTTCACAATTGGATTTTTGACTCTAGTCAAAATAGTAATTATAAATCGATTGTACAATCAATAGTAAATCACCTCGTTTCGGGAAAACAACCACTAAAATTTCACGGTGTATATTATATCCATGCAAACTTTCTAGCACTAATATTCTCTAAGCTAAGCCACGGACGGGCAAAGGGACAGACGGTCATGGCGAAACTATAAAGGTTCCGTTTTTGCCATTTTAGCTCTGGAATCCTAACAAAAAAGTATATCTATTGTAATGCGCAGAACACATTGCCATGCTCAGAGTACCCTTACGTTATACTAGATACGAAGGTCAACTTTCGAACTTCGCATCGTGCCATCCCACTCACGCTTATAGCTTTTTATAGAAGAGTAAGAGGGACAGCACGATACGAACTTCCAAATTGTTATATTAGCTATTAATTCTAGCATTGTCATATTATAGTTTGCCCCCTGTTTCACCATTTTCACTTATAAAAGTCCAGGCGGCATATTTTTTCCGTGGAACACGAATGAACGTGCGTCGGCGCGCGCTTGTGACAACCTACTGAAATTTCGATCGCAGGAGATCGTCCCCCGCGGTAGGTAAATATCGCGCGTAAGTACATGGCATGCATGAGGCCTGCCAGACCTAAAATTGTACCTAATAAGAATAAAATGGTTCATCATCATCCTAGCTTATATGTATACGTCCCACTGCAGTGCACAAGCCTCCTCTCCGGTCCGAGCCCGGACTGGAACCCACGACCTCTGCTTGAGAAGCCAAAGGTCAATCCACTATGCTACCACGGCTTTATTCCTTATACCTTGAATGTCCAAAAAACCTGACATCATTTTTTATTGATTTAATTACCTACTTGTATGCTAAATTTGAAGAGTCTAGTAGCCATATCTACGCAGATAGGGTCACTCTGAATCGAACATATAAACCCCGTTATTCACTATCCCGTGGGAATTTCAACAAGTACGTCATATTTTTTTATCTACATTATAAATTTATTTAGGTCAGCACCTTTATGCAAAATCATCTGCATCATCTTTTTAGGTCCAAGAATTTGGGCTGGTCGTTGATGAGTTAGTCAGTCAATTAGTCAGGACTTTATAGAAGATAGCCGTACATTTCTAAAGCAACTTATATTGGCTTTATTTATACTAACATGAGCTAACTCCTGACACAACCCTTCATTATCATATATCACGGCTAATTCCGGTCTAGGCCCGCATATAACACTCTGATAAGCCGCGGGGCCGCACCGGATCAGACCTCGTGACACATTCGATTTAGTACGTTCAAATTGAGGGATGTAGACCCGAATTTAATCTATCTGCATTGTTTTGGGTAATGTACACTGAACAGTCAGCCTCGGAAATCGCTGAACACTGTAGTACTTTGTCGCAATAATCAGTTATCCTACTGTGAAGTTTGAAATACGTAGCGTTAGTGATAGTGACAAAGTACTCCAACCGTACATCGTACAATTTATTACAAGAGATCGATGCGGCCGAAGTAACAAAAATATATTTGACTTTATTAAATTAGCATTAAGGTCGTGTATACATAATTCCAAACTAAGCAAAGCTTGTACTATGAGTATTAGACAACGGATAAACATACTTATATAGATAGATAGATACATACTTAAATACATACTGAACACCCAAGACTTGAGAAAAACATTCGTATTTTTTAAACCACTATCTGCCCGGACGCGGGAATCGAACCCGGGATTACATGCTTCGTAGTCAGGTTCTCTAACCACTAGGCCATTTGGTATATATTTTATTGTCACCTGACTTTCTCGTACATACGATTCTATTATGCAAGATTTCATGTTAATCGGTTGAGAATTCTTTCTGATTCAGTTGCAAGATTCCACCCAAACAAACATACATTGCGAGTTAAATATAAGCTTGTAAAAAGTAGATATCTTACCTTTAGTTTTTACGTTGAAAATCAAAGGCAAATTCCATACGAAAGTTGCTGAGTTTCTTAGGTCCATAAAACTTTATGTGAATTCCCTGAAGGTACATTTATCTCCTTACAATGTGTACTATTGTTGATATAGTTAGACGTTGGTATAAAGTAATAGGAGTTGGTAACTGGTGTACTAACTCAACATTAAGGTGACAACCCTGACCCATATGACTGTAATTTCCAGGGTTTAGCACGTACTAGGTATTTTAGGAAGAAGTATGAAATAACTGGGATAAATACTTTTGGTACTTAGTATCGACTTTGCTACAAATTACGGGTGTAATAACTATACTCCGTTATCATGCTGGCGGTTTGGTGAAAACCTAACAATAGAAATGTGCAATAAGGCTTTCTAAGTCTCGATGTGTTGTAGCTATAAGCGAACTCCAAAATTTATCTGAAAACTCAGTTTAAAAATAAGTTTTTTATTGACATTGTTAATGTTAAGTAGCCATCAAGCTGCCCACTTCATAAGGGAACATAGTAGCTAATAACATAGTAAGAAACACTGCTTTTTGACACGAGCGGGAAAATTAACATAACATTGAAAGAAGAAAAAATAAATTGGAAAATTTTAATGTGATCTGAAGCTGATACCAAAGCATTTCTTATCACACTATCTACACAAGGCGAAATTTTAAACCTGATACAAAATATGACAGTTAATCCGATTTGTCAAGAAATACAGGTAAGCAGCGTGAATGCAACTGAAACTAACTAACACACAGACTGTGTGTCCTGATTCATTTGTATTAAATTTTCCTTTTTGTTTCCCACCACGAACCACATATGTGTGTATACCTCTCACCCCGTACCATATTATAGTTGAGTTTTGGGGTACCCTCTATAGAACGAAGATGGTGATGAAAAAGTATTTTTTTTTGTAAAAAAAATACTAGGAAAAATACTTTCATCAGTTCCTCTCGCTTTTGCTAATATTCTTAATCCCGCCTTAATCCTTACACAACGGCGTCCCGTAATTTTGGCGACGGGCACGTTCGAGTCTATGTACTTTCCAGTGTTGGGCATTATTTAAATAATTTCTTATCTAAATAATTATTTTAAATAAAATTATTTGTAAATAATTTATTCGAAAATAACGTCAATCACAAATAATGTGTTGTCAACTCTTTTATTTAAATAAATTATCTAAATGAAGATAAAGACCTCTTTTGTTATTGAAGTAAGCTTAGATAATTAAGTTTATAATAGAATGTCTCGTCGGGTCAAACCGTCACATCTTTTATTTAAATACTCAACTAAGCTCAAGCTCATCTAGATAAATTCAAAACAACGAATGACTGATTATTTAGTTATCTTTACGGTTATTCCTTACTAGATAAATTTTGCCCAACTCTGCTATGTACTCTAAGCTAGAGAGAGACACCGTTACATAAATAATATGCGACGTTCCACAGGTAAAGGTACCTTATGCGGACGCCATAAGGTACCTTTACCCGAGGAATTTCACATCTGTGTTTCTCACTTTATGGCCAGATTAGACTCTTTGCACTGCTCCTCGCCTATGCTCTTTCTCGTCATCATCATCATCAGCCTATGCTCGTCCACTGCTGGACATATGCCTCTCCCATGGCACGCCACTGAGCACGATCCTCGGCCACTCACATTCAGCTCTTGCCAGCCGCCTTGCGAAGATCATCGCATCACCGAGTCTGGGGACGTCCTACGCTACGTTTGCCGATCCGTGGTCTCCACTGCTGGTATACGTAGCACTCACTGATCAAGAGTCGCCGTCATCATCATTTCAGCCGAAAGACGTCCACTGCTGAACATAGGCCTCCCCCAAGGCTCGCCAAATAGATCGGCCCTGCGCCATCCGCATCCAATGCATTCCCGCTACCTTCACCAGGTCGTCGCTCCATCTTGATAGAGGCCTACCTACACTGCGTCTTCCGGTCCGCGGACGCCACTCGAGAAACTTTCCGCCCCAACGGCCGTCAGTTCTACGAGCGATGTAGATGTGTGTTCTGCCCACTGCCACTTAAGTCTAGCGATTCTTCAAGCTATGTCCGTGACTTTAGTTCTAGCGCGGATCTCATCATTTCTAATTTCCCGCAGAGAAAGTCCAAGCATAGCTCTCTCCATCGCCAGGCCTCCTGCATGCCATGTACTTACGCGCGATATTTACCTACCGCGGGGACGATCTGCTGCGATCGAAATTTCAGTTGGTTGTAACAAGCGCGCGCCGACGCACGTACTCGTGTTCCACAGAAAAAATATGCCGCCTGGACTTTTATAAGTGAATGGTGAAACAGGGGGCAAATTTTAATATGACTATGCTAAAATTAATAGCTAATATAACAATTTGGGAGTTCGTATCGTGCTGTCCCTCTTGCTCTTCTATAAAAAGCTATAAGCGTGAGCAGGATGGCACGATGCGAAGTTCGAAAATTGACCTTCGTATCTAGTATAACGCTAGGGTACTGTGAGCATGACAATGTGTGTTCTGCGCATTACAATAAAATATCCTTTTTGTTAGGATTCCAGAGCTAAAATGGCTAAAACGGAACCTTTTTAATTTCGCCATGACCGTTTGTCCCTTTGTCCGTCCGTGGCTTAGCTTTGGGAATATTAGTGCTAGAAAGTTTGCATGGATATAATATATAGCAATAATCCCGAGAAAATGGTAAAACAACATGTAGAAAAAAATTATTATTTAAACTGCCAGCCCTTGTCACTGTCGGCACACACACATTCTTAAGGAGACGGAGTAGTATAATCTGTGGCTATAATCGCGGTAATTACCAAGATTTTGTACGGGATGCAGTATCTGTTACGAAGTAACTATTAAGTAATCTGTGCCATCGCCCTCTGAGTACTCTGCCCAAAAGGTGATGTGCATTATATATAATGCCCAGTCAATTTGATTATTTGAATAATTATTATCAAATTGCCCTCCCATATCGGGCATTTTTCATAGTGCCCCGGTCATTATGAAAAATGCCCGATTTATCACTTGGTCCATAACATAAATATGTTAAGGGTGCTAACAAATTAGGTATCCATATTTCTATAGCTTAATCTACTCAACAAAACAAGTCACTTTTATTCTAACAACTTTTTAAAATATAAAAAAAAATCTCGAATTTCCATAACTAAAGCAGTAATCCGTTTGGATGGATACGTATGATAAGTTTGCGTTTTTTTTTTAAATTTTGAAAAGTTGTCTATGTGAAAGTGACTTGTTTTGATGAGTAAGTTACGCCCTGGAAATATCGGTAAGTTCCTAATTTATTAACACCTCATATATTTATGACCTTGTATAGTCGACCAAGTAAGTGCTTTACCATTTTTTGTGACAGTTATCAGAATAAAAACAATAAGGCTGATTGTCACATTGACTTGTAAGTGAAAATAGCCTTTGATGTCTTAAGTCATACAACTGACATTGAACTTTAGGGTGATAAAGGAGTTTCTTGGTCGATTATACAGTACAACCAGCCAAGTTTCACTCCCTCACTAAAAACGACGTTTACGCATAAGAAATGTGCTACTACCTACTTTATGCTTCTCTGTCTATCGCAGAACTCGTGTTCATTCGCACGCCGATATGCGTTTGAGGCATTGAGTGAAATCCGAATAAAAAATGCCGGCATTGAACGCGATAAATTCAATTATCAACCGACATTTATACGCAGTCCTTGACTAAAAAGAAACATCGCCTGAATAAATAGAACATAATGTTAGCGGAAGTGGTTTTGGAATGAATCGACAAACAGTAACGTATTAATAACATATTTTTTACATCTGCAGGAAAACGTTTATGTATGTTATTAATATGAGAGCTTTTAGAGGTTTATTGATAATATATTCCGGCCCACTCTGCGGGAAACGTCGTCATAATTTTCAATGTTTAATACCCCTTTATATGAGGCACCCCTGTAATATACAGTTTGTAACTGAAGGAAGAGCAAAGTTGTTACCTGGTTGATGGCAAATTGGAGTATGAAGAATGACATACTTTTTATTAACTTTTTTTTTTCTTTTTGGCCGCGTCGTTTGTTAGCAGGCCGCGTCTCCACCCCGTCTCTTCTGTCTGCTTTGGATTGCTTCTATACATTTACTATGAAAAGTGATTTAAGGGGCCCAGCCGCGCCCCTGTCTCACGTCTCTTCTGGGTGGATTTGCACCTGTCTACTTCTAAGGACGAGTACTACCCGCTCTAAAAGTATTGGCATCTTGGCAACACCTTATACATAAAAACTTGGATGATTCTGTACACATACGAAATCCTTAGAAAAATATTACTTGATTTTTTCGTAATGGCTACGGAACCCTACCTTGGGCGTGTCCGACACGCTCTTGGCCGGTTTTTATGAGCTGCCAAAACACGCTATTTTTTTTAGCATTAGATAGAAGGTAAGCGATCTTGACGTGTCTTTTTATTGAAAAACACTTTTGAAAAATAAATCACTGCAAATATGTAACAATTAACAAGGAAATATGGTCATTTATCCAAATCCTATTCCAAATCCTTCTCCGTGCACGCTGTTAGTCTGTGGAATCGGTTGCCGAGTGAAATCAGGCAGTCGCAGTCGGTAGCCATCTTCCGGAGTCGCTTGGGGGCGTACTGGCTTGACAGTTCCTCTTAAATAGAGACAACCTCTATTGTATTCTCTGTTTAGTGTATATGCGTATATTAATGTATTTATGTAATTTTTATGTAGTTAGTCTATTTATGTTGATATGATATGTATTAGTCTTCTGTATTCATGATATATTATATTAGTGTGTACTTGCGTGTATTCTTTGTATGTTTATGTATTGATTATGTTAAGTTTATTGGTTTGGGTTTACTTTTGATTTCGACTCTTTTTACTCTGCATTGTATGCCTACTCTTGTCTCTGGTGTCCTGTCAATCGTTCAAAGGTTAACTGGAAGAGATCCCTTTAAGGGATAAGTTCGCCTTTGTACATCTGTTTCTCTTGTTAACTGTTAATTTTCAGGTTTTACGTACAATAAAGAGTTTTACATACACACATACATACATTTATATTCTTTTGGTTTCCTGAGTAATAGTTACTATTTTTTTAAAGCGTTTTTCAATAAAAAAACTCGTCAAGAATGTTAACCTTATTTCTAATTCTAAAAAAAAAACGAAGTTTACACTTGTACACTAATAAATAATATTGATCCCTAAACAGCACCTCGCGGTATTCCAGCAGTTTCAGTATAACAAACAACGTAACAAATCCTCTCCTATTGTGGACTAACAGACTCATGAATAAGGGATGACGACGTTCAGATCGATTACGAAGCTAAGCTTACTTACACTATTTATGTCTATATCAGCTGTTGGCCGTGACTTTGTCTGCGAAGAGGTCGTTGATCGCTGTCCCGCGGGAAAATGCAATTTCCCGGTAAGCCGTTTTTGCGAGTAATAAACATCCGATCCATTCTTTTGCTTTTATGATCACTGTGCACAGCTGTGGTAGACACAAAGGTCCATTTTTTCGTTTGCTCTAGAAACATAGTACCCAGGGATAAGTAGTCTCAAATGTATGGAACTACCATCTTTCGACCTTTAAGGCTCAGTTTCATTGGTAGATAATTCGGTCGATATAGAGTGTGCGGTGACTCCCTCAGGTGGCATAACGACTAGTGAAACTCATAAGTCGACAACTCGGCCGATTTACAGCGTGCGATAACTTCTCGCAGGCGGTATTACGACTAGTGAAACTCATTATGTCGATAACTGTTTCCCGAATGCGGGCCCTATGGCATGCGTTATGGAACTCTTCTGCACCCTACGTGCAGGCCCTATCGATCAATGAAAACGGTTCCCCGAATGCGGGCCCTATGGCACGCGTTATGGAAATCTACCGCACTCCGCATGCGGGCACTATCGACCAATGAAAACGGTTCCACGAATGCGGGCCCTATGGCATGCGTTAAAGACATCTACCGCACCCCGCATACGGGCCCTATCGACTAATGAAACTGAGCAATAGATGACCACATAACCTAGTGGTCAGAGAACCTGACTACGAAGCTTGGGGTCCCGGGTTCGATCCCCAGTCGGGGCAGATATTTGAATGAAAAATACGAATCTTTGTGCTAGAGTCTTGGATATTTAATGTATGTATTTATATACATATAAGTATGTTTGTCCGTTGTCTAGTACCCATAGCACAAGCTTTGCTTAGTTTGGGACTAGGTAAATTGGTGTCAATAATATTCATATTGATTTACTAGCTGTTGCCCGTGACTCCGTCCGCGAAGAATGGGGGGGGGGGGGATAAAAAATAGCCTACGACCTATTCTCAGACCCACCGAGTGTAGAGAAAAAAGTGTAATAAAAATCGGCCAAGCCGTTTCGGAGGAGTTCGGTAACAAACACCGTGACACGAGATTTTTATATATTAGAACTAGCTGACCCTGCAAACGTTGTTTCGCCACATACCTACCATCTAGGGGTATAAAAAATAGCCTACGACCTATTCTCAGGCCTACCGAATATGGAGAAGGAAGTTTTATAAAAATCGGTCAAGCCGTTTCGGAGGAGTTCGGTATCAAACACCGTGAAACGAGATTTTTATAAATTAGATTTATTGTAGCACAGGTTTAACGACATATTTTTTTACACTAGACCATCCAAGCAGCCTTAACAATTATAATATAACAATAATTTCTCACAAATAACTTTACCACAATAGCTAGTCTAAAAACCGGCCAAGAGTGTGTCGGACACGCCCAAGGTAGGGTTCCGTAGCCATTACGAAAAAATCAAGTAATATTTTTCTAAGGATTTCGTATGTGTACGGAATCATCCAAGTTTAGGTACCTTAGACTACTATTTACTCTTAAACTACAAATAATTTCCAAGCAATCTTAGCCGCTATAATTTTCCTAGTAAATTTGATATATTTAATACCATTCTGAATTTTTTCAAATTTTTCCTCCCAACAGTTTAGATTTTAGAGGGGGGGGGACGGTCGATTTTAATGAAAATTTTCACTTTATAGTTGAATATTTCGCAAACAGATCACTGAATAGAAAAATCATGTTAGCAACCCCGCAATGGTTTTAAAAGACCTATCCAACGATACCCCACACTATAGGGTTAGTCGAGAAAAAAAAATCACCCCCACTTTACGTCTATGGGAGGTACCCTAAAAAAACTTTTTTACTTATTTTTATTCAATCACTTTGTCGGCGTGACTGATATATATATTCATGCCAAATTACAGCTTTCTAGTACTAACAGTCTCTGAGCTTACCTGCGGACAGACAGACAGACAGACGGACAGACATGGCGAAACTATAAGGGTTCCTAGTTGACTACGGAACCCTAAAAATGAAGCAAGCATGTCAGAAAATGAGATTTGCCATTTCAAGTTAAATGTAAGAGCTTGCGAAGTAGGTAGGTATTCCACTTTGGAACAAATAAAAGCATTTCCTTAGCGAGTCTCCTTGGTTCTAACGTTACCTGTCTACGTCGTGTTCTTACATCACCTCGTCGCAGTGTTCATTGTTTAAACAGTACCGTAAACCGGGGTGACTTTAAAAAGTAGTTTGCTGATCAACTCACGCATTTTTGTCAGCATTTGTTATTCCTTGTATGTAGAGGTAGAGATAATCTTCGATAACATGGCCCGCTCCTCCACAATTCAAGAAGTCTTCAATGTATTGGTGAAAGTATTTATAAAAAACTTTCAACGCATGTGTGTGTGTTGAGACTCTTGAGACAGCCGTCAAACAAAAGCAGATACTACTAATTAAAAATTATTTCGTAAATATGTGACTAAACACATTGAAATAGTAATGTGGAGGGGCGGGCCATGTTATCGTAGTTTATCTCTATGTAAACTCTTTATTGTACAAAAATAAGGAAAGAAAAAAAAGATTATCGATGTGTTGATTGATGTCTTATCGATGTCTACATGTCAACCATTTGCCTCGTATGGACAATGTCCACTTTATAGCGATTTTATACTATCAAATTTGCCCCAATTTGATCAAATTTACCCCGGTTTTCGGTAAGTCAATGTTAAGCGAAGGAAGGCAATGCATGGGTGTTAAATATAAGACATAGAGACAGAATTTTATTAAGTAAAGTTTCCGCGCACAATTTGAATTTGAATTTTGTTAGCTTATGACAGCTTATTATGCTGTTGTACGTCCGAAATGGACAAGCTGTTGAGAAGATTTAAACTATAAATTTAAAAAAAAAATAGAAAATAAAAATCACGGGACAATTCACTCCAATTGACCTAGTCCCAAACTAAGCAAAGCTTGTACTATGGGTACTAGACAACGGATAAACATACTTACTTGTATAGATAAATACATACTTAAATACATCCAAGACTCGAGCACAAACATTCGTATTTTTCACACAAATATCTGCCCCGACCGGGAATCGAACCCGGGACCTCAAGCTTCGTAGTCAGGTTCTCTAACAACAAGGCTATCCGACCGTC
This sequence comes from Archips crataeganus, assembly GCA_947859365.1. Classification (NCBI taxonomy): domain Eukaryota; kingdom Metazoa; phylum Arthropoda; class Insecta; order Lepidoptera; family Tortricidae; genus Archips; species Archips crataeganus. The sequence goes on along the minus strand of OX402067.1, from coordinate 7,465,716 downwards.
AAAAATACACACCACAAATGTACACACTATGAACAAAAGCTACCTATTCTTATTCTTATACTTACTTATCTGTTCGCACAAAGGTTCTTTCGAATAGAATACAAATAAAAGCCGTAACATGATCGTGTGATAGAATAGAGTACTGTTCTTAACAAATCCACTGCGCCCCCCTCGGCAGTCTGGCGAAACGAAATAGAATTTCCGTTCAAGGGAAGTTTGTCTCAACTCTCAACTTATGTACTTTGTAGGTTTGCGTGGTGCGAAGGCAATCGGTTCTGCTCGAGTAGTCTGTAAGTGTTCTAGGAATAAGATAACTTTCTGGTTGGTTAATGGAAATTTTCTTACGTCATTCACGAGCAACCGTGGCCCTCTATAAGAAAACCATGAAATTCCTTACAAAGTCATGTGAATGTCACCTTACTACCATAAGGACGCGAGGTACTGGGCTGACTTTGGCCGGTTTAAAAACAAGAGTGTGCGCAGGAATTACACTATTTAATTCCTCCATCCCCGTTTAACTAACGGCCATCCAGGCGGGGGGAGCGTCTTCATCCGGGTATGTATTACAATACCGAAGTACGAAAGACCGAATGTATTAAAACATCGAATGGGTCAAAAGACCGACACGATTTTTTCCTGAAACCGTAAACGTCTCAGAATTTATTAAAACGGCATCATACAGAACCCATTAGGTTAGGTCAGGTTTGTTTTATAACAATCTTAAAAAGTTAACGGTTTCAGAAAAAAATCGTGTCGGTCTTTTGACCCATTCGATGTTTTAATACATTCGGTCTTTCGTACTTCGGTATTGTAATACATACCCCTTCATCCTTATGTGGTTAGTATTCCATTGGCCTGCACGAAGCAGTTCGCTTCATCTTTCGTGATGCGTTGTCTGTATTTCCAGACAAATACAACCAAAGGTTTTTATCATTTCTATTGCGAACGAAACTAGAACTAAAGTCACGGACATAGCTCGAAGAATCGCCAGACTTAAGTGGCAGAGGGCAGGGCACATCGCTCGTAGAACTGACGGCCGATGGGGCAGAAAGGTTCTCGAGTGGCGTCCGCGGACCAGAAGACGTAGTGTAGGTAGGCCTCCAACAAGATGGAGCGACGACCTGGTGAAGGTGGTGGAAACGCTGGATGCGGATGCCGCAGGGCCGGTGTGTTTGGCGAGCCTTGGGGGAGGCCTGCGTTCAGCAGTGGACGTCTTTCGGCTGAAATGATGATGATGATGATAACAAGCAAAGGCTCTTCAAGGCTAGAGTGGATAGGCTATTAATGTACCAGTGAGATATACAGTAAAATTACATAAAGTTTACCACTGACAGATGGTTTGCCTTCATTTCATATTCAACTTTAACGACCTACAAATAAAGCCAGTTTTAGAATACTGTTACCCACGTTTGCAGATTTTGTAATAACTACCCATTGACGTACAATAAAACAACTAGACTCCCAATCGCTTAACAAAAGTTCCTCAAAAAACGTCCGAGCGGCGTTGTGTGTACGTATACATCAATTTATACAGATAACATTAACAGCATTAATTCAAATTAACACCTTATTTCGTAGCAGTAATGTTTCATGTCAATTGAATACGATCGTTCGAAGTAGTGACATGACGTCACGCGCTGGAAACCGCCTAAAGAGTAGAGAATGCAGTGGAGTGGTCATGCGAAGCGGAAGCTAGACTGTCTGTCTGTCTCTTTTTTTCTCGTGAGTTTGATTACGGTGCGAAAGAGACATATACGAATACGGGGCGAGAAGTGACGTTGTAATCAACGCGCGGTCGAAACACAACTGAACCAAAACACTGCACAATAGATGCGTGTGCAGACTTTTGCTTCGGACAATTTTTGAGCGTGACTGGGAGTCTAGTTGTTTTATTGGACGTCAATGTAACTACCTTATTTGTATGGTGTTAAAGTTGGAAATTAAATGAAGGCAAGCAATCTGTCAGTGGTAAACTAAAAGTAAACGTATTGTACACCCTTAGCCTCGTCTACTCGTTTCATCACATGATATACATATATAGTGGTCAATCACAGTTTTATGCACAAAAAACATAATAAAGTGTCATCGTCATCATCCCAGCCTATATGTTTCCCACTACCATGAGCTTTACGGTGAAGGAAAACATCGTGAGGAAACCTGCATACACCTGCGAAGAAATTCAAATTATTATTATTATTATTATTATTTAAAATAGTATTATTTTAAATAATAATAATAATAATAATAATTTGACTTTACACACTTTACACTAGCAGCTCATAGAGCTGATGCGTGCATATCACTACACTTGTGTTTTAAATCTCTTTACATAAATGTCCAGTCTATTTTTAAAACAGTTTACTGTAGGCGGACTTATCACATGTTCGGGTAGTTCATTCCATAAGCACACAGCACGGTTGGGTAAGAAGTGTTTTCTAGGGTTGCTTACAGTTAGTTGCTTGGTCAGTTTCATAGAATGCCCTCTCAAACGTGTGTTCCCACTCATCTTAAATATATCCTTGATGTTATGGATGTTAATTCAAAAAATTCAATACGAAATTCAATTGTGTGTGTAAGTTCCCAATCCGCAATGGGCCCGCGTGCGAACTGCGGCTCAAGCCCTCTCATTCTAAGAGGAGGCCTGTGCCGCAGTGGGACGAATATAGGCTGGGATGATTATGATGATATAAAAGAATCGCGAGAAATGCAGCATAATTATAACAATTCTCACTATATCTGTTAAACGTTATAATTAATTATAACACTCATAGTGAAAATAAACGGATCACTTACGTCTTAAAACGAGTTTAACTCAACATGTTTCGGGCTAATCCGAAGCCCTTCTTCCCGGAGTCACACGTCACGGCAGCTGCCAAACGCGCACTGGGCGCTATCACCCGCCCCCCTCCCCTGTGGGTGGTGCTGGTAGTCGCCTGGTGGCCGCCGTGACGCGTGACTCCGAGAAGAAGGCCTACGGATTAGCCCGAAACATGTCGAGTTAAACTCGTTTTAAGACGTGAGTGATCCGTTTATTTTCACTATGAGTGAGCCTCATGGTCTCATCAAAATATTGATGATGTGTATTGTAAGTAAATGTATTTTCTTTCTTTCTTTCTGTATTTATTTAAAAAAACCGGCCAAGAGCGTGTCGGACACGCATAAGGTAGGGTTCCGTAGCCATTACAAAAAAATCAAGTAATATTTTTCTAAGGATTTCGTATGTGTACGGAATCATCCAAGTTTAGGTATGTTTTATACCTTAGGCTACTATTTAGTTTACTCTTAAACTACAAATAATTTCCAAGCAATCTTAGCCGCTATAATTTTCCTAGTAAATTTGATATATTTACTACCATTCTGAATTTTTTCAAATTTTTCCACCTAACAGTTTAGATTTTAGAGGGGGGGGGACGCTCGATTTTAATGAAAATTTTCACTTTAAAGTTGAATATTTCGCAAACAAATCACTGAATAGAAAAATCATGTTAGCAACCCCGCAATGGTTTTAAAAGACCTATCCAACGATACCCCACACTATAGGGTTAGCCGAGAAAAAAAAAATCACCCCCACTTTACGTCTATGGGAGGTACCCTAAAAAAATTTTTTTTACTTTTTTTTGTTCAATCACTTTGTCGGCGTGATTGATATATATATTGATGCCAAATTACAGCTTTTTAGTAGTAACAGTCTCTGAGCTTAGCCGCGGACAGACAGACAGACAGACAGACGGACAGACATAGCGAAACTATAAGGGTTCCTAGTTGACTACGGAACCCTAAAAATGGGCTTTCAATGCGTCAAACTATGTCAGTCAAATACTATTCTCGTAAAACAACCATTTACCTACGAATTAATCAACCCACAGTACACGACAACAAACAGTAACATAACTCCGCGCAACAAGATACAAGATACTGTCAAAGTTCAGCAGATTAAACAATTTAGATATTGCTTTGAACTTTACGTGTCTTGTCTATGGGCTTCTGAATATTAATGGCTGCTAGTTCACGAACAAACAACTGAGTTGTCAGTACGTAAATGTGAAATTACGGAAGGGTGATATTAAATATGAATATTTTATATGAAATCAACGTAGAAGGCTTCCTTTGTACGTATATAGTAGCGTGATAAATGATACATTATTATAAGTATTATAACCAACTACCTGATGACAAAATCCAGTTTATTTTTTGAGATACCTCGTATATCTAGATATAGTGATGTAGTGCTGTATTTTCATGGCGATGCGAAACAACGTTTTATCGCAAAAATACATTCCCATAGCATTACGAGCTAATTCGATAAAAAACCTTTTCTATTGCTTTTAGCGCGCGATTGCTTCCATTACGATCAGGCTGCGTACAACCGCCTGCCATACAAAAACTTACATCATCATCATCATCATCACCAGAGGCCGTATTGTCTAACGCTTCTGACGCTTGCCTTCGCTTTCACCATCTCTTTCTGTCATCATCTTATACCGTTTGACAGAAAGAAATAGTAATAGCGAAGGCAATCGTCAGAAGCGTTAGACAATAAGCCTGCTGTTCGTGTAATACAAACTAAGTTCGCTGTAGTATCGATATAGGATGTTTTCCTTCACCGTAAAACGCATGGTAAACTTCAAATGTAATGTCGCATAGTTTTTTTTTTAAGTTTTATGAATTATCATTTATTTAATGTAATTTATGAAATATGTTATTTATGAACAAATAATTGTAATTTCGCATATAGACATAAGTTTCGAAAAAATCGGAGGTACGAGCCCGAAACTACATTAACGTACGATTATTATACCGAAACTTTTCAAAAACATGGACTTTTTCCATACTGAAAATACCGATATTTTTAGGTTTTCTTACTCTCGGTTCCAGTGAACCCGTAAAGGAAAAATACCGGTATTTTAACTTCTTGAAACCGGTAAATTTATGGGTTCTCGGGGTATCGGCATCATGTAGGACCTATGCTTAGTACCGGTACCCCGGTACAGGTAACCAAAACTAATACCGGTTTCTGGTGTAAGGCCACAAAAAATACGGTTCTGGAAATTACCGACATTTAAAATCCTGATCTCCATATCAAATTTCATCTAAACGGTTCAGCGGTTTAAGCGTGAAGGGGTAACAGGCAGACAGACAGAAATCCACACTTTCGCATTTATAATAATCTTCTTCTAATCTTCTTCTAATATATAAAAATCTCGTGTCACCGTGTTTGTTATCGAACTCCTCCGAAACGGCTTGACCGATTTTTAAAAAACTTTTTTCTCTATATTCGGTAGGTCTGAGAACAGGTCGTAGGCTACTTTTCAAACCTCTATTCTTCGCAGACAAAGTCGCGGGCAACACTAATATTAGTATGAATTGAGATTTCTGTGGACCCCCGGCTCTTTCCAGTCGACTGTTAAGAGCCTATTAACTCGAGTGATTGGCGCTAAACGACGGAACCATGCCTCTGAATTTTACTTTGTCTTCACGAAAGCGGATCCCTGACTACCACTAATTACTGTACGGTTGAGAGGCGACGTCTCACGATTTGACTTTGCGATCTTATTTATTAATCATCATCATCACTAGCTGGAAAAAATTGTTGAAAAAAACCGGTTGTCTGTAAAGTCGGTTTACGGACGATAGTTTAACGTAACCACGTCATAACAAAACATTCAAAAAACAAAAATGTAATTAGGCGGTCACCCATCCAAGTAGTGATCGCGCCCGATGTTGCTTAACCTCGGTGATCAGACGAGAACCGGTGTTTTGTCAAATATCTTGAAAACGGTGCATCCTACGGCAAAATCAATGCGAATAAAACGGAGGTTTGCTGTTTCCATCTGTGCAATAGACTGGCGAACGCAGAGCTTAATGTCACATTTAGGGGAGACGTGCTAAAACACAACCCTAATCCCAAGTACCTTGGCGTCACTCTCGACCGAAGCTTAACCTACAAGAGCCATCTCGGTAAGGTTGCGGCTAAGATTAGGACTCGCAATAATATAGTGCAGAAACTGACGGGCACTACCTACCTGGGGCGCCAGCGCTGCGTGCCTTCGAACAACCGCTCTTGCACTGGTATATTCTTCAGCTGAGTATTGTTCACCTGTGTGGCTCAACAGCGCACATGTCTCAGCAGTAGACTCGCAACTGAACCACACCATGCGCCTGGTAACAGGCTGTATGCGCCCAACGCCCACGCACTGGCTGCCTGCACTCAGCAACATTGCTCCGCCGCACCTGCGCCGAGAGCAATGCCTCTATCGCAAGCTGGGCAAAATATGCAGGGACTCAACCTTACCTGTCAATAAAGACCTACCTGCGGCAACCCAAAGGTTAAAATCTCGCCACCCACCAGTATCCAAAATACACTCCAGAGATCCTGCCTGGGAAATGCGGAACGCCTGGCTCAGCGAATGGCAGACGAAAGGAGAGCCACCTGACTTGTTTGAGCTAAACCCCCGCGAAAGACCCCCGTGTTTCGAAACGCAGCGTCGAGTGTAGTGCCTGGCCAACCGCTTCCGAACCAATGTTGGGAACTCCGCGTACCTTAGGAGTAAATGGGGCTGGTGCGAGTCGGCGGCTTGCGAGTGCGGGGACCCGGAACAGACGGCCCACCACATGGTACTGGAATGCCCGATCACTAGGTTCGATGGACCCATAGATGACCTCAAAAAGCTGTCAGAGAAAGCCGTGGAATATTCCAAGGAGTCTAGACTTAAGTTTTAATTGTTAGTTTTCATTTATATTTCCTACACAGTTTTGCAGTGACACGTATCCCATATGATAAATAAATAAATCAATGAAATTTTCATCCCCCTCTTAATGCCCTCGCACCCCTCTCCCGCACTCTCCCCCCCCCCAATCCCACGACCCCCCTCACCCCGCATTGAAAATTACCGTATTAAAAATTACGAGCGCTGGTACTAATTTTGTACATGCTGGTGTTCGCTGCTCTCTTGTACATACATACTGGCCTTCACTGCTCTGTAGGTACATGTACGGGACATGTACGTTACATTGCGTCATCCTTTTTCGTGTATGCAGCCGGCGTTCATCGATTTATTAGACGTTGTCACGTTAAAAATATTTACAGGGACGTAATATAAAGCCACTGCAGTGTCGCTCTTTTTTTTACGTCGGGCTGACACTCACACCACCACCATCACTGGCTGACACCAGGTCGTCGCTCCATCTTGTTAGTAAGCCTCCAACAACCTGCGTCTTTCGGTCCGTTGTGTTACATAGTAGGTACAAGTTTTATGAAAAACAAAATTATTTTTGCGATTTAGTCATTTTTGCGGAAATTTTCCATTAAATAATTGTGTTGTGACATGACATGGATGATATGTTTACATTACATACATTAAACCTCGTTTAACCTTCTTTCGGAGTTATTTCTATAAAACCGTACCAAGTGTCAACATTCGAATCAGCGCCACTCGCAGAAAAAATTGGCACGGATTTTGCCGCCGCTACATTTCTAAGTCGTCGTATCGTTTCCAATTCTGAGGATAGATAAAGCATCTTACATCATTGCGTAAGCACAAAGACAGCAAAATTGTTCAAATGTTTACTCTTACCTCTTACAAATAAATTTCTCAATTACAAGTTAGAGGTAAAAGTAAAGCAGTTAACACATCGCAAAAATATGCGATTTCAAGAACGCATCGCAGAGTTGACACTTGTAGAATGGACGGACTGAGCATTACGAGTATTACCTACCAATGCAAATGCACTAGCGGTACCAATGTTGGGCGGCGGTGGTAACTTACCACCGTGATGCTTATGGTGCGTTACTATTGTAGTTTCGTGGTTAAACTACGCGTAACATATTTTCAAAATGGCTGTCTGTGAATGTAGTAACGATAGTGATGTGATAGTGATTCACTGATAATTTTTACATCGGTGAAATAGGGTAGGTGAATACAGCAGCTGTCAAACGCGATTGTGGAATTTGTTACACGTACTCGTAATAACTATTAAGGTAAACGTACCAATGCTCGACACCTCAACGCCCAGTAGATAGCACCCATTTGTCAACTCTCTTACTATGACATAAGATTGAAGGTGCCATGTATTGGGCCAGTTTAAAGCAGGGACGTTTACCTTATATCAACTGTGCTTTTGATGATCTTGTCGTAATTGCTTACCAAGAGAGCTTCGTTGTTAAAACACTTTCAAACTAAACGTTTATTCAACCTTAATAATCTTTTTCCTTCAAAGGTGAAAATAAACACCGTTTTAATGAATCAGGGTACGAATGACTTGTCAACTTGGCACGCAAACCTAGTGTTTACCACTCAAGTGGTTTTTAATTGAGTCGCGCAACTAGTGCCTACTGTGCTGAGTGCGTTGACCAATAGCGTGGCAGCTCAGCTTTACCTTAACCAGTTACTTGCTTTGGGCAATTACGGTTGCCAGTTTATTTATTTAATTCAATCAAATTTATCCCTTAAGTCAATAAGGCCATTATTTTACCATTATTTGTCAATAAATGACAGCAAACTCAAAAAAGCAACTGAGTAGTTAGGGGGATTAAACGTTAGCATCACGACTGCTCGTGGTATAAAATATTAGGACGAGGTTGTAACGTATATAATTTTAATTTAGACAGCCGGATGTACAAATGATTAGAGTACCTACCTGACTACAAAGCTTGAGGTCTCGGGTTCGATCCCCAAAATTATGCATAAAAATAAAACTATTTGCTCTCGGGTCATGGATGTTTAATATCGTCACTATTTGAAAAAAAGCTCGTATCTCAAAATCTACTATGTGACGAAATGAACTTTACTACGTTTGCAGCAAGGTTCACTTTGGTTTACATATTCATTAGAGATATGAGGTTTTTGAAAGTAGTGAAGATATTTATTTTTAAGCATGTTTATCCGTTTTGCCTGGTACCCAAAACACAAGTTGGTTGCTTTGGGACTATGTCAATTGTTGTGAATTGTTCCGTAATCACGACTTTACGACTCTTCCTCTCCTTCTTCTTCTTACTTTTTTTTGTTTGCAACTTTGACTGTGCATAATTTTTCTCTTTACTGTGTTCTATCATTACTGTGTTATACCTACATAGGACGTGTGGCCTAGTGGTCTGATCTATGATTTATTCTCTCAAGCAGAGGGTCGTGGGTTCAAGCCCGTTTGACCTGACCTGACCACCACACCTGAGAAGAAATTCAATGGTGTGTGTGAAGTTCGTAATCCGCACTGGGTCCGCGTGGGAACTACAGCCCAAGTCCTCTCATTCTGAGAGGAGGGCTGTGCCTTGCATTGGGACGTAGTATGTACAGTCGAGGTCAAAGATATCAAAATAAACAAAAATTCAAGGTAGTTTTATAATATGTCAATAAAAGTTAATTTTTGTGGGGTAGTTTGAGAATAAGAAAAATAAAGTGGGTACTTGAGAAGTTACAGTGACAAGTTAAAACATTTGTTTTGGTTTGTTAGTTTAACATTTGGTAGCATAGCATACGAATGTGGTAACTCCGAAGATGAGCTCTGGTTGAGCTCGAAACGCGTCAGTGTAGCTTGGTGGTGGTGATGGTTGGGTTTATGTGATTTGTGTGTGTTCGTACAGTGTGGAGGTGGAGGAACTGCATGAACGCACATTTCTTGCATAAACGTAACTATTGTAAGGTCGCGGGTGAGCAAAGTAATTGTTTTAGTTCATTAATATGGACCTCCGCAAAGTAACGCCTGATTCAATAAATTATTCAAAGATATCATTACACTTTACTACCTTGTCGCAGTCACTTCGTGTTTGAACTTTTATATGAAATTGTCAGTAGGCATACAGTGACAAGGCACTAAAGTGTAAAGACATCTTTGACCTCGACTGTACGTCATGATGGTGACATGCATCGAATGCGTAAATCACGCCGCAAATCTCTTAAATCTATTTTATAAGATAAATTTCCTGTAGGTACAGAGTTTCCTTTAAAGTAAGATAAATGCAACTCTTTAGCGCTATCCCGACAAATAGCGTTTTGCAAAAAAATCCTTAAGCGAGGCAAGGAGGCTATTTTTCAAATAAGTTTGGCCAACTTGGTTCAAATTAATGGCAGAACTTGGCGTGATACGGAATTAACCCTTGGGGTAGCGTTTGGCCAAGTTTGGCGTTCATGACATTTTTATAAGACGGCCACTCTTTTATACTAGTTGTCCCTGGAAGCCTTGAAGTTAGAGCTGTTCAAAGCCACAGTTAATATTACTAACATGAATAACTTAGACGTACTACAAAATTAATGGTTACGAGTTTAATATCATGGGCAGGGATGTTTGGAAATTCCGATACGCATTAACGATCCCAAGTCTCTAGTGTACCTACTGTGTCAAAAAAAATGGGCTTAATATTCTCGATGTGTGAAATTCAATAGCGTTATAATTGGCTAAGTAAAGTTTTTTGAAGAGGTGCTAATTATATTTTTTTTCGACAGTCGGCGTTCTGGAGATCGAAAAACTGCAGCTGTTTTATTTTTATCTCTTATTGTTTACTGGAAATATTTTTTTAAGTGTTCGAGATGACATTTGTGAGATTTTATGGCTGACAAGCCGTTCGTGCTCAGTACTTAGTAGAAACAGAAGAAAAAACCGAAGTGAACTGTCACTTCTGACAATATCAAATCGTTTGCGTTTCGTTTGCTTTGCGTTTTGGCGTGCTCAGTGTGATTTTTGGACTATTTTTATCGACCTCCGCATAAAATCCGGACTTTCTATTTTATCTCATTTCTCCACGGCCTATGCACGATAATTGGATCACGACTGAATATTTTCGATCACTATTTTGGAACTGCTTCTTGGACAACGCAAAGCAAACGAAACGCAAACGGTTAGATTTCATTTGTCATTGACAGAAGCGACAGTTGACTTCGTTTTTTTTTTCTATTTCTTCTTAGTACTGAGCACGAACCGCTTGTTAGCCGTAAAATCTCACAAATGTCGTCTCGAACACTTAAAAAAATATTTCCAATAAATAAAAGGAGATAAAAATAAAACATCTGCAGTTTCTTGGTGTTGAAGTCGACCACTGTCGAAAAAAAATATAATTAGCACCTCTTCAAAAAACTTTACTTAGCCAATTATAAATGTGTTTGAAAAAAAATATACCTTGTTGAGTTTCTTGCCAGATTCTTCTCAACTGGGTTTTTTCCGAACCGGTGGTAGATTCTTCGACTTTCATAACTGCTTGTTAGAGCATAAATTAGGTAGGTAAATAAAAAAATTGTACGCAGACAGCTAGACGTCTAATTTTCCCCCGTGATCTATAAATAAATAAATAAATAAATAAATATCACGGGACAATTCACACCAAATGACCCAGTCCCAAAGTAAGCTAGGAAAGCTTGTGTTGTGTGTACTAGGCAACGGATAAACATACTTATATAGATAGATACATACTTAAATACATATTAAACACCCAAGACCCGAGAACAAACATTCGTATTTTTCATACAAATATCTGCCCCGACACGGGAATCGAACCCGGGACCTCAAGCTTCATAGTCAGGTTCTCTAACCACTGGGCCATCTGGTCGTCTATATGTATACATTCTTAAATTCTTAACCGATAAGTCTAGATATGAAATTTTGCATGGGCGTTTGTCATACAACATAAATGAAGCCGATGATATCATTTTGGTAATTCCCATGGGAACTTCGTAAAATCAAGATGCGCTGCCTAGAGTTTGTCAAGCAAGTCGTGTCCCTTGAAAGAAGGCGGCATTTTAAAAAATCTTTCATGTTTCAACACTAATAATACTGAAAACTGTGATTGATACTCGAATTTATGTAGCAGTAATTAGTTAAAAAGTTAGCTACATAAATACAAGTACAAATCATAGTTTTCAAAGTGTTGTTAGTCTTGATATACTCGTATAAAAGATTTTTGAAAATGCCGTCTGTTTTCAAGGGGCACGACTCGCTTGACAAACTGTAAGCCTGTAATTTTACGAAAATGACTTACCAAAGGGAGAATAAAAAAGTTGTCCCAATACGAATTGCGACCTTGCGTCGCAGAAAATTAGGAGGCGTTAACAAATGTTACAACCTCAACGTACATCAAGCGGGTCCATCTCGTCGTTGCTTTCGACGCTACGTGCGCCCCTTTTTTGCTTAGCCAGTCGGTAAGGGACGGAGCCATCGTCTAAAAGAGAAACGGGTGGAAATTGCTATGTGACGAAACGCAAAAAGTAGACGTAAAAATAAAAGTTGGAAGACAAATTGTGTCCCTGACTCGGTGTCCGTGGTTTACGTTCACCTGCGCAGCCGAGGATTTATTTTGCTTAAAATTGAGGGTAGAAAGAAAATTCAGGGAAACGAAACCTTGTTCGTTTTGGTGACATCTGTTCTTGTTTTTAAAAATTGTGATTAGACTTTTTTTTTTATGTTTCTCGCGAAACAAAACATGAGGCTCTTATTTCACCAACGTGGAAATTGTCAGTGACAAATGCCGAGTGACAGGTGACATGTGACATTTTCTATAGAAATGCTTATAAAAACGACAGTCAAAAGTCAGTCAAGTTCGTGTAAACCTAGCATTATGCTAAGATACTATATATATTTATCTTTTGTTTTTCTTTTGTTTCAGATGACATGATCAACTAAATCCTACCTAGAAACACCTATCTATACAATAAACATTTATTTACAAATAAACAAAGTACCTTCACTGACAATAAAACGCCAAATCCTCAAATACTTATTTTCATATTCCATTTAAAAAAATACTATAACCAACTGTGATCGCCAACTGTTTCCATATTTGAAATAACTTTTTAAATTTTGAAAATGAGCTTTGATTCTACGTCTTCTGCCAAGCGGCTGAATTTAGAGCGGGCTAGCAACTTTATGAGGCAATTTAGGGACCCGGACTCGAGGGAGCTGAAGAAACTCTCAGCCAACCAGTTCATGGAAGTCTGGAGCCATTACGACAGAGATGGTAAGTTGAATAACTGATTTGTTACAACGGTTTTAACCGACCAGTGAAGTTAAACAATAAACGGATGTGTTTGGACAACATTGTAAAGAAACCGGCACACGCCGTGTGTGAAGTTCCTAATCCACTGTGGTCCCACGTGGGAACTGCTGCCGAAACCCTGAGAATTCTGAGACGATGTCTTGCTCCAGCAGTGGGTCATATATACCTAGGGTCTGATCGAAAGCACAAGCGAAAGCGAAACGAAATTACGTTTGAAATTTACCATGAGCTTTACGGTGAAGGAAAACATTGTGAGGGAACCTGTATACACCTGCGAAGAAATTCAATGGTGTGTGTGAAGTTCCCAATCCGCACTGGGCCCGCATGGGAACTAGGGTCCAAGCCCACTCATTCTGAAAGGAAGCCTGTGCCCTGCGGTGGAAAGTATATAGGCTGGGATGCTGGTGATGATCATATGCAATAATTTCTTACTCTCGGAACTTAAATGATTCAATGATTCAATTTGATTCGATGATTCAATTTAGTTTAATTCAATTCAATTATAAGTTAAGTTAGATATATTGACATTTATTAATTTTTATTTTTGATATTATTTATTTATTTGTTTGACTGATGTGTTGGAGCCTAATTACTACCTTTATTAATTTACATATAATTTACAAATACTAACATATGTGATAAGAATAATTGTTACTAACACATTATCACTTTATATAAATTTTTCTTTTTATCATCATACTTATTGTGTGCCTATGGATGGAAACGTCTGACAATAAATGTTTTTTTTTTTATTTTTTTTTAAATGTTTGTATATTAAATTATTTTATGGAAACCACATAAAAAGAAAAACAAAATATGTACATGCAGAACTCGATCTTTCACTGGAAGACGTTATTTTTTCTTCTTGTTTAATAAATGCGGCGACTTTCCTCTGAGAGCACTTCCTAGTAGTACTGATATATTATGCAGTTCGCGGAATACACAACTAAGTTCGCTGAAGTCGGGTGCACTTTGCAAATCAAGGCTTCTTGGAATTTGTTTGGCAGAAGGTTTATTTCCAAGATTACTAAATATGAAAGCGGGGAACACAAATAATAAACCACAAATACAAGTTAATAGAAGGCAGAAATCATCATACCTAAAGCCCCTAAAGATACTTTCCCACTACAGGGCACAGCTTTCACTCACAATGTGAGGGTTTAGGCCTTAGTTCCCACTCCGGCCCAATGCGGATTGAGGACTTGACACGCGTTGTTTTCCTTCACTGTAAAGCTCATCGTAAATGTAATTTCGCATGAAAATTCCGAAGAACTTACAGATACGAGCCCGGACTCGAACCCAAGACTCTTTGCTTGAGAAACCATAGATCAGACGTCAGACCGTCCGTCCGTGGCTTAGCTTAGAGATTGTGCTAGAAATATTTTGATACAGCGATTCGTTTGCGAAATATTCAACTTTACGAGGGGCGTTCAATATAAAGTGAGAATGAGATGCAAACTCTTTTAATATTACGAAATTAAATACTGGCCGGTAAAGCTAATCTATCTAGCTGATTGCTATGAAAAAAAAAACTAACTGTCTTTTGTTTAAAAAAATATACGGTAATTTCTTTGCAATGCTATTGAGTACGTTAGCGAAAATGGAGAAAATTGAACTGCGCGCCGTTATCAAATACTTGTATTTGAAATATTTTTCTACGGACCAAGTCAATTTGGATTTGCGGGACACTTTAGGGTCTAATGCTCCTCCGTATTCGACAGTCGCACGTTGGTGCGCCGAATTTAGACGTGGAAGATCACCGACAATGGACGACCCCCGCTCCGGACGCCCTACTACAGCAGTAACTGAAGAAATTGTGAAAAAAGTCGAAAACTCAGTTTTGGCGGATCGTCGTGTCACAGTTCGTTTTATTGCTGAAAATGTAAAGATTTCAACGGGGAGCGTGCATAATATTTTACATGAACGCTTGGGTATGAAAAAGGTATCTGCGCGTTGGGTACCAAGAATGCTTACTGACATGCAAAAACAAACTAGACTAGAGATTTGTCAAGAAGCTTTGAACCTGATGCAGCAAGACCGGGAACTTTTTTTGGCGCGATTTATAACAATGGACGAAACATGGCTCCATCATTACGACCCTGAAACGAAACTGCAGTCTATGACATGGAAAAGGCCATCATCTCCAACTCCGAAGAAATTCAAGGTGAGCCCATCTGCCGGTAAGGTCATGGGCTCTGTTTTTTGGGATGGTAAAGGGGTATTAATGATTGAGTATCTCGAGCATGGAGCCACTATTACGGGCACTTTATACGCCAAACAAATAGCAACATTGCGCAATGAGATCCACGAAAAACGGCGAGGTAAATTCTCGAAAGTTGTGCTGTTCCACCAGGACAATGCCCCGGCACACAAGTCCGCCGTTGCAATGGCTGCAATTCGTGATGCTGGGTTCGATATCCTTAAGCATCCTCCGTATTCACCAGATCTCACTCCCAGTGATTTCTACCTATTTCCGAGATTGAAACAATACCTGAGAGGCCAGAAATTTGAAGACGACGACGCGGTAGTTGCTGCAGTACAAGATTTTTTAAGTACTCAAGATGAGACCTTTTTTAAAAATGGAATTTTAAGTTTAGAAAAAAGATATACTAAGTGTACTATGCTAAAAGGTGACTATGTCGAAAAATAAAATGACATTTAGTAAAAGTTGTTTATAACATACTCATTCTCACTTTTTATTGAACGCCCCTAGTAAAGTGCAATTTTGCTAAATTTTTCAAAAGCTGGTTGGTTTGACCTAAAAACTACCTATCTACTTGGGAAATTCCGCACAAAATACAACATCGGTACTTCTAGTAATGGGATTGACTTCAAACCTAATTATGGATAATATAAATAGGATGACAATGCAAGTATATTCAGTAGAAACTTTGCACCAAAAAATTTTATACTTAAACAAATTATCTACAACGACTAGGTAGGTACGGTCGGCCAAGAAAGTCATCTAACCAGTTTTGACAAAAGTTTCTGTGTGATCTAAATATCGCTAAGTTTGACTTTTCTAACTTAGTGGAGTCATTAATCACTGTCATCATATTACTGCAAGGGAAAATCGACCTCGTTGTATCATGACCTGCAAATGAACTCAAACCGTAGGGTGGTAGACCATATTTTTTGCAGACTGTACTAAAGTGTGTTCAATTGGTGCACGAGGTTTCGATAGTAAGTGATACTTTATTGGTTTGCGAGATATGTTACAGCGTTAAATATAGATACAAAAAGATGAATATAGCTTACGCAAGTCGTGGCCACTTTATATCCACATCACACGCGGGGAGACAGAAATCAGCATTGACGTTGAAGAAGGGCCGACGTATCTCTGACGCCTGCTGTTTTGGTTGTACCTAACTTTCATTGCGTAATAATTTAACATAGCTTCAAGGGATTTTGCATCAGCAATTCAGTTTTTATATTATTATATACACTAGCTATTGCCCGCGACTTCGTCTGCGAAGAATAGGGGTATAAAAAATAGCCTAGGACCTTCTCAGACCTACCAAATGTAGACAAAAATTTTCATAAAAATCTTTCAAGCCGTTTAGGAAAAGTTCTATAACAAACACCGGGGCACGAGACTTTTATATGTATATTAGAAAGATTTAAATTTGCTATGACCTTTATGGTGAAGGCAATCGTAAGGAGATCTGGACACACCTGCGAAGAAATTGAATGGTGTGTGTGTGAAGTTTCCTATCCGCACTGGGCCCGCGTGGGATCTACGGGCCAAACAAACCTTCTCTAGTTATTCAATAGTTACTTACAACAAAAAATAATGTAACATGCAGCCGTTCTAAAGTTCTACGCGTACATTCGTTTATTTAGTTATATAGATTTAATCACCCTAACCCGTACCCGTTTGCCGTACAACTGACGATCGTTGGAGCAGACGTGTCCTGGAGTGGAGACCACGTTTAGGAAAGCGTAGTGTGGGACGCCCTGCAACACGTTGGACTGATGACCTTAGGAGGACAGCGGGCAGTGGATGGATGAGGGAAGCCCAGGATCGCGAATGTTGGTGCAATATGAGGGAGGCCTACGTCCAGCAGTGGACGGACAATGGCGTAGATAGATAGATAGAATCACCCTAATCCGCTCTAGCCCAAGGTTATTAGGTGCACGAGCACTCAATTTGCCACCATGCACTTGACACATTTTCTAACACCTAAGATACTGGCACGTTGCCAGCGAGCGCAATACTATTGTCGTTATTTCTAGCTTACGTACTCATGGGGCTGCAAACTAGACCTTGAGTCTATAGTGTTAGAAGCTTTAAAGCAAGCATCAAACGAACTAAGATGCTTATTGCTCGTGAAATCTTTATAATAACTTAAAAGCAAGTTCTGAACTGAAGGTGTTTGGAACGTTTTGTACGTTATGTACCTAGGTACTGAAAATAAATTGCGATTTTGGCGTCTCTTTAACGCGTTTGAACTTTAAGGCCGGGGCCGCACTGGTGAGGCGACCGGCGACGCGACGCGACGGCGACTAAATCAAACATAGTTCGGGTTATGTGAGTAAAAATTCCTGAACATTGAACACAATATATGATGGTAAACATTTCTAACTAATAAATACAAACATAGACTGTGAATATCATTAAACTTCCTTTAGGCTCTGCCTTAGTCGTGTAAAAAAAGATTATAAAATGATGCACTATGCCGCGGTACGCTGTTCTTAAATCAAACACGACATAGGTATGCCTTCGATTTGAACAAAAAAAAACGGCCAAGAGCGTGTCGAACACGCCCAAGGTAGGGTTCCGTAGCCATTACGAAAAAAACAAGTAATATTTTTCTAAGGATTTCGTATGTGTACGTAATCATCTAAGTTTAGGTATGTTTTATACTATTTACTCTAAAACTACAAATAATTTCCAAGCAATCTTAGCCGCTATAATTTTCCTAGTAAATTTGATATATTTACTACCATACTGATTTTTTTCAAATTTTTCCGCCCAACAGTTTAGATTTTAGAGGGGGGGACGGTCGATTTTAATGAAAATTTTCACTTTAAAGTTGAATATTTCGCAAACAGATAACTGAATAGAAAAATCATGTTAGCAACCTCATAATGGTTTTCAAAGACCTATCCAACGATACCCCACACTATAGGGTTAGTCGAGAAAAAAAAATCACCCCCACTTTATGGGAGGTACCCTAAAAAAAATTGTTTTAGTTTTTTTTATGTAATCACTTTGTCGGCGTGACTGATATATATATTCATGTCAAATTACAGCTTTCTAGTACTAACAGTCTCTGAGCTTAGCCGCGGACGGACAGACAGACGGACAGACATGGCGAAACTATAAGGGTTCCTAGTTGACTACGGAACCCTAAAAACAGCCAAGTGCGAGTCGTACTCGCGCACGAAGGGTTCCGTACCATTATATATAAAAACGGCAAAACAATCACGTCTGTTGTGTGGGAGAGCCCCTAATATTTGTTTCATTTTAATTTACTTAAATATATTTTTAAAGTGAATATATAACTAAATATTCTGTGAATATTTCAAGCGTCTACCTGCAGCACCTATCAATATCGAGAAAAACGAGCAAAAAAAATCACGTTTGTTGTATGGGAGCCCCTTAAATATTTATTTTATTCTATTTTTTAGTATTTGTTGTTATAGCGGCAACCGAAATAAACAATCTGTGAAAATTTCAACTGTCTAGCTATCACGGTTCATGAGATACAGCCTGGTGACAGACGGACGGACAGCGAAGCCTCAGTAATAGGGTCCCGTTTTCACCCTTTGGGTATGAAACCCTAAAAATTGCACTAATAGGGATGTTTCCTAGGTAAAAAAATAATAATTCTTATTAGTCCGTATTTTACATTATCAAAAAATGTTAGACACGTAATTTTTCTTTTGATAATTAAACAAAAAATGACGAAGATATGGCGCGTTGAAGTTCCGCGTGACGAGGCGTGACGTCACTTGTTCCTAAAACGCTCATACAAAGTGTAGGAACAAGTGACGTCACGCGAAACTTCAACGCGCCATATCTTCTTAATTTTTTGTTTAATTGACAAAATAAAAAATACGTGTCCAATATTTTTTGATAATCTAAAAGACTGACTAGTTAGGAAAGGAGCCAATTGTAGGTACGTCAAATCTACGGTGGTATTTTCAAGAAAAAATATACTATGAATGTGGTACAGCTGCCAAGGTGTAGATATGCTCAACTACAATACCTACCACTAATTCCTCCAAGGGATTAACATGCAATTGTACAAGTCCAATTTCACTCTCTTCTAGTGATGGATTTGACTAGGAAATTTGTTACGGATATGTAGTTTGAATTACAATCCAAGTATAGTTAACAAAAATCCTTCCCACCTGTCAGTTTCCGATAACGCAATATGGGTCAAATACATTTGGTTTTCTATTGTTTTTCTTTCGACTAACGAAACTTTAGGAATACATATATAGGTAGTAATATTTTTTTTTACAAAATCTCATTCTTGCGACACTGCGTATTTACGACCGCGACTGTATCCGGTGCATGTTTAAGCCGGCACGTGTACCCTAATCACTTATTCAGGTGTCATTACGGCCGTAATAATACTAAGCCATAATGGATACTAAGGCATTCATATCACAGGCCTGGGGAATACGAAAGGAAGACTTTTACATGGACCATGGAGGACTTTCGAACTTCGTATCGTGCTTCCGTTCACGCTAATAGTATTTAACAGAGGAGTGAAAGGGATGGCAAGATACGAACTTCGAATTTGAAATCTTGTACCCCCAGAACGGTTGGCAACTTTAGTTAGTGCTCACACAAAAGCTGACACCGTCAGAGCGGTAATTAATCAAATTACTTACCAACGAGGTGCGGGTACGGGGCCCGGAATTCGGTCTCCTTGTCACATCTTCCATGTAGTGTGGAGATAGTTGAATAGATAGGAATTAAACGGATTATTCCATGTTTATGCCATTATTGTTTCTTCCTATTCGCGATTCTGCACAATATGGATTCCACACAGCTGTAAAGAGAGTCACCAATCTGTTGCCGGCCTTTATAGGAAGTATCTTTTCTTGAAAGCCCCGATGTCATAGTTGTCTGGGAACACTATAATATGTTACTAGGATAGTTTTATCCTGGAAAATTGCATAGTTCCCGCGGGATAGCGATAAACTAATTCTTTGCAGACGAAACGCGGGCAACAGCTAGTTCTCAATATATTATTTTTCTGGTTTGCGCTATGTGGCGTTAAATAAAGATTCATTGTTTTGTATTATGGGTCATACACAGCGTAAAAAACAAAAGTTGTCTCTCCTGTGGACACAAAATTAACGACTAAAAAAACAAACAAACTTAAGATTTATTTTTGGTTAAAGTCGGCCAGTCCCACACGCCGATGTAGACTTGACTAAATATTGGCTATAGGCCCTTAACTTTTGCTATGTCCATAGGACGCGAAAAAAAACGTGTATGACCCGTATACTGTGCCACCTTCTAACTCCAGCTTATGGACGTGCACATAGACGGTGCTGCCATCAATTTGAATGTTTTACCCTGATAAGTTTATTTTACTGTCCGCATAGTGTCTCTTCTGTCGCATTAGTGCTGCCGCCTATAGTTTCTGCACGTTCCCTATCGATGTTAAAAGTAAAGCCACTCCTTATTGATTGTGAAATTCCTACCGATTATAGTTTCCGCAAGGCCAAGGGTGTCATTAGCTTTAAAAGCAAATAATACAGCAGAAACCTACTGCCTTTTTGCAAAGAAATTTTATTCATCCTAGCCTATTTACGTCCCACTGCGGGGGCCTTCTCTCAGAATGAGAAGGCCTAGGTCGTAGTTCCCACGCGAGCCCATTGCGGATTGGCGACTTCACACAAACCTTTGAAACTCTTTGCTGATTTTACAGGTTTTCACATGAATCTTACGATGTTTTCCTTCACCGTTAAGCGCATGGTAAATTTCACACGTAATTTTCGCACATTGGAAAAACGCAGAGGTGAGAGCTCGGGTTCGATTCCACGACCCTCTGCTTAAGAGGCCTCAGGTCAAACCACTAGGTTACCACGGCTTTTTATTACTTTCAATTTATTATCTTTTGGAACATTTGGCTCTTCGAAGAACATCAATCCTACAACAACAGTAGCTTTTGTACGCAACTATAGCTAGACCGTTTAAATGAGTCCTCGCCTCGCCCGCGCGGTGCGCTCGCCGCCCGCACCTCTCCCGGCCCCACAGAAATAATAATAAAGAGGATAGAAATGCCTTAGTTCCTATTTTCTTCCGGAACTCGTGTCGCTGCTTCATCCCCTCTACTTACTGTGTTAATGCACACATGCAAAAGACCGGAACCGTACTACGCAATCACGCACACAATTACTAATATTTTTGCTTACAAACAATTATGAACCTTACACCTTAGAGATAGCGTTGAATAACACTCAACGTAAGTCATACCCACATTTACACAACGGCGCCATTTATTGGCCGCGTCGGCATTATGTCTGTACTAGTCGTAACCTGTTTTTTTGTCCGTACCTACCACGAACTTTTGTGCAAGACGGAAGGGTTATCAAAAATTACTTTACATTGCTACGTATAATTCAAAACGATCTGCGTTTTTATGGGCATGAGTAGCAATGGTACCTATATGAATTTTCGTGTTAATAACGTGTAAACCAATATTTCATAATGAAATATTTTCTCAAGTTGTATTTTGATATAAACCGCATTATTACATTAAAATAAAACATACCAATGAAATATAATCCCCTTATTAGTGTAATTACACAGTGTGGACGAGTTTCCGCAGTTGCTAATGCTGCAAAACACCATTTTAAAGCACTTGTTGTCATACCCACGTTTCTAATAGCACTGAGCCACAAGTCGCGCGCTTGTGACCTACGAGTCACAAGCGCGGCGCCAAGGTCACGCGTCTAAGGCACTTCTATCCTCTTTATTATTATTTCTGTGCTCGGCCCGTTTGTCGTCATACCCCCCAGCCCCTGTACCGCGCGGGCGAGACTCACTTAAACGGTTTAGCTATAGCTTATAGCTTGCGTTAAATCTTCTTCCTCTCTTTTGTCTAATAAAGTAAAAAAGCAAAGGCCAGCACGAGTAGGACTCATACACGAATAGAGTTGCCAGATAACAATTAGATAAAGGAGGGCACATGGGTCTAAAACGGAGGATTTTCCTTAAAAAATGAGGGCATTTATAGCTACCACAAATATACATAATCTGTGAAAATTTCAACTGTCTATACTTCATTTAATTTAGAATTGAAAACCACAACATCATTATATTGCGGCTCGTCAACTATTTCTTACCTAGCCAATAGTACAGTACAATAGTCTGGGAGCCGCAAAATAAAATTGTTTTAATGTCACTTTATTTGCGTGTCGTCAATTGTTACTCTAGTACAAATTGTAAAGAGATTACAGTTCACGAGCCGCAATATAATGTTGTTGTGGTTTATAATTCTAAATTAAATGGAGTATAGCTATTACCTTTCAAAACATAGAGCCCTGTGACAGACGAACGGACAAACAGACAGACAGTGGAGTCTCAGTAATAGGGTCCCGTTGGAACAATTTGGGTACGGAACCCTAAAAACCACTAGACTACCGTCTTCATCGAATCCCGATTTACTTGCCTTCAAACTGAGCTCCCCATAAAATATTACGAAGGATTACTTTACCCATAACTAATACGGCTTGATATTGCTCGCTCAATATTTCCTCCATCAGATATCAATAGTCAGGTTTTATTAGGACTTACGCATATTCAATTCAGACCTAATCATAGTGTATGGAAAGTTCAAGGTAGAAGAGCTCGAGAAAAATATATAAGTCGTTTTGAAAGGGGTACGTCTACGATAATATCAGTAGAGAATATTGCTTGCCAAGGATAGCTAACTGGAGCTTTTTACCTGTATTGAAATCCGGATAACTTAAGTAGTGGTTAGTGACCCTGAATAAAGCTAGACGCCCCGGGTTCGAATCCGGTAGCGGTAGACGCTTGTATGATAAATTAAGAGCGTTTATACCTGCTGAGCTGGCAACATTGCTTTTTGTTACTTTTTCTCGATTATTCCATAAAAATTGAATGAACATTAAAAATGTGGTCTATAAGAATTGTTCTAATATATAAGTTAATGTGTCTACTGCAATAATTATTCGTGATAGACTTTTTTTCTTCAAAAACGAACAAATTATTACCTCACGGTTTTTAAAGAAAATAAAAGTCTATCACGAATAATTATTGCAGTAGACACATTAACTTATTGAGTCAATATCAAAAAAAATGTACAAAATTAAGGGCTTAATGAAAACAAAATCACGATCGCTTCCTTTGTATAACGAAAGTTAGTAATACAAATTATATGGGTAACTTGCGTTACACAAAGGAATCAATTAAGTTTTGTTTTAATTAAATCCCTTAATTGTGTACAATTTTTTTGATATTGACTCACATATTAGAACAATTCTTATAGACCACATTTTTAATTTTCATTCAATTTTTATTTTTTATGGAATAATCGAGAAAAGTAACAAAAATGCAACGTTGCCAGCTCAGCAGGTATAAACGCTCTTAATATGAAAGAAAAAGAAAAAAGAAAGAAAAAACATTTATTCGTAATATTTTTATAAAAAGAAAGAAAAACGGAAACCGAGACAAATATTATTATGAAATGGACCCAAATGAACTCGACAGCTAACATTTATCACAATCATCATCATCATTTCAGCCGTAGGATGTCCACATAGGCCTTCATTGATACCCAATCATTACATAGTGAAAATATACGGATCACTCACGTTTTAAAACGAAAACAATCCCAACCGAAACGTGTCAAGTTAAACCAACCGAAAAATGTAATGATTGGGTATTAATGAGGGAGGCCTATGTCCAGCAGTGGACATCCTACGGCTGAAATGATGATGATGACTGGTGTTTAAAGACCCACTCATTACGGTTGGAAGCGGCTTGCATCCACCTTGAACCTGCGGTCTTTAACAGATCGTCCGTCCACCTCGTTGGTAGACGTCCCACGCTGCGTTTGCCAGCACTAAGGATGATATAGACTGGATTGGCAGTCGCTATAGTACGGATCGGCCGCGGTTTTTGTAGTTCGATTATTAAATCTAGATGGCGCTGAAATATAGCCAGAGGCTTTGAAGGCAAAACAATAAGACTACAGATGTTTCATATTACTACAAATGTATTATTTTTCAAAAATATTGCATAATAATACATTTGCAGTGATATGAAATATCTGTAGTCTTATTGTTTTGCCTTCAAAGCCTCTGGCTATATTTCAGCGCCATCTAGATTTAATAATCGAACTACAAAAACCGCGGCCGATCCGTAATATGGCGACTGCCAATCCAGTCTATGCCAGCACACACACAGCAGCAGCGTCACAATACAAAAAGGAACCTAATAATTTACAACACAAAATTAAACCTGAATGTTAAATGTCTATGTGTGTGGGTGTTATATGTTTATCCGTTGGCAAATACTCATGTAGTTCCTTTTGTGACAAGTACTTGAAGCAATTCACACTTGTGCGGGTTCTCCACACTCAAAGCCCCTTTTCGTCAGTCTTAACGGAGACAATAAAGCTATAAATAAGTAAGAAGTCGGTTTCCGCGGGAACGGCTGTCGAGAGCTCAAGGTCCCCTCTAATGGGGATTTTTACCTTAAGTAATACCCGGGATTCGGGGTACCGCGGGAGATTATTCGGCAATTGCTAATAAAATGCTTTTTCGGCTTCTCCCACGTGTTATGTTGCTTAATAGCCATTTATTTAGAGCGTGGACTGTAGTTTTTCTCGGGGGGCGATTAAATGAGAAGACTGCTGTTCACTTATTGCTTACCTTATACGTTTTTTTCATGTACCTACTTGTTTTTCTGTAATATTATTATTTGTGGTGGACAATAAAGAGTCATTGAGAGTTAACGACCGCTTTAGCCTAGTTGGTAGTGACCCTGCCTACGAAGCAAGAGGTCCTGGGTTCAAATCCCGGTAAGGGCATTTATTTGTGTGATGAGCACGAATATTTGTTCCTGAGTTATGGATGTTTTCTATGTATTTAAGTATTTATTTATCTATATAAGTATGTTTATCGTCGTCTAGTACCCATAGTACAAGCTTTGCTTAGTTTGGGACTAGGTCGATTTGTGTAAGATTGTCCCCTATATATAATATATATATATATTTGTACTGTATTGTATTGTAATTAATTTGCATCACAACTAACACCGGCCGAGGATGGAGTATTGCTCTCATCTCTGGGCTGGCGCACCCCAATATCAGCTGCTTTCACTTGATCGCATACAGCGCAGGGCGTCCCGAGTCGTCGGCAACCCCTCACTCTCCGATAAACTCGATCCTCTTGCTCTCCGCAGAGACGTTAGCTCCTTTTGCGTGTTCTATAAGATCTACAACGGGGAATGCTCTGAGGAACTCTTTGACCTCATTCCAGCCGCGGGGTTCCATTACAGATCCACCCGTCGTAAGCGTTCATTTCATCGTCATCATGTTGATGAATGGCAGTCTTCGACGGTGCGTTTTAAGCGGTCTTTTTTGCCACGAACTTGCAAAATCTGGAACGATCTTCCCGCTGGGGTCTTCCCATCGAGTTACGACCTGGGTGCCTTTAAGAGGCGAGTGTACCATTTTCTGCAGGGCCGACAACGCACTGGTATCGCGTAAGGCGCTGCGAGTGTCTATGGACAGTGGTGTTCATTTAACATTAGGTGACCCACTAGTTCGTTTGTCTGGCCTCTCTATCATAAAAAAAAACACGACTAGACAGACACCAGTTTAATGCAATGTTGCGACCACCGTAGAAGTGGAAGAGGAAAAAGTTCTGCCAACCTAGCGATATGAAACTTTGTGTTGCCAGGCCAGCAACACTAATAAAATGCTGGTCTTAGCGGAGACAATAAACTATACCTATAAATATAAGTAAGACGTCGGTTTCCGCGTGAACGGCTGTCAAGGTGGCTAATGGGGATTTTTACCTTAATACCCGGGATTTGAGGTACCGCGGGAGAGCATTCGTCAATTGCTAACAAATGTCCGTTTACTTTCTCAGTAAGCTATTGCTTGGAGATATTTCAATAGCCACGAAAATATCCTACTCATCATCATCGTAGCCTATATACGTTCCATTAAAGGGCACAAACCTCTCAGAATAAGAGAACGGGGGTCGTAGTTCTCACGCGGCCGCGCGGGCCCAGTCAACTCTACACACGTCATTGAATTTCTTCTCAGGCGGAAACGATTTTTCCCTTCACCGTCAAGCTCATGGTAAAACTATACTAATATTATAAAGCTGAAGAGTTTGTTTGTTTGTTTGTTTGTTTGTTTGAACGCGCTAATCTCAGGAACTACTGCTCCGATTTGAAAAATTCTTTCAGTGTTAGATAGCCCATTTATCGGGGAAGGCTATATGTCATCACGCTAACACCAATAGGAGCGGAGCGGAGCGGAAGAATGTTTCTAAATCGGGGGCTTTTGACGTGACAACGTCTAATAAATCGATGAACCGTTTTCAAGATATTTGACAAAAACACCGGGGGGTGGGGGTGGGGGAAGGGAGGGGCTGAAGGGGGGGTGCGGGGGAGCTTCAAAGGGGGATGAAAATTTCATTGATTTTGCCGTAGGATGCACCGTTTTCAAGATATTTGACAAAAAAACCGAGGGGTGGGGGTGGGGGGTGAGGGAGGAGGAGGAGGTTTTGAAGTAAAACTTCTATAGGCACGCTTGACTTGGGACGAACACGGGTGTGCGGAGGGTACTGTGTGGGGGGGCGTGCGGTGGGTCGGTGTGGTGCGAGGGAGAGGGGGGAGGGGGGTGCAGGGTTGCTGTGCGGGGGGAGCGGGTTGGATGGTGCGGGGGGGCGGGTAATTTTTTTTATATTGAGGAACTAAGGAGAGCCATAATTGATGAAAAAGCAAATTGGATAAAAAAATAAGCTGCCCAAATTACTAATTCCACGCGGACGGAGTTGCGGGCAAAAGCTAGTTTCAAATATAATTTCGCACATAAATTTCGAAAAACACAGAGGTGCTAGCCCGGATGAACCCATGATCCACTGCTTGAGAGGCCATTAGGTTGTGGTGGTGGTCGTGGTGGTGGCTAGACACGGCTTTTTACATTCTACTAATATCCCTAATATATAAAGATCTCGTGTCACGGTTTTTGTTATCAAACTCCTAAACGGCTTGGCCAATTTTTATGAATTTTTTTCTCTGTTTTTATGAACCTTATTCTTCGCAGACAGAGTGTTTATTGTAGAGAGCGACGTAAAAACTTCTAGCAGGAATGTTTCCGGTATACTCGAGATGAAAATACATTAAATTTTATGCTGGAAAAATGAGAGACCCTTGGGATAGCAATAAACGTATTTTTCAATTCTTTTGCTCATAAAGTTCGTGTTTATGTTGGATGTGGGCTGCATAAAATAACTTTTTATGGTCTATGTAGTGCATAACGTAAAATCTTCGTCGAAGGCCAAAGCGACCATGAGCTATCATTCAATAGATCGAACGTCCACAATCAATAGAAGTTTAGAAAATAAAGGTTGTTTTCTTAGTTTTTTTTTACTCTGTGTTTTATATACTAAATTAATAAAACTTAGCAATATCAGTAGGTTCAGTGAACTTTCATTTTCAGTTGTTATTTTCTTCGCAAACGTAGGGATTAGCAGACTCGTTCATAAAACCAATTTTGCTCTCGACTACCCTGCGGCTCGAGTAGATATAAACGACTCGGGCAACATGGCGCGCTTTGACCCGTTGTATATTCTACTAATTTTGCAGATGGACTCCGCGATTTTCACCACTTTCCAAACGGTATTTTTCAGCGATGGAATAACAAAAGTCGGTCCCGTGCGACATCTGGGGGCTACTACGAAATTTGAAATTCAAAGTTCGTATCGTACCATCCCTTTCGCTCTTTCGTTTAACGCTATTAGTGTAGACGGAATGGCACGATATAATGTTCGAAAATCGAATTACGTAGTGTAAGGCCTCGTGGGACGCCCTGTATATGTAACCAGCTAACAGTTGCGCCATCAACTAGAACCCAGTTAAGACTTAAGCCCTCATCTGCACTTGTCACCAAATGAGATCGACGATAATCGCTGGCCAGTGTCAATTTAAAAAAAAAAGCTGAAATAAAAATCACGTAATTTTATCAGATATACCTTAATTTCGGTAGCCGGTTCGCTCTTGTCCATTTTTTAAATAGACACTTCACAAGGTCCAAGGTCCGCAGGGTCCGTCATCCGCGTGACATCGGCGATAAATTATTCAGCCCGTTTTATTTAAAAAACCTCTTATTTATACCTGAAACCTCAGAATCTGAGCTGAAAACAATATTAGTCAAGATTAGACTGGTAGACGTTAGGATAGCCTGTTTTCGCTAGCCTAATAATTAGTGAACCTGACAATGAAGCAGTATATTTATCTTGTCGATCGTGCAAATAACATATTAGAGATATAAATAATAATATATTATATAGATTTTTTATTTTATTTTTAGAGATAGTTCAACCATTTGTCCAAAGATGGCGCTTCCATAAACTTAGGTTTTTTTATGAGACTCTTGTCAGGCCTCATGCATGCCATGTACTTACGCGCGATATTTACATACCGCGGGGACCATCTGCTACGATCGAAATTTCAGTAGGTTGTCACAAGCGCGCGCCGACGCACGTTCATTCGTGTTCCACGGAAAAAATATGCCGCCTGGACTTTTATAAGTGAAAATGGTGAAACAGGGGCAAACTTTAATATGACTATGCTAGAATTAATAGCTAATATAACAATTTGGAAGTTCGTATCGTGCTGTCCCTCTTACTCTTCTATAAAAAGCTATAAGCGTGAGCGGGATGGCACGATGCGAAGTTCAAAAGTTGACCGTCGTAAGCTATCTAGTATAACGTTAGGGTACTGTGAGCACGGCAATGTGTTCTGCGCATTACAATAAATATCCTTTTTTGTTAGGATTCCAGAGCTAAAATGGCAAAAACGGAACCTTTATAGTTTCGCCATGACCGTCTGTCCCTTTGTCCGTCCGTGGCTTAGCTTAGGGAATATTAGTGCTAGAAAGTTTGCATGGATATAATATATAGCAATTATCCCGACAAAATGGTAAAACAACATGTAGAGAAAAAAATTTAATCCAAACTGCCAGCCCTTGTCACTGTCGGCACGCACACATTCTTAAGGAGACGGAGTAGTATAATCTGTGGCTACAATCGCGGTAAGTACCAAGATTTTGTACGGGATGCAGTATCTGTTACGAAGTAACTATTAAGTAATCTGTGCTCTTGTACTTGTATATGTCGTAGATTAAGTAAAGTGCCTTGTAATAATTATAATTATGTATGTACTAAAACTATATGAATAAATGAATTGCAATTGATGTGGTTGTCATATATGGACCAAAGTTACTCTCGATCGGGTTAAAGTACCCCGACATTACAGTGTACATTAAAATTAAAATATCTACCTAAAACTCGTTAATCCAGAAAGGAGAAAGCGAGAATGGCGTGGAGCGGATAAGAAAGTACTTAAAAAAATATTTATTTATTTGTATCCAGATAATTACACAGCGTAATCAGTATACCAAAGCACTGCGAAATACAAGACAATAAAAATACGCGTTATTAGAATTAATAAAAATAATAAAACCGGCCAAGAGCGTGTCGGACACGCACAAGATAGGGTTCCGTAGCAGGTACGAAAAAATCTTTGCATACTTTATTAATGTGGTTGATTTGGTCCCAACGTCGGCGGTACAGCGCCATCTATCGGCGAATTGGGTAACTAATCTACTGCAGTCTACTAGAACTAGTATGTATGTTGATTGTTTTCAGATGTAATATATTTTTTTATTTGAAAGAAGATACTGTTAGCGTGTTCTTATAGGTACTTAAAGAAAAAAATGAAGGTTAAATTACAATCTTAGTTTAGAAATATTTTTTTTACAACTGATTTGCTCAACTGATTAAGTTGAAAATAATTTTCCTAGAAAGTTTTTATTTAGTTTAACTTACATGATTTTTTTCATACTTTTAGACGTGCGGTTCAAAAGTTAGAGGGGAGGGGGACACATTATTTTGAACTTTCGGAGTGAATATTTCCGAAAATATAATATATTTATTTTCAAATACCTATCCAATGATACCCCACACTATAGGAATAGTTGAGAAAAATATCACCCCCACATTACGTCTATGGGAGGTACACTAAAAAAATTTTTTTTAGTTTTTTTTATTTAATCACTTTGTTGGCGTGACTGATATATATAATCATGCCAAATTACAGCTTTCTAGTACTAACAGTCTCTGAGCATAGCCGCGGACAGACAGACAGATGGATAGACATGGCGAAACTATAAGGGTTCCTAGTTGACTACGGAACCCTAAAAAGGCATAGGGACGTGTATCCATACTCCCCAAAACTTCAAACACACATCTCGCACCATTATCTACTTCCAAACATGAAATGTCCTTAATAAATTTTAAAATATCCCGAAAAAATCAAATCCACTCGGTTTCGGTTCGCACTTTGCCCAATTTTTTTAAATAGACCTTCACACGGTCCAAGGTCCGGAAGGGCTGTCATCTGCGTGACGTCGGCGATAAATTATTCAGCTCGTTTTATTTAAAGAGCCTGTCATTTGCACTTAGTACCTGAGAACTAATATTAATCAAAGTTTGGCGACCATCTAGTGCAGTCATTTTGAATTTTTTAAGGGGGTCGCAATAGCCCAAAATACGCTCATTATAGTAATATTCGAAACTTTTATTACAAAGTAACAAAAACACTAATTTAAAGAGCAGCTTTAAAATTTTAATGAACCACAAAAATATTCTGACCGAGAGAACTGGTTAGACAAACTGACTACGAACGAAGCTTGAGGTCCCAAGTTCGATCTTTGGTCAGAGAAGATCTGTTCATTGCCATTTCGACGAGCTTATTACCTACCTTAAATAAATATCTACCTGATTATAAATCCTTGACTAAACAGTAAAAACAAAAATGGCGACGTCAAATACCCTTCAAAGTATTCCTTTGTATCTCCTTCGATCTTTCCGTTCCTTATCCAATATCCAACGAAGTGATTGACTTAGTTAGATTAATGAAATAAGTTAGACTCGGCTGTCCAGAAACAAAATGATTGATAAGTTTCACGTAACTTCATTTACTTGGACAAAGTGGAGTCAAACTTGTGAACAAAAGGTTACTCGCTTATTAGTTACTTTTTTTGATGGATGGTGGTGCCAATACATTATCTAAATAGATTATTAATTAAACACCCCAGAGACACAGATCATGAATATACAGCCAAGAAACAGAATCGCATAACAGGGTGGAACCTCTTCACAGTAAATTGACAACCTTTCATTTTTTTAACACCTGAAAATTACTGCAGGAATCGAAAGAGTTTCACCTCCTGAACACGGAAAAATATTTATTATAATTTATTTCTCCATATTTAAAAAAATACAATAAATTTAAAAACATATATGTACTTACAACTACTTCCACAGAATAGATATGTTTCCTTTACCCTTTTCACTAGAAAAAAGAGCTGTCATAATTTTAAATTTGATAACAACCTTAACGTCAAATTTACGTCATCACTTTTTTTTAATAGAGACTAGACAAAAGTAATGGATCTATTCTATCGTTACGCTCTTTTAGAATAAGCACATCTTTAAAAAATTGTAACAAATTAATTAATAATCCTAGTGAAAATTTAAAACTATCAGCGTCTTTCTCTTTTCAAACAGAATACAGAGAACGAATCAAATTATAGTCTTAGAAATATGAAATGTTGTCAATTTCGCGATGATTTCTTTGGCAGATGTAGGGAATGTCAACATGACATTTGCAACAAAAAGGTTCCATCCTGGTACACAATTCAGTTTCGTCGACTCAATCTATGTCTAACTCAGTGTTTATTTACATCGGAATCCGTCGCTTAGGAATATAATGAATTTATTTCTTTATTCATAACAAAAGTTACAAACCTTAATAGCGACATGTACGCTTGGTCCTTAATTAAGTACTAAAGTGACATACAAAGACAAACGAATGTTAAGTTGATGCGAACAACCTAACAAGTACTTATGTGTAAAAAAAAGCCAGTCGTTAAGCCTTTTATCTTGACAGCTCCATGCATTTTGACCCTAGTAAACTGAGCTTTCTTTTCTAATTTTCTATAAGCTCTATTTCAGGTTTTGTATTATAGTACCGTTTTTTTTTTCTGAAACCGTAAACTTTTTACAATTGGTATAAAACTAATCTAATCTATGCGATGCCGTTTTAATAAATCCTGAGAACTATATAGTTTCGGAAAAAAACTTTACGGTATTTTGACCCATTCGATTTTTTAATACATTCACTCTTTCGTACTTTCGCATTACAATGCCCCTCTATTTCATCACAAGAGTCCGAAAAGTCCGAAACAACAACTCACGACTATTCAATGAAATTACATTAACTACTTGAAGACTTACCCAATCTAATATTCATGCTATCTCCTGGCTCTGCCTTGAAAGTGAAATTGATCAATAATCAAATTGTCGCAAGACGTCGTAAATTCTAATTTGATCGCAGCCATCTCTATCTCGTAGTGGCTATTTTTTACCCTCACCTTAACTGAAATTAAGGACGCGGAGAATCTATTTGTCTTTGTTTATTAGAAGAAAAGGGGTTATTTTGTAAGCTTCGCTCCCGTGGAAGAGTAAAAAATTAGCTAGCTGTCTGTCCTGTGAGAATTTCGGAACATCCCTCGTACGTACTAGTACGTACATCGCATTGCATTCACTGTGACATTACCTTCCTTTAAGACTATTCACGCTTACACGCGTGACCTCATTATTGTATATTTTATACTAAATCAGTGCATTAAAGACGCTCGTTAGCACCTAACGTGGGTTATTATTTGACAATCACTCTGACATATTGACATTTGCATCCCTCAAGATAATCTGACAAGTTTATCACTGACATCGTGACAGTACGATCTATACAGAAAGTATATCCCTTCTTAGTTCACGTCTACGATCCCCAAGAAATATGTTTACCAGATTATTAAGAGATGAAAAAGTTTACTGACCATAAATTTGAATTCTGCCCAGACGAAAACTCCGGCAAAAGCTAGTTTTTAACCGATTTCAAAAAGAAGGAGTTTCATTGTACGACTGTACGTATTCTCTATATTCATATTTCTAATTCTGCACAATTTTTCTCCACTGTCGAATGATGCTTTCCAGTGGTGGGATTTGAAAAGTCTATCCCTAGAATCCTCCTAATCCAAAACCAAAAATCCTAAAAAAAAACCAAGTCTAATCGATCGATCCTAGTCTAAGAGCCTCGAGCCTAGAGAATTTAGACTATGTGAGTGACTTTGGGCTTTCTTATGAGGCTGAAGTATGTGGCTAAGAGGAGGTTCAGTGAAAATACGTAATTTCAGTACATCAAAAAAAAAAAAAACAAAAAAAATCAAAACGTTTATTCTGCAAATAGGCCGCAAAGGGCTCTTTTACATTTCACTTTTTTTAAACTACCAGCGCTTTCGTAAGGACCATCATTGCCAAGAAGAATGCGCCGCAAGAAACTTGGCAGGAAGTCATCTTTTCAAATTAAAATATAATAAATTACAAACTAAAAAACCATACAAATATAGAATTAAATAAAAAATAATAATTGTTATATAAAAAAACAATACAGGGATGTATTGGGTCCCTTAGTTAAAATAAAAAAAACTAAAACTATACCTACATCTTAACTAACTATATCTATGTTCAGTGGAAGTGTAGAATGCTTCCACCGTCAAAAAAGAAAAAAAAATAAAAAGAAAAAAAGAAAAATAATAATATCGGAGATAGTCTTCCAATGTCACAATAATTAAAAATGAATCTGTTAAAACACATTTCAGGTCAAGTAACCATTAAACTTTTGGATTCCAAAGGCAACATTAATAGCCTAAATAGGGTTTCTTATAGCTAACATACACAACTATATTACGTAGCCTTACAGTGGCTATAGGTACGTACGTATCATGTTTATGCAGACCTCACCATGGGCCCATGGTTAGCGGCCAAGTCTCTGCCATAAGTCATTACTGGCAACATATACTGGTCAAAGACTTTTGACTTGATACACTGTGGTATACAACTGTGCTACGCTTTTTGTCTATTTAATATGGTAGTCCTCACAATGGTGTCCCGACCGGCGGCTCGGAACTAGGTCATCGATATTTAATAATGAACTCCCGAACTTCTATTACATACCTTTAAATAGCTCGATCGATAAACAAAGGGCGGTCCCTTTAGGTACTACTAATTTTATTAAACGTCTTGGGGTGCTGAAGAATATAAATGGTTTTTTATGCTATTTTAGGCTGCGTTTCTGCCAAAGAAGTGCGAGGATGCGTTGCGAGGAATGTGTATGTCATGAACCTTTAGATACGCTTCACTCAGAGCAGCTTGAGTGGCAATAGCTCAGTGCAACGGTTTTATATATACAAAACAAGAGAAGGATGTGTTGCAAAGTACTATGTCACCAGGCGGTTGTTGTCAGAGGTAGAAGACAGAAAACATGTATCAGCGAGACCACCACCACCTCCTCCACCTCGCACCTCACCTCGTACATCTTCTGGTAGCAGCGCAGCCTTATGCACGATTTTGCAGGAACCTCTTATTACTTCTATACTTATTAGTTCTACTGGCATGGAGGATACGTGCTCTGAATCTTCCTCGAACGGCTACATTAGCGTCACATCGTCGCAGCAGAGCTGCATAGCGCATCTGTGACGGAAGGGAACCCTTAGACATACCAGACGACCAGATGGCCTAGTGGTTAGAGAACCTGACTACGAAGCTTGAGGTCCCGGGTTCGATTCCCGTGCCAGGGCAGATATTTGTATGAAAAATACGGATGTTTGTTCTCGGGTCTTGGGTGTTTAATATGTATTTAAGCGTGTATCTATCTATATAAGTATGTTTATCCGTTGCTTAGTACCCATAACACAAGCTTTGCTAAGCTTACTTTGGGACTAGGTCAATTGGTGTGAATTGTCACATGATATTTATTTATTTATTTTATTATTTATTTAGACATGGGTGCCCTTAACAGGCGACTATACCGTTTCTTGCAAGGCCGGCCGCACTGCAGTCCTAATCGGCTTTAGTACCTACGAAAAAACAGGCCCCTGAAGAGACTGAACCCACATTAAACAACGTACAAAAATATTTGTAAACTCAATAATAAGTACGTTTAAGTATGCTTTATTACTACATAAGTTGCCCGTAACATAAAAGTTTGTCTAATGGATGCCCGACTCGAGAACTTTAGTTCCTAAGCTTTTAGTTTTCGTATTAATATTGAGCAGGTAAAGTTTTAACGACATAAGATTTGCTAACGTCTGCTATGACCTTCGACAATCAATATCTCATCTTTCAATAGCAATTTAATAGACTTTATTCTATACTAGCTGTTGCCCACGACTCCGTCTGCGACGAATTTGTTTATCGCTAAGTATACCGCTGCGGGAAATATCCTAGATATTAATCCAGGTTATAAACTATCTCTATGTGCCAAGTTTCATTTGAATCCATCAAACCATTTTAGCGTGAAAGAGTAACAAATATTCACGCATTTCTATTACAGGTAATGGCTACATCGAGGGTACGGAGCTGGACGGCTTCCTACGAGAGTTCGTCTCCAGTGCCAACTTTACAGACATCAGTCCTGACGTAAGTTATAGTGTTTTAACCTTGACTTTTTTCAACAGATGTAGAACCTTAGTCTTAACCTAAACGAGCATTACCAGTTGTTGTTATGGAAATTATTACACTATTACTTAAATTTCATTAGAAAATTTGTTCTGTACCTATGTATAATTATGTAATACATTCGGCCGTTATTTTTACTCTTTTTGTTCTATATAATGTACGCTGGGGGACTCACGAGGATAAAGCATGCCAGTATATTTGCAACTAATAAATCTACGCTAGGTACCCTTGATTATAATAACATAATTTTTTGTATTGGCAATTGTATTGCGGGCATTAGTTAGTTTTCCTTCCTACTAATATTACAAATGTGAAAATTTAATTTCCACGGGATTTTTTCTTATTCTTGGAATTTCATTCCAACTGCCGTAAACCGGAGTCAGTTTGAACTGTGAGGCGAATTTAGAAAGTAGTTTGCCGACCAATTTTGCTATTCCTTGTCGATATCTTCATCGAATTATTTTTACACGACTACGGCAAAGCCAAAATGAAGTGTAATGATTGTCAACCATTTAGGGCCTAAGCACACGGCGTTTGTATCAATACTAAACGCGTGCGCGTCGACCAAAGAGTATTGTAATATTATATGAACAAGAGTGGCAACTCTATGGTCAAATATGCATGTATGGAAGGTGCTGCTGCCCTACGCCCTGGTCAAGAACTAATGTGACGTATCTATATGTATACAGGGTTATTTGTAATTCACTAGCATCCTTTTAACCCTAGACTCCAACCACTTAACCAAATGTTTTTTGTTCTACGGCTTTTGTCATCTTAATATATAAAAGAAGAAACTGACTGACTGACTGACTGACTGACTGACTGACTGACTGACTGACTGACTGACTGACTGACTGACATATCAACGCACAGCCCAAACCACTGGGCCTAGAGATTCCAAATTTGGCATGTAGGTTCCTTATAAGGTCTAGGGGTGCACTAAGAAAGGATTTTTCAAAATTCACTCCCTAAAGGGGTAAAAAGGGGGTTCAAAGTTTGTATGGGGAAACAAGATTAGTTCGACTATTTTAATCGAAACTTCACAGAAATACTCCTAATGATAAATGAGTAAACACGTGTTTCAGGTTTTTTGAGAATTCAACCCCTAAAAGCGGGGAAAGGGGTAACAAAGTCTGAAAATCAACATGGGTGTTGTTTCTATGGTTTATCGGGTCGCTGGTTATGAAAACAACAACGGTTTTAAAATCCAATGTGGCATACGTAAAATACCATCTCCCTGGATGGGGTGCGATGGGGTTGAAATGTCTAAATATCAATATGGGTGTCGTTTTTAATGTAGGTATAGCCCAAACCACTGGACCTAGAAACTTGAAATTTTGCACATAGATACCTTATACAATGTAGGTATCCACTAAGGAAGGATTTTTGGGAATTCCCACAGGAACGGGAAAAAACGGGATTTATATATTGGATTCCGAGTGACCCTATTTCAGTAACTATAATAACTAGACTCTTCAAATTTGATACACAAGTAGGTATTACATTAGTTAAAACATTAATTTCAGGATTTTTCAAAATTCTCACGAGATAAGGAAAAAACGGGATTTATATATTCAGTTCAACGGAATCCTATGAACTATAATTACTAGACTCTTCAAATTTAGCATAGAAGTAAACTGTTTTAAGGATAAGTAGAACTGTTTTAAGGATTTTCGGAAATTCCCACGGGATAAGGAAAAAACGGGATTTTTCGTTTTAATGATTGTAGAAAGCTGAAATTCGGCATGTAGATTGCTTGGGAAGTTTAGAGGAGCATTGAGAGAGTACTTTACAAAATTCCCACGGGAACGAGAAAAAACGGGATTTATATATTCAGTTCAACGGAATCCCATGAACTATAATTACTAGACTCTTCAAATTTG
Source organism: Archips crataeganus (assembly GCA_947859365.1). Taxonomy (NCBI): domain Eukaryota; kingdom Metazoa; phylum Arthropoda; class Insecta; order Lepidoptera; family Tortricidae; genus Archips; species Archips crataeganus. The sequence continues at coordinate 7,428,036 of OX402067.1, read as the reverse complement.
GCATAGAAGTAGGTAATTATAGTAGTAAAAAACAGTTTTAAGGATTTTCAGGAATTCCCACGGGATAAGGAAAAAACGGGATTTTTCGTTTTACTGGTCGTAGAAAGCTGAAATTCGGCATGTAGGTTGCTTGGGGAGTGCAGAGGAGCATTGAGAGAGAACTTTCTGAAATTCCCACGGGAACTAGAAAAAACGGGATTTTTCGTTTTACTGGTCGTAGAAAGCTGAAATTAGGCAAGTGGGTTCCTTGGGGAGTGTAGGGGAGCATTAATAAAGCATTTCCCGAAATTCTTACGGGAACGAGAAAAAACGGGATTTTGCGTTTTACTGATTTTAGAAAGGTAAAATTTCGAAATTCAAAAGTTTATACTGTAAATAGGCCACAAAGGGCTCTTTAACCGACTTCAAAAAAGGAGGAGGTTATGCATTCCACTGTATGTATTTTTTTATGTAGGTATGTTCACCGATTTTTCGGTCAATTGTGGACCGATTTTAAAAATTCTTTTTTTATACGAAAGAATATAATATACTCCTGAGATGGTCCCATTGTCACCAAATCAGGATCTGATGACGGGATCTCAGGGAAATACTCATGGTACACGCGAGCGAAGCCGCGGGCAAAAGCTAATAACTTAATATTTTTGGTGTAATAACGTTTTGAAAATTTGAGATTACCTCTTATTTTTACGATACTCTGTGTATTTGTATGGTAAAAAAAGTGCTTCATTTTAAAAAGACGTAAAACAAAAAACGTTTGTTTGAGTGATAGGAATTCAGGGTTAGGAGGATGTCTGTGAATTAAAAATAACCCTGTATGTTGGTAGTGATGTACAGCTATAATTACGCGTAATTTTAATTGATAGGCTAATTGCCACTATTCGTATTTTAGCCGTCTAATTCAAATCAGCATATACGAAGTATAAGCGGCTAAACCCGATTTGCACTATACGGCTAAAATACGAACATTGGCAAGTGGCCTCTCAAATAAAGTCCTTGACCGTACAATTTGGTACGCCATGGCCATGGCCGATGAATGACAATTGACAAATTTGACAAGTCAACCAAGATGGCCGCTAATTTAGTTCTTTAAAAAACACCAGAGATCGCTGTAGTCGCATGAAAAGTGTGATATAAGTAAGTGTGCCCCCCCTGGCGTCGACGGCGCGTTTAAAAAACGCCGTGTGCTAGGGGCCTTACCCAACCCACGGAATAGATTTTTTCTGTTCTGTGCATTTACCTTATAGGTAGCTATTACACACTAAACGGGTCTTATCACGCAAACAATATATGCGTTTTTGTTTGCGTGATAAGTCCCGTTTAGTGTAATAGGTAAGTATTAGTGAAAATCATGAAATTTAAAACATTTACCTCGTATGGACAATTTTGACTTTATAGCGATTTTAAAACTATCAAAGTTTCCCCAATTAGATCAAAGGTAAAGAGCGGTAACTTATCGATGTTTAGAAACTCCTTTACTCGAATTTCATTTATCCGAAAACGGTTCACCGACTTTTTAAAATCCATATGTTTTGTTTTTCCACAACATCACAATGCCACGGATTCATTTAAGCACAGTTTTATTTGCCAACAAATTCAAAGTCCCGAATTACATTAATCCATTTTTTTATTTGCCAACCTAATCAGTTGCCATATTTTCATAATCCAAATGTAACGAAAAGCCGAAAGTATGTTTTTATTATCTACCTAACCTAACATCAGAGTAAGACAACATTGCTTAATTTTTAGCGAGCGAGCGAAGCGAGCGAGCAAGACGGTTCGGAGCGGAAGCGACTCGGATAGATTAGGTTCAAAGGCTAATGCGGAAGCGTAGCGGAGCGAAGCTCCCGCATTAGCCTTTGGTGTTAGTTATTTTTTTTATAACCACCTACAAAACCCCCTACCCACATAGCAAACTCAATAAAATATTTGGGCAACATTAAACAACAAAATGAATATTACGCTCCACACATAATTGTATGGTCGCCTTTTGTACCCCTGAGGCGCTACTACGAAATTCGAAAATCGAAGTTCGTATCGTATTATCCCTCTCACTCTCGTGTCAAATCATATTAGCGTGAGCGGGATGGCACGAAACGAAGTTCGAATTATGCACTTCGTGGTAGGGCCTCTGAGCTTTACGGAATAATAATTTTGCGGAATAAATATATATTTGGCAAATGATCCTACGGAATTTCATGCAGTTGGATTTTGAATCATTCGGCAAATAAAAAAATGGATTTTAAAACATTTGGCAAAAGAAAATATGGTAAATAAAATTTCGGACAAACAATAATTTGGAAAATGAAAAAGGAGTTTCGTTTTCGGAATTTTAGTATTCGGAAATGAGCTTTTCGAGAATATGATAGGTAACCGTAAAGAGCCACGCGAGCAACACTGTGGGTAACAGCTATGTAGTAATAAATATAATATCAGTTACATAAATGTCGAGGAAACGTAATCCAGTGGGCGTAGCTCGCTTCCGTGGGCGTTTATTAAATTAACAAACGACCATTTTATTCGCTTCCAGACCAGAATACAGCGAATATTTCATGCGTAATAAATTAACGCAAAATGCCGTTTACATTATTTAAATTTTTGTCAATATCGCTTCATAAAAGATTTTAATACCCGTGAGAAACATGTAATATAATAGCTGTTGCCCGCGACTCCGTCTGCGAAGAATACGAAAGTAAGTAGGTATAAAAAATAGCCTACGACCTATTCTCAGACCTGCCGAATACAGAAAAATGTTTCATAAAAATCGGTCAAGCCGTTTCGGAGGAGTTCGATACCAAACACACGACACGACATTTTTATATATTAGATAGATAAAATAATAATAAATAACACAGTCAAAATGTAATGTCAACTTAAAGTTAAAAATAATAACAATAATAACTGAAACATTCTCGTATTATGTGTACAGATGACTCGCTTGCTCGTTTGCCTCCCTCTCATAATAAAAAAGGCAAATGCTAGTTATATACCTACTTATAAAATAATTTCAACTTCAAATGTTGCATTAACACTGAAAACAATGTAAACAAAGAGAAATATCATAAAGTTGCAGGCAAAATTAAACGTAGCATTTTTCTCGACGGAGGATATTATTACCTCTCGTATAAATAGGGTTGTTCAATCCGTTACATTGGAAACAATATTATTAAATTAAAATGTTTAATAAATTATTAATAAAATCCCATCGGAATTTTCAAAAAAATACGTCGTGGTCTTCATTAACAATACCTACAATACAATACAAATATCCTTTATTGAACACCAAATGTAGTACAGTGATAATATAAAAATAAAATTTCAGGCAGACAATAGGGGTTCTTATTTATCTCTAAAAAGCTCTTCCAGACAAACAATTTACAGAAATTAATAAATATAAACAGGCTAAAGGTGACAGAAACAACAGACATGAGAAACGTAGAATTATTAGACCGAATTAGAATGAGATTAGAATTATAACCGTTACATTAAGGCCGTACCGAGCTTTTGGCGCTGATCGATCACTCGAGTATGTGTGCGTGAAAGCGGCTAGAGTCAAAGCCGTGCGTAAGCGCAAGCGACACAAGTTCCCCGTCCGATGGCCGAAGGAGAACTAACGCAACTATCTATACGGACAAGGGGGAAGCACGACGGCTCAAGATAGGTTGGTCATACCACGCGTGTATTTAGGTATTTTCATTGTATTACTAAAACAAATACATATGTCATAGATTGTCCCCTAATATTATTATTTTTTTTTTATGTTAAAAATGTAGCAATTCTAGGCCCTAGAAAACATCTTGTTTTATTAACATTCAAAAAGCCGTGACCTGCCGTGCAATATTTACGCCGTACCTACTAAGGATTTATTTTACTTTTTAGATACGACTTTGGAATTTTGAGCAAACTACAAGTAATCGTGTTTCGAAAAACTAATCGTGTGTCACTAGAGTGAATCCTCAAATATCTTTACACATGAATTCCAGAACAAAGCTTTGCTATTAATGACACAGCAAGCGATCAAATTAATACAATAAATGCGCCAAAAGCTCGGTAGGGCCTTAGCCGGTGCCAAATTTCATGTGTATAAACGCAACGGATGAGATTTCGGGATCCCGATTGCATCGTAATTATCGGGATAAAAGTACCTGTGTGTTGTTCCCGACTTCCAGCTCATCTAGGTATATAGGTACAATCGAACCATTTGATTTCTCACCTATCGTATAGGTAGAACATTTTCACACTAAGTGTTATAATGATTTTCCTTGTAATTGAAATGTTCAGTGATAAGGTTCTACAGGAGCCTGTATTTCGAGTTCCGCTGGATATCTTTCAACACTAATGTATTCTCAAGGATGATTTAAAATAAATTTATTCTTATTTTTATCCGTTGTCTAGTTTGTTTAGTATCCACACTAAAAGCTTTGGTCAGTTTCAGTCTAGGGCAATTGGTATCAATCATTCCATGATTTATATTATTATTGTATGTATGTATGTAAATACTTTATATCTATAAAAAAAATCACCGAAATTTATGTACACGCATAACTTCCGATTGACTGCACCAAATTGGACAATTCTATTTTTTTGCGTTTGTTATTGTCAGGAGAAGGTTCTTATGAAAGAAAAATAATAAAAAATAAAACGGGGGCGAAGCCGCGGACAACAGCTAGTTGTACATAAAACACAAAAATAATACACAACAAAAACAGCACAAAGGCGAACTTATCCCTAAGATATTTTCTAAATAATAGTATCTTATTGCTATTATTATTATTTTCGAGGCAGTGGCAACCCTAGCTTTACGATATCGAAACAATAAGCTCACGTCGACTTCTCGAGGCGTACCATGCCTCCAGCTAAAAGCTTTCGGTCGATAGAACAGCTTCTTCAGCAGCTACCCAAAACTATGGCGTGAAAACTGGATGTAAAGTTTCGCTTTTAAGGGGATAAACAATCTTGACGTGTCTTTTTATTGAAAAGAAACAACGGGTTGCACTCCGGGAGTGCCGGCAGAAGTGAAAACTTGAACATTAACGTTGTGCCGTCTTACGAAACCACCTCCCCCCTCCCCCCCAAGTTTTTTGTTTCCTTTGTTGCCTTAGATTTTACCATTCTCTAACACCCATGTGTAGTGGCTATTTGTCAATTTACACACTACAGATAATAAAGTCGCTAATCACTTACACTAATTATCCGCGTCCTATCAACTTTCTGTCACTTCTTTCTCTCTGGGATACTCCCTTAAAAGTTTTAATTAAATATGCACAGTGCCACAACATTAAGCTTTAGTAGCTGCTGCATGCTTCTTTCATATTTATTTTGATTCCAATTATTTCATTCCTTTCGTGTTAGCATGCTAAAACTACCCGTCATTTCCCTCCGATTAAAAAAAATAAAAAAACTTAAAATACTAGGGCTACACACATCGCGATAGAATTATCGCGATTAAACTTCGTCTTCGGCCTACGGCGAATTTGCATGGCCACACTGCTATAGAGAGCAATGCCGCAGAGTTTAGTTTAGCAGCCTTTGATGACCTTTGACGACCAGATGGCCTAGTGGTTAGAGAACCTGACTACGAAGCTTGAGGTCCCGGGTTCGATTCCCGTGTCGGGGCAGATATTTGTATGAAAAATACGAATGTTTGTTCTCGGGTCTTGGGTGTTTAATATGTATTTAAGTATGTATCTAGCTATATAAGTATGTTTATCCGTTGCTTAGTACCCATAACACAAGCTTTGCTAAGCTTACTTTGGGACTAGGTCAATTGGTGTGAATTGTCCCATGATATTTATTATTTATTATTATTATTATTGATGTGCGCAAATTTACCAACAGCGGGGCGAAGGGTCTGCGGCTTCGGGCGAAGTGCTAAAGTATTCGCAAATGTTCGGCTACATACATCGCGATAATGCGAATATTCGCGTTATCGCGATGTGTGTAGCCTAAGCATAATGTAAAAACGTCTTAGGTTGTCTGTGTACCTTCCATAACACGTGTCATTTGTTTTAGGTCACCTGTCTACTTATTCCTTCCCCAAAATCAAAATTTCTTATACCGAACAGTCTCCTCATGTGTGTCATGGCTTTATGTAAACATTAGCAAAAAAAATACACTAAGCCCAACAAAACCAACAAAAAAAGCTTGTTAAACTTAATAGTGTATTTTCTCATCCGAAAACAAAGTCATTACTGACGGGCAGGTAATTCAACATGTACTTCGTTTCTTAACTTATTACCTGTGTTAAATGATTGCCAAACTAAAATAGTTTCTACCCCGTCTGTTTAAGGTCGTAAACATTACATCTACTGGATCTTATGGGCTTGTTTACTTGGCTATTGATTCTTTATGGCCCTTAGGCAATCTGTAGGCTAATACTAATCTAGAATATTACCTGTCTAGCTAATAGCGACCTTTGTTCTGGAGACCAGGGGTTCCCAATATTTTTATTATACTACATATTCACAGTTATGTTTTTTATCTACCTACACCCATATAGTAAATCTTGCATTATGCGTTCAAAAACCATAGATAATGACCAGCATTACGACATTGGATTCTGTTATGAACACGACAGTATCGTAATGGTCATTACGATACAGAAATCTGTATCGTAATGAGATTTTATACTTACATCATTACATTACAGTAGGTACCGGTACCGGTGCAGGAGGAGCGCGGCGTTCACGTCGCGCAGATCGTCGGGCGCGCACCGGGCGCAGGCCGTGGGGCAGACATACCTAGTTCTCGTTAATGCAGGTCATTTCTCAAAGGTTCTTGAACACATGAAAGAGGATTTAATAATTCTGGATGTAGATAAAATATTGTATGCAACTGTACGTAATTGGGCCTTAAAACACTCATGTGACCCTTTATGAAACTCCTACGCCTCGTTTCATGAAACCACCCTCGTGTTTTAAGGACCTCTATTACGATACAGTTGCATAAAATACTATAATAGTTATTTATGTTACTGGTGCATATAATGACAGGGATTAAAGTGAGTTTCATAATGAGATCACACGAGTGTTTTATTCCTAATTATCACGCTCGCATACATAATTTTATAACACGCCCCTTAACTTGCAATTTGTAAAGTAACATAGGTTTGTAGCAATAAACCTTGACAAGTAGTTTCAAGACAATTAAACTTACTCGATACCTTATTGTTATCTGTTACAATAATTCAAATATTGGGCCTCAAATTACATACAATTACAATGGCCCCAAGTAATTTAAATTGGTAGCAGTTGTGAAATTCCCATGCTTAATTGTCCCTTCATAGTCTTAATTGGGTGGGGCCGTGAAGCGTTTTAACCGCTGTGTCACGTGTGTTACCAAAATCGACTAAATAGTCCGTCAACTAAAAATTCTAGTGACCACCACAAACCACTAACCTAACCTAACCACGCGTGATGTGGTGTGTGGTCGCAGAATTGCAATTGGTTTCAGTTTATGGACATTATCCTTAGATTTTGGTAACACATGGGATACGGCGGTTGTAAAGCTTCGCAGTTGCACCTGATGGAAACTGATTTCTTTTTTTTAACTAAAAAGGCAGTTACAGACGGTCTGTACTGTAGTCCAACTTTAGGCTGCGTTTCCACCAGAGATGTGCGAGGATGCGTTGCGAGGGATGTGTGTGTCATGAACCAATAGAAACACTTCATTCACTTAGGACGACCTTTTAAATGAAGTGTTTCTATTGGTTCATGATTCACACATCCCTCGCAACGCATCCTCGCACATCTCTGGTGGAAACGCAGCCATAACGTAACTTCCTACCACTGACTCATCATTATCATCATTTCAACCGAAAGACGTCTACTGCTGAATACAGGCCCCCTCAAGGTTCACCAAACAGACTGGTCCTGCGGCATCCGCATCCAACACGTTCCCTCAATCTTAATCAAGTCGCCGCTCCGTCCTGTTGGAAGTCTTACACTGGGTCTTTCGGTCCGTGGACGCGTTTGAAAACCTTTAGGCCCCATCGGCCATCAGTTCTAGGAGCGACGTGCCCTGCCCACTGCCACTTGAGTCTGGCGATTATTCGAGCTATGAGAGTGTGAAGAACTGGGACAGTGTACACCTGTATTTAGCCTTTAACGTGTATTTTAGTTAAGTATATTTTTAATTTGATCTATTCATATAGTTGAACTAGGACAGTGTGCTGAACTGGGACAGTGTGTGGGAACTGGGGGTGGTGTATGAGATCCGTAGAAGAACTGGGGTTACCGACATAGCAAAACGGATTAGCTCATTGAAATGGCAATGGGCAGGCCATATAGCACGTAGAACAGATGGCCGTTGGGGCCCAAAAGTTCTAGAATGGAGACCACGGACTGGCAAGCGCAGCGTGGGACGTCCACCAACGAGATGGACGGACGATTTGGTGAAGGCCTCAGGATCAGGGTGGATGCAAATCGCTTCCAATCGTAATGATTGGGCATCAATGAGGGAGGCCTATGTCCAGCAGTGGACGTCCTACGGCTGAAATGATGATGATGATGATGATGATGATGATGATGATGATGATGATGATGATGATGATGATGATGATGATGATGATGATGATGATGATGATGAGAGTGTGTAGTTTAATTTGGACACCACAACTGCTTATCCACTTCTGCCGCTGACTGTACACCCTCAGAACTTGCTTCGCTCGTTCAAATCCAAATATCCGCGTATCACAGAATTATTTAATTAAAAATTCTGCACGAAAGAGTTGCTCTGACTGCCTTCACAAGTTATTTTGGTACCAATTAATTAAAGCCCTCCATCACAATTTCCGATAATCGATAATACTTAAGTTTGTATACGGAACGAGATACTTAATGTAAGGTATCTATATAAACATGAACAGCACTACATCAATCTTTAACATCTAGAAATTTGTGTCTAACTTTATGACGATGAGCAAAAATATAAACTCATTTGGAGCGGAGAGTTTCAAACGAAGTGACCCTATATGTTCTCACCCGATTGATCGATTTTGCAAGATCATGATCACATTAATCAGGAAATCATATAGTCATCAGCATTAGCAGAAAGACGTCCATTGTTGAAAATTTTAGCAGACGCTTATTTTGCTTCGGAGAGATGCAAAACACGTGTCCTGATTTTTGGTTATGGTGGTGGTGGTTCTCTTGGTTACGTTTGCGTTGGTTAGGTAATTATATTTTTTTATGCGAAAGGAGGGTGGGAAAATGGCCTGAAACAGCTTAGTAGACTTTACAACTTAATGAGTAATTGTCGATCAAAAGTGAATCCCTACTTTAAATAAAAAAAATAATGCGAAAGTCTATCTGTCTGTTACCTTTTCACGCTCAAACCGTTCAACCGATTTAGATGAAATTTGGTACGGAGATAGTTTGTGATCCCGGAAAAGACATAGAATAGTTTTTATTCCGAAAAACTGCATAGTTCCCGCGGGATAGCGAAAGCGAATTATTCGCAGACGGAGTCGCAGGTAACATCTAGTCCGGAATATTTATCGCATGTAATACGCAACACTATAATATGTATGGTCCGTCACGCACTTGACCGTTTTTTGTAAAGTTATATTATCTGAATCTTGTTAAATTTGGAGGTCATTTACATAAAATAACCGATACTAATGGTCGAGCACATCATGATATTCGATATCGATTCTCGATTACACTCAAAATGTTGAATTATATAAATTGATACACGATTATCATCTATATTATCATTGTAATATCATTCAGTAAGTATCCGAGTTCAACCAGTTAATAATGAGGACTGGCATTAATAATTAAAACTTCGCCTACGTCTCGGACCTCTGGAATTTCGGGGGATATAAAGTCATCGTCATCATATCAGCCAAAAACGTCGGTTCGTTTCATAAGACCACACTCGTGTTTAAATGCCACTTATTATGGTATAACGGAACGTTTGGTGGCATCTGTCGGGATTCATAGTCACTTGTCGGAAGCATCGATTTTTTAAATAACTGTAGCTTAAGTAACAGCGAGTGACAGTGACAGTGACATTTGTTTCGAGTTTGACGTTTGACAGCTTAATCCATCATCGTCGTCAACGATGGCCACGGACGTGGACAAAGCGAATCTTGTACGAAACCAATAATAGGTTTTTCACACCTTTCAAACGGAAAAGTAGGTTTTTGCTCCCTGACGACAGGGATCAAAATGCTACTTTTCTGTTCAAGCTACTTTTTTAATTTATTCATTGGCATGTATCATTTACGCAATGTGCCAATGAACACAGACCTTAATAAAATAATCGATTGTAATTATTTCATCGTAATCGATTAAAACGAACGTATTTCATGCTTTAACTTTAACAACGTTATATGAAAATTGATATATTTTTCGTAATAGTTTAAAAAAATGTCACAATAAACTATACGTTTTACTTAAATGAAAACTATTGATGATTGTTATTGTGATTTAATGAATATTGATATCCAATACCATTGTAATATTTGATTCCGTTCGATTATTTCTTAACATTTTTAAAAGTAGCACAGGAATACCTTATCTATGGTGACCTTTCTCTATCTATCACAACAATCCATTTTCCTCATAGTCGGTGTGAAAAATTGTATGTGTCACTCAGGAGCAAAATTATTTTCGTCTTGGGCGTTAACACTTGAATCCTTCGTTACGTTCAGGATTCTAACTTAGAATCCCTCGCTGTGCTCAGGATTCTATTGTAAAATCCATCGCTTCACTCTGGATTCAATGTACTGCCCTCGCCGTAAAAAATACATCATTTTGCTCCCTTGTTACACAAATAACTATTTTACCTCACACGATACTGGTTTCGAAATAAGATATGATATAGATAAAATATGATATAGTAATTAACTGTGATGGAGTAATGAAATAAATCTACTTATAACTCATTTTTTCATAAAATTATATATTTCACATGTCACAAATATAAACAATTAATAATATACATAATTAGTCCGAAGCCAATAAAATTACAATAAAAAAATAAAATAAAATAAGAAGTCAGTCAAATAAACCGCCCCACATCGTACCAGAGCAAAGGTGCCCAACACACTAGCCGCATTGTTGGGCCGCTGAACCGAAATGCACAACCTTTGCACCACTTGCACCAGAAAGAACCAGAGCGATGGACAAGACCTCTCTCACGAAGACGGCGCCCCGCTTCTTTAAAAAAAAAGTACTGCCTCGGAACACCAACAATCAGTCATAAATAATTACGAGCTCGTAACACCCATGTCAAATTTTTAATCAAGAGAACTTGACATTTGTGTAAACATATTATGTTAACAACAGATTTTGTGGGTCTAAGAAGAATAGGAAAACCGCACCAATTGGGATCCTACATTGACTGTTACTCGAATGTACAAAAAAAAATAACAGCCAGCCGAAAAACCGGCCAAATTACTTTCCAAGATTTTTTCCGTCTTCCTTGCCCGTTGTAAAGGTTCAACAAAAAATGGCGATAAATCTCTCTCCCCAATTAAGTTTGAGCCCTCTGACCTCTGAGGCTTAGGGCATAGGGGAGAGGCATACTGAGTGGAAAGTGGAATACCTTTGAGTCTTAGGGCCGTTACAGACGGACTGCATTCTAACTGCAACTGCCGTGCCGACTGCCCATACATTTCAGTCGCAGCTAGCGTGTAGTTTGCGAGCAGTTTGCCGGATTATTCGCGTTTGTTCCTTTGGATGTTCCTTTCAAGGAACTATTACGTTTTTTTGCATTATTTCCTTCAACTTCTTTTCCAGTGTGCCGACTTCATTGCCACTGCATTTAGACGACCAGATGGCCTAGTGGTTAGAGAACCTGACTATGAAGCTTGAGGTCCCGGGTTCGATTCCCGTGTCGGGGCAGATATTTGTATGCAAAATACGAATGTTTGTTCTCGGGTCTTGGGTGTTTAATTATGTATTTAAGTATGTATCTATCTATATAAGTATGTTTATCCGTTGCCTAGTACCCATAACACAAGCTTTCCTAGCTTACTTTGGGACTAGGTCAATTGGTGTGAATTGTCCCGTGATATTTACCTATTTATTTATTTATCTGGTGTTAAATTTTGACATGATTAATAAAACCTAATTTTACCTTTAAGCCATTGTACCTTAAGGGCTGTATAATGCAAACGGTGGCAATAATGATTTGTGTGTGGCTATGTTGGCCTGTGTCCAATGTGGTACTTGGCTCCTCGTATATCATCAACGCTGAAAAAACAGAGTTTCGCTAAGTCAATTTTTTACCTATGCGGCACAAGGTATTGTTCACATTTTTTATGAGCCTACTTTTTTTTTCAATAGCCTATCTTGGGCCTCAATGCTGGGCAAAGGCCTCTCTTCTTTTGTTTGATCCATTTTCGCCTGTAGCATGCATGTCCTTGCCATTTATAATTATTATTAGGTATACGAAAATTATTATTTACGAATGTCATTTAGTGATAAAAATACCTATTCAAACAATATGTACCTATTTTCTCGCGCATTAACTATTACATACTAATTTTAAATATTTAATATTGTTTTGTAAAGACTTTCATTAAAAAAAATACCAAATTTTAGTAAATAAATAAAATAATGTTGATTTTAAATTAAAAAAACGGCTTGTCCCGTATTTTAACCTCGACTCCCGCATTTTCGATGCAGTTGTCCCGTAAAACCGGAAATCAGGTCTGGTCACCCTACTCCAGTATCACTCGAGGAAAATTAAATAAAGTTCCAATTTCATTGACGGTTCGCTCGAAATTGATACGCCATGAAACTCAACCGCTGCTGGAGTACGTAAACAATCACCGATACTATGGCTAGGTGTTTGCTCGATAAATTGTGAGGTCACAGTTGGAAAAATGCAACGCAGATATATCGTTATTAACTATTAAGTACAATAATCATATATTAACATAAATTATATACAAGTATTATGTTCTTAATAACTTTACAATAAAACAAATCATATATTTACAACAAATTAAATTAAAACAGATTAAATATCCTTAAAGCTAAAAGAAAACAAATAATAATAATAATTTAAAAGCGAGAAATAAAATGTTTCGAAAATCCCCGTCCCGAACCGCGCCCGGCCCAAAGGTCTTCATGACGCTGGCAGCGTTGCCCCACTGAATAGCCAAGGAATAAAACTAAATTGAGAGAGAAGAGAGAGAGAGAGATGTTTCTTTACACATATTCGATACAAACACAGAAAAAAAAAATACATTTGACAGGAAATTTACAAATAAAAAAAAAAATATCGAATAGTATAAAATAAAGTAGTAATTAAAAGTATAATTAAAAAATAAAAATAACAAGAGTAAATAATAACCTAAACAGTACATCCTGCAGGCTGCTAGGAACTGGGCCAAACTTCCGAAAAACACTTGCCGTATTATCCCGTTGTATCGCTAAACTATTAAGTTTGATAAAAAAAAATCCAGCGTTGATATTAATGAAACAATTGCATTGTAGCTTTCACTAGGTTTTTCTGGTTTTAAAACTCACTCTTTGTCGGTCCCTAACTAAATTTCTCATCCACACCGAAGTTGACTGGTGGAGCTTTAAAGGAACATGTTTGTCTTTGTACATGTGTCTCAACGGTTATCAATAGCTTTTTTTCTTTATTTTTGTTCAATAAAGGGTACGTACAATTCACGGGCTGTGAATCTGTCAACGTTTGACCACAGCAGCGCGAGCACTCCTCGTTTTCCGGGAGGATGCAAGTGATGCTAGCGATGCGGACCGACCTTGCACAAGGTTGTCACCATGATCAACATCATTTCAGCCAAAAGACTCCACTGCTGAGCATAGGCCTCCCCCAAGGTTCCCCAAACAGACCGGTGCTGCGCCATCCGCATCGAATGCATTCCTACTACCTTGTTGATATTCTACCTATACTGCGTCTTCCGATCCGGTCACAAGGTTGTACCATCCGCAAAAATAAAACTTCAAAACTAATATAATCCATTTGGAATGTAATTCAAAGTTCAGAACCGTTAAAAGCTTTTGTAACCACATCTTTAACCAACACAGTATCTTGTCAAACCCTGAAATTGAAAACTTTACCTAAATCCCGAGTTATGGATGCTGTTGAAAGCTCCCGAAATGTAATGAAACAGCACGTAGCGGGGAGTCGAAGTTGTATAATAATGTAAGGAAAGTTTGGAACTAGTTTCGGTTACAGCTGTATCAGCTGGGCAATAGCTCCTGGCCGTGAACTCAGCCACAGTATACAGTTTGCAAACAATACAGATAAAAGAAAAAAGTGTAAAGAAGAAAAGAGAGTAGAAGAAGGATGCTTTTCCACCAGGGATGTGTTATGCTACATTGCTATGGATGCCTTTCATACCCACCAATCGTATTCATTGGTCCACATAGCATAGCACTGGTGGAAACGAGTTCAACTATAGGTACTATGTTTTTTTATGTGGACAGATGCGTGCTCTGAAAGAAAGAAAGAAAGATAAACATATTCGCGACATAATATTTGACCTCTTCACCACCCCAGTCATCTAGTCGTGACAGCCAATGAAATACCTCACACACCACGACCATCTATCTAAACATGACCAACATTCAACTCGAAATTAATCCTTCTGCAATGGAATTAAAAAAAAATCAAGTTGATCTGTCGCTGGTTTTTCTGTAAATGTTGTGATGAAGGAACTTAAACATTATGTAGGTATGTAGAGCTGCAACATTTACCCTTATTCTTGTCTAGGTATATCATATCTGTGCAAAATGTAAGCATGTCCGATCCAAGACTGTGGGCAGAATATTTATTAGTCTGCCAGGACTTTTGCTGACTAGTATTTGTTTCTTTGTGTATCAGTTTGCAATGTTTGTTGTATGTCTATTTGTTAAGGTCTCATCTTGCAAATCAAATTTCAACCGCTACTAATAATCCGATTGATTGATTAATAGTTAGTTAACTGGTGCCGTTGCCTACCTTGCCTCCCGATGGTGGTACTGAGTATAATCGACTAACAATACAGGCAGGAAAAAAGGCTTGCTTGAATTTTTTTTACCAAAGACGTTTTTCAATTATTTACAAGTACCTACAGCTTTTATGATACTGTTATTTCAACGTTTAATATGGTAAAGCTAAAGTTTAAATTGCTTGGCAACAGGGACGGTTGCCAAATTTGTGGCCCATCTAGGGTGACCACATGTCCCGTTTTACGGGTGGTCCGTATATTTTTCACTGTCCCGTAATTTTGTGAAATCAATTCGGGACAGTATTTTGTCCCGTAATTTTATGATCCAACATTACTTTAGGTAGTTACAAAGTTGGTAGCCAAGGTTGGGTCCAAGGTCAGTAGGAAACCCACAGGCTTGTTGGTGAAATGACAACGAGCAGTTAACTGGATTATACCAGGGCCGGAAGGCAATGCACTTTTCGGACCCCCCTTTCAGCCAAATATCGACCGCTTTTTTCAAAAAGTTAAATCGCATCAACTGGTAGCATGCATCGAAAAATAGCAAGAATACTTATTGTAAACGAGGATACACATTTTCGAATTACATTTTCACTCCGATATTTTTTTAAAAAGGGCTCTTCAGCGATGCTGGGCTTAATCTGCCTAATGTTTAATCCAGCTGATGATACAAGCCCAGGACTGGCCGAAGTTGCATGAAAATGAAGAGGCCTTTAACAAGCATTAGGAGAAAGTGGGCTGAAGATTTTATCCCAAATAAGAAGTCAGGTAGTCATGTTATAAGACATAATTATATTTATTTACAGACACTTAAAATTATTTTTTGTTCTGCCTTTTAGGTATACTTATACTTTAAAGTCATGTCAATCTTAGGCATAATCATACATACTTCGAGTCAAGTTTGTCACGTACGTTATAAAATAATTATAATTTTATCAATTATCAACAAAAAAGTTCGTTAGACACATTTGCTGTGCGATGTAAGCCGTATAGTAAGAGAGGTGACTGATAAGTGTCATCTACTGGGCGTTGAGGTGTCGAGCATTGGTACGTTTACCTTAAATGAGCTCCCGATATTTCAACCTATCTAACGTCATAATGCATATTCACGTATAGAGTGAAGAATTTGTGTTCAGAATCACTGTCGTGTACGTATTTTTGCAGAAATGGTAGAAAATTTACACAGTTTCAAGTTATATAGTAGAAGTCGAGGTCCTCTAATAAATAACCGAAAACGTCGTCAACTTCTACATGCCATTTAAAAAAAAAACGTGACTATGAAAGTGAGGTGTTGAAGAGCTCGAAAAAATGCAAATTAAATGCAATCACGGTCTACCCGTAGCAAATATGTGTAACGTAACCTGTGAACCCTCAAAGTTTATGCTCAAAACCTTAGCAAAAGTACTAGGGTGACATAAACACAAGCAGTTCTTATCGGCCCCAGATATCAATCAAGTAATAATATCCCCGACTTATCTGCGACTGCACTCGGAGCGTCACATTGGCCTGGTTGATGCCGCCATTGATAATCCAGATGTTGGCAAACTGGGTATACCCGTACTCAGTAGCTTGGATTGCTGAGATCCTGGTAGTCAAGTTACCGCGGTAGATGAAGTCTTCGGACTGGACCGTGTTAACGACCGCGGGGCGGTAGAGGTAGGATCTGAAAGGAGAAATAATAGGTAAAACCAGTTATATACGCTTTTTGTCAAACGCCCAGGCGCTTGTCGCATTCACTATTTTTTTGTCGAAAGAGTAAACCCTAAAGCTCCAAACGCACAGACATCGGAGGCGTGGCGGTGCGGTGGCGGTGGCGGTTGTAGTATTCAAACTTGTATGAATGGTTGTGCGGTGCCGCCCGCGGACTCGTTCATACAAGTTAGAATATTACAACCGTCACGGCCACCGCACCACCACGCCTACGCTGTCTGTGCGTTTGGAACTTAAGATGGTGGGTTATCGATGTTCATCTGTTTCGCATTCCATCATATTCGCATTTCTTCTGATTCGCCATTCATCATGTTCGCGTTTCTTCTGAATCGCCAATGCATGAGAATTTCTAGAAAACCTTTCTGAATCCTGTAGCGTACTTGATCAATCGCAAATCTCATGAACCACGAATATGATGAATGGGAAACAGATTCATGCAACGCAACATGATGGGGAACGAATTTGAAGCAATGCGAATATGATGTACTTAATGCGAAACAGATGAACATCCCATAACCCGATTTTCTATTGAACTTCACTTATACTATTTTTGTACTTTGATATACCAAGAACATGAATATTTTTTTTATTTTTTTTGAAGTTATGTTAAGAACGTGAATAATTTTTCTCAAGTCTTAATGGGAATATTAATTGCATAATGTTTATTAAGAGACACCGACAAAACAAGAATCCAACCAATCAATATCTAATCCAATTTACTCGTAATAATTAAAAACATTGTCGTCGAAATAATAATGCTTTATTTTTGATCCTTACTGAGTTACAACAAAAACCACATTTCTAACCGTCGCGAGAATTCCACCCTCCTTTAATAAAATCCAAGAATAAGTCAACATAATATGTATTCAGAATGGGGGAAAAAAGTCATTGTAATCCCTCAAGGTGTTTGACATTGAGGCAGTGTGGTTTTACTCAACAAAATGAATTTTGTATTAAGAAAAATTGGAGTGCTCTCTTATTCTTAAGCAATCCCTAATTGGGTTCCCGTCCGCCCCTACTCCGTCTGTCTGTTAACTAATTGTTTTTCTGGGCCTGGGGGTTACTACAAAATTCAAATTTCGAAGTTCGTATACTGCCATCCCTTTCACTCTTCCTATTTAAACGACACAATACGAAGTTTGAGAATCGAATTTTGTAGTATATTTATAAATATATCTATTTATAGTTATAAACAACTAGCTGATGCGCTGAAGTAGATTAAAACGTGTTTTCCCGTGGGGATGACACATTTTCCTGTGGTAAAAAAGTCTAAGTATATTAATCTTCAGTCCTTTACCTATGTCCATACAAAAAATCACGGCAATCTGTCGCTTAGTTTCGATGTGAAAGCAACACAAACATACAAACATACTTTCACATTTATAATATTAGTATGGAAGTATATCCATCCTAAACTTGTAATGTAAATGTTTGGGTTTCAACTTAAATATGGGCCTTGATGAGATTACCTGGACAGCAGCCGGTCTCCAGGGTAGATGACTCCGACGTTGAGGTTGGCCCGGGTCGAGGGGTTCACTATTGCGGGCTGGACAGCCACCACCGCGCTCAGGATTAGCAGGCAAAATACGGATTTCATCTACAAAAATAAATCATTTTTAATGCTATTTTTTTTCTAACTGGATTTTTTATTGACTAAAATAAGAGCCCGTTGTTTGATCAATAGTTAAACAAACTAATAGTTTTGGAGCCGTCAGGTATTTCAAGAGACGACGGCAAGAGACCAGACGGTATGTCGTTGATCCCGTGGAGTATGGGAAGGGTGCTGGTGTGGGATGCAACCTGTGTAGGCACACTAGCCCCTTCGCATATCCACCGGACCTCCACAAGGGCAGCAGCCGCAGCAGAGGCGGCCGAAACCGCTAAAATTGGCAAATATAGTGGTGTCGGCGCCGACTATAATTTCACCCTTTTCGGTGTCGATACCCTTGGTCCGTGGGGCCTAGGAGCACTAAGCCTCTTCAAAGAGATTTCGAAGAGGCTTATAGATGCTACCGGTGAGCGAAGAACTGGCAGCTACCTCGCTCAAAGAATTAGCCTAGCGATTCAACGAGGAAATGCTGCCAGCATCTTCAGCACAATGCCGCAGGGGCCTTTTTTAGATCTAGTTTAGTTTTTAATTTAGTTTGTAAGTTTTAGTATTATTTCTGCTTATTGTTTTATTTTGCATAGTTTTTTAAGTTAGATATATTTAGTTTATGGTTAAGTTTTATTCATTGTTATTTTTTGTTAATATTTGTATTCTTAGTTTCAATAAATAGTTAAAATATATGGCAAACATAACAATAGTTAACGCATTTCAAAGGCAATTTGACTATTAGTACCTATCTTTAACTACTGATCAAACAACGGGCCGTTAATGTCATCCAACCTCCACAACTGTTTACCAATTTTCAACGCAATCACCAATGGGAATTGATTAAATTTGACTTCCAAGATTTGAGAGAAAAACAGAGAGAGAGAGAGAACGATATTTATTTACTTATTTACACATATTCGATGAGTGCACAGGAAAAAATACATTTGGCAGGAAAAGATTTAAAAAACCGGCCAAGAGCGTGTCGGACACGCCCAAGATAGGGTTCCGTAGCTATTACGAAAAAATCAAGTAATATTTTTCAAAGGATTTCGTATGTGTACGGAATCTTCCAAGTTTAGGTATGTTGTATACCTTAGGCTACTATTTACTCTTTAACTACAAATAATTAACAAGCAATTTTAGCCGCTATAATTTTCCTTGTAAATATAATATATTTACTACCATTCTGAATTTTTTCAATTTTTTCCACCCAACAGTTTAGATTTTAGAGGGGGAAAAGGTCGATTTTAATTAAAATTTTCACTTCAAAGTTGAATATTTCGCAAACAGATCACTAAATAGAAAAATCATGTTAGCAACCCCCCAATGGTTTTAAAAGACCTATCCAACGATATCCCACACTATAGGGTTAGTCGAGAAAAAAAATTACCCCCACTTTACGTCTATGGGAGAGGTACCCTAAAAAAATTTATTTTAGTTTTTTTTATTTAACCACTTTGTCGGCGTGACTGATATATACACCGTGAAATTTTAGTGGTTGTTTTCCCGAAACGAGGTGATTTAGTATCGATTGTACAATCGATTTATAATTACTATTTTGACTAGAGTCAAAAATCCAATTGTGAAAAACGAAAGTCGAAAATGACCGCAAACCAATAGTAACGCTTCGTTGGTACCTAACCTATCGTACGATCGTACGCTACTTGTACCAACGAAGCGTTACTATTGGTTTGCGGTCATTTTCGACTTTCGTTTTTCACAATTGGATTTTTGACTCTAGTCAAAATAGTAATTATAAATCGATTTTACAATCGAAACTAAATCACCTCGTTTCGGGAAAACAACCACTAAAATTTCACGGTGTATATTCATGCAAAATTACAGCTTTCTAGTACTAACAGTCTCTGAGCTTAGCCGCGGACAGACAGACAGACAGACAGACAGACGGACAGATATGGCGAAACTATAAGGGTTCCTAGTTGACTACGGAACCCTAAAAAATCGAATGGTATAAATTGGTTTTCATTGGGATTAAACTAAGAAAATAACTCCCAGAAACATACCGAAAAAAATTTTGAAATCGATGAAACTAGAAATGATAAGAGGGATGGCGTAGAAGCAAAATATTGCGTCTTTGGATGAAATTACATTAAAAGTAACATTGCACGCGAAAATAATGGAGATTGCCGAAAGCTCGCGCCTGAGGGCTCCTCGTCTGCGGTAGGCTTCAATGCGGTAGGTCAAAAAAAGCGCCCAACTCACCAATCAGCTGGTTTTATTAAATAAAAATTGGAGGAAAGCAGACATGCTGATGTCTAATTGTACGAGAATACAGTGTAACCATCATAGGTAAATGAAAATTACCTACAAGAAAATTTAAACTCCAACAACCAAGGCAATACTGAACACAGGTCCACCTATAATCTTTTAAAATAAGAGAACTAAGTAAAACCCTTCTACTAATATCGTACTAAATGTTTCTCCAATGTTTAATGTAAAAACTTTGGATATTTTCGTTTCATTTATAACAAGTCATTGATATCATTTTACTCATTAGGTAACGTACTTTCGGTATCAGTTTAAAGTTTTCTGATATCTGTTATACTTATTTACGGAATCATCGCCTGGCTACACTTAACGATTACATCCTGTATATACAAACACCCGCAAACTCTTCGTCCATTATCCGTGATCCAACAAACCCCGAACCTTGAACCGATGACCCGTGAAGATAATTACGGTCCACGTCCCACATCAAATATGAGTAACAATACGATCTTGTACCCCGATAAAATCCTTCTGCCAATTCTAAAATATCCTTTGTCTGCAAATATTATCTTCATATTTTAAATAGTACTTAAACTTTAACCTAGATTATTTTGATAAAAGACAGACAGAAAGATGTGCATGTAGAAAAATTATGTATAAAATTATGTTGCGACTATGCATAGTTAAGGCATTGAAACACTCGTGTGATCTTATCGTGAAACTCACCTTCGTTTCGTTTCTTAAAACCTCCGCTCGTGTGTTAATGCCTTTCAATATGCACTATTCACGTAACAATTACGTCAAATGCCGTGCAATAGTATAACAAAGACCAGTTATTATGTTTTAGCGGGAGCCTTGGCGGGAGCTATTTAGACAATAAGTGGATATTTCAAACTAAATACAAACTGAAATATAGATGCACAGAAAAAACCCCAGAAAAAAGACCAATGCTGGGAATCGAACCCAGGTCCTCAGCGTTCCGTGCTGCGTGCTTACCCCTACACCATCACTGGTCTCAAAAAAAATGGTCTTAAAAAATGAAGTTGAAGAAAATAAAAAAATAAATAGAAAAAGATACTTCATACTTAACTTGTAATAAGTGGATGTTAGTCAGTGAATAATTTATAAGTACGAGTAAACGTTGGACACTTGCTTCTGTTTGCGCTCCTTGAATTAATCTTCTAATATATAAAAATCTCGTGTCACGGTGTTTGTTATCGAACTCTTCCGAAACGGCTTGACCGATTTTTATAAAACTTTTTTCTCTTTATCCGATAGGTCTAAGAATAGGTCGTATGGCTATTTGTTATAACTACCCCTATTCTTCGCGGACGAAGTCGCGGGCAACAGCTAAATAAATAAAGACTTAAAATGACACTGTTTTTTCACTGTTATTGCGCGATTTAGAAATAATAATTACAAATCACTTCACCTTGTTTATTTTTTTGAATAATCCCGTGGGACGTGGCACAGAGTCAGATTGATCAAGCATTTCCTTGGCTTCAACGACGATGCAGCTCTACCTAACTTAGAACCCCGTTAACCAATACGGACCTACCTACACTTACCTGTCTTTTTTACTGTTTATATTATGTTCACCTTGTATTTTTGAATAATAAATATTTGGTCTGTAAAAAAATTAAATACACCCAACTTACCTTGAAAATGTTATGTGTAGTGCACTCCTCCACAGCAAAATGTAGCGGTCAATGATAAGGTAACATCTCAGAGTTGTTATATATGATGTACTAACGTCTGATAACGTCCTCTTATCGTTTATCAATGGTTCGAGGAACAGCTAGTCCTCGCATGAGTAAGCGACATAGATAGCATTGTTGTGTCACTTTGTAGGAAAACAGTTGAAATTAAATTGAAAACTTGAGAAAAAATAACATTTGATATTAGAGTCATTGAAAAAACGGTCCAAGTGCGAGTCGGTCTCGCGCACCGAGGGTCCCGTACAAATTAGTAGCTAGGTCAAAATGGATGTAAACTGCCGTTTCTGTAATAATCCTATTAGCAGATCCCTGTTTTTAAATAAAATGTACGATGTGGGATCATTTTATATTTGTTAGTCGGGACCACCTTATAATGTTTAATTCAAAAAAAGAGGAGGTTATCAAATCGGTTGCATGTTTTTTAGTATTTGATGTTATAGCGGCAACAGTAATACGTCATCGGTGAAAATTTCAACTGTCTAACTATTTCAGTTCTAGAGATATGGCCCTATGACAGACAGACACACAGTGGAGTCTCAGTAATAGGGTCCCGTTGGCGCCCTATGGGTACGAAACCCTAAAAACAAAATTGCATGGTTACATAAGATCAGCATTATCCAGTAAGTACCAAATTAGGCTGAACCTGTATCTTGGCACTCACTGAGTCTGTTTACAAACATAACAGGTAATTAGTAACACACGTTACACAGAAAAGTAGGTTATCCCATAGGTATATACGAGTACATAGTGGAATTATAACCATAAACACACTAATAACTGTGATGTGAGAAATGCTCTACAAAGTTATCCATATTAATATTCTAAATGCGAAACTGTGTGTCTGCTTGTCTGTCAGTTACCCGCAAAAGGACATAGGATAGTCTACTGAGTCCTACGTTGCGGGGGGGGGGGGGTCGTAACCCTGCCCCTCGCCGCGCGTCGTAGTTGCCACACCTCCAAGTTTCCTCACTGGTTGTTATTACGCTGTGCCTCAATATTTTATTTAACACCGCAATTATCAGATCGATTTCTTTGCCTTGATATTGGAGAGTTGCGTGTCCCAGGGTCCCTGTGCCATTTATTCCATCTGAACACATATTGAAAGAAAGGTAATAAATTAATCAGGTTTCTTAGGAGTTCAATAATAAAATATTTTGGATTGGTACTAATGTCGCTTTGTCATGAGCCGAGCAATTTCATAAGCAATATTATGGAGCAATTTGCATCAATCTTTCAATCATCATCATCATCATCATCAGCCTATGTTCGTCCACTGCTGGACATAGGCCTCTCCCATGGCCATGGCACGCCACTGAGCACGATCCTCAGCCACTCTCGTCCAGCTCTTGCCAGCCGCCTTGCGAAGATCATCGCTCCACCGAGTCTGAGGACGTCCCACGCTACGTTTGCCGATCCGTGGTCTCCACTCAAGAACTCGTCTACCCCAACGGTTATCGGTTCTTCGGGTTATATGGCCTGCCCATTGCCACTTCAGCGTGCTAATGCGGTGGGCTATGTCATATTTCAATGTTCAATACTAATTCTATTTTGATTAAAATTTTAAAGGAAATCCAGCTGATCTGTACTTATCTAGTATATACCCATAACACAAGCTTTGCTTAGCTAACTCTGGCACTAGGTCAATTGGTGTGAATTCTCTCGTGATGTTGATCTGTTTATTTATTTATCTGTACGCCAGTCGGACGGACAAACGGGCAGACACACAGACATACAGACAGATTCGGCGAAATTATAAGAGTTCCTTTTTATGATTACGTAACCCTAAAAGAAACACAATAGCCAAATAATCTGATCAATCTTTTACATAAAACTGACCGGATGAAAAATGCAGATGAGGCCGGAACAAACACTAATATATTATCCCTAAAAGTCAGATGGAAGTAAAATAGTAGATTGTTCAACAAGGGACTAAAACAAGTCATAATGACACAAGATATTTAGCCACCCGAGCATAGCCAGGGTGGCTATAATTCGCGTGTCATTATGATTGTTTAGTCTCGCGTTAAACACTCTACTTTTCACTTTGAATGCGAGGTAAAAAACGACGTTTTATACAAAATTACAATATTACTTTTTTACAACGAACGCTCAATACGAATAATGGACATCTGTTCTAAATTCAAATACTATATGTATACTTAGCAAAAAACTTTGACCCGCGGTTTTTTCTTTTCTTTTATATTTTTTCTGTAAAGTGACGCTTTAAATGCTTGCATATTCAGCAAACAGATCCAAGCTAGAAAACTATTTTAAAACTAATTGGTCTAGATCTGCATAATAAAATTAATTCATCCTTAATATAATTAAATAGATTAATATTCATATTATTTATTATGTTTGACGAAGCTAAATCTTTTTTTTTTAATAATATTGCACAGTTGTCATTTTGAGGTTATTTCCACGCCTTAAAGGCTTGCACAGACCGAATCGCGAGGCATGCGCGCGATGCCATGGAGCGTCCGCAGTGCGTTTCGGTCTGTGGAAAGCTTTAAAATTGTCTATGCCCAGTCACTGCGGAAATGGCGATAATCCTCCATTTACAAACACCACCGTGATTGGCAGTTTAGAGGTTTCCAAAGTAAATTAAAAAAAAATACTTTAATCCCTAGAGATCCAAAAAGAGCTTTAGTCCCGACATGCAGAGACTAAAGTAACATTTTAAGAGCATGAGAAGTGAAAAAATAAATAACAGTATCAAAACAATTTTAATAACCAACAAAAAATAGTTTTTATCAGTGCCTTTTTGAGATTTGCCAAATTGTACAATTTAAAGTTCATATCATTCATTTTGAAAGAAACACGGAGGGGCAAAGCCTACTTAAAGTTTCTGAAAATCGTAAAAAGAAGATTGGTTGATGGAAAACAAGGGTGTCACAGTTCTAATAACCATTTTTTATAATTATAAACCATAGGGGATTATAGTATAAATCTTCCCAGGTGATTTTTTCGCTTCGAGCCATTACATTAAATTTGAACCTTAATACTATGACGATACCGTTTGTTTTGAAAGATAAGGGCTCGAAGCGAAAAAATCACCTGGGAAGATTTATACTATAGAAAGAAATGAATGACAAGAACTCTACTCGTATATCAGTCTTTAACGGCCCCAGATATCAATCAGATAGTAGTATCCCCTGCCTCTCTGGGATTGCGCTCGTAGCGTCACATTGGCTCTTCCTAGGCCTCCGTTGACGACCCTAATGTTGGCAAACTGAGAGTACCCGTACTCGATGGCTTGGATTGCTGAGATCCTAGTAGCAGCACTGCCGCGGTATACGAAATCTTCGGACTGGATCGTGTTGGCCACTGCTGGACGGTAGAGGTAGGATCTGGAAGGAGGTATTGTGTTATAGAAAATAGAAGAAGAAAAGCACCCATGTCCCTAGGGGCTCCTAAACTCCTCAAAACCCTTCCCAAATCACTATTATTCAGCAGAGCCCGGCGTTCGATAGCATTATCATACTGATCACGAGTCTGCGGTCAGAATTTGAGAGAAAGATACAGAATTTCATGGATTTGGAACCTACTTTAGAGAATGATTAGCTTAACCTTATTCGTAAACGCTTGTTAAACTTCAGTTAAGTAAGATCACATTTGTTTGTCTTGACAAAGTAGAGACGAGCAAAATCTTTATTTTATTTGTGGCACATTGATAACGGCTGGTTGCTAAAGAAAAGAAAAACAACAAGCAAAGACTTGTAGAAATCGATTATCCCGGCACGTACAAAAATTATTCCTTCCGATGAAGTGAGAACCTTCTCCTTTTTAAGTGGATTAAAAACAACACAACTGTCGTAATTCAATGGGAACGAACTACTCAGAAATGGGTCCTAAATCTTCATCGTCATGCACTCATAAATGAAATGACAGATATAACGACCGCTTTAGCCTAGTTGGTAGTGACCCTGCCTACGAAGCAAGAGGTCCTGGGTTCAAATCCCGGTAAGGGCATTTATTTGTGTGATGAGCACGAATATTTGTTCCTGAGTTATGGATGTTTTCTATGTATTTAAGTATTTATTTATCTATATAAGTATGTTTGTCGTCGTCTAATACCCATCCTACAAGCTTTGCTTAGTTTGGGACTAGGTCGATTTGTGTAAGATTGTCCCCTAATATTTATTTATATATTTATAAGATGTACTTCTGATCTTCGATAATCATGTTTTAATACCCATACTATTTTTTGATCACCGAACCTTAACCAGACTTAGGTACTAAAAGAACCTAATTCTAAGCTTTTATTTTGCTGGGAGCCCTGATGAGATAGATACCTGGACAGCAGCCGGTCACCAGGGTAGATGGCTCCGATGTTGAGGTTGGCCCGGGTTGAAGTATTCACTGCTGCGGGCTGGACAGCCACCACCGCGCTCAGAACCAACAGGCACAATATGGCTTTCATCTGCAATAAAAAAAACTAGCTTTTATCTCAAAAATCTAAAATGTCTTATGTGGTCCCTGGACGATCAAAATTGCTTGGCAAGCACGTTAATTTTACGCGAGAACAAATAAATAAATCATGGAACGATTGACTTGACACCAATTGACCTAGTCCCAAACTAAGCAAAGCTTGTACGGCAGATGTCCTGGTACTGGCCACTATGCCGGTTTTGGCCATTTTCGATTTTAAATTGAGTTTACTAAGGTACAGACGTCTGAATAGACAATCAGTTTTAAAGTGGCCAGAACTGGGGCACCTGCCATACTATGGGTACTGTTTAGACAACGAATAAATATACTTATATAGATAGGTAAATACATACTTAATTACATATTAAACGTCCAAGACTCGAGCACAAACATTAGTACTTTTCATACAAATGTCTGCCCCGAACGGGTATCGAACCCAGGATCTCAAGCTTCGTAGTCAGGTTCTCTAACCATTGGACTATCCGGTCGTCTTGAACAAAGCTTGATATGCTTGACATGCGTTTGCTTCACTCACTTAAAATTGCTCGCGTAGTTTTACGTGATCCTGATCGACAAATGCTTGATGTTGTTGAGTTTCTATGGTTTTTTCCGAACCGGTAGTAGATTTTTCGACTTTCATAAGTGCTTGTGAGAGCCATGGTAGCAGTCGTTTGACCTCTGGCCACGCAAGCAAGTTGTGGGTTTAAACCCGACGGTTCGCGCCTGTTGAGCTTTACGATGGAGGAAAACATCGTGAGGAACCTACACACCGTCGAAGAAATACAATGGTGTGTGTGAATCCCGATCCGCTCTGGCCCACGTGGGAACTACGGCCCAAGCCCTCTTATTCTGTGAGGAAGGCTGTGCCCTGCAGTGGGTCGTATATAGACTGAGATAACTTAACCCAGTCTAGTTTATTTACAATTTAAATAACTTACCTTGAAATATTGTTTAGTTACTAAACTTCGACAATGAATTGTAATAGGAAATGATAACAGTAGCGCATCCTCGAATCATTTTATACGATTGTCTGTCATCTGATAAGGTTTTGTTAACTGTTATCTATCACTGATTCTTTGAAACACAAGTTTACTGACATCGCACGAGTTTTGCACGAGTTAGTAAACCGTGTCACAGGTGACATTGTCGTAAAAAGTGTCACATTACAAACAAAATCGTCTATAGATTGAATAGTTCCTATTTATTATAAAATAAGGTATAAAAACAGGGACTAAGTATAAAATTAACATAACTAAAACTAACTTAAAATAGCTAAACAGAAATTAAAAACTAAAAATTATTATCTAAATTTGGACCCTTAGGTAGGGTGCCCATCACGCAGGCAGCATTCCCACGTTGAATTGCTATAGCAAGTCTTTGTGCGAGAAAGCTGCCTGCGCGAGGGTCACCTGTTGCCTCTCTCAGGCGCTTGCTTAGAGCTCCGTAGGGCCCTCGTGCGCCCTTGCCCCACGATCCGAGTGTCTCGACACCGAATGCGACGAACTCGTACTGGGCGCCGAGACACTCGTATTTAATGGCCTTGAGCCGTTCTCGGGTGTCGGCCGCTGCACCGGCACGTCTGCTCGTTGTGGGGAGGTAGGACGCTGCCAAGGTGTCGGCGCAAGTGGCGTCCCACACCAGTGCACGGCCCATCCTCCATGGAATCAACGACATCCCGTCAGGGCGCTTGCCATCACTCCGCACGATCTGGGGCTCCAGAGCAGCAGGAACGTTGGCACTGACGAGCGCTCTTCTGAGGATGTCGTTAAGGGCGGCATGGCGGGACAGGCGGCCGGCACCCGAGGAGCAAGCAAGTCCGTGGTGGCCGAGGCAATCTACGGGGGCTCCACAGGAGGCACAACTGTGGTCCACGCAAACCTCAACACCAAGCCGGAGACCGACGGCTATTCGGAGTGTGCATGGGTCTATAAATGTACCGATGTTGGGTGATGGATAGGCATGGAGCCAGTGGCCTGCTTCAGGTCTAGAAATAGATTGGGAATGTCTAAAAAAAATACCAATGGTTTTTATTTTATTTTTTTGTATAGAAAAGTCAATTATAAGAAACTTAAGCGATTCTTCTATAACGACCTTGTATAATATTTGAATTTACCTTATTTTTAGTATTTACAAAATAGGTGATATTGTCAAGAGTCTAGCTATTATGGTTCAAGAGATAGGAGCCCTGTTACAGACGGACGAACGAACAGACAGCGGAGTCTCGGTAACAGGGTCCCGTTGGCATCCTTTGGGTACGGAACCCTAAAAGATATTAAGCTGTAAACACACACTCTGCTATTAATCTGTGCTATCGCCAGGAACAACTGCGAATGTCGTGATTGATGGGACCAGGATGGAGTTGGGACGAACATATTCGAATCCAATTACGTAATTATTTCTTTGTTTTATTTACTATACCTATTACTATACTATATACTTATCTACACTTCTACATCTACACTAATATTATAAAGAGGAAAGATTTGTATTTTTGTATGTAACGAATAAACTTAAAAACTACTGGACCGATTTCAAAAATTCTTTTGCCGTTAAAAAGCTACGTTATCACTGAGTGACATAGGCTACTTTTTACCGCGGGAAAATACCTTTTCCTACGGGAAAATTAATTTATCGCGGGCGAAGCTGCGGACGGAAGGCTAGTATAAAAAAAGCCGTGGTGGCCTAGCGGTTTGACCTACGGCCTCTCAAGCAGAGGGTCGTGGATTCAAATTTCAGCTCGCGCCTCTGAGTTTTTCGGAATTTATGTGCGAAAATACATTTGAAATTTATGGCCCGTCTGGCAGCTCGCCCCCTCTCCGGTAAGCTGTGATTAAAAGCCATCAGGCGAACAGCAACATATCGTCCGTAAAAAAAAATAAGCACCCTACTCAAGGTCCTACTTGCAGTTGATTAGATTAGATTAGATTATTTATTCCTTCAATATATATTAATATATATATATTAGGGGACAATCTTACACAAATCGACCTAGTCCCAAACTAAGCAAAACTTGTACTATGGGTACTAGACGACGATAAACATACTTATATAGATAAATAAATACTTAAATACATAGAAACATCCATAACTCAGGAACAAATATTCGTGCTCATCACACAAATAAATGCCCTTACCGGGATTCGAACCCAGGACCTCTTGCTTCGTAGGCAGGGTCACTACCAACTAGGCTAAAGAGGTCGTTATATATATAATATTACATCATAAATTGTACAAAGTCAAGTCGTGGGAATTTATATTGAAGTCGTCAAAAGCACACAAATTAAATTAAATTAAAGAATTAAATTAATGTCAGTCATATTCGTGTCCACATTAAGGGCGAATTTTTAGAGTTCTGTAGTCCTACAAGAAACCCATAGTATCGCCATATCTGTCGGTCTGTTTAACTGGTTTAGCTTAAAGACTTAAGTGCTAGGAAGCTGCAATTTGGTTTGGCGTGGATTATATGTGAAGCAATTCACGCTGAATATTCACCCCGTAACTAAATCTTGAATCAAAAAAAGGGATTCCCTTTTGTCGCATATGGTCCCGTTCGCAAATCGTCCCGTTCGGCATTTTGTCCCGTTAGCAAATCGTAAAAATCGAGGTGCTTTTCCGAGACGGTTTGCTAACGGGATGAATTGGGGATGTCTATTTTTTTGCAATGTATAGAAAATCGAAAACCATTTCGAGATAAATGCTTTTTAAATCGTTTTCTGTAGTTATTTAATTTTAATATTATGTAATGAATTTATTATATAACAAATAAGCAATGACCTTCATTTGACATTGGTGTAAATTGCGTGACCGGTTCAAGTCGTACTTTATTCTGTGTGGTTAGAATTCTTCACAATTTACGCGTAGATTATACTACGGAGTTTGATTTGGACCCGCTGTCTGACATCTAGCACTTTGTCAGTGCCAGTAAAGTGACACAGTGTAGAGTGTACCACTACGCAAAAAATAATTAAAGGGGTTGCCTTATCGTACGCATTTAGATAGATTTAGAAATTTGGCATTGTGGGAGCCCTCAATTTGGAATGGATGAAAATTTTAAAAGTGCTTGAAACTTTTTTCATCGATAGGAATAAGCTTCCCAATTAACTAAAAAAATTGTCTGATTTTTCAGTTGGATCAATTAATTTAAAAAAATGAAACAGTTTTTAATTGCGCAAAATTGAATTGCTACAGTACGTTGAAGTCTTTTTCCATAGTCCACTACAAAAAATTAAAAAAAAAGTTCTGTCATTAGACGATCTCGCTCGCTTGACATCACTCACAAACATAACCTCTACGCGCTTTCGAAGTTGTTGGATTATCTAGATTTTTTCGAAAGCTTTTTCACACTGGACCTTCGATACTGCCTGTTTTTACGACTGGAATAGAGGTTATGTTTATGATGTCAAGCGAGACAGTCAAATGACAGAACTTTTTTTAAATTTTTTTGTAGTGGACTATGGAAAAAGACTTCAACGTACTGTAGCAATTCAATTTCGCGCAATTAAAAACTGTTTAATTTTTTAAAATTAATTGATCCAACTGAAAAATCTGTCAATTTTTTTAGTTAATTGCGAAGCTTATTCCTATCGATAAAAAAGTTAAAAGCACTTTTAAAATTTTCATCCATTCCCAATTATAATCTGACGTCATCAACTAAAATAGTTTCAATAATTAATTTTGAAAAAAGTAGAGAACTAAATGACAAAATATTGAAATTAGTTTCTTATAATCGACTTTTCTATACAAAAAAAATATAAAAACCACTGGTAATTTTTTTTAGACATTCCCAATTACGAACGGGACCAATCGCGAACGGGACGAGATGCGTTTGCGGGACGATCTGTACGCTTAGTATAAGTTTTACTTCACCAAAACACTTCTCGATCGCGTTTACTTACGTAAAAAAATCAATTACTAGGGAAACATGGACGCGCGGCCGCGGAGGCGCTGTCCATGTTTCCCTAGTAATTGATTTTTTTACGTAAACGCGATCGAGAAGTATTTTGGTGAAGTAAAACTTATACTAAGCGTTAAGCGTACAGCTAACGGAACGAATTGCCAACGGGATGAATTGTGAACGAGACGAATTGCCGAACGGGACGATTTGCGAACGGGACCATATACGTCGTATATTATACGACAAAAGGAAAAATTCAAAAAAATCTTTACAGGGGTATTGTACCAAAAAATGTTCCGGGACAATTTCAAGATATATTAAAGAGCGTTTTAATATGAAAGTCAACCTTCTTTCACGGTTATTCTGTGCCACGAAGAAGACACGGTCGTTTCTGAAAATAATGAACTGCTAAGCAGATAACATCGTAATTATCTAGCAGCTTAGTTTTATCTGCCTATCAATGGCATGACTAATTGTCTAATTTTGATGCAAATAATCTATTCATTTGAATTTATATATATCTATGGAAACGTGATATTTGTGTACAGCCGGGAATACCTAGAATTACTGATAGTGTCAAGAGACTGTCATAAGGATAAAGCCGTTTGAAGGAAACAGAGGTAATTTGCATAATGTCATCATCATCATTTCAACCGAAAGGCGTCCATTGCTGTACATAGTTGGTTGACCCATCGACCATCAATGACGATTTTGAAAACCAACGATTCTAAAATTGAAATTTACATTTTTTTTTTTGATGACACAATGACATTAATCGTCAGAATATCTTCAACAAATTTCGTAGGTATACGTAAAAAAAAATATGATATCAAGAAGAATAAAAACATTAAGCGTGCTAAAGATGCAAGGCGCCCGTAGGTATAGCTAAAAAGCCATATAATATTAGTATATTTGTTTTCCCGGGTCAGTTTGTAACGAAGTTAAAAAATGGGTTATTGCACAGATTGTGGTTTAAAAAAGATAACATTTCACTGATACCGTTTTTACTAAAAGCTATGAGAATACAAAAAAACGCGTGCGCATTTATAGGGACAAACAAAAAAAAATTACACTACTTACTCCTCTCATTTCGTAAAATAAAGTGTTTTATTGTTTACCCGCTTTAGCCTAGTTGGTAGTGACCCTGCCTACGAAGCAAGAGGTCCTGAGTTCGAATCCCGGTAAGGGCATTTATTTGTGTGATGAGCACAAATATTTGTTCCTGAGTTATGGATGTTTTCTATGTATTTATTTATCTATATAAGTATGTTTATCGTCGTCTAGTACCCATAGTACAAGCTTTGCTTAGTTTGGGACTAGGTCGATTTGTGTGAGATTGTCCCCTAATATTTATTTATTTATTTATTTATTATTTATAAAAAATAAACTTATTTTTGCGGATCAGTGATTTTAGAATGTTTCACTTTACTTGTACAGTCAAGTGTAAAATAATGGGTTTATACAACTTGCTCATAAATATCTCCCACAGCTCTTATGCCGTCGAATTAAGGTATCGGTACGTAATTGTGAGACGATTAAATCGATAGGTACATATTTTTGCACTTGACCGTACCGTGCGGTGTTTTTGGCAAATTTCATATCAACGGGGATTGCCCAATTACCATAATCACAATCCAGCGCGGAAATGCTGCCAGCCTTATGGGCACTCTTCCGCAGGGACAGGATTTAGGCGAATTGTATATATAGCTAGGTTATTTTTAGGTTAGTTTTTTGTACCTAACTAGTTTTTATGGCTCGGATTGTAATATATGTGATGTAGATGTACTGAACCCAATAGGTTTAGATTTCCACGGTTTTTATTATTTAAAAAGTATTTCCGATTATGTCTACAAAACATTATAAGTACAGTCGACTACAAAGATATCGATACACGACTTTATTCATTTGACATAAAGGTCGTGTATACATCTTCTTCTTCTAATATATAAAAATCTCGAGTCACGGTGTTTGTTATCGAACTGCTCCGAAACGGCTTGACCGAATATTATGAATTTTTTTGTCTATATTTGGTAGGTTTGGTATTTTTATACTCTTATTCTGCGCAGACGGAGTCGCGGGCAACAGCTAGTATTTTTATAACTTT
This sequence comes from Archips crataeganus, assembly GCA_947859365.1. NCBI lineage: Eukaryota > Metazoa > Arthropoda > Insecta > Lepidoptera > Tortricidae > Archips > Archips crataeganus. The sequence goes on along the minus strand of OX402067.1, from coordinate 7,394,436 downwards.
TCCCGTATAGATTAGATATAGATATCTTTGTATACTGAACCCGCCGCGACATCCCACTTGGCTCCACTTACGGCGACACTTCGTCCGAAGCCCCGCAGTGGGTTTAGGTATCATCGTTACCCAGATAATCCGGCTTAATAGATAAATTGCTTCAGATTAGAGCGAACTTATCCGGCCGGCCTTTGGACGCGTTTGGGCGTTTCTGGGAAAGCAAAGTCGCCCGGATAGATTAATATGATTAAGGGGTTTTAATTCTTAAGGCTGCCTATCCATTGGATAAAGACGAAACTACCGTCACACTCACGTGGGACTCACTATTAGTGAAATAATCTCCTAAGATTAACTTATGCTACTTTTTACAAGCTTTTGTTTAACTTCGAATTTTCGAATGGAAGTTGTTCAAAATTTTGCAAATCATTTTACGACCACTTGCTACCTAGTATCGGATTGAGCTGAAATTCGGCATACTTGTACAAGTTTGGTGACAGTAGAATAATCTGACAGAAAAATTCTGGTAGACCGTTTCTGGTGGAAAAAGATTGTATTAAAAATGTTTTTTTTTAACAAAAACTTGTTTCTCAGGAAAGTGCAGGATTTCCGTGGGACGCAAACGTACTACATATTGCTAAAAAGTTTAATAACAACAAACAATATGACGTGAACTTTATGGATGTGTATGAAAATTTGTCCACATGCCGTGCATGGCGAGCTGCCAACTAGTGTGATACATTGTGTATACACCGAGCGACCGCTGCAGTTCTTATCACGAGAAATATGAAAATAAATTAGAACGGAAAATATATTTACAAAGTTTGACATACTTTCTACGGGATGTTAGATCGTAATTCCTTTAATCAGCTCCCGATATTTGAACACTTAGGTCTAAATCCGATAAAAAGTAGGTACTTAGACGACTCGACGTACGTACGACGTAGGTACGTAGGCGTGGTACGTCTAATCTAATTACCCATGAATCATTAAACCCACAAATTATCTAATATAATCTCTGAATTACGCACACCAACAATGTACAGGTTTGTTGGATCGAATCATCATCATCATTTCGCTTAACTCTTTTTTTTCTCAGAAACTATTAATTCACCTTCTAGCTCATATTGTCAACCGACTACGGTAAAGGTTACGTGTTTAATTCAGTCCAACCTTAATTCATAAAATGCATGTTTGCATTGTGTCATGTAGATTTATGTAGAAGTGGAGGAAGAATGATTTCTACATGCAAACACATGTGTCGCACACACTTATATGTCGTTACCAGTTTTTTCGGAGCAGCAAGGAATCATGTGGGTCACACACAGCGTTAGAAACAAAAGTTGTCTCTCCTGTGGACATAACATTAGCGACTCCGAGTCAACAAACTTAAGATTTATTTAAATGGGCCGAAAGTTGGCCAGGCGTCCCACACGCCGATGTACACTTGACTAAAAATATTGGCCATACACCTTACTATAGACTCTTAACTTTCCAAACAAAAAAATGTGTAATAAGAAATGTTGTTCATTTAGCTATAGCTATTGCCTTTGACCATACAACATGGAATTTTCCGATCCCAACACACGCACTAAACCTTCCTCAATTTCACTTTATTGGCGCGGTTTTTCCGAACACTGCTGTAATAAACCGTCTACTTTCCACGGGTGAAATATGTCACGCTGGAAAATGGAACGGGACAGGAATTTTAATGTATTGTGCCAGTTTATAGCAGGAAATTCCCTTACGCTGAAACCTATATCGGGGGCACGGCAGTCACCCGCCAAGTCAAGCAAAACAAAAAGCGCGGCCGTACCATCCTTTTCTTGGAGCCATTCAGGCTATTTTCAACCTAAGTATGTCACAAAATATCGTAGGCCTGTCATCTTCACTGTAAAATTCCTTAGGCCGACCAGAAGTAGGCGGGGTCTCTTACGTTGTCACACGGAGAGAAAAATCTAGTTTCCTTAAACAGAATATTGTGAATTTTACTTGATTTTATTGTACTATATGTGACAACTATACTTTTTTTACACGTTAATACAAAATTCTACTTCTTGCGACATCATTTCTAGTTCCTATTACCCAGTTACCTAGTATCGTAGAACACAAATTTTGTGTAGTATACAAAACCTGTTGTAAGCTAAATGCATATTTTACTCTGTAACAATTTAGATGGTTACCAAAACGATATCGGAGTAGAATATTGTAACTAGAATATTCTAGTACTGAATAAAATATGACTTGTTGTTATAAAAAAAAATCTGATAATCATTGCTGAAATCTGTTTTCCTACACCAGAATCATAATTACTATACAATCTGGTAATATTGTGGAATATTTTTTTCTCCGTGCAGTATTCCCAAAATCAGCACAAAGCGTTTTCGCTCTTCCATCATCAACCGTATAGCTAAGGAGTGGAATTCCCTGCCTGCGACTGTGTTCCCTGAACACTACAATATGGCCGTTTTCAAGTGTAGGGTGAATGAGCATTTACTAGGCAAGCGTACTCCATCGTACGCCTCAACTTCGCTTTCCATCAGGCGTGATTGTGGTCAAACGCAAGCCTATATTAAATAGAAAAAAAAGTTAACGCCTGGTTCTGAGTTTTTAATATGTTGTTAAGGCTGTAGCGACTACTAGCGCCATCTAGTCATCACATAAGGAACTAATCACTACAATCCTACATCACGCTATCGAAGTTTCTCAACTCGGCTGCATAAATACAACTTCCAACTTTCATCCATCGGACTTCGGTCCCCAGGCATAACATCTGCCTGGAGAGAGATCTCTCTATTGCAACTACTCCCAAAAGGCCGCTACTAGTAGTTTGCAGCTCCAAATGACATGTGGTGAGGCATTTTCCATTTAAAATGTGCTTTCGACTTTTTTTTTAAATTGAGTACTTGCGGAGTTTTCTTACTCAGAAAGAAGAGCACTATTGACTTTGATGACTTTGGTCAATAAACGATTTTGTTTTTTTTTTATTTTGATAATTAAAAAATGTCCTCAATTTCCCATTAAAAAAATTTTGTGTCAGTTTTCTGACAAACCTTATAAACTGTACGAAAAAAGTTAAAATACTAGCTCAAAATACATATAATAACAGTTTTTTTCTTTATGAAAATGAACAGTACCTACTCATGATTTTAAATAAGAAGACCTCGAAATTTCCTTAAAAAAAAGTACGTGGAAAACTTTAAATTGAAAATGCTCGCTAGTCTCGTAACGCTAAAAAAACTACGTATTATTCAATCTATATTTTTTTTTAAATCGCAGGTTATATTATCGCGATATCTTTTAATTATCATGGTAGTAACTATATCAACCTCAAAACTTTTAATCTCTAAAAATGAGGTGGACTAAAAACAAAGATAAAAAATATCCAAGCCTGAGTGGCCAGCGTAACAACCAATCAAAAGTCCGGGTACATAATTCAAAACATTTCAGAACGCAATTTGAATACCATAACTTTAAATTTGGACAGAATGCGGCGACAGCGCGACATTCCAAGTTTGAAATTGCTTCCCATTCAAAATGGAGGCCAACAATGGAACGAAGAGTTGCACCATTATTTACTATTATATTTTTAGCTGGCTGGAAAACTTACAGTTGGGAATACGTATAATTTAAGTATTCACATATGTATATGTTTTCGGAGACATCAATTAATTTAAACATTTCATGCATGAGTAAAGGTTAGATTCTAACTTCTAACGTGTCTTTTTTGTATGATGCATGAAATGTATTCTGTAAGGTGTAATAATGAAATTGTAATCTGTTTTTAGAAAAAAAATACTTAGTGCCATGTTCCTTGTGGCGCATTCTTCTCGGCAATCATGATCTTTCCGAAAGCGCTAGTAGACTCAAAGAAAAAGACATGTAAAAGAGCCCTTAACCCCTATATGTAAGGCGCAAGCCACACAAAAGACGTGGGACGGGGGCTCGTCCACGGATGTAAGATGTAACTTACTTTGTTTTGCTGAGACGCCCCTAGATGGCGCTGTACCGTCCCAGTTTCATGCAAACGCTAGTTTGTTTAAGAATTTAGCAGTCGATTTGATCTTTTTGTATTTTTTTGAGAATTTATTTGTGTAGTTCAGCCAAACTTAAACATTCGTTTGATTATTATTAATATCGGTGTTTGATTCATACCCTTATCCTTATCCTTTCGAAAACTGAGTACAAAATTATACAACGGAACAATTGCATTTCCTGCGCAATAGCGAAAAACGTATTCTTTGCGGGCAATAGCTAGTTTGACATAATAATAGTATCATAGATAGAGCGTATAGCTATGGCAGAATCTACTCTCGCTACGAAGCCCCTACGCGAGGCCTCTACGGCGCTACGCTGTAGCACAGCTACGAATTATTTTCATTTTGCTGCCGCGGCAGCATACTTTATACCAAGCATATTTTATATTGTGCATTGACTACGAAACAGATAAAAAGGTGATTATTATTCGACTTCAAAAAATAAAATTGTCTATGTACAGTCAAGGAAACTGAATCACCTGGTACGTGAAACCTTTTCATTGCAAACGTCTTGTTGCCAAAGATATCATCGTGAAATTGGTTGTGAAAATGTTTCACCCTGGTAATGCCAATGGCCAGAGTTACCCGCCAGGGCCAAAGTAACTTAACGGGACTGTGTTACTACTACTACAAAAACTTAGTCAACCGTTGAACATGTACTTAACACAGGTCAGAAGGTAAACTGTCATTCTAGGCATTCCTAGGCGTTATAATATGGCCATATATTTTTTTAGCTCCATATAAACTTGGCATCTTTTGAATTTGTCTGTACCATACCTATGTATACTCTATGCCTAAATATTTGTCATCAAATACTTAGCTATTTTTAAATGCAGCGTATTCTAGACATACATAACGTTCGGCACCACGATGATTTTGGAGACGATTTTCAAACAATCTTCAAAGTTTTGATAAGAATTTTTGTACGACGCGATTCAAAAATTACTTAAAAAAATTTTTAAGGTAGAACGTAGTCTTTCTTTAAAAAACGAAGCTATTTCTGCCCAAAAAGAAACCTTTACATTTACAAATTTAGAACGTTAACTACTTAGTCCATATTACTTAGTACAATCTACAACGTGAAAAAACGATTAGTAAATTAATTATGTTTGTTTACTTAAAGTTGTTTGTATTTAATGGTGTTTTTTATTTGCCAACAGGCGGTGTCGGATTCGATGCTGGTGGAGCTGAAAGCATGCTTCATGGAGGCCTATGACGACAACCAAGATGGCAAGATTGACATCCGAGAGGTAGCCTATCATTTCTATCTGTAATTTTCAATAAAAAGTGTACCATTTACTCTTTTTTAAATGAGGAATTCTTGGGGTTTTCTTACTCAGAATCAAAAGCGCCATTGATTTTGATGATTAAATAGATGCCCCTAATTTTTCACATAATATTTTTGTATGGAAAATATTATGGCTGATGGGACAAAAAGGTTCTTGAGTAGCGTCCACGGACCGGAAGACGCAGTGGAGGTAGGCCTCCAACAAGATGGAGCGACGACCTGGTTAAGGTTGCGGGAACGCGTTGGATGCGGATGGTACGGGACCGATCTGTTTGGCGTGCCTTGGGGGAGGCCTATGTTCAGTAGTGGGCGTCTGTTGGCTGAAATGATAATGTGATGATGATTTTTCTGTCAATTTTGTGACGAGCCATACATAATAAACTGTATGAAAAAAGTCACAACTGACTCAAAAAAAATAAAGACGCATTTTTTTTTATGAAAATTAAAGGGGCAAAAAGTACAGTCAGCCAAAAAAGCTGGTATTCAAAAAATAGAATTTTTAACCAAAACTTGTTTCTATTGCAGTTGGCACAGCTGTTGCCGATGGAAGAGAATTTCCTGCTGCTGTTCCGGTTCGACAACCCACTGGAGTCCAGCGTGGAGTTTATGAAAGTAAGTACAAAATCAGGATAAAGACACGAAGAATCGAACTTGATGATTTTTAATCGATGATCAGGAGTTGAAAAATATTTATCCCTAGCAAAAATGGAGTTTAATAGACGAGGTCTCAAGCAATTAAGTCATTGTTTATTTTTTTTTTTAAATTGAAGGGATGTTTACAAAAACAACATAACTGACTAGACTGGTTGACACCTGTTGTCAGTAAAATTGTTTCTCTACAAGTGTCAACCAGTCTAGTCAGTTATGTTGTTTTTGTAAACATGCCTTCAATTCTTTAAACTTCCTCCATCCACCGAATGCATGGTCATCCTACGTTTGTTGAAGTTAATTAGTTTAGTCAAGTTTTTGCTTTGGCGGGGAATTAGACAGGTCCCGCGTCAGTTTGTTTAAGAAACTGACTTGTCAAAGAGGTTTTAAGCTCATAGACTAAATTATGTGTAGGTTGGCAATGATTTTAATTAAAATAGACGTTTTGTTTCATGTAACTGCGACTTAAACATGGTCGCCACTGAATCTTGATTTAGAAATTTCACTGCCATACCAACTGCTGCTGCAGGAGTGCTGTTTGCAGAATTTCATAAATTGTTACCTTATTAAATACAGTAGGTTAGGTTAGTTTATTAACATTTCTTACCAAAATATTGTTTCAGAAATAAATTACTTTATGACAATTATTATTGCGCCATACAATATGCGGGCCATCACGTGACATCACGTGACACAATGTATGGCGCAACCGAAATTCTGCCGCTCACAACTCACAAAATTACGCTCGTGTGGCCTCACCCTTATGGGACACTACATTATGGCATATAAAATTCGGGAAAACGATATAGACCCAAAAAATATTTAGGTTGATTGTGACATTGACGCGTGACTTAATATAGTTTGTAATGTTTTTAGACTGAAAATTGTTATTGAATTGAACTTAAGTGCGGCAAAGAAAGCCCATAAAAGTGTTCAAACTCTTAAGCAGCTTCAAACAAGTGGCCGACGCCATTGTTCGTACTACGGGAGTTTTATGAACCCTAAAATAAGAACGAATGAGTAAACATGACCGTTAAATTTAGCGGAATCAATAATGTGTTTTGTTTCAGATATGGCGCGAGTACGATACAGACGGCAGCGGGTACATAGAAGCTGACGAGTTAAAGGTGAGATTAATACCTTTGTCTTTCAAATCTTGAGTCTATACTAAAAATGTTAAGATGTTGATGATGATGTATGGGGACGCCTTGCTGAGTCAGGCGGGCTGTCGATCGTTTGCACAGTCATTCAGCCCAGTTCCCCGTGGTTGGAGCCGACAGGTTACTGTCCCAGCAGCGCTCCCACACAGCAATTCTCCTCGAATCTTCTCGTTCTCCTGCTGAACAAAAGGACATCTTTGAGACAGACATCCTTTAGCTCCTCCTCCCTCAGCTCGTCACTCCCGAATACATCACGCCTCGCTGCCGCGTACATGACACACTCGGTTAGGACGTGCTCACTCGTTTCCTCCTTCCCACAATGTGGACAGGAGGGGTCACTTTTTATACCTATTACGCTTAAGTGCCTATTTAACAAGTTATGGCCAGTAATTATGCCAGTTATAGTTCTTAAGCTACTCTTACCTAGATTTAGGAGATACCTAGTTCTTCTGTGGTTTATGCCATCCAGCATCATCTTCGATTGTCTGCACCCTACAGCCTGTTTCCACTCACTGTTTGCTTCCTGTTCCTTCATTCTATCTATAACCCCCTTGGTAACTTCTGCAGACATTGGAAGTACCGGTTCAGGACCTATGAATCCCGTATCCGCTCCCTCCCTTGCCAGCTCATCAGCCTTCTCATTACCTGTCACTCCCTGATGTCCTGGGACCCAGGCCACCGTAACCTTCGTACTCTCTCCTAGTTTATTAAGTGCATCTCTGCACTCTCTTACCAAAGAGGAGTTAACTGTCGGCTTGTTTAATGCCTTTAGCGCTGCTTGACTATCAGAGTAAATCACCACTGTTCCTACACCTCGATAGTCACCCAGTTTTGCTTGCATAATCTGAGCGCACTTCAACACTGCGCACACTTCAGCCTGAAACACACTGGCATATCTGCCTAATGGTATAGCCTCTCGAACATTCATCTTGGGTATTATTATACCTGCTCCCGCAAGTTGGGACGTTTTCTTCCTTGATCCATCCGTAAAACAAATTGTAGTCGGATATTCAAGGTCTACCTTCCAATCATCTCTCTCTCCTATATGGATTCTGTATTTCTTATCGAAAACCCTCTGTTTCTTAATTAAGTCGTTATTCTGTGCTAGCATTCCTAGCTTTAATAACGCCTCCTTTTGTATAAGTGCATGTTTCTTGTCTGTGAAGTTCCCCCTCCACTCCTCACATGCCCTCATTCTAAACCATTGTTCCATGGCCCTCTTCTCTATTTCCAGATGAAGTGTCTTCAGTCCTAGCATAACTTCCATGGCATGCGTTGGGGTTGTTCTCATTGCCCCTGTTATCATCAGGCATGCCAATCTTTGAACTTTATTCAGTTCCTTTTGATACTCCTTAATACGGGCCCTATGCCACCATATCACAGCACCATACAGCAGCCTTGGTAATATGACCGCCTTATACATCCAGTTTATCATCCGGGGTTTTAGTCCCCACTTCTTTCCAACTGCCCTTCTGCATTGACACAGTGTTCTTATTGCCTTTGCGGCCTGCTCCTTTATATGTGTCTTGTATCTGAGGTTTGTATCGATTGTCACTCCCAGATACTTAATTTCTTTCACCAATTCAAGATTCTCACCTTTTACGCTTATTGGCCTCATATCGCCTATCTTCCTTTTGTTGGTAAATAATATCAACTTCGTCTTTGTAGGATTTAGATCTAATCCTCTCTCCCTGCACCACTCTAACGTCTGTGACAGTCCTTTTACCATTATGTCTCTGACGATGTTAAGAACCATGCCTTGTACCAATAGCACACCATCATCAGAGTATGCTTGCATATAGAGTCCTCCTTTGTTTAGCTTTTTAATCAGCGAGTCCAGCAGTAGACACCACATAAGGGGGGACAGACATCCCCCCTGTGGGAATCCCCTACGAGGTCTGATTCTTTTCGTAGATCCGCCCAGTTGGGCCATTACTGCCCTTCCTCTGAGCATCCTCGAGATCCATCTTCCTATAATCTGACTAATTCCTTCTCTCACTAAACTTTCTTCAACCGCGATATACGTTGCTTTATCGAATGCCCCCTCCACATCAAAGAAGCATCCTAGCATGTATTGCTTGGCTTCCAGTGCCCTTTCCACTCTAACCGTTAGATTGTGCAAAGCCGTCTCCGTTGACTTCCCTGCTACATAGGCATGTTGATTACCATGTAGCGGTCTGCCACTACTTTCTATTCCTTTTCTTACGTGTATGTCTATCATCTTTTCTAGTGTTTTTAACACAAAGGATGATAGACTAATGCTTCTGAACGCCTTCGCATCCTGGTACGTTTTCTTACCCGGTTTTGGCAGAAAGACTGCTCTAACCTCTCTCCATTCCTTCGGAATGTATCCCATTGCTATGCTTCCCTGATATAGTGCTATCAAATTATCTCTAATGCACTTAAAGCCTTTCTGAAGAAGCACCGGGATTACCTTACCTACTTAACTAAATGTAAACAAGCATGAACAACCAACAGTTATGGCGTTTGATTAACCAGGCAAATGTAATATTTGTACCTAATTGACTTTCAGGCGTCGCATTATCGACGTACTCTTTAGTTTAGAGTCGTTTTCAAAAATTTGTACACAATTAAGGGATTAATTAAAAACAAAATGTAATTAATTATTTTTGTGCGACCCATATACTTACCTTGTATGGCTAACTTTCGTTACACAAAAATAGCGATCGCGATTTTTGCTTTGATCAAGCCGTTAACTATGTACAAATTTTTTGAAATGATCCTTTAGTCGCATGATTATGCATCGTCGTTCGTCAATAATTATAAAGCGACGAAATTAAAGACTATGTCCATAATGCGACGCGTGAAAGTCATTTACATATATTGCATTTGGCTGGTTAGCTCGACGCCATAACTGTTGGCTGTTCATGTTTGTTTACATTTAGTTAAGTACCTAAACTTTTTTAGTATAGTTCATAGGTTCCCAACGGGGGACCGAAATAGTATATTAAGTATTTTATTTTTTAATCTTGCAGCAGCCAATAGTACTGACTATTGGCTGCTGCAAGCTTAAAAAATAAAATACTTAATATACTATTTCTTGATGATGTTTATTCATACTCTCATACCATTCAACTGACTTGGCTCTACTGCAGGCATTCGATATAATATTTTTAAATTCGAATTCAGCTTTAGGGGGCCATGATCAAAATGAATGCTTGCAATGGAGTTTATATTGCAGTACCGCCCCTTACTGGGCCATGGAGGTTATCGTAGCGGGTCACAAATAGCAGGAGCGAGAGAGAGAGAGAAATATAGAGAAAGAGAAATAATTATTAAAAAGAGATATAGAGAAAAATATTATTTTTAAATTGAGATAATAGACAGACGTTGGAGGGGCGTTGGACTTTTTTTCTTGTAAAGGGCGTTAGTCCGTAACAGGTTGGGAACCTATGATCTAGTTCAAGGCAATAGAGTGCTCGTTCACTAATTTGATCGCTCCAAACTAGTAATACCGAGCATTTGCTCGAACTAGTACATATGTGCTAAGTAGTTCGTTCTTTTAGTACTGTACGAAATAGGGTCTACGCATGCTTTGTCCCTAAAATCTTGAATCTAGTGCAAGGCGATAGAGTGCTCGTTTTAGGTCTATAACTTTAGAGGTTTCAATTTTCCAAACAAAAGTTAGGTAAATCCCTTATTTCACCCCTGTAGGGGTTGATTAGAAATAACTTTATAGTGATTTATATCTTGACTCATTTTCCAAGAAGAATGCGGCATGAATAGCAGATTTTTTTTAAACGAGTTACTTTATTATTTCTATATTGCTACTTAACCACGAACTAAATCCATACAAATCACAGTGTGTCAGTCTGTCTTTCCGTTACTTTCACGCTTCGACCGCTGCACCAATTCAGATGAAATTTGGTATGGAGATAATTTTAGACCATGAAAAAAATGTACGATATATTTTATCTCAGATATTACAACGAATCCCTTGCAGACGGAGTCGCGGGCAACAGCTAGTAGGTTAAATACTCCTAAAAAACTACAGGAGTGTTAAAACTAATCTCATAACCAACTGAAATATTCCAGATTAGCTTGAAGACATAAATAAGTAGGTAAAAGATATGGTTGGTAATAAACATCTAAGGTTGATGACCCGCCTCCATTCATCAAGTTAACAAATGAGTTTCTCATCTCTACCACTCTTATTAGCTATTGTTAGTTCTTGTACTTAATTAACGGTACTTTACCTTTTGACATGTTTCTAATTACATTTTCTAATGTTCTCGTACCTTTCGTACATTATATAACTAATCTTTTAAACTAGCTGGTGCCCGCGTCTTCGTCCGCGTTAATCATTGATGCTCCGCTCCCATTGGTCGTAGAGTGTTGTTATATACCCTATAGCTTTCAACGATAAATGTACAATGAATAGTACATTTATCGCTGAAAGCTAATTAATAAAATAATTTTTCCATTCGAACCAGCAGTTCCTGAGATTAGCGCGTTCAACCAAACAAACAAACAAACTCTTCAGTTTTATAATATTGCAGTAGGTGGGCCATTTTTTATTTTGTTCTACTTTTTGACTTTTTTTTGTTCGGAAAGTTTTATGTGATTTCTGCTCACAATCACGAGCTCTATCGATACTAGGAGAAAAAAAGTGTCCCAAGATTTTTTTCCGTTCCGTTACCATTTTCCATAGACTTTATATGACCGTAACGGAATGGAAGAATCGAAAATTATATGAAAGTTTTAGAATTATCCAACTAATTCCACTAATATTATAAACGTGAAAATTTGTATGGATAGATGGTGAGGATGTTACTCATTCATGCTAAAACGGTTTGGATTGTGATGAAATTTGGGACATACCTAACATATACCTAGTTTAAAACCTGAATACGCCGCATACGATACTTTTTATCCCGGAAAATTACATAGTTCTCGCGGGATAAAATAAACGAATTCTTCGCAGACGGAGTCGCGGGCAACAGCTAGTATTATAAATGCGCAAGTTTGTATGTACGTGCGTTCCCGTGCGCAAGTTTGTTACTCCTTCACGCTGAATCGACTGAACGGTTTTGGATTAAGCTTGGTATAGGTAGCTGCAATGGACGTCTGGAATAAAACAGGCTATTTTTATCCTAATATTCCCACGGGATCTAGATAAAGTCGCGATATCTAAACCACCAAGTTTAGACACTTGGAATTTTACATGGATATTCTTCAACAACTAAAATGAAGACCGCAATATAACTTCAGTTAATCACGGGAATTTTGTCATCATCACCATCATTTCAGCCGTAGGACGTCCACTACTGGAAATAGGCCTCCCACATTGATACCCAATCACTACGTTTGGAAGCGGCTTCCATTCACCTTGAACCTGCGGCCTTTACCAAACCGTCCGTCCATCTCGTTGCTGGACGTCGCACGCTGCGCTTCCCAGCCCTTAAAATCTAAAATCAGATTTGGTAAAATCCTGGAATTTCCATCCAACGTAGTAAGTAAGAGCCCGTTCCCACTAAGTATGTCGTGTGTCGTTCCGTTTTTTAATCGGGCGTTCCAGTGGCAGAACATTTTATATGAAGCTGTTTAACAGTAGTTGTAGTGTGAACAGCTTCATATAAAATGTTCTGCCACTGGAACGCCCGATTAAAAAACGGAACGACACACGACATAGTGGGAACGGGCTCTAATCCAACGTAGTAGGCTGACGTGAGTAAATCTGCAAGTGGAAGCTAGTACTGTATATTGTTTAGCTATTTACCCATAGCTATATGTCCTTAGTTACTGCCTTTCGGTCATTATCTGAGGAAACGGACGTCATTATCTCGGAGCGGTGGCGCGTAATTGTGGACGGTATATCACACACGGGCAGGTACAGTATGATAGGTACGGGACAGGGACAAAAGAAAGATTTTCATTAAAATACTGATATACGCCTTATACGACGAGTAACCCTACATAAAACGTAGATTCCTCAGTTTATTTTTCAAGCTGAAAATGTAGTACAAAGTCAGTTCGATTTGGTTTGATTTAGGATTTTTTTTCTTAATTGTTAAAATTCCTGACTGACTGACTGGCTATAACAACGCACAGCCCAAACTACTCAAGCTAAAGACTTGAAATTTGGCACGCATATACCTTGAGTGTCATTGATGGAGGTACACCAAGAAAGGATTTATCGAAATTCTTACGGGAGAAATGGGATTTTGCTTGAAAGTAGCCCTAAGTATACACCGTGAAATTTTAGTGGTTGTTTTCCCGAAACGAGGTGATTTAGTATCGATTGTACAATCGATTTATAATTACTATTTTGACTAGAGTCAAAAATCCAATTGTGCAAAACGAAAGTCGAAAATGACCGCAAACCAGTAAAGCTTCGTTGGTAACCTAACCTAACCTATCGTACGATCGTACGCTACTTGTACCAACGAAGCGTTACTATTGGTTTGCGGTCATTTTCGACTTTCGTTTTTCACAATTGGATTTTTGACTCTAGTCAAAATAGTAATTATAAATCGATTGTACAATCGAAACTAAATCACCTCGTTTCGGGAAAACAACCACTAAAATTTCACGGTGTATACGTACCCGTAACGATAATGAATAGAAACTTCAAATTTGACATGCAAGTGGGTAATTATAACAGTATAAAAACTACTCAATTCAAGGGACTCTATGTCTGTAACCATTCCTTTAGGATCATACAGGTACAATAAAAAGGGAGTTTTGGAATTTCCCGCGCGATAGAGATCGGGAATTAACGAAGTCGTGGTCAAAAGTAGTAAGTATACAATACTAGCTGTTTCCCGCGACTCCGTCCGCGAAGAATAGGAATATGGAGAAAAAGGTTTCATAATAATCGGTCAAGCCCATTGACCTATAATAACAACTAGACTCCCAATCACGCTCAAAAATTGTCGGAAGCAAAAGCCTGCATACGCGTCTATTGGGCAGGCTTTTGGTTCAGTTGTTTTTCGACCGCGCGTTGATTACAACGTCACTTCTCGCCCCGTATTCGTATATGTCTCTTTCGCACCGTAATCAAACTCACGAGAAAAAAAGAGGCAGACAGTCTAGCTTCCGCATCGCATGACCACTCCACTGCATTCTTTACTCTTTAGGCGGTTTCCAGCGCGTGACGTCATGTCACTACTTCTAACGATCGTATTCAATTGACATTAAACATTACTGCTACGAAATAAGGTGTTAATTTGAATGAATGCTATTAATGTTATCTGTATAAATTGATGTATACGTACACACAACGCCGCTCGGACGTTTTTTGAGGAACTTTTGTTAAGCGATTGGGAGTCTAGTTGTTTTATTGTACGTCAATGGTCAAGCCGTCTCGGAAGAGTTCGATAACAAACACCGTGACACGAGATTTTTATATATCTATTAGAATAATGATAATGACACTAACTGACCTGACCCGTTAATGGCGTTATTTATTTATTTTTATTTTATTCAGTACATCTACATCATATATATTACAATCCGAGCCATAAAAATTAGTTACATGTATATGGCGTTGCTGAAGAGATATATTTACTGTTGTCGCTGTTAATAAAATAATAACATTAATAGCAATTCAATTCAATCTCTTCATAAAGACTAGGGTCAGAATCCTTTCATTGTCACTGAAAGCATTAATTATAACATGAATAATACAAGTGCTTGTTTAACCACTCTTTGATAAGTTTTTGATGTTTTATGTCACATCGGTAATGCCGTCTCTGTTTAACTATTCCTAATGAACAGAGATAAAACCAATATCATTAATCCGCACGACTTGTACCAAGCCGTCTATGCTCTCTTTAAATCACGTACAACGAGATATAACGGGTCACGTAGCGTTTAATCTTCATCCTAAAACCCGATTAAATTCAAGCCAGGACGCTCAACACATTAATTATTAAACTCTTAAGCGAGGAGTGACAGCGCAATTTGAACCCGACCGTTCGAAGGAAAAAAGCAAATTAACGTTTGCCTTGGGTCGGGTTCCATAAGAGTTCCATCGGTTTCCTTGTCTGAATTCCAAGTAAATTGCAAATTGTTTGAAATTAAAATACACTGACTAACATTTTGTAAATACACTGACGAGCAAAATAAAGGGTCGGTTACAAAAATGACGATAACTACAAAAGCCGCTATGATAGCTTCTTCGAGTAGAATGAGTTTAGTAAAGAGTTTTATTCTCAATTAAACTTTTTCTTGTTAAGAATAAAACTCTTTACTAAACTCTTTTACTCGAAGAAGCTATCACAGCGGGTTTTGTAGTTATTGTCATTTTTGTAACCGACCCTTTATTTTTGCTCGTCAGTGTAGGTACATGTTGTTTGTAAATGGATTCGGGCTTGGTTCGGCTTTGGCATCTTGTTTTTTGTTTTAATTAAAAATGTCAGCTGGCGGGAAATAAAATTAACCCCTTAATTCGGATTATAGTTTAAAAACAACAGACTTTTTTAGTTTCGTATCTGTAGTTTCGAATAGCGGCCGCCCCAAACAAACTTACTGACGTTCTGTAACGTCAGAAGCGAAGGGCACCGGCAAGACCGATCGACCTGGAGAAGCGTTGTAGACGCCCTCTGCCCCACCGAGGGGACATAGGACATAAAGAAGTTTCGAATGCGCGAGGTGTTCGCCGCGAGCGCGCTGCGAATTCTATAGGGCTGGGACGCCATGATGTACACTTACGTACGTCAGCTAACATCTACTGTACTGTAGTTTTTGTATCTACATCATGGCGTCTCAGCCATATAGACTCAACGAAATCGCTGCGCGGTCGCGGCGAATACGTTACGGCGAATAATGTTCGCAAATCACCAATGTGATATGGCTCTTATATACCTCCATATTGTCACATCTTCTTTTTGGTTTGCCTCTGCTTCGATGGCCGTCCCAAGGAACCAAGTGGATAGTGATTTGGGCCCATCATCGAGGGTATATTGGGTAGACATGTCTAGTTTAGTCCCGTTTGAAACTAGCGTTCTTGGCACCCACATTTTCGACACAAAATTCGGAGTGATATTTCGTGTTAAATTAATAGGTTATTAGCTTTTTTTTAACTTGCAATGTTCGTAAGTAACCAAGTTGTCTTCTAAAGGAGGAGGGGGTAATTGGTCTAAGTATATAATCAATAAGGTCAAGCGATATGTCACTGGATAGCTTATTGGAAGCTCTAAAACTTTTACTATGGTAGGTAGCCCCAAATCGTTGTGTGAAAAAACTTATCGCTGCATAAAATTAGTTTGAGTTGAAACTATTATGTAGGTTTTTCGATACTATGTTCCTGTATCGCTTTACATATTATGAGGGTTTTGTAACTGTCGATGATTTTGTGTCATAATTTTATTCTTTATGCGTTTTCATGTTTTTTTATCTTGCCGGACCTTTTTTACACAGCGATTCGAAATTTCCCACCATACAAAAAGTTGTAGAATATGAAAAAACCTTTCCAATGATATACAGCTTGTCGTTATTGGTCCTCAGGCTAGAGTCCATACAAAGCTGCCCGTCCTCCTTGACTTGACTTCGAATTTGGTACCGATAATATTTACTTATGTAGTTTGGATGACATTGCGAATACAGTTAGCAAAAAAATCTCGTGTCCCAGCCTACTATACGTCCCACTGCAGGGCACAGGCCTCCTCTCCGAACGAGAGGGGTTGGGCCGTAGGTCCCACGCGGGCCCCGTGCTAACTGGGAACTTCACACGCGGCATTGAATTTCTTCGCAGGTGTGTGCATGTTCCTCACGATCTTTTCCTTCACCGTAAAGCTCAAATAGTTTTGTATATTAAAAAATATTTTTTATGTTACCTTATTAAAGTTTGTTTTGTGTTTTTCCAGAATTTTCTCCGGGATTTGTTAAAAGAAGCGAAGAAAATCAACGACGTATCCGAAGACAAGCTTATAGAGTATACTGATACTATGGTAAAGTATTTTTGATACGAACAATAGGTATTTACTAAAAGTAGGGTAAGGCCGTGGTCGCTTTCACCCGCCGCACGCGGCCGACAGCGGCCCGCCGCCCGCGGCGTCTGAATGGTGTGTTCGGGAATGCTCGGGAGTGGTCGTTTTCGCCCGCCGCGTTCGGGACGTCGCACGCGGCGGGCGAAAACGACCACTCCCGAGCATTCCCGAACACACCATTCAGACGCCGCGGGCGGCGGGCCGCTGTCGGCCGCGTGCGGCGGGTGAAAGCGACCACGGCCTTAGTCTACTTATTCTTAGTGTTTTTTTTTGTTTCAGCTTCAAGTATTCGATTCGAATAAGGACGGCAGACTGCAGCTTTCAGAAATGGCTAAGTAAGTAGTAATTGAGTCTATTTTTGAAGTCATATCCTTAAAAACATCTTATAAAGTTTATTTTACTAAAGCTGAAAAACGAGCATGCGTTTAACTTGATGGTGATCACCGCTGCCCATGGACATCTACAGCATCATTGGGAGGGTGGGTGCCTTTGCCTTACCGGCCTTGTAGGAAACGGTACACTCGCCTTTGAAAGGCACGCATATCGTAGCATTGTAGGTACATCCCTGATTTTGTTAATACCTATAAAACGAGTTAATATAAAGCTTGAAGTACAAAACATCTGCCGGAATAATCATCCATGAATTTATTGAAAACGGTTTGTCGCTTTTTCCAGGCTGTTGCCCGTGAAGGAGAATTTCCTCTGCAGACAGGTGTTCAAGGTAATTTCCCGCAAAATTCGACGGCCGCCATCTTGTTCCTAAACGAATGTCCTTACACGAGTTTGTTTCGTCGAGTTCGATTAACTATGGAAATTTATTATGCCTTTTGAAGTTGTGACTGTTTAAGCCGGGTTTGCACTATGTATAAATAAGTGTATGTGTAGATATATATAAGTATTTTTTTCACTTTAGATTAATTATTTATTTCTATGTTTGAGAACAGTTTACAATATACCAGGGTGAACAAAAAAGTGGCCTAAAAACTTTATTTTTACATACTGCACAGTACAGAAATTATACAATATTATACAAATTATACAATATTTGTTAAATTTCAGTAGAATAGTTGTACACAGGAGACCTGGCAACACCGGAGACAGACTTTTGAGACGTATCGAGCCGTTTACACTAAATAGAAGAGTGAAAGAAAGGCTCGAAACGAACTTCGAATTTCGAAATTCGTTCGTAGTAGCCCGCCAGACTCTTGACTCCATAAATCTTAAAATTCCGTGCCGTGCGATTCCGCTATAAAAATAAGAACAATTTAAACAGAATTTTTTCATGCGTGTAAGATCGAACATCCGCCGTACCACATCGTCCCTTTTTATCATTCCAAGAAAACCTATTTATGTGTGGGAATAAGAAATAACTCATATTATGAAAATTCCTTTTGCGAGGCGATAGAATTTCCATACTTAATCGGGTCTCATCCTTTGCATTCACGTCTGTAAGGACGTGCGTGGTATATTAAAACATTCCATAGGAGTACAGACTTTATTTGTAAAGTCGAAGTGTACCATTTTGTGTAACAAAATTTTACCACAGATAACGCAATTTTAGAGCTAGAGAATGACTCGATGTTTTTCATCTTCAGCAACATGCATGGGTACTTTCCGTTTTAAAATTATACTTAGATGTCACTGTTTTTAATGTAAGGCAAGTTAATCTTTGCCATGGAAATTGGCTTAATCATGTTCAATTAAGTTTTCTTGGAAAAACAGGTATCTAAGATTTGCTAGGTATGTATTTTGATTATATTCTATCTAATGGGAATTTCCCACCAATAAATATCAATCGTTAATTATCGCAACCATTGTAGATTACTCGGAAATCCTTTTTTGTATGTTTATTCACGCTTAGTCATAATCATGAGTTGCTTGTAATGTATTAAGCCAATTTTTTGGATGGCTTGTCTTACAACGAATTATTTTAACACGATGCAATATTTATCAACAATGGTCTTATTTCTTCACGCTTCTTTCACCTTCATATTATTATTATTATTTCATAAACTTCACACACAAACGCACACATACAATATTC
Organism: Archips crataeganus; assembly: GCA_947859365.1. Taxonomy (NCBI): domain Eukaryota; kingdom Metazoa; phylum Arthropoda; class Insecta; order Lepidoptera; family Tortricidae; genus Archips; species Archips crataeganus. The sequence goes on along the minus strand of OX402067.1, from coordinate 7,375,318 downwards.
ATAATATACGTATAGTATATTTTATGTCAACATTAACTTATCCAATATTTACATTTTGATCAATAAACTTAGCTAAAAGAACTCATTGAAACATATCAGCTTCAAATCAAAGCCGTACCCATCCCATACATTGCATTTATCACTAGATGTAACAATGAAAATGTCTATTAATACCAAATTTTAGTACTAGGTTAAAGCAACCACCAGTACTAGTTTTAAAAGTGCTAAGGAATACACGAAACAAAATACTATTACCTAACTTCTTTGGATACTTAACTACATAAAGAAGGAAACAAATCCAAACTCATGATCGTGTAGTTAAAACAACTAATCGATTCATCTTTCCTACATTATTCAATCTAAAATCTCAGAACCCTTATGACCTACACCGTGAAATTTTAGTGGTTGTTTTCCCGAAACGAGGTGATTTAGTATCGATTGTACAATCGATTTATAATTACTATTTTGACTAGAGTCAATAATCCAATTGTGAAAAACGAAAGTCAAAAATGACGGCAAACCAGTAACGCTTCGTTGGTACCTAACCTATTGTACCAACGAAGCGTTACTATTGGTTTGCGGTCATTTTCGACTTTCGTTTTTCACAATTGGATTTTTGACTCTAGTCAAAATAGTAATTATAAATCGATTGTACAATCGAAACTAAATCACCTCGTTTCGGGAAAACAACCACTAAAATTTCACGGTGTATAACGCGCGGACGCTTGCCTTCGCTTTCGCCATCTCTTTCTGTCACCGTCTTATGCCGTTAAACAGAAAGAAATAGTGAATGCAAAAGCAAGGGTCAGCTCGTTAGACAATACTTAAGCGTCCGGGTCGTAAAACAAAGCAACTACGCAACATTACTTAACCAAGTTACAAGAAAAATTAAATTCCTACACGTGTAAGAGAGTTTTTGCTTGTAATCACAAAGTACCCTGGCATAAATGGCATAATCTTGTTTGGCCGAAACTCATTTAGCATAACACGTATCGCATAATTTTTTTAGGAGAATAATTACTTCGCATAAAATGTATTTGGCATAAGAGCCATTTCGCATAATTTTACATCGCCGAACATTTGTTTCTCCAAATATAATTTTGCATAACCTTATTTCCCAAATGCTCTTATAAAAAACCGCAAACAGCGAGCGAGCAACATAGGTTGAGGCGAAAATGGCTCATAACGGTTAGGTTACGCTCCATTAGCCTTTGGTGATAGTTTTCTTTTATGACCATCTGGAAAATCTTGTTTTTTATAAACAACTATTAAATATCTATCTATGACATTATTAGGCCAAACAAGATTATGCTATATGAGTTTTGGCCAAACGATACGATATTATACCAAAAAAATGGAACCACGGTCAGCACAGTTTACTAATCAAAATGTAAACGCGTTCGAGATCGAATGCCAAAAACCAACACAACGTACCTAGATGCACTGATGCGAAGGATGATGTCAATTGACTGTTTTACTACACCAAGTGTTCTTAGTATCCACAGAAATGAGGTATATTATGTTTTTACCTTGCTTGATCCTGTCATTTGTTTGCCTGTCTATGTTCTAACACCGAGCTTGGTTGCACTCCGCACTCTAGGAGGGCATAGAGGGGATAGAGGTGAGTCACGTACATACTCACTAAGGTATTTATGCACCAGGTAAATACCCGAGAGAAGTGAAAGTCAAGCTACTTTTGAGATAACATTGACAAAAATTCTATTCGAAAGTGGTGATGTCATTATTCGAGCATTTCAACTGCCTCGCTTTAGTACTCACATTTTGAATTGGATGTAGATTTTAATTACATTTTCGGTTTATTAGTGGTCCTGTATTTCTACCACACATCTGGAAAATTTATCAAAATCTTTTACCATTTCTACAAAAACGTGTCCACGAAAGTGATTCGGAAGAATCGCTCGAATAATAACCCTGTAGCTGCTAGCTATGACCACTTGAGCACAATTTTCATACACTAAAATAAGTACCACTGCATAAGGTGATTATATAACAGACTGAAATGTGAAGAAACGATGTGTAGAAAAGATTAGTGTCTAATCTCTAGACCAATGGTGGTGTAGGGGGTATGGCACACGGCACGGAATGCTGAGGACCTGGGTTCGATTCCCAGCATTGGTCTTTTTTCTGGGTTTTTTTCTTTGCATCTAGATATATTTCAGTTTGTATTTAGTATGAAATATATGGTTTCACGGGATGACCGTAAAAGTGATAAAAAAAATGAAGTTGAAAAAATAAAATACAAAAAGATACTTCATAACTAACTTGTGATAAGTACCTAGTTGGATTAGAGCTTATAATTAATATCATATCTGGAACTTCATCACAGAGAAAATTATTCGTCGAAGTAATTTTAGAAACATGTTATAGGCGTGGTTAGGCATAACCACGGCCGCCGCATTTTTGTCGAAACGGTGAACTAATTTTAGCAATATTCCTATCGCTGTCAGGCATCTTCAAAGTCGTTGATGTAACCCGAAGGATTAGCACGCTGAAGTGGCAATGGGTTGATCACGTCTGCTGTAGAACCGACAATCGTTGGAGCAGACGTAACCAAGAGTGGAGACCACGGTTGGGAAAGCGTAGTGTAGGACGCCCTGCGACACGTTGGACTGTGACATTAGGACAGCTGGCAGCGGCTGGATGAGGGAAGCCCAGGATCGCGAGTTTTGGCGCAATATGAAGATCAATCATTCTGAGAGGAGGCCTGTGCCCTGCAGTGAGACATATATAGGCTGGGATGATGATGATGATTATGATGAAGGAGACCTACGTCCAGCAGTGGACGGACAATGGCTGTAGCTGTGGTTATGATGAAGTTATGAGTGAAAATCGCGAAAGCTTTAGACATTATATTAATCAGAGTTGCAGCTGTTTACTATTCTACTCGTTTGCGAATGGTATTTTTACATTATGTCATTTCAAAAATCGTTTCGGGTGCCTGGAGCCACGCTCTATGGAACTTGCACCACCTCGGATACCACGAATCACGGGCGTAGCCAGGTTTCAGTATCGGGGGGATTTCAGAAAATAAAACAACAAAAATGTGAATGAAATGACAGGTAATATTATGATTCTTTTTTAAATTAAGAGTTGTTAACGGATTAAAGTATAATATTTTTAATATTTCGGGGGGGTTTGAACCCCCAAAATCCCCGTGCCACAAATGATGTAACTGCTTATTTTTTCTCTATTATTAATGATTGGCTTTCATTTGTCTTAAGTGAATGCTTTGTATTTATTTGACGATTAGTTTTTTCTTAGTGGAAACAAGCTACAATACAACAATAATCGTCAAAGGAACACAAGTCATGTGAAAAGTCTTAAATACAAGTAGTGTACAAAGAAATGCACTGTTACGTAGTACAAAAAAGCACCATTTAAAATAACACTTTTTTGTTTTTTTCAATACGTAACATTTGGTTAAGGCTCTTGTATTTTTATGTTTTTATTACAGGGGTGAAAAATCGATCTCTGGAAAAACGCACTTTTTTTTAATTTTAGCAATAAATGAGAAGTCTGTTCGTTCGCCCAAATAGTTATACCGTTAAACGATCCATTCTTGTATATTTGGGGATCTCTGAAAAATCTCTAACAATTTCCGTGAAATTTTGTTATGTGGTGCTTTTCGGGAGCCAACAATCTATCTGGCTTGCTCTTGTTTCTGGGAAAACTTGTGCTTTTAATGTTGGTCCGAGCAAAGATCGGTCACTCAGTACTAGTAATAAACTAAGTGTTTTTTGTAGTATGAATCGTACCATCAATGTCTTAAATTGTTGAGCATACATGGAACGTTGTCACAGTGCTTTTATTAGTGGTTACAAACACATGCTAGCTAACGGATTGATAGTGCGAATATGACAGCGTTCCACAGTGGCTAAACAAGTTATATCCGTAACTGTACTATGTGCTGTTTTTACTTTTAATCTTAACTTTTCTAATTTTTTTACACGGCACAGGGAGCGACGAAACTGACTAAAGACGATATTGAAAGGGTCTTCTCCCTATACGATAGGGTAAGTACACTCATTCACCATTCATTCACTCATTGGGAACAGGTCAATATCGTTCATTCATTCGAATATGATTTCAGGACAACAACGGATCTATTGAAAATGAGGAGCTACGCGGATTTTTGAAGGACTTATTAGAATTAGTGAAGAAGGTATTAGTAATGCATTCAACTCATTCAAAAATCTAATTTATTTATTTAATATATGTATAATGCTTGTTCTCGTGGTCATTGGAAAGAAAAGGTTTCGCTTCAACAATTGGGATTGATCATTTTTTCTAACCCCCTTTTTGTTTTTTTTTTTTATCGTAAATATAGAGCATTTTAAGAAACTAATTTGAATATTTTAGCAATTCATCCCTCCAATATTTTTTTATAATTTATTGAAAATTTGAGATACGACTTCTCGTAAATTACATGCCGCGGCTGAATCTGTGTATAAACCACAGACAAAAAAAATGTTTCAAAATCGATGGTTAGTTGTCATCTGACAATGTCACTTTACATTACAATATCACTAAAGTTGCTGATTCTTCCAAGAGAATAGGTAAAAAAAACGATTTACGGCTATAGTATTTTTTGTACGTATAAAATAAAATGGTCAGAAGTTATCCCTTGAAAGTTCTTTGGCGGATTTAATCCATATTTACATTAAAATGATCCTCAAAACTATAAGTACATCTTGTAAACTTTGAATTAACTTTGCGGCACCACTTCTCTTGTAAATCGTCTCTAATGCGAACAATTAATTTGTTTGGGCTATTGACAGAATCATTTCCACAAGTAGGAATGAAACACTTCCTGTATAAATCCATTATTAAAATATGAAAAACGCGAAGAATGTTTTTCAAAATAGTATCCTTAAGAGGCTGACAACACCTAATTTTGTTGAAATTGATGTCATTTAAACAGTTATTTTAAGAAAAACTGTTTGTTCTAGCACATAAAAAAAATTATATGTTAATATTCATCATATTTCAAAGACCGTGGACGGACTCGATACATAATTGGACGAAATCGGCTCGATAGAAAATAATTGCAAAGAAAGGTCTTAAAATCATCATTAAACGGTTCTATGTCTTTAGTTTTTTGGCGTATGCGTCTGCAATTAAAAACATGAAGTCAACATATTCATACCTAAACCGCTAACGAGTCATATTTCACAAATAATCCACAGTTTTTTTTTTCATTCAATATTTGCCCGATAAATTTCAATATACCCGGCTGCCCAGTAATAGTGGCATCTCGTTTACTCCGATACAAATAGACAGTATGCGCCGACGTTGGTGTTGACAGCGTCTTAAACTGACACATGATAACTACGTCGAAGTGACAGAGAATAGTATAGAGAAACTAGACGGACGGCTTTTTTTTTCTTATTGCAAAGAATTTCAAAGTTAATGCCCACAGAAAGGTCAAACAAAGGTCAAACATTATTTTGCAAAAATACACGCGATCATTTAATGTTTTTTTACTACAATGTTATAAAATTATTTAATAAACCTTTTCCTCGAAAAGGTTTTGGAATTAGACCACATTGTAAAAAATGTTTAGTGATCAATGCCAATTATGATAATTTTCAAATTATAACTGTGAATATTTACTCCCTTAAAAATAGCGCCCCACAATGCACGGTAAAATGTCCGAAACAATTTATTTCAATCACATGTAGGTATTTTGTTTAGGTCTGTTCTCGCAAGTCGCATTTCATTAGTTAGTTGTATTTTACGAGGGGCGTTCAATATAAAGTGAGAATGAGATGCAAACTCTTTTAATATTACGAAATTAAATACTGGCCGGTAAAGCTAATCTATCTAGCTGATTGCTATGAAAAAAAAAACTACCTGTCTTTTGTTTAAAAAAATATACGGTAATTTCTTTGCAATGCTATTGAGTACGTTAGCGAAAATGGAGAAAATTGAACTGCGCGCCGTTATCAAATACTTGTGTTTGAAAAATTTTTCTACGGACCAAGTCAATTTGGATTTGCGGGACACTTTAGGGTCTAATGCTCCTCCGTATTCGACAGTCGCACGTTGGTGCGCCGAATTTAGACATGGAAGAACATCGACAATGGACGACCCCCGCTCCGGACGCCCTACTACAGCAGTAACAGAAGAAATTGTGAAAAAAGTCGAAAACTCAGTTTTGGCGGATCGTCGTGTCACGGTTCGTTTTATTGCTGAAAATGTAAAGATTTCAACGGGGAGCGTGCATAATATTTTACATGAACGCTTGGGTATGAAAAAGGTATCTGCGCGTTGGGTACCAAGAATACTTACTGACACGCAAAAACAAACTAGACAAGAGATTTGTCAAGAAGCTTTGAACCTTATGCATCAAGACCGGGAACTTTTTTTGGCGCGATTTATAACAATGGACGAAACATGGCTCCATCATTACGACCCAGAAACGAAACTGCAGTCTATGACATGGAAAAGGCCATCATCTCCAACTCCGAAGAAATTCAAGGTGAGCCCATCTGCCGGTAAGGTCATGGGCTCTGTTTTTTGGGATGGTAAAGGGGTATTAATGATTGAGTATCTCGAGCATGGAGCCACTATTACGGGCACATTATACGTCAAACAAATAGCAACATTTCGCAATGAGATCCGCGAAAAACGGCGAGGTAAACTCTCGAAAGTTGTGCTGTTTCACCAGGACAATGCCCCGGCACACAAGTCCGCCGTTGATGCTGGGTTCGATATCCTTAAGCATCCTCCGTATTCACCAGATCTCGCTCCCAGTGATTTCTACCTATTTCCGAAATTGAAACAATACCTGAGAGGCCAGAAATTTGAAGACGACGACGCGGTAGTCGCTGCAGTACAAGATTTTTTAAGAATCAAGATGAGACCTTTTTTAAAAATGGAATTTTAAGTTTAGAAAAAAGATATACTAAGTTTATTATGCTAAAAGGTGAATATGTCAAAAAATAAAATGACATTTAGTAAAAGTTGTTTATAACATACTCATTCTCACTTTTTATTGAACGCCCCTAGTACTAGTAGGTAGATTGACTCGAAATTTGTTATACTTATACATATAAATTGGATTATAATGCACGTACAAAAAAAATAAAGTTTATTCAAAGCTTTCAAATGCCGATGCATCATTTGTCTTTTAATTTAATTTAATAGATATTCGATGTGAAATTTATACTACCCACAAAAACAATATCCCTCATAAAACTTGTAACTATATTTTCCAAAGACTCAAATTTTAGTTAAACGCTGCAACCTTCATTTTCCAGGATTACGACGCCCAAGACCTCTTGGAATTCGAAGAGACAATCTTGCAGGGTGTCGAATACAGCAGCGACGGGAAAATAAGCAGGAAGCAGCTCACCATGATCTTGTTGGCTCTCGCCAAGCACCACCAAGAAGAAGAAGTCTCCACGCCATAAACGAGCGACACCACGCCCGCTACTCCGTCCCGATTTCTGAACGAATTTTCTAGTGAACGCAGCTTAACTGATATGGCTTGGCACACTATTCCCTTCCCTTCATAAAAGTTACACGTCTTTGCTGATATTATAGTCAATTTTTTTGTTTTTCTTTGGCTTTCAGCCTTGCTATTTTAGCAAGGCGTATTTCGCCAAAGTCGACGTAAATACATGACCCACAGGAGGAAAAATTATATTTTGTCTGTGGCATAGGCAAACGTCAACAAAGTCCCAGATAAAAACAAAAAATATTTTAACTTTTCAGCGCCAAGCCTAGCCAAAACGTAAAGTTACTTTGAACCTTGTGTCATTGCGTGAAGATCACTTTGACATTGTATTTTCTGACGCATATATCCGTCGTTGACGTTGAAAAGGTTTAATATCACAAAGCGTTTATGAATATGGGGAATATTTATTGTAGATGTAAATCATCTATCCCTTTCGCAAGTGCTTAGTTAGAAAGGGATATTTGCTTTAAGTCAGCGATTAAAAGTAGTGTGCTAGGTCTACTGAGGTTGTCACTGTAGGGCGAAGTGAAATATTATTGAAATATTATTTTCAATTTTCTGCTTACAAAATTACGGCTTTTTATCAATATCATTTTTCCGAAAGCTACTTTGTTAAAATGTCTCAAAGAACTATATTGTGTAACTTTTCCATGTACCTAATGTATTTAAGTAATTGCAAATTATAATATTTTCGTGACAACCTCAGAATTATTGTTAATTGTCTTTTAAAAGGTTACATTTCCACTTACTAAAAATGCTTTACACGCCACTTAAATCTCAAGAATAATATTTAATTATATTTTAAAACAAGGTAAAAAGTATAAAACCATGCCTAAAATAATTTAAGGATGAATCACGTCAAATATATTAGACGTGATCTACAGTGTGGCCTCTGCTTTAGCTTATAGTAATAATAGGGATGTTGACGCCATTAAAAAAGAATTCGAAGACACGACTCCAGTAAAGACTTTTTTACTTTTTTTTTATTCTTTAGCCCTGTAACCAGATTAATTTTCGATTAACTTCATTAGACTTTTTTGCTTATATATTAGTTGATTGAGTTGGCGAACAAGTGACGTCATAAGTTGCTATTGCCATTCAAACGTGTTTTGACAGCTCATAAAAGTACGTCAGTTGATTGGTGGTGTCAACATCCCTATTTTTACTCTATTTAGAGATAGAGACAGAGAGATCATACATAAATGCCTTCTAAGTTACAGTTCAGAGACACTTCCTTCGGAAGTCATCCTAAAAGTGTTTTAAAAAGGGCGTAAGTTTAAAAGTACCTAAAGATACTTGGAACTAAGTACGTATAAGCAGGGTTTATAATTAAATGAAGCAGTAAGACATCATTAAATTCATTCATTTTTATGGATCGTCGAAGAATTCGAAGTATACCGACTTTAGTCCAGTAATTTTTTAATATAAAATGCTACGTACCAGTTTCACATTTATTTTATTTTCGTAGGAAATAAATACCTAATGCAAATTTTGAAAACTTAATCACAATTTAAATTTTTAAGCCAAATCTAATGCCAAATAATTAAGATCAATATCGTTACATTCTATTTTCATAAATCATTTAGTAGAAACGTAGATTTTTACATACATGAATATCATAAAAAGGTATCCCGACATATCATAAACATTTTAAAAGTTTTTAACGACAACAATTAGCAAAATATTTGAATAAAGCACGTCACTGATAAATTGCGATGATTTCTTATTACACAACCGTAATAAAACATAATCACCATTTCAAAATTAAATAGGTATCTGCCTACGGTAAATTTAACAAAAACTAGGTATTTTTATCATTGTTTACTTCAAAAAGAAACAATAAAGCAAATTATTTAAATATAATCAGAATTAAAAAGATATCTAATAAAACATAATCACCATTTCAAAATTAAATAGGTATCTGCCTACAGTAAATTTAACAAAAACTAGGTATTTTATCATTGTTTACTTCAAAAAGAAACAATACAGCAAATTATTTAAATATAATCAGAATTAAAAAAATACTTAACATTACAATAAACATATTTTTCCAATATTTTCAAACTCTATAACTTTTAAATATTATTATTTGTATTTTTATTGGCTTGGGCTTTAAAATATAAAATTATTTGTAAATATTTGGAAGTAGAAATAGCACGAAAAATAAATTTAATTGTTGTTTGTTGATGTTAATTGTCTGTTTTATACTAAATTAATATGTATATTAATTTATGTTACGTGTATATGAATGTTTAAGAATGTCTATTTATTAAATGTTTATTGGATGGATTATGAATTATGATAAATATGCAAACGCATGTATTGTTAAAGTCAGATATACACCGTGAAATTTTAGTGGTTGTTTTCCCGAAACGAGGTGATTTAGTATCGATTGTACAATCGATTTATAATTACTATTATGACTAGATTCAAAAATCCAATTGTGAAAAACGAAAGTCGAAAATGACCGCAAACCAATAGTAACGCTTCGTTGGTACCTAACCTATCGTACGATCGTACGCTACTTGTACCAACGAAGCGTTACTATTGGTTTGCGGTCATTTTCGACTTTCGTTTTTCACAATTGGATTTTTGACTCTAGTCAAAATAGTAATTATAAATCGATTGTACAATCGATACTAAATCACCTCGTTTCGGGAAAACAACCACTAAAATTTCACGGTGTATATTATTATGTACTATTTAAAAGCAACAGTTGTGCTATTTGATTTTAAAGTAATTTAATATTTATAAAAAACTAAATAAGTTTTTTAGTTAAAAAAGGTAAAAGGCACACTACCTACACTGTTTGTAAGTAGGTACCAAAAGAAAAACATCAGCCAAGTCATTCACGTTATTGTCAAGTCAAATCAATTTGTATTGCGATGCGACAAGGCAAAATTATCGTGGTTAACTGATCATTTGGATGAGGACACACTTTAAAGTACGCAGTGAAAACTGTGAACATGTTAGTGGATCCACTGTCTAGTGTCTATGCAAAACGAGAGTTTAGAAAATAATTTAACGGACAGTTCAATTTAACACCATAATAATTTATACCTATGCTCTAATAAAAAAAACACTTTCTTTTATTTTGGTAGTCCTGTATAGTTGGAATTTTATAAGCTGGCGGTTTAGGACTGCAGAACTCATTTGGTAAAGATAACATTGTTCTCATATTATTTATTTTATTAGCAGTACGGCTGCTCACCGAATCTAAGATTATTTAAAAGCGAAAAAGTTTTTCGGGTCCCACCCACGTCTCCTGGGTATGCGCCCCAACGGGTGTTCTACCAATTGAACCACGTCGCATCCAACCGACTCCCCCGAAATACTTAATCGCTTACATACACCAACAGTGGCGTGTGGTAACATCCATCGCAACTATTAGAAGCTACGACTCCTACGTTCCAAATTACATTGGAAATGCGTAAGAAAAGATGTACCACATCTATTTATTCAAATATTATTTATTTTATTAGAATTTCGGGGGAGTCGGTTGGATGCGACGTGGTTCAGTTGGTAGAACACCCGTTGGGGCGCATACCCAGGAGACGTGGGTTCGAATCCCACCGGCGCACCCGAAAAACTTTTTCGCTTTTAAATAATCTAACATTGTTCTCGTTTGTTGAAGCCTACCGCTAATAACAAATCAGAACAAGTAACAAAAATTGCAAACAAATAGCTACCGTCTTCTCTAAGTTACAAGGTTGAAATTGCAAAAGCTTAACTCATTAAGAAAGGCCTTTCGCACAGAAATATATCGAGATAGAAGGAAAGAGTGTACGTACCTCGTCTGCCGAAAAGTGGTCCAAACGGATAACTTGCTCGCCGCGAACTTTAGTCAGCTCCCGACCGTGGTCTGCGTGCGACGTCAGGTTTTAAAAATAAAATGACTCGTTCTTCAGTAATTAACTGTTCAAATACTACAGATAAAGTTGGAGCTGTTAGTCGAGGTATTTCCTTTCATTGGTAAATTCTATTTGTCCTAAAATATCTGTTATTAATTAAAAAACGATTTATTTTATTATTTTCATCAGAACAGTAGCGGGCGATCGTATCCACGCTAGCTTTCCATTGCGGTTTTAATTTGACGAGCCAGACATGGCGTGCGTTCAAAACCAGCGATGCTATTCAAACTGTCGAGTCATGTCTAAGGTCGATTTATCATTTTTTCTGTCAAAAGTAAGAATAGTGATGTACAGTACACTATCGCAGTTCTTACTCGATTAAAATCGATTTTGAAAGCAGAGGAAATGATAATTACGTTTTTATATTATTATGTAGCTGTATAATGTACGTAGTGCAAAGCAAATATTACTAACAAACAGGTTATGGTTACTTTTATATTACAATTTTATTTTAGTTTTCCGAGTGATCCTCATATTAAAAATAAATGGATTGAAAACAACTGGTCGTAAAAAATGGTTTCCTACAAAAAACAGTAAGATTTGTTCTATACATTTCCACGAAGACACCTTTACTGGCCCATCAAAGTACCGACGAGTAATCAGTACAGCTTATCCGACTATTGGTATTGATGTAGTGATGATGTCATATGATGAAAAGGTACATATTTACATAAGGTACCTACCTACATTTATATTTTTCGATTTGAAATTCTGACCTTTCTCATTTCCTCTGTCGAAAATAATTATCATTTCCTCTGTGCATAAGAATCGGTTCCCTAATCGATCTGTGGATCGATGCTTTTTAATTGTTTTCGCGTGGCTTATGTTTCCCATCACTAAATTACACTCGTGACGTCAAAGTACCTACGCAAGATGTTACAGGCTCGGTCTCGCTACAAATTGCCGAGCTTTTTCCTTCTATCTCGATATATTTCTGTGGCCTTTCGTCATTCTAAGCGGTACTCAGGTGGATCATATCATAAATATGGTTATAGTGCGTCAATAATAGAACAAACGAGAACAATGTTATCTTTACCAGACGAGGTCTGCAGTCCTAAACCCCCAGCTTATAAAATTCCAACTATAACTAATCATTTCAGTGCAGCAAGTCAGACTGTCGAAAGACACGTCATAATTTTATTATGTTAGTTCGACACGTTTCTTAAGCCTTGTCGCCCTGTGCCACCGCTGTGTCATTTCAATTTGGCGGGAATAGTGTTGAAATCAAAATCCCATAGATGGCGCATGCTCTAATAATTATCTGTGTTATAAAAATAGACGTTGTGATCAAAAGTATAGTTAGCTTTAACGTAAAGATAGTTTTTAAGATTAATTAAAATGATATGCACAAAACGCCAACATTAAATATAAGTATAGACGGATAGTTACTTTAAGGACGATTAACCTTTAAGCTTGACCCTAATAAGAAATCCTTGGCTTTGTTTGTGAGATTGTAAATCATGAATGGATCACCTACTAACACTAAATACCTATCCACCTACCTAGCTACACCTACCTACTAACAATATAGTGGGAACGTGCAGAAACTATAGGCGGCAGCACTAATGCGACAGAAGAGACACTATGTGAACAGTAAAAGAAACTTATCAGGGTAAAACAGTCAAATTGATGGCAGCACCGTCTATGTGCACGTTCCCTATAACTTCTTCTGTCGTGTCGTGAGATTATTGACGCACTTTTTCAAATGTCAGTTTAAAATTTTCTATGCTGTTGTCATAATTGTATCTAAAAACAATAAAAATTGTTTGAACAGTCGTGTAAAAATAACTTTGTAAAAAGCTAAAGGGATGCTAAGAATAGTCCACTAAAAGTTACGCAGTGGTAGTTTACGTCAGTAATTCAAGGATTTTTTATTAGCTAACGCAAAATTTGCTTTTAATGTATGTCAATAAATAATTGCAATTAAGAGCGAAATGTATTTTGGTGTTAACTGTGGCAAGAGTTAAAGATAAGTTAACTGAATTTATTTAGACATTTGGCTATGTTGATCCCAGGGCCTGGCACTACGTGTTGAAATACGATATTTGTTATAAAATGTTTATATTTGTATAATGTGTGTTTTATTTCTTCATTTCGTTACAGAAAATTTTTAGTACCTATACTCTGTCTGTTTGAGTTAGTACTAGAAGACGGAGAATGCCCGTTAATTGGTCAGCGATAAGGACGATGCACCGGCACATACGTCCCACTGCAGTGCACATATTTAAATATTATTTTATCTACTACTTTAAATTACATAATTATGATTAATAGATGAATAAACATGACATGTAATTATTTGAGGTGCCACGAGAAAAAATAAAAAATCACGTGAAATATTACGAATATTCCAACAAACGGCATGTAAGCCGAGCCCGCCATCGACGTGCGATTGTTGACGCCCACTGACAATTTCTTGTCCCTTTCATTTGCATACAAAACTGCAACAGCGAGAACGCCTTGCTAACTCTGTTAAATCTGTTAAATAGACAGGCTATAAGTACCTACTGAGTGTAGAATTAGGCACTATTAGTCTAAAATTTTGACAGCTTGGTCCTATGCTACAAAGTTTGATTTTCGAACTTCGTTAAACGAATTCTTTGCAGACGGAGTCGCGGGCAACAGCTAGTAATTTATAAATATTAAAATACTTACTCTATAAACTGCGGTGGTATAAAACAAACGTGAAGCGGGGCGTGGTCACTTTGTACCTTGTCGCTCTACAATTAGGTGCAAAACGTCATGCTTGATTGACAATTGTGTTATTACGACAAAGTACAACAGTGACCAGCTACTTTTGATGCTGACCGTACGACCTGATAATAGAGTAGATGACATCATAAAACAATAACTGTAGGACCCAAGTCTAGTAAAAAAATACTTAATTTTAGCCCTGAAAACAACATTTATTTCCAATTAACTATAATATTAGGCTTTTAGCTGCTTTGAAACAAATAAATAGTTAGTCAATTGAGTTAACATGGAAGTGGCGTCATAACTACCTGGGCAATTTCATTTTTTGTTGTACGGTGGGCTGCAAAAGTGCATGGACACGTTGGGGCCATAATCGCGTGAGCGCGCGCGCGCGGCTATCTTAAATAACATCAAACGATCAAACACTGCTCACGCGATTATCGCCCCGAGATGTCCATGCACTTTTGCAGCCCATCGCACCTTTTGACTTTTTTTATATTCGGAAAGTTTTATGTGATTTCTGCTCAGAATCACGAGCTCTTTCGATCCCACTAGGAGAAAAAAGTGTCCCAAAACTTTCATATAATTTTTGGTTCTATGAAAAATGGTAATGGACCAGGAAAAAAACTTGGGCACATTTTTCTCCTAGTAGGATCGAAAGAGCTCGTGATTCTGAGCAGAAATCATACAAAACTTTCCGAATTTAAAAGGCCCTAAAATAAAAGAATGGCCCATGAAACTTTCCGAATTTAAAAAAAAGTCAAAAGGTACAACAAAAAATAAAATTGCCCAGCTTTTGCCGAACAAAATCTATGGTTGAATCTCATAAAAAGTACGTCAATTGATTGGTGTCATAACCTTATGCCCTTATTCATGTCCTTATGCCATCCTAATGCAAATACAATGAGGACATGAATTATCAGGTCATACATTCTCGGTCCACAAATCCTAGGTCCTACATGAACATCAATATCATCCCAAGAAACGTAGATTTAAGCCTTCCGCACACCGAACGCCGCCCCGCGTACGCGTCCGCTTCGGAGTGCGGAAGGTTAAACAGGACTGTACATGGCTACCGAAAAGTAGCTGTCGCTTATCTCACGAAAATGTTCTTCAGTCCATGAGTGAAGTGTCATTTACTTGTTTGTTGCAAGTTTTTAGTCTTTCGGAGTCACACAAGAAACTTTTTTACCAAAAATACAAAAAGTCAGTAACGTTATAGTTGTATAGGCCAGATTCCTTTGCCTTTTTGGTGAGAATAAACAAAAAATTATAGTCGATTGTGAAATGCCATTGTCACGATTCGAATTCGAATATCGAATCGAATAGAACTCGTTATTAGTTTGTTGCTATCTGTGTTATCAGTGGTGCAAAGAAGGCGGAGCGTCGGCGGGCGTCGCGTGGTTTCGGAAATCAGTAATTGATTTGTAAATAGAACAACAATCATGGGGGTTACTGTGGACACAATCAATCCTGGCGATGGTAAGCATTGCCGTAAACTTATTATAATTTTCATCACGAACTAACCTTACTTGTGAAAATCTTCTACAAACATCCTAAAGCTACTACATTTTGATTCTATAATTAGCGTATATGAAAATTAATCATCTTTCCATATGAGCATTATCACAGTTTTTATCTGCAATTAGTACCATTACGATTATCGATCGTTGTAGATACTTTGCTTTTCAAAGGGTGACCTCAAGACGCCGCATTTTAATCACAGCGACGACGGTCTGCAAGCTGCTAACCTATCTCTATTCCATTTCAATTAATGCGTTGTTTGTCAAAATTTAGTTTAACGAGTTTAACTTATTCCTGCCTTAATTTTACTGACCTCGTTACTTACGCTTTATTAGGTCTTACACTAGACTGAACAACTAACCTATGTATTATGTATAGGCATTGGTTTTGCAAGGCCGTGCCTAGCTACGTTACTTGTGAATAACATCGGTATAAAAGTAACGCATTGCGCTACAAACACTGAACAATTTACATGTAGACTTCAGTCTTACCGCTACCGCGACATTTTGCGTTTATTTCCATACTTCCTTTCCTTATAGTACTAACATGCGAGCTTGCGGAGCAGCTTTTAAGAGAAAAAAAAATCTGCTTACTTACATAGTTCTGGGAACAACACACTTTTTTTTTTTTTTGTATGAGTCGCCAGAGGGGCCAAAGACGCACACTTGGCTAGCACTATTTTACACTGTCATATCAAGTCACCTGTACCCTATGGGTTATCACTTTCGACTATGATCAGGCTAATATAGCCAAATTGGCTTATCACACTATACAGGACAGTTCTGATGATTCAATCTCTTAGTTAATGAAGTGTAGGACCTAAATTCGCGTATTAATCTTTTAGTATAATTCTGTTTGACGTGCAATATGCTTTGCGCCTTATTTTCATGTTATTCTTATTTTATAACCTTTGATCTTTGCTTATTTGACAGAGGCCACATACCCTAAGAAGGGCCAGACCGTGGTGGTGCACTACACTGGTACCCTGACCAATGGACAAAAGTTTGATTCATCCCGCGACCGCGGAAAGCCTTTCAAGTTCAAAATCGGCAAGGGAGAGGTCATCAAGGGATGGGATGAGGGTGTAGCTAAGGTAATAATATAAATTTTAACCCTGCTCTTACATGGTAAACATCTTGTCAAAAACTTATTTTATGTCCCAATACCCATCTATATCTAATCTAAACAAGCAATTCTTATATATATTATACAGGGTTATTTGTAATTCACTGACATCCTCTTAACCCTGAATTCCTATCACTCAAACAAATGTTTTTTGTTTTACAACTTTTTAAAATGAAACTTTTTTTCCCCATACAAATACACAGAGTATCGTAAAAATAAGAGGTAATCTCAAATTTTCAAAACGTTATTACACCAAAAATATTAAGTTATGACAAAAGCCGTAAAACAAAAAACATTTGTTTAAGTGGTAGGAGTTTAGGGTTAAAGGGATGCTAGTGAATTACAAATAACCCTGTATATAATCAGAATCTCAGAAACGGCTCCAACAATTTCGATGAAATTTGGTATGTGGGGGTTTTCGGGGATGAAAAATTGATCTAGCTTGGTCTTATCTCTGGGAAAACGCTTGGTACCGAGTTTCAGCCCGAGCGGAGCTCGGTCGCCCAGGTACTGAATACTAATATAATAAGGATGTAAAACTTGAATTGTTTTTGTGCTGGGGTAATTTCTAGAAGTAAGAAATTAACTTTAAAATTTTAATCAAAAGATAAAAATAACTTCCTATCAATCTTAAAGTGCCAATTTTCCACAGATTGCATACCAAAGTTGTGGGCAACAGCAGGCACCAATACCACAAATGTAACAACAAGTGCTCTAATTTCACTTTTTTTTTTTATTAATATTAATAATAATTGTCACAGTTTTGTAGGAGAAAATTAACAATTGTGTTGTTTTGTAGCACTTGTAATTTCTGTGGTACACGTAGCTGGTCTCCATATAATATATCTGGCAGTGCAGACTTTATAAAGCTGATTTTGGAGTGGTATATTTTTGCTCTCCTTACCCCTGATATCTTTAGTAATTTGCAAATCAAGTTTGATCTCCAAACCCTAATTATAAGTATAAAATGGATTAACCCTTCGGATGCCTTGTACCGGATCCGTACCCAATTTAAGGCTTTCTTTTTGTATTTTTTTAAAATCTGTATCATTGGATTTATATGAAACTGTTGAGGCTAGAATGCACAACTTTTTTTTTTTTACTTTCGGCATACGAAAGGTTAATATAACTTTGTAGCTCTTGTGTTTCATAATAATAATATTACAATATTGCCTTTTATATTCACATTAATATTTGAAGGTTTGGTACAAAATAATACACAATGTCTGTAATATTTAATATTAAATAAATAATAAATAAATATTAGGGGACAATATTGCTTCAATATTTCCTTTTTTTATTTTCAGATGTCAGTTGGAGAACGTGCCAAGCTGACTTGCTCGCCGGACTACGCTTATGGCCAGCAGGGTCACCCCGGAGTCATCCCTCCCAACTCCACCCTCATCTTCGATGTGGAACTCATCCGTCTCGAATAAGCCCACCTTTTACACAATCTAGCTCTTGGATAACTTCAGCCAAACACTAGATTAAGTAAAGTCAATTAGGCTAAGGTTCTCAAGCATTGCCCCATTTTGGAATTGTCACAATCGTTCACCACTTGATTACATTCCGGAAGCATTTTAATACTATTGTTGGTATTGTCTTTAGGTGTTTTAGATCTTTTATCCTAAAATAATGTTGTAGCATCCTTCAAAGCATTTATGAGCACAAACTACTGGGAATGGTAATCCGTGACTAGGTTTTTTTGGTTGTAAGCACACTTGTGCTGTATTTATACTTAATTTTCACGCAAACTGAACATGAACTGAATAAATAAATTTATTGAGAAAATGTCTTTTTATTTTCTTTGTAAGTAAAATTCGCTCGTGCCTAAAATCGCGTGCCACATTACCAAAATTTCACTAATTCCATTATTTAAAGGACTTCAGATAATAGAACGAGGTAGTGAGAATATTTTTTTCCCAGTAGTCTACCTAGTCTAGCCTTAAGTTCTGTTACTGGCAATTAACAATAACTTACAGAAAAATACGCATTTGAATTTCGAATGTTGTGTTTCGACGCAATTGTTTGGACGTTTCTGGCGCTATTTACGTGTAAATTATCGTAAAAGTAAATAAAATAATAATGGAGTGGGGTGTCCAAGAAAATAGAATTGCTGTGATTGCTCTGCATAAGGTAGGAATGGAGCCATCACACATTTTTGAGACTTTAAAAAAGTTAGAGATTAGTTGAATGTTTGTGTATCGTACCATCCAAAGGTACACCAAAACGTCCTCTGTCGACGACAGTAAAAGATCCGGGCGACCACGTTCTGTTAGGACACTGCAAGCTGTTAAGAGGGTTTATACCTGCTGAGCTGGCAACGTTGCATTTTTGTTAGTTTTTCTCCATTATTCCATAAAAATTTAACGAAAATTAAAAATGTTTTGTATACAAATTGTTCTAATATATAAGTTAATGTGTCTACTGCAATAATAATTCGTGATAGACTTTTATTTTCTTTAAAAACGAACAAGTTATTACCTAACGGTTTTTAAAGAAAATAAAAGTCTTATCACGAATTATTTTTGCAGTAGACACATTAACTTTACTTATATATTAGAACAATTTGTATACAAAACATTTTTAATTTTTATTCAATTTTTATGGAATAATCGAGAAAAACTAACAAAAATGCAACGTTGCCAGCTCAGCAGGTATAAACCCTCTTAATGCTGTAAAGGCCAGAATTCGCTGAAACCCCATAAGAAAACAGAAAATCCTTTCCAGAGAAATGAAAATACCACCTCTCTCTACTATATACTCTTTCGCGTATTATCAAAGAAGACTTGGGGCTTGGAGCTTACCGAAGATATACAGGACATACCTTAAATCAATCACTGAAGGAGAAGAGATTTGAAAGATCAAAACGCCTGTTACTCGATACGCCCATGAAAAATATAAAAATATTCTATTCACGGACGAAAAAATTTTTACAAGTTAAGTATGAAGTATCTTTTTCTATTTATTTTTTATTTTCTTCAACTTCATTTTTTTTTTTTTACTACTTTTACGGTCATCCCGTGAAACCATATATTTCAAACTAAATACAAACTGAAATATAGATGCACAGAAAAAACCCCAGAAAAAAGACCAATGCTGGGAATCGAACCCAGGTCCTCAGCGTTCCGTGCTGCGTGCTTACCCCTACACCATCACTGGTCTAGAAGTTAGCGACGAATCTTTCCCATACATCGTACACTTCAGTCTGTTATAATCACATTAGGCAGTGATAAAGCGCATCTATGTTAATGCCCTCTACCGAGAGACTTCAACACTCCTTCGGAGCTACCCGCTCACCTGGACCAAAAGATGGCGCTACTAGGCCAACTTTTACTTTTGTGTTGAAGTCTCTCGGTAGAGGGCATTAACATAGATGCGCTTTATCACTGCCTAATGTGATTATAACAGACTGAAGTGTACGATGTATGGGAAAGATTCGTCGCTAACTTCTAGACCAGTGATGGTGTAGGGGTAAGCACGCAGCACGGAACGCTGAGGACCTGGGTTCGATTCCCAGCATTGATCTTTTTTCTGGGGTTTTTTCTGTGCATCTATATTTCAGTTTGTATTTAGTTTGAAAAAATTTTTACTATCGAGCAGCACTACAATAAACAAAACGATAAAGTGTACGCACACAACTCTCGAGAAGCCAAAGAGATAGTTGGGAGGGTTCAGCGAGGTCATCATCCAGCATACGTCATGGTTTGGTGGGGTGTGTCGTATGAAGGGGTCTCTGAAATCCAGTTTTGCGAAAAAGGAGTAAAAATTTCGGCCAAAGTGTATCAAGATACGGTTTTAGAAACGGTAGTTAAACCACTGAACGACACAATGTTCAAAAATATACACTGGACATTTCAGCAGGATTCGGCCCCAGGTCATAAAGCTCGCACCACCCAGACTTGGCTGGAAAGGAATGTCCCTGACTTCATCAGGTCAGATGATTGGCCCTCTTCCAGTCCAGACTTAAATCCACTGGACTATAAATTGTGGTCAGTGTTAGAGGACATAGCCTGCTCTAAACGCCATACCAATATCGATTCTCTAAAAAAATCTTTGAGGGCAGCAGTAGTGAATTTCCCAATGGAGACAGTACGTAAATCAATAGACGAGTGGCCAGATCGTTTGAAGGCGTGTATTAAAGCCAAAGGTGGTCATTTCGAATAACAAATATATTGTTCAAAAACTATATTAGCTTACATATAAATAAACGTGTAATTATTGTAAATAAATTACATTATATTAAAAATATGTATATTTTTATTTGTAACAGAACTTATAGACTAGGCTAGGCTAGACTAGGTATATTATCAAAAAATAATTTAGTCTCACTAAAATTGTTCATGAACAAGGTATTATTAATAAAAGTAAAATCGTTTTGTGCTGTGAATAACATATTATTCATGAACAGTTTAAGTCAGAATAAATTATTTTTTAATAAAATAATAAAATAGAACTACTGGGAAAAAATCATTCCCACTAGTTCTATTATTTGGTCTAAGAGCCGTTGAAGATCGACCTTCACCGATCTGATAACTCGATGAGACATATTTATTATCAAATATAATTTATAAACAAATATGCCTATGATAACTTGCCTATCGAAAAGTGTTCATAGCTTTTTTTTTGTTGTATTGTGGAGTGCCTTTAGCCATCTTCCAGCTCCATCATCAGACTCTGGTTACCATCTGGGATCAAAGTACTCGTCAAGACGAAACAAACGAGTCCAAACTCGATGGGGTTGTGTCGTTTTATTGTGGAGTGCCTCTGGCCATACTGAATTAATGAAATTACGAATTACCCCATCGAGTTTGGACTCGTTTGATTCGTCTTGACGAGAACCTTGATCCCAGATGGTAACCAGGGTCTGATGATGGAGCTGGAACTGCTGGAAGATGGCTAAAGGCACTCCACAATAAAACGAAAAAAAAAGCTATGAACACTTTTCGATAGGCAAGTTATCATAGGCATATTTGTTTATAAATTATTTTTGCTAAAAAATATGTCTCATCGAGTTATCAGATCGGTGAAGGTCGATCTTCCACGTCTCCTCTACTATATCTAAAGTCCTTTAAATTAAATAATGCAATTAGTGAGAATAAACATTCCCATAGTTCTATCAATACAACTGTCAATGGAACTAGTGGGAATAGATCTCAAAGTTAGATGAAAGTGGTGGGTATTTACAGGGTGTTACAAAATTACCTGTAATAACTGAAGGGTATGGAAGTAGGTACTCCAGTAAAGAATTAAATTAGTATTTTTTTTTGGGATGGCGGGAGCTCGCCTTTGGTAGTTAGAAATAAAAGTAAAACAGAAAAAATTGGTCGTTATTCATAAATATATTTATTTCAGAACTATAGTAAATTCTATAATTCAATTTTCTTTTATTCCACATTTTTTCTTCTAACTCAAAATTACAAAACTTCTATACTTATGCTAGCCTAATATTACAAGTTATCAAATCATATTTTGTCTTATTTTAACTGCCATCTTGTACAAAAGGAAAACAAAATCGAATCTTCACAATTTCATAAAGTAGGTACTGTTAGCAAAGAGTGCTACAGCTCATCATACGTTGTTGTCTTGCTCTCCTATTGATTTAGGTAGGAACGCGCACGCCGCGCTAAAATGAGATTCAGCCTCCTTTGCTAGCAGCACTTAATGAGGGCTACTAAATAATAATCATTCAAATAGGCCAATCGCCAATAACTGGCCACCCTTCAATAACTGACCCCCTCATGCTGAAAATGAACTCTGTTCTCCTACAAACAGAATTCAATTTAGTATAACGTGGCCAGTTATTGAAGGGTGGCCAGTAATTAACAACATGTACTAAAAAAAAAATGAATTCTATTATGGGTGAATAGAGTTCATTTTTAGTATGAGGTGGCCAGTCATTGAACGGTGGCCAGTTATTAGCGATTTGACCTACATCATTTTACATCTATTACACAGATGAGTCAAACGTTGCTTTGTTAATGTTGTTGGTCAATACAATAATTAAGTACAATAAAATCGAATTATGCAATTATTTGGAAATTAATCTAGTTTTCAGGACTAAAATAAAGTGTTTTATTAATAGAGTTGCGTCTTGGAGTTATTGTTATATGGCGTCGGTTGGGAAATTATCACTTTTTTGGAATAAATGCTACGCCCAAAAATCGCAAAGATTTCAAAGTCTGCAGTGGCGTAGCTAGGCGTGGGCGGGAGCCTCGAATGGTTCTCGTTATTTTTGCTCAATCTAAAATCTGTACTTTCGTACATTTCGATGATTTCTTTGACAGATGTATGGAATTTCAACATGACATTTGCAATGAAAAGCGTTCACCCTGGTACGTGATGAGTGAGGTATTCGCCGCTTACATTGATGCCACGCCCTTCCCAGTCCAGAGTCTTAAACGCATCGTCTAGTGCAGCGGTGAAAACTTTCGGAGAAATAACATCTCCTTGTCTGACTCCCCGCTGCAATGGATTGGCTTCGACATTTGGTCCTGAAGTCGGACGGACATTGTAGCGTTATTATACAGACACTTCAACACTTCGATGTACCGGTAGTCTACTTGGCACCGTTGGAGAGACTGCATTACAGCCCAAGTCTGTAGTGCAGTCTTTCTCAGCCCCCTTACTTCAGAGTTAATAAGCCGGATAGCAGGTGCACTCTAATTTGCACATTGTAACTATATGACATAAGACTGAATTAAAGTTTGAATCGTACCTTCGGCTATCATCGGAATAGTTTGTTCGTGTCTGCGCGGCCGAAAATGCACGACGCGCCATATAAAGTGTGTACTACTGTAACACACGGCAAGAGCGGTTGAAACACTTCACACCCCGCTCGTATACAAATATGAGGATGTTTTTGTCAATCTGAACAGTAGCCCCCACGATTTTCAGACGTATGGGACCATCCATAAATTACGTCACATTTTAGGGGAGAGAGGGTCTGGATATTTGTAAATCATAAGCGTGCGGGATCTAAAAATATTCAAAATTGTTGTGACTTAATTTATGGATAGCCCATATTTTCAGTATAAAAACAAATAAAGTCCCTACTTCTCAATATAAAAATATCTTAATATTATAACATGTTAAACTTTACATCATTGTATGATCGATCGAGAATCTCGTTTTCAAGAAGATGAAAAACATGAGTGGCGCCATCATCTATGCAAAAGCGACGCTTTTACAAAACATTGATAGTTCCATTTTAAAATACACTCAAGGTTATAACTTATAAATACACGTACGTTACCAAGGTGTCAAAAATATCTATAAAACTCGAAACGCACAAGACAACGGAGGCGTGGCGGTGACGGTTGCAATATTCTAACTTGTATAAACGAGTTCGCGGTACGGTACCGCATAACCGTACATACAAGTTAGAATATTACAACCGTCACCACCACCGCACCGCCACGCCTCCGCTGTCTGTGCGTTTGGCGCTTAAAACTCTATGCCACTAGCCATAAGGTTGGTGTTTACATATATTTGACGCGATGGCTGTATAGATATTCATGCCTTAGACTGTGCTGATGTTTTTCATTTTCTCGAGCTTATATTTTCAAGTGACACTCGGCCTGGCCCGGCCATGGGCCTTTAGGTATAAAACATTGAATATAATACTGCACAAATAACCACATTGTAGCCACATATTCATAAGCCACAGCATTACAACCTCCGGAGCGATAAAGCATGGAGCTCTTTAAAAAACGAGCCTATCTATCTCTCAAAGGGCCGCCAACGCACCTGTAACACCCTTAGTGTTGCGGGTGTCCATGGGCGGCGGTGATTGCTTCCAATCAGGTGACCCCCATGCTCGTTTTCCCCCTTTCATATAAAAAAATAACAATTATCTAATAGGAAACATGATGTGTCTTTTTTTAAATCAAGTTGTGCGGGACTGTTTCGAACCACTGCAAAGCCTTTTTCATTCGACGATGGCTTGTGACGAACGCGAGCCAAGCACACAAATATATGTAGTATTCACACGTGACTCATAATCAGTTATTTCTATTCACAGACAATTTAAACACTGTTAACTATGAACATGTGGCAATAACGCAATTCTTAATCCTACATACAGTCACTAAATTATATGCAGTGCTAAGTTTTCTCACACAAAATATGGGCAACTTCACAAGATAAATTTGGTGCCGAATGTCAATTCTTAATACTTGTACAGATAATAACAAAAATAGAAATTTGACACGAATTATAACAATTAAATTGTAAGAAAAAAATAATCAGTTTCGCAATTTTATTTGTTGCACGTGTATTTGAGATTTTCAAAAGGGATAATTGCTAAAATATTCACATAAATTAAATAAATACTGCTCTTCTACGAAGTTTTTAGGAACAATATACTGAATTAGTGAACAAACTAAAAAAAGTATAGGAGTCAAGAATTTATAGATTAGCATTTACATGTAGTGCAGGAATCGTCGCCAGTCACTTACTATAATTTGGTTACCAAATTAATTTATAAATTGCAAAACTGTTATCAAGTGCACAACAATTTTTCCAAGTAGCAATATTGTAGAACGGAGTTAATGAGTATCTTAAATTTTGGCGACTAAACTAAATTAGAAATTTCTAGACTTAACTTACGTGTTTGGTAATGGTTTGAGGGGACCTAAGCTAAGTAAGCCATCCGCGCCGAGCGCCTGTAAAGTACCAGTCAAACCATTGTTCCCATTGTGCACCGAAATTACTGGGATACCGAAACAGCCACTCGCTTGTTCGCGGTTAGCGAGAGGAATGAAACTGTATATACCTAAACTACGCAACCGTTGAAGGTTCTCCTCCTGGGATAGATCAACTACCGGTAAACCTAACTCTCTATTAGGGCCTGTCATGTTGTGAAAGACCCGCTTATGGTGCTGCAGTTGCAACGACTTGGGGTACGCAGCAGGACACTCGTCGCATTTGAATCCTCGCTGTGGATGCGCGGCCGCCATATGGGTGGACAATGAAGTGTGATTCATAAACATTTTGTTGCAAATCTTGCATGATAGCATATTGGATCCAACTTTAGCTTCCGGTATGGAAAAACTACTGGATTTAGACGTATGCTTAATACTAACGCCGGCTCCTAAGTTCGGGATGTGGGGTATCGGCCGCTCTGGCGTCGGTGATCGACTCTTCTGTTTCTGTTTTATGCTAATACCACGGGACGCCAGCACGTTAGCCATGGCATTAGCTTCTTTGTTGACAGTTTTCTTTGTTATTGAGATCTGACTGCCGAGATTCAGTTTGTCTTTGGCTCCTTGCACGCTGTGGATCATGGGTAGGCCTTCCCGTTGCTTCTGCATCGCCATGACTTGGCAGTCTTCGTTGTCATGTTTGCCAGGGAGTAGCATGTCAGGGCGCCGCTTCTGCCCCGGCCCTCCTTGCATGCCCGCGGGTCGCTTCATGGGCATTCGCGCTCCGCCAGCTTTCCCCCCTCGCACCTGACCGTGTACTTGAATTCCTGGCCTTATGGACGGTCTGGCGCCTCGAACAGAAGGCATGCGTGGTCTAGCACCTGTAATGTTCGCGCCAGCTGCCATCCTAATGTGATTACTAGGGGTGGGCATTTGAGAACCAGGGCTGGCACCAGGAGCCATTTGCTGCCCGGTTGCCCCTACCATCTGCCCGGGAGGGAAAGTTTGCACATTCTGTATTCTAATTCCACTGCCTGTGCTGGTTGGAGGTTTCATGGTGCCTCCAGGGCTGGAAGCAGTTGCGTATGGATGGCTAGGAGAAGAACCGGGAGGACCCATTTGTCCCATTTGGGGCCCCATTGGTGTTTGGCCGTACACCGCATTCTGCATTCCTTGGAGCGGCGACGCATTTGAGTAAGGGGATGAAGCTGTCGAGAAGGTATTTTGCGGCATTCCTGGCATAAAACCAGCTTTTGACATTGGCGATTGATATTGTTGTCCGTATCCTGGTGAGCCGACGTAGTGTTGACCAGGGTATTGGCCTGGCATAGTTTGACCCGGTGGGCCTCCGTACATGTTGTTCCCTGGCATTTGCTGATAGCCAGGATGCATGTTCTGGCCCCCAGGGTAAGCGTTATAGTTAGGTTGTGGCATCACACCGCCGGTTCCCGGGTAGGCTTGGATGTTAATCATCACATTCTGTTGGTGAGTGAAGCCAGGGCCACTGTTCATCCCCGAAAGCTTGCCTACTTGTTCTGCCAGCTGTTTTACTGGAAGTAAACTGGATAAAATGCTACTTGAAGCCGGATTGTAGGGCATTAGTGATGATGATATAGGTGTAATGAGACTTTTTGTGTGACCTGTCTGTCGTATATGATCGTCTAATAGTGATATATTCGTAAACCTAGTATTGCAAACGTCGCATGAGTGCTGTGGTCCTAAAGTATCTAGAGATATGTATTCACTGGCCTCAGACATCGAAGAGTGTTCCTTCTTAGTGGCACTGGACAAGAGACTCTCAAATATATCATCTGCACTTTTTTCAAGCATGTCTAATGGTGGCTTTGTGTCTGGTGCATTCCAGTTGAAGGAATGCTGTTTTTCCGTAGATGCACTTCCAGGCATAGAGGATAGAGTTGAAGATAAGACTGGCGTAGAATTGTAACTTGACTGTGAGGATGGATAAGCTGGTGGAGGATATGAAGCTGGTAGGACTTCAGTTTTCAGGATCACTGGTTTAACATCAGGAGCTGGGGTGGCCGACACTACGCAACAATCGTCATCTTCATCATTAGAGTCTCCATTTATTTCGATGATGGTTACACCAGTATCTTCCTTCTTTGCGACCGGTAGCAATGGTGTTTCGGCTCGACTAAATGCTGTGGCACCTGGTGAATGTTCAGCAGTGGTTATTGCATCTGGTTCAGACTTAACTCTAGCAATTATGGGTATCGATTCAATTGGTGGCGGCGAGGTCCTCTCAGATTTTATTTGGCCAGCAAACATAGGACTGCTTGTAGCTTGATCACCTGTATCCTCAACCTCTTGTTTTACTACTACATTATCTGTACTAGCTGAACTAGCCTGTGAGTCCCGCCTTTGGCCAACAGATGTCTGAGAATCCCTCCTTTGCGCTTGAGATGTCATGGTTACTTCTGCAGCTTGTGTAGGAGTTTCTTTTTGCTGAGATACTCGTACTGCCATAGGGATATTCGCACCTCTCTTAGGTGTCTGTTTGATGGCAGGTCTTGCTGGCTTAGCTGCAATTTTAAGAGGCGATGGAGGTTCTGTTTTAGGAGGAATGATTTTGGTTATGTTGATTATATTTTTGTTGACTAAAGATCCGTTATTGGACTTGGCGTTAGCTGGAGGGCTTTGGTCCTCCATATCATTGTCGTCTCCGAAGGCTTCATCCTGCGGATCATCTGGCTCTTCTTCAGATTCTCCTTTCTGTTCCTCTCTGCTGTCTTCGTTTCCGCTTTCTTCGCCTTCATCATCAGAAGTTTTAAAATCTTTTAGGCCGTTAATAACTTTGAACGAATTAGTGTTAGTTTTATCGCATTTTAGTTTAAGTTTAATACCACCAAGATTTCCCAATTTTTGCATTACATCATTGGTGGATTGTTCTGGTTTTTCTTCTTTTATGGGCGTCAAATTCTTCTTGATAGTGAAACCGAGTCCACTTAACTTGCTCAAAGCTGAGTCTGAACTGGTGGCGATATTTTCGCCTGGCTTTTTGATGGAGAGTCCAGTCTTCTTAAGTATTTGCGATATGTCTATCTTTTGGGGGGTTTTCTGGGGCTCCTGTTTGGGTGGTGCAGGAGGAGAATCTTCATCGGACCAGTCGCCTTCATCGCCGGAGGGTGTAAATTCGTCGTCGGACGGCAGTTTGTCTACCACCACGGAAGGCAGCGACACGTGTTGTATGAGATGGTTCTCGAGGGTCTCCCAGTCAGTGAAGTCCTCGTCACAGGTGTAGCACCGGAACTCCTGCTTGGGTTTCTTGATAAGAGCTCCAGAAGTCTGAAGTCTTTTTAGAATGCTCTCGACATTTGACGGTTTTGGCGCTACGGCTTCTTCTTCTTCTATTGAATCCTGTTCATCAGCATCTGAAAACATATATTTAAAATGTGAAAAAAGTGATATTTTATTTTACCTATTTTGAAAAACCGTTTCGTTTCACAATGTCCGTCCACTTCCCAAATGTAGTATTTTTTTATATACAATATAGGCTTGCGTTTGACCACAATCACGGCTGATGAAAAGCGAAGATGAAGCCTACGATGGAGCACGCTTGCCTAGTAAATACTAATTCACCCTAGACTTGAATTTAGGGGAATAAGCCGGAAGAAGGCAGTTGAGCGCGGTGCTGCGCGCGCCCCCAAGCTACAAACCGTACAACAAATACGGGGCACTGAAGTGCTCATTATAAATACATACTTGCCTATAGAATGGCTTCTATAGACAAGTATTTATAATGAGCACTTCGGACACTAACCACTACCCACAATGAACACTCCCATAATGATGATAATGTCCACTTCCTCAAATTACTATTTATAACTACTACTTCCGACAATAACCACTTCTCACAATGACCATTTCCCAAATAACCATTCCCAAACCTAGTAAACTAGGACATATATTTAGTACGTTGGGTATAGTAAGAAGTGGACGTAAAGCCCGCTCCACACCCGCGGCGCGAACGCCCGCGAAAGCCGCGAAACGCAAGTGTAGATGTTGTTCACGCCTCGCATTCGCGCTTCGCGCCATTCCCCGATCAGTGTCGGTTTTTGGCCCGCGACAAAGGGCAGCTATGCTCGAGCCTGGGGGGTTACTACGAAATTCGAAGTTCGAAGTTCGGATCGTGCGGTCCCTCTCACTCTCGTAATAAATACCATTAGCGTGAGCGGAACGGCATGAAACGAAGTTCGAATTACGCGCTTCGTAGTATAGGGCCTGCTCGTAACTCGCGCACAAAGTCGCTCCGTGAATTCACGGAGCGACTTCGCGCGCGAATGTAGAGCGACTTCGCGCGCGAGTGTAAAGCGACTTCGCGCGCGAGTGTAGAGCGACTTCGCGCGCGAGTGTAGAGCGACTTCGCGCGCGAGTGTAGAACGACTTCGCGCGCGAGTATAGACGGGCTTAAAGAGAATCGGATATTACGGGAAGTAGTCGCTTTTAGGAATAATCAATCTGGAATGCGGTCATTATACATCGTATACAGAGAAGCGATAACAGAACAGTGAAGGTCATCGCCGATTGACCGGACAGTTCCATCTTGCGTGTACGTGACATGTTCATCCCATAAAAATGTAATTTAACTAACATAGATTTAAGTTCTCAAACTAACTAAACATGCAATTTTAGTTTTAAAATTCTGAAATAAAGATATTTTATTATTTTTCTATTTTATCTAGGGAAATAGCAATTGTGTGAAATAGTCGATATGGGAGTGGTCATTGTGGGAAGTGGTTAATCTAGTGAGAAGCCAAAGAATAAGTCATTAAAGGAAATGTTCATTTTGGGGAGTAGTCATTATAGGACATGGTTGGTCAATGTGATATGTGGACATTGTGGAGCGAAATGTGATTCACCTATTTTAGATGATAACAAACGAAAACGTGTTTAGCTGACTAATGACTCGTCCACGTGTAGCGTTGCGAGCGTAAGAAAAGGTGGTTTTGGTGGATGCTAGGTACGTACGTCTCTTTATCAATTATAGAAGAAAGTCAAATGTGCCTTTTGAATATTGCGATAGTCACAAACACGATGTGATCTCAATTCATAGGAATATAGAGATAGGTGATGTTAAGAAAACTTCAATTAGGTAATTAAATATGCGGCTCTCTTAGAGCTAAAGATGTTATGATATGAAATAAGTCAAAGAATCAGGAACAAGAAATGAATATTGAATTTGAAATATAGAAAAGAACACAAGGCAGATTGCTTTTAAAAAATAAGAATCTAGAGAGATTCACATATATTTTTATCAATTACAGGTCGCGTTTTAACCACCCGGTACGCCTTGTAATTAGGTACTTGTTGTGATTACGATGCAGCCTCAATTTACGGTGCATCAACGTTTTTTGAGCAGCGGTGTGGATTGTATGCAATAGAAACGTGACGCATGAGTCACTTCAATCAAAGTGTGTTCACTGTGCGTCAGCGTATTTCGAGCATATGTGTTCGTATCTTTATAAAAAAATAATTTATTGAATCAGGCGTTACTTTGCGGAGGTCCATATTAATGAACTAAAACAATTACTTTGCTCACCCGCGACCTTACAATAGTTACGTTTATGCAAGAAATGTGCGTTCATGCAGTTCCTCCACCTCCACACTGTACGAACACACACAAATCACATAAACCCAACCATCACCACCACCAAGCTACACTGACGCGTTTCGAACTCAACCAGAGCTCATCTTCAGAGTTACCACAACCGTATGCTATGCTACCAAATGTTAAACTCAACATTTGGTGGTGGTGTTGAGTTTAACATTTGGTAGCATAGCATACGGTTGTGGTAACTCTGAAGATGAGCTCTGGTTGAGTTCGAAACGCGTCAGTGTAGCTTGGTGGTGGTGATGGTTGGGTTTATGTGATTTGTGTGTGTTCGTACAGTGTGGAGGTGGAGGAACTGCATGAACGCACATTTCTTGCATAAACGTAACTATTGTAAGGTCGCGGGTGAGCAAAGTAATTGTTTTAGTTCATTTATAAAAAAAGTTCTTTTGATTACTTTGTTCCTCTTAATTGTAAATTTTCATAACAAAAAATGAATTGCGCAAGTAAAGCTTTGCTGTAATATTCAAGTGGCGGCATTTTCATAGCAAAAATCAAACATCAAGAGGGATTGACTATTGTGTTTTATCAACTATCGATGATTAATTGCCACTTAGCACGACATGTTTTAGGTAATGAAATGAGACCTGTAATGGGGAAGGCCTTTGCACTGCTGTAGGACACCATAGGATACAAAAAATATACCTATTTGAATGAAGATTAACAAAATAATAACTGGAATAGCCGATAAAACATAATGGTCAATCACTCTTTGTTTGATTTCTGCTATGAAAATTCCCAGGTCTAATTTAATTACCTAAACATGTCGTGCTAAATGACAATTAATCATCGATAGTCAATAAAACACAATCGTCAATCCATCTTGACGTTTGATTTTTACTATAAAAATTCCGCCCCTAATATTTCTAGGAAGAAAGTAATTTTTCACATTATCATTGAATTTAAAGACACTAATTAACAGTACAGTAAATTAAAAGATTAAAACAAATAAATTGACGATCATTATGTAAATGAGCGGCCTTTCGTCTACATTTTTTAAAGTAATGTTTTTGTTTTACGTAAATATTTTTAATCAAAAGTTGCTAAGAATGTACCAAGTATATTCTAAATTGCCAATCCGCAATGGCCCGCGTGGGAACTACGGCCCAAGCCCTCTCATTCTGAAAGGAGGCATGTGCCCTGCAGTGGGACGTATATATAAGCTGGGATGATGATGATGATGATATTCTAAATGAAAATATTAAGCTTTCCTTAGTCAAGGAATATCCTTACGGATTAAGTATGAAGTATCTTTTTCTATTTATTTTTTTATTTTCTTCAACTTCATTTTTTTATTACTTTTACGGTCATCCCGTGAAACCATATATTTCAAACTAAATACAAAGTGAAACATAGATGCACAGAAAAAACCCCAGAAAAAAGAACAATGCTGGGAATCGAACCCAGGTCCTCAGCGTTCCGTGCTGCGTGCTTACCCCTACACCATCACTGGTCTAGAAGTTAGCGACGGTCCTTACGGACCTTTCTATCCTTTTCCCAAAACATCCGTTACAAAATAACAGTTTCTTTAAATGGCCATAGGTCAAAACACCTGTTTCTCATTTCATCAGTATGTCAAAACACCCGGATCTCATAGCATCCATATGCCAAAAGATCCATTTCCCATAACACCCTTATGCGCAAAAGACCCGATTTTCATCGCATCAGTATGACAAAACACCCGGTTCTCTTAGCATCCCTATGCCAAAAGATCCATCATCAGTGGCGTAGCGTGGACTAATATAGAAGTGGGCGAAGTCGCATCAGCAAGGCCTCTGTTTCTTTCGTTCGGATGTTTTGGGAAACAGATAGAATGGTCCAAAAAGAACATTTTTTTTTTTATTTTAGTTACCCATGTAATGTAAAATAGTTATCCAAATTGTTTGGAATTTCGATTTTTTTAATTACTTCGAATTTTGATTTAGTAACCCTAGTGCTTACTAAGAAGGCATGAAGTTTCAAAAATCAATAAATAATAACTGCACAAAACAAATATGGCAATAGTATAAGACAATAAATAATTCATTAATGATAGTGAGATGATGAAATATAAAACAATATAAAGCAAATGAAACGATGGAACAAATAACTTTTAAATAACAGGAACAAAAACTAAGTATAAACAGATGTGGGCATGTCCACTAAGATCCATCAATCTATGGATTGCATAGCAGGGTTCGAAACAATAATTATCCATGATAATTATCAAGATAATTATCATGATAACTATCGTGATAACAACAGACGGATAATTATCGATTGATAAATAAATAAAAAATTGCCCTTGTGAAAGTGAACTGTAGTATTCAAACCTGTATTTCCGCACTTCCTTTTAGGACAAGAAATTAGTTCTGCTGCAGCTACAGCAGCAACAAAGCCAATGGAAATAGAATCATCATCAGTTGACGATATTCCTTTGACTTCTTTGATCAATCCAATTTAATTTATTTATAATGTCTAATCTGACGGACACTGATTTTTACTTAATCTACCTTTAGTTAATGTTAATTTAATTTGTGTTGGATATTAAATAATAATTATATTTTTCTTTGACAGATTTGCCCAAATTATAATGCATTTCTTATGAAACAATATAACAAATTAATTTCTTACACTGGTGTGTGTTATCAAGAACCGTAATTGTCTTGATAATTTCGAACCCTGATGGATAAGATCCACTCGACGTCACACAACAACCTAGTGGAAATGCCGGCAGATGTGATGATTATCATGATTATTAATTTAAAATAATCATTATAAATCAATAGATATAAGTTATGCAAAACATGCTAACTTAATTCCAATTTGCTGTCTAAATATATATTGTTGTCACCTTTTTATAGTTCTATTTTCAATTTCATTAAACTTGCACAATAACATACACCTGGTAAGGTAACTAAATGGTTACCTTGTATTTTTTTTTAGTTTACTTTTAATTTCAAGTTGAAAATGCATTCATGCATGCATGCATTAATTTTTAACATGTTATAGTTCTAATTGAAATTAGTTATTAAGGATTTTCCTTATTCTATTTCGGATTCGAAATTATCAAGATAATTACACTATCGGATAATTATCACTAATGTAAGAAATTAATTTGTTATATTGTTTTGTTTTATAACAAATGGATTATAATTTCCACAAATCAAATAAAAAAAGCAATAAATTTGAGTGCACTTGAGGCTCACATACTTTTATGTGAGATTTCATTGTATTTATCATTCCTTGCATCTCTTTGCTACATTTTTTGCATTAAGCCTATAGGCCAGTATTTTTTGTCTTCATTGGATAAAGTATGGCCATATTGGATCTTTCTCACAAGGCATTTTCCAAATTCAACAAACACTTGAGTTCATTCAACTTTGCATAATCCAAACTGAATTTTGCTTGTTTGACACTTCATGCGTTCAGATACAATACAAATATTCTTTATTGAACACCAAAAACAGTACCAGGTGACCAGGGATACTACTACAGCACACTTTCATAAGCGCAATTTTTTTTTATTATCAATAGATAATTATCATGATAATTATCTTTGAAATTATCCTTTCAAACCCTGATTTAAAAAGAACAACACTTACTATTATGAAATGAAATGAAAATTTATTGCATATGAATTAAGGTAATATTTTAAATGTTAACCTTTCCAGCACCAAGCTCAATTAATCATAAAGCTATTTTGAACCTTATATAATTGTGTGAAGATCACTTTGACATTGTACCTACTTTGTGACACATTTATCCATTGTTGGCATTGAAAAGGTTAAAGATGGAATGGCAATATGTAAATATAAGTAAATAGGTAAAATATAGAAAAATTCAAGTTGTAATAAAATAATGAAATTGAAAAATTTTAAGTACTATGTTATAAATTAAGTTCTTTTTATTGATCATGGTGATTGTGGCTTCAATGAAACTCTTTCCCCTAAATTAAATGGGTATGTTTGGTGAAAGAATTGAAGGAAAAACAGTATCAAAAATAGAGATGAAGAAATAAAGCAAATAAAAAACAAACCTGACTCATTGTTTGTGGGTGAACACGGGTAATCAGGTTCAAACTTTGTTGCCATGATTTACCTGTGAACAAGTAATTTTTTTTAAATAATTTGTAAGAAAATAAGGGTTGCTGACACAGTGATGGTAGTAAGTACCAGAAAACCGCTTGCTTGCCAAACAAACATAGTTCCGTTTTAATTTTAGAGTTTGAAAAATAATTGATACCTATTCATGTTTAGACCTGCGTCTGGTCTGGATACAAAATATTTAGACCTGCGTCTGGTCTGGATACAAAATATTTAGACCTGCGTCTGGTCTGGATACAAAATATTTTTTTAAAACCTTGTTATGTCCTACTTTGTGTCTGTGGGCTTATTTTGACCAGCCCACAATGTTTTGTTTGCAATGAACTCCACAGATATTTTATTTGCAATATGAACAGGTAAGAATACCCTGACTAGTAATTTTCTTAAGATCAATTCATTCCACTATAAGTATTTGTATTATCAGAAAGTTACAAGTATTGTGCATGTTAAGTTCATACATCTCTGGATTATCAGGCATCAAATAAGGACCAAAAACAAGAAACATTAAATTAATGCAGACATGTGTATGTTTTTAATAAAATTACTAATCCACAAAATTATTTCACAAAAAGAAGAAAGCTTCTCGAAACTAAGCCTATGAAAGTTGGAATGCACTAAGTTAAACAATTAAACCTAATTCATCAAGACAAAAATACCGGGCACAACAATGAATAATAAATGAGGAAACAACACAACAATAACATGCCACCCCATACACCATACAAAAATATAGTGTTAATGTAGTAGTACTTACTCTCATCGTCTATCCAGTCAATAATAAGTAAAGAATTAGATTTAATTCTATGAACTTTAATACACAACTTTTACTAAACTGTAAATGGAAAGACGCTTTATATCGAAACCCGCACTTGAAACACTTATGTCGGCGTCTTGCTCCACAATTCTGCACAAAACAAAGGTCCACACGTATTAAATCAGTTCATTTTTAAAGTTTTTATTCACTTTTCCGCCAAAATAATGTTTATATAAGACGCGAAAGCTATTTTCCGCATACTTTTTCTATCACTATTTCTTTCTTGCCTCCCGTGAGTGAAAATACAAAATGGCTGGCTAAATAAACGAGCACTTGTCAAAACGCCGACCTAACGCACGACACAGAAAGAAACCGCCGACATAACACTCCACAACGAAAACAATTGAATGACGTTTGAATGGTTTCAATTCAATCCGTTCAGAATCCTGAATTTATTATTACTTCTGTAATTAATTTATTCAAATTCCAACTGTAATAACTAGTACTATTACCCGAATCCGAATGTGGAAATTTACTAGAGTTGAGCAACGAGCGATCAGCGAAGGTCGATTCGATTCGATTCGGTCGGACTAAAATCACGGCTTGGCCGTGCTGTAGAACGACGTAGATGCCAAGCAGCTTGGTATGCCAGTACAGTATTGGCTGGCTGGCAATTCCTAGCCTATGACTGACGCTAGTACATTCTATCTCATTCGTTCTCGTTGTAAAACATCTCGCCGTCTCATGCCATACTTTCTATAAACGACTGTATTCCAATATAAACATGTATAGTGGAACGGAGTGGGTGAGGCGGGGCGAGGTAGGTATAGGTAGGGAGGGATATTATTATCGGCTTGGCTCGGGTCGGCATGACCTCGCTACTCGGCGCGCCGACTTGAGCGCTGTTTAGAGCGGAATAATAATAAGAATTCGTCGTTCGTTATTATTATGCAGCGCTGAGCCGGCTGACTGGAACACGATTCTGAGTGTTGAGCGATAAACTAGTTTCGTGCGCATGACCTCTTTCGGTTTGAATAAACGTCACGTCTGGTGTGATGCAATTAATTGATGTCGTTGTTCATAATAGCGATCAATAGGTACCTATGGATTGTTTCATTCTAAGTAAATGTATTATGTAGGTTGGTATTTACCTACTTAGGATGATTAATTATTTTTGAACTTATTGTACCTAGGTATACAAAATACCTGCTGTATTTATAATGTATATTCGCGTATTTAAATAATTCTAGTTGGTCACTTACATACAACATACTTACGTAATAATGGCTGAGTCACATTTTCTAAATCTATGTTACCTACTAAAAGGTGTAAAAAAAAGAACATACAACCGAATTGAGAACCTCCTCCTTTTTTCAAAGTCTGTTAAAAAGCAAGTTACCTATACAATTCTGCTTCTATGTGTAACCAGCGCATCGTCCCTAGGGAACAAAAAAACCTTCAACTGAACATGCGTAGTCCGTTCAACCGGTTTCGACCGGTTATCTTCTGTCCTGCTCGCACCCATGCGGATTATGAACGCAATGATTTTCAGAATTAATGATAATAGAGGCGGCGGTTAGTCAGCGGTTGGATGCCAGTGACTAATTGGCAATTCTGAGGAAGAATACGACTACGGTTTATGCGCGATTTTAAATACAATATCTACTTAAGCGCGTGTTTGTTACTTATATTGTTAGTAAGTAAGTGTTGTTGTATTAAGTATGTATTTATTCTAAAGCGAGGTCAGATGTGGAATGTCGATGACTTGACACTATCTCCAGGTTTTTAATTGGACCAGCGGCTGTAGTCGTAATTAAGTCCCTACCTTAACGAATTGGAGAAAAGCGACTACGAATTCTAAATGAAGGGGAAATGTGACTACACACCTAAATTTTGCAACGGTAAAGATGTTTTATGGTTAATTTTAATTCACAATCTTCAATTTGGTATCATTGAAATAACCTAGAAACAAATACGTAAGTAAAGTGAAATAAAATAACAAAGAGTTGCAAATTAAATTACTTTAGGCGCCTCACCACGATCACTATTCTATCCAGTACAATAAACCTATTAAAGAACGCTATTACATCTACTGCGCTATCAGTTTCATTTGTAAATACTTTAAGTGAAAAGTTTGTGTGTGTGTGCGTGTGTGTGCATTTGTACCTCTCTATCTCTCTCTCCATCTCACTCTCTCTCTCTCTCTCTCCATCTCCCTCTATCTCTCTCTCCATCTCCCTCTATCTCTATCTCTCAATTCTCTCAATTCCCTCTATCTAACACACACACAAACGCACGCACGCACGCCACACACACACACACACACAAACATACGCACACACACTGATATTATACCCATTCGAAATTTAGATAATAATAATAATAATTTATTTTCCATAAAAAGGTACCGTAAAAACTTAAAACTTTGCCTTTTCATTATAGCTTTGCCCACCGCGTCACATTTCAGTAAAAGCAAATTGTACCAAACATAGTTACAAATACACTTTCATTCTAATCTGTGGCTTATAGCTAAACATATTGCTGGCAACACTGGCCTATTGGTTGACGCGTATCTATCTTCTGTCAGTCTGTCACGCGTGAGCTGGCTTGGAGTGCGGACGTGTTTTTTGGCGGGCCAATTAGGACGAAAAAACTTCGAGTGTATTTTAAGCCAGGAAAGTCCCACAAGTATTTAATTTAAACTGTAACTAATATTCAGTTTAGAAACGATGTAGACAAAATCTCAACACCTTATCTCTATTAATTTTGTAATTATGGTAGTGGGCAATGTCATGAACGTTTTTTCGTATTACTTTTTTCAACTTTGCCCAGCAAAATTTTACCCTTAGGGTTGTCACTAGTATGTTATATAAAATCATCATCATCATCATCCCAGCCTATATACGTCCCACTGCAGGGCACAGGCCTCCTCTCAGAATGAGAGGGGTTCGGCCGTGGTTCCCACGCCGGCCCAGTGCGAATCAGGGACTTCACACACACCATTGAATTTCTTCGCAGGTTATATAAAATAAAATCCGTTTATTTCAGACAACTATGAATGTGGTCCATAAAGTTTAGATTATTGTTTAATTTTACACTATTGAATCTATCTATTATTATTAAAATATTAATATCATACTGCACCTAATTTAGTTGTAGTCAGGTAAAAGCAATAAGTAAAAATTGACAACCCTAGCACATCCAGAATTTTGTATGAAGGATTCCAAATTTTTTTTTACGACTTTGCCCACACGAGTTTGGAGGTAAAATATATCACTTAAAGGACTTATAATACGACACAACGTTGCTATGCCTATTCTAGATTATTATACTTTAAGAATCATGATCATAAAATTGATAATCCCGAAGTTATGAAAGTGTACGTGTAGTGTGGTGGCCTAGTGGTTTGACCTATGGACTCTTAACCTTTTGACCGCCAGCGTCGGCTATAGACGACAGTACGGTAATACAAAATTAAACCTACCCGCATCCGCATAAGAATCAATTTTGTTCCAAACAAAAACGATGCGTGGCGGTCAAAAGGTTAAGGAAAGGGTCGTGGGTTTGTGCCCGGGCTTGCAAATCCGAGTTTTTCCTAATTCATGTACTAAATTACGTTTGAAGTTTACCATGAGCTTTACAGTGAAGGAAAACATCAAAGTCAAAGTCAAAGTCAAAATTCTTTATTCAATTTAGGCATCAATTGGCTATGTAAAGTTTTTTTAAGAGGTGCTAATTATATTTTTTTTCGACAGTCGGCGTTCTGAAGATCGAGAAACTGCAGCTGTTTTATTTTTATCTCCTATTGTTTACTGGAAATATTTTTTTAAGTGTTCGAGTTGACATTTGTGAGATTTAATGGCTGACAAGCCGTTCGTGCTCAGTACTTAGTAGAAACAGAAAAAAAACGAAGTCGTAAGTCACTTTTGTCCATGCCAAACCGTTTGCGTTTCGTTTGCTTTGCGTGATTGTTTTCGTGTGATTTTTGGACTA
This sequence comes from Archips crataeganus, assembly GCA_947859365.1. Classification (NCBI taxonomy): domain Eukaryota; kingdom Metazoa; phylum Arthropoda; class Insecta; order Lepidoptera; family Tortricidae; genus Archips; species Archips crataeganus. The sequence goes on along the minus strand of OX402067.1, from coordinate 7,335,475 downwards.
TTTTTAACGACCTCCGCACAAAATCCGGATTTTCAATTTTACCGCATATCTCCACGACTTATGCACGATAATTGAATCACGATTGAATATTTTCGATCATTATTTTGGAACTACTTTTTGGACAATGCCAAGTAAATGAAACGCAAACGGTTAGATTTCATTTGACATTGACAATTGGCTTCGTTTTTTTTTCTATTTCTACTAAGTACTGAGCACGAACCGCTTGTCAGCCATTAAATCTCACAAATGTCATCTCGAACACTTAAAAAAATATTACCAGTAAACGATAGGAGATAAAAATAAAACAGCTGCAGTTTCTCGGTCTAGAAGACGACTACTGTCGAAAAAATATATATTTAGCACCTCTTCAAAAAACTTTACTTAGCCAATTGATGCTCCTATGAACATCGCGAAGAAAGCTGCATACACCTGTGAAGAATTTTAATGGTGTGTGTGATGTTCTTAAATCGCACTGGGCCCGCGTGGGAACTACTGCCCAAGTGCTCTCGTTCTGGGCCTGATTGAAACAGGCTTATTTTATCCCAAGAAAGTGCAAAGTAAAGTTCCCGCGGGATAGAAATAACTGTTTTGACCTATATTGATAATCAGAGCCAGTGTAGCTTTTTATTAGTGATTTTTTTTAATCGGGCCCTAAGTTCAATTCACTTATTTCTATCCCGTGGGAATTTTGCATTGTCCCGTAGAAAAGTAGCCTATGTCAATCAGGGATACTATAGCTTACTATTAGTGAAAGAACTTTTTAAATCAGCCCCGAATTTGGATTGACTTACTTCTATCCCGCGGGACTTTTGCATTTTCCCGAAGAAGATTAGTCTCTACCAATCAGGAATAGTGGAGATTTCTATTGGTGAAAGAATTTTTAAAATCAGCCCCGAAGTTGAATTCAGTTTTTTCTATCCCGTGGGAATTTTATATTTTCCCGATGAAAAAGTAGCCTATGTCAATCGGGGATAGTCATATCATGTCATAGGAAAGAATTTTTAAAATCAGTGCCAAGTTGAATTTACTTATTTCTATCCCGCAGGATTTTTTATTTACCCGGAAAAGTACCCTATGTCAATCAGAGATACGGTAGCTTACTGTTGGTGCAAGAAAATTTTAATATCAGCCCCGAAGTTGAATTCACTTATTTCTATCCCGCGGGAATTTTGCATTTTCCCGAAAAAAAATAGTCTATGCTAATCAGGAATAGTGTAGATTTCTATTGGTGAAAGAATTTTTAAAATCAGCCCCGAAGTTGAATTCAGTTTTTTCTATCCCGTGGGAATTTTATATTTTCCCGATGAAAAGTAGCCTATGTCAATCAGGGATAGTCATATCATGTCATATGAAAGAATTTTTAAAATCAGTGCCAAGTTGAATTTACTTATTTCTATCCCGCGGGATTTTTTTATTTACCAGGAAAAAAGTACCCTATGTCAATCAGAGATACTGTAGCTTACTATTGGTGCAAGAAAATTTTAATATCAGCCCCGAAGTTGAATTCACTTATTTCTATCCCGCGGGAATTTTGCATTTTCCCGAAAAAGAATAGTCTATGCTAATGAGGAATAGTGTAGCTTTCTATTGTTGAAAGAATTTTTATAATCAGCTCTGAAGTTGAATTCAGTTTTTTCTATCCCGTGGGAATTTTGTATTTTCGCGAAAAAAAGTAGCTTATTATATTAGGGATATTTATATTACATAACATAATATGTAAGAATTTTTAAAATCAGCCCCTAAATTGAATAAATTTATTTCTATCCCGTGGGAATTTCGCATTTTCCCGGATAAAAAGTAACTTATGTCAATTACGGATAATGTAGCTTTCAAATAGTGAAAAAAAAAATCGGCTCAATACTTTCAGAAATTTCGCTACAAACAAAAAAACAAAGAATGTCTAGATATTTCCCTATCCCGTGGGAATTTCGAAAAATCCTTCCTTAGTGCACCTCTACAGTACTCAAGGTACATGTATGCCAAATTTCAAGTCTCTAGCACCAGTAGTTTAGGCTGTGCGTTGTCTGTCAGTCAGTCAGTCAGTCAGTCACGGTACTGTTTTATAAGTGTAGATATATGTGGAAACTAGATAAAATCATAACATAAATAAAGTGGGCCACAGCTGCCAAACTAGGTGTAAAACCTGTATTTCAGCAGTCGGTGCCCTCTATATCATCCGTGCCCTTCCTAAATCCCACCGCAAACGGCTCAAACGGCATTGAAAGGCATTCACCACGGACGTCGGGTCGTAAGTAGTCGAACTACCCCTGACCCCACCCACGGGGCAAAGCCACCCCTGGGCATAGGGGTTCTATCGATTTCACCCCTGAAGGGGATCAAGGGGAGAAACCCCCGGGAAACGCCCGGGCTTAAAAGCAGCTTTTATTATATTTCTAAAGGACTTTAGGGTTATTTAAGCGAGGTAGGGTAACTTAAGAGAACGTTTTAAAGTGGTAATAAATGCTTCTGATATTATAAGTGCGATGGTTTGTGAATATGTGTGTTAGTGCATGACAACGCCCTTTACCTGTTGCCCGCGGCTTTGTTCGTGTTATTAACTGCCATTTGAATTGAAGGTCCGGGACGGGACACATTGCGGCGCTCGAATGGTCATTTATAAATGTTTAGCTCCTCAAGCCCGCAATGTACTCTTAATATGCTAGTTTCATTAAATTACTTTCATGGTGTCAATTGAGTAGTCCGGGTTTTATTAAAGTTACTCGGCGCGTATTTATTATTAATTAGGTATGTCGAACATTTTAGGTGATTTATTAAGTTGGAAAAGTTTGTATCTGCGAAGACGCAGGATAAAAAAAACATACAGACGAATTGAGGACATC